>OZ024736.1:9557288-10915954 GCA_964016875.1 Fallopia convolvulus
CTGAATTTTATTGAATGATAAATGCAAGGTATTTAAAGAGATACAAAGCTGATCCTTGGAGAGCAAGTAACTCATGTTTTGCTTCCAAAGATATAATAAAATAATTAAAAAACATCTATCTAAATTTTCTTACCATAAATAAATCAAATAATAATTATCTGACTTATTTATATAAGAAAATTATTCTAACAAACTTACAAGATAACAAAAAGATAGGAGAGAGATTATCAACCATCTAACAACCCTATATGGTCGAAATCCTCTTAACATAAATAAATAAAAATCGTCCTTAATAAAATAGATAAAGATAGAAATTAAAAATAAAGATAAGATTCCCGTAAGACTTGAACAGCTCTCAGTAAAACCCATTTTTCGGCCCTTTTCTGTTGGATTCTGAATTGGATGTAAACTACAAAGTTGTAGAACTTTTAATTAGCTTTCAAACGAGTACTTATTGGACTTGAGATGAATTTTCTAGCCAAAGTTATGACCAGTTTACTGAGCACTGCTTTTAATTTGACGGGTCTCTTAACTTTTCGAACTTTCAAGACTTTATCCTCTTCCTTGGTGGCCTTGGACGCCATTGATGAACATTATCAAAGGATAATATCAAATCCATGAAAACCTTCTTGAACTTGAATGCTCGGGACCTTAGTAAAGGTCTTGGTGTTTGGCCTCCATTCGTCTTCAACGAATCATTGACTTGGATCCTCCTTTGATCTGTATCAGTATCCTTACAAAATATTTTTCATAGGGCCCTACTAGCCCATCCAAGCCAAAAAATGGAAAAAACTCGCAAAAGATTTGGTACGAAAACCTTCGTACCATTTAGTGTCAAACAAAAAGCCTACCCGAAAATGCCCTAAACGGTTGTACGATCGAATGTGTCCTTAGAAAATGTTTTTCTTAGGCCCCTACTAGCCCATCCAACGCAAAAAACAGAAATAACTCGCAAAAGTTCTGGTACGAAAATCTTCATACCATTCAGCCTCAAACCAAGACCATCCAAGCAAAAAAACGAAAATAACTCACAAAAGTTCTGGTACGAAAATCTTCGTACCATTCAGCCTCAAACCAAGACCCTGCCCGAAAATGACCTAAACGGTTGTACAGTCGAATGCGTATTTACTATATGTTTTTCTTAGGGCCCTACTAGCCCATCCAAGGCAAAAAACGGAACAAAACTCGCGAAAGTTCTGGTACGAAAATCTTCTTACCATTCAGACTCAACAAAAACCCTCAACGAAAATGCGCTAAACGGTTGTACGATCGAATGTGTCCTTATAAAATGTTTTTCTTAGGCCCCTACTAGCTCATCCAAGCCAAAAAAGGAAAAAACTCGCAAAAGTTCTGGTACGAAAATCTTCGTTCCATTCAGCCTCAAACAAAAACGCTCAGCGAAAATGCCCTAAACGGTTGTACGGTCGAATGTGTGCTTACAAAATGTTTTTCTTAGGCCCGTACTTGCCCATCCAACCCAAAAAACGAAAATATTTCGCACAAGTTCCGGTACGAAAATCTTCATACCGTTCAGCCTCAAACCAAGACCCTCCACGAAAATGCCCTAAACTATTGTACGATCGAATGTGTCCTTACAAAATGTTTTTCTTAGGCCCCTACTAGCTCATCCAAGCCAAAAAAGGAAAAAACTCGCAAAAATTCTGATACGAAAATCTTCGTACCATTCAGCCGCAAACAAGACCCTCCCCGAAAATACCGTAAACGGTTTGTACGGTCGAATATTTTCCACTCGTCGCCCTCCTTCATTCGAATTTGATGGTATCCACTCTTCAAATCAATCTTGGAGAAGAGGTTGGACCCATGTAGCTCATCCAACATGTCGTCAAGCCTCAGAATGGGGTGGCGGTATTTGACGGTGATGTTATTGATGGCACGACAATCTACACACATGCGCCATCTCCCATCTTTTTTCGGCACCAAAATCACCAGAACTGCGCATTTGCTCAAGCTTCCCTCACGTATCCCTTGTTTAAGAGGTCTTGCACTTGCTTTTGCAATTCTTTGGCCTCGGCTGGATTGGTGCGGTATGCAGCTCGGTTGGGCAGTGTGGCTCCGTGCACAAAGTCGATTTGATGTTCTATTCCACGTATAGGCGGAAGCCCACTTGGAATATCCTCGGGGAAGACGTCTTCAAATTCCTGCAGTAAAGAAGACACACTAGGAGGTAGATCAACCAAATCATTGTCAACAAAAAGATTATCCTTAAAAAGGAGAATTAAACACATTTGCCTTCCCTGAATTGCCTTGGTGATCTCTTTGCCTCGAGCCACCATTAAATGCTTGGAGCTTCCTGATACAGATCAAAGGAGGATCCAAGTCAATGATTCTTCAAAGACGAGTGGAGGCCAAACACCAAGACCTTTACTAAGGTCCCGAGCATTCAAGTTCAAGAAGGTTTTCATGGATTCCATATTATCCTTTAATTATGTTCACCAATGGCGTCCTCGACCACCAAGGAAGAGGATGAAGTCACAAAAGTTCGGAAGTTAAGAAGCCCGTCAAATTAAAAACATTGCTCAGTAAAGTGGTCATAACTTTGGCTAGAAAATTCATCTCAAGTCCCATAAGTACTCGTTGGAAAGATAATTAAAAGTTCTACAACTTTGTAGTTTACATCCAATTCAGAATCCAAAAGAAAAGGGCCGAAAAATGGGTTTTACTGAGAACTGTTCAAGTCTTACGGGAATCTTATCTTTAGTTTTAATTTCTATCTTTATCTATTTTATTAAGGACGATTTTTATTTATTTATGTTAAGAGGATTTCGACCATATAGGGTTGTTAGATGGTTGATAATCTCTCTCCTATCTTTTTGTTATCTTTTAACTTTGTTAGGATAATTTTCTTATTTAAATAAGTCAAATAATTATTATTTGATTTATTAATGGTAAGAGAATTTAGATAGATGTTTTTCAATTATTTTATTATCTTTGGAAGCAAGACATGAGTTACTTGCTCTCCAAGGATCAGCTTTGTATCTCTTTAAATACCTTGCATTTATCATTCAATAAAATTCAGCCTGAATTAGATAAACCCCTATTGGTTTATCTAGTTTATGGGCCATTAAAGCAACCATTGTTCATGCATTCAATCTCTACGATCATCATCACCAATTCGTTTTCTTTCAATTCAGATTTGATTTGTTAATTTGATTAATTAAGTTAGTTCTAGTTTGATTGTTAAAGATCAAACCTAGTTCATCAATTGAATTTAGCGTTAGAGCCAATTCAATTGAACTATCTCTTTAATTATCTTAACCCTTCAAATCAGATTCGTTCTTCACCATTCATTCATATTTCAAGTTTCTTGTTCATCAAGTTATTAACTTTGAAGGCAAATCAGGTTGGAAAGAGAATTACTTGGCAAGATCGGGCCAAAATAAGACCGAATTGTCATCATCGAGCAATCGAGGAGATAATTCCGTATCACTTCCCTCAAACGCCTTTAGCTCCATCTTCTTGTTGTTGCTCCTTCTCCTTAGCTCATTAGCTTCTTGATCAGCCGTTACTTCATGAGGAGCCAAAGGATGAAGAGTGTGCTTTTTGCCTTCCATGTGAAATATATACTCATTAGAAACGCCTTGATGAATCACAGCCCTATCGTATTGCCAAGGACGGCCAAGTAGTAGATGGCACGCTGTCATGGAAACCACATCACAAAGAACTTCATCCTCATATTGTCCAATGGAAAACTTGAGCTTGACTTGCTCCTTCACCATGACGGGTTCGTTGGACTTCAGCCAATGCAATGAGTAGTGAACCTTACGAGGTTGGGTTTTGAGGTTGAAACGTCTCACCACTTCAGAATCAACCAAGCCAAAAAACGGAAAAAAACTCGCAAAATGTTTTTCTTAGGACCCTACTAGCCCATCCAAGCCAAAAAACGGAAAAAAACTCGCAAAAGTTCTGGTACGAAAATCTCCGTACCATTCAGCCTCAAACAAGAGCCCTCCCCGAAAATGCCCTAAACGGTTGTACAATCGAATGTTTCTTTACAAAATGTTTTTCTTACGCCCCTTCTAGCACATCCAACACAAAAATTGGAAATAACTCGCAAAAGTTCTGGTACGAAAATCTTCTTACCATTCAGCTTCAAACCAAGACCCTCCCCAAAAATGTCGTAAATGGTTGTACGGTCGAATGTGTCTTTACCAAATATTTTTCTTAGGCCCCTACTATTCCATCCATGCAAAAAAACGGAAATAACTCGCAAAAGTTCTGGTACGAAAATCTTCATACCATACAACCTCAAACCAAGACCCTCCACAAAAATGCCCTAAACGATTGTACGATCGAATGTGTCCTTACAAAATGATTTTCTTAGGCCCCTACTAGCTCATCCAAGCCAAAAAGGAAAAACTCACAAATGTTCTGGTACGAAAATCTCCGTACCATTCAGCCACAAACCAAGACTCTCCTCGAAAATGCCGTAAACGGTTTGTACGGTCGAATGTATCCTTACAAAATATTTTTCTTAGGCCCCTACTAGCCCATCCAAGCCAAAAAATTGAAAAAAAACTCGCAAAATATTTGCTACGAAAATGTTCGTACCATTCATCCTCAAACAAAAACCCTCCCCGAAAATGCCCTAAACGGTTGTACGATCGAATGTGTTCTTACAAAATGTTTTTCTTAGGCACCTACTAGCCCATCCAAGCCAAAAAACGGAAAAAACTCGCAAAAGTTCTGGTACGAAAATCTCCGTACCATTCAGCCTCAAACAAGAGCCCTCCCTGAAAATGCCTTAAATGGTTGTACGGTCGAATGTGTCCTTACAAAATGTTTTTCTTAGGCCCCTACTAGCCCATCCAACTCATAAAAAAGCAAATTACTCGCAAAAGTTTTGGTACGAAAATCTTCGTACCATTCAGCCTCAAACAAAAACCCTCTCCGAAAATGCCCTAAACGGTTGTACGGTCGAATGTGTCTTTAAAAAATGTTTTTCTTAGGCCCTTACTAGCCCATCCAACCCAAAAAAGGAAAATAACTTGCAAACGTTCTGTTACGAAAATCTTCACACCATTCAGCCTCAAACCAAGACCCACCACGAAAATGCCCTAAACGATTTTACAATCGAATATGTCTTCCCAAAATGTTTTTCTTAGGCCCCTAAACAGTTGTACGGTCGAATGTGTCTTTACTATATGTTTTTCTTAGGGCCCTAAGGCCAATCTTACCAAAAAAAAGAGAAAAAACTCGCAAAAGTTCTGGTACGAAAATCATCTTACCATTCAGCCTCAAACAAAAACCCTCTCCGAGAATGCCCTAAACGGTTGTACGGTCGAATGTGTCCTTACAAAATGGTTTTCTTAGGCCCCTAGTAGCCCATCCAAGCCAAAAAATGGAAAAAACTCGCATAAGTTTTGGTATATCTTCGTACCATTCAGCCTCAAACAAAAACCCTCCTCAAAAATGCCCTAAACGATTGTACTGTCAAATGTGTCCTTAGAAAATGTTTTTCTTAGGCCCCTACTAGCCTATCAACCCCAAAAAGGAAATAACGCGCAAAAGTTCTGGTATGAAAATCTTTGTACCATTCAGCCTCAAACCAAGACCCTCCCCGAAAATATCATAAACGGTTGTACGGTCGAATGTGTCTTTAAGAAAAAATTTTCTTAGGCCCCTACTAGCCCATCCAAGCCAAAAAACGGAAAAAAACTTGCAAAGTTCTGGTACGAAAATCTTCGTACCATTCAGCCTCAAACAAAAACCCTCCCCGAAATTGCCCTAAACGGTTGTACGGTCGAATGTGTCCTTACAAAATGTTTTAATAGTCCCCTACTAGCTCGAAACGTGGTAAATATATAGAGAGAGAGGGAAGAATGTACAAAGCACGCTCGACCAAAAAGAGTCGAGGTGAAAAATACAACTCAAGCCATGGATAAGCATATCCGGCCAAAACCGCCCAACGGGTCTAACAAAAACGGGTCTAGGAACCTACATCCCAAAAACCTATAGAGAGGCTGCCTATATACACAAAAATCCGAGTAATAACTCGGCTCCACAAGTTTATAATATCACCGGGTCTAGAACCCCTCCAACAAAAAGCAAGGTGTGCACACACACAAGCCAACATCAACAAGCAAACCAAACATCCACTAAGCAAGTGGGAAAGTTCCAAAACAGCCCATACCATCAAGAGAGGAGGATAAAGATGTACAAGACTAAAGAGAGAACAACTCCCGAGAAAAGGTCAAGCCACCACGTACCTCAAATGCTGAGCCTTCTTCAATGCGCTTCTCCCCTCTTGCCTTGAAACTTGTACTCAACCATTATGCGTAGTTTACACTCAAAGATAATCCCCTCCACGCATTTGTCAACATTTGGTCTCTCTCCCTCAAACACCACCTTGTTTCTAAGGGTCCAAGTGTGATACACAAAACCAAAGAAAGCTATCAACTTGGTCATGAAGATAACACTCCCACGCCCCGGGGAGTTAGTGAACCAATCAACTCACTCCCTTAGGCTCCCCTTATAGGTGTAAATCCCCACCCACCTCCACACTTTCTCCATAACTTGTCGAAATAAAAGGGCAAGATCCCCATAAATGCTCACTTGTCTCCGGATGTGAGGTACACAAGGGGCAAACGTTATGGCTAACCGCCCCCCATTCAAAAAGTCTATCCCCCGTGGGTAGTCTCCCTTTATAAGCTAGCCAAAGCCTAAAGCTCCACACTCGAGCTCTTACCACTTTCCAAACCACAACGCACCAATCCTCCACCTCTTTTTTATTCCTCAAAACCTCATACAAGGCCTTAGTGTCCAAGCCACCACTAGGCCTAGTAATGGCCAAGATGTTGTTCCCCTCTAACGCCTCCCTCATGGGCCCCTTCATTCTCATCAAGTTCCTCCACACCCATGAGTCCAAATTATTAATGGACACATTCCAAAAATCCACCCTTCTTAAGTGGTTCCAACCCACCCATTCCGTCCACAAGGTTTTATTACCCACAAGAATATCATGCCCAAGCCGGTAGAAAACCGTCTTGTTTCAAGCCCCTAACTCCTTAAAATTAAGCCCCCCCCCCCCTCTTCATAGGGTTTACACACATCCTCCCAAGCAACAAGAGCTTTTTTCCCCTCTAACCTCCCAATCCAAAGGTAGTTCCTACACAAGGCCTCAATCCTCTTTACAACTCTAAAGGGTAGGACCATGATTTGCACCCAAAAAGTGAGCACCCCTCCCACGTACCTTATTACTTCCGCTCTCCCGGCATAAGTAAGGGTTTTAAGACAACATTTTTGGAGAAGGTTTGTGACTTTGCTCAAAAGTGGGTCATAGTCGGAAAGTAGAAGTTTTTTGGTATGTAGAAGGATCCCAAGGTAACGTACCGGAAACTCACCAACCTCATATCGAAGGCCCCTTGCAATCTCACTTTTTTCTCCCTCTCCCACTCCTCCAAAGTACATGTGGGTTTGGTGTTACTTGTGACTAGCCTCGAGTCCTCTCCAAACTTCCTTAGGCACTCGGTTACTAATCTCAAAGAATCCCCCTTGGACTTACAAAAAACTAGTAAGTCGTCCGCATAAGCCACACTCACAAGACCAAGTTGCTTACACTTGGGGTGAAAGTAAAAACCCCTCCCAACACTCACTTCTTTCAACCTCCTACTCAACATCTCCATAATAAGCACAAAAAGAAAGGGAGAGAGGGGATCTCCTTGCCTCAAACCCCTTCTCCCCTCAAAAAACCCCTTAGCCTCCCCATTTGCAAGAATAGAGAATCTAGGAGTAGAAACACATACCATTAGGAGATGGACCACATTGGGTGGAAGCTTCAAGTACTCGAGCGTTTTCTTCAAAAAATCCCAACTCACACAATCATAGGCCTTGTGTAAGTCGGCCTTGATAACACATCTTCTAGAGGTACATGACTCCTCATAATTGGCTACTATTTATTGGGCCACCGCTACATTGTGCACCAAAAGCCGACCGGGTACGAACGCCCCTTGGTTCGAGGCGACCACCCTCGAGAGTAAAGGCCGAATTCTCTCCACTAAAATCTTCGAAATTGCCTTTTGGAAGACATTACAACAAACGATGGGCCGAAACTCCTTCATCAAGAACGGTTGTTCGACTTTTGGAATCAAAGTAATGAATGTGTTGTTCCAAAATCGAAGCAATTGACCCGTCCTAAAGAATCCTCTCACCGCTTTGACCACATCATCCTTAATTAACGACCAAGAAGCCTTGTAGAACCGGCTCCCGAATCCATCCGGTCCGGGTGATTTATTCTCTCCAATGTGGAAGAAAGCCACCCGGATTTCTTCCTCCGTCGGTTCTTGGCCAAGTGGGGCTACCTCTTCTTCATCAAACCTCGGCCCATCTAATGACTCAAAATTCCCACTTAGGAGGTGCCTGGAGTACCAAACAACTTCTCATAATAGCCTACCACCTCCTTTGTAATTTCCTCTTCCTCCTCTATCTCTCTCCCATCCTCATCCTTTAGCAAGTGGATGGCTTTGTTCACTCTCCTTTCCTTGATCCTATTGGAAAAAATCGAGGAAGTTTCTTCTCCATACGAGAGCCAATCAAGCTTTGCTCTTTGTTTCGTGGCACTAGCAAGCCTTTCAAGACTTAGTCAAGCTCCACCTTCGCACTCTTCGCCTCTTCTTGTTTTTCTTGGCTTGTGAGGTCCTCGTTTAGCTTCGCATGAGCCCTTTTATGTTTTTCCACATTTTCCTCAATTTCCTTCTCCAAATTCCTATGCTTACTCCTTGCCCACCCTTTTAGTTCACCCTTGACCCTTTGCAACTTGGTCATAAGCACATATTGAGCGGTACCAACCACTCTCACATTCCATGCTCTAGCAACTACCCCTTGGAACTTTTCATCTTCCGCCCAAAAGTTAAAGAAGCGGAAGGGAATTCTTCTACTAGCACGAGCGGGGTTAGCGAACACTATTTCCGGGGAGTGGTCGGAAAGCCATGGTTCCCCAAAAAAGCATACGCCCTCCCAAACTCCCCCTTCCATTCCTCATTCACGAGCACCCTATCAATCTTTGTTGCTACCCTTTCCATGCCTTGTTGCTCATTCGACCAAGGGAATTTGGACCCCGAGAAAGCTAGGTCCTCAAGTTTGCACACATCCAAGACTCCCGCAAGTTCCTTCGGTTCACCCTCATTCCTCCTTCTTAGAGCGAACTTTTCAAAAGAGTTGAGAATACAATTCATGGCTCCAAGCACAACCCAAGGCTCCGTCATACCTCTTGAGATATTCTTCAACAAGTCCCACAAGGGTGTTCTTTCCAAACTTGTGTTGAAGGCGTACACAAAAGTTGCAAAGAAGACCTCATGAGAGCTTTTCGAGCTAACTTTGCAATGTATGGCTTGGTCCGAATTCAAGAGCACCTCCACCTTCAATACGTTTGTATCCTAAGCCACCCTCATACAGCTTCTTTCCCCCGACCCCACATCCGTACAAAACTTCCACTCCTTTAGCAAGGACCAAGCAATCTATTTTTCTTTACTTCTAAGGGTTTTGGTCTCCAACAACCCAAGCAAACTCAATTTATTCTTCATGGCAAATCTATTTACCATGTTTATTTTAGGGGTACTATTAATACCCCTAATATTCCATGCTCAAAAGCGGATGTCACCCAAGGAAACCACTCTCCGGGCTACTACAACCCTCCCCCAAGATTTGTCTAGCAAAGCTTTCCCCAACACCCTTCAAAAACTTTCCTTTCCCCTTAGCATGGCTCAACAAATCCAACCCCGGTGGGATCTTCTTCTTAGAGCTAGAAGACCCTACCCTCCTTACTTTTTCTAGTAAATTGCTCAACCCCTTAGCTTTCAAGCCCATAACCTCCGGCTTCACCTTTGGTGCCCTTACAAGAGCAACATCTCTACTCAAATCAGCCTCAAAAACCAACTCAACATCTCGATCACCTATCCTCTCAACCGAGTCATCAACATCTCGACCCAACCCCGGGATAGCAATATCTCGAACCCCATTCTCTTCTTGAGCCCACAACTCAGCTATACAATCAAACACATCCTCTTTCCCAAGTAAAAAGCGATCAGCCGCACCCTCATCACTATTCTCCATCAAGGGGTGGTCCGGGTTAGCAACCGGATCCTCATCAAACTCTTTACACACCAAAGCTTTAGAGACTAACCTCAAACCTTGATCACCTTGAACCTTGATCACCTCCAATATCTTCTTCTAACCCTTCAGCCCGGTCATCTACCTCTTGAGTCAGCCCGGTGTGTATCAAATCAGTCCTCAAACCTGTCTCACAAGCATCCAAATCACCCTTTGTGCTCAAACCAACACTATCAACATCATGATCCATACAAACTCGGTCCTTGTCTTTCTTCTCATGGGGCTGCACACTCGGTTTTACACACTCAGCATGCCCCTTTTGTTTAGGCACCCACATCTTTTTGCTCTCCTTACTCCTCCTCTTGGACCACCAATTCTTTTCTTGCAAAATTTAGAAGTGTGGCCAAAGGTGTTACAAGCAATGCAGCTCCAAGGTAACTTCTCAAAATGAACCTCATGCCTAAAAATCCGTCCCTTTGGATCCTCCAAGACCACCTTTTTCTCTTAGTCTCTTCCGGTGACACTTTCACTAGCAATCTTGCATAAGAAATTTTGTGAATCTCAGCCGTAGATTTATCCACACAAATGGGTCTTCCGATCATACTCCCCATAATTCCTAGCATATGCTTAGAGGAGAGAAAAATTGGGTCCGGTTCTAACACTCGAACCCAAACCGGCACTCTATCAAAGCTTTCCCAATCAATCTTCATACCAAAGCTCCACTCCTTAAACATCAAAGGCCAAGAACCTCCTATCAACCATGACCCATTTTCTAACACCCATTGCTTGTCTTTCTCATCTAAGAATTTGAAGACAAAAACTCCATTACCTTTGAGAAGAGTCTTGGAGTATGCCCATCCCAGCTTGTCTTGACGAATCTCTCCATAGTACCATAATTGATGCGAGTACCCAACACAACCCCTATCAAGCTTGCCTTCCACTCGTTTTTTGCTGGAGAAATCTCTTCTTCACTGAATTTGTGCACCACCTTGTCTTTTAAGGGGATAAAGTCGAGCCTTTGAGCTGTTTGAACCACCCGGTTGCCACTTAAATCAGCCCCTTGTGTTTTTGATGATGAACCAGCCTCAAAACTCCTTGGTTGCCTTGAAACTTCAGCTTTGGAGATGGTTATCTCAGTTTGTGAAGGTGGAACGCCTAGATCCGCTTCTAAACCCACCAGATCCGACTTGGCATGGTGTAATGCCCTTGGTTTGTTCAAGTTCTCACCATTTGAGAGGGTTTTAGAGGTTTTCAAGCAAGGGACATTGATGACAGCCCCTTTTCCCTTCAAATCTGCTAATAAAGAGGGTTTTGAGCAGGATGATCCCAAAATGGAATGGTCAACAACCCTCTTTTCAAAAGCAACAGCCCCTTTTATGGTTAAACTTGAACATGTGACTCCTTGGACCCCTTCTTTTTCTGCCACAGCTAGAAAACTAGGGATTTTTGGATCTGAAAACACCATAGCTGTTGCTGCCTTGTCACTTTCAACCACATCCATGGCTGCCACACCAAGCAAGCTTCCAAATATGCCCTTATCAGCCCTTTCTCGTTCTTCTTCAACTATGGCAGCCCTAGAAGCACCTGTAATCTCAAAGGGGAGGTTCAAAAAATCAGCAACCTCCATGGAAACATTGTCAGCCTCTTCTAAACAACCCAGCTGGTCTCTTGCTCGACCCCCTTCCACTTGACACGAGCCATTTGCACCAGAAGACCTCATAACCCACAGATCTGGCTCTTCAGCCTTGGACAAATCAGATTTGGACCCCTTTACATGAAGATCGAGGGTCAAAGGGGAGAAACATCGCTTGCTTGAACCAGATCCCTTCTTCTTCTTCATGGAAAACTCAAACCAAGAACCCTATACCTCAGATCCGACCAGCAAACCAGCAATGACGAGCACCAAACCACCTAAACACACCAGATCCGGCCACTCCTTGCACAAACTAAACCCTAGATCTACAATTTTGTGCACTCAACCTCACCAACTACTACTCCCTCTCGTATCCAATCCCAAACCAAGTGGTTTGGGTCAAATTTAAACCTCACTAGACAACACCACGCTCAACTTATGGGCAGCCACCGGAAAAGTCGCCGGAAAGCACCCAAAGACCCATGTTTTCCCCCTTTCTCACCGTCCCCGACCTCCCTCAGTTTGCTCCGGTCGCCCAAGGGGCCCCACCGATGCTTCAGCCTCACAAGATGTCGCCGTTCACTCTCTCTCCCCACCTCCTCCGCCGGAACCAAGCAGAGCCGCCAACGTGGCAGCCAAGAAAAGAGAAAACCGTGAAAAAAGAAAAGAGGAGAGAGGTTAGAACTTCTCTCTCAAGAAAATTCAAAAAAGGTTCCTAGTCCCCTACTAGCCCATCCAACCCAAAAAAATGGAAATAAATCGCAAAAGTTCTGGTACAAAAATCTTCGTACCATTAAGCCTCAAACCAAGACCCCCACGAAAATGCCCTAAACGGTTTTACGGTCGAATGAGTCCATACAAAATATTTTTCTTAGGCCCCTGCTAGCCCATTCAAGCCAAAAAAAAAGGAAATAACTTGCAAAAGTTCTGGTATGAAAATCATCGTACCATTCAGTCTCGAACCAAGACCCTCCTCGAAAATGCCCTAAACGGTTTTACAATCGAATATGTCTTCCCAAAATGTTTTTCTTAGGCCCCTACTATCCCATCCAAGCCAAAAAAATGGAAATAACTCGAAAAAGTTCTGGTACAAAAATCTCCGTACCATTCAGCCTCAAACCAAGACCCTCTCCGAAAATGCCCTAAACGGTTGTACGGTCGAATGTGTCCTTACAAAATATTTTTCTTAGGCCACTACTAGCCCATCCAGTCCCAAAAAAGGAAATAACTCGCAAAAGTTCTGGTACGAAAATCTTCGTACCATTCCGCCTCAAACTAAGACCCTCCCCCAACATGTCGTAAACGGTTGTACGGTAGAATGTGTCTTTATGAAATGTTTTTCTTAGGCCCCTACTAGCCCATCCAAGCCAAAAAACAGAAAAAAAAACTCGCAAAAGTTCTGGTACGAAAATCTTCATAGCATTCAGCCTCAAACAAAAACCCTTCTCGAAAATGCCCTAAACGGTTGTACGGTCGAATGTGTCCTTACAAAATGTTTTTCTTAGGCGCCTACTAGCCCATCCAAACCAAAAAAGGGAAATAACTCGCAAAAGTTCTGGTACGAAAATCTCCTTACCATTCAGCCTTAAACCAAGACACTCCCTGAAAATGCCATAAACGGTTGTACGGTCGAATGTGTCCTTACAAAATGTTTTTCTTAGGCCCCTACTAGCCTATCCAACCCCAAAAAAGGGAAATAACTCGCAAAAGTTCTGGTACGGAAATCTCCGTACCATTCAGCCTCAAACCAAGACCCTCCCTGAAAATGCCCTAAACGGTTGTACGGTCGAATGTGTCTTTACAATATGTTTTTCTTAAGGCCCTACTGATGAGGTATTTTCAGTGGTCGTTAATACCTATCAAAGAAACCTAACTTAACCAACTCAGTAGAGCGGTAAGCAAGGGTCGAATCCTTAGAGACTCGTGTAAATGTGTTATGACTTGTATGCCAAGTAACCAAAGGAGGGTTTGTTGATTAATTTATCTAAACTACTATGCAAATTGAAAAGTAAATATGAATGCAAAAGTTGATTTAAATATATGAGAGACAAACGTGTTCAACTAGTTAAATCCATCATGATATTGATTCGTTGATCATTGATTCTCTTAATTCTCTTCTTCACTTGAATAATCTATTGTGGATAATGATCCTACTAAGGACTAAGACCCAAACTTCATATTTAGTTGATAGAACTAACAGTCTAACAACCCTAATTATCTAATAACCTAGAAGACCTTCTAGATTCAAGTTATCAATAGAAACAAACACTTAGAGCAACCAGACATCTAAGTGACTTGTGAATTTATTCCCTTCTTTAACCAACTTGGCCAACCGGTACTAAATTGATTAAAGTATACTCTTGATCAAACTAACTTCGACCGGTAATTAATAAGATTCAGTTATAACTAGAAATTCAATTAGATAGCTAATCTAATAAAACCCTAGTTTAGATTCAATTAAGCATAAGGAATAATTTCTATTCATGTTTGTTGAGAATCAAATCAAACTTCACAACAATACGCAAATCATGACTTCAATAACTAGCCAAACACATTAAATTTAGCAATACATAATTAAAATTAAAATCAAACTTACAAAGGTTCAAAGGTTCTTCCTTGAGAGAAACCCTAGCCTCCAAAAGTATGACAAAAAGCTATGAAAATTAAACTAACATAAAGTATTTATATGTCTACTAAAAATAACCATCATAAGATATATTAAACCCTACAACTCGGAAAATATAAGCCCATAAACCCAAATGTCAAAGCCCAACATCAAGACTCGGCCCAAAACACATTCGCGTAGGAAGCCCAAATTGCGCGGCTTCAACACCGAATTGCGCGGCCACGCATTCTTGCTCCTCCCCGTGCAATTCCCATTCAGTCAGGATTACTCGGCTTCATTGCTTGGGATCGATCCCGAGCTTTTGGCTTTAGCTTGGCTCGGCTTTGTTCTTGATTTGGATCTTCTCCATCCATCATCCTAGCATTCCTTAGCTCGTCCACCACCGCCATGGTCAATCTGTACTCGCCTCGCTGTTGCTCCCGAACCTAAAAACCTGTAAAACCGAGTGAACCAACGCATAATACCCGACAACACAAAAACCTAGAAACTACATAAAACTAACCTAAAGCTAACTAAACATATATAAAACATGCATCTAAACTACTCCTATATGTGATAGCGATCAAAGAACCATGAAGAAGATGCTTGCAAAGAAGGTGTTTAAGAGGCCAAAACCAAGACCTTTCCCAAGGTCTCGAGCATTCAAGTTAAAGAATAAATTCAAGGACTTGATCTTATTTGTTGAAGATATTCATCAATGGCGTCCAAGGCCACCAAGGAAAAGGATGAAGTCTTCAAAGTTCGAAAAGTTAAGAAACCCGTCAAATAGAAAACAGTGCTCAGTAAACTGATCATAACTTGGGCTAGAAAATTAATCTCAAGTCCAATAAGTACTCGTTGGAAAGATAATTAAAAGTTCTACAACTCTGTAGTTCACTTCAAATTCAGAATCCAACAGAAAAGAGCCGAAAACTGGGTTTTACTGAGAGCTGTTCAAGTCTTACGGGAATCTTAAATTTCTATCTTTATTTCTTTATTAAGAAACATGTATTAATTTGTCTCACTTTAGGGCTGAATTTAGTAAGTGACCGGGTGAGATGAATTGGTATATGGGTCAAAGTCAACCCTTTGACTTGACCATTCTAAATTGAAGAAAATATCTTATTTATTTTATTATGAACAATTTCTATTTATTTTAATAATGTAGAGAAATCAGCCAATAGGCTTATGTTAGTTGGTTGATCTTCTCTCTCCTAGTTGTTAGAGATATTTTTAGTTTGTTAGAGATATTTTGAGTTTGTTAGGTTGTTTCCTTAAATAAATAAATCAGCTATGATTTATTTTATTTAAGGGAATCTAGATAGATTTAATTAGATATTTTATTATATCTTTGGAAGCAAGATAAGAGGTTATCTTCTATCTATAGGGCCAGCCTCCTAGTTGCCTTGCTCTCCAAGTATTAGCTTTTGTATTCTCTATAAATACTTTTCAGTTTCATTAATAAAAATCAGCTTGAGATTAGATAAACCCTAAGAAAGGTTTATCTAGTCCTTGGGCTCAAAAATACAATTGTGTTTGTGTCCTTGCAATTTTGAGATCATCATCATCATAATAACCGAATTTCTCTCTCTCTCTTGTTCTTAATTTCGAAAATTCAGATTGTGTTGATAAGTTATTCTGCTAGTTTAGTTCTAGGTTGATTGTTAAAGATCGATCCTAGTTCATCAATTGAATTTAGCGTTAGAGCCAATTCAATTGAACTATCTATTTGAATATTCCTATCAATTTCGATTCATTCAATTCATCATCATTCAAATCTGTTTGTTACTTGCATCACAAGGAGTTCTAAAGTTGAAAGCTTTGTAGGATTGAATTGATTTGCTGGCAAGATCGGGTTCCTGTGTGGTCAAATACGAGGTTTCTGAGGAGTAATCCAAGGCGATCACGTATTAAGTGGTATCATAATCCAGCGTCTCGCCAAGTAATTGTTTCTTTCCTTAATTTGCTTTCTAATTGATTTGATTCAGTTTTTGATCCCAAAAATCCCACCTTTACCTAAAGTTTGAATTTTTGAGACCAAAGATTGAATTTTTCACCACAACCACCACATAGTTCCGCCAACACCACCACTCCGCCAACACCACCACTCCGCCACCACCTGCCCACCCCGACTTGGTGTCGCTCTCACCAGCCGCACCACCCACCACCACCGTCCGATTACAACCCCACCAGCCCCATCCAAATCGGAGACCCTAAACCCTAGATCGCACCCCGCCCTATTCTCGTGAACCCTAACCCTAACCCTAATTTGTGAGAAACCCTAGGAAACCCTAATTCTCGCAAACCCTAATCTGAAACCCTACCATACCCAAACCCTAGAGCCGAAAATTCAAAAAAAAATCCTAATCCAGCCGAGAACCCCAAACCCTAAATCCCTTAGTTGTTCCTTGCCCCTCAAGCAATTATCCAAATTAGGAGATTTTTATGGGATTTGTGTATGTTTATTGGCTGAATTGGTTGAGTTGTGTTGCAATATAGATTAGTAATTGTCTTCCTACAATTTTTATGAGTTTTTATTTCATGTTGCATGATCAATAGAGATTCATATTGCTTGTTAGTATTTATTGATTTTTGCTATTGCATCCCATCAATTCGACCTACCCCTTTCGTCTTTTGTTAATTTGGCTTCTAGTTGGTTTCATTGGTAGCAAAAATCACTAAGTATATAAAAAAAATCAGTTCGTGTATACCCTTTTTAATTTCGTCCTTTGCATTGTTGCATTGCTTTGCTTGTTTCTTCATTATAGCACAAGAGTAGTTTGTGCATAAAATCAAAAAAAAAATCAGAAAAGAAAAGTGATCTACCCCAGCTAGTTTTAAGCCACTTTCAACCTTAGTGACTGCTTGCTTAAAAAGATAGCTAAGTAGAAATCATTTTGAAGAAAAAGAGTGACGAAATAAAAGTCACTTAGCCCACCATATTTTCTGTCCTTGCAAGCTGAAATTTGGATTTATTAACTTGCATAGAGTCAATTGAGAGATTGCATGTGTTTTAGAGCTCATAGAGGGATTATTTGCATTGCTTGTCTTATTGCATACTTGCCATTTGCTTAAGCTGCATATTTCCTTTATTTATCATTAGTATTCCATATCTACACTATATCTGCCCATTTTACTCCCTCAAAACAGCCCAAAAACTGAATTGAGTTGATTGGATTGCTTTGAGGCAAGTTTTGGCTTGATTAAGGTGTGGTATTGCTTGTGTGATTTGCTTTTGGAACACACTACTCTCTCTCGTTTTATTGCTTTGTTTTCAGGAATAAGATGTATTGGTGTGATCCCTTGCATGATATTCCACCAACTCCAAGGGTACAAAGACCTCCAAAGATTGAGCCTTTTTTGGAGAGTATGGACCGAATGATTATTTGGCATGGGAGCAAGCTGTTGATTACTACCTTGACTACTATGGTTATGATGAATGGGATATCCTTCCATGGGTGACTAACTACCTTGTTGGTTCTGCCCGTTCCTTTTGGTTATGGATATGTCAATCTAGAAGACGTCAAGGCTTGATTCCAATTACAACATGGGATCAAATGAAGTTTGTAATGCGAAAGATCTATGTTACAATTGATGAAGAGTTGCATAGACGTTATAAGGAAGCTTGTGCTCCTGCCTGCCAAAAGAGAGCTCCAATCCGATCCTTGAATCACAAGTATGAGTCTTTGGACTTGACTAAGGAGGCTTTGGCTAATTCTAGTCAAATGAGGTACAATTCTAACTCTTCTTCCATTGGTTTAGATACTAACTCCTTTTTGCAGGAAATGGGAGTTTCTAACTCACCAAAACCAGGAATATCAATTCAAGAAGAGAGAGTTACCGCCCCACATAGCCAAGAGACCTCTAAAGAATCAAGTGACCTCCCATGTGTTCCTCATTGCCATATTGTGGATGAAAGTTTAAAGGAGGTTCCAGCTGAGGACAACTTGCAAGATGAGAGCATGAAGGAAGAAGTTGATGTCTCAAATGGAGTTTCATTCAAAGAGAGCCTTAATGTCCAAGAGACGATTCAATGTCTTCCATCAACTATGTTTGCTCCAAAACCTTCTATACTAACCATGGTGCCTTTAGTATCTCCAGCCTTTCAAGATATTTCTCCTCTTAATCTTACATGCAACATCGAATCGAGGACGATTCGAGGTCAAGTGGGGGAGAATGATAGCGATCAAAGAACCATGAAGAAGATGCTTGCAAAGAAGGTGTTTAAGAGGCCAAAACCAAGACCTTTCCCAAGGTCTCGAGCATTCAAGTTCAAGAATAAATTCAAGGACTTGATCTTATTTGTTGAAGATATTCATCAATGGCGTCCAAGGCCACCAAGGAAAAGGATGAAGTCTTCAAAGTTCGAAAAGTTAAGAAACCCGTCAAATAGAAAATAGTGCTCAGTAAACTGATCATAACTTGGGATAGAAAATTCATCTCAAGTCCGATAAGTACTCGTTGGAAAGATAATTAAAAGTTCTACAACTCTGTAGTTCACTTCAAATTCAGAATCTAACAGCAAAGAGCCGAAAACTGGGTTTTACTGAGAGCTGTTCAAGTCTTACGGGAATCTTAAATTTCTATCTTTATTTCTTTATTTAGAAACATGTATTAATTTGTCTCACTTTAGGGCTGAATTTAGTAAGTGACCGGGTGAGATGAATTGGTATATGGGTCAAAGTCAACCCTTTGACTTGACCATTCTAAATTGAAGAAAATATCTTATTTATTTTATTATGAACAATTTCTATTTATTTTAATAATGTAGAGAAATCAGCCAATAGGCTTATGTTAGTTGGTTGATCTTCTCTCTCCTAGTTGTTAGAGATATTTTTAGTTTGTTAGAGATATTTTGAGTTTGTTAGGTTGTTTCCTTAAATAAATAAATCAGCTATGATTTATTTTATTTAAGGGAATCTAGATAGATTTAATTAGATATTTTATTATATCTTTGGAAGCAAGATAAGAGGCTATCTTCTATCTATAGGGCCAGCCTCCTAGTTGCCTTGCTCTCCAAGTATTAGCTTTTGTATTCTCTATAAATACTTTTCAGTTTCATTAATAAAAATCAGCTTGAGATTAGATAAACCCTGAGAAAGGTTTATCTAGTCCTTGGGCTCAAAAATACAATTGTGTTTGTGTCCTTGCAATTTTGAGATCATCATCATCATAATAACCGAATTTCTCTCTCTCTCTTGTTCTTAATTTCGAAAATTCAGATTGTGTTGATAAGTTATTCTGCTAGTTTAGTTCTAGGTTGATTGTTAAAGATCGATCCTAGTTCATCAATTGAATTTAGCGTTAGAGCCAATTCAATTGAACTATCTATTTGAATATTCCTATCAATTTCGATTCATTCAATTCATCATCATTCAAATCTGTTTGTTACTTGCATCACAAGGAGTTCTAAAGTTGAAAGCTTTGTAGGATTGAATTGATTTGCTGGCAAGATCGGGTTCCTGTGTGGTCAAATACGAGGTTTCTGAGGAGTAATCCAAGGCGATCACGTATCAATATGCAAGCTATCAAATTCCCCCATGCTTAACCCTTGTTTGTCCTCAAGCAAGACATAAATCCAAATCACACCATAGAAATGCAATCTTACATCCATCTCAAATCAAACAAACATTTCACATATAATTAAAAACCCAAGCAAGACTTCTCAACCTGCATTATGGTAAGCAAAAAGTAAAGACCATTCATTGATTCTAGATCTCACCAAGGAAATTGTGTTTGCACTCAACTCTCAAGTGTATAAAGGACGTGTTTCACTCAAAAATCACCCATGAAAACTAGACTACCATATGCTTGCATCAGAGTTCTAAATCTCCACCTCTAGGGATCAAATACATAACAAAAATCATGAGGTCTTTTTCCGACTTGTAATGGGGCCAAGGTAAAGAGAAATTTGGAAGGGATAATATTTGGCTTGTGGTGCTAAATCCGGGATAAAGAACTAATCCTAAACCCAACTCAACACTTTACTTCACATAACACTTGCCAACTTCCACTCTACCAACTCCTTACACACATTTATAAACTTTGCTTTTTTTCTTTCTTTCTTTCTTTGCCTCTTCTTTAACTCTTTCTTTCATACTAATGAAGACTACTAACAATTAAGCTCAATTTTCTTCTTTTGCTTTGCACAACTTTTCATCTTCATTTTTTCTTCACTTTGAAACCAAGAGTTTTATTTCCTCTTTTTCCACCTTTTCATCCAACTCCCCCATACTTACATCAAACTCACACAAAACAAAATACAACCTAAAGTCCTAAATCCCGAATTATGGGTCAAGCTTATTAGGCTAGTGATAGCGATCAAAGAACCATGAAGAAGATGCTTGCAAAGAAGGTGTTTAAGAGGCCCAAACCAAGACCTTTCCTAAGATCTCGAGCATTCAAGTTCAAGAATAAATTCAAGGACTTGATCTTATTTGTTGAAGATGATGCGATTAGGATCGACTTCACTCTCGAATTCTGGTCACGAGACGTCAAAAACAAGAATTGGATTTTATGGATCGTGTTTTATATTTAATTTGGATTTTTGAGGAAAGATAGGTATTTGGGAAGACACTTAGATGAACTCACTAAGGCAACACAAATAGATTTGATTGTAAGGGATAAACACACCCAAACAAAGCACAAACTCGGATGAACACACCGATTAAAAACCAGCCAAAGGCCACGACTTTTGTCTTCAAATTTTTTTCCGTCCCCCTTAGAGCTAATTCCTAATTTATTTATAGGCTTAAACAACCAGCCAAATGACTCTACAAATCCGGCCAAAAACCTTTCAGTATCTGGCCATTATTGATGGATAATAACTACCTCTTTATTAAGTGTAGAAGCTGAAATGAACAAACAAATCAGCCAACCAAAAGTCCTCATAAACGTCCCTTGTTGATGATATAAAGGAAAGGTCTTCACTTCAATGAAGAGATGAAGAGATGTCTTCAATGCAACCATCTATTAGACTTAAGTGTAGATGATTGAATGTTCTTGAAGTCATGGAAGCTGAAATATGGCTGATTTGTACGCTCCATTAAGGTCTTGAAACCCTCTTGAATTGCCCCCCCTAGTGACACATCATCCTCCCCACCTTTAGGAGGATTCGTCCTCGAATCCTTAGCCTCGATCTCAATGAATGGTCGCGCATGATGGCTAAGACGTGCTAGGACGACCTTGACAAGAGGCGCCTCATCTTTCTTTGGCTCCTTTTTCTCAACCTCCTCTTCCATTGGCGACTTATCTCTTGGCTCCTTCTCCATTGGCGCCTCCTCTCTTGGATCTCCCTCCTTGGATGCCTCATCTCTTGGTTCTTCCTCTATTGGCGCCTCCCATGGAAATTGTGACTCCATTGGCGCCTCATCAAGAAATTGTGATTCATCCACCACATAGTCTTCCATGTAGATCTCATCCATGTAAAACTCATTCGTAGAATCCTCCTTGATCGCCTCCTCTTCTCCTTCGCTCGAGATCTCCACAACCTCTATTCTCTTTGCCATGAAGCATGGGATGGAGGCTATCATTGGGGCTGCATGGACGTCCTCCATCTCATCCGGTGGGGACGGAACAAGGGCTGTTTCATTGGACATCACCTCAGCCCACACGTTCTTCAAATCGCTAATGGTGATTGGAGAAGTCACCACTTCCTTCTTCTTCGGGAAAAGCAAGTTGTTCAAGTCAGCCATGGTTGGATACTTGTCCATATTTGTCGAGTTGGACGTTGTTGATGAAACAAAAAGACGCCTCGGAATGGCTCTGATACCACTTGATGCGATTAGGATCGACTTCACTCTCGAATTCTGGTCACGAGACGTCAAAAACAAGAATTGGATTTTATGGATCGTGTTTTATATTTAATTTGGATTTTTGAGGAAAGATAGGTATTTGGGAAGACACTTAGATGAACTCACTAAGGCAACACAAATAGATTTGATTGTAAGGGATAAACACACCCAAACAAAGCACAAACTCGGATGAACACACCGATTAAAAACCAGCCAAAGGCCACGACTTTTGTCTTCAAATTTTTTTCCGTCCCCCTTAGAGCTAATTCCTAATTTATTTATAGGCTTAAACAACCAGCCAAATGACTCTACAAATCCGGCCAAAAACCTTTCAGTATCTGGCCATTATTGATGGATAATAACTACCTCTTTATTAAGTGTAGAAGCTGAAATGAACAAACAAATCAGCCAACCAAAAGTCCTCATAAACGTCCCTTGTTGATGATATAAAGGAAAGGTCTTCACTTCAATGAAGAGATGAAGAGATGTCTTCAATGCAACCATCTATTAGACTTAAGTGTAGATGATTGAATGTTCTTGAAGTCATGGAAGCTGAAATATGGCTGATTTGTACGCTCCATTAAGGTCTTGAAACCCTCTTGAATTGCCCCCCCTAGTGACACATCAGAAGATATTCATCAATGGCGTCCAAGGCCACCAAGGAAAAGGATGAAGTCTTCAAAGTTCGGAAAGTTAAGAAACCCGTCAAATAGAAAACAGTGCTCAGTAAACTGGTCATAACTTGGGATAGAAAATTCATCTCAAGTCCGATAAGTACTCGTTGGAAAGATAATTAAAAGTTCTACAACTCTGTAGTTCACTTCAAATTCAGAATCTAACAGCAAAGAGCCGAAAACTGGGTTTTACTGAGAGCTGTTCAAGTCTTACGGGAATCTTAAATTTCTATCTTTATTTCTTTATTTAGAAACATGTATTAATTTGTCTCACTTTAGGGCTGAATTTAGTAAGTGACCGGGTGAGATGAATTGGTATATGGGTCAAAGTCAACCCTTTGACTTGACCATTCTAAATTGAAGAAAATATCTTATTTATTTTATTATGAACAATTTCTATTTATTTTAATAATGTAGAGAAATCAGCCAATAGGCTTATGTTAGTTGGTTGATCTTCTCTCTCCTAGTTGTTAGAGATATTTTTAGTTTGTTAGGTTGTTTCCTTAAATAAATAAATCAGCTATGATTTATTTTATTTAAGGGAATCTAGATAGATTTAATTAGATATTTTATTATATCTTTGGAAGCAAGATAAGAGGCTATCTTCTATCTATAGGGCCAGCCTCCTAGTTGCCTTGCTCTCCAAGTATTAGCTTTTGTATTCTCTATAAATACTTTTCAGTTTCATTAATAAAAATCAGCTTGAGATTAGATAAACCCTGAGAAAGGTTTATCTAGTCCTTGGGCTCAAAAATACAATTGTGTTTGTGTCCTTGCAATTTTGAGATCATCATCATCATAATAACCGAATTTCTCTCTCTCTCTTGTTCTTAATTTCGAAAATTCAGATTGTGTTGATAAGTTATTCTGCTAGTTTAGTTCTAGGTTGATTGTTAAAGATCGATCCTAGTTCATCAATTGAATTTAGCGTTAGAGCCAATTCAATTGAACTATCTATTTGAATATTCCTATCAATTTCGATTCATTCAATTCATCATCATTCAAATCTGTTTGTTACTTGCATCACAAGGAGTTCTAAAGTTGAAAGCTTTGTAGGATTGAATTGATTTGCTGGCAAGATCGGGTTCCTGTGTGGTCAAATACGAGGTTTCTGAGGAGTAATCCAAGGCGATCACGTATCAATATGCAAGCTATCAAATTCCCCCATGCTTAACCCTTGTTTGTCCTCAAGCAAGACATAAATCCAAATCACACCATAGAAATGCAATCTTACATCCATCTCAAATCAAACAAACATTTCACATATAATTAAAAACCCAAGCAAGACTTCTCAACCTGCATTATGGTAAGCAAAAAGTAAAGACCATTCATTGATTCTAGATCTCACCAAGGAAATTGTGTTTGCACTCAACTCTCAAGTGTATAAAGGACGTGTTTCACTCAAAAATCACCCATGAAAACTAGACTACCATATGCTTGCATCAGAGTTCTAAATCTCCACCTCTAGGGATCAAATACATAACAAAAATCATGAGGTCTTTTTCCGACTTGTAATGGGGCCAAGGTAAAGAGAAATTTGGAAGGGATAATATTTGGCTTGTGGTGCTAAATCCGGGATAAAGAACTAATCCTAAACCCAACTCAACACTTTACTTCACATAACACTTGCCAACTTCCACTCTACCAACTCCTTACACACATTTATAAACTTTGCTTTTTTTCTTTCTTTCTTTCTTTGCCTCTTCTTTAACTCTTTCTTTCATACTAATGAAGACTACTAACAATTAAGCTCAATTTTCTTCTTTTGCTTTGCACAACTTTTCATCTTCATTTTTTCTTCACTTTGAAACCAAGAGTTTTATTTCCTCTTTTTCCACCTTTTCATCCAACTCCCCCATACTTACATCAAACTCACACAAAACAAAATACAACCTAAAGTCCTAAATCCCGAATTATGGGTCAAGCTTATTAGGCTAGTGATAGCGATCAAAGAACCATGAAGAAGATGCTTGCAAAGAAGGTGTTTAAGAGGCCCAAACCAAGACCTTTCCTAAGATCTCGAGCATTCAAGTTCAAGAATAAATTCAAGGACTTGATCTTATTTGTTGAAGATGATGCGATTAGGATCGACTTCACTCTCGAATTCTGGTCACGAGACGTCAAAAACAAGAATTGGATTTTATGGATCGTGTTTTATATTTAATTTGGATTTTTGAGGAAAGATAGGTATTTGGGAAGACACTTAGATGAACTCACTAAGGCAACACAAATAGATTTGATTGTAAGGGATAAACACACCCAAACAAAGCACAAACTCGGATGAACACACCGATTAAAAACCAGCCAAAGGCCACGACTTTTGTCTTCAAATTTTTTTCCGTCCCCCTTAGAGCTAATTCCTAATTTATTTATAGGCTTAAACAACCAGCCAAATGACTCTACAAATCCGGCCAAAAACCTTTCAGTATCTGGCCATTATTGATGGATAATAACTACCTCTTTATTAAGTGTAGAAGCTGAAATGAACAAACAAATCAGCCAACCAAAAGTCCTCATAAACGTCCCTTGTTGATGATATAAAGGAAAGGTCTTCACTTCAATGAAGAGATGAAGAGATGTCTTCAATGCAACCATCTATTAGACTTAAGTGTAGATGATTGAATGTTCTTGAAGTCATGGAAGCTGAAATATGGCTGATTTGTACGCTCCATTAAGGTCTTGAAACCCTCTTGAATTGCCCCCCCTAGTGACACATCATCCTCCCCACCTTTAGGAGGATTCGTCCTCGAATCCTTAGCCTCGATCTCAATGAATGGTCGCGCATGATGGCTAAGACGTGCTAGGACGACCTTGACAAGAGGCGCCTCATCTTTCTTTGGCTCCTTTTTCTCAACCTCCTCTTCCATTGGCGACTTATCTCTTGGCTCCTTCTCCATTGGCGCCTCCTCTCTTGGATCTCCCTCCTTGGATGCCTCATCTCTTGGTTCTTCCTCTATTGGCGCCTCCCATGGAAATTGTGACTCCATTGGCGCCTCATCAAGAAATTGTGATTCATCCACCACATAGTCTTCCATGTAGATCTCATCCATGTAAAACTCATTCGTAGAATCCTCCTTGATCGCCTCCTCTTCTCCTTCGCTCGAGATCTCCACAACCTCTATTCTCTTTGCCATGAAGCATGGGATGGAGGCTATCATTGGGGCTGCATGGACGTCCTCCATCTCATCCGGTGGGGACGGAACAAGGGCTGTTTCATTGGACATCACCTCAGCCCACACGTTCTTCAAATCGCTAATGGTGATTGGAGAAGTCACCACTTCCTTCTTCTTCGGGAAAAGCAAGTTGTTCAAGTCAGCCATGGTTGGATACTTGTCCATATTTGTCGAGTTGGACGTTGTTGATGAAACAAAAAGACGCCTCGGAATGGCTCTGATACCACTTGATGCGATTAGGATCGACTTCACTCTCGAATTCTGGTCACGAGACGTCAAAAACAAGAATTGGATTTTATGGATCGTGTTTTATATTTAATTTGGATTTTTGAGGAAAGATAGGTATTTGGGAAGACACTTAGATGAACTCACTAAGGCAACACAAATAGATTTGATTGTAAGGGATAAACACACCCAAACAAAGCACAAACTCGGATGAACACACCGATTAAAAACCAGCCAAAGGCCACGACTTTTGTCTTCAAATTTTTTTCCGTCCCCCTTAGAGCTAATTCCTAATTTATTTATAGGCTTAAACAACCAGCCAAATGACTCTACAAATCCGGCCAAAAACCTTTCAGTATCTGGCCATTATTGATGGATAATAACTACCTCTTTATTAAGTGTAGAAGCTGAAATGAACAAACAAATCAGCCAACCAAAAGTCCTCATAAACGTCCCTTGTTGATGATATAAAGGAAAGGTCTTCACTTCAATGAAGAGATGAAGAGATGTCTTCAATGCAACCATCTATTAGACTTAAGTGTAGATGATTGAATGTTCTTGAAGTCATGGAAGCTGAAATATGGCTGATTTGTACGCTCCATTAAGGTCTTGAAACCCTCTTGAATTGCCCCCCCTAGTGACACATCAGAAGATATTCATCAATGGCGTCCAAGGCCACCAAGGAAAAGGATGAAGTCTTCAAAGTTCGGAAAGTTAAGAAACCCGTCAAATAGAAAACAGTGCTCAGTAAACTGGTCATAACTTGGGATAGAAAATTCATCTCAAGTCCGTTAAGTACTCGTTGGAAAGATAATTAAAAGTTCTACAACTTTGTAGTTTACTTCAAATTCAGAATCCAACAGCAAAGGGTCGAAAACTGGGTTTTACTGAGAGCTGTTCAAGTCTTACGGGAATCTTAAATTTCTATCTAGATTTCTTTATTTAGAAACATGTATTAATTTGTCTCACTTAAAGGCTGAATTTAGTAAGTGACCGGGTGAGATAAATTGGTATATGGGTCAAAGTCAACCCTTTGACTTGACCATTCTAAATTGAAGAAAATATCTTATTTATTTTATTATGAACAATTTATATTTATTTTAATAATGTAGAGAAATCAGCCAATAGGCTTATGTTAGTTGGTTGATCTTCTCTCTCCTGGTTGTTAGAGATATTTTTAGTTTGTTTTGGATATTTTTAGTTTGTTAGAGATATTTCCTTATTTAAATAAGTCAGCCATGATTTATTTAATTAAGGGGATCTAGATAGATATTAGCTAGATATTTTATTATATCTTGGGAAGCAAGAAAAGGACCATTCTAACCCTATTAGGGCCGGCCATGTACTTTGCTTGCTCCCCAAGGATTAGCTTTTGTATTCTCTATTTAAACTTTGCATTTTCATTCAATAAAAATCAGCTTGAGATTAGATAAACCCTAAGAAAGGTTTATCTAGTCCATGGGCTCAAAAACAATTGAGTTTGTGTGCTTATTGATTTCGAGATCATCATTATTCAGCCAATAGAATTCCGACTTCTCTCTCCCTTAGTTGTTTGATTGATCTAGTTAATTAGATTGTTCTAGAATTGATTGTTAAAGATCATTCTAGTTAATCAATTGGATTTAGCGATCGAGCCAATCCAATTGAACTATCAAAGTTGACTTCTTCAATTTTCCAACTCGTTCTTCAATCATTCAGTTTGTTTCTTTGTGTTACTTGGATCGCAAGTTTCTTACTTTGAAAGCTTTTGTAGGATTGAATTGATTTGCTGGCAAGATCGGGTTCCTGTGTGGTCAAATACGACGTTTCTGAGGAGTAATCCGAGGCGATCACGTATCAGCTAGGAAACTTTTTTGTGGAGTTATCAAAAATAGGCTTAAAGCTCAAAGAAATAGGGGTGTCAAAAACATGGATCTTGTAAGGTAGGAAAGGAAATAATAGGCTTATAAAGAAACATTGCCTCAATCACTTTAATGTCATGCATTCAATCTTATTAAGCAGCCTCGAAATAGAGTATTAACGCAAGTTCTAGAACTAGATAATCATGGTGATACACTCAAGAATGTAGAGAACAATATGTCATGAAAGGCCAAAAATCAAATCTCACAAGGCTAATTTTTGTCTAGAACTTCAAAATGATCAAATACTCAAGCTAAATACATGATCCATCCTATAATCAAGTCATTTATTCAATGATCATGCTTATATCATATCAACTTCTATAAATCATGCAAATCATGGGTTAGAACTTGATGAGGGACCATCTAGGCAGCCTCCACCGGGCGCGTCTACACTCTTTGATGGACCACTCACTCGTGCTCGAGCCAAGAAGCTACAACATGAGATGAATGCTTTTGTGGGCTACACTATGGCTAAGGAGGCAGGAGCATGTATGGAGTCCAAAGCTAGGGCGGTGTGCGTCTTGAGCGCCGAGAGATCTTCGAGCCAAGGCTGTAGCGACGCGCACCAAACCGACGTTGCAACGGCGCGTCCTAACTCCAGCGATGCAGCGCTGCGCCTTCGCCAGCGTAGCGATGCAACGGCGCGCCCCTGAGCGCGCCTGTCCGTGTGTGTGCGCGCTTGTCCGAGCATGAGCAAGCATGCGACGTCGGCCTATGTTGGGCTTATTTCTGAATTGGGCCATTTTGGGCTATTGACTATCTTTTATTTTAATTAGACTTTAATTATTATTTCCTTGTAATTTATGGACATATAAATATCTTTTAGGTAGTTAATTTTCAGATTAGACAACTCATTTGTAATTTCCAATTCTCCTTGCAATAGAGAGAAAACGAGAGCTTTGGCTTTCAACGTGTGTGTGTTTGCAGCTTGGTTTGTTTTGGATTGTGTCAATTTCATAGAAAATTGGTGCCTTTCAACAATCACGAGCCCCTTTCTCGTGCTACAAGGCTTGCTCCTTGTTTGTGTGAGATCGTAAAGGTTGGTTTCTCGATCATTCTAGTTGGTTCTTGTCTCTTCGAGCCAAGGGTCTTCTAGTTGTTTCTGGGAGTTGATCTTCTGTCCTTTATTGAGTCATTTCCTTGTTTCTTTGTTGCGTTTGTTTGTTGTCACCGAGTCTGTTTTGTGTCTTTGAGTCGTTGCTTCCATTGTTCTCATTGAGTCGCTTTCGTTTGAATCCATTTCTGACCACTTTGTTCTTGTTTCTATTGTTTGAGTCACGAATGATGAGGGACCATCTAGGCAGCCTCCACCGGGCGCGCCTACACTCTTTGATGGACCACTCACTCGTGCTCGAGCCAAGAAGCTACAACATGAGATGAATGCTTTTGTGGGCTACACTATGGCTAAGGAGGCAGGAGCATGTATGGAGTCCAAAGCTAGGGCGGTGTGTGTCTTGAGCGCCGAGGGATCTTCGAGCCAAGGCTGTAGCGACGCGCACCAAACCGACGTTGCAACGGCGCGTCCTAACTCCAGCGATGCAGCGCTGCGCCTTTGCCAGCGTAGCGATGCAACGGCGCGCCCCTGAGCGCGCCTGTCCGCGTGTGTGCGCGCTTGTCCGAGCATGAGCAAGCATGCGACGTCGGCCTATGTTGGGCTTATTTCTGAATTGGGCCATTTTGGGCTATTGACTATCTTTTATTTTAATTAGACTTTAATTATTATTTCCTTGTAATTTATGGACATATAAATAGCTTTTAGGTAGTTAATTTTCAGATTAGACAACTCATTTGTAATTTCCAATTCTCCTTGCAATAGAGAGAAAACGAGAGCTTTGGCTTTCAACGTGTGTGTGTTTGCAGCTTGGTTTGTTTTGGATTGTGTCAATTTCATAGAAGATTGGTGCCTTTCAACAATCACGAGCCCCTTTCTCGTGCTACAAGGCTTGCTCCTTGTTTGTGTGAGATCGTAAAGGTTGGTTTCTCGATCATTCTAGTTGGTTCTTGTCTCTTCGAGCCAAGGGTCTTCTAGTTGTTTCTGGGAGTTGATCTTCAGTCCTTTATTGAGTCGTTTCCTTGTTTCTTTGTTGCGTTTGTTTGTTGTCACCAAGTTTGTTTTGTGTCTTTGAGTCGTTGCTGCCATTGTTCTCATTGAGTCGCTTTCGTTTGAATCCATTTCTGACCACTTTGTTCTTGTTTCTATTGTTTGAGTCACGAACGTCGAAGATCGAGCATCAAGCGGCCTTAAATCAAAGTGAAGATCCATGGGACGAGGATCCATGGGAGCGCGGTACCCGTTTGACGAGTATGACGCCGAGGACGAGGATCCATGGGAGCGCTACTCACGGCGCGACGATAGGGACAGGCGTCCAAGGCGGCCTAGAGAGCCCGAGCAAGATGGAGTAGGAAAAATCAAAGTGAAGATCCCAGCCTTTGAAGGCAAGTGTGATCCGGACGTCTACATGGAGTGGGAGACGAAAATTGAACAAATATGGAATTGCCATAACTTTGCCGAGCATAAAAAGGTACAACTTGCCACCCTTGAATTTTCCGGTTATGCACTAATCTGGTGGGATAATCTAGTAAAGGAAAGGAGAAGAGCTCTTGACGCACCAATAGGAACTTGGGAGCAAATGAAGGCCCTCATGAGGAGGCGTTTCATTCCCCAACATTATGCACGTGAGCTGCGTCAAAGATTGGAGAATCTCAAGCAAGGTTCAATGAGTGCCGAGGAAACTTACAATGCCATGCAGGTGGCAATGGTAAGGGCCGATGTGGATGAGGATGAAGAGTCCACAATGGCACGTTTCCTTCGAATTTTACACCCTTCTTTAGCTAATGAGGTCGATTTATATCCATATACTACTATGACTGGTTTGTTACATTTAGCTATGAAGGTTGAGAAAAAGAACAAGGCACGGATTCTAGGAGGCCGAGGCATGAGTAACCAGCCCAACTCATGGAGGAACAACCGTGGCCAGGCCATGTCTTATGGAAAGGAAGGCGCGCCTACAAAGGAACGAGGAAGCACCGCCGGCACCTATGGAGATCAAGCTGGCCGAACCAAGCCTTCCGCGGGCACCGCGCCATCCTACAACAAGGGCCCCAATAGTGGAGCTTCAGCAGCTCCTAAGGGCAGTACTTCTAACCCTTCCTCTAGAGCTAGGGATATTGTGTGTTTTAAGTGCCAAGGTAGAGGTCACATGATGAAAGATTGCCCTAACAAGAAAACACTTTTAATCAATCATTTAGGCCAATATGAATCGGAGGAAGAAATTGATGATGTGCATGAAAATGAGCCTAATAATGATGAGTTGCATGATGATGAGGATGAGATAGAGTATGAATCAGGGGAGTCTTTAATTGCTAGACGTAACATGCATATAAAACCAGCCCCTTGTGAAGATAATCAACGTGAAAATCTATTTCATACTCGATGTTTAATTAAGGGTAAGGTTTGCAACATGATAATAGATAGTGGAAGTTGTTGTAACATTGCTAGTCTTGAAATGGTACAAAAACTGCAATTATCTATGACTCAACACCCTAGACCTTATAAATTGCATTGGATGAACGATTGTGGAGAACTTAAAGTGAACAAGCAAGCGCATGTTTCTATTAAATTAGGGCATTACGAGGATGTTGTTCTTTGTGATGTAGTTCCTATGCAGGCTTGTCACATTTTATTAGGTCGCCCATGGCAATATGATAGGAAGGTCACGCATGATGGATTCACCAACCGGAACACCTTCACCTACAATGGCCAAACCATAGTGCTCAAACCCATGACGCCTATGCAGGTGGCCGAGGAGTTTGACAAAAAGAAGGTAAGTAAGGTAAGTGGAGAAGGTGAGGGAAAGAAGGGGACAGCTCGGGGTAAGACGAGCTCACCTAACAATCTCCCACCCTCCAGCGCACTTTTGGCTTCCAAGCGGGAGTTAGAGACCGAGTATTTGGATGGGCAAACAACACTCATGCTCTTGTGCAAGGAGCTGAGTTTGTTGAATGAGGAACTTAAAGCCTCTTTTCCCCCACAAATTTTGGGGCTCATTGAGGAATACAATGACGTGTTTCCCGATGAGATACCGGCTGGCTTACCTCCAATTCGAGGAATCGAGCATCAAATTGATCTCATTCCCGGAGCATCCTTGCCTAATAGGCCAGCCTATCGTATGAACCCCAAGGAGACTCACGAAGTCCAATCCCAAGTCCAAGAGTTATTGGATAAGGGATACATTAGGGAAAGTTTAAGCCCTTGTGCTGTACCGGTGTTGCTAGTGCCTAAGAAAGACAACACATGACGTATGTGTGTCGATTGTAGGGCTATTAACAACATCACGGTAAAGTATAGGCACCCCATCCCTCGTCTAGACGACATGCTAGATGAATTGCATGGAGCCACTATCTTTTCAAAGATAGATTTAAAAAGTGGCTACCATCAAATAAGGATGAAGGAGGGAGACGAATGGAAAACAGCCTTCAAGACCAAGTTTGGTCTCTATGAATGGCTTGTTATGCCATTCGGGCTTACAAACGCCCCAAGTACTTTCATGCGCCTAATGAATCATGTGCTTAGAAACTTCATAGGGAAATTTGTTGTTGTTTATTTTGATGATATTCTGATTTATAGCAAATCCCTAGAAACACATGAAGATCATTTGAGGGAAGTACTCTCTACACTTAGATTAGAGCACTTGTATGCAAATTTGAAGAAATGTGAATTGTGCACTAATCATGTCACTTTTCTTGGTTTTGTAGTGAGCTCCAAAGGACTACAAGTAGACGAAGCCAAGATAAGGGCAATTCAAGAGTGGCCGACGCCTATCTCCATTGGCCAAGTCAGGAGCTTCCACGGCCTCGCCAGCTTCTATAGGAGATTCGTGAGGGATTTTAGCACCATTGCTGCTCCCTTGACCGAAATCACTAAGAAGAGGAGTGAGTTCAAGTGGGAGAAGGCACAAGAGAGGGCATTCAACGCCCTAAAGGACAGATTGACGCATGCCCCATTGTTGGCCTTGCCCGACTTCACTCGTCCCTTCGAAGTGGAGTGTGATGCGAGTGGCATTGGAATTGGAGGCGTTCTCATGCAAGAAGGTAAGCCTATTGCCTTCTTTTCTGAAAAATTGAAAGGTGCATGTTTAAACTACTCGACTTATGATAAAGAGTTATATGCTTTGTTTCGAGTGTTAAAAACATGGCAACATTATCTTTGGCCTAGTGAATTTGTCTTGAAAACTGACCATGAATCCTTAAAACATTTCAAGAGTCAAGATAAATTGGATAGAAGGCATGGTAGGTGGATGGAATTCATTGAGACATTTCCATATGTCATAAAATATAAAAAGGGAAAGGATAATGTAGTAGCCGATGCCTTGTCACGTCGCCATGCTTTGCTTGTCTCATTAGATTCTAGAGTGTTAGGATTTATGATGTAGTGAAGCCTGCCATGTCTCAAACCGACGTCGATGAGTTGATTCGAGTGCCTTCTGACGGACCAATCACAAGAAGTCGAGCTAAGAAGATTGCTCAAGGCACAACAGCGATCTTGGTTCGATTGGCAGCGGTTATTGAAGAGCCTAGCAAGGCGAAGTGGGTCTCGTGCATTCGACATCAATTGAGCCCGGATTCCATGGATTGATTATATGGGGGCCGAAATTCACTATTTCTTTATTTAGAAACATGTATTAATTTGTCTCACTTTAGGGCTGAATTTAGTAAGTGACCGGGTGAGATAAATTGGTATATGGGTCAAAGTCAACCCTTTGACTTGACCATTCCAAATGGAGAAAATATCTATCTATTTATTTTATTATAGGCGTGTGAACTTAATTAAATAATGTAGAGAAATCAGCCAATAGGCTTATGTTAGTTGGTTGATCTTCTCTCTCCTGGTTGTTAGAGATATTTTTAGTTTGTTAGAGATATTTTTAGTTTGTTAGGATTATTTCCTTAAATAAATAAATCAGCTATGATTTATTTTATTTAAGGGAATCTAGTTAGATTTATTTAGATATTATTATATCTTGGGAAGCAAGCAAAGGAGACTCCCTCTCCCCTTCTAGGGCCGGCCAGCCTTCCTCCCTTGCTCCCCAAGTAATAGCTTTTGTATTCTCTATTTATACTCTTGTTATTTCATTCAATAAAAGGAGCTTGAGATTAGATAAACCCTAAGAAAGGTTTATCTAGTCCTTGGGCTCAAAAACAATTGTGTTTGTGTGCTTGCTATTCGGCCGATCAACATCATCAAAATTTCGAGAATTCTCTTCTCTCTCTCTTGTTCGAATCTGAGTTATATTTCATCAATAAGATTGTTCTAGTCTTGATTGTTAAAGATCAAACTAGTTTATCATTCGGATTTAGCGTTAGAGCCAATCCGAGTGAACTATCAAGTTGATTTACTATAATTCTGTTCGAACTCCATTCATTCAATTTCAGATCAGCTTAGTTACTTGTTGTGTACGATTTCTCATATTGATTGCAAATTCAGGTTGAATCAAGGATTACTAGGCAAAATCGGGACTTGTGTGGGTCATATACGAGGTTTCTACGGAGGATTCCGGGGCAATCACGTATCAAGTGGTATCATAATCCAGCGTCTCGCCAAGTAATTGTTTGTTTCCTTAATTTGCTTTCTAATTGATTTGATTCAGTTTTTGATCCCGAAAATCCCACCTTTACCTAAAGTTAGAATTTTTGAGACCAAAAGATTGAATTTTTCACCACCACCACCATATTTCCGCCACCCAACCACCACGAACCACCACCACCACACCAAACTGGTGTCGCTCGTCTGGACCGCACCACCACTCACCACCAGCCGAACCTAACCACACCACCCCCATCCAATTCGGACTCGCCTAACCCTAGTTCGCCCACCCAAACCCTAACCCTAACCCTAATCTGGCGGCAGTCCAAACCCAAACCCTAACCCTAGTTGCGAGAAACCCTAGGTAACCCTAATTCTCGCAAACCCTAGTTCGAACCCTACCAATCCCTCAAACCCTAGATCCAAATCCGCAAACCCTAACCCTAGCCTTCAGCCGAGATCACCAAACCCTAATTCCTTGTTGTTGCTTGCCCTCCAAGTAATAACCCATCTAGGAGATTTTAAGGGATTTGTTGCATGCTTTTGGTTGTATTGGTTGAGTTTTGTTGCAATTAAGAGTAGCAATTGTCTTCCTACAATTTTTATGAGTTTTTATTTCATGTTGCATGATCAATAGAGATTCATATTGCTTGTTTGATATTTGCTAATTTCTGTCATTGCATCCCATCAAATTCGACCTACCCCTTCTTCTTTTGTTAATTTGGCTTCTAGTTGGGTTCATTGGTAGCAAAAGTCACTTAGTTAAAAAAAAAAAATTTCAGTTCGTGTATACCCTTTTTAGTTTCGTCCTTTGCATTGTTGCTTTGCTTTGCTTGTTTCTTCGTTATAGCACAAAAATAGTTTGTGCATAAAATCAAAAAAAAAAAAAAAAAAAAAAACAGAAAAGAAAAGTGATCTACCCCAGCTAGTTTTAAGCCACTTTCAACCCTAGTGACTGCTTGCTTAAAAAGATAGCTAAGTAGAAATCACTTTGAAGAAAAAGAGTGACGAAATAAAAGTCACTAAGCCTACCATATTTTCTGTCCTTGCATGCTGAATTTTGGCTTTATTAACTTGCATAAAGTCAATTGAGAGATTGCATGTGTTTTAGAGCTCATAGAGGGATTATTTGCATTGCTTGTCTTATTGCATATTTGCCATTTGCTTAAGCTGCATATTTCCTTTAAATATCATTAGTATTCCATACCTACACTATATCTACCATTTTACTCCCTCAAAACAGCCCAAAAACTGAATTAAGTTGATTGGATTGCTTTGAGGCAAGTTTTGGCTTGATCAAGGTGTGGTATTGCTTGTTGTGATTTACTTTAGAACACACTGCTCTCTCTACCTTCTTGCTTGTTTCAGGAACAATGGTGATTCCATCAGAACCTAACCCAACTGAATTGAGTCTCACTAAGGAGGCAATCGACTTCATTAGGTTGTCCATTAGTGAAGGTGTGCGCGATGGCCAGGCTCGAGCTGTAGAACTGGCCACGGCTGCATTGGCTCCACAACTAAAGCATTTAGAGGAACAACTTGCAATATTGGTTGATTCATCTCAAGCTAGTCGCAAGAGCACCCCTGTAGTCGATCTTACAAGTGACCCAAATCAAGCCTCGGGTAGCGACAAAGGCAAGCAACAACTAGTGGATGACGAACATGATGTGCTTGCTAGCTACAACAAAGATAATGATCCCCCGGCTCACTACTCCCCCACAGCAGGCCGAGGTAGAGGAAGAGGCATCGGGTCGAGGACTCCACCGGTTACTCATCAACAATTCTATAATCAGCCACAAAACCGGTATCCTCAAGCCACTCATCAACAATATCAACAATACAACAACTCTTTTGATGATGTGACGTATGGTTATCCCGGGGAAGAAAGGCGCCCATGGCATCCTCCCTTAGATGATTTCTATAACCAAGCTGAGGTTGTAGAATATATCCCACCAGCCTATGGAGTACAACGGCCGAACAACAACAACAACGTTAACCAAGTTGTAAATCAGATTGGGAAACGTGATTTAAAGATCAAGATAGAACCATTCAATGGAGAGCTTAACCCGGAGAAGTATCTAGAGTGGGAACAAGCTACAAACTTCATTCTAGATCACATGGGATATGAAGAATGGGAGAAAGTTGCTGTTGTTGTCATCCACTTTATTGGGACCGCTAGAAATTGGTGGTTTAGAATGAAGGAGGATCGAATTAGAAAGGCCTTACCACCAATTGAAACTTGGGGCCAGCTGAAGTTTGTAATGAGGAAGAAATATGTGCCTGAAGAGCATACCGAGCACATGAGATTGAAAGTTGTAACTTGCAAACAAGGCGCCAAGTCTCCAACCGAGTACTTCAATGAGCTAGAGGATCTGAGTTTTAAAGCGGGAATTCATCATTCCCAACGGTCTCTACGGACCCAATTCATGGCTGGACTAAATCAAAGCATTCAAGACACATTAGAGATTCAACAAATCAAGGATCTCAATGCCTTAGTACATTCAGCCCAACTACTCTATGAGCAGCAACAAAGGAAGAAGAAGGAAGCTTGGAATGCTACAAAAAGGTATGGTTCTAATCCTAGTTCAAATTCCAACTTTTATTCTTCTAACCCTTCTATGCAGCAAAAGGGAGCTACTAGCTCACCTAAAACAACAGGTTTTCAAGGCCAAAGGCGTCCCACCAATGGACCTCCAAATCAGCCTAGAGCACGTGATTTAGTGTGCTACAAGTGTCAAGGACGAGGTCACTATGCCAAGGATTGTCCAAATCTAAAGCAAGTACTTCTCACCACCAATGGAGGATATGTGAGTGATGAAGATATAACTCCAAATCAAGTGGAGGAGGACAGTATTGGACAAGAAGAGGAGGACGTAGAGGCCATTGAACCAGAATGCACCGAACAGACTCTAACTTTGGTAACTATGCGTACTCTTACTTTGCAAGAAACACCTAGGCTAGATCAAAGGGAAAACATTTTTCATACTAGGTGTACAGTAAAGAATCAAGTGTTATGCATGATAATTGATAGTGGTAGCTGCTGTAACATTATTAATGCTAAGGTAGTTGATCACTTGCAATTAAAAATCCAAGCTAGAGCTACTAGTTATGGTCTCAATGGAATTAATGATTCAGAAGGTCCTAATCTTGTCACTCATCAGTGTTTAGTCCGTGTTGCTATTGGTACTTATGTTGATGACATTATGTGTGATGTAGTAAACATGGAATGCACTCATATATTGTTAAGAAGACCATGGTTATTTGATAGGAGAGTGATTTATGATGGCATGTTAAACACCTATTCTTTTAACTATGATGGGAGGAGAGTTTCTCTTCTACCCTTGTCTCCCCAACAAGTTTTACAGGATCAGGTACGGCGAGATCAAGCTAGGGCACTTAGGCGTGCCAAGGAAGAGAAAGAAGAGGCTGATTCAACGGCCAAAGCAGCGGCCCGGCGTTCGGCGCCCGACGCGTCGACAAAGCCAAGCGGCGTTTCCCAGTCTCCACCCGAGCGTTCTGGCTCAAATTTTGGGACAACATCAAAAACAGGTGGAGCTACTGTTTGGGACGAAAAACGCCGAGAAAATGTCCCTAAAACGCCCAAAGTGCCGAGCAACACTTCCAGCAGTGCATCTGGGACGAAAACGGGGCTATCTCCCAATCCACTCGAGCGTTTTGGCTCAAATTTTGGGAGCAATTCAGAGACTCAGAGAGCTACAAATATGGAAAAAGAACGCCTACAGAAAGAGCCAAAAATCGGCTTGAAAGGCAGTGTAGAACAGCGCTCTCTTGTGACTCAGTCTAGTATTTCTTTCCCTAACTCTTCTTGTTTACTTCTTATGAGGAAAGAGATACTTATTATTAGTCAAGATATTTCACATCTTCCAAAGTGTCTACAGGATCTATTACAGGAGTTTGAAGATGTGATGCCTGAAGAGTTGCCAGAAGGCCTTCCACCAATTAGAGGCATTGAGCATCAAATCGATTTGGTGCCCGGCGCTTCATTACCAAACCGTGCAGCCTATAGAGCAAGTCCAGAAGAGACCGCTGAGCTTCAAAGACAAGTGCAAGATCTCATGGACAAAGGCTATGTGCGTGAATCTCTCAGCCCATGCGCGGTTCCGGTGATTTTGGTGCCAAAGAAGGATGGCACATGGAGAATGTGTGTTGATTGTAGAGCGATCAACCAAATAACAGTTAAGTACCGTCACCCCATCCCTAGACTAGATGATATGCTTGATGAATTACATGGTGCTAATTTCTTTTCTAAAATTGATTTAAGAAGTGGGTACCATCAAATTAGGATGAGGGAAGGGGATGAATGGAAAACTGCCTTTAAAACTAAGTATGGCTTATATGAATGGTTAGTAATGCCTTTTGGATTAACTAATGCACCTAGTACCTTTATGAGGCTTATGAACCATGTCTTAAGAAAATATTTAGGCAGATTTGTTGTAGTCTACTTTGATGATATCTTAATCTATAGCAAAACCATGCAAGAACATGTAGATCATCTTAGGGCTGTTTTGGACACTTTAAGATTAGAAAAGCTTTATGTTAATTTGAAAAAGTGTTCTTTTTGCTCCGAGTCTACCATTTTTCTTGGTTTTGTTGTGTCTAAAGGTGGATTGAAGGTAGATGAAGACAAGATCAAGGCAATCAAAGAATGGCCCCAACCGACTACACCAACAATGGTCAGATCATTTCTCGGCTTGGCTGGCTTCTACAGGAGATTTGTGCGTGATTTTAGCACAATTGCAGCCCCCCTCCACGAGCTCACAAAGAAGGATACGGCCTTTAAATGGAGGGAGCAACAAGAGAACGCCTTCAACACTTTGAAGGACAGATTATGCCACGCCCCAGTGCTTCAACTCCCTGACTTCTCCAAGGCATTCGAGATAGAGGTGGACGCTTCTGGACATGGCATAGGAGGCGTGCTCTTACAAGACAAGAAACCCATTGCTTATTTTAGTGAAAAGCTTAGTGGGGCTGAGTTGAATTACCCTACTTATGATAAAGAGTTGTATGCTTTAATTAGGGTCCTGAAAACTTGGTCTCATTATTTGTGGCCTAAAGAGTTTGTAATCCATTCTGATCATGAGGCCTTGAAGTACTTGAAAGGCCAATCCAGACTCAGCAGGCGACATGCAAGATGGGTTGAATTCATGGAGACCTTTCCTTATGTTGTTAAACATAAGAAAGGCAAGGAGAATGTGGTAGCTGACGCCCTTTCTCGGAGGTATGTACTCTTGAACCTATGTGATGTTAAGATCCTTGGATTTGCAATGATTAGGGAATTATATGCTAGTGATCCTCACTTTGCTGAAATCTATAAAAATTGCATGTCTAGGGGTGAAATAGATACCTACTTTATTGATGAGGGATACTTGTTTAAAGCTGGAAAATTGTGCATTCCTTCATCTAGTATACGTAGGCTTCTAACTAAAAAGGTTCATGAATCAAGAGGACATAGGGGTTTAGAAAAGACTTTAGAAGGTTTAAAAGAACACTACTATTGGCCTAAAATGAGTAATTATGTGCTGAGATTTGTCAAGAGTTGTGTTGTTTGTGCTAAAGCTAAGTCTAGACTTCACCCCCATGGTTTGTACCAGCCTTTACCCATTCCTAGTTCACCTTGGGAAGACATTTCTATGGATTTCATTGTAGGTTTGCCTAGAACTAGGAAGGGTAGAGATTCTATCTTTGTAGTGGTAGATAGATTTTCCAAAATGGCTCACTTTATTCCATGTCACACGACTGATGATGCTGTGTATATTGTTGATTTGTTCTTTAGGGAAATTGTTAGATTGCATGGCATTCCTTGTTCTATTGTGTCAGATCGTGATGCTAAATTTTTGAGTTATTTTTGGAAGAGTCTATGGTCTAAATTGGGAACTAAATTGCTGTTTTCTACCTCATGTCACCCACAAATTGATGGGCAAACGGAAGTTACTAATCGAACGTTAGGGGTTTTACTTAGAACTATGCTTAAAGCTAACCTCAAACGTTGGGAAGATGTGTTGCCTTTTGTGGAGTTTGCTTATAACAGGTCAATCCATTCAGCCACAAAGATGACCCCTTTTGAGGTTGTTTATGGGCTGAATCCGAGGACGCCGGTGGATATGACGCCTCAGCCATACAAGGGAAAAGAGAGTTTTGAAGCTAACAAGAGGGCTGAGTTTGTGAAGAAGCTACATGAGAGGACGAAGATGCACTTGGAGAGGAAATCCATGAAGTACAAGGCCCATGCTGATAAGGGTCGGAAACAGGTTATCTTTGAAGAAGGAGATCTTGTTTGGGTGCATCTAAGGAAGGAAAGGTTCCCAAATCAAAGGAAGAACAAGTTAGATCAGAGAGGAGATGGACCATTTCGTATCATCAGGAGAATCGGCCCTAATGCATATCATGTTGACTTGCCTGGTGAGTATGGTGTCCATCCAACTTTTAATGTGGCTGATCTATCTCTTTATGTGCCAGATTTTGATTCCGACGTCGAATCAGAGACGATTCGAGCTCAAGTGGAGGAGAATGATGCAGTGAAGCCTGCCATGTCTCAAACCGACGTCGATGAGTTGATTCGAGTGCCTTCTGACGGACCAATCACAAGAAGTCGAGATAAGAAGATTGCTCAAGGCACAACAGCGATCTTGGTTCGATTGGCAGCGGTTATTGAAGAGCCTAGCAAGGCGAAGTGGGTCTCGTGCATTCGACATCAATTGAGCCCGGATTCCATGGATTGATTATATGGGGGCCGAAATTCACTATTTCTTTATTTAGAAACATGTATTAATTTGTCTCACTTTAGGGCTGAATTTAGTAAGTGACCGGGTGAGATAAATTGGTATATGGGTCAAAGTCAACCCTTTGACTTGACCATTCTAAATGGAGAAAATATCTATCTATTTATTTTATTATAGGCGTGTGAACTTAATTAAATAATGTAGAGAAATCAGCCAATAGGCTTATGTTAGTTGGTTGATCTTCTCTCTCCTGGTTGTTAGAGATATTTTTAGTTTGTTAGAGATATTTTTAGTTTGTTAGAGATATTTTAAGGTTGTTAGGATTATTTCCTTAAATAAATAAATCAGCTATGATTTATTTTATTTAAGGGAATCTAGTTAGATTTATTTAGATATTATTATATCTTGGGAAGCAAGCAAAGGAGACTCCCTCTCCCCTTCTAGGGCCGGCCAGCCTTCCTCCCTTGCTCCCCAAGTAATAGCTTTTGTATTCTCTATTTATACTCTTGTTATTTCATTCAATAAAAGGAGCTTGAGATTAGATAAACCCTAAGAAAGGTTTATCTAGTCCTTGGGCTCAAAAACAATTGTGTTTGTGTGCTTGCTATTCGGCCGATCAACATCATCAAAATTTCGAGAATTCTCTTCTCTCTCTCTTGTTCGAATCTGAGTTATATTTCATCAATAAGATTGTTCTTGTCTTGATTGTTAAAGATCAAACTAGTTTATCATTCGGACTTAGCGTTAGAGCCAATCCGAGTGAACTATCAAGTTGATTTACTATAATTCTGTTCGAACTCCATTCATTCAATTTCAGATCAGTTTAGTTACTTGTTGTGTACGATTTCTCATATTGATTGCAAATTCAGGTTGAATCAAGGATTACTAGGCAAAATCGGGACTTGTGTGGGTCATATACGAGGTTTCTACGGAGGATTCCGGGGCAATCACGTATCAATTTACTTACATTCGTGAATTATATGAGAATGATATTGATTTTGGCGATGCTTTTAAGCGTTGCACGCAAAGGGGTTCGGATGAGAAATACTACATTCATGATGGATTTTTATTTAGAGTAGATAAAGTTTGCATTCCTCGTTGCTCTTTGCGTTTATTGTTGGTTGAGGAAGCCCATAAGGGCGGCCTAATGGGACATTTTGGGAGGGATAAGACTTATCATATTCTTAGGGCTCATTTTTACTGGCCATACATGCTTAGAGACGTTGAAAATGTAGTTAAGCGTTGTGTTGATTGTTTAAGAGCCAAATCTAGGTTGATGCCACATGGACTTTACACCCCTTTGCCTACGCCTACGGCCCCGTGGGAGGATATTTCCATGGACTTTATAGTAGGGTTGCCTAGGACTAAGAAGGGGAGAGATTCAATTATGGTGGTAGTTGACCGATTTTCCAAAATGGCACATTTTGTGCCATGCCATAAAACTGATGATGCTAGTAATGTAGCTAACTTGTTCTTTAGGGAAATAGTTAGGCTTCATGGCATACCAAAAACAATAGTGAGTGATAGGGATACCAAGTTCCTTAGCTATTTTTGGAGGACTTTATGGAATAAGCTAGGAACTAAGCTAATGTTCTCTACATCTAGCCACCCACAAACTGATGGGCAAACCGAAGTGACCAATAGGACGTTAGCTACTATCCTTAGAACCATTATTAAAAAGAATTTGAAAATGTGGGAAGAAGCTTTACCTCATGTGGAGTTTGCTTACAATCGCACTATGCACTCATCTACTATGTTAACTCCATTTGAATGTGTTTATGGTACTAACCCACTCACCCCCTTAGATCTTACCTCATTTCCAATGAGGGAGCATGAAAGTTTTGATGCAGGAAAGCACGTTGAATTTATTAAGGAGTTGCATGCTCGCACCAAGACTCGGTTGGAGCAAAAGGCCGAGTACAATGCTAGGCGCGCCAACCATGGGCGGCGCCGCGTGATTTTCCAACCCGGCGATTTGGTATGGGCACATCTAAGGAAGGAGCGGTTTCCGGAGCTAAGGAAGAGCAAGCTGTCTCCAAGAGGCGATGGACCTTTCAAGGTGCTTCAACGGATTGGAGACAATGCTTACAAGTTAGAGCTGCCCGGGGATTATGGTGTGAGCGCCACCTTCAATGTCGCTGATCTTACGCCGTACTTAGCCTTGGATGAGGAGCTGGATTCGGGGTCGAATCCTTTCCAAGAAGGGGAGGTTGATGAGGGACCATCTAGGCAGCCTCCACCGGGCGCACCTACACTCTTTGATGGACCACTCACTCGTGCTCGAGCCAAGAAGCTACAACATGAGATGAATGCTTTTGTGGGCTACACTATGGCTAAGGAGGCAGGAGCATGTATGGAGTCCAAAGCTAGGGCGGTGTGCGTCTTGAGCGCCGAGGGATCTTCGAGCCAAGGCTGTAGCGACGCGCACCAAACCGACGTTGCAACGGCGTGTCCTAACTCCAGCGATGCAGCGCTGCGCCTTCGCCAGCGTAGCGATGCAACGGCGCGCCCCTGAGCGCGCCTGTCCGCGTGTGTGCGCGCTTGTCCGAGCATGAGCAAGCATGCGACGTCGGCCTATGTTGGGCTTATTTCTGAATTGGGCCATTTTGGGCTATTGACTATCTTTTATTTTAATTAGACTTTAATTATTATTTCCTTGTAATTTATGGACATATAAATAGCTTTTAGGTAGTTAATTTTCAGATTAGACAACTCATTTGTAATTTCCAATTCTCCTTGCAATAGAGAGAAAACAAGAGCTTTGGCTTTCAACGTGTGTGTGTTTGCAGCTTGGTTTGTTTTGGATTGTGTCAATTTCATAGAAGATTGGTGCCTTTCAACAATCACGAACCCCTTTCTCGTGCTACAAGGCTTGCTCCTTGTTTGTGTGAGATCGTAAAGGTTGGTTTCTCGATCATTCTAGTTGGTTCTTGTCTCTTCGAGCCAAGGGTCTTCTAGTTGTTTCTGGGAGTTGATCTTCAGTCCTTTATTGAGTCGTTTCCTTGTTTCTTTGTTGCGTTTGTTTGTTGTCACCAAGTTTGTTTTGTGTCTTTGAGTCGTTGCTTCCATTGTTCTCATTGAGTCGCTTTCGTTTGAATCCATTTCTGACCACTTTGTTCTTGTTTCTATTGTTTGAGTCACGAACGTCGAAGATCGAGCATCAAGCGGCCTTAAATCAAAGTGAAGATCCATGGGATGAGGATCCATGGGAGCGCGGTACCCGTTTGACGAGTATGACGCCGAGGACGAGGATCCATGGGAGCGCTACTCACGGCGCGACGATAGGGACAGGCGTCCAAGGCGGCCTAGAGAGCCCGAGCAAGATGGAGTAGGAAAAATCAAAGTGAAGATCCCAGCCTTTGAAGGCAAGTGTGATCCGGACGTCTACATGGAGTGGGAGACGAAAATTGAACAAATATGGAATTGCCATAACTTTGCCGAGCATAAAAAGGTACAACTCGCCACCCTTGAATTTTCCGGTTATGCACTAATCTGGTGGGATAATCTAGTAAAGGAAAGGAGAAGAGCTCTTGACGCACCAATAGGAACTTGGGAGCAAATGAAGGCCCTCATGAGGAGGCGTTTCATTCCCCAACATTATGCACGTGAGCTGCGTCAAAGATTGGAGAATCTCAAGCAAGGTTCAATGAGTGCCGAGGAAACTTACAATGCCATGCAGGTGGCAATGGTAAGGGCCGATGTGGATGAGGATGAAGAGTCCACAATGGCACGTTTCCTTCGAATTTTACACCCTTCTTTAGCTAATGAGGTCGATTTATATCCATATACTACTATGACTGGTTTGTTACATTTAGCTATGAAGGTTGAGAAAAAGAACAAGGCACGGATTCTAGGAGGCCGAGGCACGAGTAACCAGCCCAACTCATGGAGGAACAACCGTGGCCAGGCCATGTCTTATGGAAAGGAAGGCGCGCCTACAAAGGAACGAGGAAGCACCGCCGGCGCCTATGGAGATCAATCTGGCCGAACCAAGCCTTCCGCGGGCACCGCGCCATCCTACAACAAGGGCCCCAATAGTGGAGCTTCGGCAGCTCCTAAGGGCAGTACTTCTAACCCTTCCTCTAGAGCTAGGGATATTGTGTGTTTTAAGTGCCAAGGTAGAGGTCACATGATGAAAGATTGCCCTAACAAGAAAACACTTTTAATCAATCATTTAGGCCAATATGAATCGGAGGAAGAAATTGATGATGTGCATGAAAATGAGCCTAATAATGATGAGTTGCATGATGATGAGGATGAGATAGAGTATGAATCAGGGGAGTCTTTAATTGCTAGACGTAACATGCATATAAAACCAGCCCCTTGTGAAGATAATCAACGTGAAAATCTATTTCATACTCGATGTTTAATTAAGGGTAAGGTTTGCAACATGATAATAGATAGTGGAAGTTGCTGTAACATTGCTAGTCTTGAAATGGTACAAAAACTGCAATTATCTATGACTCAACACCCTAGACCTTATAAATTGCATTGGATGAACGATTGTGGAGAACTTAAAGTGAACAAGCAAGCGCATGTTTCTATTAAATTAGGGCATTACGAGGATGTTGTTCTTTGTGATGTAGTTCCTATGCAGGCTTGTCACATTTTATTAGGTCGCCCATGGCAATATGATAGGAAGGTCACGCATGATGGATTCACCAACCGGAACACCTTCACCTACAATGGCCAAACCATAGTGCTCAAACCCATGACGCCTATGCAGGTGGCCGAGGAGTTTGACAAAAAGAAGGTAAGTAAGGTAAGTGGAGAAGGTGAGGGAAAGAAGGGGACAGCTCGGGGTAAGACGAGCTCACCTAACAATCTCCCACCCTCCAGCGCACTTTTGGCTTCCAAGCGGGAGTTAGAGACCGAGTATTTGGATGGGAAAACAACACTCATGCTCTTGTGCAAGGAGCTGAGTTTGTTGAATGAGGAACTTAAAGCCTCTTTTCCCCCACAAATTTTGGGGCTCATTGAGGAATACAATGACGTGTTTCCCGATGAGATACCGGCTGGCTTACCTCCAATTCGAGGAATCGAGCATCAAATTGATCTCATTCCCGGAGCATCCTTGCCTAATAGGCCAGCCTATCGTATGAACCCCAAGGAGACTCACAAAGTCCAATCCCAAGTCCAAGAGTTATTGGATAAGGGATACATTAGGGAAAGTTTAAGCCCTTGTGCTGTACCGGTGTTGCTAGTGCCTAAGAAAGACAACACATGACGTATGTGTGTCGATTGTAGGGCTATTAACAACATCACGGTAAAGTATAGGCACCCCATCCCTCGTCTAGACGACATGCTAGATGAATTGCATGGAGCCACTATCTTTTCAAAGATAGATTTAAAAAGTGGCTACCATCAAATAAGGATGAAGGAGGGAGACGAATGGAAAACAGCCTTCAAGACCAAGTTTGGTCTCTATGAATGGCTTGTTATACCATTCGGGCTTACAAACGCCCCAAGTACTTTCATGCGCCTAATGAATCATGTGCTTAGAAACTTCATAGGGAAATTTGTTGTTGTTTATTTTGATGATATTCTGATTTATAGCAAATCCCTAGAAACACATGAAGATCATTTGAGGAAAGTACTCTCTACACTTAGATTAGAGCACTTGTATGCAAATTTGAAGAAATGTGAATTGTGCACTAATCATGTCACTTTTCTTGGTTTTGTAGTGAGCTCCAAAGGACTACAAGTAGACGAAGCCAAGATAAGGGCAATTCAAGAGTGGCCGACGCCTATCTCCATTAGCCAAGTCAGGAGCTTCCACGGCCTCGCCAGCTTCTATAGGAGATTCGTGAGGGATTTTAGCACCATTGCTGCTCCCTTGACCGAAATCACTAAGAAGAGGAGTGAGTTCAAGTGGGAGAAGGCACAAGAGAGGGCATTCAACGCCCTAAAGGACAGATTGACGCATGCCCCATTGTTGGCCTTGCCCGACTTCACTCGTCCCTTCGAAGTGGAGTGTGATGCGAGTGGCATTGGAATTGGAGGCGTTCTCATGCAAGAAGGTAAGCCTATTGCCTTCTTTTCTGAAAAATTGAAAGGTGCATGTTTAAACTACTCGACTTATGATAAAGAGTTATATGCTTTGTTTCGAGTGTTAAAAACATGGCAACATTATCTTTGGCCTAGTAAATTTGTCTTGAAAACTGACCATGAATCCTTAAAACATTTCAAGAGTCAAGATAAATTGGATAGAAGGCATGGTAGGTGGATGGAATTCATTGAGACATTTCCATATGTCATAAAATATAAAAAGGGAAAGGATAATGTAGTAGCCGATGCCTTGTCACGTCGCCATGCTTTGCTTGTCTCATTAGATTCTAGAGTGTTAGGATTTACTTACATTCGTGAATTATATGAGAATGATATTGATTTTGGCGATGCTTTTAAGTGTTGCACGCAAAGGGGTTCGGATGAGAAATACTACATTCATGATGGATTTTTATTTAGAGTAGATAAAGTTTGCATTCCTCGTTGCTCTTTGCGTTTATTGTTGGTTGAGGAAGCCCATAAGGGCGGCCTAATGGGACATTTTGGGAGGGATAAGACTTATCATACTCTTAGGGCTCATTTTTACTGGCCACACATGCTTAGAGACGTTGAAAATGTAGTTAAGCGTTGTGTTGATTGTTTAAGAGCCAAATCTAGGTTGATGCCACATGGACTTTACACCCCTTTGCCTACGCCTACGGCCCCGTGGGAGGATATTTCCATGGACTTTATAGTAGGGTTGCCTAGGACTAAGAAGGGGAGAGATTCAATTATGGTGGTAGTTGACCGATTTTCCAAAATGGCACATTTTGTGCCATGCCATAAAACTGATGATGCTAGTAATGTAGCTAACTTGTTCTTTAGGGAAATAGTTAGGCTTCATGGCATACCAAAAACAATAGTGAGTGATAGGGATACCAAGTTCCTTAGCTATTTTTGGAGGACTTTATGGAATAAGCTAGGAACTAAGCTAATGTTCTCTACATCTAGCCACCCACAAACTGATGGGCAAACCGAAGTGACCAATAGGACGTTAGCTACTATCCTTAGAACCATTATTAAAAAGAATTTGAAAATGTGGGAAGAAGCTTTACCTCATGTGGAGTTTGCTTACAATCGCACTATGCACTCATCTACTATGTTAACTCCATTTGAATGTGTTTATGGTACTAACCCACTCACCCCCTTAGATCTTACCTCATTTCCAATGAGGGAGCATGAAAGTTTTGATGCAGGAAAGCACGTTGAATTTATTAAGGAGTTGCATGCTCGCACCAAGACTCGGTTGGAGCAAAAGGCCGAGTACAATGCTAGGCGCGCCAACCATGGGCGGCGCCGCGTGATTTTCCAACCCGGCGATTTGGTATGGGCACATCTAAGGAAGGAGCGGTTTCCGGAGCTAAGGAAGAGCAAGCTGTCTCCAAGAGGCGATGGACCTTTCAAGGTGCTTCAACGGATTGGAGACAATGCTTACAAGTTAGAGCTGCCCGGGGATTATGGTGTGAGCGCCACCTTCAATGTCGCTGATCTTACGCCGTACTTAGCCTTGGATGAGGAGCTGGATTCGGGGTCGAATCCTTTCCAAGAAGGGGAGGTTGATGAGGGACCATCTAGGCAGCCTCCACCGGGCGCACCTACACTCTTTGATGGACCACTCACTCGTGCTCGAGCCAAGAAGCTACAACATGAGATGAATGCTTTTGTGGGCTACACTATGGCTAAGGAGGCAGGAGCATGTATGGAGTCCAAAGCTAGGGCGGTGTGCGTCTTGAGCGCCGAGGGATCTTCGAGCCAAGGCTGTAGCGACGCGCACCAAACCGACGTTGCAACGGCGTGTCCTAACTCCAGCGATGCAGCGCTGCGCCTTCGCCAGCGTAGCGATGCAACGGCGCGCCCCTGAGCGCGCCTGTCCGCGTGTGTGCGCGCTTGTCCGAGCATGAGCAAGCATGCGACGTCGGCCTATGTTGGGCTTATTTCTGAATTGGGCCATTTTGGGCTATTGACTATCTTTTATTTTAATTAGACTTTAATTATTATTTCCTTGTAATTTATGGACATATAAATAGCTTTTAGGTAGTTAATTTTCAGATTAGACAACTCATTTGTAATTTCCAATTCTCCTTGCAATAGAGAGAAAACGAGAGCTTTGGCTTTCAACGTGTGTGTGTTTGCAGCTTGGTTTGTTTTGGATTGTGTCAATTTCATAGAAGATTGGTGCCTTTCAACAATCACGAGCCCCTTTCTCGTGCTACAAGGCTTGCTCCTTGTTTGTGTGAGATCGTAAAGGTTGGTTTCTTGATCATTCTAGTTGGTTCTTGTCTCTTCGAGCCAAGGGTCTTCTAGTTGTTTCTGGGAGTTGATCTTCAGTCCTTTATTGAGTCGTTTCCTTGTTTCTTTGTTGCGTTTGTTTGTTGTCACCAAGTTTGTTTTGTGTCTTTGAGTCGTTGCTTCCATTGTTCTCATTGAGTCGCTTTCGTTTGAATCCATTTCTGACCACTTCGTTCTTGTTTCTATTGTTTGAGTCACGAACGTCGAAGATCGGGCATCAAGCGGCCTTAATCCCACATCACCAATAGTAGGAGTTTTTATAAATATAAAGATCACCCATCTTCTTCAGCATAGTAAAGTCAATAGGTACAGGCGGAATGTCAACCTGTAACCTGCTCAGATCGACTCCAAAGTGCTTGGCTAGGAAAGTCACAATCCCACCAACACAAATAGCTCCACCGCCTTTGTTTCCAACATGGCCCATGTGGTGCATCAGCATAGCACCCACATTCAACTGCTTCCTCTTCAAACTAGCAGCCAACACAGTGACATCCTTCTTGGGGCAGTTGTTTCCACCATCACCTCGCCCATTCAGAGTCTAGCAATAAACCTTTAGAAAACCTTAATAGCGGGATGAGTAATGGGAGAGGCTTTTTCTTTAGAAGGCTCATATTTGGCCCTCCCTGTGATAGCTCTCCAGAAGTGCTTGTCAGCCCATGTAGCACCTGTCTCATTAAGCACTACATCTCTACTACGAGGGACATTACAGAAACCAAACACTCAGTTAACCTCTTTCAAGGTCAACTTCCTCCTTACTCCTCCTAGCCAGAACTTGATCTCTCCTTCTCCTTTGAAATCAGTGGACAAAGTACTCAGAAACTCCAGTGTTAACCCTTTGAAGGTGGGTTCACATCAGCTTCAAGAACTCGCCCATATGTAAATATGCTCCTATCTCATTCATCAGGTTCTAGTCAATGAACCTAGTTGCTTTCCATTCTCTGTCATTCAGATGCTCAAACCGGATCACATGACTGTCCTTCGTCAAAGTAATCCCAAAAGTTTCTTGGGTAGTTTCTCCACCACGGCAGGGGGAGCTAAAGCAGCTCGGGATGATGAAGCTCCATCTGTTCTACCTCTCTTTTTACCCATTATTTCAGAATCTCAATTAAACCTGCACAAACACAGAAAATGAACCAAGCAAACACAATTATGTTGTCCCGGCAAGGACAACCACAACAATATTTCACAAATAAGCGCTCAAACACTCTATTCCCCCACTACCTAGAACAATTTAATCAAAATTTAATTAAAATTTAATCAAATTTCTAGGTGATTTTCGGATTTGCATGCAAAGCTCAAATAAAACACGAATCTAGACTAGAGTCATGCAATAAACGAACTTTTGTGAAGGACTTAAGCCTAAATCCGAGCCTAAAGGGGTGAAATTCGGGTTTTATGATGCTAAACCTAGATCTAGATTCAACCTAAATAAAACCGAAAATAAGAGGGATTTGGAGTAGACTTACTTGGTCTAATGAACAAATTCGGGTTTTATGATGCTTGCTTGAGGACTTGGCATTTTCCGGGGCAAAGTTCACTTGGTCTAATGAACAAATGGGTAGTCAAAGGGTGGCTACTAAGATTGACCGAGTACTTGTGAATGAGGCATGGAAGAGGGATTTTAGTCGGGCGTATGCCTTCTTCGGGGATCCGTGGCTTTCCGATCATTCGCCGGGTCTTGTTTTTGCCAACCCTTCCATTATAGGAAGAAAGTACCCCTTCCGGTTCTACAACTTTTGGACGGAGGAGGAGTTTAGTAATGTAGTTGTAAGGGCATGGAATATTCGGGTGGAAGGAACGACTCAATTTGTACTTATGACAAAGTTGCAAAAGGTGAAGGGGGAGCTAAAGGGGTGGTTAAGATCCAAGCATAGGGCCCTTGAAGGGTTAGTGGAGGATAATGTGGAAAAGCTTAAGCAAGCACACTTGGTCTTGAATGAGGACTTAGCAAATGAGGAAAAACAAGAAGAGGTTAAGAAAGCAAAGCTTGAGTTGGAGAGTAACTTGAGCAAGCTTACTAGTACCACCAAACAACGAGCAAAGATGGATTGGCTCTCGTTTGGAGAAGAAACGTCTTCTATTTTCTTTAATAGAATCAAGGCAAGTAAAGTAAACAAGACACTACACTTGCTTAAAAATGAAGAGGGGCAAGGGGTGGAAGGGGAGGAAAATATCACCAAGGAGGTAGTGAGTTATTTTGAAAAGCTCTTTGGCACCTCGGGTTTGAGTCAACCGAGGGGGTTTGAGGGACTAAGTGGGCCTACACTAGAAGGGGAGGATGTGGCAGCCCTTAACTTTATCCCTACGGAGGAAGAGATACGTATTGCCTTCTTCAAGATAGGTGTGAACAAGTCCCCTGGACCGGATGGATTTGGTAGTCATTTCTATAAGGTGTGTTGGGAAACTATCAAGGGGGATGTTATAGCGGCGGTCCGAGAATTTTTTAGCTCGGGACATTTGCTTCGGTTTTGGAATAACACTTTTGTTAGCTTGGTACCGAAAGTTGAAGAGCCGTTCATGGTTAAGGAGTTTAGGCCAATTGCTTGTTGTAATGTGTTCCAAAAGGCCGTATCAAAAATCATTGTGGAGAAGATACGACCTTTGCTTGGAAAGATTGTAGGCTTGAACCAAGGGGCCTTTGTACCGGGGCGTCTCCTAGCCCATAATGTGGCGGTGGCGCAAGAGATAGTAGCTAATTATGAAGATCGGGATGTGTCGAAGAGGTGTGTGATCAAGGCGGACTTGCTTAAAGCTTATGATTGCTTGGATTGGGGTTTCTTGGAGAGGACGCTAGCCTACCTTAACTTCCCTCCACATTTGATTCGCCTCATCATGGTATGTGTTTCTACACCTCGTTATTCTATTTTGGTGAATGGGGAGGCTAAGGGCTTCTTTGAGGGGAAAAGAGGGCTAAGACAAGGGGACCCTCTCTCTCCGTTCCTCTTTGTCTTAGCCATGGAGGTTTTAAGTAGGAGGCTTAAGAGTGCTAGTAGCACCGGGGGTTTCTTTTTCCATCCAAAATGTAAGAGACTAGGTATCATAAACTTAGCCTTTGCGGATGATCTCTTGGTCTTTTGTAAACCGTTGGGAGATTCCTTGAATATTGTTACAAAATGCTTGAGGGAGTTTGGAGAGGAATTCGGGCTTGTTCTTAGTTCCACAAAAACCCATCTTTTCTTTGGGGGAGTGTTGGAGGGAGAGAGGGAGAGGGTGGCGAGAGAGCTTAGGTTTCCTTTGGGGAGTTTCCCGGTAAGGTATCTTGGGCTTCCTCTTCACACAAAAAAGCTTAAGATCTCGGATTATGGGCCTCTTCTAAATAAAATTACCACGGTCCTCCAACGGTGTAGTGTGCCCACACTTTCTTATGCCGGGAGAGCGGAAATTGTTAGATGTGTGGTTGGGGGAGTGCTCTCTTTTTGGGCCCAATTGGTGCTTCTACCTAAAGGGATTATTGGGAGGATTGAAAGCCTTTGTAGGAGCTACCTATGGTCGGGAAGGTTGGAGGGACGAAAGGCCTTAGTTGCTTGGGAGGTTGTGTGTAAGCCTTATGAGGAGGGTGGGCTTAATATAAAGGAGGTGGGAGCTTGAAACACCTCGATTTTCTTTCGGTTAGGGCATGATGTGATCACCGAGAATAGGAACTTGTGGACAATGTGGGTGGGAGAAAACCATACTAGGAGAGCGGGTTTTTGGAGTGTGAGGAAGACACAAACCGATTCTTGGGTTTGGAGGAATTTGCTTAAAACACGTGAGGTTATGAGAAGAGTGTTATTGGAGGATGAGAATCAAGAGGTGGAGGTAGATATCCTAGACATTACTAGGCCAAGTGGGGGTCTTGACACCAAGGCTCTTTATGAGGTCTTGAGGGATAAAAGAGAAAGGGAGAGTTGGTGTGAGATTGTTTGGGGGGTGGTTCGAGCAAGAACTTGGAGTTTCTGCCTTTGGTTAGCATATAGAGGTCGTCTTCCCACCATGGAGCGCCTTTATGCTTGGGGACGTGTTAGCCACAATTTATGCCCCTTATGTAACACACACCCCGAAACCGTTGACCACCTTTGGGGGTCTTGCCCTTTTGTGCTAGGAGTTATGGAGAAAACTTGGAGGTGGGTAGGGATCTATACCCATAAGGAGACTATAAAAGATTGGGTGGAATGGTTTGCAAACTCACCCGGGAGGGATAGCTCTCTTTTTAAGACAAAGCTCTTGGCTTTCCTTGGTGTTGTGTACTACACGTGGAAGCTAAGGAATGAAGTCGTTCATGATGGAGTTGTACCGAATGTTGACTCATGTGCCCAAGAAATCATGTTAGAATGCAAAAGAAGAATGGAAGTCACTTGCAAGTTTGAAGGGAGAAGAGGAGAAGCCCTTCGTAGAAGACTCGACCTTTGAGGTTGTTAACCCTGGGTGCTCTTGTTTATTTTGCTTTAGACTCTTGTTGGCTTAGTTTGCCGAGCACCCTTGTCCCCTTTCGAGGGTGTTTTTGTACTTGGTTTGATATTTGGTGGTTCCTTTGAGCCTTGTAGCTTTTGTTGGAGGTGTTGGTTGTGTAGGGTGTGGCGTTGTGCCCCCCGGTTTTTTGCCACTTGTTAGGCCTTTTGGCTAAGTGAGTGGGTTGCCGAGGTACTCGGTTTTTGCGTACATATATAGGCTTTTGTCTATACTTTTGGGTATAGGGTCTTAGACCCGGTTTTGTTAGGCCCGTAGGGCGTTTTTGTACCGGATCTGTGTATTCGGCTTGGGGTTGTAGTTTCTCACCTTGACTTTTTACGGTCAAGCGTGTTTTGTATATACGTCTTTCGCTTTATATATATTTACCACGTTTCGAGAGTAGACTTACTTGATTTCCGCTTGAATGTGAGTTCCTTGCTTGAATTTGGTTAAAAATCCAACTTGAAATAGCTTGGATGGAGCTTGGGATGGTGCTTCAATGGAGTTTTTAGAGGAGAGGTAGGAGAAGAGGGCGTGCGAATGGGAGGAGGAAGAAGGGACTTCGGGTTTTATTAAAAAGGGGGTCCCCGAAAAATTGCTAATTGCGCGGGATCGCACAGAATTGCGCGGCCGTGCAATTGCGAAGCCGCGCAATGTGCCCCCAGTTGTGATTGCGCGGCTTGGGGTCTGGGATTGCGCGGCCGCGTATTTAGAAACCCAAGCCGCACAATCTCTTTTGAGCTTGCATTGCTTGGTTTGGCTACAACTCTCTTGACCATGCAATTGTTGTCCCCAAAACCGAGTTTTTAGCTACTGTACTTCATAGTTTGCCCGAGCTATCTGTAAATCTGAGGATTATTTCTACCTAAACTAACTGAAAGAAACAAAAATTGTAAAACAGAAATCACAAATCAAAACAAATCTATCCTAAACCATGGGTTGCCTCCCAAGAAGCGCTTGTTTAACGTCTTTAGCTTGACGTCAAAAGGATAATAAGGCTCTTGCTCCGGTTCTGATAGCGATCAAAGGACCATGAAGATTAAAGTTGAAAAGAAGGTGTTTAGAAGGTCAAGACCGAGACCTTTTCCAAGGTCAAGGGCGTTCAAGTTCAAAGAGGTTTTCATGGATTCAATATTATCTCTTACATATATTCATAAATGGCGCCAAAGACCACCAAGGAAGAGGATCAAGTCAATGGGCCAAAAATTCACTATTTCTTTATTTAGAAACATGTATTAATTTGTCTCGCTTTAGGGCTGAATTTAGTAAGTGACCGGGTGAGATAAATTGGTATATGGGTCAAAGTCAACTCTTTGACTTGACCATTCTAAATTGAGAAAATATCTTTATTATTTTATTTATAGGCGTGTGCGTTTATTTTAATAATGAAGAGAAATCAGCCAATAAGCTTATGTTAGTTGGTTGATCTTCTCTCTCTTGGTTGTTAGAGATATTTTTAGTTTGTTTTGGATATTTTTAGTCTGTTAGGATATTTCCTTAAATAAATAAATCAGCCATGATTTATTTAATTGAGGGGATCTAGATAGATTTAATTAGATATTTTATTATATCTTGGAAAGCAAGACAAGGAAGCCTCGTCTATCTAATTAGGGTCGGCTATGTACTTGACTTGCTCTCCAAGGATTAGCTTTTGTATTCTCTATTTATACTTTGCATTTTCATTCAATAAAAATCAGCTTGAGAGAGATTAAACCCAAATTGGTTTAATCTATCTCTTGGGCTCCAAAAAAAATACAATTGTGTCTTGTGTGGTTCGAGCATCACCATCCATCTTCGATCATCATCTCTCGCCGAATTCTCTCTCTCTTAATTTGTTTGTGTTCGTGCTTGATTCATTGAATTGATCAATTAAGTTTGGTTCTAGTCGATTTATATCAACTAGTTTATCAATTTGGATTAGCGTTCGAGCCATCCAAGTTGAACTATCTTATTTGATTCAAATTAGTGTTTCGAAATCAGTTTGCTATTAATTCAAGTTCGAGTTCTTCAATTCCTTGTGAAGCAAGAATCTGACTTTGAAAGTGTTGTAGGGAAGAAATTGGTATTACAAGGCAAGATCGGGATCGTGTGGGTCATATACGAGGTTTCTACAGAGGATTCCGGGGCAATCACGTATCAGGTTCTTGGAGAGCCGTCTCTTCCAAAGTAGCACCATTGAACCCCTCATAATATGGATTCAGTCTCTGACCATTCACCTAGAAGACGAAATTAGAAACTTCATCATAAATATCAACTGCGCCATGTGGATATACTTGTGCTACCACAAAAGGACCTCTCCATCTTGAACTTAGTTTTCCGGGAAACAGTTTGAGGCGAGATTGGAACAAAAGTACTTTGTCCCCAACCTTGAAATTCTTCCTCCAAATATGCTTGTCATGTCAGGCCTTTGTCTTTTCCTTATATATTACTGCATTGTGATAAGACTCAAGCCTAATTTCTTCCAATTTCTGGAGTTGAAGTTTCCTGAATTCTCCCACCTCATTTTCTTGCATGTTGCACTTCTTGACTGCCCAATATGCTTTATGTTGAATTTCCACCGATAGATGACAGGCTTTCCCAAACACCAACCTGAATGGTGACATCCCAATTGGTGTTTTAAAAGAGGTCCTATATGCCCATAGTGCATCATCCAACTGAGCACTCATGTCTTTCATGTTTGGTGCAACTGTCTTCTCTAGAATGGGCTTGATTTCCCTATTAGACACCTCTGTCTGGCCATTTGTCTGAGGGTGGTATGCTGTAGAGACTTTGTGTGTGACATGATTTTTTCTCAATAATGCACTCACCATCTTATTACGGAAGTGGGATCCCTTGTCACTAACTAAAGCTCTAGGGACACCAAATCTAGTAAAAATGTTGGTCTTCAAGAAATCTGTCACCACTTTAGAATCGTCAGTCTTGGTGGCATTCGCTTCCACCCATTTGGAAACGTAGTCCACCGCAAGCAAAATATAATAATTTCCAAAAGAATTAGGAAATGGACCCATAAAGTCAATGCCCCATACATCAAAGATTTCACAGAAAATAATAGGAGATTGAGGCATCTCATTCTTTTGGAACATATTCCCAACTCTTTGACATCGGTCACATGATTTACAAAAACCATGAGCATCCCGAAAAATGCTCGGTCAGTAAAATCCTGCATCCAATACCTTCCTATCTGTTTTGTTAGAACTAAAATGGCCCCCACATGCATAATTATGACAGAAGGTAAAGATAGAAGTTACCTCATTATCCAGGATACATCGTCGAATTACCTGATCAGCGTAGTATTCCACAAATATGGATCATCCCAGATGTAGTATCTTGCTTCACTTCTTAACTTGTCTTTTTGAGCTTTTGTGAACATTGGTGGGAATTCACCCATAACTAAGAAATTAACCAAGTGTGCATACTAAGGTTTTACGACCTTAATAGCAAACAAGGTATCATCTGGAAATTCCTCCTGAATGGGTGAACTTGTTGGCTTTTTCTGTTCTTCCATCACCAAACAACTCAAATGATCAGCAACCACATTCTCAGCCCCCTTTTTGTCTTTGATCTCAATGTTGAACTCACTCAACCATAAGATCCACCTGATTAACCTAGGCTTGGTCTCCGTTTTCGTCAACAGATAGCGGAGTGCTGCATGATCTATATAAACAACCCCTCTTGTTCCCAGCAAATAAGAGCGAAATTTCTCCAATGCAAACACAACTGCTAGGAGCTCCTTCTCTGTGGTGTAGTAGTTCCTCTGAGCTTCATTCAATGTCATAGAGGCGTAGTGAATCACATGAGACGCCCTGCCCTTCTTTTGTCCCAAAACAGCTCCCACTGCATAATCACTAGCATCAAACATGATCTCAAAGGGGAGAGACCAATCTGGGGCTTGAATAATGGGAGCTGTGTGATGCAGTGAAGCCTGCCATGTCTCCAACCGACGTCGATGAGTTGATTCGAGTGCCTTCTGACGGACCAATTACAAGAAGTCGAGCTAAGAAGATTGCTCAAGGTACAACAGCGATCTTGGTTCGATTAGCAGGGGTTATTGAAGAGCCTAGCAAGGCGAAATGGGTCTCGTGCATTCGACATCAATTGAGCCCGGATTCCATGGATTAATTATATGAGGGCCGAAAATCATTATTTCTTTATTTAGAAACATGTATTAATTTGTCTCACTTTAGGGCTGAATTTAGTAAGTGACCGGGTGAGATGAATTGGTATATGGGTCAAAGTCAACCCTTTGACTTGACCATTCTAAATTGAAGAAAATATCTTATTTATTTTATTATGAACGATTTTTATTTATTTTAATAATGTAGAGAAATCAGCCAATAGGCTTATGTTAGTTGGTTGATCTTCTCTCTCCTGGTTGTTAGAGATATTTTTAGTTTGTTATAGATATTTTGAGTTTGTTAGGTTGTTTCCTTAAATAAATAAATCAGCTATGATTTATTTTATTTAAGGGGATCTAGATAGATTTTATTAGATATTTTATTATATCTTGGGAAGCAAGATAAGGAGGCCATTTTCTCTCTCCTAGGGCCGGCCACCTCTATTCCTTGCTCCCCAAGGATTAGCTTTTGTATTCTCTATTTATACTTTGCATTTTCATTCAATAAAAATCAGCTTGAGATTAGATAACCCTAAGAAAGGTTTATCTAGTCCTTGGGCTCAAAAATACACATGTGTCTGCTTTTGATTGTTTGCTTGCAATTCGAGAATCACCATCATCAATCCGACTTCTCTCTCCTTGTTCTTTGTGATTAAATCAGTTTGTTCGTCCAAATTGATCAATTGATTAGTTCTAGTTTTGATTGTTAAAGGTCAATCTAGTTTATCAATTGGATTTAGCGTTAGAGCCAATCCAATTGAACTATCCCTTTTGATTCAAACTAAAGTGTTCGAACCAGTTTGATCATATTCAATTTTCGTAATTCTCCATTACTTGCGCAAGAAGAAAACTAATTTGGAAGCTTTGTAGGATCGAAATCAAGGTTGCTGGCAAGATCGGGACTTGTGTGGGTCATATACGAGGTTTCTACGGAGGATTCCGGGGCAATCACGTATCACTGTGGTGAGGCGGAGTTTTAGCTCATCAAACGCCGTCTTGCATGCATCACCAAACTCAAATTCTGCTTCCTTCTTCAACAACTCACATAAGGGGGAGGCAATTTTGGAGAAGTCTTTGATAAACCTGCAGTAAAACCTGCATGGCCTAAAAAAGAACGCACTTCACGCACATTAGTAGGATAAGGCAAAGATTGAATTACTTCAACCTTAGCCTTATCGACCTCAATACCCCTAGAAGACACTACATGGCTTAATACTATACCTTGTTCTACCATAAAATGACATTTTTCAGAGTTGAGAACAAGATTAGTATCTTCACATCTTTTAAGCACTAGTGTCAAATGAGTTAAGCATGAATCAAAGTCATCCCCATGGACGGTAAAATCGTCCATAAATACCTTAATAAATTTCTCTATGTACTCAGAAAAGATACTAACCATACACCGTTGGAATGTAGCTGGGGCATTGCACAATCCAAAAGGCATCCTTCGGTATGCAAAGGTGCCAAAAGGACAAGTGAATGTTGTCTTTTCTTGATCCTCTGGTGCTATGGCTACCTGAAAATATCCAGAATATCCATCCAAGAAACAATAGAATGAACGACCGGCAAGTCGTTCCAGCATTTGGTCAATGAAAGGTAATGGGAAATGGTCCTACCGGGTTACCGCATTCAGCTTGCGATAATCAATACACACCCACCACCCGGTCTGGACTCTGGTGGGAATGAGATCACCCTTGTGATTCTCAACCACTGTAATACCACCCTTTTTAAGGACAACATGTGTTGGGCTAACCCATTTACTATCAGATATAGGAAAGATCATACTTGCCTGAAGGAGCTTCATCACCTCCTTCTTTACCACCTCCATCATCGGGGGATTTAGCCTTCTTTGGGGCAGTCTAGACGGTGTAGCTTCATCTTCTAATAAAATCCGATGCATATATGTTGAGGGACTAATCCCTTTAATGTCTGCAATGGTCCATCCTATGACCGTCTTATGCTCCCTTAGAACTGCCACTAATTTTCCTTCTTGCTCATTGCTGAGCTTGTTGGATATAATTACCGGCAATGTGTCCCTTCACCTAAGAAAGCATACTTGAGATGGTCTGGAAGTTGCTTCAATTCTACCACCGGTGCCTGCACAATAGATGGCAAAAGCTTCTCGCTTGACAAGGTTAGTGGTATGGGCTTTGAGCCCGATGGCATAAGCGGACGCTCATAGTGAGCATTCAACTCTGCCACCACTTTTTGCAGGTTAGTCTTTAAATCCAAATCTGAAGTATCATTCATAATAGCATTTTCCAATGTGGGTCTCAAAGCTTCAGATTCATGCTTATTGAAAAATTCTTGAGCAAGTGGCTCTACCACATCAACTAAGCACAACGAGGAATCTTTGGGAGGGTATTTCATTGCATCATAAATATTATACTCTACCCTTTCCCCGTCGAATTTCATAGTAAGAGAACCACTACATACATCAATCTTAGTCTTAGCTGTTTTTAGAAAAGGTCTACCTAGCAAAATAGGTGCAGCATGCTTATCATGGTCCATATCTAAGACATAGAAATCAGTAGGAACTATCAGATTGTCAACCATTACAAGCACATCTTCAACTATTCATCTAGGGTAAGCATTTGACCTATCAGCTAACTATATAACCACACCAGTTTCTTGCAAAGGACCTAGTTCAAGCACTTTGTACGCAGAGTAAGGCAAAACATTGATTGAAGCACCTAGATCTAGCATGGCTTTATCAATTTTTGTATCACCAATAATGCTATGAATAGTGAACATGCCAAGATCACCACATTTCTGAGGCATACGCCTTTGAAACACAGTTGACACATGCTCACTTACAGAGATTTTTTGTTTCCCTTTTAACTTTTGAGTTCATTTTATGGTGCACAATTCTTTCAAAAACTTAGGATATCTAGGAATGCTTTTAATCAGTTTAAGTAAAGGAATATTTACCTCACATTTGCTGAACGTCTCGAACAATTCCTTGTCGTTCTCCAGCTTTCGGGTCTCTTTTAGTGCCTATGGGAAGGGTGGAACATGTGCATAAGACTTCAGAGGGGTTTCAGACGAATCAGCAACGGTGGCTTCATTGCTCGGGATCGCCTCCGATTGCGCCGCCGCGCTTTTAGCAGCCAAACCGTGCAATCCTGACTGGGACGTAATTGCGCGGCTTGGCAATTGCGCGGCTGCGCTTTCCGTCGTCGCTTCCCCGCGCAATTGCAACTAAGATGGTGTTGCGCAAGGTGACAATTGCTCGGCTGCGCTTTTAGCAGGTAGGCCGAGCAATTCATCCCCGAACGGATCACTTGGAATTTCCTCTATCAGCTCAAATTTTTCCTCAGTTCCGCCCTTAGCTTTTTCTGCCACTCCCCTTCTGATTGGTACTTGCCCGTCCCTGGGCTCTACTTGAAACTCTCGCCCACTCCTCAAAGTAATAGCATTGACATTCTGTTTTGGATTGAGCTCGATCTGAGATAGCAACTTACTTGAATCTCTAGCTTTCAGTTTGCCTACAACATTGGCAATTTGACTGACTTGAGTCTCTAGATTGTGGATGCTAGACTTGGTCTCTTGTTGAAATTGGCTCATTGAGCCTTGTATTGTAGTCACAGTTTGTGTAAGAGTCTGAATCATATCTTCAGTAGACATAACATTCTGATTGGCCCCCTGAGGGCGGGATTGAAAAGGTGGCTTGTATGGAGCTTGGCCACCCTGTTGATTGAACGGCTGGTTGTTGGAATTTCCGTACCTCAGATTAGGATGATCCCTCCAACCTGGATTGTAGGTGTTAGAGAAGGGGTCATACCTTGGCCTAGGTGGTCCATATCCTCCCAATGCATTCACCTGAGCATTTGAATCTTGAAGTGTAGGACAAGAATCAGTGGGGTGCATGTTATCAAAGCAAATTTCACAGGATTTCACCTGCTGTCTTCCACCTTGTTGTAACAGCTGCCTCATCATTGTTTTCAACTTAGTGACTTCATCTTGGATTCTTGAATTAGTCACCACAGAATTTGCAGCTTTCGAGCTAGTCTCTTTTCTGAACTGTCTTGTGCCCTCAGACAGTTGTGTGAATAGTTCAAATGCAGAAGCATCAGTTTTGTTGAGAATATTACCTTGGCAAGCTGCATTAACCATCCTTCTCTCATCATCCAACAAACCATTAAATAAGTATAAAATAAGATCTTGATCAGTGTAGCCATGAAAAGGACAGTTGGCTATCAGCCTCTTGAATCTCTCATAGTATGCATACAAGGTCTCATTAGCTTCTTGCTCAATGTTGCTAATCATCTTCTTTAGTTCATTGAGCCTTGTAGCAGGGAAGTACTTCTCTAGAAAAGCTTCCTTCATCTTAGCCCATGTATCAATACTTTCCGTGATGAGGGACCATCTAGGCAGCCTCCACCGGGCGCGCCTACACTCTTTGATGGACCACTCACCCGTGCTCGAGCCAAGAAGCTACAACATGAGATGAATGCTTTTGTGGGCTACACTATGGCTAAGGAGGCAGGAGCATGTATGAAGTCCAAAGCTAGGACAGTGTGCGTCTTGAGCGCCGAGGGATCTTCGAGCCAAGGCTGCAGCAACGCGCACCAAACCGACGTTGCAACGGCGCGTCCTAACTCCAGCGATGCAGCGCTGCGCCCTCGCCAGCGTAGCGATGCAACGGCGCGCCCCTGAGCGCGCCTGTCCGCGTGTGTGCGCGCTTGTCCGAGCATGAGCAAGCATGCGACGTCGGCCTATGTTGGGCTTATTTCTGAATTGGGCCATTTTGGGCTATTGACTATCTTTTATTTTAATTAGACTTTAATTATTATTTTCTTGTAATTTATGGACATATAAATAGTTTTTAGGTAGTTAATTTTGAGATTAGACAACTCATTTGTAATTTCCAATTCTCCTTGCGATAGAGAGAAAACGAGAGCTTTGGCTTTCAACGTGTGTGTGTTTGCAGCTTGGTTTGTTTTGGATTGTGTCAATTTCATAGAAGATTGGTGCCTTTCAACAATCACGAGCCCCTTTCTCGTGCTACAAGGCTTGCTCCTTGTTTGTGTGAGATCGTAAAGGTTGGTTTCTCGATCATTCTAGTTGGTTCTGGTCTCTTCGAGCCAAGGGTCTTCTAGTTGTTTCTGGGAGTTGATCTTCAGTCCTTTATTGAGTCGTTTCCTTGTTTCTTTGTTGCGTTTGTTTGTTGTCACCGAGTCTGTTTTGTGTCTTTGAGTCGTTGCTTCCATTGTCCTCATTGAGTCGCTTTCGTTTGAATCCATTTCTGACCACTTTGTTCTTGTTTCTATTGTTTGAGTCACGAACGTCGAAGATCGGGCATCAAGCGGCCTTAATCCCGCATCATTCCGGAGCCAAGTAATAAAACCAGTCTTTAGCCTGATTCTTGAGAGAGAAAGGAAAGGCTCTCAGCGCAATCTAGTCATGAGTCACAAGTGGTATCAAGTGGTATCATAATCCAGCGTCTCGCCAAGTAATTGTTTCTTTCCTTAATTTGCTTTCTAGTTAATTTAATTCAGTTTTTGATCCCAATGTTTGAACCCTTAACCAAGTTACAATTTTTGAGATCCAAAGGCTGAATTTTCACCACAATCACCACATAATTCCGCCAACACCACCACCCCGCCACCACCTACCCACCCCGACCTGGTGTCGCTCTCACCAGCCGCACTGATATGTGATCGCCTCGGATTACTCCTCAGAAACCTCGTATTTGACCACACAGGAACCCGATCTTGCCAGCAATTATGATTCAAACCTACAAAGCTCTCAAAGTAAGAAACTTGCGATCCAAGTAACAATGAATTCGAATGAACAGAATGAAACGATCTGAATTATAGAAATAATCAATGTTGATAGTTCAAACGGATTGGCTTGATCGCTAAATCCGAATGATAAACTAGTTTGATCTTTAACAATCAAAACTAGAACAATCTAATTGATCACAAAATAACTCAGATTTCGAACAAACAAAGAGAGAGAGATCTCGAGAATTTGATGATGATCGAAGATGATGATGAACACGAGCACACAATTGTATTTTTGAGCCCAAGGACTAGATAAACCTTTCTTAGGGTTTATCTAATCTCAAGCTGATTTTTATTAATGAAACTGAAAAGTATTTATAGAGAATACAAAAGCTAATACTTGGGGAGCAAGGAGAGAGGATGGCCGGCCCTAGAAGGGGAGAATAAGCCTCCTTTGCTTGCTTCCCAAGATATAATAATATCTAAATAAATCTAACTAGATTCCCTTAAATAAATAAATCATGGTTGAATTATTTATTTAAGGAAATAATCCTAACAAACTCAAAATATCTCTAACAACCAGGAGAGAAAAGATCAACCAACTAACATAAGCCTATTGGCTGATTTCTCTACATTATTAAAATAAATAGAAATTGTTCATAATAAAATAAATAAGATATTTTCTTTAATTTAAAATGGTCAAGTCAAAGGGTTGACTTTGACCCATATACCAATTCATCTCACCCGGTCACTTACCAAATTCAGCCCTAAAGTGAGACAAATTAATACATGTTTCTAAATAAAGAAATAGTGAATTTCGGCCCTCATATAATCAATCCATGGAATCCGGGCTCAATTGATGTCGAATGCACAAGACCCATTTCGCCTTGCTAGGCTCTTCAATAACCGCTGCCAATCGAACCAAGATCGCTGTTGTGCCTTGAGCAATCTTCTTAGCTCAACTTCTTGTGATTGGTCCGTCAGAAGGCACTCGAATTAACTCATCGACGTCGGTTGAGACATGGCAGGCTTCACTTCATCACACACCACCCACCACCACCGTCCGATCACAACCCCACCAACCCCACCCAGATCGGAGCATCCAAACCCTAAATCGCCCACCTTCATTCTCGAAACCCTAACCCTAATTTTTCGAGAACCCTAGCCTAACCCTAACCCTAGTTGCGAGAAACCCTAACCCTACTCTCGCAAACCCTAAACCGAAACCCTACCATACCCCAAACCCTAAGACCGAACCCTAAAAACCCTAATCCAGCCGTGAGCTTCCAAACCCTAAATTCCTTAGTTGTTGATGCAATGAAGCCTGCCATGTCTCAAACCGACGTCGATGAGTTGATTCGAGTGCCTTCTGACGGACCAATCACAAGAAGTCAAGCTAAGAAGATTGCTCAAGGCACAACAGCGATCTTGGTTCGATTGGCAGCGGTTATTGAAGAACCTAGCAAGGCGAAGTGGGTCTCGTGCATTCGACATCAATTGAGCCCGGATTCCATGGATTGATTATATGAGGGCCGAAAATCACTATTTCTTTATTTAGAAATATGTATTAATTTGTCTCACTTTAGGGCTGAATTTCGTAAGTGACCGGGTGAGATGAATTGGTATATGGGTCAAAGTCAACCCTTTGACTTGACCATTCTAAATTAAGGAAAATATCTTATTTATTTGATTATGAACAATTTCTAGTTATTTTAATAATGTAGAGAAATCAGCCAATAGGCTTATGTTAGTTGGTTGATTTTCTCTCTCCTGGTTGTTAGAGATATTTTTAGTTTGTTAGGATTATTTCCTTAAATAAATAATTCAGCTATGATTTATTTATTTAAGGGAATCTAGTTAGATTTAATTAGATATTATTATATCTTGGGAAGCAAGCAAAGGAGACTCCTTCTCCCCTTCTAGGGCCGGCCAGCCTTCCTCCCTTGCTCCCCAAGTATTAGCTTTTGTATTCTCTAGAAATACTTTTCAGTTTCATTAATAAAAATCAGCTTGAGATTAGATAAACCCTAAGAAAGGTTTATCTAGTCCTTGGGCTCAAAAATACAATTGTGTGCTCGTGTTCATCATCAGCTTCGATCATCATCAAAATTTCGAGATCTCTCTCTCTCTTTGTTTGTTCGAAATCTGAGTTATTGTGTGATCAATTAGATTGTTCTAGTTTTGATTATTAAAGATCAAACTAGTTTATCATTCGGATTTAGCGATCGATCCAATCCGTTTGAACTATCAACATTGATTATTTCCATAATTCAGATCGTGTTATTCTGTTCATTCGAATTCATTGTTACTTGGATCGCAAGTTTCTTACTTTGAGAGCTTTGTAGATTTGAATCATAATTGCTGACAAGATCGGGTTCCTGTGTGGTCAAAAACGAGGTTTCTGAGGAGTAATCCGAGGCAATCACGTATCAGTTGTTCCTTGCCCTCCAAGCAATTACCCAATTAGGAGATTTTTATGGGATTTGTGCATGTTTATTGGCTGAATTGGTTGAGTTGTATTGCAATTTACATTAGCAATTGTTTTCCTACAGTTTTATGAGTTTTTCATTCATGTTGCATGATTGATTGCGATTCATATTACTTGATTAATACTTGCTAATTTCTGTCATTGCATCCCTTCAATTCAACCTACCCCTTCTTCTTTTAATTAATTTGGCTTCTAGTTGGTTTCATTGGTAGCAAAAGTCACTTAGTTTAAAAAAAAATCAGTTCATATATACCCTTTTTAATTTCGTCCTTTGCATTGTTGCATTGCTTTGCTTGTTTCTTCATTATAGCACAAGAGTAGTTTGTGCATAAAATCAAAAAAAAAAACAGAAAAGAAAAGTGATCTACCCCAGCTAGTTTTAAGCCACTTTCAACCCTAGTGACTGCTTGCTTAAAAAAATAGCTAAGTAGAAATCACTTTGAAGAAAAAGAGTGACGAAATAAAAGTCACTTAGCCCACCATATTTTCTGTCCTTGCATGCTGAAATTTGGCTTTATTAACTTGCATAGAGTCAATTGAGAGATTGCATATGTTTTAGAGCTCATAGAGGGATTATTTGCATTGCTTGTCTTATTGCATACTTGCCATTTGCTTAAGCTGCATATTTCCTTTATTTATCATTAGTATTCCATACCTACACTATATCTACCCATTTTACTCCCTCAAATCAGCCCAAAAACTGAATTAAGTTGATTGGATTGCTTTGAGGCAAGTTTTGGCTTGATCATGGTGTGGTATTGCTTGTTGTGATTTGCTTTAGACCACATTACTCTCTCTACTTTCTTGCTTGTTTCAGGATGTCCCAACAATATGTTCCACACAGAATAGAGCCTTTTTATGGGATTACTGACCCTACATGGTATTTTGAATGGGAAGAAGACACCAACTCTTTCCTTGAGTACCATAATTACACTGAACAAGAGAAGTTGTATGCTGTAACAACTTGTCTTGTGGGGGCTGCACGTTTTTGGTGGGATCATGTACAGAGAGATCGTTGGAACCGAGGTCTTAAGCCCATTTCAACTTGGCATCAATTGAAATTCTACATGCGCCAGAAGTTTGTTCCATATGAGCATTCTAAACGGTTGAAAAGAGTGGCTACTTGTAAGCAAGGTTCTAGATCTCCACTTGACTTCTTCATGGAGCTTGAAGAATTGATGTGTTTTGCTGGAGTTGATGTAGCACCAAGGTATATATGTCTACAATTCTTAGATGGACTGAATTCTCAATTTCAAGAACATCTTGAAAGCTATACAGACTACAATGATGTTGATGCCTTGGTTCGAGCTGCTCAGAAGTATTTTTATCAACTCCAACGAAAGAATGAGGCTTTGGCTAATTCTAGTCAAATGAGGTACATTTCTAACTCTTCTTCCATTGTTTTGGATCCTAACTCCGTTTTGCAGGAATTGGGAGTTTCTGACTCACCAAAACAAGGATTGTTCACTCAAGAAGAGAAAGTTATAATCCCACATAGCCAAGAGACCTCTAAAGAAGAAAGTAACCTCCTATGTGATCTTCAAAGCCATATTGATGAGGAAAGTTTGAAGGAGGAGGTGCCTGATAAAAATCAAGGGAGGATCCAAGTGAATGATTTGTTGAAGACGAATGGAGGCCAAACACCAAGACCTTTACTAAGGTCCCGATCATTTAAATTTAAGAAGGTGTTCATGGATCTGATATTATCCTTTGATTATGTTCATCAATGGCGTCCAAGGCCACCAAGGAAGAGGATGAAGCTTTGAAAGTTCGAAAGGTTATGAAACCCGTCAAGTAGAAAACAATGCTCAGTAAAATGGTCATAACATGGGATAGAAAATTGATCTCAAGTCCGTTCAAATTGCGTTGGATAGATAATTAAAAGATATACAACTTTGTACTTTACATCAAAAGCCGAATCCAAGAGAAAAGAGCCGAAAACTGGGTTTTACTGAGAGTTGTTTAAGTCTTACGGAAATCTCATCTTTAGTTTTAATTCTATCTATTTCTAGATATTATATTTATGATAATTTCGGCCATAGGAGTTTGTTAGGGCTGAAATATATCTTGCTTTATTATTATTTATATCTTTTTGAGTTTTAGGATTAGCTTTTTAGTTTTCTTATCTAAATAAGTCAAATATTTTTATCTATTTGATTTAATTAAGATAAGGGGACTTAGATAGATGTTTTTATATTATTATATATTATCTTGGAAAACAAGAAAAGGATCTTCCTACCCTTCTAGGGCTGATCTCCTTGACTTTTTCTCCAAGACAACTCTACCTTGTATTTTCTTTAAAAGCTTTGTTATTCATTCAATAAAATTCAGCCTGAATTAGATAAACCCCTATTGGTTTATCTAGTTTATGGGCCATTAAAGCAACTATTGTTCATGCATTCAATCTCTACGATCATCATCACCAATTCGTTTTCTTTCAATTCAGATTTGATTTGTTAATTTGATTAATTAAGTTAGTTCTAGTTTGATTGTTAGAGATATTTTGAGTTTGTTAGGATTATTTTCTTAAATAAATAAATCAGCCATGATTTATTTTATTTAAGGGAATCTAGTTAGATTTATTTAGATATTATTATATCTTGGGAAGCAAGCAAAGGAGACCTAATCTCCCCTTCTAGGGCCGGCCACTCCTCTCCCTTGCTCCCCAAGTATTAGCTTTTGTATTCTCTATAAATACTTTTCAGTTTCATTAATAAAAATCAGCTTGAGAGAGATTAAACCCAAATTGGTTTAATCTATCTCTTGGACTCAAAAACAATAATTTGTGTTGCTTCCTATTGAAGATCGATCATCATCATTCTCATCCGGATTCTGTCTCGTGTTCTTAGTTCGGAATTCAGATTGTGTTGATAAGTTATTCTTCTAGTTTAGTTCTAGGTTGATTGTTAAAGATCGATCCTAGTTCATCAATTGAATTTAGCGTTAGAGCCAATTCAATTGAACTATCTATTTGAATCTTCATATCAATTTCGATCCATTCAATTCACCATCATTCAAATCAGTTTGTGTTACTTGTGTCACAAGAAAGTTCTAAAGTTGAAAGCTTTGTAGGTTTGAAGTGTTTACTGGCAAGATCGGGATCTTGTGTGGTCAAATAAGAGGTTTCTGAGGAGTAATCCGAGGCGATCACATATCAATCAGCAGTCTTCATGCTTGAGCACGCATCATGAAATTCAGAAAGATGTTTGTTGGGATCTTCACCACTAAGCCCATGGAATGAAGGAAAAAGGTAAATCAACACAGATTTCAGCTCGAACTTGACTCCCTCACCAAGAGCAGGGAATTGCACCGCCAGCGGTTGTTGCTCCAGATTTTGTGCAGTTAACTGTCTCAATGTTTGATTAGCCATCTCCTCAGATTCAGCAGTTGCAAATTCAGTTTCTGATTCAAATTCAGATTCAGATTCAGATTCCTCAAGAAAGAATGGTACAGCCTGAAAGTGATTCTGGATATCCTTCTTTAGCTTGAAGATTGTCCTGTCAATACCTGGATCAAAAAGCAGGGGAGATGAGTTAGTAGCACGGGTATGAACCATATAACAGGTTCACACCCAAAAATAGCACAAAAGTAAGAACACAAATAGCAACGAGTCCCCGGCAATGGCGCCAAATTTGATGAGGTATTTTCAGTGGTCGTTAATACCTATCAAAGAAACCTAACTTAACCAACTCAGTAGAGCGGTAAGCAAGGGTCGAACCCACAGAGACTCGCGTAAATGTGTTATTACTTGTATGCCAAGTAACCAAAGGAGGGTTTGTTGATTAATTTATCTAAACTACTATGCAAATTGAAAAGTAAATATGAATGCAAAAGTTCATTTAAATATATAAGAGACAAACGTGTTCAACTAATTAAATCCATCATGATATTGATTCGTTGATCATTGATTCTCTTAATTCTCTTCTCACTTGAATAATCTATTGTGGATAATGATCCTACTAAGGACTAAGACCCAAACTTCATATTTAGTTGATAGAACTACCAGTCTAACAACCCTAATTATCTAATGACCTAGAAGACCTTCTAGATTTAATTAAATAACAGCATGAAGATTCAAGTTATCAATAGAAACAAACACTTAGAGCAACCAAACATCTAAGTGACTTGTGAATTTATTCCCTTCTTTAACCAACTTGTCCAACCGGTACTAAATTGATTAAAGTATACTCTTGATCAAATTAACTCCGACCGGTAATTAATCAGATTCAGTTATAACTAGAAATGTAATTAGGTAGCTAATCTAATAAAATCCTAGTTTAGATTCAATTAAGCATAGGGAATAATTTCTATTCAAGTTTGTTGAGAATCAAATCAAACCTCACAACAATACGCATATCATGTTTTCAATAACTAGCCAAACACAATAAATTTAGCAATACATAATTAAAATTAAAATCAAACTTACAAAGGTTAAAAGGTTCTTCCTTAAGAAAAACCCTAGCCTCCAAAAGTATGACAAAAAGTGATGAGGGACCATCCGTCAAGTCACCACCGAGCACGCCCATCCTCTTTGATGGTCCGATGACAAGGGCGCGAGCCAAGAAGCTTCAAAGGGACTTGTTCGCATTCGTGGCATATCATGGAGTCAAGGAAGCCAAGAACGCCCCTGAATGCAAGCCATTGCTCGTGAGCCTCGTCGCCAAGGAGTCAAGCCACGATGTCCCAGATTGAGGCACCGACGCCGCGGTGTGATACGGAATTATCTCCTCGATTGCTCGATGATGACAATTCGGTCTTGTTTTGGCCCGATCTTGACAAGTAATTCTCTTTCCAACCTGATTTGTGATACGGAATTATCTCCTCGATTGCTCGATGATGACAATTCGGTCTTGTTTTGGCCCGATCTTGACAAGTAATTCTCTTTCCAACCTGAATTGCCTTCAAAGTTAATAACTTTATAAACAAGTACCTCTAAATATCAATGAATGGTGAAGAACGAATCTGATTTGAAGGGTTAAGATAATTAAAGAGATAGTTCAATTGAATTGGCTCTAACGCTAAATTCAATTGATGAACTAGGTTTGATCTTTAACAACCAAACTAGAACTAACTTAATTAATCAAATTAACAAATCAAATCTGAATTGAAAGAAAATGAATTGGTGATGATGATCGTAGAGATTGAATGCATGAACAATAGTTGCTTTAATGGCCCATAAACTAGATAAACCAATAGGGGTTTATCTAATTCAGGCTGAATTTTATTGATTGAATAACAAAGCTATTTAAAGAAAATACAAGGTAGAGTTGTTTTGGAGAAAAAGTCAAGGAGATCAGCCCTAGAAGGGTAGAAAGGTCCTTTTCTTGTTTTCCAAGATAACATATAATAATATAAAAATATCTATCTAAGTCCCCTTATCTTAATTAAATCAAATAGATAAATATTTGACTTATTTAGATAAGAAAACTAAAAAGCTAATCCTAAAACTCAAAAAGATATAAATAATAATAAAGCAAGATATATTTCAGCCCTAACAAACTCCTATGGCCGAAATTATCATAAATATAATATCTAAAAATAGATAGAATTAAAACTAAAGATGAGATTCCCGTAAGACTTGAATAGCTCTCAGTAAATCACAATTTTCGGCTCTTTGCTCTTGGATTCTGCTTTCGACGTAAACTACAAAGTTGTAAATCTTTTAATTATCTATCCAACGCAATTTGAACGGACTTGAGATCAATTTTCTAGCTCAAGTTATGACCATTTACTGAGCACTGTTTTCCATTTGACGGGTTTCATAACTTTTCGAACTTGCAAAGCTTCATCCTCTTCCTTGGTGGCCTTGGACGCCATTGATGAACATAATCAAAGGATAATTTCAGATCCATGAACACCTTCTTAAATTTAAAGGATCGGGACCTTAGTAAAGGTCTTGGTGTTTGACCTCCATTCGTCTTCAACGAATCATTCGCTTTAATCCTCCCTTGATTTGCATCATTCTCCCCCACTTGAATTCGTCTTGTCCTCAAGGCGACGTTGGTAAAGAAAAAAAGGACATGGGACGAATTCTCCAATGGAGAAAGATCTTCATTGAATTGCATAGGCGCCAATTCAAGCACGCTTGGGCATACCATAGTTGTGTCGTTTGTTGATATCTCTTCTTCGTCCTCAACCATGACCACAAGTGGGGTTGCCTTTGGTACCTCCTTAGGTTTCACGTTGACCCATGTTGGGGCTGATCTAGGAGGTGGAAGGATCGGCGTTGATGATGACAGCCTTGGCCAAGCAATAGAATCTTCAATAGGATCCAAAGAAAGCAAATTTGGCGGTGCATCTTCTTTTTTGTAGTCCTCAAATTCACAAGTTTCCTCACCCATATGGCTGGAATATGTGAAAAGATTGTTGAATATTGAAGAGCACTCGTCATTATCTTCGATTTCGCACTCATCCAAGAAAATTTCGGGTTCGATGCTTTCCAAAATCTCCAAGTGAAGTTGAAGGCGCTGATAAAAATCCGCACTAACATACATTGAAGATCAATATATAATATCAAAGAATGAAACTTGTCTCAACCTGGAAAACTGATACCAATTGATACGGAATTATCTCCTCGATTGCTCGATGATGACAATTCGGTCTTGTTTTGGCCCGATCTTGACAAGTAATTCTCTTTCCAACCTGATTTGCCTTCAAATTTAATAACTGGATGAACAAGAAACTTGAAATATGAATGAGAATGAATCTGATTTGAAGGGTTAAGATAATTAAAGAGATAGTTCAATTGAATTGGCTCTAACGCTAAATTCAATTGATGAACTAGTTTTGATCTTTAACAATCAAACTAGAACTAACTTAATTAATCAAATTAACAAATCAAATCTGAATTAAAAGAAAACGAATTGGTGATAATGAGCGTAGAGATTGAATGCATGAACAATAATTGCTTTGATGGCCCATAAACTAGATAAACCAATAGGGTTTATCTAATTCAGGCCGCATTTTATTGAATGAATAAAAAAGCTATTTAAAGAAAATACAAGGTAGATTTGTCTTGGAGAAAAAGTCAAGGAGATCAGCCCTTGAAGGGTAGAAATATCCTTTTCTTGTTTTCCAAGATAACATATAATAATATAAAAACATCTATCTAAGTCCCCTTATCTTAATTAAATCAAATAGATAAATATTTGACCTATTTAGATAAGAAAACTAAAAAGCTAATCCTAAAACTCAAAAAGATATAGATAATAATAAAGCAAGATATATTTCAGCCCTAACAAACTCCTATGGCCGAAATTATCATAAATATAATATCTAGAAATAGATAGAATTAAAACTAAAGATAAGATTCCCGTAAGACTTGAACAGCTCTCAGTAAATCACAATTTTCGGCTCTTTTCTCTTTGATTCTGCTTTCGACGTAAACTACAAAGATGTAGATCATTTAATTATCTATCCAACGCAATTTCAACGGACTTGAGATCAATTTTCTAGCCCAAGTTATGACCATTTTACTGTGCACTGTTTTCCATTTGACGGGTTTCATAACTTTTCGAACTTTCAAAGCTTCATCCTCTTCCTTGGTGGCCTTGGACGCCATTGATGAACATAATCAAAGGTTAATATCAGATCCATAAACACCTTCTTAAATTTAAATGATCGGGACCTTAGTAAAGGTCTTGGTGTTTGGCCTCCATTCGTCTGCAACGAATCATTCACTTTGATCCTCCCTTGATTTGCATCACGGTGCCTAGGCTGCGGCACAAGCGCGCGCGCCAGCGGCACCCCGCACATGTGTGCGTTGCTTGGGCTTGTTAGGCCATTTTGGGCCGCGCCCCTTTATTTGTTTTTACTTAGACTTTTCTAGCTAGTTCTGATTATTAGGAGGACATATAAATAGCTCTAGTTGCTCATTATTTCAGATTAGACTACCTTTATCAAAACTGAGTGTTTTCTCTCCATAGTGAGAATCGAAGACTTGTTCTTCAAAGTATTGCAATTTCAGCTTGGTTTGTCTTGATTGCATCAATTATCGATCATAGTTGGTGTGCTAGTCGAATACGAGCATCTTCTTCGTGCTTTCAAGGCTGGTTCCTTGATTGTGTGAAGTCGTACAAGGTTGGTCACTTGATCATTCAATCTGGTTCTCGTTTTCAAAGCAACAAGGGTCCTTTTGTTGTTTCATTTGGTTGATCTTCATTTCCCTATCGTTTTTCATTGAGTCTCGTTATTTCCTTTGAATCCAGTTTGTGTCGAGTCCATTTGTTTCATTTCTAACCATTCGTTTGTTCCCCTTGTTTGCTATGTCGTTGATTGTCGAAGATCGGGCCAATCACGGTTAACCCCGCATCAAATTGGTATCAGAGCCGTGTTCCCGACATTCAACTCGTACACCATTGGAGTCCTCCATCAAAAATACACCAAAAAGAGTCCTTCGAAGTCAGGTTTGGTTAATCCTATCTCGTTTATCCATTCTCGAGAATTACTAACCGGTTTGTTGCCTGACGTGTAGTGGTTTGTTGCCTGAGCCGCCTATTCAGCCACCTTACGCCCACCACCACCACCAAAAACGTCCACCACCTTCATATTATCACCTGCCAAGAATTTTGTTTAATTAAAGGAATTCATTTCTTTTAATTAAATTCAAACTCAACCCATCCTATACAGCCTCCTACATTCAAGGGATATTTTTCAAAGCTGAAAACAAACTCACCTCACCTCCACAAATCAATCCCCACTCCTCCTATTTCTTAGGGATCTCCATTTGAATTCGAAATTCAACCACAACCACCCTATTCTTCCTCCACATATCCAGCTTCGACCTTATCCCCACGCCCCACATTCAAATTTCAAACGCCATTACATATCCGAGATTTGCATTTCATTTCATTCAAACTTTGTAGTAGCATTTTATTTAGTGCATTAATTTCTGATTATTTCTGATATAAAAAAAATAAAAAAAGAAAAGAAAAGAAAAGTAAACAAATAAAAAAAAATCCGAAATCCGAATTTTATTTCTCTTATTCATATCTTATTGTTGCATTTCATTCATATTGTGTATATTGCATAGTTTCATCTCTTCTTCTCTTCTCATCTTTGGGGCGTCATCGAAGAAGCCTTTTTACCTCCACAAAGAGCCACCTTTTGTCCTACAAACCACACATTAAGGTGACATACTTGGTGTAGGTACTCGAGGCGAGAGAAAGCTTAACCAAAGGTCTGATTTCTTTCCTTGTTTAAGTCCTTTTCACCTCGTTGCTATTTTCTTCATAACGCCTCTGTCCACTTTCCAAACGTCCAGTTTTCAACCTTCTTCTTCTATCTTGTGTCTAAACTTGATTTTTGTGAGTTGAAGCTACCACTAACTTTTGAACTTGAGTTTTGATTCTTTCAAGGCAGATTGAAACAACGAGCATTATTGCAATACACGAGGGAGAGTGTGAGCGAAACTGATGCAGTGAAGCCTGCCATGTCTCAAACCGACGTCGATGAGTTGATTCGAGTGCCTTCTGACGGACCAATCACAAGAAGTCGAGATAAGAAGATTGCTCAAGGCACAACAGCGATCTTGGTTCGATTGGCAGCGGTTATTGAAGAGCCTAGCAAGGCGAAGTGGGTCTCGTGCATTCGACATCAATTGAGCCCGGATTCCATGGATTGATTATATGGGGGCCGAAATTCACTATTTCTTTATTTAGAAACATGTATTAATTTGTCTCACTTTAGGGCTGAATTTAGTAAGTGACCGGGTGAGATAAATTGGTATATGGGTCAAAGTCAACCCTTTGACTTGACCATTCTAAATGGAGAAAATATCTATCTATTTATTTTATTATAGGCGTGTGAACTTAATTAAATAATGTAGAGAAATCAGCCAATAGGCTTATGTTAGTTGGTTGATCTTCTCTCTCCTGGTTGTTAGAGATATTTTTAGTTTGTTAGAGATATTTTTAGTTTGTTAGAGATATTTTAAGGTTGTTAGGATTATTTCCTTAAATAAATAAATCAGCTATGATTTATTTTATTTAAGGGAATCTAGTTAGATTTATTTAGATATTATTATATCTTGGGAAGCAAGCAAAGGAGACTCCCTCTCCCCTTCTAGGGCCGGCCAGCCTTCCTCCCTTGCTCCCCAAGTAATAGCTTTTGTATTCTCTATTTATACTCTTGTTATTTCATTCAATAAAATCAGCTTGAGATTAGATAAACCCTAAGAAAGGTTTATCTAGTCCTTGGGCTCAAAAACAATTGTGTTTGTGTGCTTGCTATTCGGCCGATCAACATCATCAAAATTTCGAGAATTCTCTTCTCTCTCTCTTGTTCGAATCTGAGTTATATTTCATCAATAAGATTGTTCTAGTCTTGATTGTTAAAGATCAAACTAGTTTATCATTCGGATTTAGCGTTAGAGCCAATCCGAGTGAACTATCAAGTTGATTTACTATAATTCTGTTCGAACTCCATTCATTCAATTTCAGATCAGTTTAGTTACTTGTTGTGTACGATTTCTCATATTGATTGCAAATTCAGGTTGAATCAAGGATTACTAGGCAAGATCGGGACTTGTGTGGGTCATATACGAGGTTTCTACGGAGGATTCCGGGGCAATCACGTATCAAGTGGTATCATAATCCAGCGTCTCGCCAAGTAATTGTTTCTTTCCTTAATTTGCTTTCTAATTGATTTGATTCAGTTTTTGATCCCAAAAATCCCACCTTTACCTAAAGTTAGAATTTTTGAGACCAAAAGATTGAATTTTTCACCACCACCACCATATTTCCGCCACCCAACCACCACGAACCACCACCACCACACCAAACTGGTGTCGCTCGTCTGGACCGCACCACCACTCACCACCAGCCGAGCCTAACCACACCACCCCCATCCAATTCGGACTCGCCTAACCCTAGTTCGCCCACCCAAACCCTAACCCTAACCCTAATCTGGCGGCAGTCCAAACCCAAACCCAAACCCTAGTTGCGAGAAACCCTAGGTAACCCTAATTCTCGCAAACCCTAGTTCGAACCCTACCAATCCCTCAAACCCTAGATCCAAATCCGCAAACCCTAACCCTAGCCTTCAGCCGAGATCACCAAACCCTAATTCCTTGTTGTTGCTTGCCCTCCAAGTAATAACCCATCTAGGAGATTTTAAGGGATTTGTTGCATGCTTTTGGTTGTATTGGTTGAGTTTTGTTGCAATTAAGAGTAGCAATTGTCTTCCTACAATTTTTATGAGTTTTTATTTCATGTTGCATGATCAATAGAGATTCATATTGCTTGTTTGATATTTGCTAATTTCTGTCATTGCATCCCATCAAATTCGACCTACCCCTTCTTCTTTTGTTAATTTGGCTTCTAGTTGGTTTCAATGGTAGCAAAAGTCACTTAGTTAAAAAAAAAAAAAAATTCAGTTCGTGTATACCCTTTTTAGTTTCGTCCTTTGCATTGTTGCTTTGCTTTGCTTGTTTCTTCATTATAGCACAAGAATAGTTTGTGCATAAAATCAAAAAAAAAAAAAAAAAAAAAACAGAAAAGAAAAGTGATCTACCCCAGCTAGTTTTAAGCCACTTTCAACCCTAGTGACTGCTTGCTTAAAAAGATAGCTAAGTAGAAATCACTTTGAAGAAAAAGAGTGACGAAATAAAAGTCACTAAGCCTACCATATTTTCTGTCCTTGCATGCTGAATTTTGGCTTTATTAACTTGCATAGAGTCAATTGAGAGATTGCATGTGTTTTAGAGCTCATAGAGGGATTATTTGCATTGCTTGTCTTATTGCATATTTGCCATCTGCTTAAGCTGCATATTTCCTTTAAATATCATTAGTATTCCATACCTACACTATATCTACCATTTTACTCCCTCAAAACAGCCCAAAAACTGAATTAAGTTGATTGGATTGCTTTGAGGCAAGTTTTGGCTTGATCAAGGTGTGGTATTGCTTGTTGTGATTTACTTTAGAACACACTACTCTCTCTACCTTCTTGCTTGTTTCAGGAACAATGGTGATTCCATCAGAACCTAACCCAACTGAATTGAGTCTCACTAAGGAGGCAATCGACTTCATTAGGTTGTCCATTAGTGAAGGTGTGCGCGATGGCCAGGCTCGAGCTGTAGAACTGGCCACGGCTGCATTGGCTCCACAACTAAAGCATTTAGAGGAACAACTTGCAATATTGGTTGATTCATCTCAAGCTAGTCGCAAGAGCACCCCTGCAGTCGATCTTACAAGTGACCCAAATCAAGCCTCGGGTAGCGACAAAGGCAAGCAACAACTAGTGGATGACGAACATGATGTGCTTGCTAGCTACAACAAAGATAATGATCCCCCGGCTCACTACTCCCCCACAGCAGGCCGAGGTAGAGGAAGAGGCATCGGGTCGAGGACTCCACCGGTTACTCATCAACAATTCTATAATCAGCCACAAAACCGGTATCCTCAAGCCACTCATCAACAATATCAACAATACAACAACTCTTTTGATGATGTGACGTATGGTTATCCCGGGGAAGAAAGGCGCCCATGGCATCCTCCCTTAGATGATTTCTATAACCAAGCTGAGGTTGTAGAAGATATCCCACCAGCCTATGGAGTACAACGGCCGAACAACAACAACAACGTTAACCAAGTTGTAAATCAGATTGGGAAACGTGATTTAAAGATCAAGATAGAACCATTCAATGGAGAGCTTAACCCGGAGAAGTATCTAGAGTGGGAACAAGCTACAAACTTCATTCTAGATCACATGGGATATGAAGAATGGGAGAAAGTTGTTGTTGTTGTCATCCACTTTATTGGGACCGCTAGAAATTGGTGGTTTAGAATGAAGGAGGATCGAATTAGAAAGGCCTTACCACCAATTGAAACTTGGGGCCAGCTGAAGTTTGTAATGAGGAAGAAATATGTGCCTGAAGAGCATACCGAGCACATGAGATTGAAAGTTGTAACTTGCAAACAAGGCGCCAAGTCTCCAACCGAGTACTTCAATGAGCTAGAGGATCTGAGTTTTAAAGCGGGAATTCATCATTCCCAACGGTCTCTAAGGACCCAATTCATGGCTGGACTAAATCAAAGCATTCAAGACACATTAGAGATTCAACAAATCAAGGATCTCAATGCCTTAGTACATTCAGCCCAACTACTCTATGAGCAGCAACAAAGGAAGAAGAAGGAAGCTTGGAATGCTACAAAAAGGTATGGTTCTAATCCTAGTTCAAATTCCAACTTTTATTCTTCTAACCCTTCTATGCAGCAAAAGGGAGCTACTAGCTCACCTAAAACAACAGGTTTTCAAGGCCAAAGGCGTCCCACCAATGGACCTCCAAATCAGCCTAGAGCACGTGATTTAGTGTGCTACAAGTGTCAAGGACGAGGTCACTATGCCAAGGATTGTCCAAATCTAAAGCAAGTACTTCTCACCACCAATGGAGGATATGTGAGTGATGAAGATATAACTCCAAATCAAGTGGAGGAGGACAGTATTGGACAAGAAGAGGAGGACGTAGAGGCCATTGAACCAGAATGCACCGAACAGCCTCTAACTTTGGTAACTATGCGTACTCTTACTTTACAAGAAACACCTAGGCTAGATCAAAGGGAAAACATTTTTCATACTAGGTGTACAGTAAAGAATCAAGTGTTATGCATGATAATTGATAGTGGTAGCTGCTGTAACATTATTAATGTAAGGTAGTTGATCACTTGCAATTAAAAATCCAACCTAGAGCTACTAGTTATGGTCTCAATGGAATTAATGATTCAGAAGGTCCTAATCTTGTCACTCATCAGTGTTTAGTCCGTGTTGCTATTGGTACTTATGTGTGATGTAGTAAACATGGAATGCACTCATATATTGTTAGGAAGACCATGGTTATTTGATAGGAGAGTGATTTATGATGGCATGTTAAACACCTATTCTTTTAACTATGATGGGAGGAGAGTTTCTCTTCTACCCTTGTCTCCCCAACAAGTTTTACAGGATCAGGTACGGCGAGATCAAGCTAGGGCACTTAGGCGTGCCAAGGAAGAGAAAGAAGAGGCTGATTCAACGGCCAAAGCAGCGGCCCGGCGTTCGGCGCCCGACGCGTCGACAAAGCCAAGCGGCGTTTCCCAGTCTCCACCCGAGCGTTCTGGCTCAAATTTTGGGACAACATCAAAAACAGGTGGAGCTACTGTTTGGGACGAAAAACGCCGAGAAAATGTCCCTAAAACGCCCAAAGTGCCGAGCAACACTTCCAGCAGTGCATCTGGGACGAAAACGGGGCTATCTCCCAATCCACTCGAGCGTTTTGGCTCAAATTTTGGGAGCAATTCAGAGACTCAGAGAGCTACAAATATGGAAAAAGAACGCCTACAGAAAGAGCCAAAAATCGGCTTGAAAGGCAGTGTAGAACAGCGATCTCTTGTGACTCAGTCTAGTATTTCTTTCCCTAACTCTTCTTGTTTACTTCTTATGAGGAAAGAGATACTTATTATTAGTCAAGATATTTCACATCTTCCAAAGTGTCTACAGGATCTATTACAGGAGTTTGAAGATGTGATGCCTGAAGAGTTGCCAGAAGGCCTTCCACCAATTAGAGGCATTGAGCATCAAATCGATTTGGTGCCCGGCGCTTCATTACCAAACCGTACAGCCTATAGAGCAAGTCCAGAAGAGACCGCTGAGCTTCAAAGACAAGTGCAAGATCTCATGGACAAAGGCTATGTGCGTGAATCTCTCAGCCCATGCGCGGTTCCGGTGATTTTGGTGCCAAAGAAGGATGGCACATGGAGAATGTGTGTTGATTGTAGAGCGATCAACCAAATAACAGTTAAGTACCGTCACCCCATCCCTAGACTAGATGATATGCTTGATGAATTACATGGTGCTAATTTCTTTTCTAAAATTGATTTAAGAAGTGGGTACCATCAAATTAGGATGAGGGAAGGGGATGAATGGAAAACTGCCTTTAAAACTAAGTATGGCTTATATGAATGGTTAGTAATGCCTTTTGGATTAACTAATGCACCTAGTACCTTTATGAGGCTTATGAACCATGTCTTAAGAAAATATTTAGGCAGATTTGTTGTAGTCTACTTTGATGATATCTTAATCTATAGCAAAACCATGCAAGAACATGTAGATCATCTTAGGGCTGTTTTGGACACTTTAAGATTAGAAAAGCTTTATGTTAATTTGAAAAAGTGTTCTTTTTGCTCCGAGTCTACCATTTTTCTTGGTTTTGTTGTGTCTAAAGGTGGATTGAAGGTAGATGAAGACAAGATCAAGGCAATCAAAGAATGGCCCCAGCCGACTACACCAACAATGGTCAGATCATTTCTCGGCTTGGCTGGCTTCTACAGGAGATTTGTGCGTGATTTTAGCACAATTGCAGCCCCCCTCCACGAGCTCACAAAGAAGGATACGGCCTTTAAATGGAGGGAGCAACAAGAGAACGCCTTCAACACTTTGAAGGACAGATTATGCCACGCCCCAGTGCTTCAACTCCCTGACTTCTCCAAGGCATTCGAGATAGAGGTGGACGCTTCTGGACATGGCATAGGAGGCGTGCTCTTACAAGACAAGAAACCCATTGCTTATTTTAGTGAAAAGCTTAGTGGGGCTGAGTTGAATTACCCTACTTATGATAAAGAGTTGTATGCTTTAATTAGGGTCCTGAAAACTTGGTCTCATTATTTGTGGCCTAAAGAGTTTGTAATCCATTCTGATCATGAGGCCTTGAAGTACTTGAAAGGCCAATCCAGACTCAGCAGGCGACATGCAAGATGGGTTGAATTCATGGAGACCTTTCCTTATGTTGTTAAACATAAGAAAGGCAAGGAGAATGTGGTAGCTGACGCCCTTTCTCGGAGGTATGTACTCTTGAACCTATGTGATGTTAAGATCCTTGGATTTGCAATGATTAGGGAATTATATGCTAGTGATCCTCACTTTGCTGAAATCTATAAAAATTGCATGTCTAGGGGTGAAATAGATACCTACTTTATTGATGAGGGATACTTGTTTAAAGCTGGAAAATTGTGCATTCCTTCATCTAGTATACGTAGGCTTCTAACTAAAGAGGTTCATGAATCAAGAGGACATAGGGGTTTAGAAAAGACTTTAGAAGGTTTAAAAGAACACTACTATTGGCCTAAAATGAGTAATTATGTGCTGAGATTTGTCAAGAGTTGTGTTGTTTGTGCTAAAGCTAAGTCTAGACTTCACCCCCATGGTTTGTACCAGCCTTTACCCATTCCTAGTTCACCTTGGGAAGACATTTCTATGGATTTCATTGTAGGTTTGCCTAGAACTAGGAAGGGTAGAGATTCTATCTTTGTAGTGGTAGATAGATTTTCCAAAATGGCTCACTTTATTCCATGTCACACGACTGATGATGCTGTGCATATTGCTGATTTGTTCTTTAGGGAAATTGTTAGATTGCATGGCATTCCTTGTTCTATTGTGTCAGATCGTGATGCTAAATTTTTGAGTTATTTTTGGAAGAGTCTATGGTCTAAATTGGGAACTAAATTGCTGTTTTCTACCTCATGTCACCCACAAACTGATGGGCAAACGGAAGTTACTAATCGAACGTTAGGGGTTTTACTTAGAACTATGCTTAAAGCTAACCTCAAACGTTGGGAAGATGTGTTGCCTTTTGTGGAGTTTGCTTATAACAGGTCAATCCATTCAGCCACAAAGATGACCCCTTTTGAGGTTGTTTATGGGTTGAATCCGAGGACACCGGTGGATATGACGCCTCAGCCATACAAGGGAAAAGAGAGTTTTGAAGCTAACAAGAGGGCTGAGTTTGTGAAGAAGCTACATGAGAGGACGAAGATGCACTTGGAGAGGAAATCCATGAAGTACAAGGCCCATGCTGATAAGGGTCGGAAACAGGTTATTGAAGAAGGAGATCTTGTTTGGGTGCATCTAAGGAAGGAAAGGTTCCCAAATCAAAGGAAGAACAAGTTAGATCAGAGAGGAGATGGACCATTTCGTATCATCAGGAGAATCGGCCCTAATGCATATCATGTTGACTTGCCTGGTGAGTATGGTGTCCATCCAACTTTTAATGTGGCTGATCTATCTCTTTATGTGCCAGATTTTGATTCCGACGTCGAATCAGAGACGATTCGAGCTCAAGTGGAGGAGAATGATGCAGTGAAGCCTGCCATGTCTCAAACCGACGTCGATGAGTTGATTCGAGTGCCTTCTGACGGACCAATCACAAGAAGTCGAGATAAGAAGATTGCTCAAGGCACAACAGCGATCTTGGTTCGATTGGCAGCGGTTATTGAAGAGCCTAGCAAGGCGAAGTGGGTCTCGTGCATTCGACATCAATTGAGCCCGGATTCCATGGATTGATTATATGGGGGCCGAAATTCACTATTTCTTTATTTAGAAACATGTATTAATTTGTCTCACTTTAGGGCTGAATTTAGTAAGTGACCGGGTGAGATAAATTGGTATATGGGTCAAAGTCAACCCTTTGACTTGACCATTCTAAATGGAGAAAATATCTATCTATTTATTTTATTATAGGCGTGTGAACTTAATTAAATAATGTAGAGAAATCAGCCAATAGGCTTATGTTAGTTGGTTGATCTTCTCTCTCCTGGTTGTTAGAGATATTTTTAGTTTGTTAGAGATATTTTAAGGTTGTTAGGATTATTTCCTTAAATAAATAAATCAGCTATGATTTATTTTATTTAAGGGAATCTAGTTAGATTTATTTAGATATTATTATATCTTGGGAAGCAAGCAAAGGAGACTCCCTCTCCCCTTCTAGGGCCGGCCAGCCTTCCTCCCTTGCTCCCCAAATAATAGCTTTTGTATTCTCTATTTATACTCTTGTTATTTCATTCAATAAAATCAGCTTGAGATTAGATAAACCCTAAGAAAGGTTTATCTAGTCCTTGGGCTCAAAAACAATTGTGTTTGTGTGCTTGCTATTCGGCCGATCAACATCATCAAAATTTCGAGAATTCTCTTCTCTCTCTCTTGTTCGAATCTGAGTTATATTTCATCAATAAGATTGTTCTAGTCTTGATTGTTAAAGATCAAACTAGTTTATCATTCGGATTTAGCGTTAGAGCCAATCCGAGTGAACTATCAAGTTGATTTACTATATTCTGTTCGAACTCCATTCATTCAATTTCAGATCAGTTTAGTTACTTGTTGTGTACGATTTCTCATATTGATTGCAAATTCAGGTTGAATCAAGGATTACTAGGCAAGATCGGGACTTGTGTGGGTCATATACGAGGTTTCTACGGAGGATTCCGGGGCAATCACGTATCAGAAACACATCGCGAGACTGTTTTGGATTACACTAACCTAACGAGTTTCCTTGAGTTTTTTTTTTGTCGTCTAAGGATCATGACGGACAATAGCACAGAGAACCTGCCCAAGAGCCCGGAGCCAATCCACCCCGAGGTGTTCAAGTTGTTGACCTCTCTCAACAGCAACATTACACGCCTCAACTCTAGGATGACGGTATTGGAGACACGTGCACTTGCGTTGCCAGCCCTCGGTGTGCCGCCAGGCGTTGATGCACACGCCCAAGCTGTGGGCGATGGCCAGGACCAAGACGCCACCAACACTAGCAACCAGCCCCATGGTGATCAATTCAGGGCGTCCACATCACAACAACATGGTTTTCAAAACCAAACCAGGGAAGTGCCTCATAACTCTAATCCATTGCGTAATTCCTCGGGCAATCTTCCTAGAAGAGTGCCTATTGGTTCCCAGCTCCCTCCCCTTCGGGATGAGCATAATCGCGCTAATAGTTTTCAAGGATTTCAGGAACAAAGAGGATCGCCAAGTGATATGGATCTTTATGACGATGAGTATGATGGCGAGGAGGAGGATAATTGGGAGCGGTTCTCAAGAAGGGGAGGAAGGGAGCGTGATACGTGATCGCCTCGGATTACTCCTCAGAAACCTCGTATTTGACCACACAGGAACCCGATCTTGCCTAGTAATCCTTGATTTAGCCTGAATTTGCAATCAATGTGAGAAGTCGTGCACAACAAGTAACCAAAACTGATTTGAATGAATCTGAAAGAACCGAATTTGATAGATTGAAAAACTCAATTTTGATAGTTCAATCAGATTGGCTCTAACGCTAAATCTGATTGATTAACTAGAACGATCTTTAACAATCAATTCTAGAACAACCTCTATTGAATAAATCAATGAATCAAACTTAAACAAACACAATTGAATTTCGGATGAAGAGAGAGAGAAGTCGGAATGCTGATGGTGAAGAATTTCGAAATTGCAAGCACACACAATTATTTTTGAGCCCAAGGACTAGATAAACCTTTCTTAGGGTTTATCTAATCTCAAGCTGATTTTTATTAATGAAACTGAAAAGTATAAATAGAGAATACAAAAGCTAATACTTGGGGAGCAAGGAAAGGGGGGTGGCCGGCCCTAGATGGGGAGAATGAGCCTCCTTTGCTTGCTTCCCAAGATATAATAATATCTAAATAAATCTAACTAGATTCCCTTAAATAAAATAAATCATGGCTGATTTATTTATTTAAGGAAATAATCCTAACAAGCTCAAAATATCTCTAACAAACTAAAAATATCTCTAACAACCAGGAGAGAGAAGATCAACCAACTAACATAAGCCTATTGGCTGATTTCTCTACATTATTAAAATAAATAGAAATTGTTCATAATAAAATAAATAAGATATTTTCTTTAATTTAGAATGGTCAAGTCAAAGGGTTGTGATGCGGGATTAAGGCCGCTTGATGCCCGATCTTCGACGTTCGTGACTCAAACAATAGAAACAAGAACAAAGTGGTTAGAAATGGATTCAAACGAAAGCGACTCAATGAGAACAATGGAAGCAACGACTCAAAAGACACAAAACAGACTCGGTGACGACAAACAAACGCAACAAAGAAACAAGGAAACGACTCAATAAAGGACTGAAGATCAACTCCCAGAAACAACTAGAAGACCCTTGGCTCGAAGAGACAAGAACCAACTAGAATGATCGAGAAACCAACCTTTACGATCTCACACAAACAAGGAGCAAGCCTTGTAGCACGAGAAAGGGGCTCGTGATTGTTGAAAGGCACCAATCTTCTATGAAATTGACACAATCCAAAACAAACCAAGCTGCAAACACACACACGTTGAAAGCCAAAGCTCTCGTTTTCTCTCTATTGCAAGGAGAATTGGAAATTACAAATGAGTTTTTCTAATCTGAAAATTAACTACCTAAAAGCTATTTATATGTCCATAAATTACAAGGAAATAATAATTAAAGTCTAATTAAAATCAAAGATAGTCAATAGCCCAAAATGGCCCAATTCAGAAATAAGCCCAACATAGACCGACGTCGCATGCTTGCTCATGCTCGGACAAGCGCGCACACACGCGGACATGCGCGCTCAGGGGCGCGCCATTGCATCGCTACGCTGGCGAGGGCGCAGCGCTGCATCGCTGGAGTTAGGACGCGCCGTTGCAACGTCGGTTTGGTGCGCGTCGCTGCAGCCTTGGCTCGAAGATCCCTCGGCGCTCAAGACGCACACCGCCCTAGCTTTGGACTCCATACATGCTCCTGCCTCCTTAGCCATAGTGTAGCCCACAAAAGCATTCATCTCATTTTGTAGCTTCTTGGCTCGAGCACGGGTGAGTGGTCCATCAAAGAGTGTAGGCGCGCCCGGTGGAGGCTGCCTAGATGGTCCCTCATCAAACTCCCCTTCTTGGAAAGGATTCGACCCCGAAATGTGCCATTTTGGCATCATCAGTTTTATGGCATGGCACAAAATGTGCCATTTTGGAAAATCGGTCAACTACCACCATAATTGAATCTCTCCCCTTCTTAGTCCTAGGCAACTCTACTATAAAGTCCATGGATAAATCCTCCCACGGGGCCGTAGGCGTAGGCAAAGGGGTGTAAAGTCCATGTGGCATCAACCTAGATTTGGCTCTTAAACAATCAACACAACGCTTAACTACATTTTCAACGTCTCTAAGCATGTGTGGCCAGTAAAAATGAGCCCTAAGAGTATGATAAGTCTTATCCCTCCCAAAATGTCCCATTAGGCCGCCCTTATGGGCTTCCTCAACCAACAATAAACGCAAAGAGCAACGAGGAATGCAAACTTTATCTACTCTAAATAAAAATCCATCATGAATGTAGTATTTCTCATCCGAACCCCTTTGCGTGCAACACTTAAAAGCATCGCCAAAATCAATATCATTCTCATATAATTCACGAATGTAAGTAAATCCTAACACTCTAGAATCTAATGAGACAAGCAAAGCCTGGCGACGTGACAAGGCATCGGCTACTACATTATCCTTTCTCTTTTTATATTTTATGACATATGGAAATGTCTCAATGAATTCCATCCACCTACCATGCCTTCTATCCAATTTATCTTGACTCTTGAAATGTTTTAAGGATTCATGGTCAGTTTTCAAGACAAATTCACTAGGCCAAAGATAATGTTGCCATGTTTTTAACACTCGAAACAAAGCATATAACTCTTTATCATAAGTCGAGTAGTTTAAACATGCACCTTTCAATTTTTCAGAAAAGAAGGCAATAGGCTTACCTTCTTGCATGAGAACGCCTCCAATTCCAATGCCACTCGCATCACACTCCACTTCGAAGGGACGAGTGAAGTCAGGAAAGGCCAACAATGGGGCATGCGTCAATCTGCCCTTTAGGGCGTTGAATGCCCTCTCTTGTGCCTTCTCCCACTTGAACTCACTCCTCTTCTTAGTGATTTCGGTCAAGGGAGCAGCAATGGTGCTAAAATCCCTCACAAATCTCCGATAGAAGCTGGCGAGGCCGTGGAAGCTCTTGACTTGGCCAATGGAGGTAGGCGTCGGCCACTCTTGAATCGCCTTTATCTTGGCTTCGTCTACTTGTAATCCTTTGGAGCTCACTACAAACCCAAGAAAAGTGACATGATTAGTGCACAATTCACATTTCTTCAAATTTGCATACAAGTGCTCTAATCTAAGTGTAGAGAGTACTTCCCTCAAATGATCTTCATGCGTTTCTAGGTATTTGCTATAGATCAGAATATCATCAAAATAAACAACAACAAATTTCCCTATGAAGTTTCTAAGCACATGATTCATTAGACGCATGAAAGTACTTGGGGCGTTTGTAAGCCCGAATGGCATAACAAGCCATTCATAGAGACCAAACTTGGTCTTGAAGGCTGTTTTCCATTCGTCCCCCTCCTTCATCCTTATTTGATGGTAGCCACTTTTTAAATCTATCTTTGAAAAGATAGTGGCTCCATGCAATTCATCTAGCATGTCGTCTAGACGAGGGATGGGGTGCCTATACTACGTGTTGTCTTTCTTAGGCACTAGCAACACTGGTACATCACAAGGGCTTAAACTTTCCCTAATGTATCCCTTATCCAATAACTCTTGGACTTGGGATTGGACTTCGTGAGTCTCCTTGGGGTTCATACGATAGGCTGGCCTATTAGGCAGAGATGCTCCGGGAATGAGATCAATTTGATGCTCGATTCCTCGAATTGGAGGTAAGCCAGCCGGTATCTCATCGGGAAACACGTCATTGTATTCCTCAATGAGCCCCAAAATTTGTGGGGGCAAAGAGGCTCTAAGTTCCTCATTCAACAAACTCAGCTCCTTGCACAAGAGCATGAGTGTTGTTTGTCCATCCAAATACTCGGTCTCTAACTCCCGCTTGGAAGCCAAAAGTGCGCTGGAGGGTGGGAGATTGTTAGGTGAGCTCGTCTTACCCCGAGCTGTCCCCTTCTTTCCCTCACCTTCTCCACTTACCTTACTTACCTTCTTTTTGTCAAACTCCTCGGCCACCTGCATAGGCGTCATGGGTTTGAGCACTATGGTTTGGCCATTGTAGGTGAAGGTGTTCCGGTTGGTGAATCCATCATGCGTGACCTTCCTATCATATTGCCATGGGCGACCTAATAAAAGGTGACAAGCCTGCATAGGAACTACATCACAAAGAACAACATCCTCGTAATGCCCTAATTTAATAGAAACATGCGCTTGCTTGTTCACTTTAAGTTCTCCACAATCGTTCATCCAATGCAATTTATAAGGTCTAGGGTGTTGAGTCATAGATAATTGCAGTTTTTGTACCATTTCAAGACTAGCAATGTTACAGCAACTTCCACTATCTATTATCATGTTGCAAACCTTACCCTTAATTAAACATCGAGTATGAAATAGATTTTCACGTTGATTATCTTCACAAGGGGCTGGTTTTATATGCATGTTACGTCTAGCAATTAAAGACTCCCCTGATTCATACTCTATCTCATCCTCATCATCATGCAACTCATCATTATTAGGCTCATTTTCATGCACATCATCAATTTCTTCCTCCGATTCATATTGGCCTAAATGATTGATTAAAAGTGTTTTCTTGTTAGGGCAATCTTTCATCATGTGACCTCTACCTTGGCACTTAAAACACACAATATCCCTAGCTCTAGAGGAAGGGTTAGAGGTACTGCCCTTAGGAGTTGCCGAAGCTCCACTATTGGGGCCCTTGTTGTAGGATGGCGCGGTGCCCGCGAAAGGCTTGGTTCGGCCAGCTTGATCTCCATAGGCGTCGGCGGTGCTTCCTCGTTCCTTTGTAGGCGCGCCTTCCTTTCCATAAGACATGGCCTGGCCACGGTTGTTCCTCCATGAGTTGGTCTGGTTACTCGTGCCTCGGCCTCCTAGAATCCGTGCCTTGTTCTTTTTCTCGACCTTCATAGCTAAATGTAACAAACCAGTCATAGTAGTATATGGATATAAATCGACCTCATTAGCTAAAGAAGGGTGTAAAATTCGAAGGAAACGTGCCATTGTGGACTCTTCATCCTCATCCACATCGGCCCTTACCATTGCCACCTGCATGGCATTGTAAGTTTCCTTGGCACTCATTGAACCTTGCTTGAGATTCTCCAATCTTTGACGCAGCTCACGTGCATAATGTTGGGGAATGAAACGCCTCCTCATGAGGGCCTTCATTTGCTCCCAAGTTCCTATTGGTGCGTCAAGAGCTCTTCTCCTTTCCTTTACTAGATTATCCCACCAGATTAGTGCATAACCGGAAAATTCAAGGGCGGCGAGTTGTACCTTTTTATGCTCGGCAAAGTTATGGCAATTCCATATTTGTTCAATTTTTGTCTCCCACTCCATGTAGACGTCCGGATCACACTTGCCTTCAAAGGCTGGGATCTTCACTTTGATTTTTCCTACTCCATCTTGCTCGGGCTCTCTAGGCCGCCTTGGACGCCTGTCCCTATCGTCGCGCCGTGAGTAGCGCTCCCATGGATCCTCGTCCTCGGCGTCATACTCGTCAAACGGGTATTCTTGGCCTGGAGCTCTCCTATGACCCTGAAAATCTTGAAAATTATTAGCACGATTTTGCCCTTCCCTTGCGGGAGAGGGTAATTGGCTAATTGGTACCCCTTGAGCAAAAATCCCGGGAGAATGCAAATGAGTTGAGTTCAAGTGATCTTCCCTGTTTTGATGATGGGAAGTGGAGGCAAAATTCGGATCCATGCTGGACGGATGGAACGTAGGCGCGGACTCACGAGCGCGCCCTTGCTCTTGGCTCGCCGCTGCGGCTGGATCGTGCGTCGTTGGCGCGGTACCTGGCGCGACGCTCGGTGCGGCCCCCGGTTGAGGCGTCGTTATTGTTTGCGCCTCCAAGGCAGCCATGCGAGAATTGAGGCGCGCCATGTTGCTGTTGAGAGAGCTCAACAAGTTGAACACATCGGGGTGAACCGGGTCGGGGCTCCTGGATCGGTGGGATCCTCTCTCGTCTCCTGACATGATCACACACAATGCACTACAAGCAAATGGTTAATGTTAGTCAAATCAATAAACTCCTCGCTTGTGTTTCACTCGCTCTCACTCTCGGGTGGTGTGATCGAGCTTGTTGTTGCAATCTGCTTTGAAATGATCAAAATCAAGTTGAAGTTTAGTAGATCAATCAAACACGAGCAGAGACAAGGTTGGAGAGACAAGAAATTAAACAAAGAAGACTCGAATGTAGCATAGAAGAATTAGAGAAAATGAGAAGATGACTCGATTATAAACAAGGATGAAATGAAAAGACAAGGAAGAGATCAACCTGATTAAGTCCTTTTCACCTTGAATTCCTTAACCAAGTGCGACTTGGAATGGTTTGTTAGGTGAGGATAAAGGTGGCTCTTTGTGGAGGTAGGTCTCGTCAATGGCGTCCAAAGAATGAAAAAGGAGAGAAGACACAATGCTTGCACTGAATGAAATACACTTAGACTATGCACTAGTATGAAATGCAACTTGATGTATGAAACGTAAGAGATATTTCTGATTTTCGTTTTTTTTTTTTTTTGATTCTCTTTTTTTTTTTAAACAGAAATAATTACAAGAATAATCACGAAATAAAATACTAATGCAAGATATGAATATTATGTGCAAGAATGAGGTGAATTTTGGACGTTGGGTGGGTTGTGGGTTGAATCGGTCTCAAGGTCGAAATGTAGGAGGTGGGGTATGAATTTGGACGTTGGGAGAGTGTGGGAATGGATTTGAATGGGTCTTGCTACTTTGTAGGAGGTGGGTGTAGCTTTTGTGGCTGAAATGAAGGTTGTTAGAATCTTTGAACTAGTCAACCTTAAATGTAGGAGGTGGGAAAGGTAATTGAATTTCTGACTTAATTAAATTAAATCAGCTCCTCCTCACTTAATTCAAACGTGGCTGATGGTTCTAGGAAGGTGGTGGATGTTTTTGTGAAGGTGGTGGGCAGGAGGTGGTGTTGGTGATGGTTACTTGAAGTTTAGGGTGTGTTTGGCTGGGCAAAAACAAACCACTACACAAGCAACAAATGGTTAGTACTATCAAGTTAATTAAAGCAAAGGAATTAATCAACCTGACCTTGAGGACGTTTTTTCTTTTTTTTGGATTTTGTGGACGCTAATGGAGGATCGACTTGAACACAAGAAGAACGTCTACAATGAAGCTCTGATACCAATTTGATGCGGGATTAAGGCCGCTTGATGCCCGATCTTCGACGTTCGTGACTCAAACAATAGAAACAAGAACAAAGTGGTCAAAAATGGATTCAAACGAAAGTGACTCAATGAGAACAATGGAAGCAACGACTCAAAGACACAAAACAGACTCGGTGACGACAAACAAACGCAACAAAGAAACAAGGAAACGACTCAATAAAGGACTGAAGATCAACTCCCAGAAACAACTAGAAGACCCTTGGCTCGAAGAGACAAGAACCAACTAGAATGATCGAGAAACCAACCTTTACGATCTCACACAAACAAGGAGCAAGCCTTGTAGCACGAGAAAGGGGCTCGTGATTGTTGAAAGGCACCAATCTTCTATGAAATTGACACAATCCAAAACAAACCAAGCTGCAAACACACACACGTTGAAAGCCAAAGCTCTCGTTTTCTCTCTATTGCAAGGAGAATTGGAAATTACAAATGAGTTGTCTAATCTGAAAATTAACTACCTAAAAGCTATTTATATGTCCATAAATTACAAGGAAATAATAATTAAAGTCTAATTAAAATCAAAGATAGTCAATAGCCCAAAATGGCCCAATTCAGAAATAAGCCCAACATAGGCCGACGTCGCATGCTTGCTCATGCTCGGACAAGCGCACACACGCGGACAGGCGCGCTCAGGGGCGCTCCATTGCATCGCTACGCTGGCGAGGGCGCAGCACTGCATCGCTGGAGTTAGGACGGGCCGTTGCAACGTCGGTTTGGTGCGCATCGCTGCAGCCTTGGCTCTAAGATCCCTCGGCGCTCAAGACGCACATCGCCCTAGCTTTGGACTCCATACATGCTCCTGCCTCCTTAGCCATAGTGTAGCCCACAAAAGCATTCATCTCATGTTGTATCTTCTTGGCTCGAGCACGGGTGAGTGGTCCATCAAAGAGTGTAGGCGCGCCCGGTGGAGGCTGCCTAGATGGTCCCTCATCAGGTTGACTTTGACCCATATACCAATTCATCTCACCCGGTCACTTACTAAATTCAGCCCTAAAGTGAGACAAATTAATACATGTTTCTAAATAAAGAAATAGTGATTTTCGGCCCTCATATAATCAATCCATGGAATCCGGGCTCAATTGATGTCGAATGCACGAGACCCACTTCGCCTTGCTAGGCTCTTCAATAACCGCTGTCAATTGAACCAAGATCGCTGTTGTGCCTTGAGCAATCTTCTTAGCTCGACTTCTTGTGATTGGTCCGTCAGAAGGCACTCGAATCAACTCATCGACGTCGGTTGGAGACATGGCAGGCTTCACTGCATCATTCTCCTCCATTTGAGCTCGAATCGTCTCTGATTCGACGTCGGAATCAAAATCTGGCACATAAAGAGATAGATCAGCCACATTAAAAGTCGGATGGACACCATACTCACCAGGCATGTCAACATGATATGCATTAGGACCGATTCTCCTGATGATACGAAATGGTCCATCTCCTCTCTGATCTAACTTGTTCTTCCTTTGATTTGGGAACCTTTCCTTCCTTAGATGCACCCAAACAAGATCTCCTTCTTCAAAGATAACCTGTTTCCGACCCTTATCAGCATGGGCCTTGTACTTCACGGATTTCCTCTCCAAGTACATCTTCGTCCTCTCATGTAGCTTCTTCACAAACTCAGCCCTCTTGTTAGCTTCAAAACTCTCTTTTCCCTTGTATGACTGAGGCGTCATATCCACCGGTGTCCTCGGATTCAACCCATAAACAACCTCAAAAGGGGTCATCTTTGTGGCTGAATGGATTGACCTGTTATAAGCAAACTCCACAAAAGGCAAAACATCTTCCCAACGTTTGAGGTTAGCTTTAAGCATAGTTCTAAGTAAAACCCCTAACATTCGATTAGTAACTTCCGTTTGCCCATCAGTTTGTGGGTGACATGATACCCGAAAACAGCAATTTAGTTCCCAATTTAGACCATAGACTCTTCCAAAAATAACTCAAAAATTTAGCATCACGATCTGAAACAATAGAACAAGGAATGCCATGCAATCTAACAATTTCCCTAAAGAACAAATCAGCAATATGCACAGCATCATCAGTCGTGTGACATGGAATAAAGTGAGCCATTTTGGAAAATCTATCTACCACTACAAAGATAGAATCTCTACCCTTCCTAGTTCTAGGCAAACCTACAATGAAATCCATAGAAATGTCTTCCCAAGGTGAACTAGGAATGGGTAAAGGCTGGTACAAACCATGGGGGTGAAGTCTAGACTTAGCTTTAGCACAAACAACACAACTCTTGACAAATCTCAGCACATAATTACTCATTTTAGGCCAATAGTAGTATTCTTTTAAACCTTCTAAAGTCTTTTCTAAACCCCTATGTCCTCTTGATTCATGAACCTCTTTAGTTAGAAGCCTACGTATACTGGATGAAGGAATGCACAATTTTCCAGCTTTAAACAAGTATCCATCATCAATAAAGTAGGTATCTATTTCACCCATAGACATGCAATTCCTATAGATTTCAGCAAAGTGAGGATCACTAGCATATAATTCCCTAATCATTGCAAATCCAAGGATCTTAACATCACATTGGTTCAAGAGTACATACCTCTGAGAAAGGGCGTCAGCTACCACATTCTCCTTGCCTTTCTTATGTTTCACAACATAAGGAAAAGTCTCCATAAATTCAACCCATCTTGCATGTCGCCTGCTGAGTCTGGATTGACCTTTCAAGTACTTCAAGACCTCATGATCAGAATGGATTACAAACTCTTTAGGCCACAAATAATGAGACCAAGTTTTCAAAACCCTAATTAAAGCATACAACTCTTTATCATAAGTAGGGTAATTCAACTCAGCCCCACTAAGCTTTTCACTAAAGTAAGCAATGGGTTTCTTGTCTTGTAAGAGCACGCCTCCTATGCCATGTCTAGAAGCGTCCACCTCTATCTCGAATGCCTTGGAGAAGTTAGGGAGTTGAAGCACTGGGGCGTGGCATAATCTGTCCTTCAAAGTGTTGAAGGCGTTCTCTTGTTGCTCCCTCCATTTAAAGGCTGTATCCTTCTTTGTAAGCTCGTGGAGGGGGGCTGTAATTGTGCTAAAATCACGCACAAATCTCCTGTAGAAGCCAGCCAAGCCGAGAAATGATCTGACCATTGTTGGTGTAGTCGGCTGGGGCCATTCTTTGATTGCCTTGATCTTGTCTTCATCTACCTTCAATCCACCTTTAGACACAACAAAACCAAGAAAAATGGTAGACTCCGAGCAAAAAGAACACTTTTTCAAGTTAACATAAAGCTTTTCTAACCTTAAAGTGTCCAAAACAGCCCTAAGATGATCTACATGTTCATGCAAGGTTTTGCTATAGATTAAGATATCATCAAAGTAGACTACAACAAATCTGCCTAAGTATCTTCTTAAAACATGGTTCATAAGCCTCATAAACGTAGGTGCATTAGTTAATCCAAAAGGCATTACTAACCATTCATATAAGCCATACTTAGTTTTAAAGGCAGTTTTCCATTCATCCCCTTCCCTCATCCTAATTTGATGGTACCCACTTCTTAAATCAATCTTAGAAAAGAAATTAGCACCATGCAATTCATCAAGCATATCATCTAATCTAGGGATGGGATGACGGTACTTAACTGTTATTTGGTTGATCGCTCTACAATCAACACACATTCTCCATGTGCCATCCTTCTTTGGCACCAAAATCACCGAAACCGCGCATGGGCTGAGGGATTCACGCACATAGCCTTTGTCCATGAGATCTTGCACTTGTCTTTGAAGCTCAGCGGTCTCTTCTGGACTTGCTCTATAGGCTGCACGGTTTGGTAAAGAAGCGTCGGGCACCAAATCGATTTGATGCTCAATGCCTCTAATTGGTGGAAGGCCTTCTGGCAACTCTTCAGGCATCACATCTTCAAACTCCTGTAATAGATCCTGTAGACACTTTGGAAGATGTGAAATATCTTGACTAATAATAAGTATCACTTTCCTCATAAGAAGTAAGCAATAAGAGTTAGGGAAAGAAATACTAGACTGAGTCACAAGAGAGCGCTTTTCTACACTGCCTTTCAAGCCGATTTTTGGCTCTTTATGTAGGCGTTCTTTTTCCAGATTTGTAGCTCTCTGAGTCTCTGAAATGCTCCCAAACTTTGAGCCAAAACGCTCGAGTGGATTGGGAGATAGCCCCGTTTTCATCCCATATGCACTGCTGGTAGTGTTGCTCGGCACTTTGAACGTTTTAAGGGGATTCTCTCGGCGTTTTTCATCCCAAACAGTAGCTCCACCTGTGTTTGATGTTGTCCCAAAATTTGAGTCAGAACGCTCGGGTGGAGACTGGGAAACGCCGCTTGGCTTTGTCGATGCGTCGGGCGCCAAACGCCGGGCCGCAGCTTTGGCCGTGGAATCAGCCTCTTCTTTCTCTTCCTTGGCACGCCTAAGTGCGTGCCCTAGCTTGATCTCACCGTACCTGATCCTGTAAAACTTGTTGAGGAGACAAGGGTAGAAGAGAAACTCTCCTCCCATCATAGTTAAAGGAATAGGTGTTTAACATGCCATCATAAATCACTCTCCTATCAAATAACCATGGTCTTCCTAACAAGATATGAGTGCATTCCATGTTAACTACATCACACATAATATCATCAACATAAGTGCCAATAGCAACACGGATTAAACACTGATGAGTGACAAGATTAGGACCTTCTGAATCATTAATTCCATTGAGACCATAACTAGTAGCCCTAGGTTGGGTTTTTATTTGCAAGTGATCAACTACCTTAGCATTAATATTATTACATCAGCTACCACTATCAATTATCATGCATAACACTTGATTCTTTACTGTACACCTAGTATGAAAAATGTTTTCCCTTTGATCTAGCCTAGGTGTTTCTTGTAAAGTAAGAGTACGCATTGTTACCAAAGTTAGAGGCTGTTCGGTGCAATCTGGTTCAATGGCCTCTACGTCCTCCTCTTCTTGTCCATTGTTGTCCTCCTCCACTTGATTTGGAGGTATATCTTCATCACTCACATATCCTCCATTGGTGGTGAGAAGCACTTGCTTTAGATTTGGACAATCCTTGGTATAGTGACCTCGTCCTTGACACTTGTAGCACACTAAATCACGTGCCCTAGGCTGATTTGGAGGTCCATTGGTGGGACGCCTTTGGCCTTGAAAACCTGTTGGTTTAGGTGAGCTAGAAGCTCCCTTTTGCTGCATAGAGGGGTTAGAAGAATAAGAGTTGGAATTTGAACTAGGATTAGAACCATACCTTTTTGTAGCATTCCAAGCTTCCTTCTTCTTCCTTTGTTGCTGCTCATAGAGTAGTTGGGCTGAATGTACTAAGGCATTGAGATCCTTGATTTGTTGAATCTCCAATGTGTCTTGAATGCTTTGATTCAGTCCAGCCATGAATTGGGTCCTTAGAGACCGTTGGGAATGATGAATTCCCGCTTTAAAACTCAGATCCTCTAGCTCATTGAAGTACTCGGTTGGAGACTTGGTGCCTTGTTTGCAAGTTACAACTTTTAATCTCATGTGCTCGGTATGCTCTTCAGGCACATATTTCTTCCTCATTACAAACTTCAGCTGGCCCCAAGTTTCAATTGGTGCTAAGGCCTTTCTAATTCGATCCTCCTTCATTCTAAACCACCAATTTCTAGCGGTCCCAATAAAGTGGATGACAACAACAACTTTCTCCCATTCTTCATATCCCGTGTGATCTAGATTGAAATTTGTAGCTTGTTCCCACTCTAGATACTTCTCCGGATTAAGCTCTCCATTGAATGGCTCTATCTTGATCTTTATATCAAGTTTCCCAATCTGATTTAAAGCTTGGTTAACGTTGTTGTTGTTGTTCGGCCTTTGTACTCCATAGGTTGGTGGGATATCCTCTACAACCTCAGCTTGGTTATAGAATTCATCTAGGGGAGGATGCCATGGGCGTCTTTCTTCCCCGGGAAAGCCATACGTCACATCATCATAAGAATTGTTGTATTGTGGATAATGTTGATGAGTGGCTTGAGGGTACCGGTTTTGTGGCTGATTATAGAATTGTTGATGATTAACCGGTGGAGTCCTCGACCCGATGCCTCTTCCTCTACCTCGGCCTGCTGTGGGGGAGTAGTGAGCCGGGGGATCATTATCTTTGTTGTAGCTAGCAAGCACATCATGCTCTTCATCAAGTAGTTGTTGCTTGCCTTTGTCGCTACCCGAGGCTTGATTTGGGTCACTTGTAAGATCGACTGCAGGGGTGCTCTTGCGACTAGCTTGAGATGAATCAACCAATGTTGCAAGTTGTTCCTCTAAACGCTTCAGTTGTGGAGCCAATGCAGCCGTGGCCAGTTCTACAACTCGAGCCTGGCCATCTCGCACACCATCACTAATGGACAACCTAATGAAGTCGATTGCTTCCTTAGTGAGGTTCAATTCAGTTGGGTTAGGTTCTAATGGAATCACCATTGTTCTTGAAACAAGCAAGAAAGTAGAGAGAGTAGTGTGTTCTAAAGCAAATCACAACAAGTAATCCCACACCTTAATCAAGCCAAAACTTGCCTCAAAGCAATCCAATCAACTTAATTCAGTTTTTGGGCTGATTTGAGGGAGTAAAATGGTAGATATAGTGTAGGTATGGAATACTAATGATAATTGAAGGAAATATGCAGCTTAAGCAAATGGCAAGTATGCAATAAGACAAGCAATGCAAATAGTCCCTCTATGAGCTCTAAAACACATGCAATCTCTCAATTGACTCTATGCAAGTTAATAAAGCCAAAATTCAGCATGCAAGGACAAAAAATATGATAGGCTTAATGACTTTTATTTCGTCACTCTTTTTCTTCAAAGTGATTTCTACTTAGCAATCTTTTTAAGCAAACAGTCACTAGGGTTGAAAGTGGCTTAAAACTAGCTGGGGTAGATCACTTTTCTTTTCTGTTTTTTTTTTATTATTTTTTTTTGATTTTATGCACAAACTACTCTTGTGCTATAATGAAGAAACAAGCAAAGCAAAGCAACAATGCAAAGGACGAAATTAAAAGGGTATACTCGACTGGTTTTTTGTTTTTTTTTAACAAAGTGATTTTTGCTACCAATGAAACCAACTAGAAGCCAAATTAATAAAAAGAAGAAGGGGTAGGTCGAATTGATGGGATGCAATAGCAAAAATAGCAAATACTAACAAGCAATATGAATCTCTATTGATCATGCAACATGAAATAAAAACTCATAAAAATTGTAGGAAGACAATTGCTAATCTATATTGCAACATAACTCAACCAATTCAGCCAATAAACATGCACAAATCCCATAAAAATCTCCTAATTGGTTAATTGCTTGGAGGGCAATGAACAACTTAAGGGAGTTAGGGTTTGGGAGAATCAAGGCTGAATTCTAGGTTTAGGGTTAAGGTTTCGGCTCTAGGGTTTAGGAGGATTAGGTTTAGGGTTTCGAACACTAGGGTTAGGGTTAGGGTTTCTGCCGCCAGATTAGGGTTAGGGTTAGGGTTTCTCGCGAATTCTAGGGTTACGAGAATAGGCGATTAGGGTTCAGGGTAGGCAGAATGGGGTGGGGTTGGTGGTGTTGGATGCGTCTGGTGGTGGGCAGTGGTGCGGCTCCAAAGAGCGACACCAGTTGGTGGTGTAGAGTGGTGGTGCGAGGTGGTGGTTGGCGGAATTAGGTGGTGGTTGTGGGAACAATTCAGTCTTTGGATCTCAAAAATAGTAACTTGGTTAAAGGTTCAAACTTTGGGATCAAAAACTGAATTAAATTAACTAGAAAGCAAATTAAGGAAAGAAACAATTACTTGGCGAGACGCTGGATTATGATACCACTTGTATTTGACCACACAGGAACCCGATCTTGATACGTGATCGCCTCGAATAACTCCTCAGAAACCACTTGATACGCTCTGATACCACTTGATACGTGATCGCCTTGATCTTGATACGCTCTGATACCACTTGATACGTGATCGCCTCGGATTACTCCTCAGAAACCTCGTATTTGACCACACAGGAACCCGATCTTGCCTAGTAATCCTTGATTCAACCTGAATTTGCAATCAATGTGAGAAGTCGTGCACAACAAGTAACCAAAACTGATTTGAATGAATCTGAAAGAACCGAATTTGATAGATTGAAAAACTCAATTTTGATAGTTCAATCAGTTTGGCTCTAACGCTAAATCTGATTGATTAACTAGAACGATCTTTAACAATCAATTCTAGAACAACCTCTATTGAATAAATCAATGAATCAAACTTAAACAAACACAATTGAATTTCGGATGAAGAGAGAGAGAAATCGGAATGCTGATGGTGAAGAATATCGAAATTGCAAGCACACACAATTATTTTTGAGCCCAAGGACTAGATAAACCTTTCTTAGGGTTTATCTAATCTCAAGCTGATTTTTATTAATGAAACTGAAAAGTATAAATAGAGAATACAAAAGCTAATACTTGGAGAGCAAGGAAAGGGGGGTGGCCGGCCCTAGATGGGGAGAATGAGCCTCCTTTGCTTGCTTCCCAAGATATAATAATATCTAAATAAATTTAACTAGATTTCCTTAAATAAAATAAATCATGGTTGATTTATTTATTTAAGGAAATAATCCTAACAAACTCAAAATATCTCTAACAAACTAAAAATATCTCTAACAACCAGGAGAGAGAAGATCAACCAACTAACATAAGCCTATTGGCTGATTTCTCTACATTATTAAAATAAATAGAAATTGTTCATAATAAAATAAATAAGATATTTTCTTTAATTTAGAATGGTCAAGGTAAAGGGTTGACTTTGACCCATATACCAATTCATCTCACCCGGTCACTTACTAAATTCAGCCCTAAAGTGAGACAAATTAATACATGTTTCTAAATAAAGAGATAGTGATTTTCGGCCCTCATATAATCAATCCATGGAATCCAGGCTCAATTGATGTCGAATGCACGAGACCCACTTCGCCTTGCTAGGCTCTTCAATAACCGCTGTCAATCGAACCAAGATCGTTGTTGTGCCTTGAGCAATCTTCTTAGCTCGACTTCTTGTGATTGGTCCGTCAGAAGGCACTCGAATCAACTCATCGACGTCGGTTGGAGACATGGCAGGCTTCACTGCATCAGAGCGCCGTGATGATAGGCGTCCTAGGAGACCCCGAGAACCGGAGCAGGATGGTGTCGGGAAGGTCAAGGTGAAAATACCCTCATTTGAGGGCCGGTGTGATCCCGACGTTTACATGGAGTGGGAGACGAAGATAGAGCATGTGTGGAGCTGCCACAATTTTCCTGAGACCAAGAAGGTGCAACTCGCCGTCCTTGAATTCTCCGGTTGTGCCCTCATATGGTGGGATAACTTGGTGAAAGAGAGGAGACGCAACCTGGACGCACCAATATCCAGGTGGGAGCAAATGAAGGCGTTGATGAGGGGTCGTTTCATACCTCAACACTACGCCTGGGAGCTAAGACAGCGGCTGGAGAGTCTCAAGCAGGGGTCAATGAGTGTCGAGGAAGCTTACAACGCCATGCAAGTGGCGAGAGCTAACGTGGTTGAGGACAACGAAGCCACGATGGCCAGGTTCCTTCGTATTCTCCACCCTTCTTTATCTAATGAGGTTGATCTTTATCCTTATTCTACTATGACTGACCTTTTGCATCTAGCTACCAAAGTAGAAAGGAAATTAAGGTTTAGGAACCAAGGAGGTCGAGGCGCGCCCAGCCAGCCAAGCAATTGGAGGAGCCAAAGCCGAAGCGCACAAGCTGGCCAAGGGAGGGAAGCCACGCCTTACAAAGAGAAGGGGAGCGCAGCTGGCGCCCAAGGAGAACAAGGGGGACGAAGTAAGACCCCATGGAGCAATTCATCATCCAACAATAAGGGCAACTTAAAGAGAGCTTCCGCAGCCCCTAAGGGGAGTAATTCTAACACCTCTTCTAGAGCTAGAGACATAGTGTGTTTTAAATGTCAAGGGAGAGGTCATTACATGAAAGATTCCCCTAACTCTAAAACCCTTTTGATTAATCATTTAGGAGAGTATGAATCTGAAGTTGATGATGATAATGAGAATGCTTGTGCTAATGATGAATCTGATTTGCATGATAATAATGATAATAACGACGAGAATGAAGTAGAATATGAGTCTGGGGAGTCATTGATTGCTAGGAGAACATTGCATGCTAAACCTGCCCCATGTGAAGATAATCAAAGAGAAAATCTATTTCATAGTCGTTGTTTAATACAAGGCAAGGTGTGCAATTTAATCATTGATAGCGGTAGTTGTTGTAACATAGCTAGCATGGAAATTGATAGCGATCAAAGAACCATGAAGAAGATGCTTGCAAAGAAGGTGTTTAAGAGGCCAAAACCAAGACCTTTCCCAAGGTCTCGAGCATTCAAGTTCAAGAATAAATTCAAGGACTTGATCTTATTTGTTGAAGATATTCATCAATGGCGTCCAAGGCCACCAAGGAAAAGGATGAAGACTTCAAAGTTCGGAAAGTTAAGAAACCCGTCAAATAAAAAACAGTGCTCAGTAAACTGGTCATAACATGGGCTAGAAAATTCATTTCAAGTCCGTTAAGTACTCGTTGGAAAGATAATTAAATGTTCTACAACTTTGTAGTTTACTTCAAATTCAGAATCCAACAGAAAAGGGCCGAAAACTGGGTTTTACTGAGAGCTGTTCAAGTCTTACGGGAATCTTAAATTTCTATCTAGATTTCTTTATTTAGAAACATGTATTAATTTGTCTCACTTTAGGGCTGAATTTAGTAAGTGACCGGGTGAGATGAATTGGTATATGGGTCAAAGTCAACCCTTTGACTTGACCATTCTAAATTGAAGAAAATATCTTATTTATTTTATTATGAACAATTTCTATTTATTTTAATAATGTAGAGAAATCAGCCAATAGGCTTATGTTAGTTGGTTGATCTTGTCTCTTCTGGTTGTTAGAGATATTTTTAGTTTGTTAGAGATATTTCCTTATTTAAATAAGTCAGCCATGATTTATTTAATTAAGGGGATCTAGATAGATATTAGCTAGATATTTTATTATATCTTGGGAAGCAAGAAAAGGACCATTCTAACCCTATTAGGGCCGGCCATGTACTTTGCTTGCTCCCCAAGGATTAGCTTTTGTATTCTCTATTTATACTAAGCATTTTCATTCAATAAAAATCAGCTTGAGATTAGATAAACCCTAAGAAAGGTTTATCTAGTCCTTGGGCTCAAAAACAATTGAGTTTGTGTGCTTATTGATTTCGAGATCATCATTATTCAGCCAACAAAATTCCGACTTCTATCTCCCTTAGTTGTTTGATTGATCTAGTTAATTATATTGTTCTAGAATTGATTGTTAAAGATCAAACTAGCTTATCATTCGGATTTAGCGATCGAGCCAATCCGTTTGAACTATCAACATTGATTATAATCACGTATCAAGTGGTATCATAATCCAGCGTCTCGCCAAGTAATTGTTTCTTTCCTTAATTTGCTTTCTAATTGATTTGATTCAGTTTTTGATCCCAAAAATCCCACCTTTCCACAAAGTTTGAATTTTTAAGACCAAAGATTGAATTTTTCACCACCACCACCATATTTCCGCCACCCAACCACCACGAACCACCACCACCACCCCAAACTGGTGTCGCTCGTCTGGACCGCACCACCCCTCACCACCAGCCGAGCCTAACCACACCACCCCCATCCACTTCGGACTAGCCTAACCTTAGTTCGCCCACCCCAGCCTCGTAACCCTAACCCTAAATTGGCGGCTAGACCTAGTTCGAACCCAAACCCTAATCCCAAACCCTAACCCTAGTTCGAACCCAAACCCTAATCCCAAACCCAAACCCTAGTTCGAACCCAAACCCTAATCCCAAACCCTAACCCTAGTTCAAACCCTACCCCATCAAACCCTAAACCCTTCGAACCCTAGGCAGCCGAGAACACCAAAAACCTAATTCCTTAGTTGATTACTTGCCCCTCAAGCAATTACCCAATTAGGAGATTTTAAAGGGATTTGTTGCATGCTTTTGGTTGAATTGGTTGAGTTTTGTTGCAATTAAGAGTAGCAATTGTCTTCCTACAATTTTTATGAGTTTTTATTTCATGTTGCATGATCAATAGAGATTCATATTGCTTGTTTGATATTTGCTAATTTCTGTCATTGCATCCCATCAAATTCGACCTACCCCTTCTTCTTTTGTTAATTTGGCTTCTAGTTGGTTTCATTGGTAGGAAAAGTCACTTAGTTAAAAAAAAATCAGTTCGTGTATACCCTTTTTAATTTCGTCCTTTGCATTGTTGAATTGCTTTGTTTGTTTCTTCATTATAGCACAAGAGTAGTTTGTGCTAAAATAAAAAAAAATAGAAAAGAAAAGTGATCTACCCCAGCTAGTTTTCAGCCACTTTCAACCCTAGTGATGATGTGTCACAAGGGGGGGTGCCACACGATCAGTTCATGGCCGGGTTAGCCACCTTGGACCCACCGCCATGACATTAAGAGGCGCCATTACTTCAGCAACCATCAAGGAGCTAATTCCATCATCAATGCAAGAAGCCGATCAGCCACCTCTTCACCTACTTCATTCAAGTGATGGCCCTTCATTTCTTATCCATCATAGCCGAATTTATGAAGTCTTTATGGCCGAATTTGGAGAGTCTTTTGGCTGGTTGTTTAAGCCTATAAATAAGCTAGATTTTAAGTTAAAAAGGGACGGAAAAAAATTTGAAGACAAAAGTCGTGGCCTTTGGCTGGTTTTTAATCGGTGTGTTCATCCGAGTTTGTGCTTTGTTTGGGTGTGTTTATCCCTTACAATCAAATCTATTTGTGTTGCCTTAGTGAGTTCATCTAAGTGTCTTCCCAAATACCTATCTTTCCTCAAAAATCCAAATTAAATATAAAACACGATCCATAAAATCCAATTCTTGTTTTTGACGTCTCGTGACCAGAATTCGAGAGTGAAGTCGATCCTAATCGTATCAAGTGGTATCAGAGCCATTCCGAGGCGTCTTTTTGATTCATCAACAACATCCAACTCGATCAAATATGGACAAGTATCCAACCGTGGCTGACTTGAACAACTTCTTTTTTCTAAGGAATAACGAAGTGGTGACCTCTTCAATCACCCTTGGAGATTTGGAGAAATTGTGGGCTGAGGTGTTTACCAACGATTCCATCCTTGCTCCAACCAAACTGGCTGAGATGGAGGAAGTTTATGCAGCCCCAATCATGGCCTCCACCCCAAGCTTCATGGCGAAGAGAATCGAGGTTGTGGAGATCTCGAGCGAAGAAGAAGAGGAGGCGATCAAGGAAGAGGAGGCGTCAATGGAGGAAGAACCAAGAGAGGAGGCGTCCAAGGAGGGAGATCCAAGAGAAGATGACGTGCTCCTTGACAAGATTGCCCAGCAACGATGCAATTTGTTCTATGTTGGATGCATGGTTCTTGGCAATGAGTGCCAAGAGGTTACCATTGATGGAGGAAGTGGAGTGAACTTGGTATCTTTTGATGTTGTCGACCAAGTTGGCCTTAAGCCCTTGCGTCGTGAACAATCTTACAAGCTGGGTTGGCTCTCGGAGACGGGCTACTTCGACGTCACTCACTATGTTACCTTGTCCATGGTGATCGGCGACTATCATGACTTGGTAGATTGTGACATTGTGCCCATGAACACGACGCACATTTTACTTGGGCGACCATGGCAATGGGATAACAACGTTCTCCATAATGGACGTTGGAACACCTATCACTTCCACCAAAACCACCGTTTAACCAAGCTCACGCCCATGGATCCTGAAGAAGTTAATCCCATCCTACGGTGTGGTCCAGCTCGTCTTAGCCATTATGCGCATCCGTTCATCGATATCGAGGCTAAGGATTTGAGGACGAATCCTCCTAAAGGTGGGGATGATGATGTGTCACAAGGGGGGGTGCCACACGATCAGTTCATGGCCGGGTTAGCCACCTTGGACCCACCGCCATGACATTAAGAGGCGCCATTACTTCAGCAACCATCAAGGAGCTAATTCCATCATCAATGCAAGAAGCCGATCAGCCACCTCTTCACCTACTTCATTCAAGTGATGGCCCTTCATTTCTTATCCATCATAGCCGAATTTATGAAGTCTTTATGGCCGAATTTGGAGAGTCTTTTGGCTGGTTGTTTAAGCCTATAAATAAGCTAGATTTTAAGTTAAAAAGGGACGGAAAAAAATTTGAAGACAAAAGTCGTGGCCTTTGGCTGGTTTTTAATCGGTGTGTTCATCCGAGTTTGTGCTTTGTTTGGGTGTGTTTATCCCTTACAATCAAATCTATTTGTGTTGCCTTAGTGAGTTCATCTAAGTGTCTTCCCAAATACCTATCTTTCCTCAAAAATCCAAATTAAATATAAAACACGATCCATAAAATCCAATTCTTGTTTTTGACGTCTCGTGACCAGAATTCGAGAGTGAAGTCGATCCTAATCGCATCAAGTGACTGCTTGCTTAAAAAATAGATAAGTAGAAATCACTTTGAAGAAAAAGAGTGACGAAATAAAAGTCACTTAGCCCACCATATTTTCTGTCTTTGCATGCTGAAATTTGACTTTATTAACTTGCATAGAGTCAATTGAGAGATTGCATATGTTTTAGAGCTCATAGAGGGATTATTTGCATTGCTTGTCTTGTTGCATACTTGCCATTTGCTTAGGCTGCATATTTCCTTTATTAATCATTAGTATACCATACCTATACTATATCTACCCATTTACTCCCTCAATCCAACCCAAAAACTGAATTAAGTTGATTGGATTGCTTTGAGGCAAGTTTTGGCTTGATTAAGGTGTGGTATTGCTTGTGTGATTTGCTTTTGGAACACACTACTCTCTCTCGTTTTATTGCTTTGTTTTCAGGATTAAGATGTATTGGTGTGATCCCTTGCATGATATTCCACCAACTCCAAGGGTACAAAGACCTCCAAAGATTGAGCCTTTTTCTGGAGAGTATGGACCGAATGATTATTTGGCATGGGAGCAAGCTGTTGATTACTACCTTGACTACTATGGTTATGATGAATGGGATATCCTTCCATGGGTGACTAACTACCTTGTTGGTTCTGCCCATTCCTTTTGGTTATGGATATGTCAATCTAGAAGACGTCAAGGATTGATTCCAATTACAACATGGGATCAAATGAAGTTTGTAATGCGAAAGATCTATGTTACAATTGATGAAGAGTTGCATAGACGTTATAAGGAAGCTTGTGCTCCTGCCTGCCAAAAGAGAGCTCCAATCCGATCCTTGAATCACAAGTATGAGTCTTTGGACTTGACTAAGGAGGCTTTGGCTAATTCTAGTCAAATGATGATACGGGTATTAGCCCGAAGGATGGCCCGATCTTCAACACCATAGACTCAACGGAAATAAAGGTAAGAAAGAAGATAATAAATAATGGAAACAAACTGAATTGGAGGACAAAACATGGATGTATAAATGGATAATAAGAAGAACCAATTGAAACAACAAATAGACCCTCATTACTTTGAAAACGAGGACCTAGATGAATGATCAAAAGACCCATCTTTCTACAACTTGACACAATCAAGGACGAATCCTTGAAGCACCAAGAGGATGCGTTGTGATTGCTTGGAGAACACCATTTCTAACAAGAAACGACATAAACCAATACAACCCAAGGCTACACATAGATCGACCTCACCATGGAGGACCTCTCGGGTCTCTCTCCATTCGTAATCTGATTTTCTCAAAAACTGAAAACTAAGCTACCTCTAAAATGAAACTAGGCTATTTATACTAAATTGCTAAATAAAGAAAAATACAATAAAAATAGAAAATACTAACAAATAGCCTAAGCATTAACAAGCTAAGAGACTAGTTTATTATTGGCTGGCTCCAAGGCTCCTAGGTGCACGACTCTTCTTCACTCCATTCTTTTCCTTCTCGGTAATGTATCCTTTTCTCCAATTGGCGGATGTCTCGGGTGCACTTGTCACTTGCAGCCCTCAACGAATCCATGACCTCCATGAACTCAGCACGAATACTCGGTGGAATTCCTTGTAGAAATGCCATTGATAATCCTTCATCATCCTCCCCTTCTTGGCGAAGATTCGTCCTCGAATCTTGGGTGTCCTCCACGTCATCTTGGGACTGAAAGAAATCATTGGATCCACAAGATTCCTCCAACTCAACATTGCACAACTCGGACTTCATAGGAACCGTTGAATCTGTTGAAGACATGACAACAAATTCTCGATTGATTGTCTACCGAAGATGGTGTTGTGGCCGGTTGGGAGAGGCTTGGCTGGCGTGAGAAAATACAGAATGAAGAGGACTTAGAGAGGCAAAAGTCAGGCTGAATTCTAATATAAGGGTTTGACTTGAAGTCTCACCTAAATTTTGAATTTAAACCGACTTCTAGGGGAAAGTGGGACGTTGGACTCTTGTTTGGAGAGAGCAGATTGGTCAAGGCTGATTTGTAGGGATTTAGGACGTTGGATATGGCTAAGTTGGATTTCTTCAATTCAGATATGGTCAAGGCTTGAAAATAGGAGCTAGGCGTGGAGTATATGGTTGGTAAGCTAAGGTTGTTGGTGTTTGACTTGGTCATCCTAAATTCAAGGAGAATGTGGAGCAACTTAAATTCTTAAATTTCAATTGCTATTTTTCTCCAAAAATAATTTAGGGGTCTGACTAGAATCAAGGGTGGACGGTTTTAGGCAGGTGGTGGTGAAAAGTGGTTGTTTTGGGTTTGAAAAAGTCAACCTTAAAAATAGGAGTTGGCATGGCTTTATGTGGCTGAGAAGAGATTGGTTTTGGTCTCCCTTAAAAATAGGAGGCTGAATAGGAGTCTGAATTTTGACTCAAATTAAATTAATAATTGGCCTCTTTTGTAACAAAAACGTGGCTGAGTAGTGAAGGAGACGATGGACAGTTATTAGAAGGTGGTTAAGGCTGATTAAGGCCGTGTTTGGTTAAATACAAACCAGCTTCAACACAACTAGGAGGAAAGGTGGCGGTTTTGAGTCTCAAGATGGGGGCTTCGTCTTTAGTGTGGTGGTGCGAAGGTGATTGATGGGTGTTTGGGGGTAGGCACAACCACGCACAACATCTCTTTCCATCAAGGGTAAAAAAAATCATACAAAACGAGAAGTAAGGAGACTAACCAAGGGAAATTTGTTCTTGGTGACACAACCGACTCTTTTTGGAATTTTCTGACTTAGACGAGTCCATGAACGACTCAACCATGGTGTTGGCAACCAAAAGCTCTGATACCACTTTGATACGGGTATTAGCCCGAAGGATGGCCCGATCTTCAACACCATAGACTCAACGGAAACAAAGGTAAGAAAGAAGATAATAAATAATGGAAACAAACTGAATTGGAGGACAAAACATGGATGTATAAATGGATAATAAGAAGAACCAATTGAAACAACAAATAGACCCTCATTACTTTGAAAACGAGAACCTAGATGAATGATCAAAAGACCCATCTTTCTACAACTTGACACAATCAAGGACGAATCCTTGAAGCACCAAGAGGATGCGTTGTGATTGCTTGGAGAACACCATTTCTAACAAGAAACGACATAAACCAATACAACCCAACTCCCCCAAAGAAAAGATGGGTTTTTGTGGAACTAAGAACAAGCCCGGATTCCTATCCAAACTCCCTCAAGCATTTTGTAACAATATTCAAGGAATCTCCCAACGGTTTACAAAAGACCAAGAGATCATCCGCAAAGGCTAAGTTTATGATACCTAGTCTCTTACATTTTGGATGGAAAAAGAAACCCCCGATGCTACTAGCACTCTTAAGCCTCCTACTTAAAACCTCCATGGCTAAGACAAAGAGGAACGGAGAGAGAGGGTCCCCTTGTCTTAGCCCTCTTTTCCCCTCAAAGAAGCCCTTAGCCTCCCCATTCACCAAAATAGAATAACGAGGTGTAGAAACACATACCATGATGAGGCGAATCAAATGTGGAGGGAAGTTGAGGTAGGCTAGCGTCCTCTCCAAGAAACCCCAATCCAAGCAATCATAGGCTTTAAGCAAGTCCGCCTTGATCACACACCTCTTCGACACATCCCGATCTTCATAATTAGCTACTATCTCTTGCGCCACCTCCACATTATGGGCTAGGAGACGCCCCGATACAAAGGCCCCTTGGTTCAAGCCTACAATCTTTCCAAGCAAAGGTCGTATCTTCTCCACAATGATTTTTGATACGGCCTTTTGGAACACATTACAACAAGCAATTGGCCTAAACTCCTTAACCATGAACAGCTCTTCAACTTTCGGTACCAAGCTAACAAAAGTGTTATTCCAAAACCGAAGCAAATGTCCCGAGCTAAAAAATTCTCGGACCGCCGCTATAACATCCCCCTTGATAGTTTCCCAACACACCTTATAGAAATGACTACCAAACCCATCCGGTCCGGGGGACTTGTTCACACCTATCTTGAAGAAGGCAATACGTATCTCTTCCTCCGTAGGGATAAAGTTAAGGGCTGCCACATCCTCCCCTTCTAGTGTAGGCCCACTTAGTCCCTCAAACCCCCTCGGTTGACTCAAACCCGAGGCGCCAAAGAGCTTTTCAAAATAACTCACTACCTCCTTGGTGATGTTTTCCTCCCCTTCCACCTCTTGCCCCTCTTCATTTTTAAGCAAGTGTAGTGTCTTGTTTACTTTCCTTGCCTTGATTCTATTAAAGAAAATAGAAGACGTTTCTTCTCCAAACGAGAGTCAATCCATCTTTGCTCGTTGTTTGGTGGCACTAGTAAGCTTGCTCAAGTTACTCTCCAACTCAAGCTTTGCTTTCTTAACCTCTTCTTGTTTTTCCTCATTTGCTAAGTCCTCATTCAAGACCAAGTGTGCTTGCTTAAGCTTTTCCACATTATCCTCCACTAACCCTTCAAGGGCCCTATGCTTGGATCTTAACCACCCCTTCAGCTCCCCCTTCACCTTTTGCAACTTTGTCATAAGTACAAATTGAGCCGTTCCTTCCACCCGAATATTCCATGCCCTTACAACTACATTACTAAACTCCTCCTCCTCCGTCCAAAAGTTGTAGAACCGGAAGGGGTACTTTCTTCCTATAATGGAAGGGTTGGCAAAAACAAGACTCGGTGAATGATCGGAAAGCCACGGATCCCCGAAGAAGGCATACGCCCGACTAAAATCCCTCTTCCATGCCTCATTCACAAGTACTCGGTCAATCTTAGTAGCCACCCTTTGTCTACCCATTTGTTCATTACACCAAGTGAACTTTGCCCCGGAAAATGCCAAGTCCTCAAGCAAGCATCGATCAAGCACTCCCGCAAGCTCCGTTGGCTCCCCTTCACTTCTCCTTCGAAGGGAAAATTTCTCACTCGAGTTGAGGATACAATTCACGTCCCCAAGCACTATCCATGGCTCAGTCATATACAAGGCAATGTTCCTCAAGCAATCCCATAAGACCCTTCTCTCCGTGCTATTGTTTGAAGCATAGACGAAAGTTGCAAAAAAATTCTCATGAGAATTCCTACAACTTACTTTGCAATGGATTGCTTGCTCGGTCGTCACAAGCACTTCAACCTTCAAGACCAAGGGGTCCCAAACCACTCTCATTCTACTCCTTTCCCCCGGACTCGTATCCGTACAAAACTTCCAATCTTTAAGCAAGGACCAAGCTAACTCCTTCTCCTTCGTCCGCAACGTCTTAGTTTCTAGCAACCCAAAAAGACTAATTTTATTCTTCATGGCATACTTATTCACCATGCGTATTTTAGGGGCACCATTAACACCCCTAACATTCCATGCGCCTATTCTTACATCAACCATAGGCACTTTTCATCGGGCTACTACAACCCTCTTCCAAGATAGAGCTTCGTATTAAGTTTCCTTGCACCTCCTTTCTATTATTTCCTCCAAGAACCGAGGACTTTGCCTTACAACCCTCATCCAAGCTCAACTTTCTTTCAAACATTTCCTTCTCCCCCTTTTTATTTTTTCCCCCAACCAACATGGTTTTGGCCATTTTAAAATAGGGGGAAGACCTTCTAGTCTTAGAGCTGGACCCTTCTACCACTTTCTCACGAGGGCTCATTCTTGAAGGAGTATTGGCTTTAAGCCCCATAATCACAAAATTCAGCACATTGTCTTTTTCTTAGACTTCACCCCAGTTGAGAGCTCCACCATCACATTATCAACGTCTTGAGCCCCCAAGGAAGCCTCAGATGCAGCCTCTCAAACACAACCATGCTCAGCAAGATCTCAATCCACCACTAACTCATGGTCCCCCAACTCAACAATACATTCGAGCATTTCATCGACCACAACATCCTCTTAGCAAACTCAGCCCCTCTAGAATACTCAACACTAGAACGGGTAGGTTGGTCCGGGTTAGCAACCGGATCCGCATCAAGGGTTAAGGAGACCTCGCCACTAGGAACATTCAACACATCTCGGTTAGTCCCTTGCAAACCCCCTTTCTCAACACAAACTCGAACAGCTTGATCAACAACCTCTCGTTCAAGCCTTACAACTGGCAAAACAGCCCTCAACTCGGTATTATTAGCAACAAAAACAGTTTTGCTCTCAATCGCTTCACCCCCATCTTTTTGTGAGCTAACATCCCTAAGCTCCTCAGCCACTTGCCTCTTCTTGGGCACCCACATTCTTCAAAGTTTCTTGTGGTGCCCAAAATGCCTTTTGTCCCCATTCTTCATGCAATACTCCTTGGTATGACCAAAAGAGTTGCATACAATACAGCTCCAAGGGAGTTTTTCGAATCTAACCTCATGTTTGAAGACCTTTCCCCTTGCATCTTCCAAAACCACCTCCTTTTGCTTAGTTTCAACCGGTGAGACTTCCACCAACATTCTAGCAAATGAAATCCTCCCCACCTTAGCCGTAATCTGGTCCATACAAAGGGGTTTACCAATCATGCTTCCAATAATTCCCAACATACGCCTAGAGGAGAGGAAAATAGGATCCGACTCCACCACATTCACCCAAACCGGAATCTTATCAAAGCAACTCCAATCAATGTGTCTCCCATATTGCCATTCTTTGAGCATCAAAGGGAAAGAGCCACCAACCATCCATGGCCCTTGTTCTAAGACCCATTTCTTGTCTTCTTCAAGCTGGAATTTGAAGACAAAAATCCCATTCTCCTTTCTAAAAAGCTTGGGCAAGTGAGCTGACCAGTTGTGCTTGATAAATTCGGACATGGCTCCAAAAGAGAACTTGGTTCCTAGAACAGCTCCTAGAAGAGCCGTTTTCCATTCATCTACAGCTTGTTCCACCTCTTTATCTTCAAATTTGTAGACCCTCTTGTCCATCAAAGGAAAAAACTCCAACTTCTCAGCCCTTTGGACATTCTTGTTTGTTTCAAAGCTTGGTTTAGGCTTAGAAAGGGGTAATAAAGGTGGAATAGGAGGCTGGGGGATAGAAGAGCTCGAACTCCCTATCTCAAAGTTGTTGGCTGAGGGTTTTAGGTGAGAAACGGCTATGGGTCTGAATGTGTTCAAACAAGTGACGTTTTTAGGGTTAGAAGGAGGAGCTTTTTCAGAATGGGCAAGTTCTATCCTCTTCTTTACAAAAGTAGCATGCCATTTGGGGTAAGAGCTGTCACATGACTTTTCTTGGGCTGAATTCGAACATTTACGTTCTCCTATGCTCACATGTGATGGTGGGGGATCAGAAAAAGCTGTAGGTGATAGAGACACACCAGATCCAGCCCCACCTACGCCTATCTCCTCCAAAACAGCCATTAAACCTCCATTTACACCATTGTTGACCTGCCTTGCTTTCTCCAACTCAATAGATCGCTTAGATGCCAAAGAAACTTCGAATGGGAGACCCAAATCCGACTCCTCCAGCCCATCTCGTCCCTTTCCTGCCTTGGATACCACCTCAACACTCCCAAAGACAAGCCCCAGCTCAGATTTCTCGTGAGCTACCTCCTTCGATGCCCCAAGTTCCAGATCTGGATTTTTGGACCCCGAACTTCCATATCCAGCCCCATTCTCATGAAAGTCGAGCTTCAAAGGGGTAAATTTATGCCTATTCGAACCAGATCTAGCCTTCCCCATACACAACTCTTCAAGACAAACCCTAGAACCTAGAAAATGTGCACTCTATCTCACACTTCAACTCCCTCTCGTATCCAAGTCTAAACCAAGTGGTTTAGCTCAGATTTCCTCCTCACAAGGCACCACCCACTCACACACTCGGAAGACACCGTCGGAATGCACGCCGGCGACCTCCACCACCCGTGTTTCCCTCTTACTCGCAGCCCCTAGCTCCCTCCGGTGCTGCAGCCACCCAAGGGGGTCCCACCGCAGCTTCTATCCTCACTAGATGTCACCCACTCAAGCACTCCCCACCCCAACCACTGCCGGAGCAAGGCGGCGCCTCCCAAGAACAGCCGGGAGGAAAAGATCCCTAAAGAGAGAAGGGTAGAGAGAGATGAGAGCTTCTCTCTCTAGAAAATTACTAAAAATGGCTCTCCCCTTCTAGCCCATCCAAGCCAAAAAACGGAAAAAACTCGTAAAAGTTCTGGTACAAAAATCTTCGTACCATTCCGCCTCAAACCAAGACACTCCCCGAAAATAACCTAAATGGTTTTACGGTCGAATGTGTCCTTACAAAATGTTTTTCTTAGGCCCCTACTAGCCCATCCAAGCCACAAAACGGAAAAAACTCGCAAAAGTTCTGGTACGAAAATCTTCGTACCATTCAGCCTCAAACTAAGACCCTCCCCGAAAATATATTAAACGGTTGTACGGTCAAATGTGTCTTTACGAAATATTTTTCTTAGGCTCCTACTTTTCCATCCAAGCCAAAAAACGGCAATAACTCGCAAAAGTTCTGGTACGAAAATCTTCGTACCATTCAGCCTCAAACCAAGACCCCCCCTCCGAAAATGTCCTAAACGGTTTTACGGTCGAATGAGTCCATACAAAATGTTTTTCTTAGGCCTCTACTAGCCCGTTCAAGCGAAAAAAACGGAAATAACTCGCAGAAGTTCTGCTACGAAAATATTCGTACCATTCAGCCTAAAACCAAGACCCCTCCCCCCCCCCCCCCCCCCCGAAAATGCCCTAAACGGTTTTACTGTAGAATGAGTCCTTACAAAATGTATTTCTTAGACCCCTACTAGCACATTCAAGCCAAAGAAACGGAAATAACTCGCAAAAGTTCTAGTACAAAAGTCTCCGTACCATTCCTCCTCAAACCAAGACCCTCCTCGAAAATACCCTAAATGGTTGTACGGTCGAATGTGTAATTACAAAATGTTTTTCTTAGGCCCCTACTAGCACATCCAAGCCACAAAACGGAAATAACTAATTAAAGTTCTGGTACGAAAATATTCTTACCATTCAGCCTCAAACCAAGACCCTTCACGAAAATGCCCTAAACGGTTTTACAATCCAATGTGTCTTCACAAAATGTTTTTCTTAGACCGCAACTATCCCGTCCAAGCCAAAAAACGGAAATAACTCGCAAAAGTTTTGTTACAAAAATCTCCGTACCATTCAGCCTCAAACCAAGACCCTCCCCAAAAATGCCCTAAACGATTGTACGGTCAAACGTGTCCTTACAAAATATTTTTCTTAGGCCCCTACTAGCCCATCCAAACCAAAAAATGGAAAAAATTTGTAAAAGTTCTGGTACGAAAATCTTCGTACCATTCAACCTCATACAAAAACCCTCTCCGAAAATGCCCTAAACGTTGTACGGTGGAATGTGTCCTTACAAAATATTTTTCTTAGGCCCCTACTAGCCCATCCAACCCCAAAAAACGGAAATAAATCGCAAAAGTTTTGGTACGAAAATCTTCGTACCATTCATCCTCAAACCAAGAACTTCCACGAAAATGCCCTAAACGGTTTTACGGTCGAATGTGTCTTCACAAAATATTTTTCTTAGGCCCCTATTAGACCATCTAATCCAAATAACGGAAATAAATCACAAATGTTCTGGTAGGAAAATCTTCGTACCATTCAACCTCCAACCAAGACCCCCCTGATACGTGATTGCCTCGGAATCCTCCTTAGAAATCTCATAGTGAACCCACAAAGTCCCAATCTTACCAACAAATATTATTCAAACCTACAAAAGCTTTAAATTTCAGATTGCTTGGAACACAAGTAACAATGAACTCGAATTGATGATGTAACGAGCTGAATTGATAGGTTGAAGGAATCAACTTGATAGTTCAATTGGATTGGCTCTAACTCTAAATCCAATTGATTAACTAATTTGATCTTTAACAATCACAACTAAAACAATCTAATTGACTAAATCAACAAACCAATTTAACAAACACAAAGAGAAGAGAGATCGAGAATTCGATGATGATGATGGTTAGGCCGAAAACTTGAATGCATAGAACACTTGTAATTTTTCGAGCCCAAAGACTAGATAAACCTTTCTTAGGGTTTATCTAATCTCAACCTGATTTTTATTAATGAAATGCAAGAGGATTTATAGTAGAATACAAAGCTATGACTTGGGGAGCAAGGAGGAGCATATGGTCGGCCCTATAGAGGGGATTTTGATCTCCTTATCTTGCTTCCCAAGATATAAGAAAATATCTAAAATAATATCTATCTAAATCCCCTTAAATAAAATAAATTATGACTGATTTATTTATTTAAGGAAATATCCTAACAAACTCAAAATATCTCTAACAACTAGAAGAGAGAAGATCAACCAACTAACATAAGCCTATTGGCCGATTTCTCTTCATTATTAAAATAAACTCACACGCCTATAACTAAAATAATAAAGATATTTTCTCAATGTAGAATGGTCAAGTCAAAGAGTTGACTTTGACCCATATACCAATTTATCTCACCCGGTCACTTACTAAATTCAGTCCTAAAGTGAGACAAATTAATACATGTTTCTAAATAAAGAAATAGTGAATTTTCGGCCCTCTTGAGTTAATCCATGGAATCGGGCTCAATTGATTTCAAATGCACTAGACCCACTTCGTCTTGCTAGAGTCTTCAAGAACCGCTGCCAATCGAACCAAGATCGCTTTTGTGCCTTGAGCAATTTTCTTAGCTCGACTTCTTGTAATTGGTACGTCAGAAGGCACGCGAATCAACTCATCGACGTCGGTAGGAGACATGGCTAGCTTCACTGCATCATTCTCCTCCACTTGAGCTCGAATTGTCTCTAATTCGACGTCGGAATCAAAATCTAGCACATAAAGAGATAGATCAGCCACATTAAACGTCGGATGGACATTATACTCACCAGGCAAGTCGACATGGTAAGCATTAGGGCCTATTCGCTTAAGGATTCTGAATGGTCCATCTCCCCGCTGATCTAACTTGTTCTTCCTTTGATTTGGGAACCTTTCCTTCCTAAAATGCACTCAAACAAGATCTCCTTCTTCAAAGATAACCTGTTTCCGACCCTTATCAGCATGGGCCTTATACTTCATGAATTTCCGCTCCAAGTGCATCTTGGTTCTCTCATGTAGCTTCTTCACAAACTCAACCATCTTGTCAGCTTCAAAACTCTCTTTTTCCTTGTATGACTGAGGCGTCAAATCCACCGGAGTCCTCGGATTCAGCCCATAAACAACCTCAAAGGGGTCATTATTGTAGCTGAATGGATTGACCTGTTATAAGCAAACTCCACAAAAGGCAAAACATCTTCCCAACGTTTGAGGTTAGCTTTAAGCATAGTTCTAAGTAAAACCCCTAACGTTCTATTAGTAACTTCAATTTGCCCATCAGTTTGTGGGTGACATGAGGTAGAAAACAGCAATTTAGTTTCCAATTTAGAACATAGACTCTTCCAAAAATAACTCAAAATCTTAGCATCACGATCTGAAACAATAGAACAAGGAATGCCATGCAATCTAACAATTTCCCCAAAGAACAAATCAGTAATATGCACAGCATCATCAGTCGTGTGGCAAGGAATAAAGTGAGCCATTTTGGAAAATCTATCTACCACTACAAAGATAGAATCTCTACCCTTCCTAGTTCTAGGCAATCCAACAATGAAGTCCATAGAAATGTCCTCCCAAGGTGAACTAGGAATAGGCAAAGGCTGGTACAAACCATGGGAGTGAAGTCTAGACTTAGCTTTAGCACAAACAACACAACTTTTGACAAATCTCAGCACATAATTACTCATCTTAGGCCAATAGTAGTGTTCTTTTAAACCTTATAAAGTCTTTTCTAAACTCCTATGTCCTCTTGATTCATGAACCTCTTTAGTTAGAAGCCTACGTATACTAGATGAAGGAATACACAATTTACCAGCTTTAAACAAGTATCCATCATCACTAAAGTAGGAATCTATTTCTCCCCTAGACATGCAATCCTTATAAATTTAAGCAAAGTGAGGATCACTAGCATATAATTCCTTAATCATTGCAAATTCAAGGATCTTAACATCACATTGGTTCAAGAGAACGTACCTCCGAGAAAGGGCGTCAACTACCACATTCTCTTTGCCTTTCTTATGTTTTACAACATAAGGAAAGGTCTCCATAAATTCAACCCATCTTGCATGTCGCCTACTGAGTCTGGATTGGTCTTTGAGATACTTCAAGGCCTCATGATCAAAATGGATTACAAACTCCTTAGGCCACAAATAATGAGACCAAGTCTTCAAAATCCTAATTAAAGCATACAACTCTTTATCATAAGTAGGGTAATTCAACTCAGCCCTACTAAGCTTCTCAATGAAGTCAGCAATAGGTTTCTTGTCTTGCAAGAGCACGCCTCCTATGCCATGGCCAGAAGTGTCCACCTCTATCTCAAAAGCTTTGGAGAAGTCAGGGAGTTGGAGCATCGGGGCGTGTCATAACATGTCTTTCAAAGTGTTGAAGGCGTTCTGATACGTGATTGCCCCGGAATCCTCCGTTGAAACCTCGTATATGATCCACACAAGTCTCGATCTTGCCAGCAACTCAATTCAATCCTACAAAAGCTTTCAATTCAGATTCCTTGTGATGCAAGTAATGACAAATTCGAAATTGAATAGACACAAATCTGGTTCGAACAAATAAAGTTGAATCAAAGGAATAGTTCAATTGGATTGGCTCTAACGCTAAATCCAATTGATGAACTAGATTGATCTTTAACAATCAAAACTAGAACTAATCAATTGATCAATTTGAATGAATGAACTGATTTGAATCAATAAGAACAAAGAGAGAAATCAGATGATGTTGAATGATGATGATCTCGAGATTGCAAGTATAACACACACACAATTGTATTTTTGAGCCCAAGGACTAGATAAACCTTTCTTAGGGTTTATCTAATCTCAATCTGATATTTATTGAATGAAAATGCAAAGTATAAATAGAGAATACAAAAGCTAATCCTTGGGGAGCAAGGAATAGAGATGGTCGGCCCTAGGAGAGAGAAAATGGCCTCCTTATCTTGCTTCACAAGATATAATAAAATATCTAATAAAATCTATCTAGATCCCCTTAAATAAAATAAATCATGGCTGATTTATTTATTTAAGGAAACAACCTAACAAACTCAAAATATCTCTAACAAACTCAAAATATCTCTAACAACCAGGAGAGAGAATATTCAACCAACTAACATCAGCCTATTGATTGAATTTCTCTACATTATTTAAAAATAAAAAATCGTTCATAAATAAAATAAATAAAGATAGTAATTTAGACTAAAGATAAGATTCACGTAAGACTTGAACATCTCTCAGTAAAACCCAGTTTTCGGCCCTTTACTGTTAGATTCTGAATTTGATGTAAACTACAAAGTTGTAGAACTTTTAATTGTGTTTCCAACGAGTACTTAACGGACTTGAGATGAATTTTCTAGCCCAAGTTATGACCAATTTACTGAGCACTATTTTCCATTTGACGGACTTCTTACTTTCCGAACTTTTGTGACTTGATTCTCTTCTTTGCTGGCCTTGGACGCCATGGATGGATATTTTGAAGAGATAGTATGAAGTCCATGAACACCTCTTTGAATTTGAACGCTCTTGACCTTGGGAAAGGTCTCGGTTTTGACCTTCTAGACACCTTCTTTTCAACTTTAATCTTCATGGTCCTTTTATCGCTATCACGTTCTCTTGTTGCTCTCTCCATTTAAAGGTTGTATCCTTCTTTGTAAGCTCGTGGACAGGGGCTGCTATTGTGCTAAAATCACGCACAAATCTCTTGTAGAAGCCAGCCAAGCCGAGAAAAGAGCGCACCATGGTTGGTGTAGTCGGCTGAGGCCACTCCTTGATTGCTTTGATCTTGTCTTCATCTACTTTCAATCCACCTTTAGACACAACAAAACCAAGAAAAATGGTAGACTCCAAGCAAAAAAGAACACTTTTTCAAATTAACATAAAGCTTTTCTAACCTCTGTCCAAAATAGCCCTAAGATGGTCTACATGTTCATGCAAGGTTTTGCTATCGACTAAGATATCATCAAAGTAGAATACAAAAAATTACCTAAGTATCTTCTTAGAACATGGTTCATAAGTGATACGGGGTTAGCCGTATGGTGCCCGATCTTCGACGTTCACAACTCGACAAGAAATACAAATGAAGCAATGGCCAGAACAAATGAAGATGAAACTCGAAACGAAAGACACGACTCAAACAAAAGGAAATGACGCAGCAATGGAAAACAAACAGAAATGAAGACTCAATGGAAGAAACCGACGCAGATTAAAGAAGGATAACCCTCCGAGACAACTATTAAACCCTTGGTGTATATTTCAACCAAGATCCTAATAGAATGGACGAAGAACCAACCTTTATACAATCTTACACAACAAGGAACGAGACCTTGAAGCACAAGAAGGGGGCTCGTGATCGTTGAAAGGCACCAATCTTCGATGAGTATTGACACAATTCAAACAAACCAAGCTGCAATACACACACGGTTGAAAGCCAAAGGCTCTCGTTTTCTCTCTATTCAATGAGAAAGCAAAATACAAATTATGAGTTGTCTAATCTGAAAATTAACCACCTAAAAGCTATTTATATGTTCTGAAATAATAATGAAAATAACAAATAAAAGCCTAATTAAACTTAATAGTCAGCTAAGGCCCAAAATGGAAATGGCCCAATAAGAACAAGTCTAATAAATAAAACCAACACATGTTAACTTGGGCAGGCAAGACGCGCGCACACTCGGACAAGCTTGCGCAAGGGCGCGCCGTTGCATCGCGGCACTGGACTAGGCGCGTCGCTGGGCTGGGCCGCATCGCTGGACTGGGGCACGCCGCTGAAGCCAAGGCCCGATGCTCCCCCGACGCTCAAGACACACACCGCTCTAACCTTGGATTCCATGCATGCTCCTGTCTCCTTAGCACAAATGTAACACACAAAAGCATGCATTCCACTTTGTAGCTTCTTGGATCGGGATCTAGCGATTGGCCCATCAAAGAGTGTAGGGGCACTTGGAGGTGGCTGACTACATGATCCTTCATCAACCTCCCCTTCTTGAAAAGGATTCGACCCCGAATCCAAGTCTTCATCAATGGCAAGGTACGACGTGAGATCAGCGACATTGAAGGTGGCGCTTACTCCATATTCTCCGGGCAGCTCCAACTTGTATGCATTGTCCCCAATCCGTTGAAGCACCTTGAAAGGCCCATCTCCTCGAGGGGACAGCTTGCTCTTCCTTTGCTCCGGGAATCTTTCCTTCCTCAAGTGAGCCCACACCAAATCTCCGGGCTGGAAAACAATGTGACGCCTGCCATGATTAGCTCTCCTTGCGTTGTACTCGGCCTTTCGCTCCAATTGCAGCCTCGTCCGAGCATGCAATTCCTTAATAAACTCCACAGGTTTCCCTGCATCAAAGTTCTCATTCTCCCTCATTGGAAATGGGGTAAGATCTAGTGGGGTTAGAGGGTTAGTACCATAAACACATTCAAATGGAGTTAATTTAGTAGAAGAATGAACAATCCTATTATATGCAAACTCCACGTGAGGTAAAGCCTCTTCCCACAGCTTCAAATTCTTCCTAATGATAGCCCTAAGAACCGTAGCTAAAGTCCTATTTGTCACCTCGGTTTGGCCATCAGTTTGAGGGTGACTAGAGGTGGAAAACATCAACTTAGTTCCTAGCTTGTTCCATAAAGTTCTCCAAAAATGGCTAAGGAACTTAGTGTCTCTATCACTAACTATGGTCTTAGGAATCCCATGCAATCTGACTATCTCCCTAAAGAACAATCCAGCCACATTAGTAGCATCATCGGTCTTATGACATGCTACAAAATGCGCCATCTTGCTAAACCTATCCACTACCACCATGATTGAATCCCTCCCCTTCTTAGTTCTAGGTAACCCAACTATCAAGTCCATAGAAAGGTCCTCCCAAGGGGTTGTAGGCGTTGGCAAAGGTGTGTAAAGTCCATGTGGCATAAGTTTAGATTTAGCTCTAAGACAATCAATGCATCTCTTAACAACATTCTCAACATCCCTAAGCATATGTGGCCAATAGAAATGAGCCCTAAGAGTATGATAAGTTTTGTCCCTCCCAAAGTGTCCCATGAGGCCGCCCTTATGAGCTTCCTCAACAAGCAACAAACGTAATGAACAGCGAGGTATGCACACTTTATCTACTCTAAAAAGAAAACCATCATGTATATAATATTTTTCATTACAACCCTTTTCATGACAACTCTTAAACGCATCACCAAAATCAAGATCAGTTTCATATAACTCACGAATATAAATGAATCCTAATACTAGAGTCCAATGAAACAAGTAAGGTGTGGCGTCTAGACAAGGCATCAGCTACAACATTATCTTTTCCTCTTTTAAACTTAATCACATAAGGGAATGTTTCAATGAATTCCATCCATCTACCATGCCTCCTATCCATTTTATCTTGACTTTTAAAGTGTTTCAAGGATTCATGGTCAGTTTTAAGCACAAATTCCCTAGGCCAAAGATAATGTTGCCATGTTTTAAGCACTCGATATAAAGCATACAACTTTTTATCATAGGTCGAGTAGTTTAAACATGCACCTTTTAACTTTTCAGAAAAGAAGGCAATAGGCTTACCTTCTTGCATGAGCACGCCCCCAATGCCAACTCCACTTGCATCACACTCCACCTCAAAAGGGCGTGTGAAATCTGGCAACACTAACAAGGGAGCTTGCGTCAACTTAAGCTTCAAAGTGTTGAAGGCTCTCTCCTGGGCACGTCCCCATGTAAACTCACTCCTCTTCTTTGTGACCTCCGTCAATGGGCTGCAATAGTGCTAAAGTCCTTTACGAATCTCCGTCAATGTGTATTCACAAAATGTTATTCTTAGGCCCCTAATATCCCATTCAAGCCAAAAAACGGAAATAACTCGCAAAAGTTCTGGTTCAAAAATCTTCGTACCATTCATCCTCAAACCAAGTCCCCCCCCGAAAATGCCCTAAACGGTTTTACGGTCGAATGATTCCATAAAAAATCTTTTTCTTAGGCCCCTACTAGCTCGAAACGTGGTAAATATATATAAAGCGAAAGACGTATATACAAAACATGCTTGACCGTAAAAAGTTAAGGTGAAAAACTACAACCCCAAGCCGGATATGCAGATCCGGTACAAAAACGCCCTACGGGCCTAACAAAACCGGGTCTAAGACCCTATTCCCAAAAGTATAGACAAAAGCCTATATATGTACGCAAAAACCGAGTACCTCGGCAACCCACTCACTTAGCCAAAAGGCCTAACAAGTGGCAAAAAACCGGGGGGCACAACGCCACACCCTACACAACCAACACCTCCAACAAAAGCCACAAGGCTCAAAGGAACCACCAAATATCAAACCAAGTACAAAAACACCCTCGAAAGGGGACAAGGGTGCTCGGCAAACTAAGCCAACAAGAGTCTAAAGCAAAATAAACAAGAGCACCCGGGGTTACCAACCTCAAAGGCCGAGTCTTCTACGAAGGGCTTCTCCTCTTCTCCCTTCAAACTTGCAAGTGACTTCCATTCTTCTTTTGCATTCTAACATGATTTCTTGGGCACATGAGTCAACATTCGGTACAACTCCATCATGAACGACTTCATTCCTTAGCTTCCACGTGTAGTACACAACACCATGGAAACCCAAGAACTTTGTCTTAAAAAGAGAGCTATCCCTCCCGGGTGAGTTTGCAAACCATTCCACCCAATCTTTTATAGTCTCCTTATGGGTATAGATCCCTACCCACCTCCAAGTTTTCTCCATAACTCCTAGCACAAAAGGGCAAGACCCCCAAAGGTGGTCAACGGTTTCAGGGTGTGCGTTACATAAGGGGCATAAATTGTGGCTAAAACGTCCCCAAGCATAAAGGCGCTCCATGGTGGGAAGACGACCTCTATATGCTAACCAAAGGCGGAAACTCCAAGTTCTTGCTCGAACCACCCCCAAACAATCTCACACCAACTCTCCCTTTCTCCTTTATCCCTCAAGACCTCATAAAGAGCCTTGGTGTCAAGACCCCCACTTGGCCTAGTAATGTCTAGGATATCTACCTCCACCTCTTGATTCTCATCCTCCAATAACACTCTTCTCATAACCTCACGTGTTTTAAGCAAATTCCTCCAAACCCAAGAATCGGTTTGTGTCTTCCTCACACTCCAAAAACCCGCTCTCCTAGTATGGTTATCTCCCACCCACATTGTCCACAAGTTCCTATTCCCGGTGATCACATCATGCCCTAACCGGAAGAAAATCGAGGTGTTCCAAGCTCCCACCTCTTTTATATTAAGCCCACCCTCCTCATAAGGCTTACACACAACCTCCCAAGCAACTAAGGCCTTTCGCCCCTCCAACCTTCCCGACCATAGGTAGCTCCTACAAAGGCTTTCAATCCTCCCAATAATCCCTTTAGGCCCCTACTAGCCCATTCAAGCCAAAAAAACGGAAATAACTCGCAAAAGTTCTGGTACGAAAATCATCGTACCATTCAGCCTCAAACCAAGACCCTCCACGAAAATGCCCTAACGGTTTTACGGTCGAATGTGTATTCACAAAATGTTTTTTTAGGACCCTACTAGCCCATCTAAGCCAAAAAAGGAAATAACTCACAAAAGTTCTGGTACGAAAATCTTCGTACCATTCAGCCTCAAACCAAGAACCCCCCACCGAAAATTCCCTAAACGGTTTTACTGTATAATGAGTCCTTACAAATTTTTTTCTTAGGCCCCTACTAGCCCATTCGAGGCAAAAAAAACCGAAATAACTCGCAAAAGTTCTGGTACGAAAATCTTCGTACCATTCAGCCTCAAACCAAGACCCTCCCCAAAAATGCCCTAAACGGTTTTACAATCCTATTTCTTCACAAAATGTTTTTCTTAGGCCCCTACTATCCCATCCAAGCCAAAGGGAAATTCCGTATGGTGACCCCGAGATTTTACATTTTCCGCGTGGTACACACAATTATATATAATTCCGTATGATAACCACAGGTTTACAATAAAGTCTACTCCGTAACCAAACACAATATCTCCGTCCATCCCCCCGTTAACAAGCTTACGTGGCTCACTTTAAGAGTCTGAATTATAAACAAAAATCTGAATTAATAGAAAAAGAAGTCTAAAAGGCATCAAACTTTTAAACATATCATGTTAGGTTTAGTATACAGAGAAGATTGAAAGACTATTGAGAGACGATCGGGAGGTTTAAACTTAATACTCCATTCTTTTGATTAAAGTGGGAATTGCGATCAGGCTTTATTTCTTTAATTCTGCCATGTGAGTAAAATCTACTGTTTTTTGGTGTTGCTGCTTTTTGTTTGATATTTTCCTCTTTTCCCTCTATCTATCAATTTGTTCTTCTTTCAATTGGTTTGATATTATCAATTGGGTACTGTGATAGCTCTGTTTGATATTCTTCCATGTGCCTTTCAATTGGTTCTCCTTTCCATACCTAGACTTTGCTTTATTGCTCTCTTTGTTGTGCTTTTAATCTTAATTAATTATTGTGCCCAATTTTAAGGAAAGTAAAAAAGCTTAGTTGAAAAGGTGATTCGGGCAACTTCAGATTTGGTAGGTTGCTTTTGAACAATTTTGGTTTATTGGTCTATGTGTAGATGATTATAATAGAAGATGATGATAAAATAGTATATAAAATGCTTGCTTTCTGTTTATTTATACAGGTTAATTCAAGCAGATATTTAAAAGGTATAATATACTAATATAAAATGAAATACGTGTGTGATTCTTATATACTTTTAATAGAACATAGCATTAGTTTTCATGTGGTAGTAAATAAATACATGTGTGATTTTTATTGTTTAGTTCAATGCAATATATTTATGGTGATATACTATCTCTTGATTTTGTATGTAGTATGGAGGACAAACGAATGCTTAGAATGAGTTGGAGATCTAATGAATATTTAGATGGTTGTGGACACCGATAGATGTTTGTTGTTAGACTTATATGTTGACTTGTTAGAGGGTGCTGAAAAAGAGAAAATGTAGCTTCCTAAGGATCCAAGTTTACATTACAACTATGATGGAAGAAGCTATGAATTACTGAGTGATGTAGATATATTGAAAATGTTTGCTTCATTGGAGGATATGCAACTCATTCACATTGCCATTGTTTCAAGTGAGATTCCTTGCTTGCCTCTTCAGTTGGTAAGAGGGTTGATTGAAACCAAAAAAATCTCTCTTACTTCAAGTGTATCTCAGCCTACATCAACCATAGGTGTCCTTCCATTCAATCTTCCTTGTGAGAACGAAACCATTATCCCAGAGCTTATACCATTTCCTCATCTTGTTAGACCTCAACCTCCTGTACAAGCAATTTCAAGGCAGAGAAAAATGCCTGCCACTACTGCTAAGAGGAAAGGACTATATGCTCCAAGGAAAAGTACATCTCTTTCCACCTCTAGTCAACCTAAATATGGGAGCTCTAGTAGGACAAGAGTTAGAAACCCAAGAATGGATGCAAGTTTTGAAGCTAACTTTGCTAGTGATGTTTCAACTGAGGATGAGAATGAGGACATAGATGAGGATAACCTTATGTTATTGGAAGTTAATGATGACTATGAGCCATACATTGGCGGTGCATGGGAAGTGGATGAGGATGCATATTTTGACCGCATGTATAAGAATGGTGAATTATATTCTGAAAAGGAGTTTGGAAACATTAAGCTTCGAGAGTGGATGATCTTCACTGATAAATATCACTTTAAAGATGTGTTGTACGACTATTGTATCCAGGAAGGTTTTTCTATTACAGTCATTCATTCAGAAAGGAAAAGATTTTCAGCTGATTGTTCTGATGCAGATTGTGAGTGGCATATTCATGCTTCCCGTTTGCCAGATGGTATAACTTGGGCTATCAAGTCCTTAAAAGATGATCACTCTTGTAATAGACTTGAAGATCATAATCCAATGGCTACTGCTAGATGGCCTGCGAAGAAGGTGATAGAAGATGTTAGAGTTAAATTGAACATTACATGAAAGGAATTAAATGATACTTTGTTCAAAAATTTTGGAGTTACATTAAAGAAGTCCACCTTATACAAGACAAAGGAGTATGCTTTAACTCAAATTCAAGGTTGGCATGATACTTCATATGGAAAGTTACCTGCATATTGCGAAGTGGTGAAAATGACAAACCTTGGCTCCAAAGCTCATTGTTCATGGAAAGTAGCTCAAGATCTTCCAGAGAAGCCTATCCAATTCGACGATATTTTCATTTCTTTTAGGCCACAAATTATTGGCTTCATACATGGATGTAGGGGCCTTATAGGTGTTGATGGCACACATTTGAAAGGTAACTATGGTGGCGTGCTTTTGTCTACTATTGGCCTAGATGGCAACAATGAGTTATTTCCCCTTGCATACGGTGTGTATGATAATGAGAGCAAGAGGAATTGGTCCAGCTTTTTTTTCACTTAAAGGATTGTTTGAAAGATAGTCAAAGAGAAGATTGGACCATTATATCTGATAGACAAAAGGTAAACAACTATTTAAGATTTTCTTTACTGTTATAACTCTCTAACTAATTACTAAATCATAAATTAACCATGGTAATCACATGCTTATATATGTTTCTATTGTAGGGAGTTGAGCCAGCCCTTCAAGATGTATGGCCAAGTGCTTCAAGACGTTATTGTTGTAGACATTTGTGCAACAATTTTAAGAAGTCTTACCCGGGGCCACTAATGTATAGGCTGTTTTGGCAAGTTTGCAATGCTTATTCAGTGCACACCATTAGCAAGGCCATCGAAAAATTACAAAAGGAAGCAGGTTGTAAATACATGCTTAGAAATTCCTACAAAATGTTTATGTATATGATGACTTTGTTTGATATGTTAATCATTGTGTCGTTTTGCAGGATTAGGTGCAGTCCAATGGTTCAATGATTTGGGTGATAAAGAATGCTGGACAAGACACAAATTTAACCCAGCACTATGCTCAGATGAAAATAAAAGTAATATTGTGGAGAGTTTCTATTCTACATTAGGAGCTGATAGGTGCAGTCCGGTTTTAACACTTGTTGAAGGTAAATGGTCATATTTAAGATAGAAAGTACTTTATTGCTTATTATTGTATTAGTGATGCATTGATTGAAAGCATAATTTGTTTGTTTAGGAATTAGACGAGTGTGCATGGTTAGACATGTAACTAGACAACAAATAGCTGAGACTTGGGATGCTCATGGAATCACTCCAAATGTAGCAAAGTTGGTGAAGGTTCTCATACAAGATTCTAGGACATGCAAGGTATTTTTTGTCAAATAATTATATTAACGAGTTTGTTACAATAGATATTAATTTGTGTTTTATGTAATATAAGGCACACATGGCGTCTCTTAGAGAATTTGAGGTCCAAGATGGATATTCGTACTTACCTGTGAGCTTAAACAATAGAACATGTGCTTGTGGACGATGGCAAATTAGTGGGATCCCTTGTAAACATGCAGTTAGAGCTATACTTAGCTCGGGAGGGTCACCAGAAGCTTACGTCTCACCATGCTATTCTGTCCAAACTTACAAGCAAGATTATGCCTTGAACTTCAGCCCCGTTCCTGATGTTGAGCAATGACCACCTTTTGAATTACCCCAAATTCAACCTCCAAGCATGAAAAGAAGTATAGGAAGGCCTTCTAGGAATAGAAGGAGAGAAGATGGGGAAAAAAGGAAGGGAAAGAGATCTAGAACAGTTCAATGCACGAAGTGCAAGGTATGAACCTTCATCATGCAATCTTAATGTAATTAATTTAACACTTCTAATTAGGATATCTTTTATTTTAGGCATTTGGCCATAATGCTAGGAGTTGCAAGGGAGGACCTACTGCACGCGAGAATGTTCAACAACATCGAAGACCAAAAAAGCAAAAACGTTCCGAACATGATTCTGAAGCATTGCCAGATTTTACATTAACTTAATTTCCCTTCAAATGCTGGAGATTTTTGTTCAAACAAGCTTATATTAGAACAGCCTTATTTATGGTGCATTTTCTTTTGTAGTGTCTCACCTATCTACATGTTTTTGTAAAATGATTATATGTAGATTGTCTACAGACATGGTATGTAGTATGTACTGATTTTTGGTTATTTTTCTAATGCTTAAGAAGTAAGGTATGAACCTTCAGCATGCACATCTTTTATTTTTGATATGTAGTCACATGATGTGGATATATAGGTTATTTGTTAGCTATCAAGATTTTTTGAAAGCAATATAAGTAGTCTTTTTATAATTATATATATTGACATTGATCAAAGATTATTCTCAAATTGAAACAAAACTCGTATACATACTTGAGTGATGCTAAATAATAAGATAATAAGGAGTGTGAAATAGAGAAATTTGGAAGAAAAAAAAAATTATTTAGGAGTAAGTTTGTCACCATAATATATTTGGAGATATAAAACTAATAAAAATAAGAAACGTGTATTAAGTAGTCTCTTCAGATCCAAGCAGTGCTTTAGACTTCTTATTCCATTATATGAGATTTTTTATTTTTATTTTTAATTATAATTAAAGCAGTAAGTTAGACTTTTAAAAGAAGCCACATAATCTTGTTAACGGGAGTGATCGACGGAGATATTGTGTTTGCTTACGGAATAGACTTTGTTGAAAACCCGTGGTTACCGTGCAGAATTATGTATAATTGTGTGTACCACTCGGAAAATGTAAAACCTCGGGGTCTGACCCATACGGAATTTCCCAAAACGGAAATAACTCGCAAAAGTTCTGGTACAAAAATCTTCGTACCATTCAGCCTCAAACCAAGAACCTCCCCGAAAATGCCCTAAACGGTTCTACGGTCGAACGTGTCCTAACAAAATATTTTTCTTAGGTCCCTACTAGCCCATCCAATCCAAAAAAAAGGAAAAAACTCGTAAAAGTTCTGGTACAAAAATCTTCGTGCCATTCAGCCTCATACAAAAACCCTCCCCGAAAATGCCCTAAACCGTTGTACGATCAAATGTGTCCTTACAAAATGTTTTTCTTAGGCCCCTACTAGCCCATGCAACCCAAAAAAGGAAATAAATCGCAAAAGTTTCGGTATGAAAATCTTCGTACCATTCAGCCTCAAACCAAGACCCTCCACGAAAATGCCCTAAACGGTTTTACGGTCGAATGTGTCTTCACAAAATGTTTTTCTTAGGCCCCTACTATCCCATCCAAGGCAAAAAACGGAAATAACTCGCTAAAGTTCTGGTACAAAAATCTCCGTACCATTCAGCCTCAAACCAAGACCCCCCCCGAAAATGCCCTAAATGGTTTTATTGTAGAATGAGTCCTTACAAAATGTTTTTCTTAGGCCCCTACTAGCTCGAAACGTGGTAAATATATAGAAAGAGAAGGGAGAATATACAAAACACGCTTGACCATAAAAAGTCAAGGTGAAAATAACAACCCCAAACACGGATAAACATATCCGGCAAAAATTGCCCTTAGGGCCTAACAAAACCGGGTCTAAGACCCATCCAAAAAACCCCAAAGACTATAGACACGCAGCCTATGTACACAAAAACCCGAGAACATCTCGGTACCCCTTGGTTCTAACAAGAACGGGGTCTAGAGCCCAAAAACCTATGCATGAAATGCATAAGCACCACCCAGACTTAGCCTAGCAAGCACATCTCCACTAGCAAGTGGGAAAATAAAACATCAAGCCACGAAAAAGGGAGAAGAGAAGAATGACATGCATAATCAAAAAACGACATACATGTGAGATCCAACACAAGACCCACCTTAGATGCCGAGTCTTCTCTTTAGAGCTTCTCCACTCGTACCATCCAACTTGCATTCCACCTTAATGCGTTGCTTGCACTAAAAAATAATCACCTCCACGCACTTGTCAACATTTGGCCTCTCTCCTTCAAACACCACCTTGTTTCTTAGTGTCCAAGTGTGATACACCAAGCCAAGGAAGGTGATGAATTTTATCTTGAACAAAGTGCTCCCACGCCCCAGGGAACTCACGAACCACTCCACCCATTCCCTAAGCCCCCTTTTTCTTGTGTAGATCCCCACCCATCTCCACACTTTCTCCATAACTTGTCCAATAAAAGGACAAGTTCCCCATAAATGCTCTATAGACTCCGGGTGTGCGGCACATAGAGGGCATACGTTGTGATTCACTCGTCCCCATTCAAAGAGTCTATCCCCCGTTGGAAGTCTCCCTTTATATGCAAGCCAAAGCCTAAAGCTCCATGCTCTAGCCCTCACCACTTTCCACACCACAAGACACCAATCTTCTTCATCTCTCTTGTCTCTCACCATCTCATAAAGGGCTTTGGTATCCAAACCCCCACTCGGTTTAGTAATGGCCATGATATTACTCCCCTCTAGCACACTCCTCATGGGACCCCTCAACCTCAACAAGTTCCTCCATACCCAAGAGTCCGAATTATTAATGGACACGTTCCAAAAATCCACCCTTCTCAAGTGGTTCCAACCAACCCACTCCATCCAAAAGTTCTCATTGCCCACAAGAATATCATGCCCAAGACGGTAGAAGACCGTCTTATTCCAAGACCCAAGCTCCTTGAGATGTAGCCCCCCCTCCTCATAGGGTTTACACACATCTTCCCATGCCACAAGGGCTTTTTTTCCCTCAATCCTCCCCGACCAAAGATAGTTTCTACAAAGCGCCTCAATCTTCTTTATAACTCTTGGCGGCCGAACCATAATCTGGACCCAAAAGGTGAGAACCCCTCCCACCATACACCTAATCACCTCCGCTCTCCCGGCATACGTGAGTGTTTTTAGGCAACAATTTTGGAGCAAGGTTGTGATTTTATTTAGAAGCGGGTCATAGTCGGAAAGGAGAAGTTTTTTAGTATGTAAGGGAATCCCTAGGTATCTTACCGGAAACTCCCCAATTTCAAACCCCAAGTCCCGAGCAATCTCTCCTTTTTCCTCTTCCCCCACTCCCCCAAAAAACATGTGGGTTTTGGTGCTATTCATGACAAGGCCCGAGTCCTCTCCAAACTTCCTCAAACACTCGGTCACCAATCTCAAAGAGTCCCCTTTGGTTTACAAAAAACGAGAAGATCGTCCGCGTATGCAACATTCACTAGCCCAAGTTGCTTACACTTAGGGTGAAAATAAAATCCCCTCCCAACACTCACTTCTTTCAATCTCCTACTCAACATTTCCATAATAAGAACAAAAAGGAAGGGGGATAAAGGATCTCCTTGCCTCAAACCCCTTTTTCCCTCAAAGAACCCCTTAGCTTCCCCATTAACAAGAATAGAAAATCTAGGGGTGGTGACACATACCATTAAGAGTTGAATCACATTGGGTGGGATCTTCAAGTACACAAGTGTTTGCTTCAAAAACTCCCAACTCACGCAATCATAAGCCTTATGCAAGTCGACTTTAATTACGCATCTTCTAGATGTCCTCGGCTCTTCATAGTTGGCCACTAATTCTTGGGCCACCGCTACATTGTGTACCAAAAGACGCCCGGGGACAAATGCTCCTTGGTTCAAGCCCACCACTCTCGGGAGAAGTGGTGGGCTTTTTGGAAATAGCTTTTTGGAAGACGTTGCAACAAGAGATAGGCCTAAAATCCTTCAAAGAGAAAGGTTGGTCCACTTTTGCAAGCAAGCTCACGAACGTGTTATTCCAAAAACGAAGCAATTGACCCGTTGTAAAAAACTCTCTAACCGCCCCCACTACGTCCTCTTTGATCAAGGGCCAACACACTTTGAAGAATCGGCTCCCGAAGCCATCCGGTCCGGGTGACTTATTCTCACCAATGTGGAAGAAGGCCCCCCTAATCTCTTCCTCCGTCGGTACTAGCCCAAGGGGTGCCACTTCTTCTTCATCAAATCTTGGCCCATCAAGTGTCTCAAAATCACAACTCGGTGAGGTCCCCGGGGTACCCAAAAGCTTCTCATAATAACCCACCACTTCTTTCGTGATATCTTCCTCCCCCTCAATTTCTCTTCCATCCTCATCCTTGAGCAAAAGAATGGCTTTATTAACTTTCCTTGCCTTGATCCTGTTAAAGAAGATCGAGGGCGTTTCTTCTCCATAAGAAAGCCAATCCAACTTTGCTCTTTGTTTTGTGGCACTTGCAAGCCTTTTTAGGCTAAGTTCGAGATCCACTTGAGCCCTCCTCACGACCTCTTGTTTGTCAAGGATTGTGAGGTCATCATTCAAAATCTCATAAGCTCTTTTATGCTTCTCCATGTTTTCCTCCACCACTTTTTCAAAGTTGCGATGCTTACTCCTTGTCCACCCTTTAAGTGCCTCCTTCACCTTTTGCAACTTGGTCATAAGCACATATTGAGCGGTGCCTACTACCCTTGTGTTCCAAGCTCTAGCCACCAAACCTTGGAATTCATCATCGTTCGCCCAAAAATTAAAAAACCGGAAGGGGATTCTCCTACTCACATGCGATGGGTTAGCAAATACAATACCCGGGGAGTAGTCGGAAAGCCAAGGGTCCCCGAAGAATGCATAAGGCCGCCCAAATTCCACCTTCCAGTCTTCATTCACAAGTACTCGGTCTATCTTGGTTGCCACCCTTTCCACTCCTTGTTGCTCATTTGACCAAGTGTATTTCGCCCCGGAGAATGCTAGATCCTCTAGCCTACAAACATCCAAGACTCCCACAAGCTCCGTCGGTTCACTTTCATTCCTCCTTCGTAGAGTGAACTTTTCTAACGAGTTAAGAATACAATTCAAATCTCCAAGCACAACTTACGGCTCCGTCATCCCTCTAGAAGTTTTGCGAGTTATTTCCCTTTTTTTGGCTTAAATGGGTTAGTAGGGCTTTAGTAGGGCTTAGCCCAGTCAAGCCAAAAAAAGGGAAATAACTCGCAAAACTTCTGGTACGAAAATATTCGTACCATTCAGCCTCAAACCAAGACCCTCCCCGAAAATGAACTAAACGGTTTTACAATCGAATTTGTCTTCACAAAATATTTTTCTTAGGCCCCTACTATCCCATCCAAGCCAAAAAACGGAAATAACTAGCAAAAGTTCTAGTACAAAAATATTCGTACCATTCAGCCTCAAACCAAGACCCTCCCCGAAAATGCCCTAAACGGTTTTACAATCGAATGTGTATTCACAAAATGTTATTCTTAGGCCCCTAATATCCCTTTCAAGCCAAAAAAACGGAAATAACTCGCAAAAGTTCTGGTTCAAAAATCTTCGTATCATTCAGCCTCAAAGCAAGACCCTCTTCGAAAATGCCCTAAACGGTTGTACGGTCGAATGAGTCCTTAAAAAATGTTTTTCTTAGGCCCCTACTAGCCCATCTGATGCAGTGAAGCCTGCCATGTCTCCAACCGACGTCGATGAGTTGTTTCGAGTGCCTTCTGACGGACCAATTACAAGAAGTCCAGCTAAGAAGATTGCTCAAGGCACAACAACAATCTTGGTTCGATTGGCAGCGGTTATTGAAGAGCCTAGCAAGGCAAAGTGGGTCTCGTGCATTCGACATCAATTGAGCCCGGATTCCATGGATTAATATATGAGGGCCGAAATTTACAATTATTTCTTTATTTAGAAACACTGTTTAGCTTGTTTCACTTTAGGGCTGAATTTAGTAAGTGACCGGGTGAGATAAGTTGGTAAGTGGGTCAAAGTCAACCCTTTGACTTGACCATTCTAAATTGAAGAAAATATCTTATTTATTTTATTATGGACGATTTCTATTTATTTAATAATGCGGAGAAATCAGCCAATAGGCTTATGTTAGTTGGTTGATCTTCTCTCTCCTGGTTATTAGAGATATTTTTAGTTTGTTAGAGATATTTTGAGTTTGTTAGGTTGTTTCCTTAAATAAATAAATCAGCCATGATTTATTTTATTTAAGGGAAGCAAGATAAGGAGGCCAATTCTTCTCTCCTAGGGCCAGCCACATCCCCTTGCTTGCTCCCCAAGGATTAGCTTTTGTATTCTCTATTTATACTTTGCATTTTCATTCAATAAAAATCAGCTTGAGAGAGATTAAACCCAAATTGGTTTAATCTATCTCTTGGGCTCAAAAACAATAATTTGTGTTTGCTTGCAATTGTGTGATCGATCATCATCATTCTCATCCGAATTCTGTCTCGTATTCTTAGTTCGAAAATTCAGATTGTGTTGATAAGATATTCTTCTAGTTTAGTTCTAGGTTGATTGTTAAAGATCGATCCTAGTTTATCAATTGAATTTAGCGTTAGAGCCAATTCAATTGAACTATCTAGATGAATCTTCATATCAATTTCGATCCATCTCATTCATCACCATTCGAATCAGTTTGTTACTTGCATCACAAGGAGTTCTAAAGTTGAAAGCTTTTGTAGGTTTGAAGTGTTTACTGGCAAGATCGGGATCCTGTGTGGTCAAATACGAGGTTTCTGAGGTGTAATCCGACGCGATCACGTATCAAGTGGTATCATAATCCAGCGTCTCGCCAAGTAAAATTTTCTTTCCTTAATTTTCTTTTTAATTGATTTGATTCAGCTTTTGATCCGAAAAATCCCACCTTTACCTAAAGTTTGAATGTTTGAGACAAAAGATTGAATTTTTCACCACCACCACCATATTTCCGCCAACACCACCACCCCGCCACCACCTACCCACCACGACCTGGTGTTGCTCTCACCAGCCGCACCACCCACCACCACCGTCCGATCACAACCCCACCAACCCCATCCAGATCGGAGCATCCAAACCCTAAATCGCCCACCCTCATTCTTGAAACCCTAACCCTAATTTTTCGAGAACCCTAGCCAACCCTAACCCTAATTGGCGGCCAACCCTAATCTGAAACCCTAACCCTAGTTTGAACCCTACCTTCTCCTCAACCCTAGAAGTCGAACCCCAAACCCTAACCCTAGCCTCAGCCGAGCCTTCACCAAACCCTAATTCCCCTTGTTGTTGCTTGCCCTCCAAGTAATACAATGGCGTCCAAGGCCACCAAGGAAAAGGATGAAGTCTTCAAAGTTCGGAAAGTTAAGAAACCCGTCAAATAGAAAACAGTGCTCAGTAAACTGGTCATAACTTGGGATAGAAAATTCATCTCAAGTCCGTTAAGTACTCGTTGGAAAGATAATTAAAAGTTCTACAACTTTGTAGTTTTCTTCAAATTCAGAATCCAACAGCAAAGGGCCGAAAACTGGGTTTTACTGAAGTCTTACGGGAATCTTAAATTTCTATCTAGATTTCTTTATTTAGAAACATGTATTAATTTGTCTCACTTAAGGGATGAATTTAGTAAGTGACCGGGTGAGATGAATTGGTATATGGGTCAAAGTCAACCCTTTGACTTGACCATTCTAAATTGAAGAAAATATCTTATTTATTTTATTATGAACAATTTCTATTTATTTTAATAATGTAGAAAAATCAGCCAATAGGCTTATGTTAGTTGGTTGATCTTCTCTCTCCTGGTTGTTAGAGATATTTTTAGTTTGTTTTGGATATTTTTAGTTGGTTAGAGATATTTCCTTATTTAAATAAGTCAGCCATGATTTATTTAATTAAGGGGATCTAGATAGATATTAGCTAGATATTTTATTATATCTTGGGAAGCAAGAAAAGGACCATTCTAACCCTATTAGGGCCAGCCATGTACTTTGCTTGCTCCCCAAGGATTAGTTTTTGTATTCTCTATTTATACTTTGCATTTTCATTCAATAAAAATCAGCTTGAGATTAGATAAACCCTAAGAAAGGTTTATCTAGTCCTTGGGCTCAAAAATACAATTTGTGTCTTGTGTGTGGTTCGAACATTCAGCAGCCTTCGTCGATCATAGCTTTCTCGATCTCTCTCTCTCTCTTGTTCGAATCTGAGTTATAGTTCATTCAATTAGATTGTTCTAGTTGTGATTGTTAAAGATCAAGCTAGTTAATCATTCGGATTTAGCGTTAGAGCCAATCCGTTTGAACTATCAAGTTGAATATCAATAAATCAGATCGAGTGCTTCCATTCATTCAATCAGTTCGTTATTGTGTTACTTGGATCGCAAGTTTCTTACTTTGAGAGCTTTTGTAGGTTTGAATCATAATTGCTGGCAAGATCGGGTTCCTGTGTGGTCAAATACGAGGTTTCTGAGGAGTAATCCGAGGCGATCACGTATCAAGTGGTATCATAATCCAGCGTCTCGCCAAGTAATTGTTTCTTTCCTTAATTTGCCTTCTAGTTAATTTAATTCAGTTTTTGATCCCAAAGTTTGAACCTTTAACCAAGTTACAATTTTTGAGATCCAAAGGCTGAATTTTTCACCACAACCACCACATAATTCCGCCAACACCACCACCCCGCCACCACCTACCCACCCCGACCTGGTGTCGCTCTCACCAGTCGCACCACCCACCACCACCGTCCGATCACAACCCCACCAACCCCATCCAGATCGGAGCATCCAAACCCTAAATCGCCCACCCTCATTCTCGAAACCCTAACCCTAATTTTTCAAGAACCCTAGCCTAACCCTAACCCTAATCTGGCGGCAGCCCTAATCCCAAACCCTAACCCCAGTTGCGAGAAACACTAACCCTATTCTCGCAAACCCTAAACCGAAACCCTACCATACCCCAAACCCTAGAACCGAACCCTAAAAACCCTAATCCAGCCGTGAGCTTCCAAACCCTAAATTCCTTAGTTGTTCCCTGCCCTCCAAGCAATTACCCAATTAGGAGATTTTTATGGGATTTGTGCATGTTTATTGGCTGAATTGGTTGAGTTGTATTGCAATTTAGATTAGCAATTGTTTTCCTACAGTTTTATGAGTTTTCATTCATGTTGCATGATTGATTGCGATTCATATTGCTTGATTAATACTTGCTGATTTCTGTCATTGCATCCCATCAATTCGACCTACCCCTTCTTCTTTTGTGCATAAAGTCAAAAAAAAAAAAAAAAAGAAAAGTGATCTACCCCAGCTAGTTTTAAGCCACTTTCAACCCTAGTGACTGCTTGCTTAAAAAAAATAGCTAAGTAGAAATCACTTTGAAGAAAAAGAGTGACGAAATAAAAGTCACTAAACCTACCATATTTTCTGTCCTTGCATGCTGAAATTTGGCTTTATTAACTTGCATAGAGTCAATAGAGAGATTGCATGTGTTTTAGAGCTCATAGAGGGATTATTTGCATTGCTTGTCTTATTGCATACTTGCCATTTGCTTAAGCTGCATATTTCTTTTATTTATCATTAGTATTCCATACCTACACTATATCTACCCATTTTACTCCCTCAAATTAGCCCAAAAACTGAATTAAGTTGATTGGATTGCTTTGAGACAAGTTTTGGCTTGATCAAGGTGTGGTATTGCTTGTGTGATTTGCTTTTGGAACACACTACTCTCTCTCGTTTTATTGCTTTGTTTTCAGGATTAAGATGTATTGGTGTGATCCCCTTCATGATATTCTACTCACTCCAAGGGTACAAAGACCTCCAAAGATTGAGCCTTTTTCTGGAGAGTATGGACCGAATGATTATTTGGCATGGGAGCGAGCTATTGATTACTACCTTGACTACTATGGTTATGATGAATGGGATATCCTTCCATGGGTGACTGTTACCTTGTTGGTTCTGCCCGTTCCTTTTGGTTATGGATATGTCAATCTAGAAGACGTCAAGGCTTGATTCCAATTACAACATGGGATCAAATAAAGTTTGTAATGCGAAAGATCTATGTTACAATTGATGAAGAGTTGCATAGACGTTATAAGGAAGCTTGTGCTCCTGCTTGCCAAAAGAGAGCTCCAACCCGATCCTTGAATCACAAGTATGAGTCTTTGGACTTGACTAAGGAGGCTTTGGCTAATTCTAGTCAAATGAGGTACAATTCTAACTCTTCTTCCATTGGTTTTGATACTAACTCCTTTTTGCAGGAAATGGGAGTTTCTAACTCACCAAAACCAGGAATATCAATTCAAGAAGAGAGAGTTACCGCCCCACATAGCCAAGAGACCTCTAAAGAATTAAGTGACCTCCCATGTGTTCCTCAATGCCATATTGTGGATGAAAGTTTAAAGGAGGTTCCAGTTGAGGACAACTTGCAAGATGAGAGCATGAAGGAAGAAGTTGATGTCTCAAATGGAGTTTCATTCAAAGAAAGCCTTAATGTCCAAGAGATGATTCAATGTCTTCCATCAACTATGTTTGCTCCAAAACCTTCATTACTAACCATGGTGCCTTTAGTATCTCCAGCCTGTCATGATATTTCTCCTCTTAATCTTACATGCAACATCGAATCGAGGACGATTCGAGGTCAAGTGGGGGAGAATGATAACGATCAAAGAACCATGAAGAAGATGCTTGCAAAGAAGGTGTTTAAGAGGCCAAAACCAAGACCTTTCCCAAGGTCTCGAGCATTCAAGTTCAAGAATAAATTTAAGGACTTGATCTTATTTGTTGAAGATATTCATCAATGGCGTCCAAGGCCACCAAGGAAAAGGATGAAGTCTTCAAAGTTCGGAAAATTAAGAAACCCGTCAAATAGAAAACAGTGCTCAGTAAACTGGTCATAACTTGGGATAGAAAATTCATCTCAAGTCCGTTAAGTACTCGTTGGAAAGATAATTAAAAGTTCTACAACTTTGTTGTTTACTTCAAATTCAGAATCCTACAGCAGAGGGCCGAAAACTGGGTTTTATTGAGAGTTGTTCAAGTCTTACGGGAATCTTAAATTTCTATCTAGATTTCTTTATTTAGAAACATGTATTAATTTGTCTCACTTTAGGGCTGAATTTAGTAAGTGACCGGGTGAGATGAATTGGTATATGGGTCAAAGTCAACCCTTTGACTTGACCATTCTAAATTGAAGAAAATATCTTATTTATTTTATTATGAACAATTTCTATTTATTTTAATAATGTAGAAAAATCAGCCAATAGGCTTATGTTAGTTGGTTGATCTTCTCTCTCCTGGTTGTTAGAGATATTTTTAGTTTGTTTTGGATATTTTTAGTTGGTTAGAGATATTTCCTTATTTAAATAAGTCAGCCATGATTTATTTAATTAAGGGGATCTAGATAGATATTAGCTAGATATTTTATTATATCTTGGGAAGCAAGAAAAGGACCATTCTAACCCTATTAGGGTCGGCCATGTACTTTGCTTGCTCCCCAAGGATTAGCTTTTGTATTCTCTATTTATACTTTGCATTTTCATTCAATAAAAATCAGCTTGAGATTAGATAAACCCTAAGAAAGGTTTATCTAGTCCTTGGGCTCAAAAATACAATTTGTGTCTTGTGTGTGGTTCGAACATTCAGCAGCCTTCGTCGATCATAGCTTTCTCGATCTCTCTCTCTCTCTCTTGTTCGAATCTGAGTTATAGTTCATTCAATTAGATTGTTCTAGTTGTGATTGTTAAAGATCAAACTAGTTAATCATTCGGATTTAGCGTTAGAGCCAATCCGTTTGAACTATCAAGTTGAATATCAATAAATCAGATCGAGTGCTTCCATTCATTCAATCAGTTCGTTATTGTGTTACTTGGATCGCAAGTTTCTTACTTTCGCAAGTTTCTTACTTTGAGAGCTTTTGTAGGTTTGAATCATAATTGCTGGCAAGATCGGGTTCCTGTGTGGTCAAATACGAGGTTTCTGAGGAGTAATCCGAGGCGATCACGTATCACTACCCCAGCTAGTTTTAAGTCACTTTCAACCCTAGTGACTGCTTGCTTAAAAGAAATAGCTAAGTAGAAATCACTTTGAAGAAAAGAGTGACGAAATAAAAGTCACTTAGCCCACCATATTTTCTGTCCTTGCATGCTGAAATTTGGCTTTATTAACTTGCATAGAGTCAATTGAGAGATTGCATATGTTTTGGAGCTCATAGAGGGATTATTTGCATTGCTTGTCTTGTTGCATACTTGCCATTTGCTTAAGCTGCATATTTCCTTTATTAATCATTATTATACCATACCTATACTATATCTACCCATTTACTCCCTCAATCCAACCCAAAAATTGAATTAAGTTGATTGGATTGCTTTGAGGCAAGTTTTGGCTTGATCAAGGTGTGGTATTGCTTGTTGTGATTTGCTTTAGAAACACACTACTCTCGCTACTTTCTTGCTTGTTTCAGGAACAATGGTGATTCCATTAGAGCCTAACCCAACTGAATTGAACCTCACTAAGGAGGCAATCGACTTCATTAGGTTGTCCATTAGTGATGGTGTACGAGATGGTCAGGCTCGAGCTATAGAGCTGGCCACGGCTGCATTGGCTCCACAAATGAAGCGTTTAAAGGAGCAACTTGCAACGTTGATTGAATCATCTCAAGCAAGTTGTAAGAGCACCCCTGCAGTGGATCTTATTAGTGACCCAAATCAGGCATCGGGTAGCGACAAAGGCAAGCAACAACTAGCTGATGAAGAGCATGATTTGCTTGCTAGCTACAACAAAGATAATGATCCCCCGACTCACTATTCCCCCACAGCAGTCTGAGGTAGAGGACGAGGCATCGGGTCGAGAACTCCACCGGTTACTCATCAACAATTCTATAATCAGCCACAAAACCGGTATCCTCAAGCCACTCATCAACAATATCAACAATACAACAATTCTTTTGATGATGTGACGTATGGCTATCACGGGGAAGAAAGGCGCCCATGACATCCTCCCCTAGATGATTTCTATAACCAAGCTGAGGTTGTAGAGGATATCCCACCAGCTTATGGAGTACAAAGGCCTTCCACCAATTAGAGGCATTGAGCATCAAATTGATTTGGTGCCTGGAGCTTCGTTACCAAACTGTGCAGCCTATAGAACAAGTCCAGAGGAGACCGCTGAGCTTCAAAGACAAGTGCAAGATCTCATGGACAAAGGCTATGTGCGTGAATCTCTCAGCCCATGCGCGGTTCCGGTGATTTTGGTGCCAAAGAAAGATGGCACATGGAGAATGTGTGTTGGTTGCAGGGCGATCAACCAAATAACAGTTAAGTACCGTCATCCCATTCCTAGATTAGATGATATGCTTGATGAATTGCATGGTGCTAATTTCTTTTCTAAGATTGATTTAAGAAGTGGGTACCATCAAATTAGGATGAGGGAAGGGGATGTATGGAAGACTGCTTTTAAAACTACTTATGGCTTATATGAATGGTTAGTAATGCCTTTTGGATTGACCAATGCACCTAGTACTTTTTATGAGGCTTATGAACCATGTTTTAAGAAGATACTTAGGCAAATTTATTGTAGTCTACTTTGATGATATCTTAATCTATAGCAAAACCATGCATGAACATGTAGATCATCTTAGGGCTGTTTTGGACACTTTAAGGTTAGAAAAGCTTTATGTTAACTTGAAAAAGTGTTCTTTTTGCTCGGAGTCTACCATTTTTCTTGGTTTTGTTGTGTCTAAAGGTGGATTGAAGGTAGATGAAGACAAGATCAAGGCAATCAAAGAATGGCCCCAGCCGACTACACCAACAATGGTCAGATCATTTCTCGGCTTGGCTGGCTTCTACAGGAGATTTGTGCGTGATTTTAGCACAATTGCAGCCCCCCTCCACGAGCTTACAAAGATGAATACAACCTTTACATGGAGGGAACAACAAGAGAACACCTTCAACACTTTGAAGGACAGATTATGCCACGCACTAGTGCTTCAACTCCCTGACTTCTCCAAGGCATTCGAGATTGAGGTGGACGCTTCTGGAGATGGCATAGGAGGCGTGCTCTTACAAGACAAGAAACCCATTGCTTACTTTAGTGAAAAGCTTAGTGGGGCTGAGTTGAATTACCCTACTTATGATAAAGAGTTGTATGCTTTGATTAGGGTTTTGAAAACTTAGTCTCATTATTTGTGGCCTAAAGAGTTTGTAATCCATTCTGATCAGAGGCCTTGAAGTATTTGAAAGGCCAATCTAGACTCAACAGGCGACATGCAAGATGGGTTGAATTTATGGAGACCTTTCCTTATGTTGTAAAACATAAGAAAGGCAAGGAGAATGTGGTAGCTGACGCCCTTTCTCGGAGGTATGTTCTCTTGAACCAATGTGATGTTAAGATCCTTGGATTTGCAATGATTAGGGAATTATATGCTAGTGATCCTCACTTTGCTGAAATCTATAAGAATTGCATGTCTAGGGGTGAAATAGATACCTACTTTATTGATGATGGATACTTGTTTGAAGCTGGAAAATTATGCATTCTGTCATCTAGTATACGTAGGCTTCTAACTAAAGAGGTTCATGAATCAAGAGGACATAGGGGTTTAGAAAAGACTTTAGAAGGTTTAAAAGAACACTACTATTGGCCTAAAATGAGTAATTATGTGCTGAGATTTGTCAAGAGTTGTGTTGTTTGTGCTAAAGCTAAGTCTAGACTTCACCCCCATGGTTTGTACCAGCCTTTGCCTATTCCTAGTTCACCTTGGGAGGACATTTCTATGGACTTCATTGTTGGATTGCCTAGAATTGGGAAGGGTAGAGATTCAATCTTTGTAGTGGTAGATAGATTTTCCAAAATGGCTTACTTTATTCCATGTCACACGGCTGATGATGCTGTGCAAGTTGCTAATTTGTTCTTTAGAGAAATTGTTAGATTGCATGGCATTCCTTGTTCAATTGTTTCAGATCGTGATGCTAAATTTTTTGGTTATTTTTGGAAGAGTCTATGGTCTAAATTGGGAACTAAATTGCTGTTTTCTACCTCATGTCACCCACAAACTGATGGGCAAACTGAAGTTACTAATAGAACGTTAGGGGTTTTACTTAGAACTATGCTTAAAGCTAACCTCAAACGTTGGGAAGATGTTTTGCCTTTTGTGGAGTTTGCTTATAACAGGTCAATCCATTCAGCCACAACAATGACCCCTTTTGAGGTTGTTTATGGGCTGAATTCGAGGACACCAGTGGATATGACGCCTCAGCCATACAAGGGAAAAGAGAGCTTTGAAGCTAACAAGAGGGCTGAGTTTGTGAAGAAGAAGCATTAGAGGACTAAGATGCATTTGGAGCGAAAATCCTTGAAGTATAAGGCCCATGCTGATAAAGGTCAGAAACAGGTCATCTTTGAAGAAGGAGATCTCGTTTGGGTGCATTTATGAAGGAGAGGTTCCCAAATCAAAGGAAGAACAAGTTAGATCAGCGAGGAGATGGACCATTCAGAATTCTCAAGAGAATCGGCCCTAATGCTTACCATGTCGACTTACCTGGTGAGTATAATGTCCATCCGACGTTTAATGTGGCTGATCTATCTCTTTATGTGCCAGATTTTGATTCCGACGTCAAATCAAAGACGATTCGAGCTCAAGTGGAGGAGAATGATGCAGTGAAGCCTTCCATTTCTCCAACTGACATCGATGAGTTGATTCGAGTGCCTTCTGACGGACCAATTACAAGAAGTCGAGCTAAGAAGATTGCTCAAGGCACAACATCGATCTTGGTTCAATTGGCAGCGGTTATTGAAGAGCCTAGCAAGGCGAAGTGGGTCTCGTGCATTCGACATCAATTGAGCCCGGATTCCATGGATTAATATATGAGGGCCGAAATTCACAATTATTTCTTTATTTAGAAACACTTGTTAGCTTGTCTCACTTTAGGGCTGAATTTAGTAAGTGACCGGGTGAGATAAGTTGGTAAGTGGGTCAAAGTCAACCCTTTGACTTGACCATTCTAAATTGAAGAAAATATCTTATTTATTTTATTATGGACAATTTCTATTTATTTAATAATGCGGAGAAATCAGCCAATAGGCTTATGTTAGTTGGTTGATCTTCTCTCTCCTGGTTGTTAGAGATATTTTTAGTTTGTTATCGATATTTTGAGTTTGTTAGGTTGTTTCCTTAAATAAATAAATCAGCCATGATTTATTTTATTTAAGGGAATCTAGATAGATTTTATTAGATATTTTATTATATCTTGGGAAGTAAGATAAGGAGGCCAATTCCTCTCTCCTAGGGCCGGCCACATCCCCTTGCTTGCTCCCCAAGGATTAGCTTTTGTATTCCCTATTTATACTTTGCATTTTCATTCAATAAAAATCATCTTGAGAGAGATTAAACCCAAATTGGTTTAATCTATCTCTTGGGCTCAAAAACAATAATTTGTGTTTGCTTGCAATTGTGTGATCGATCATCATCATTCTCATCCGAATTCTGTCTCGTGTTCTTAGTTCGAAAATTCAGATTGTGTTGATAAGATATTCTTCAAGTTTAGTTCTAGGTTGATTGTTAAAGATCGATCCTAGTTTATCAATTGAATTTAGCGTTAGAGCCAATTCAATTGAACTATCTATTTGAATCTTCATATCAACTTCGATTCATCTCATTCATCACTATTCGAATTAGTTTGTTACTTGCATCACAAGGAGTTCTAAAGTTGAAAGCTTTTGTAGGTTTGAAGTGTTTACCGGCAAGATCGGGATCTTGTGTGGTCAAATACGAGGTTTCTGAGGAGTAATCCGAGGCGATCACGTATCACCATCCAAGCCAAGAAACGGAAAAAACTCGCAAAAGTTCTGGTACGAAAATCTTCGTAAGATTAAACCTCAAACCAAGACCCACCCAAAATGGCCTAAACGGTTTTACGGTCGAATGATTCCATAAAAAATGTTTTTCTTAGGCCCCTACTAGCCCATTCAAGCCAAAAAAACGGAAATAACTCACAAAAGTTATGGTACGAAAATCATCGTACCAATCAGTCTCAAACCAAGACCCTCCACGAAAATGCCCTAAACGGTTTTACGGTCGAATGTGTATTCATAAAATGTTTTCCTTATCTCCTCAACAAGTTTTACAGGATCAGGTACGGCGAGATCAAGCTAGGGCACTTAGGCGTGCCAAGGAAGAGAAAGAAGAGGCTGATTCCACGGCCAAAGCTGCGGCCCGGCGTTCGGCGCCCGACGCGTCGACAAAGCCAAGCGGCGTTTCCCAGTCTCCACCCGAGCGTTCTGGCTCAAATTTTGGGACAACATCAAACACAGGTGGAGCTACTGTTTGGGACGAAAAACGCCGAGAAAATCACCCTAAAACGTCCAAAGTGCCGAGCAACACTACCAGCAGTGCATCTGGGACGAAAACGGGGCTATCTCCCAATCCACTCGAGCGTTTTGGCTCAAATTTTGGGAGCATTTCAGAGACTCATAGAGCTACAAATCTGGAAAAAGATAGCCTACAGCAAGAGCCAAAAATCGGCTTGAAAGGCAGTGTAGAAAAGCGCTCTGTTGTGACTCAGTCTAGATGCAAGGAGATGCTCAGATAGTGCCCTACTCATGGGCAACCACCATATCTGCGCCAAGAAATCTTCTTTCAAGAGATTAACGCTGACACAAAGAACCGCATCAATATGCACACTGCTTGCAGTTTTATTGATATGGATCCCACTGATGTATGGGAGTTGCTGGACAAATTGACCAATTACGATTGATAGCGATCAAAGGACCATGAAGAAGATGCTTGCAAAGAAGGTGTGTAAGAGGCCAAAACCAAGACCTTTCCCAAGGTCTCGAGCATTCAAGTTCAAGAATAAATTCAAGGACTTGATCTTATTTGTTGAAGATATTCATCAATGGCGTCCAAGGCCACCAAGGAAAAGGATGAAGTCTTCAAAGTTCGGAAAGTTAAGAAACCCGTCAAATAGAAAACAGTGCTCAGTAAACTGGTCATAACTTGGGCTAGAAAATTCATCTCAAGTCCGTTAAGTACTCGTTGGAAAGATAATTAAAAGTTCTACAACTTTGTATTTTACTTCAAATTCAAAATCCAACAGAAAAGGGCCGAAAACTGGGTTTTACTGAGAGTTGTTCAAGTCTTACGAGAATCTTAAATTTCTATCTAGATTTCTTTATTTACAAACATGTATTAATTTGTCTCACTTTAGGACTGAATTTAGTAAGTGACCGGGTGAGATGAATTGGTATATGGGTCAAAGTCAACCCTTTGACTTGACCATTCTAAATTGAAGAAAATATCTTATTTATTTTATTATGAACAATTTCTATTTATTTTAATAATGTAGAGAAATCAGCCAATAGGCTTATGTTAGTTGGTTGATCTTCTCTCTCCTGGTTGTTAGAGATATTTTTAGTTTGTTAGAGATATTTCCTTATTTAAATAAGTCAGCCATGATTTATTTAATTAAGGGGATCTGGATAGATATTAGCTAGATATTTTATTATATCTTGGGAAGCAACAAAAGGACCATTCTAACCCTATTAGGGCCGGCCATGTACTTTGCTTGCTCCCCAAGGATTAGCTTTTGTATTCTCTATTTATACTTTGTATTTTCATTCAATAAAAATCATCTTGAGATTAGATAAACCCTAAGAAAGGTTTATCTAGTCCTTGGGCTCAAAAATACAATTGTGTGCTCGTGTTCATCATCATCTTCGATCATCATCAAATTCTCGAGATCTCTCTCTCTTTGTTTGTTCGAAATCTGAGTTATTTTGTGATCAATTAGATTGTTCTAGTTTTGATTGTTAAAGATCAAACTAGTTTATCATTCGGATTTAGCGATCGAGCCAATCCGTTTGAACTATCAACATTGATTATAATCACGTATCAAGTGGTATCATAATCCAGCGTCTCGCCAAATAATTGTTTCTTTCCTTAATTTGCTTTCTAGTTGATTTGATTCAATTTTTGATCCCAAAAATCCCACCTTTACCTAAAGTTTGAATTTTTGAGACTAAAGATTGAATTTTCACCACAACCACCACATATTTCCGCCAACACCACCTTGTTTCCGCCACCACCACCACGAACCACCCTCCGACACCACGACCTGGTGTCGCACTCCCTGCCGCACCACTCACCACCACCAGCCGAGACTAACCCCACCACCCTCATTCTCGAAACCCTAACCCTAATTTTCGAGAACCCTAGCCTAACCCTAACCCTAATCTGGCGGAAGCCCAATCCCAAACCCTAACCCTAGTTGCGAGAAACCCTAGGTAACCCTAATTCTCGCAAACCCTAGTCCGAAACCCTACCATACCTGATGCAGTGAAGCCTGCCATGTCTCCAACCGACGTCGATGAGTTGATTCGAGTGCCTTCTGACGGACCAATCACAAGAAGTCGAGCTAAGAAGATTGCTCAAGGCACAACAGCGATCTTGGTTCGATTGGCAACGGTTATGGAAGAGCCTAGCAAGGCGAAGTGGGTCTCGTGCATTCGACATCAATTGAGCCCGGATTCCATGGATTGATCATAGGAGGGCCGAAATTCACTATTTCTTTATTTAGAAACATGTATTAATTTGTCTCACTTTAGGGCTGAATTTAGTAAGTGACCGGGTGAGATGAATTGGTATATGGGTCAAAGTCAACCCTTTGACTTGACCATTCTAAATTGAAGAAAATATCTTATTTATTTTATTATGAACAATTTCTATCTATTTTAATAATGAAGAGAAATCAGCCAATAGGCTTATGTTAGTTGGTTGATTTTCTCTCTCCTGATTGTTAGAGATATTTTCTCTCTCCTGGTTGTTAGAGATATTTTCTCTCTCTTGGTTGTTAGAGATATTTTTAGTTTGTTAGAGATATTTTAAGTTTGTTAGGATTATTTCCTTAAATAAATAATTCAACTATGATTTATTTATTTAAGGGAATCTAGTTAGATTTAATTAGATATTATTATATCTTGGGAAGCAAGCAAAGGAGACTCCTTCTCCCCTTCTAGGGCCGGACAGCCTTCCTCCCTTGCTCCCCAAGTATTAGATTTTGTATTCTCTATAAATACTTTTCAGTTTCATTAATAAAATTCAGCTTGAGATTAGATAAACCCTGAGAAAGGTTTATCTAGTCCTTGGGCTCAAAAATACAATTGTGTTTGTGTGCTTGCAATTTCGAGATCATCATCATCATAATAACCGAATTTCTCTCTCTCTTGTTCTTAATTTCGAAAATTCAGATTGTGTTGATAAGTTATTCTTCTAGTTTAGTTCTAGGTTGATTGTTAAAGATCGATCCTAGTTCATCAATTGAATTTAGCGTTAGAGCCAATTCAATTGAACTATCTATTTGAATATTCCTATCAATTTCGATTCATTCAATTCATCATCATTCAAATCTGTTTGTTACTTGCATCACAAGGAGTTCTAAAGTTGAAAGCTTTTGTAGGATTGAATTGATTTGCTGGCAAGATCGGGTTCCTGTGTGGTCAAATACGAGGTTTCTGAGGAGTAATCCGAGGCGATCACGTATCAAGTGGTATCATAATCCAGCGTCTCGTCAAGTAATTGTTTCTTTGCTTAATTTGCTTTTTAATTGATTTGATTCAGTTTTTGATCCCAAAAATCCCACCTTTACTTAAAGTTTGAATTTTTGAGACCAAAGATTGAATTTTTCACCACAACCACCACATTGTTCCGCCAACACCACCACTCCGCCACCACCTGCCCACCCCGACTTGGTGTTGCTCTCACCAGCCGCACCACCCACCACCACCGTCCGGTTACAACCCCACCAGCCCCACCCAAATCGGAGACCCTAAACCCTAGATCGCACCCCGCCCTATTCTCGTGAACCCTAACCCTAACCCTAATTTGCGAGAAACCCTAGGAAACCCTAATTCTCACAAACCCTAATCTGAAACCCTACCATACCCAAACCCTAGAGCCGAAAATTCAAAAAAAAAATAAAAAATCCTAATCCAGCCGAGAACCCTAAACCCTAAATCCCTTAGTTGTTCCTTGCCCCTCAAGCAATTATCCAATTAGGAGATTTTTATGGGATTTGTGTATGTTTATTGGCTGAATTGGTTGAGTTGTGTTGCAATATAGATTAGTAATTGTCTTCCTACAATTTTTATGAGTTTTTATTTCATTTTGCATGATCAATAGAGATTCATATTGCTTGTTAGTATTTGTTGATTTTTGCTATTGCATCCCATCAATTCGACCTACCCCTTTCGTCTTTTGTTAATTTGGCTTCTAGTTGGTTTCATTGGTAGCAAAAATCACTAAGTATATAAAAAAAAATCAGTTCGTGTATACCCTTTTTAATTTCGTCCTTGCATTGTTACATTGCTTTGCTTGTTTCTTCATTATAGCACAAGAGTAGTTTGTGCATAAAATCAAAAAAAAACAGAAAAGAAAAAGTGATCTACCCCAGCTAGTTTTAAGCCACTTTCAACCCTAGTGACTGCTTGCTTAAAAAGATAGCTAAGTAGAAATCACTTTGAAGAAAAAGAGTGACGAAATAAAAGTCACTAAGCCTACCATATTTTCTGTCCTTGCATGCTGAATTTTGGCTTTATTAACTTGCATAGAGTCAATTGAGAGATTGCATGTGTTTTAGAGCTCATAGAGGGATTATTTGCATTGCTTGTCTTATTGCATACTTGCCATTTGCTTAAGCTGCATATTTCCTTTAATTATCATTAGTATTCCATACCTACACTATATCTACCATTTTACTCCCTCAAATCAGCCCAAAAACTGAATTAAGTTGATTGGATTGCTTTGAGGCAAGTTTTGGCTTGATTAAGGTGTGGTATTGCTTGTTGTGATTTGCTTTAGAACACACTACTCTCTCTACTTTCTTGCTTGTTTCAGGAACAATGGTGATTCCATTAGAACCTAACCCAACTGAATTGAGTCTCACTAAGGAGGCAATCGACTTCATTAGGTTGTCCATTAGTGATGGTGTGCGAGATGGCCAGGCTCGAGCTGTAGAACTGGCCACGGCTGCATTGGCTCCACAACTGAAGCGTTTAGAGGAACAACTTGCAACATTGGTTGATTCATCTCAAGCTAGTCGCAAGAGCACCCCTGCAGTCGATCTTACAAGTGACCCAAATCAAGCCTCGGGTAGCGACAAAGGCAAGCAACAACTAGTTGATGAAGAGCATGATGTGCTTGCTAGCTACAACAAAGATAATGATCCCCCGGCTCACTACTCCCCCACAGCAGGCCGAGGTAGAGGAAGAGGCATCGGGTCGAGGACTCCACCGGTTACTCATCAACAATTCTATAATCAGCCACAAAACCGGTATCCTCAAGCCACTCATCAACAATATCAACAATACAACAACTCTTTTGATGATGTGACGTATGGCTATCCCGGGGAAGAAAGGCGCCCATGGCATCCTCCCCTAGATGATTTCTATAACCAAGCTGAGGTTGTAGAGGATCTCCCACCAGCCTATGGAGTACAATGGCCGAACAACAACAACAACGTTAACCAAGCTGTAAATCAGATTGGGAAACGTGATATAAAGATCAAGATAGAGCCATTCAATGGAGAGCTTAATCCGGAGAAGTATCTAGAGTGGGAACAGGCTACAAATTTCATTCTAGATCACATGGGTTATGAAGAATGGGAGAAAGTTGTTGTTGTTGTCATCCACTTTATTGGGACCGCTAGAAATTGGTGGTTTAGAATGAAGGAGGATCGAATTAGAAAGGTCTTACCACCAATTGAAACTTGGGGCCAGCTGAAGTTTGTAATGAAGAAGAAATATGTGCCTGAAGAGCATACCGAGCACATGAGATTGAAAGTTGTAACTTGCAAACAAGGCACCAAGTCTCCAACCGAGTACTTCAATGAGCTAGAGGATCTGAGCTTTAAAGCGGGAATTCATCATTCCCAACGTTCGCTAAGGACCCAATTCATGGCTGGACTGAATCAAAGCATTCAAGACACATTGGAGCTTCAACAAATCAAGGATCTCAATGCCTTAGTACATTCAGCCCAACTACTCTATGAGCAGCAACAAAGGAAGAAGAAGGAAGCTTGGAATGCTACAAAAAGGTATGGTTCTAATCCTAGTTCAAATTCCAACTTTTATTCTTCTAACCCTTCTATGCAGCAAAAGGGAGCTTCTAGCTCACCTAAACCAACAGGTTTTCAAGGCCAAAGGCGTCCCACCAATGGACCTCCAAATCAGCCTAGAACACGTGATTTAGTGTGCTACAAGTGTCAAGGACGAGGTCACTATGCCAAGGATTGTCCAAATCTAAAGCAAGTGCTTCTCACCACCAATGGAGGATATGTGAGTGATGAAGATATAACTCCAAATCAAGTGGAGGAGGACAGTATTGGACAAGAAGAGGAGGACGTAGAGGCCATTGAACCAGATTGCACCGAACAGCCTCTAACTTTGGTAACAATGCGTACTCTTACTTTACAAGAAACACCTAGGCTAGATCAAAGGGAAAACATTTTTCATACTAGGTGTACAGTAAAGAATCAAGTGTTATGCATGATAATTGATAGTGGTAGCTGCTGTAACATTATTAATGCTAAGGTAGTTGATCACTTGCAATTAAAAACCCAACCTAGGGTTACTAGTTATGGTCTCAATGGAATTAATGATTCAGAAGGTCCTAATCTTGTCACTCATCAGTGTTTAGTCCGTGTTGCTATTGGTACTTATGTTGATGATATTATGTGTGATGTAGTTAACATGGAATGCACTCATATCTTGTTAGGAAGACCATGGTTATTTGATAGGAGAGTGATTTATGATGGCATGTTAAACACCTATTCCTTTAACTATGATGGGAGGAGAGTTTCTCTTCTACCCTTGTCTCCTCAACAAGTTTTACAGGATCAGGTACGGCGAGATCAAGCTAGGGCACTTAGGCGTGCCAAGGAAGAGAAAGAAGAGGCTGATTCCACGGCCAAAGCTGCGGCCCGGCGTTCGGCGCCCGACGCGTCGACAAAGCCAAGCGGCGTTTCCCAGTCTCCACCCGAGCGTTCTGGCTCAAATTTTGGGACAACATCAAACACAGGTGGAGCTACTGTTTGGGATGAAAAATGCCGAGAAAATCACCCTAAAACGTCCAAAGTGCCGAGCAACACTACCAGCAGTGCATCTGGGACGAAAACGGGGCTATCTCCCAATCCACTCGAGCGTTTTGGCTCAAATTTTGGGAGCATTTCATAGACTCATAGAGCTACAAATCTGGAAAAAGAACACCTACAGCAAGATCCAAAAATCGGCTTGAAAGGCAGTGTAGAAAAGCGCTCTCTTGTGACTAAAGAGGTTCATGAATCAAGAGGACATAGGGGTTTAGAAAAGACATTAGAAGGTTTAAAAGAACACTACTATTGGCCTAAAATGAGTAATTAAGTGCTGAGATTTGTCAAGAGTTGTGTTGTTTGTGCTAAAGCTAAGTCTAGACTTCACCCCCATGGTTTGTACCAGCCTTTACCCATTCCTAGTTCACCTTGGGAAGACATTTCTATGGATTTTATTGTAGGTTTGCCTAGAACTAGGAAGGGTAGAGATTCTATCTTTGTAGTGGTAGATAGATTTTCTAAAATGGCTCACTTTATTCCATGTCACACGATTGATGATGCTGTGCATATTGCTGATTTGTTCTTTAGGGAAATTGTTAGATTGCATGGCATTCCTTGTTCTATTGTTTCAGATCGTGATGCTAAATTTTTGAGTTATTTTTGGAAGAGTCTATGGTCTAAATTGGGAACTAAATTGATGTTTTCTACCTCATGTCACCCACAAACTGATGGGCAAACGGAAGTTACTAATCGAATGTTAGGGGTTTTACTTAGAACTATGCTTAAAGCTAACCTCAAACGTTGGGAAGATGTGTTGCCTTTTGTGGAGTTTGCTTATAACAGGTCAATCCATTCAGCCACAAAGATGACCCCTTTTGAGGTTGTTTATGGGCTGAATCCGAGGACACCGGTGGATATGACGCCTCAGCCATACAAGAGAAAAGAGAGTTTTGAAGCTAACAAGAGGGCTGAGTTTGTGAAGAAGATACATGAGAGGACGAAGATGCACTTGGAGAGGAAATCCATGAAGTACAATGATGCAGTGAAGCCTGCCATGTCTCAAACCGACGTCGATGAGTTGATTCGAGTGCCTTCTGACGGACCAATCACAAGAAGTCGAGCTAAGAAGATTGCTCAAGGCACAACAGCGATCTTGGTTCGATTGGCAGCGGTTATTGAAGAGCCTAGCAAGGCGAAGTGGGTCTCGTGCATTCAACATCAATTGAGCCCGGATTCCATGGATTGATTATATGGGGGCCGAAATTCACTATTTCTTTATTTAGAAACATGTATTAATTTGTCTCACTTTAGGGCTGAATTTAGTAAGTGACCGGGTGAGATGAATTGGTATATGGGTCAAAGTCAACCCTTTGACTTGACCATTCTAAATTGAAGAAAATATCTTATTTATTATTTTATGAACAATTTCTATCTATTTTAATAATGAAGAGAAATCAGCCAATAGGCTTATGTTAGTGGTTGATTTTCTCTCTCCTGGTTGTTAGAGATATTTTCTCTCTCCTGGTTGTTAGAGATATTTTTAGTTTGTTAGAGATATTTTAAGTTGTTAGGATTATTTCTTTAAATAAATAATTCAGCTATGATTTATTTATTTAAGGGAATCTAGTTAGATTTAATTAGATATTATTATATCTTGGGAAGCAAGCAAAGGAGACTCCCTCTTCCCTTCTAGGGCCGGCCAGCCTTCCTCCCTTGCTCCCCAAGTAATAGCTTTTGTATTCTCTATTTATACTCTTGTTATTTCATTCAATAAAATCAGCTTGAGATTAGATAAACCCTAAGAAAGGTTTATCTAGTCCTTGGGCTCAAAAACAATTGTGTTTGTGTGCATTGCAATCTCGAGATCATCATCATCAAAATTTCGAGAATTCTCTTCTCTCTCTCTTGTTCGAATCTGAGTTATATTTCATCAATAAGATTGTTCTAGTCTTGATTGTTAAAGATCAAACTAGTTTATCATTCGGATTTAGCGTTAGAGCCAATCCGAGTGAACTATCAAGTTGATTTACTATAATTCTGTTCGATCTCCATTCATTCAATTTCAGATCAGTTTAGTTACTTGTTGTGTACGATTTCTCATATTGATTGCAAATTCAGGTTGAATCAAGGATTACTAGGCAAGATCGGGACTCGTGTGGGTCATATACGAGGTTTCTACGGAGGATTCCGGGGCAATCACGTATCATACAAGGCACATGCTGATAAGGGTCGGAAACAGGTTATCTTTGAAGAAGGAGATCTTGTTTGGGTGCATCTAAGGAAGGAAAGGTTCCCAAATCAAAGGAAGAACAAGTTAGATCAGAGAGGAGATGGACCATTTCGTATCATCAGGAGAATCGGCCCTAATGCATATCATGTTGACATGCCTGGTGAGTATGGTGTCCATCCGACTTTTAATGTGGCTGATCTATCTCTTTATGTGCCAGATTTTGATTCCGACGTCGAATCAGAGACGATTCGAGCTCAAGTGGAGGAGAATGATGCAGTGAAGCCTGCCATGTCTCCAACCGACGTCGATGAGTTGATTCGAGTGCCTTCTGACGGACCAATCACAAGAAGTCGAGCTAAGAAGATTGCTCAAGGCACAACAGTGATCTTGGTTCGATTGGCAGCGGTTATGGAAGAGCCTAGCAAGGCGAAGTGGGTCTCGTGCATTCGACATCAATTGAGCCCGGATTCCATGGATTGATCATAGGAGGACCGAAATTCACTATTTCTTTATTTAGAAACATGTATTAATTTGTCTCACTTTAGGGCTGAATTTAGTAAGTGACCGGGTGAGATGAATTGGTATATGGGTCAAAGTCAACCCTTTGACTTGACCATTCTAAATTGAAGAAAATATCTTATTTATTTTATTATGAACAATTTCTATCTATTTTAATAATGAAGAGAAATCAGTCAATAGGCTTATGTTAGTTGGTTGATTTTCTCTCTCCTGGTTGTTAGAGATATTTTCTCTCTCCTGGTTGTTAGAGATATTTTAAGTTTGTTAGGATTATTTCCTTAAATAAATAATTCAGCTATGATTTATTTATTTAAGGGAATCTAGTTAGATTTAATTAGATATTATTATATCTTGGGAAGCAAGCAAAGGAGACTCCTTCTCCCCTTCTAGGGCCGGACAGCCTTCCTCCCTTGCTCCCCAAGTATTAGCTTTTGTATTCTCTATAAATACTTTTCAGTTTCATTAATAAAATTCAGCTTGAGATTAGATAAACCCTGAGAAAGGTTTATCTAGTCCTTGGGCTCAAAAATACAATTGTGTTTGTGTGCTTGCAATTTCGAGATCATCATCATCAAATAACCGAATTTCTCTCTCTCTTGTTCTTAATTTCGAAAATTCAGATTGTGTTGATAAGTTATTCTTCTAGTTTAGTTCTAGGTTGATTGTTAAAGATCGATCCTAGTTCATCAATTGAATTTAGCGTTAGAGCCAATTCAATTGAACTATCTATTTGAATATTCCTATCAATTTCGATTCATTCAATTCATCATCATTCAAATCTGTTTGTTACTTGCATCACAAGGAGTTCTAAAGTTGAAAGCTTTTGTAGGATTGAATTGATTTGCTAGCAAGATCGGGTTCATGTGTGGTCAAATACGAGGTTTCTGAGGAGTAATCCGAGGCGATCACGTATCAATACCCAAACCCTAGAACCGAAAACCCTAAAAAAAACACTAATCCAACCTAGAACCCCAAACCCTAAATCCCTTAGTTGTTCCTTGCCCCTCAAGCAATTATCCAATTAGGAGATTTTTATGGGATTTGTGTATGTTTATTGGCTGAGTCGGTTGAGTTGTGTTGCAATATAGATTAGCAATTGTCTTCCTACAATTTTTATGAGTTTTTATTTTCATGTTGCATGATCAATAGAGATTCATATTGCTTGTTAGTATTTGCTGATTTTTGCTATTGCATCCCATCAATTCGACCTACCCCTTTCTTCTTTTGTTAATTTGGCTTCTAGTTGGTGTCATTGGTAGCAAAAATCACTTAGTATAAAAAAAAATCAGTTCGTGTATACCCTTTTAATTTCGTCCTTTGCATTGTTGCATTGCTTTGCTTGTTTCTTCATTATAGCACAAGAGTAGTTTGTGCATAAAATCAAAAAAAAAAACAGAAAAGAAAAGTGATCTACCCCAGCTAGTTTTAAGCCACTTTCAACCCTAGTGACTGCTTGCTTAAAAAGATAGCTAAGTAGAAATCACTTTGAAGAAAAAGAGTGACGAAATAAAAGTCACTAAGCCTACCATATTTTCTGTCCTTGCATGCTGAATTTTGGCTTTATTAACTTGCATAGAGTCAATTGAGAGATTGCATGTGTTTTAGAGCTCATAGAGGGACTATTTGCATTGCTTGTCTTATTGCATACTTGCCATTTACTTAAGCTGCATATTTCCTTTAATTATCATTAGTATTCCATACCTACACTATATCTACCATTTTACTCCCTCAAATCAGCCCAAAAACTGAATTAAGTTGATTGGATTGCTTTGAGGCAAGTTTTGGCTTGATTAAGGTGTGGTATTGCTTGTGTGATTTGCTTTTGGAACACACTACTCTCTCTCGTTTTATTGCTTTGTTTTCAGGATTAAGATGTATTGGTGTGATCCCTTGCATGATATTCCACCAACTCCAAGGGTACAAAGACCTCCAAAGATTGAGCCTTTTTCTGGAGAGTATGGACCGAATGATTATTTGGCATGGGAGCAAGCTGTTGATTACTACCTTGACTACTATGGTTATGATGAATGGGATATCCTTCCATGGGTGACTAACTACCTTGTTGGTTCTGCCCATTCCTTTTGGTTATGGATATGTCAATTTAGAAGACGTCAAGGCTTGATTCCAATTACAACATGGGATCAAATGAAGTTTGTAATGCGAAAGATCTATGTTACAATTGATGAAGAGTTGCGTAGACATTATAAGGAAGCTTGTGCTCCTGCCTGCCAAAAGAGAGCTCCAATCCGATCCTTGAATCACAAGTATGAGTCTTTGGACTTGAGGCTTTGGCTAATTCTAGTCAAATGAGGTACAATTCTAACTCTTCTTCCATTGGTTTAGATACTAACTCCTTTTTGCAGGAAATGGGAGTTTCTATCTCACCAAAACCAAGAATATCAATTCGAGAAGAGAGAGTTACCGCCCCACATAGCCAAGAGACCTCTAAAGAATCAAGTGACCTCCCATGTGTTCCTCAATGCCATATTGTGGATGAAAGTTTGAAGGAGGTTCCAGCTGAGGACAACTTGCAAGATGAGAGCATGAAGGAAGAAGTTGATGTCTCAAATGGAGTTTCATTCAAAGAGAGCCTTAATGTCCAAGAGATGATTCAATGTCTTCCATCAACTATGTTTGCTCCAAAACCTTCTTTAGTAACCATGGTGCCTTTAGTATCTCCAGCCTTTCAAGATATTTCTCCTCTTAATCTTACATGCAACATCGAATCGAGGACGATTCGAGGGCAAGTGGGGGAGAATGATAGCGATCAAAGAACCATGAAGAAGATGCTTGCAAAGAAGGTGTTTAAGAGGCCAAAACCAAGACCTTTCCCAAGGTCTCGAGCATTCAAGTTCAAGAATAAATTCAAGGACTTGATCTTCTTTGTTGAAGATATTCATCAATGGCATCCAAGGCCACCAAGGAAAAGGATGAAGTCTTCAAAGTTCGGAAAGTTAAGAAACCCGTCAAATAGAAAACAGTGCTCAGTAAACTGGTCATAACTTGGGCTAAAAAATTCATCTCAATTCCGTTAAGTACTCGTTGGAAAGATAATTAAACGTTCTACAACTTTGTAGTTTTCTTCAAATTCAGAATCCAACAGAAAAGGGCCGAAAACTGGGTTTTACTGAGAGCTGTTCAAGTCTTACGAGAATCTTAAATTTCTATCTAGATTTCTTTATTTAGAAACATGTATTAATTTGTCTCACTTTAGGGCTGAATTTAGTAAGTGACCGGGTGAGATGAATTGGTATATGGGTCAAAGTCAACCCTTTGACTTGACCATTCTAAATTGAAGAAAATATCTTATTTATTTTATTATGAACAATTTCTATTTATTTTAATAATGTAGAGAAATCAGCCAATAGGCTTATGTTAGTTGGTTGATCTTCTCTCTCCTGGTTGTTAGAGATATTTTTAGTTTGTTAGAGATATTTCCTTATTTAAATAAGTCAGCCATGATTTATTTAATTAAGGGGATCTAGATAGATATTAGCTAGATATTTTATTATATCTTGGGAAGCAACAAAAGGACCATTCTAACCCTATTAGGGCCGGCCATGTACTTTGCTTGCTCCCCAAGGATTAGCTTTTGTATTCTCTATTTATACTTTGCATTTTCATTCAATAAAAATCAGCTTGAGATTAGATAAACCCTAAGAAAGGTTTATCTAGTCCTTGGGCTCAAAAATACAATTGTGTTTGTGTGCTTGCAATCTCGAGATCATCATCATCATAGCATCCGAATTTTCTCTCTCTCGTGTTCATAATTTCAAAATTCAGATTGTGTTGATAAGTTGTTCATCTAGTTTAGTTCTAGGTTGATTGTTAAAGATCGATCCTAGTTCATCAATTGAATTTAGTGTTAGAGCCAATTCAATTGAACTATCTATTTGAATCTTCATATCAATTTCGATCCAGTCAATTCACCATCATTCAAATCAGTTTGTGTTACTTGTGTCACAAGAAAGTTCTAAAGTTGAAAGCTTTGTAGGTTTGAAGTGTTTACTGGCAAGATCGGGATCCTGTGTGGTCAAATACAAGGTTTTTGAGGAGTAATCCGAGGCGATCACGTATCACCTACTTGCCCATTCAAGCAAAAAAAATGGAAATAACTCACAAAAGTTTTGGTACGAAAATCATCGTACCATTCAGCCTCAAACCAAGACCCTCCACGAAAATGCCCTAAACGGTTTTACGGTCGAATGTGTATTCACAAATTGTGTTTTTAGGCCCCTACTAGACAATCTAAGCCAAAAAAGGAAATAACTCACAAAAGTTCTGGTACGAAAATATTCGTACCATTCAACCTAAAACCAGGAACCCCCCACCGAAAATTCCCTAAACGGTTTTACTGTATAATGAGTCCTTACAAAATGTTTTTCTTTGGATCCTACTAGCTCATTCAAGCCAAAAAAACCGAAATAACTCGCAAAAGTTCTTGTACGAAAATATTCGTACCATTCAGCCTCAAACCAAGACCCTCCCAAAAAATGCCCTAAACGGTTTTATAATCCAATGTTTCTTCACAAAATGTTTTTCTTAGGCCCCTACTATCCCATCTAAGCCAAAAAAACGGAAATAACTCGCAAAAGTTCTGGTACAAAAATCTCCGTACCATTCAGCCTCAAACCAAGAACCTCCCCGAAAATGCCCTAAACGGTTGTACGGTCGAATGTGTCCTAACAAAATATTTTTCGTAGGTCCCTACTAGCCCATCCAAGCCAAACAAAACGGAAAAAACTCGTAAAAGTTCTGGTACAAAAATCTTCGTACCATTCAGCCTCATGCAAAAACCCTCCCCAAAAATGCCCTAAACCGTTGTACGGTCGAATGTGTCCTTACAAAATGTTTTTCTTAGGCCCCTACTAGCCCATGCAACCCAAAAAACGGAAATAAATCGCAAAAGTTCCGGTACGAAAATCTCCATACCATTCAGCCTCAAACCAAGACTCTCCACGAAAATGCCCTAAACGGTTTTACGGTCGAATGTGTATTCACAAAATGTTTTTCTCTTCTCCTACTATCCCATCCAAGCCAAAAAAAGGAAATAACTCGCTAAAGTTCTGGTACAAAAATCTCCGTACCATTCAACCTCAAACCAAGACCTCCCCCCCCACCCCGAAAATGCCCTAAATGGTTTTACTGTAGAATGAGTCCTTAAAAATGTTTTTCTTAGGCCCCTACTAGCCCAGTCAAGACAAAAAAGCGGAAATAACTCGCAAAACTTCTGGTACGAAAATATTCGTATCATTCAGCCTCAAACCAAGACCCTCCCTGAAAATGCCCTAAACGGTTTTACAATCGAATGTGTCTTCACAAAATATTTTTCTTAGGCCCCTAATATCCCATCCAAGCCAAAAAACGGAAATAACTCGCAAAAGTTCTGGTACAAAAATATTCGTACCATTCAGCCTCAAACCAAGACCCTCTCCGAAAATGCCCTAAACGGTTTTACAATCGAATGTGTATTCACAAAATGTTATTCTTAGGCCCCTAATATCCCATTCAAGCCAAAAATCAGAAATAATTCGCAAAAGTTCTGGTTCATAAATCTTCGTACCATTCAGTCTCAAAGCAAGACCCTCCTCGAAAATGCCCTAAACGGTTGTACGGTCGAATGAGTCCTTAAAAAATGTTTTTCTGAGGCCCCCTACTAGCCCATCCAAAGCAAAAAACGGAAAAAACTCGCAAAAGTTCTGGTACGAAAATCTTCGTACCATTCAACCTCAAACCAAGACCCCCCGAAAATGCCCTAAACGGTTTTACGGTCAAATGATTCCATAAAAAATGTTTTTCTTAGGCCCCTACTTGCCCATTCAAGCCAAAAAAACGAAAATAACTCACAAAAGTTCTGGTACGAAAATCAACGTACCATTCAGCCTCAAACCAAGACCCTCCACGAAAATGCCCTAAACGGTTTTACGGTCGAATGTGTATTCACAAATTTTTTTTAGGCCCCTACTAGACAATCTAAGCCAAAAAAGAAAATAACTTACAAAAGTTCTGGTACGAAAATCTTCGTACCATTCAGCCTCAAACCAAGAACCCCCCACCGAAAATTCCCTAAACGGTTTTACTGTAGAATGAGTCCTTACAAAATGTTTTTCTTAGGATCCTACTAGCTCATTCAAGCCAAAAAAAACCAAAATAACTCGCAAAAGTTCTGGTATGAAAATATTCGTACCATTCAGCCTCAAACCAAGACCCTCCCCGAAAATGTCCTAAACGGTTTTACAATTGAATGTGTCTTCACAATGTATTTTTCTTAGGCCCATACTATCCCATCCAAGCTAAAAAACAAAAATAACTCGCTAAAGTTCTGGTACAAAAATCTCCGTACCATTCAACCTCAAACCAAGACCTCCCCCCCACCCCGAAAATGCCCTAGTTGGTTTTACTGTAGAATGAGTCCTTAAAAAATGTTTTTCTTAGGCCCCTACTAGCCCAGTCAAGCCAAAAAAGCGGAAATAACTCGCAAAACTTCTGGTACGAAAATATTCATATCATTCAGCCTCAAACCAAGACCCTCCCCGAAAATGTCCTAAACGGTTTTACAATCGAATGTGTCTTCACAAAGTATTTTTCTTACGCCCATACTATCCCATCCAAGCCAAAAAACGGAAATAACTCGCTAAAGTTCTGGTACAAAAATCTCCGTACCATTCAACCTCAAACCAAGACCTCCCCCCCACCCCGAAAATGCCCTAGTTGGTTTTACTGTAGAATGAGCCCTTAAAAAATGTTTTTCTTAGGCCCCTACTAGCCCAGTCAAGCCAAAAAAGCGGAAATAACTCGCAAAACTTCTGGTACGAAAATATTCATATCATTCAGCCTCAAACCAAGACCCTCCCCGAAAATGTCCTAAACGGTTTTACAATCGAATGTGTCTTCACAAAGTATTTTTCTTACGCCCATACTATCCCATCCAAGCCAAAAAACGGAAATAACTCGCTAAAGTCCTGGTACAAAAATCTCCGTACCATTCAACCTCAAATCAAGACCTCTCCCCCACCCCGAAAATGCCCTAGTTGGTTTTACTGTAGAATGAGCCCTTAAAAAATGTTTTTCTTAGGCCCCTACTAGCCCAGTCAAGCCAAAAAAGCGGAAATAACTCGCAAAACTTCTGTTACGAAAATATTCATACCATTCAGCCTCAAACCAAGACCCTCCCCGAAAATGTCCTAAACGGTTGTACGGTCGAATGTGTCCTAACAAAATATTTTTCTTAGGTCCCTACTAGCTCATCCAAGCCAAAAAAACGGAAAAAACTCGTAAAAGTTCAGGTACAAAAATCTTCGTACCATTCAGCCTCATGCAAAAACCCTCCCCAAAAATGCCCTAAATCGTTGTACGGTCGAATGTGTCCTTACAAAATGTTTTTCTTAGGCCCATACTAGCCCATGCAACCCAAAAAACGGAAATAAATCGCAAAAGTTCCAGTACGAAAATCTTCGTACCATTCAGCCTCAAACCAAGACCCTCCCCGAAAATATCCTAAACGGTTTTACAATCGAATGTGTCTTCACAAATTATTTTTCTTAGGCCCATACTATCCCATCCAAGCAAAAAAACGGAAATAATTCGCTAAAGTTCTGGTACAAAAATCTCCGTACCATTCTGCCTCAAACCCCCTCCCCGAAAATGCCCTAAATGGTTTTACTGTAGAATGAGTCCTTAAAAATATTTTTCTTAGGCCCCTACTAGTCCAGTCAAGACAAAAAAGCGGAAATAACTCGCAAAACTTCTGGTACGAAAATATTCATACCATTCAGCCTCAAACCAAGACCCTCCGCGAAAATGTCCTAAACGGTTTTACAATCGAATGTGTCTTCACAAAATATTTTTCTTAGGCCCCTACTATCCCATCCAAGCCAAAAAACGGAAATAACTTGCAAAAGTTCTGGTACAAAAATATTCGTACCATTCCGCCTCAAACCAAGACCCTCTCCGAAAATGCCCTAAACGGTTTTACAATCGAATGTGTATTCACAAAATGTTATTCTTAGGCCCCTAATATCCCTTTCAAGCCAAAAAACAAAAATAATTCGCAAAAGTTCTGGTTCAAAAATCTTCGTACCATTCAGCCTCAAAGCAAGACCCTCCCCGAAAATGTCCTAAACGGTTGTTCGGTCGAATGAGTCCTTAAAAAATGTTTTTCTTAGGCCCCTACTAGCTCATTAAAGCCAAAAAAACGGAAATAACTCGCAAAACTTCTGGTACGAAAATCATCGTACCATTCAGCCTCAAACCAAGACCCTCCACGAAAATGCCCTAAACGGTTTTACGGTCGAATGTTTATTCACAAAATGTTTTTCTTAGGCCCCTACTAGCCCATCTAAGCCTAAAAAGGAAATAACTCACACAAATTCTGGTACGAAAATCTACGTACCATTCAGCCTCAAACCAAGAACCCCCCCACCGAAAATTTCCTAAACGGATTTACTGTAGAATGAGTCCTTACAAAATGTTTAACTTAGGCCCTACTAGCCCATTCAAGCCAAAAAAACCGAAATAAATCGCAAAAGTTCTGGTACGAAAATATTTCTACCATTCAGCCTCAAACCAAGACCCTCTCCGAAAATGCCCTAAACGGTTTTACAATCGAATGTGTATTCACAAAATGTTATTCTTAGCCCCCTAACATCCCTTTCAAGCCAAAAAACAAAAATAATTCGCAAAAGTTCTGGTTCAAAAATCTTCGTACCATTCAGCCTCAAAGCAAGACCCTCCCCGAAAATGCCCTAAACGGTTGTTCGGTCGAATGAGTCCTTAAAAAATGTTTTTCTTAGGCCCCTACTAGCTCATTCAAGCCAAAAAACGGAAATAACTCGCAAAAGTTCTGGTACGAAAATCATCGTACCATTCCGCCTCAAAACAATAACCTCCCCGAAACTGCCCTAAACGGTTGTACGGTCGAATGTGTCCGAACAAAATATTTTTCTTAGGTCCCTACTAGCCCATCCAAGCCAAAAAAAGGAAAAACTCGTAAAAGTTCTGTTACAAAAATCTTCGTACCATTCAGCCTCATACAAAAACCCTCCCCGAAAATGCCCTAAATCGTTGTACGGTCGAATGTGTCCTTACAAAATGTTTTTCTTAGGCCCCTACTAGCCCATGCAACCCCGAAAAACGGAAATATATCGCAAAAGTTTCGGTAAGAAATTCTTCGTACCATTCAGCCTCAAACCAAGACCCTCCACGAAAACGCCCTAAACGGTTTTACGGTCGAATGTGTCTTTACAAAATGTTTTTCTTAGGCCCCTACTATCCCATCCAAGCAAAAAAACGGAAATAATTCGCTAAAGTTCTGGTACAAAAATCTCCGTACCATTCTGCCTCAAACCCCCTCCACGAAAATGCCCTAAATGGTTTTACTGTAGAATGAGTCCTTAGAAAATATTTTTCTTAGGCCCCTACTAGCCCATTCAAGCCAAAAAAACGGAAATAACTCGAAAAACTTCTGGTACGGAAATATTCGTACCATTCAGCCTCAAACCAAGTCCCTCCCCGAAAATGTCCTAAACGGTTTTACAATCGAATGTGTATTCACAAAATGTTATTCTTAGGCCCCTAATATCCCATTCAAGCCAAAAAACGGAAATAACTCGCAAAAGTTCTGGTACAAAAATCTCCGTACCATTCAGCCTCAAACCAAGACTCTCTCTGAAAATGCCCTAAACGGTTGTACGGTCGAATGTGTCCTTACAAAATATTTATCTTAGGTACCTACTAGCCCATCCAAGCCAAAAAAGGAAAAAACTCGCAAATATTCTGGTACGAAAATCTTCATACCATTCAGCCTCATACAAAAACCCTCGACGAAAATGCCCTAAACCATTGTACGGTCGAATGTGTCCTTACAAAATATTTTTCTTAGGCACCTACTAGCCCATGCAACCCAAAAACGGAAAATCTTCGTACCATTCAGCCTCAAACCAAGACCCTCCACGAAAATGCCCTAATCGGTTTTACGGTCGAATGTGTCTTCACAAAATGTTTTTCTTAGGCCCCTACTAGACCATCTAAGCCAAAAAAGGAAATAACTCACAAATGTTCTGGTACGAAAATCTTCGTACCATTCAGCCTCAAACCAAGACTACCCCACCCGAAAATGCCCTAAACGGTTTTACTGTAGAATAAGTTCTTACAAAATGTTATTCTTAGGCCCCTACTAGCCCATCCAATCCAAAAAAGGAAAAAACTCGCAAAAGTTCAGGTACGAAAATCATTGTACCATTCAGCCTCAAACCAAGACTCCCCCCACCTCGAAAATGCCCTAAACAGTTTTACGGTCGAATGAGTCCATACAAAATATTTTTCATAGGCCTCTACTAGCCCATACAAGCCAAAAAAACGGAAATAACTCGCAAAAGTTCTGGTACGACAATACTCGTACCATTCAGCCTCAAACCAAGACCCTCCCCGAAAATGCCCTAAATAGTTGTACGGTCGAATGTGTCCTTACAAAATGTTTTTCTTAGGCCCCTACTAGCCATTCCAAGGCAAAAAAACGGAAAAAAGTCGTAAAAGTTCTGGTACAAAAATCTTCGTACCATTCCGCCTCAAACAAAAGCCCTCCCCGAAAGTGCCCTAAATCGTTGTACGGTCGAATGTGTCCATACAAAATGTTTTTCTTAGGCTCCTACTAGCCCATCCAAGTCAAAAAACAGAAATAACTCGCAATAGTTCTAGTACGAAAATCTTCGTACCATTCAGCATCAAACCAAGACCCTCCCTGAAAATGACCTAAACGATTTTACAATCGAATGTGTCTTCACAAAATGTTTTTCTTAGGCCTCTACTATCCCATCCAAGCCAAAAAATGGAAATAACTCGCAAAAGTTCTGGTAATAAAATCTTCGTACCATTCAGCCTCAAACCAAGACCCTCCCCATACATGCCCTAAACGGTTGTATAGTCGAATGTGTCCTTACCAAATGTTTTTCTTAGACCCTACTAGCCCATCCAAGCCAAGAAGGGAAAAAACTCGCAGAAGTTCAGGTACGAAAATCATCGTACCATTCAGTCTCAAACCAAGACCCCCTGAAAATGTCCTAAACGGTTTTAAGGTCGAATGAGTCCATACAAAATGTTTTTCTTAGGCCTCTACTAGCCCATACAAGCCAAAAAAACGGAAATAACTCGCAAAAGTTCTGGTACGAAAATACTCCTACCATTCAGCCTCAAACGAAGACCCCCCCGAAAATGCCCTAAACGGTCTTACTGTAAAATCAGTCCTTACAAAATATTTTTCTTAGGCCCCTAGTAGCCCATTCAAGCCAAAAAAATTGAAATTACTCGCAAAAGTTCGTGTTCAGCCTCAAACCAAGACCTTTCACGAAAATGCCCTAAATGGTTTTACAATCCAATGTGTCTTCACAAAATGTTTTTCTTAGGCCCCTACTATCCCATCCAAGCCAAAAAAACGGAAATAACTCGCAAAAGTTCTGGAACAAAAATCTCTGTACCATTCAGCCTCAAACCAAGAACCTCCTAGAAAATGCCCTAAATGGTTGTACGGTCGAATGTGTCCTTACAAAATATTTTTCATAGGCCCCTACTAGCCCATCCAAGCCAAAAAACGGAAAAAACTCGTAAAGGTTCTGGTACAAAAATCTTCGTACCATTCAGCCTCATACAAAAACACTCCATGAAAATGCCCTAAACCGTTGTACGGTCGAATGTGTCCTTACAAAATATTTTTCTTAGGCCCCTACTAGCCCATGAAACCAAAAAAACGAAAATAAATCGCAAAAGTTTCAGTACGAAAATCTTGTACCATTCAGCCTCAAACCAAGACCCTCCACGAAAATGCCCTAAACTGGTTTACGGTCGAATGTGTCTTCACAAATGTTTTTCTTAGGCCCCTACAAGACCATCTAAGATAAAAAAAAACGAAAATAACTCACAAAAGTTCTGGTACGAATATCTTCGTACCATTCAGCCTCAAACCAAGACCCCCCCCCCCCCCGAAAATGCCCTAAACGGTTTTACTGTAGAATGAGTTCTTACAAAATGTTTTTCTTAGGCCCCTACTAGCCCATTCAAGCAAAAAAAAATGGAAATAACTCGCAAAAGTTCCGGTACTAAAATCTTCGTACCATTCAGCCTCAAACCAAGACCCTCCCCGAAATTGCCCTAATCGGTTTTACAATCGAATGTGTCTTCACAAAATGTTTTTCTTAGGCCCCTACTATCCCATCCAAGCCAAAAAACAGAAATAACTCGCAAAAGTTCTGGTTCAAAAATCTTTGTACCATTCAGCCTCAAAGCAAGACCCTCCCCGAAAATGCCCTAAACGGTTGTACGGTCAAATGTGTCCTTACAAAATGTTTTTCTTAGGCCCCTACTAGCCCATCCAAGCCAAAAAACGGAAAAAACTCGTAAAAGTTTTGGTACAAAAATCTTCGTACCATTCCGCCTCAAACAAAAACCCTCCCCGAAAATGCCCTAAACCGTTGTACTGTCGAATGTGTCCTTACAAAATGTTTTTCTTATTCCCCTACTAGCCCATCCAAGCCAAAAAACGGAAAAAACTCGCAAAAGTTCTGGTACGAAAATCTTCGTACCATTCAGCCTCAAACCAAGACCCTCCTCGAAAATGCCTTAAACGATTTTACAATCAAATGTGTATTCACAAAATGTTTTTCTTAGGCCCCTACTATCCCATCCAAGCCAAAAAACGGAAATAACTCGCAAAAGTTCTGGTACAAAAATCTCCGTACCATTCAACCTCAAACCAAGACCCTCCCCAAAAATGCCCTAAACGGTTGTACAGTCGAATATGTCCTTACAAAATGTTTTTCTTAGGCCCCTACTAGCTCGAAACGGGGTAAATATATAGAAAGAAAGGGGGAATATACAACGCACGCTTGACCATAGAAAGTGAAGGTGAAAAGAGTACAACTCAAAACACGGATACATAGATCCGGTCAAAAAATACCCCACGGGCCTAATAGAAACGGGTCTAGGACCCCAACCAAAACTATAGACACTAAGCCTATAAAAATATACTCCAAAACTCGAGTAAAACTCTTCACTTCTATGTGCGACAAAAAGGGCAGAAAAACCACTCAAAACTAGGTGCGAACAACTCGCCACCTACTCAACCAAAACTCTCCAAGCCACACGGCTCGAGCAACAATCCACAAGTGGAAACCCACAAGGTCGAACAAAAAAAATGTACTATAAGAATGCACATGCCTAGAGAGGCCAAGTGGGGTTGAGCAACTAACCTCAAAGGCCAAGATGTCGTCGGAGGGCTTCTGCTCTTCTTCCCTCAAACTTGCATGTGGCTTCCAATCTTTGTTTACATGCAATGATGATTTCTTGGGTGCATGATATGACATTAGGTTCAAGCTCCTCATGAAGAACCATGTTTCTATGCTTCCAACTAAAGTAGACTACTCCAAGGAACGCCATGACCTTTACCTTGAAGAGTATGCTATCCTGACCGGGTGAGCGGACAAACCACTCCACCCATTCTCTAATATTCTCCTTGTGGGTATTAATCCCTACCCACCTCCAAACCTTCAGCATGACTTGCATCACAAAAGGGAAAGACCCCCAAATATGTTCTATGGTCTCGGGGTGTTCATTACACAAGGGGCACACGTTGTGGCTAGCACACCCCCATTCAAAGAGTCGTTCCAAAGTAGGGAGCCGGTCTTGATAAGCCAACCAAACCCGAAAGCTCCATAATCTTGCTCGAACCACCCCCCACACAATTTCACACCAATGCTCCTTTTCTCCCTTGTCCCTCAAAATCTCATAGAGCGCCTTAGTGTCAAGACCCCCACTAGGCATTGTTATGTCAAGAACATCCACCCCCTCCCCTTGGTGTTCTCCTCCTAGCAACACTCCTCTCATAACTTCCCGGGTTTTAATTAAATTCCTCCATACCCACGAGTCAGTGTTCGTCTTCCTCACACTCCAAAAATCAACCCTACGTGTGTGATTATCCTCCACCCACCTTGTCCACAAGTTTACATTCTTGGTGATCACATCATGCCCCAACCGGAAAAAGAGTGAAGTATTCCACGCACCCAACTCCTTGATGTTGATCCCGCCTTCGGGCCCTTGTCCCTTCCAATCTCCCAGACCAAAGGAAATTTCTACAAAGGCTCTCAATCCTCCTTATAACCCTTTTAGGTAGTAACACCAATTGAGCCCAAAAAGAGAGCACGTCCCCCACCACACATCTAATCACTTCCGCTCTCCCGGCGTAGGAAAGGGTAGGAATGCAACAACGTCGAAGGGTTGTGGTGATTTTATTGAGGAGGGGTCCATAATCTGATATATTAATCATTTTTGTGTGGAGTGGAAGCCCAAGGTATCTCACCGGGAAGTTACCCAAGGAAAACCCCAACTCTCTAGCAAGTTGAACCCTATCTCCCTCTGACACTCCCCCAAAGAAAAGGTGGGTTTTTGAGGCACTAAGAACGAGCCCAGATTCCTCTCCAAACTCCCTCAAGCATTCGGTTACAATTTTTAAAGAGTCCCTCATGGGTTTGCAAAAGACCAAAAGATCATCCGCGAAGGCTAGATTGAGGAGGCTAAGTCTTTTTCATTTTGGATGGAAAAAGGTTCTACGGTCGAATAAGTCCATACAAACCCACCCACCCCGAATATGCCCTAAACGGTTCTACGGTCGAATGAGTCCATACAAAATGTTTTTCTTAGGCCTCTACTAGCCCATACAAGCCAAAAAAAAGGAAATAACTCGTAAAAGTTCTAGTACGAAAATACTCGTACCATTCAGCCTCAAACCAAGCCCCCCCCCCCGAAAATGCCCTAAACGGTTTTACTGTAAAATGAGTCCTTATAAAATATTTTTCTTAGGCCCCTACTAGCCCATTCAAGCCAAAAACACATCAATAACTCGCAAAAGTTCTGGTTCAGCCTCAAACCAAGACCTTTCACGAAAATGCCCTAAACGGTTTTACAATCCAATGTGTCTTCAGAAAATGTTTTTCTTAGACCCCTACTATCCCATCCAACCCAAAAAAACGGAAATAACTCGCAAAAGTTCTGGTACAAAAATCTCCGTACCATTCAGCTTCAAACCAAGAACCTTCCCGAAAATGCTCTAAACGGTTGTACGGTCGAATGTGTCCATACAAAATATTTTTCTTAGGCCCCTACTAGCCCATCCAAGCCAAAAAACGGAAAAAACTCGTAAAAGTTCTGGTACAAAAATCTTCGTACTATTCAGCGTCATACAAAAACCCTCCCCGAAAATGCCCTAAACTGTTGTACAGAAGAATGTGTCCTTACAAAATATTTTTCTAAGGCCCCTACACCATCTAAGCCAAAAAAATGGAAATAACTCACAAAAGTTCTGGTATGAAAATCTTCGTACCATTCAGCCTCAAACCAAGACCCCCCCCCCTCGAAAATGCCCTAAACGGTTTTTTTGTAGAATGAGTTCTTACAAAATGTTTTTCTTAGGCCCCTACTAGCACATTATAGCTAAAAAAACGGAAATAACTCGCAAAAGTTCCGGTACGAAAATCTTCGTATCATTCAGCCTCAAATCAATACCCTCCCCGAAATTGCCCTAAACGGTTTTACAATCGAATGTTTCTTCACAAAATGTTTTTCTTAGGCCCCTACTATCCCATCCAAGCCAAAAAACGGAAATAACTCGCAAAAGTTCTGGTACAAAAATCTCCGTACCATTCAGCCTCAAACCAAGCCCATCCCCGAAAATGCCCTAAATGGTTGTACGGTCGAATGTGTCCTTACAAAATGTTTTTATTAGGCTCCTACTAACCCATCCAAGCCAAAAAAAAAGGAAAAACACGTAAAAGTTCTGGTACAAAAATCTTCGTACCATTCCGCCTCAAACAAATACCCTCCCCGAAAATGCCTTAATTCGTTGTACGGTAGAATGTGTCCTTACAAAATATTTTTCATAGGCCCCTACTAGCCCATCCAAGCTAAAAAACGAAAAAAAACTCGCAAAAGTTCTGGTACGAAAATTTTCGTACCATTCAGTCTCAAACCAAGACCCTCCTCGAAAATGCCCTAAACGGTTTTACAATCGAATGTGTCTTCACAAAATGTTTTTCTTAGGCCCCTACTATCCAATTCAAGCCAAAAAACGGAAATAACTCGCAAAAGTTCTGGTACAAAAATCTCCGTACCATTCAGCCTCAAACCAAGACCCTCCCCAAAACTGCCCTAAACGGTTGTACAGTCGAATTTGTCCTTACAAAATGTTTTTCTTACGCCCCCAAAAAAGGAAATAACCCGCAAAAGTTCTGGTACAAAAATCGATGCACCATTCAGCCTCAAACTAAGAACATCCCCGAAAATGCCCTAAACGGTTGTACGGTCGAATGTGTCCTTATTAAATATTTTTCTTATGCCCCTAGTAGCTCGAAAAGTGGTAAATACATAGAAAAGAGGGGGAAAAACAAATACAAAACACACTTGACCTGAAAACGTCAAGGTGAAAAAACGAACAACTCCATCCTCGGATCAACGATCCGGTCAAAACTGCCCTACGGGCCTAACAAAACTGGGTCTAAGACCCTCCAACCCAAAAACCGAGAGGCAACTATCACATACAAAACATAAGCCAACATGCTAATCTCAAAAAGCCCATCTTCTGTCACCCAAAAGCCAAGAAGCCAAACCAAAACCTACAAAGTGCCTAGTAAAAGCCTAGTAAAAGCCATACTCGATTCCATATCAACTAGTCTCCAAGAGGCTCAAAGTGGTTATCACTCTCTAACCTGCCATTTGTTTGGGTCCCTCCTTCCTTCAGTGAGATCAAAGTCTTCCTAGCCTTGTATCTTGGAACCACCCATTCGCCTTCCATTTTGTCCTTGCCCTTACATTGTGATATAGAATTCAACCCTTTTTCATGGTCTTTATGTCTCTCTTTTCCCTCTTGTTTTTCCAGCTGAGGCGGTTTTTGAATAATGGGCTCATGTAAACGCCCTTTCTCCCTCCATATGGTAGTTGCTTGAAGTGTGGTTGTCAACCCTTGACCCTTTGTTTGTCCCTCTGAAACGGCCCGACTCAACTTGGTAACCAAACCTTCTCGGGGTTGTTGTGTAGATCCAGTTGGTCTATTATCCGCCACTTGTACCCAAGTTCTTGAAGTTTGTGGGTTTCCATTAGTGGTTGGACGGGGTGTAGCTCTCTCTAACGCCTTCTCATTCGTCCATCCTTCCTCTCTAGCAGCCCTCTTTATATGACAGAACCGTGTAGAGTGCCCAAAGGTCTTGCAAACATCACACATCCATGGAAACCATTCAAACTCTACCTTGTGCTTATAAAGTATGCCGTTGTAACTTTCAAGCACCACCTCTCTCCTTTTAGCTTCTTCTATTGTCACCTGCACTAGCACGCGAGCATAAGAGAGTTTCTCTACTCCATTGGTGATGCGGTCCATACTTATGGGTCTACCTATCATATTGCCAATTACTTCAAGCATGTGATTCGAGGATAGAAAGATGGGGTCTATGTCTAAAACTTTTACCCATACTGGAACTGAGTCAAAACTGCTCCAATCAATTTTCATGCCGGTATGCCATTCTTTGAGATTAAGTGGTTTGTTACCCTCCAACAGCCATGGTCCTCTATTCAAAACCCATTGACGATCCTCCACCCTCTTGAATTTGAAGACCATTACCCCATTTTCTTTCAAGAATATTTTTGGTGCTTCAACTTTCCAATTTTCAACCACAAAAGCATACAATGCTTCCAAGGTAACAAATCTCCCAACAAGTACACCAATGAGGGTAGCACTCCATTCTAATTCGGCGTCTGCAATTTCTTCTACGGAGAATTTATAGACATCTTAAGGAATATTGGGTAGAGATTCCAGCCTGACATCCTCCGTAATTCTCCTATTACCTGCTGCAGCTTGGTTTTGAGCGCTAATGGGAAAGTTTGAGCAATTCTGTTCATCTTTGTTTACTACTGCAGCACCACCCTCCAAAATAATACTCTGTTGTTGCTGCTGCTGCACACCTTTAGTAACCTGATTTGCTACTTTGGGTAAATTCAGACCAATAATTTTGCCCATTGTTGAGTGTTAGCCAACGAGTTCAAAGAATTGGCCAAATCTGATATAATTATAGAAAGGGTAGGAACCCCATGTGGCCATGTGGGAGAGATGCCAGCTTAGGCAAAAGTTTGTTATGGAAGGGTAATTGAGTCTTTTTGTTATTAGACAGTTAGGGGAGTCAGCAGCCTGCGTGCTGTTTAGGGTGCATCACTACTAGTATAAATAATGATGTAAAGAGTGAGGGGAGGTCATCCAGAAAACGAGAGAGAAGGATCAGGCATTAGTGCCTTGGGCTCATTGGAGAAATCCTTTGAGATAGGCTCAATTGGGGGTTTTTATCTCCATTGAGAGGGTTACTTGTGTTCTCTATCTATTTTCAGAAATCTATCTACTAATATTTGGGTTTTGTGAGTGTTTCTTATCCTCTTGTCTAACAATTTGGTGCTTTCATTGAGAGAAGCTTTCCAGCCATGACGAGAACAGAAGAGTTTGATTCGAGGATGACCCTGGTTGAGAGTGAACTTGAGAGATTGAGGGAAGATGGGAGGGAGACTAACCGGAAGGTCGATCGGCTAGAGACAAGGTTGACATCGATGAAGGACCAGATTCTACAGGCGATGCAGGAGGCGATGGCTCAACAGCAGGCTACGATGGCTCAACAACAGACATCACTCGTTATCCAGATCGAGTCACAATTCCAAAAAGGGTTCTCGCTCAACTCTGGGGAAGCCGGTGGCTCAAATTCAAAGGCACCGATCGTGGAGCTATCATCGGAGGAGCCAAGGGTAACAGAACTTGCGGGGTTTGAGAATAGGGGCGTCACAACTCCTTTGGTCGCTCGGAAGGTGGAGTTGCCCTTGTTCGACGGCGATGACCCTCTGACGTGGATTTCTAAAGCGGAGCAATATTTCACGATTCAGTCAACTAGACCGGCAGATCGGGTTATGGTGGCCATGGTTAGCATGGATGGAGCCGCCTTGAACTGGGTTCGGTGGATTCGCCAGCAGCGTCCAGGGTTCTCATGGGAAGAGCTGAAGGCGAAGTTGGTAAAGAGGTTCATGGGCACCCAGGCTTCTAACCGATTTGAACATTTGAGTCTCCTCCAACAATCGGGCACCGTGGATGAGTTCATTGATGAACTTGTGGCGTGTGCGGCTCACACCACTGGATTAGGGAACGAACAACTGCTGGGATACTTCTTAGCCGGCATTAAGCCCGAGATCCGAGTCGATCTGCAGAAATATGAAGAATCGGAGTTTTTTGCCGCCATGGATGGAGCGAGGAGGGTGGAGAGGAAGCTCGAATTCGCGAAGGGCATGGGACGAGGGCCTTGGAAGCAAGCTACGGTTAGGGCAGGATTAGGTTCTAAAGAGTGGGCCAATAAAAGTTTATTGGGCCAAAATTCCTTCGTTGGATCAGGAATCGGGCCGCGATATGAGTCTGTGGTTGATGGGCCCAAATCCAATTGGGGGAACTCTTCTTCCCCAAATCTCCACAGCTCCACCCAGGAAACGCCGACTTCACCCAAATTTCCAAGCACGAATGGATCGAGGTCGCGATTCACCAGGTACCTACCTCAAAAGGAGCTCAACGATTTGAGAGCAAAGGTTTTGTGTTTCAAATGTCGACAACCCTACTCTCCTTTACATAAATGTGCAGAGAAGGTTTTTAAATTAGTAGAGCTCGAGGAAGATGAACTCTCCGCGGTGAAACCCGGCATAGAGCTAATCCAAATGGGAGAAGTTGTAGCTCCGGGCGATTGGCAATATTCTGATCAGAATTTACAGTGGCTGGAACTGCCCTTGAACACCATGGGAGGAATCGGTAACCCTCGAGCATTGAAAATCCGGGCCAAGGTAGGGGGAAGGAAAGTCATTGTGCTAATAGACAGAGGAGCAAGTCACAATTTCATTAACCAGAAGATAGTGGAAATAGAAGAATTGGATGTTGATCAGACTGGGACATTTGGTGTTCGACTGGGCAATGGGCAAAGAGTGGAAACACGAGGTATTTGCAGAAAACTACCCTTGCAATTCAGCTCATACGACACCGAAGTAGATTGCTATCCATTTGATCTGGGGGGAATAGACCTAGTCTTGGGCTATGCTTGGCTTGTTACTCTAAAGAAGACAACAATAGATTGGGGGAAGATGATCATTGAATTTGAAGAAGAGGGACAACAAGTCACAATTCAAGGAGACCCCACACTAGCTATCACTGTAGCCTCATTCAATTCACTACAAGGAGAGGTGCCTCTCGCTGATCCATCGGGAGCTTCACCCAAGATAGTCACAACTCAGGAAGGGGAAGCGAGTGCTGAATTTTACTCCTCCAACCTTGAGGACAAGGTTTGTTGATCCGGGGTGGAATTGTTAGCCAACGAGTTCAAAGAATTGGCCAAATCTGATATAATTCTAGAAAGGGTAGGAACCCCATGTGGGAGAGATGCCAGCTTAGGCAAAAGTTTGTTATGGAAGGGTAATTGAGTCTTTTTGTTATTAGACAGTTAGGGGAGTCAGCAGCCTGCGTGCTGTTTAGGGTGCATCACTACTAGTATAAATAATGATGTAAAGAGTGAGGGGAGGTCATCCAGAAAACGAGAGAGAAGGATCAGGCATTAGTGCCTTGGGCTTATTGGAGAAATCCTTTGAGATAGGCTCAATTGGGGGTTTTTATCTCCATTGAGAGGGTTACTTGTGTTCTCTATCTATTTCCAGAAATCTATCTACTAGTATCTGGGTTTTGTGAGTGTTTCTTATCCTCTTGTCTAACATTGAGTCTCCAATCTGAGCAACCCTCTCAAGATTAGGTTTATCTGAATTTTCCAATATTGCCAAGGAAACAATAGTGGCTGACGTGCTGTTCTTTTCTACATCCAACGAATTCAGCTTATCGTTTACCACGCCCTCAGTGACAGCAGCAAGTCGATCGCCCTTGCACATGTGCAGCTGTACACCAGTATTTGCTGAATTAATGTTGCGTGTTCTACCACCCACAACAACTTTTTGGATATTAGGACAAACTAGGTGTAGCTGCTGTTTTTTGGCACCATCATGTGCAGCAGATGGGATTGGCTTTGAACCAGCAAAATCACAAGGAGCATTCAGCTCAACATCAGCAGAAATACAACCCTCATCATCACATTGGTTAATCAAACATTTAGAAACTAGCTTATCATTTAGCACACCAGCAGCGGAATCATCATGCACAGATCTCAGTTCCAACACGCCAGTAACATCAGCAACATTAGACAAATCAGTCGACTATCCCAATTCATTCACAAGTAACTTACCTGGTCAGGATTCTATCTGATTGGTGTCAATAGCAGAGGTTATCAGCACAACATCAGCAACAGCAAAAGCCTTTCCAGCATTATTCATAGCGTGAAAAGTCCCAGCATCATCATCACAAGAATTTGCCAAACATCCAGACATCAGGTTTGTACTCAACACACCAGCAACATTCTTATCCGGAACAAATCTCGAATCCAGATCACTTGTAACGAGTAACTTACCTGTTCTAAGCCATTAACGAGTAACTTACCTGTTCTATGCGACTCTGTACCAGTTGCCTCGTACCCCAAGTGGGGGCTAGAAGGGATTGGCGAATCTATCAGCAAAGCTTGGTTGGCATCTCCAATTTCGAGATTCCCAGAGCTCGCCTCCAGCCTTGCTTCTTCAATAGCTCGTTTTCCCGCTTGAGACAAGAAGGAAGAGGGAGTGAAGTTCACCAGGTCGCGAATGGGGCTTATAGGCGAAGCTAGGGTTTCGCATGTGCTATTTTCTTCAGATCTCCCCCTTTTTTCGGAGCTCCGCTCCAGATCTGAGCTTGTAACCCCCTCATTTGTCTCCGTCTTGGCTTCTCCTTCAAGATCTCGGTCAGATCCAACACTAGAGGCATTTGCAAAAAACTCGATGTACTCTTCTAGCAGTTTCTCCAACGCCTCTCTTCCACGAGTTGCAGTGCGTTGAACCAGATCGAGAAACGCCGGTTATTCTTCCTCCAAGCTTTCGAAAAGCTCATTTGGGATCTCCTCAGGCGAGAAAATCGCAATCATTTCCGTCTTTAGCTTCGTGAAATCGAAGGCCCGTTTCTCTCGAGTTGGTTCATGCTCAGATTGGGTCGATGGCTCCACCGAGTCCTGCAATTTCTGATCCTTAGAGCCCGACCCTCCATTGACAGCCTCATCGTCCATCGTTAAGGATCCGCCGCCGGTTGCCAAGCCAGCCGGAGGCTGCTTGGTGGCGCCGGTCTAACAACGCTATACCTGGTCAAAGTTGGTCAAAAAACCTAGAGAGAGGGAAGAGCCTCCATTGCCTCTACTTTATGCTTATGCCCAGATGTCTTTCCAGTCCCCTACTAGCCCATCCAAGCCAAAAAACGGAAAAAACTCGTAAGAGTTCTGGTACAAAAATCTTCGTACCATTCAGCCTCATACAAAAACCCTCCCCGAAAATGCGCTAAACCGTTGTACGGTCGAATGTGTCCTTACAAAATATTTTTCTTAGGCCCCTACTAGCTCATGCAACCCAAAAAATCGGAAATAAATCGCAAAAGTTTCAGTACGAAAATCTTGGTACCATTCAGCCTCAAACCAAGACCATCCACGAAAATGCCCTAAACGGTTTACGGTCGAATGTGTCTTTACAAAATGTTTTTCTTAGGCCCCTACTTGTCCATCTAAGCCAAAAAACGAAAATAACTCACAAAAGTTCTGGTACGAAAATCTTCGTGCCATTCAGCCTCAAACCAAGACCCCCCCCCCCCCGAAAATGCCCTAAACGGTTTTACTGTAGAATGAGTTCTTACAAAATGTTATTCTTAGGCCCCTACTAGCCCATTCAAGCCAAAAAAAAACGGAAATAACTCACAAAAGTTCCGGTACGAAAATCTTCGTGCCATTCAGCCTCAAACCAAGACCCTCCCCGAAATTGCCCTAAACGGTTTTACAATCGAATGTGTCTTCACAAAATGTTTTTCTTAGGCCCCTACTATCCCATTCAAGCCAAAAAACGGAAATAACTCCACAAAGATCTAGTACAAAAATCTTTGTACCATTTAGCCTCAAACCAAGACCCTCCCCGAAAATGACCTAAACGGTTGTACGGTCGTATGTGTCCTTACGAAATGTTTTACTTAGGCCCCTACTACCCCATCCAAGCAAAAAAAGGAAAAAAACTCGTAAAAGTTCTGGTACAAAAATCTTCGTACAATTCCGCCTCAAACAAAAACCCTCCCCGAAAATGCCCTAAACCATTGTACGGTCAAATGTGTCCTTACAAAAAGTTTTTCTTAGGCCCCTACTAGCCCATCCAAGCCAAAAAACGGAAAAAACTCGCACAAGTTCTGGTACGATAATCATCGTACCATTCAGCCTCAAACCAAGACCCTCCCCGAAAATGACCTAAACGGTTTTACAATTGAATGTGTCTTCACAAAATGTTTTTCTTAGGCCCCTATTATCCCATCCAAGCCAAAAAACGGAAATAACTCGCAAAAGTTCTGGTACAAAACTCTCCGTACCATTCAACCTCAAACCAAGACCCTCCCCAAAAATGTCCTAAACGGTTGTACAGTCGAATGTGTCCTTACAAAATGTTTTTCTTAGGCCCCTACTAGCCCATCCAAGCCAAAAAACGAAAAAAACTCGCAAAATTTCTGGTACGAAAATCTTCGTATCATTCAGCCTCAAATCAAGACCCCCCCCCCCCCCCCGAAAATGCCCTAAATGGTTTTACGGTCGAATGAGTCCATACAAAATGTTTTTCTTAGGCCTCTACTAGCCCATACAAGCCAAAAAATGGAAATAACTCGCAAAAGTTCTGGTACGAAAATACTCGTACCGTTCAGCCTCAAACCAAGACCCCCCCCCCCCCGAAAATGCCCTAAACGGTTTTACTGTAAAATGAGTCCTTACAAAATATTTTTCTTAGGCCCCTACTAGCCCATTCAAGCCAAAAAAACAGAAATAACTCGCAAAATTTCTGGTTCAGCCTCAAACCAAGACCCTTCACGAAAATGCCCTAAACGGTTTTACAATCCAATGTGTCTTCACAAAATATTTTTCTTAGGCCCCTACTATCTCATCCAAGCCAAAAAAAGGAAATAACTCGCAAAAGTTCTGGTACAAAATTCTCCATACCATTCAGCCTCAAACCAAGAACCTCCCCGAAAATACCCTAAACGGTTGTACGGTCGAATGTGTCCTTACAAAATATTTTTCCTAAAGCCTTGAATATTGATGATAAAACTTAAACTAGGACAACAATATTTACAGGGAAAACTAAAGCTATCTTATAAGGAAATAAATCTTCTAAAAGATATATCCCTTAAAACTATCTAATAATAAAAAGATATGGGATAAGATCATTAAATACGCCGACTCGGGTTGTTTGCTACCGACACGGAAGCCTCGGTATCGACCCCGTCAGGGCCGGTAGGATTCTGTTGGAAATTCTTCACTTGGGTACCTCGTTATCTACCTTAGTGCCCTCGGTACCGACCTTTTCAGCCTCGTTATCGACCCCCACAAGGTCGTTACCGACCCTCTTCAGCCTTGTAATTGAGATATCTCTTTCATTAAGGGGTCGTTAACCTTTGTTTTTGTCTTGATTCTTCTTCCTTCGACACGATAACGAGTCTCTAAACTTCTTTCTTGGCTTTAAACTTGATCTTCACTTCATTCCATAAGTGCTCTCCTTCGGTTTCTCATCTTCTCCTTAAAATATGCTCTAAACAGCTCCAAACCTATAAAAACAACACCAAAGCTTATGTAGACTCCATATCTTAAGAAAATACGAAAACATACACAAACGACTAAAAACAAAACACAAAACTAAAGAAAAAAACTCAAACACACTAAAAACACACCCTAAAAACATGACTAAAAAGGCGGATATCGATATAGATCATTTATGACCTCCGAGTCGAGACACGAGCAAGTATTTGGTTTATCTAACTCAACAAACAGAGTAAGATAAACCAAATAAAATGCAGCCAAAAAATCTGGTATTTTGGCCAGATCAAAATAGATCTCAGATTGAGATTTAGGCACGTTAGACAAAGAAAATACAACTTTCTATAGGCTTTATTAGTGGCATTTATATAGGCTTAAATCATAGGAAATTCCTGGTTTCAAATTCCAACAAATTTGCTGCAATCCTCTCTTAAGTGAATCCTAAAGCAAAAAAAAAAAGACCTCCATCTCTTCTAGGGAAGAAGAGTTAATATTTTGTCTATTATTCAAAAGAATACATATATAATTTAAACAACATTTTTAACGAGAAGAAATAAAGCACTTACTTGATCTTAAACCTCTTTTTTTTCCTTTAATATTTTGGTCCATAGGTGCTTAAACAATATGTTGGCTCACAAGTAGACATTTTAAAATTGAAGTCTCATATGCACGAGCATCTAGTCAGACGCGTCATATGACAAAATCAGAAGTTTGTTTTAGTCGTAGTGTAACAGCTAAGTGTGATGTTATTAGAAACTCCTATAGTTTTGGTCTTATTCGACATATTGTAGCCTTTTATTCTATTATTCGTTATAGTCATGTCAATAGACATGAGAATATTGTGGTTATTTATATAGCTCGTTTGTGGCCCGAAGTCGGGACACAAGCATGTATTTGGTTTATCTAACTCCGTTCATGCAATTAGATGAACCAAATAAAACACAACCAAAGAAAAAATCTAGTATTTTGACTAAAGAAAATTAGATCTCAGAATGAGATTTGAGCACTTTAGATAAAGAAATTGCAGCTTGTTTATAGACTTAATTAGTGGCATTATATAGGCTTAAATCATTGTTGATAGGGATTTACTTAACAACAAATAAATTTGCAATCAGGACCACGTTGAGTATAGGGAGGTTAGGATCGTCCACGAGAAGCAAAGTTTGTTTGATTACTAAACTATAAAATAGAAAAACACAGAAACAATGTAAAGCAGAGACGGTAATAAAAACAACAAGCTACGACAGCCTCGGTACCGACTTTGTCATGGTCTGTAACGATGTTGGGTTTCGGCAGAAACAAAGCAACTTAACACAGACTAACTGCAGGCTCGGTACCGACCTGTAACCCTTGGTAACGAGTCAGGATAGAGTAAAAATGAAGGTAATTCAAATGGAGGAAAATCTAGGATAAGGGTTTACCATGACATAATCATGCATACGAAATAGTGGGAAGGATAAATAACATGCCTTAAGGCTAAAGCTATCAACTTTCGTTGATTCAAGCAAGTAAATCAATCAATTTTCATAAATCAATTCACTCTCTAATTATTTTTTATCCAAAGCTCGAAACTTTCGTTATCGAACAATATCAACATTCAAGGTTACAACTCTCTCTTTCGATCAAGCAATAAACTCGAATTACCTTGACTTTCGTCTAAGTATAAGCATAAAACAAGTAGATAATGGATAGGAGGCAATCAAACATTCATCAGACACATTCAAACATGCATAACTATGTCCGGTTTTCAACCCCAACCCTAAAAAAGCGAACTACTCACTCATGATAAAACTAAACAAGCAATTAAATTGAATGAGAAAATTGAATAAGAACAAACAAAGGCTTACTTGAATTATAAATCAAAACTCGTCTTTAAACACAATGTCAAATTCGAAAACACAGAGCAAAACAGAGACTCGGTTTTCTCTTGTGTCTCCAATCAATCGTCTTCCAATACCGTCAGAAAGAAAAATCTCTCCTTAAACTAAACTAAAACAAGGTATTTATACTAAAAGAAACTATCTAACAAGGGTTCTAAAACATAGAAACATTCCTAACTAAAAATATTGTGAGATAAAAGATATAAAATCTGAAAGTCGGCGTCGCCTACTAACACAGGCCACCTCAGTGTCGACCTGCACAGGGTCGGTAGGACTCTTGTTGAACTTCTTCAACAAACTCTTTTGCACAGCTTGGTACCGACCCTCAGAGGTCGGTAACAAGCTCTCTGTCTTGGTTCTTTTGTACATTTTGCATAGCTCCTTTGAATTTGACGGGATCTTCAAAGCGTATTCTTCTCTTCTTCTCTTCCACATGCTCCACCATCAACCTCTCGATCTCAACTCCCTCGGAATGCTCCTTTTTTATTCGAAAACCTATAAAATACACAAAAAACGGAGTAGCTTCCATACTTTTCACAAAATATGCAAACTTATTTTAAAACACACAAAACAAGCACTAAAACTCAACTAATCTAAGCTAAACAATTTAACAAAAAACTCCTAAAAACTATACTAAAAACATGAACATCAAATTACCCCATACTTAAACTTGCTTGTCCTCAAGTAATCACTAGAATAAACCAAAACCAATCAACATGCTCATCAAGTTATAGCCCTTATCTAAAAAGCAAAACTTCAAAGTATAGTAAAAATAGCAAAATGACTCTTAACGTCATCACACATATATATACACCAATAGACATAAGCAACCACAATCCAACCTCACCAAGGGTAAACGTGTTTCACTCGACTCTCATGTGTTTGGGCTTATAAACTCATCTCTCAACTCAATCTTATATGCAAAAACTCATAGAAATTGGAACTTATATCACCAAACTCTCTACCAAAGATTTGTCAAAACAAGCAAAAATCATCAAGAGAACTTAGGCTCAATGAAAAACTTCATAGAAGCTTCCATTCGACCGGGTTGTAATGGGGCTTGGTAATAACAAATAGGCGTGGAAATATTTTTGTCATGTGGTGCTAATAATATCTGGGAATATAGACTCCTAAAATCTCAGACAACATCAAAACTCTCATAAAAGACTTACCAAACTCACTTTTCTTATCATGTACTTCCTCTCTCACTCACCTATTAAATCTTAGAAAGCCTCATAAAAACATAAAGAACTCTTGGTTTTAAACTTTTGAACACTACACATCTTCCTCTTTATTCCTTATTTTTCTTCTTTCTACAGTTTTTCTCACGTCATGCCTCGGTACCTACCTGAGAGGGTCGGTATCGAGCTATGCTTTTCCTCTTCTTTCTCTCCTCCTTGAAAACCTTGGTACCGAGCCCACATAAGCTGGTATCGAACTGATATTCCTCTCTTCCTTTGTGCATTCTTTTAACAAAGAGATCTTTTTATATAATTGAAACAAGAGACTTCCAATCTACCCCAACCAAACCTAAATTTTTGAACCACAAGTATCTTTACACTCTACAAAAACAATTCTGTTCCAACTAAGTCCTAATCCCCGGATAGGGTCAATCTTATCTCGGCTAGAGATAATTTTGTGGAGCAACAAATAAAAAAAAGCTTAAGCTTAAATTGGCTATAAAAAACAAGGATAATGTAAGGGTGGATATGGATTAATAGGGCTTATGAAAAATAAGTTCTTTAGCACATGATTTTCACAAGTAATGAACTAAAAATCTTATACATGTCTTGAGAAATAGATAACCATCACAATTCCAAGAGATAATATACATTTAAAGAGCAAATCACACATGAAAAATCAAGGCTAAAAAATAAGAACTCACAAGGTCAATTTGTTGGATTGCAACTACTCATGCTAAGAGTTATACATGCTCAATTTCATCATATGCTATTTCACTATAAAAAAAACAATTAATTTCATCATAAGATTCAGGCTATACTATCAAAAACATGCTAAAAGGAAATTACATGGTCATGCAAAGTAAAAACTATCATAGAACCAAAAGATCATGGGGTACTCATCTGTTCTCAAACCTTTTTTTTTTTGAATTTTTCAAAAAAGAAAAATTGATTTTTTATTAAGAAAACAAAAAACAACTAAAACAAATATTAGAAAAACAAACTAAAGCAAGAACATGAAAACACACAAAAACAAACAAGCTTTCTTTTCCCTCCCTACCCCATACTTAAAATATTACAGTGTTCCCACTGTAAAAATATAACAAAGCATAAGAAAAGATAGGGAAAAGAAAGACTCACAAAGAAACTGTTGAATTAAAGGGAATATCTTAGAAAGCAAGATCATCATTGAGGTGGTGGTAGGAAGTAGTGCTCAAAGTTGCCCATAAACTGATATATTGTCCGCCAGTATTCTTCATCAACTATTACACGCTGATCCATCGTCCTCCAACAAGCGTCAGCCCTCTGTTGTCGTGCATCCTCAAGTGCCATGCGAGCTGAATAAACATCATGCCAAAGATTCATCCATTGGTGGAGTTGAGAATGCTGTAAATTCAGTTGTTGAATCTGGGAAGACAAATCTTGAGCCCACTGAGGAGCATCAAAACCAGAGTAGTCGGCTTGGGGCGGCTGTTGGTAATGGGTGTGCTGCTGGTAGTGGTTGTGCTGTACAAAGGGGACGTAAGGAACTACACCGAATGATGGTGGCTCGGTGGGATGATGAGCAGGCTCGGTGTCGAAATGAAACGCCTCGATGCTAGCCTCGAAGTACTCGGTACCGAGGCCAGGATGCTCGGTACCGAGGTTGTCAGTGTGTGCAGGGGCCTCGGTACCGACCTATGGGTCCTCGGTATCGAGCCCTTCCGCAGGTGCTTGCTCGTCCCCTTCCATGGCGGCCTCCTCACGCTTCTTACCTTGTCTCAAATTCCCATAATGTCGGCTCGTCTTGAGGCTTCTTGGCCAAGGGGAATGGTTGAGACGTCCATGCTTCATACCAGTTTGGCACATGCAACAACTCCAACTTGTCCCGAGTAATTACCACGGTCTGTCCAAGAACCGTGGTAGCGACCCCCCCCCCCCCGGCATGTCTCTAAAAAATGCCAGAACACAACCAGTATTTCGTGTTCAGCTTCTGGGGACTGTGTGCATTGTAGCGTGAGAGGTCGACGTTAAGAGCCATTGCTAAGAGGCTCACCAAGTTGCCACAATAAACGCCTTGTGAAGTGGCTCCGTGTCTCTCTACATACTTCAACCATTCAAACCCCAAGTTCATGGGGTCAAGGTCCTCAAAGAGAATGGTACGAAGGCATCCTACCTCTATCCTCATCGGCCTAGAAAGCTCTATTTTGGGCCAAATGGTTGCACCCAAAATTTTGAGAATGATCCTAAAAATGGGGTTGATAATGTGCGCCCCTGGAAGTTCCGGTGCGATTGGATTGACTTCTCCAGAAATGTCGCTTCAAGTATCTGTGACCTTGAAGTCATCAGGTGCCTTGTAATATCGGGAGTGGTTAGGGAAATTGAGGAGTCGGTTGAACTCTTGCATGTTGAACTCATGATCAGCGTTGCCTAACCGGAACCTGATCCTTCCTGCAGATGTCTTGGACTTAAAGCTGATGCGGAGAATGGCTATGAACTCTAAGGTGAGAGTCGGATAATGAGGGACGTCTTCCTTTTTTAGGAGATGTGGCACACCGAGAATAACGAATACATGCTTTATGTCCCATAGATGCTGGAGGACTTTGCACTTGATCTTGAAAACCATCTTGTGAGATGGTCCTTTTCGATGACTGAGTTGAAGATCATTAGTTGTTCCCTAGTCAACAAGATGACCTCGTCCATTCTCGGAGGAGATGCAGATCTTTCGGTCCTCCTCTTCTTGCCTGCCCTTGAGTTGGCTTCGCTTGAGCTTGCCATTTAGTACTTGAAATGTCATAAATAACCAAGGTAAAATCAACTCAAACCAACAAGAAACTCCATACTTGCATTTGAAAATAGCCTCGACCGACCTTGATATCGAGCCTTCAGGGTCGGTATCGAGGTCTCTGGGTTCAGTTTTGGTTCTGGCAGATCACAGCTCGGTACCGAGCCTCTCAAATCGGTAACGAGCCTAGTACGAGAACATTACGCATGGAATTTTTTAATCTCCAACACCCAAATTTTTAACAACTAGCACAATTCAAGCAAGATTCCACATAAAAACCACACAATCAAGTATTTGCAACCCCATACTTACTCAAAGCCCTATTCAATCATGCCAAAAAATTGCCAAATTTATGATGAAATCATGCAATTCAAGAACAAGTTACTTCATGCTTTTCTATGATCGAAATTCATTGCAAATCAAGCATGGAAACCGAAAATCAAACAAGATTAAGACCCAATATAAAGGCAAGGCGGCACGATGCAATAAGCACATGCAATTTCGAATTTACACATAGATCGAGATATGAAAACTACCCAAAATTACCATGAATCTTCAAGAAAAGAGTTTAGGGTCAGGAAATCATATCGTAGTCTTGTGAATCTAAAGAACGAAAATCGAATTGCAAGAGTAACGAGCGCGTAGGGCTTCGATAACAAACAAGGCGTTGCTCGGTATCGAAAAGGGTGCGAGATTGGGGGTGAATGGATCGAGTGCGGTGCGTGGAATTACGGGGTGAGAATGGCTAGATCTCGAGAGATTTGTGAGGCTGGTGTGGGATTTGTGGCTTGAGAGTGTTTGAAGGGATTTGAGAAGGGCGGCGTGGAAAAGAATGGCAAGGGTGGGGAAGAGTTTTTAGGTTAAGAGCACTTACCTGCCGCGTGTTTGAATCCGGGTTTTGTCGCAGGTCGGTACCGACCCTCACAGCTCGGTACCAAGCCAGGCGCGACTATTTTCCAGTGTTGTTATCGTGTCGACTTCTATGACATGTTAGCCCAAAAATATCCTATTTTGCAAACTTCTATTCTACTAAAAAAACTCAAAAGAAAGCTAAGAAAAAGGAATATAAAAAGAAAGCAAAACTAAACCGGGTTGCCTCCCGTAAGCACTATTTTTAACATCGTTAGCCCGATGAACCTACCTTGGCTTAATCCGACGATGTGAGAGCCAAAGTTGCTCTAATCTCTTCTTCCGATTCGGCTTGCTCATAGAACTTCTTCAATCTGTGTCCATTGACAGATGGCTCCATTGTTATCGACGAGCTCCACTGCTCCATGAGGATAGATGTGGTGAACCACAAATGGCCCACTCCATCTCGTCCTTGGCTTCCCTGGAAATAAGCGGAGTCTAGAGTTGAAAAGAAGTACCTTGTCACCAACTTCATAAGTTTTGGGCATCAATTTCTGATCATGCAACCGTTTGGTACGATCCTTGTAGATCTCGGCATTCTCGTACGCCTTTAGCCTCAACTCCTCTAGCGCTTTCAAATCCATGAATCTTTTTGCTCCTGCCGCATCGAGATTCATATTGAGATCTTTGAGAGCCCATAATGCCTTGTGCTCCATCTCGACGGGAAAATGGCACGACTTGCTAAACACTAGATTGTAGGGAGTGGTGTGTAGGGGTGTCTTGTACGCCATTCTATACGCCCACAAAGCATCATCCAACTTTGATGACCAATCCTTCCTTGAGCGGGAAACCGTCTTTTCTAGTATGCTCTTGATTTGCCTGTTTGAAACTTCAACTTGGCCACTAGTTTGGGGAAGATATGGTGTTGCCACCCGATGTGATACCCCATACTTAGCTAGAAGTGCTTCAAAACTCCGCTCTATGAAATGTGATCCACCATCACTAATGAGGACTCTTGGTACGCTAAACTTGGGAAAAATGTTAGTCTTAATAAACTTAGCCACGGTTCTAGCGTCATTGGTTCTTGTAGCAACGACCTCCACCCAGTTAGAGACATAATCAACCGCAACCAGGATATACTTGTAGGGGCCCGATGAAAGTAAAGGTCCCATGAAGTCTATGCCCCACACGTCGAATAATTCGACCTCTAGTATCCCTGTCAGTGGGTTCTCATGTCTCCAAGTTATGTTGCCAGAGCGTTGACACTCACCACATGATGTCACAAAGTCATGTACGTCCCCGAAAATAGTTGGCCAATAGAGACCACTTTGAAGAATCTTCATCGTGGTTTTGAATCCTTTAGCTTGGCCACCGGTGGGAAATGTGTGACATTGACGAATCACACTCTCTATCTCTTCTTCTGGAATACAACGCCTAAAGAGGTGATCACTTCCTTGAACAAGTAAGGGTCATCCCAATAGTACTATTTAACATCATGGAGAAATCTCTTTTTCTTTTGCGGGGTTAGTCCCTCGGGAATTACGCCTCCTACAATGTAGTTAGCAAAATCCGCAAAAGCCTCTAATAGCATGAATTGATTGAAAAGAAGTAGAAGCAAGAGATGAAGAAGGAATTGAATCAAAAACAATGAGTTCGAGTTGAGAAAACGTACTTGACTGGGTCGTTACCGAGTCTAGTTGGGTCGGTATCAACCCTGAAGCTTCTATATTCCCATCGGTAACGACATCTTGCGGCTCGGTATCGAGCTCTTCGATTATGGTATCGATGCGCCCTAATTCGATGCTGATGTGATCGACGCCCTCCAGCATCGGTGATGGCTCGGTACCAACCCCATTAGGGTCGGTAACGAGGGTTTTACCATTTTCTACCTCATTCAGCATGAGGTGTTCGTCTGGTCTAGAGTCGTTTATTGGTGATGTCTCTTTATTTAGTGGTGTTTTATATATGATTCCCTTTGTAAATATGTTTCTTTTTCCCCTTTTCTTGTGTGTTTTGTTTCTTTTTAGCTTAGTTCCCGTATTTCTATGAGATTCGGAGACTATGGCGTTTATGTGTTTTGTAGGTGTTTTGGCATGGATCAAGGGTCGTTTTGAAGGAGAATCGGAACATGAAGCAAGGCCCGAGCTTAAGAGGGAAAGAGAGGAGCAAGCCATGAAGAAGAACAAGAGAAAAGCCAACCAGAAGAAGGTGGAACGAGGTCCGGATCGAGTTAGAACCAACGCCGGACCCGAGATGATTTTTCTACCTCGGACCGACTTGCCCAGTAAGTCGGGCCCGAGGTGCTCCGTGTCGGTCCGAATCGGTCGCTGGCTGGAGGAGGTTCCCACACACTTAGCAACGAACCAACTCTCAAAAACTCTCAAGAGGATACTTGGAGAGCAAGGAGGAAGGAGAGGAGAAGGAGAAGAGAGGGAATCGACATAGGAAAAGGAGATTTGATAGGTTTGGTTAATAGATTAGCTTTGCCTTGTTTTGATTTTGTGGATTTGGAAACCTTGGATTGGAGTTTGTGGATTGCTTTTGATTTGTGAATGAAATTTGGCTTTGGTTTGAGATTGATGATGTTGATTGCTTTGCTTTGTGATTTGTTTGCTTTCTTTGTTTGCCATATGGAGTAGATCTCCTTGATCTTGGGTTATGGGGGAAAACTCTAGCTAGGTTGGGCTAGAAACCCCAATTCCATAAGCCTTGAGTGCTTGATCTAGGAACCCACTCTACATAGAGCTACAATTCCTTATGAAAGTAAGGAATCAAGGCTTGTGATTGGCAAAGTAACGAAAGTGAACATTTGTCCATCTCAAGACCTTGCTTCGAAGGGGATTTCCCCAATGATCGATGTGTAGAAGTGGTTGGAACGAGGGTGAAAGCACCTCGATCCTATTCCGATCATCACTTATTGCTTGAATTGGGGTGGAAAAGCCTTAATCTACTAGAGAAGGAACCCAAAAGCCCAAGATCTACTTTCAATCTTTGAGTTCGACAAACCCAGCTACCTCGGGCCCGACTTGCTCTACGTCGGTCCCGACTTCCCTCTTTGTCGCCAACATCGGGCCCGACGTGACACTTGTGTCGGTCCCGACTGTTCTCTTTGTTTCCCTTTGTTTTAAGTTCTCCTTTCCAGCTTTCTAGTGTTTAGGCACCTCAATCGAGTAGATTTCCCGAGTGTTCGACACCCAACATGTGCTACAACGGGGTCGGGTTATAAATTGGATCTCTAGACCCTCGCATTCGTGAGCGATCAATTGGCACTACATTGTTGGATTCGGTGATGTGTTCAACTAGAAACCTAGATAAGTGATCCGCCACCAAGTTTTATGCTCCTTTTTTATCTCTAATCTCATGATCAAATTCCTGCAATAAGAGCATCCAACGGAGTAGCCTAGGCTTGGCATACTTTTTGGCCATTAGATATCTAACAACCTCATTGTCAGTATAAACTATCACTTTTGAATAAACAAGATAGGATCGAATTTTTTCGAAAGCAAATACTATGGCGAGGAATTCCTTCTCTGTTGTAGTATACTTACTCTGCGCCTCATCAAGCGTCTTACTCGCATAGTAGATGGCGTGGAGCTTTTTGTCCTTCCGTTATCCTAGAACTGCGCCAACAGCATAGTCACTGGCATCACACATAATGATGGCCGGATCGATGGAGGGGATGATGGTGCAAAGAGATCGCCACGAGAATCCAAGGAATTCCGACAACAAACACCACGCAACTGACCCGTGTTCAACTGGCTGGATCTTCCTCGTCCGAACTCGAAATTGAGTGATTCCAATTCGAGAAGTTAGATCTATGAGTCTAGTTGAAGTCCTCAAAATATGAGACCGAGATGATGAGCGGATTGAAAGTTATGTCGAATTTACTGAGATGGTGCAGAAACCTCCGAGATGGATGATGGTTCGAAATGGAGAGAACAAGGGGATATGGATGCTTGATAACTTGGATATGACTCACCAAGCTCTCAAACAAACTAGGATGCTCGAAATTGTCGGATATGACTCACCAACAATTGAACAATGAGAATTGAACGAAACAAAACAAGAACTTCGAATTGAAAATGCAAGGAAAAGAGAAGCAAATTTCGTCCAAGTCTAGCAACAAAGGGTGAGGGGGACGACCATATAACCTAGAAAGCAACCTCACAAAGTTAGCCCCTTCACTTAAGGAAATTACAAAAATTAACCCAAAAACCCGAAAACTTAATAATTGTCCTTTCTGTCGAATTGTCACTTAGAACCATGAAGTAGAATAAAACTCCAACCATCTTCATTGCACTCTTTCGAAAAGCTACACCCCATGAGCTCTTCTTGCACTTGACATAGAATGGCCTTAGCTCGGGATCGCGTAATACGACCTAGATAAGGTGGTGTAGTTCCTTGAGCTTTGGCACCATCAAAACCGGAAGGCAAGGGCGCGCCACCATCCAAGCTTGTTGGCGCGTCTAGGGTATGCTGAGGCTCCTCCAAGTGTTCCGACGTGTGCTCCTCCAAGTGTTGCTCCTCCAAGTGTTCCGAAGTGTGCTCCATAGTTGGCTCGGACATCGATGGAATCACATCATCCTCCTCCCCTTGAAAAGGGTTCGTCCTCGAACCTAGATCCTGCTCAAACTCAACATCATTGTTAGAAAAATAAGGAACAAGATCGGATACGTTGAATACCTCATGGACGCCATAATTCGGAGGAAGATAAAGCTTGTAAGCATTGTCGTTGATGCGCTCTAACACTTGGAATGGTCCATCTCCACGTGGCTTAAGCTTAGAATTTCGAAGAGTAGGAAACCTCTCCTTCCTCAAATGAACCCAAACAAGGTCGCCGGGTTCAAAAATCAGCTCCTTGCGCCCTTTATCAGCTTGGCGCTTGTATTGCAATGTTCGCCTCTCCAATTGAAGACGAGTATCCTCATGAATCTGCTTAATATACTCAGCCCGGTCCCGTCCTTCACGACTCTCTCGATCGGACATAGCATAAGGCGCTAAATCAAGTGGTGTAACGGGATTGCGCCCATACACCACCTCAAAAGGCATCTTCTTTGTAGCGGAATGAATGGACCTATTGTAAGCAAACTCAATGAAAGGAAGGCACTCTTCCCACCTGCGCAAATTAGTTTTCAAAATAGAACGCAACAAGGCACCAAGGGTACGATTAACGACCTCGGTTTGCCCATCCGTTTGCGGGTGGCAAGTAGTAGAGAATAAGAGCTTGGTTCCAAGCTTGGACCAAAGAGTCTTCCAAAAGAAACTTTGAAATTTAACATCACGGTCAGAAACAATAGATTTAGGGACCCCATGCAACCGAACCACATTATCAAAGAACAAGGTGGCAACATTAACAGCATCATCGGTTTTGTGGCAAGCAATAAAATGTGCCATCTTAGAAAATCTATCTACCACCACAAAAATAGAGTCCCTACCCCTTTTTGTCCTAGGCAACCCCAAAACAAAGTCCATAGAAATATCCTCCCATGGGGCACTAGGAATAGGCAAAGGGGTATACAAACCGTGAGGGTGCACTTTAGACTTTGCACGCACACATGTAGCACATGAAGCACAAAAGTTCTCTACCGACCTAAGCATGTGAGGCCAATAGAAATGTTCCCTAAGCATATGCAAAGTTTTCATGACACCAAAATGTCCCATGAGGCCGCCACCATGGGCCTCTTGGACAAGCAAACGCCTAACCGAACCACTAGGCACACACAAGCGAGTTCCCTTAAAAAGAAACCCATCATGCAAATAAAATTGATCCCGACTTCCCCCCTTCAAACAAGCATGAAAAATATCACTAAACTCAGCATCATGAGCATACAACTCCTTCATGAAAGAAAATCCAAGCAATCGTGCATCTAGTAAGGATAAAAGAGCGTACCTCCGGGACAACGCGTCGGCGACGACGTTGTCCTTGCCTTTCTTATGCTTGATGACATAGGGAAAGGATTCAATGAACTCAACCCATTTGGCATGCCTCCGATTCAGTTTTGCTTGCCCTCTCAAGTACTTCAACGCCTCATGATCGGAATGGATAACAAACTCTCGAGGCAAGAGATAGTGCTCCCACACCCTTAGCACTCGAACAAGAGCAAGTAGCTCTTTGTCGTACGTGGGGTACTTGAGCTCGGCACCTCCAAGCTTCTCACTATAATAGGCTATGGGACGTCCCTCTTGCATAAGCACACCACCGAGCCCAATTCCCGACGCATCACACTCAATCTCGAACATCTTGCCAAAGTCGGGAAGAGCTAACAACGGCGCGTGTGTCAACTTAGCCTTAAGGGCAGCAAAGGCCTCTTCTTGCGCCTCTCCCCACATAAATGGAACATTCTTCTTGGTGAGGAAGGTCAAAGGCGCAGCCAAGGTACTAAAATCACGAACAAACCGGCGGTAGAAACCGGCTAGGCCAAGGAAACTCCGGACTTGTGTCATAGTTGTCGGTGTGGGCCATTCTTGAATCGCCTTCACCTTCTCTTCATCTACTTGAAGTCCATTCCTACTCAAAACAAAACCAAGAAATACCACGTGATCCGAACAAAAGTGGCACTTCTTGAAGTTAGCAAATAGGCGTTCCCGTTTCAAAGCTTCAAGCACTTGCCTAAGGTGCTCGACATGGGATGATAAATCGTGGCTATAAATCAAAATATCATCAAAGTATACAACCACAAACTTACCAATAAAAGGGCGGAGGACGTGGTTCATCAAGCGCATGAAAGTGCTCGGAGCGTTGGTTAATCCGAAGGGCATAACCAACCACTCGTATAGGCCTTTCTTGGTTTTGAACGCCGTCTTCCATTCATCTCCCTCCTTCATCCTTATTTGATGATAACCGCTCTTGAGATCAATTTTGGAGAAGAGACTCGCCCCATGCAGCTCGTCAAGCATATCCTCAAGTCTCGGAATCGGGTGACGATACTTGATAGTAATATTGTTGATCGCTCGACAATCAACGCACATCCTCCATGTGCCGTCCTTCTTAGGCACAAGAATGACGGGCACGGCACACGGGCTGAGGCTCTCACGCACATATCCCTTATCAAGGAGCTCTTGGACTTGCCATTGAAGCTCCTTAGTTTCCTCCGGATTGGCTCGATAGGCTGGACGGTTCGGTAGAGTGGCACCGGGGACAAAGTCGATTTGATGCTCGATTCCCCTAAGCGGTGGTAGTCCCGGTGGCACCTCTTCTTGGAAAAGCTCCTCAAAGTCCTGCAAAAGAGTAGATATGGAAGGAGGAAGATCAACTAATTCTTGGGAAGATAAATAAGATTCTTGAAAAACAAGTAAAACGCAAACGCCACTTCCCTTGAAAGTATGAATAATCTCCTTCGGTTTGGCCAAAAGCAAGGGCGTAGAAGGGCCGCCTAGAGCTAGCTTCTTGTCCTTCTTTCCCTCTCGAAGCGCATGCTTCTTCCTTTGCTCCTTCGCTGCGTGGTCCAACATGATTTCATGGGGGGTCATCGGGTGCAACGTCACCTTCTTTCCCTCTATTTGAAAGTGATACTCGTTGGAGACTCCATCATGAATAGCTCCCTTATCATATTGCCAAGGGCGCCCCAAAAGAAGATGACAAGCGGTCATCGGCACCACATCACACTCCACCTCATCCTTGTAAGGCCCTATAGAAAAGCAAATACGAGCCCTTTCCTTGACTTGGATCGGGGCATTAGAATTCAACCAACATAGAGGATAAGGTAAAGGATGGCAAGTAGTTTTCAAGGAAAAGCGATCCACCACCTCTTGACTAATAATATTACAACAAGACCCGCTATCGATAATCACACTACATACCTTATCCATAATTTTGCATCGAGTGTGAAAGATAACCTCTCGTTGGCTAGGTGTGGTGGTGTTCTCCGTCATGAAAAGCGTCCGTTGTACCACGAAGCACTCACCCTCCTCGGCGGTGACATGGAGGCCGTCTTCCTCAACCTCGGGGCTCTCTTCTTCCTCTTCCGCATCCCCTTCTTCCTCATACTCGTACTCCCCTTGGGAGTTAAGAAGAACCTTCCGTTCGTTGGGACAATCCCGAGCATAATGCCCATGTCCAAGGCACTTGAAACACTTCACGTCGCTCGCCTTCACACCGCCTTCTTGCCGAGGACGTGGGGAAAACTCTTTCCTCGGTTGAGGAGTCGAGTCCTTCCTTATTTCCGGCTTCCTAAACTGAGTTGGTGGTGCCTTAGGAGCCGTGGATGAAGGCTGCCACGTTCGAGAAGTGGTTGAACTCGAACGCCGTTGAGCAAGTTGCTTGTAGATATGGTTGGTATAATGAAGCACTTGCTCAATATCGGTACCCCTACTAAAATGCTGCATACTCACCACATTTTTTAGTTCCAAATTTAACCCATTGACAAATTTAGAGATGACATACCCGTCGGGAAATTGTACTCGGGAACGGAAGATGAGCATACGCAGCTCGTTGTAGAACTCATCGGGAGTCCGGTTTCCTTGACGCACTTGCTCCAACTTGGCATGGATGCGCTCCGTGTAATCTTGAGGCACGAACCTCTCTTCTAAGGCCTCTCTTAGATCTTGCCATGTGTTAAGTTGAGGCATCCGACATGCTCTCCTCAAAGCCTTGTCCTCGAGCCACCATTGGTAAGCAAAGTCGGTGAAGTGTATGGCCGCCATGGCCACCCGCCTCGCATCATCATAGCCATAGAAGTCAAAGATTGACTCCACCTTGGCAAGCCAATCAAGACAGGCATCGGCGTCGGAAGTTCCCGAAAATGTCGGCACGTTCAGCTTGATGCCGTAATGGGGATCCCGGGGCCGCTCTTCTTGTTGCACCGGCGCGCCATGCCAAGCCTGCCCGGCACCACCATTGGCCGGCCCTCTAGGAGGTTGGCCGCGCCTTGGGAGATGCAAGAGAGGTGGGGGTTGAGTAGCCGTTGCAGGATTGACCTCTTGATAGCTCGGCGCTCCATAACCTGACAAGTTAGTAGCACTAATAGGAATACTATTAGGAAATGTAGCAAATGAAGGCCTTACCCCGGAATTGGCCACAAAGTGTGGATTGTGGAAGCTCGTCGGAGGAATGTAAGGAGGCATAATCCCCATGGAGGTGCTCACACCGATGGATGCTTGCGCCTCCGAGTTTGGCAAGTAAGAAGTAGAGGCCTCCTCTTGTAACGACTCCACTTGGTTAGCGCTTTGTAGCACACTTGGTAGAGCCCCCGTATGAGACACCCGTGCTCTATCATCTTGGCCTCGCACTTGGCTCTCCAAATCAGTCAACCTAGTTCCCAAAGCCTCAATGGATTGTTGCAAGGATTGTTGCATGTTTTGCAACATGGCAGCCACCGAACTAGTGGACGTCTCCTCAACTTGTTCCTTATTCTGGTCATCACCTACACTTGTCATCGTAAAAACAAGGCAAAGATCAAGGTATAGAGGTCACACGAATTAATCACCAAGACTTGCCCGAGATGAAAATCCGACAAGTTGCAAGTAGGCAAAAACAACAAAGGCAACAAAGAGAGAATTCACCACACACTTGCTTAGGAAAACAATGCTAGGAAGCTACTAAACCACCAAGACTCAACACCAAGTATTACAAATTAATTAATTTTTTGTTTGTTTCGAGCAGGCCTTTGCTAGGCACTACTAGACGACTACTCTTTGTAGGCCTTTGCTAGGCACTACAAGATGACTACTCTTTCCGTGCCCGGCCCCTTATTAGCTTTACGCCGCCGGGCAAGGTTTTTCTAGTCTTTAATCTTTCTTTCTATGCCTGGCCCCTTATTAGCTTTCGCCGCCGGCAAGGTTTTTCTGATTATTCAACAAAAAATTTCAAGACACTTAAACAACAACACAAGATGTCTCGTCTTGGTGTCGTTCCCGTATCCTAGCACCGTAGCCAACAACAAGCATGTAATGACAACAAACAAGGCTGGTTTGGACCTCAATCCCACGTTTTTTAACTCAGCAAAATCAGCAAGACACACTTAAAACCAACACTAAAGAAAGGCTTAAATTCAAGCAACAAATGCACCCTTTCAACTACCAACTTTTGATAACTCTTTTGGGTGTTCTATTGGAACGTTTTTTGAGCATGGTTTGCAGCCATGGCTGAACACACACTCGGCCAAGACAACCACAAGATCAAGACAAAGCAACGACCACAACAACACACAACAAGGACACTATGGTCGCACACAACAACACAACGCATCCAATAAAGAGTTCGAACCTAAAACTTGCAACAAGTGGAAATTCAAGGTCGGAACAAGGTTTAGATGGCGATACCTTCGCGTGGATCTGATACCACTTGATGGCCGGATCGATGGAGGGGATGATGGTGCAAAGAGATCGCCACGAGAATCCAAGGAATTCCGACAACAAACACCACGCAACTGACCCGTCTTCAACTGGCTGGATCTTCCTCGTCCGAACTCGAAATTGAGTGATTCCAATTCGAGAAGTTAGATCTATGAGTCTAGTTGAAGTCCTCAAAATATGAGACCGAGATGATGAGCGGATTGAAAGTTATGTTGAATTTACTGAGATGGTGCAGAAACCTCCGAGATGGATGATGGTTCGAAATGGAGAGAACAAGGGGATATGGATGCTTGATAACTTGGATATGACTCACCAAGCTCTCAAACAAACTAGGATGCTCGAAATTGTCGGATATGACTCACCAACAATTGAACAACGAGAATTGAACGAAACAAAACAAGAACTTCGAATTGAAAATGCAAGGAAAAGAGAAGCAAATTTCGTCCAAGTCTAGCAACAAAGGGTGAGGGGGACGACCATATAACCTAGAAAGCAACCTCACAAAGTTAGCCCCTTCACTTAAGGAAATTACAAAAATTAACCCAAAAACCCGAAAACTTAATAATTGTCCTTTCCGTCGAATTGTCACTTAGAACCATGAAGTAGAATAAAACTCCAACCATCTTCATTGCACTCTTTCGGAAAGCTACACCCCATGAGCTCTTCTTGCACTTGACATAGAATGGCCTTAGCTCGGGATCGCGTAATACGACCTAGATAAGGTGGTGTAGTTCCTTGAGCTTTGGCACCATCAAAACCGGAAGGCAAGGGCGCGCCACCATCCAAGCTTGTTGGCGCGTCTAGGGTATGCCGAGGCTCCTCCAAGTGTTCCGACGTGTGCTCCTCCAAGTGTTGCTCCTCCAAGTGTTCCGAAGTGTGCTCCATAGTTGGCTCGGACATCGATGGAATCACATCACATAATCTCAAAGGGCAAGGTCCAATCTGGGGACTGTATAATAGGGGCGGAAACAAGGGCTTCTCTTAACTTGTGAAAAGCTTCAAGACATTCTAGAGACAGCTCAAACACCACATCTTTCATCAGTAGGTTAGTCAAACACCACATCTTTCATTAGTAGGTTAGTCAATGGTTTAGCTATCTTAGAAATGTTTTGGATAAAACGTCTATAGAAGCCAGCATGCCCTAGAAAACTCCTAACGTCTTTAACAGAAGGGGGAGGAGGTAGTTTTTCAATAAGCTCAATTTTAGCTTTGTCTACTTCTATCCCTCTTTTTAAGACGGGGTATCCTAGTACAATTCCCTCTTGAACCATAAAATGACATTTTTTCAATTTAGCACAAGGTTGGTTTCTTCACATCTTTTAAGTACACATGCAAGATTAGCAAGACAAGTATCAAAGGAAGAACCATACACAGAAAAATCATCCATAAAGACCTCTACAATGTCCTCTATCATGTCAAAAAAGATAGCCATCATGCACCTTTGGAAGGTGGCAGGGGCATTACAAAGCCCAAATGGTATTCTCTTATATGCAAAAGTCCCATAGGGATATGTAAAGGTAGTCTTCTCCTGATCATCAAGATGAATGGGAATTTGCCAAAACCCGCTATAGCCATCTAAGTAACAGAAATAATCATGTTGGGCTAAGCGTTCCAACACTTGATCAATAAAAGGAAGAGGAAAATGATCTTTCCTACTAGCACTATTGAGCTTCCCTATAATCAATGCACATCCTCCAACTAGTTATGGTCCTAGTGGGGATTAGCTCTCCCTTTTCGTTTTCAATGACGGTCATTCTCCCTTTTTAATGATTTCCTTTTTAACCACCTTTCATGTTAGGGTTTAACCTACGTTGATGCTCTATGGTTGGTTTATGATTGTCCTCCACGTAAATCCGATGCATGCAAAGTGAGGGGGATTAGCTCTCCCTTTTCGTTTTCAATGACGGTCATTCTCCCTTTTTAATGATTTCCTTTTTAACCACCTTTCATGTTAGGGTTTAACCTACGTTGATGCTCTATGGTTGGTTTATGATTGTCCTCCACGTAAATCCGATGCATGCAAAGTGAGGGGGATATGTCGGTTATATCATCCACCCGAAATAGCCTATTGCCTTTCTATATGTCCTAAGCACAAAAAGAAGCTTCTCTACTTCCTCATCTTTTAGTTTAGCATTGATGATGACGAGAAAGGTAGAGTTAGGACCAAGAAATTCGTACATGAGAGAGTCTGGAAGGGGCTTGAGCGTTGGGGTAGGCTCAACCGGAATAAGAATGGGCTCTTCGAGCTCTGTCTTTAAGACTTTTTCAAGGCACTCAAACGTCAAGATCTCTTCATCCTCGGTTAAAAGACTCGGTACCGATGTAGAGGGGGTCGGTACCGATTTATCTTTGCCTGCCAGGAGACTTGGTGCCGAGGTTGAGATGCTCTGTACCAAGGCTGTAGTATCAGTTTCGCCGATCTTCGTCCCGAAAATGTATCTCCTGCCGAAAGTCGCCCGATGGGGTCCCCACATTCAATGTAATCGTTGTGGGTGTAGAGCATCTTAACTTTGGCTTCGTTGGTCTCCTTCATTGTAGGATTGAACCGGAATTCCACTACCTCATCCTTAATTTCGAAAGTTAGGAGTCCTATCCTAACGTCAATTATGGCACCGGCTGTGGCGAGGAATGGTCTCCCTAAAATGATGGGTACCATTGGATCTTCGGGCATTTCCGTGACTATAAAATCATTGGGAACGAAGAATTTGCCCACTTGCATTGGAAAGTCGTCTACAACTCCTGTTGGCTTGACGCACGATCCATCCGCCATGTACGACCGCATGTTGAACGACTCCAATGGTCCCATGCTGGCCTTGGACCAATTTGACAATGGCAGAAGACTTCCACTGGCGCCTAGATCGCATAAAGCTTTGAATCTATGGGTGCCAATGCCAATGGTGATTGCAAATTTTCCTCGAACCCCTACCCTCTCCGGGATCTCTAGAGATCGGACCTCATCTGTCTGCTCTGACATCGACCTTTTCCTGCTAAGAATGTCTTTCAAGAATTTGGTGTAAGCCGACATTTCGCTTAGGGCCTCAACAAATGGTATAGAAATATTTAAGCCTTGAAGAATCATAACGAAACGCTTAAACTCGCCTTTGGTTGAGTCCTTAGACTTTTTAGTAGGGAAGGGGAGAGACTTCACCAATCTCGGAACCAAAGCGGGCTCAAGAGCTGGTGGCTGGTGCTACCAGATCGACAATTGGGTTAATCGGTGTTGCGGAAGGTTCAGTACCGACCTTGGTGGGGTCGGTATCGAGTTTGGGACTAAGGGAGTGGCTCGGTGTAGAGAACTTACTTGGGTTGGGGTCGATAACGAGCTTTGGAGCATCGGTACCGAGTGTTTTAGGCTTGGGAACGACCCCTTTCGGCGCGTTATCGATCTTGGTCGTGGCATCTTCTTCGGTATCGGGTTCTTTTTCCTTTTCCTCAGCACGATTTGGTAGTTTCTTTTCGCTCCAGAGGTGTATGGCTGTTATTTGTCCTCTAGGGTTCTCGTCGGGGCCGCCCGGGAGTTGCCCTTGCGGTCTCGGAATTTGTGCAGCTAGGTCCTCCAGTTGTGAGTCAACGCTCTTCTTCCAGTTCTCGAACTCTCCCCACCCTTTCATTTGATTATTGAGGTTAGCTTGGACTCCATTGATTTCATTCTTCACTCCATTGATCCCTTCATGAAGTCTTTGCACCTAGGATGGGGGCTCTTGATAGCCCGGGGGTCTATAAGGTACGGGCCGTCTATCTGGAGGAGGGGCTGTATAATTCTGATTCTGATTTTGATTTTCCCAAGTCGGATAATTGTTTGGCCTGTCATAATTAGCAGGAGGTTTTCTGTACTGTCCTCTCATATAATTTATTTCAGCGTATGTCTCAGCGACTCTTACCTGCTCAATGTTAGTGCAAGTAGAAGTACTATGGCTTTGAGAGCCGCATTCTTGACAAGGTTGAGAGGTTTTCAGAAAACTTACCTATTTCTTCATGCGAATGATCTCATCTTGTAAAAATTGATTTTTGACTTCGGGATTAACTTCATCTTTATTTCGTATGTAGAGACGTTTTTTTGGCTGAGATGACTGTTGGGTTCGATACATGGCATCGTTGATACGTGATTGCCTCGGAATCCTCCTTAGAAATCTCGTAGTAATCCCACAAAGTCCCGATCTTGCCAGCAAATACGAATCAAACCTACAATAGCTTTCAATTCAGATTCCTTGTGATGCAAGTAATGAAAATTCGAAATTGAATGGAGATAAATCTGATTCGAACACTTAAGATTGAATCAAAAGAGATAGTTCAATTGGATTGGCTCTAACGCTAAATCCAATTGATGAACTAGTTTGATTCTTAACAATCAAGACTAGAACTAATCAATTGATCAATTTGAATGAACAAACTGAATTAAACTCAAGAACAAGAGAGAGAATTCGGTTGGAATGATGTTGATCGATCAAGCAATTGCAAGCAAACACAAATTGTTGTTTTTGGGCCCAAGAGATAGATTAAACCAATTTGGGTTTAATCTCTCTCAAGCTGATTTTTATTAATGAAATGCAAGAGTATTTATAGTAGAATACAAAGCTATGACTTGGGGAGCAAGGAGTAGAGGTGGTCGGCCCTAAGAGAGAGGAATTGGCCTCCTTGTCTTGCTTCCCAAGATATAATAAAAATATCTAATTAAATCTATCTAGATCCCCTTAAATAAAATAAATCATGTCTGATTTATTTATTTAAGGAAACAACCTAACAAACTAAAAATATCTCTAACAACCAGGAGAGAGAATATTCAACCAACTAACATCAGCCTATTGATTGAATTTCTCTACATTATTTAAAATAAAAAATCGTTCATAAATAAAATAAATAAAGATAGAAATTTAGACTAAAGATAAGATTCTCGTAAGCCTTGAACAGCTCTCAGTAAAACCCAGCTTTCGGCCCTTTACTGTTGGATTCTGAATTTGATGTAAACTATAAAGTTGTAGAACTTTTAATTATCTTTCCAACGAGTACTTATCGGACTTGAGATGAATTTTCTAGCCCATGTTATGACCAGTTTACTGAGCACTATTTTCTATTTGACGGGTTTCTTAACTTTCCGAACTTTGAAGACTTCATCCTTTTCCTTGGTGGCCTTGGACGCCATTGATGAATATCTTCAACAAATAAGATCAAGTCCTTGAATTTATTCTTGAGCTTGAATGCTCGAGACCTTGGGAAAGGTCTTGGTTTTGGCCTCTTACACACCTTCTTTGCAAGCATCTTCTTCATGGTCCTTTGATCGCTATCAATCGTAATTGGTAAATTTGTCCAGCAACTCCCATACATCAGTGGGATCCATCTCAATAAAACCGCAAGCAGTGTGCATATTGATGCGGTTCTTTGTGTCAGCGTTAATCTCTTGAAAGAAGATTTCTTGGCGCAGATATGGTGGTTGCCCATGAGTAGGGCACTATCTGAGCATCTCCTTGCATCTTTCCCACGTCTCCACAAATGCCTCGTTAGGCAGCTGGTGGTAGGTGGTGATACGTTTTCTCAACTCTGATGTCTTAGCAAGAGGGAAGAACTTTGTCAGAAATTGATCATACAAAGCTTGCCAAGTCTTGATAGACTTAGGATGTAAGCTCTCTAGCTAGCTCAGGGCCTTTCCTGTAAGAGACCACCTGAAAGCTTTTAACAGAACATATTCTAAAGAGACACCTACAGCAGCAATAGTGTCACATAAATCAAGAAAAATTTTAATACGTTCCATAGGGCACTCAGTAGGTTTCCCTTCAAACTGAGCCCGTTTTATTAAGGATATGAATTGAGACTTAATCTCAAAAGTTTTCTCTATCTCCGGAAGCACAATTGTGGACTTTGGCACCCTTAGTTCTGGATGCATATACTGTTTAGCATTCCTTGGATAGGCATTGAGTTGATCATGTGGAGCGGTTTTTTCAAGTTGTGAGGCCTCAAGCAGCATTTGGAGCGCACCCATTTGTTGTGCCATCTCTTTAGGTGTCATGGCCATGGATTGATTTCCTCGTCTTCTACGATGAAGGACGCGTTCGGGTTCAGAATAATAATAGATGTGATCAAAGTCAAGCCGGCATCGTCCTGCTGGCATAAGTTGAGAAAACAAACAAAAGAAAAAAAATAGAAAAAAAAACGGGGTCGAGCTATTCCAACACCCACGAGTAATCAAACAAGAACTATTGAGTATAAGGAGGTCAGGATCGTCCACAAGAAGCAAAGTTTGTTTGATTACTAAACTATAAAACAGGAAAACACAGAAACAAAGTAAAGCAGAGATGGCAATAAAAACAACAAGCTATGACAGCCTCGGTACCGATCTTGTCAAGGTCGGTAACGATGTTGGGTTTCGACACAAACAAAGAAACTTAACACAGACTAACTGTAGGCTCGGTACCGACCTGTAACCCTCGGTAACGAGTCTGGATAGAGTAAAAATGAAGGTAATCCAAATGGAGGAAAATCTAGGATAAGGGTTTACCAAGACATAATCATGCATACGAAATAGTGTGAAGGATAAATAACATGCCTTAAGGATAAAGCTATCAACTTTCGTTGATTCAAGCAAGTAAATCAATCAATTTTCATAAATCAATCCACTCTCTACTTATTTTTGATCCAAAGCTCGAACTTTCGTTATCAAACAATATCAACATTCAAGGTTACAACTTTCTCTTTCGTTCAAGTAATAGACTTGAATTACCTCGACTTTCGTCTAAGTATAAGCATAAAACAAGTAGATAAAGGATAGAAGGCAATCAAACATTCATCACACACATTCAATCATGCATAACTATGTTAGGTTTTCAACCCCGACCCTAGAAAAGCGAACTACTCACTCATGATCAAAACTAAACAAGCAATTAAATTGAATAAGAACATTGAATAAGAACAAACAAAGGCTTACTTGAATTATAAATCAGAACTCGTATTTAAACACAATGTCAAACTCGAAAACAGAGAGCAAAATAGAGACTCGATTTTCTCTCGTGTCTCCAATCGATCGTCTTCAATATCATCTGAAAGAAAATTCTCTCCTTAAACTAGACTAAAACAAGGTATTTATACAAAAAGAAACTATCTAACAAGAGTCCTAAAAATAGAAACTTTCGTAACTAAAAAGATTGCAAGATGAAAGATATAAAATCTGAAAGTCGACGTCGCCAACCTACACAGGCCACCTCGGTGTCGACCTGGACAGGGTCGGTAGGACTCTTGCTGAACTTCTTCAACAAACTCTGTTGCATAGCTCGGTACTGACCCTCATAGGTCGGTAACGAGCTCTCTGTCTTGGTTCTTTTGTACATTTTGCATAGCTCCTTTTGAATTTGACGGGATCTTCAAAGCGTATTCTTCTCTTCTTCTCTTCCACATGCTCCACCATCAACCTCTCGATCTCAACTCCCTCGAAATGCTCCTTTTTGCTTTGAAAACCTATAAAATACACAAAAAACGGAGTAGCTTCCATACTTTTCACTAAATATGTAAATTTATCCTAAAACACACAAAACAAGCACTAAAACTCAACTAATCTAAGCTAAACAACTTAAGAAAAAACTCCTAAAAACTATACTAAAAACATGAACATCAATCATCGAAAATTCATATTTTCAAATTCTAACAGAACTTACTGCAATCCTCTCTTGAGTGAATCCTATAGCAAAAAAATAGACCTTCATCTCTTCTAGGGAAGAAGAGTTAATATTTTGTTTGATATTCAAAAGAATATGGAGTATAACTTAAGCAACATTTGTAATTGGAGGAAGGGAAGCAATTACTTGATCTTAAAGCTCTTTTTTTCCTTTAATTTGTTTGGTCCATTAGTACTTAGGCAATATTTTGGCTCACAAACCGACATTTTAAAATTGAACTGTCATATGAACGAGTATTCGGTCGGAAGCATCATATGAGAAAATAAGAAGTTTGTTTTAGTTGTAATGTATCAACTAAGTGTGTTGTTGTTATTAGAACCTCCTATGGTTTTGGTCTTATTCGACATATAATTGGTAGCTTTTTATTCTATTATCCAGTATAGTCATGCTAATAGACATGAGAATGTTGTGGCTCTATATATAGCTCGTATATGGCCCCCTCGAGTCGGAACACATGCATGTTTTCAAACCAAACAAAATGTAGCCACATATTGAGATTTGGGCGATTTAGCTTCATTAATGGCATTTATAGGCTTAAATCATCGGAATCGTTGTTTTCAAATTCTAATAGAATTTACTTTAATCCTTTATTGAGTGAATCATTAAGCAAAAAAATTAAACTTATCTCCTTCAAGGGAGAAGAGTTAATATTTTGTTTGATATTTAAAGGAATACATATAATTTAAGCAACATTTGTAACCCGAAGAAGGGAAGTGATCGATCTAAACCTCTTTCTTTTTTCTTAAATTTTTTGGGTCACAAGTAGACATTCTAAAATTGAAGTGGTGATGCGACCCCCGTTAAGGATGCTAGCCAGGAGGCCGACTCATTCACACTTCGCTCGGATGGTCCCGTCACCCTTGTCAGGGTTCGCGCAATCGAGACTGCGACACAATCACTCGTGTCGCGCCTTATCGCAGGCCACGGCGCGCCCCTCTTCGCGCCGACGCACACTGCCTTGTGCGTCCTCGGACTTGAGGAACCTCGAGTCGATCCCTCGGTGCCAACCTCCAACGCCTTGGCACCATCGGACTCAGCCCTTGAACCGGACCCCGGATCGCAACTTGAGGTTCAAGTGCCCCTCACGACGTGTCGTGCGCCAGCGCCGTAGATCCTCGCCAACGCCATGTCACGCCCTCGCCAGCGCCACGCCAGCCATGCGATGGCCTTGTCGCGACACTACGGTGTCGGCCACAGACGACCTATCCTATTTCTATTATTTTTTGCATGATTTCTGTTTCCGAACATTACTATTAGTGGTTTTATAGATTTAGCAAGAGTTTATTGGGCCTTGCGCCGATGGACTTGGACTCGCGCCGCTGGGCCTAGCTTGCATGCTAGCCCTAGGCGCGCCTCACTAGCATTAGGGTTTTTCATTCTTTTCTTTGTGCCTCACCTATATATAGGGTGCTATGTTGCTTGTTTCATTCAGCGCACACTTAAGGATTAATATAGTTGAGGGTTTTCTCCTTATTCTTCCTTAGTGCCATTGCGCCACCACTATTTCTCACCAAAGCTCTCGTAATTTTTGCAATTGCTCTCGTGTTCTCACAAGTTTTGATCAATCCAACGTTGAATCGAATCATTCAAAGCCTTCCGCCGCGTACTTCGAGACCCAATACTCAAACAACGCACTGATCCGTCGCATCTCGTAACGAGAGATGCATCAACTGGCATCAGAGCCAAGGTTTGAGTAAGTCTCGCTACACCCTTTCTAGTTCATTCTCACACGATTCCATTCCGTTGCATCAACCCTAGATCCATCCTCCACTTCGTTAACCTCCATCTAGGGCCCGAATTTTTTTTCTTGTATTCGTTAATTGTTAAAAAAAAACAGCGCTGTCCTTACTCACTTGATCTATTGATTTCGGTGAAAATTACTCATTGTCTTGCTAGTTGCTCGCACATTAGGTCTTGTATTGCCGATTTCTATCTAGCATCATTGTGTATTGCTTGTGTTGTTTGCTTGAATTGTGTTTAATTGCTCTAGAAGAGAAAGCCTAGAGTCGTGTTTGTTCAAAAAAAACAAGTGCTTCGACTATCACAAACCAAAATAAGGTAAGGTAGTCGATTGTGTTAAAAAAATCTCTTGGAAGATCGCAAGCCAAAATAAGGCAAGATCAATCCAAATCAAGTTCTAAATTTCGGCAACCCTACTTCGTCGATTATATTTCTTGTGATTTTGGTTGTACTTGCCTACTTTGTGTCTTGCACCGCTTTCTTTGTTGTTTTCGTAGCCATATCATTGATCGAGTTGAGTGACCTTAGCCTTGCCAATCCTTTGTTCGTGTGGTTTGAACATTAAGGGTCTGCTTGACTTAAGCGAACCGTCAACTCGTTGTCTTTTGTTTGTAAACTTCTTACTGCGATGACTGGTGTTACTATAGGTATCGTCTCGGAGTCGGCCAATGAGGACAACCAAGACAACAATAATAATAACAACCCGACATCACAACAAGGCAATCAGAATTTTTCTCCTGAGGCTTTGGCTCAGATCCAAGAGTTGGAGCGTATCCTAGCCGAGAGCCAAGCATAATCGAAGCACACCGTGTCGAGGGCTCATGTACTCGCCTCCGAAATCCAAGCCAATCCGGGGGTTTTCGCGGATGAAGTTGCACGAGCTCGTGCCAAGGGAAAACAACATGCTCAGCCTTCTTCTCAATTCAACACCATCAATCATATGGAGTTGATCAAAGAAAGTCACCACAATGATAAGCACGATGGTGGTCCCCGGACCGCAAATCGCTATCAAATGGCGCGAGATTATAGGGACACGAATGTGTACGACGTATATTCCGGTGACGAGTATGACTCCGAGGAGTATGTGTCGGTTTGGGGTACGGTCAGTTCACCGGGAGGATCGCCCTCCCAATTCGAAGTTTTTTCCTGAACACACGAGTGGTGACCCTAAAAAGAAATCAACAAAGAAGCATAAGTCGTCGGCGTATGTTTACGAAACCCCAAAGCAGAAGCATGGAGCCAAGTACTACGATGCCGACGCTTATAGAGTCGAGGACGATCTCGAGCACCAAAGTGCTCGGAGTCCATATTCTGATTTTGAGGATCACTATGAAGATTTTAGTGATTATTCTAATGAATCGAGTTTTGAGCATCCGCAGGTTCAGGATCCCGAGGAGCTTGACAATCGGCCTTTCGATTGGATCCCACCATCGCGCCTAGCCAAGAATTGCAAGGAGTATAACCGCGCCTATGGCTCGACACACAAGGATGGCTCCAAACATTGGCGCGACGGGGATCGAGACGCATGGCGTCCTCGGCGCCCGGACGATGGTGATGATCCTAACGATGGCGACGACGATTACAATCGAGGACCGCCTCGGCACCCGCGCAATCGCCGGGCGCAATCGCCTCGGCGCCGTAGTCTGCGTCGCGACATCGATCGTCGTGAGGCTCGTGATCAACTCCACAACCGCCGATACATCAAGGTAAAATTCGAACCTTTCTATGGCACTTATTATCCTAATGTGTTTATCGAGTGGTTGCATGGCACGGAGCACACACTTCGTCATTTAGGCTATGAAGATGAAGAGAAGGTCGAAGTTGTGACCTTGCATTTCCATGGTGCCGCTTGGACATGGTGGAACCGATTCGAGTCCGAGAGGATCCGAAAAGGCAAGCCCCTTATTCGAGAGTGGCATCAACTTGTATACATCTTGAAAAAGAGGTATATCTTGGCTGATTATAAAGACAAGATGCACATTGAGATAATGCGCATCAAGCAAGGTTCGATGACCCCGAAGGAATTCTTTGCCAAGCTAGAGGATATGTTTTTCAAGGCAGGCATGAGCGTCTCTCCATCCGTTATGCGAACAAGCTTCATCTCGGGATTGAGGCAATCAATCCAAGATTGTTTGGATATTTTGCCAATAAAAGATCTCAACAATTTGGTTCATACGGCGATGCAAATCCACAAACAAGAAATGCGCGCCAAGTCTAGTTGGCCAAATACAAGGTATGCATCGAACCCTTGTCAATTGAGTTTTTCTACTAACCGTGCACCTTCTTCTGTGCCAAATGCAAAGAAAGGTTCCCAATCGAAGACGGAAACCACGCCTTCTAAGGCACATGCCGCGCCGTGCTCCGCCGAGCCTAGCACCGATCGCGCCCGAGATTTGGCGTGCTACAAATGTAGAGGTTGTGGCCATATTATGAGGAACTGTCCTAACCAAAAGAATGTCTTGTTTACAACTCAAGGGGATCTGTATGAGAGCCAAGAGGAGGACGAGATCGAAGCCCCTAGTGCCGACACCACAGAATTGGAGTGTGATCCATTGGATGCAATTGGAGTCTCCAAACTTCTACTAGTGACTCGCCGAGCTTTAAGCATGCGAGAGGCACCTAAAACCGATCAACAGGAACAACTATTCCACACCCATTGTTTGGTAAATAACGTTTCCTTGAGCATCATCATTGACTCGGGAAGTTGTGCAAATTTCCTCTCCAAGAAGGTTGTCGATCATTTCAACTTGCCAACGATGCCGCATCCGCAACCATTCAAGATTCAATGGATTTCCAACGACGGTGGCGATTGGGTTGATAGGCAAGTAATTTTTTCCTTTTCAATTGGCGCATATTCTGATTCCATTTAATGTGACGTAACGCCAATGGATGCCACACACCTCTTGTTGGGGCGCCCATGGCAATACGATCGTCGCGTGCTTCACGACGGGTTTTTGAACACTTACATGTTCAATTTCCACGGGAAGCGCGTGACTCTCTTACCAATGTCGCCTAGTGAAGCTCTACAGGATGAAGCCGAAAGGCAAAGGCAAAGGACTAGCGACACCGGCACCACCGCACCGAGCACAATGCCAACGGCGCCTTTAGCGACACCTTACGATTCCAGCGGCGTTTCTGGTGCCCACACACCTCATTCAGGTTCCCAATCTGTTGAAGAAGGAAAACTCCGACAGAAATTGGAGTCGGGTCGACAGGTTGCATCGCGTGGCATCAGTAACGCGCCGAACGTTGTGGCTTTCTCCAAACAAGGGCTCCAACAGATTTCTGACAGTTCTACAGGCGTTTCTGGTGGAAAGTCTATTAAATTAGAGTTTCCAACAGATTTGAAGAAAAAACGCCCAGGGGAGATGCATTTGAGCAAGGGACCGCCGCCAGCCTCGCCTACCATTGCACACCACGCCGTCGCAGCACGGAAATTCGGTTTCTAGGAGCTACAGGACGAGTTTACAAGCGTTCCAAGGCCATTCCTTCTCAAATTCCGGGAGCTACCTCATACCAAAAGGACGCCCCCGAACCAGCCAAATCGAGTCAAGACGCCGAGCCACCCCTCCTCGGGACGTGCCAAGATCGTTTGCTTTTGACCCGACGTCGTGACATCGATAAATCTATCCAGGGGAGTCTTTCTTGTTTCATTTTTTATCCTTTACTTTCTATTTCTAAATCTGTGGATAATTCACTGTCGTCTTGTATTGTTTCTCTTTTGAAGGAATATGAACACGTGATGCCGAACAAGCTTCCGAAGGGTTTACCACCAATCCGTGGGATTGAGCTCAAAATCGATCTCATGCCAGGTACTTCCCTTCTGAATCGGGCTGCATATAGGACCTCACCTAAAGAAACACAGGAACTTCAATGACAAGTTCAAGAGCTTTTGGACAAGGGCTTTGTCCGGGAGTCTTTGAGTCCATACGCGGTTCCCGTGATTCTCGTGCCAAAGAAAGATGGCTCATGACGCATGTGCGTCGACTGTAGAGCCATTAACCAAATCACAGTAAAGTACAGGCACCCGATTCCCAGGCTCGACAACATGCTTAACGAGCTCCACGGCGCCGCCTTGTTTTGGAAGATAGATCTCCAGAGCGGATACCATCAAATCCGCATACATGAGGGCGACGAGTGGAAGACCGCATTTAAAACCGAGCATGGTTTGTACGAATAGCTTGTCATGCCTTTTGGTTTGACAAATGCTCTTAGTACTTTTATGCGGCTTATGAACTTTGTTTTTCGTAAATTTTTAGGACGTTTTGTCGTCGTGTATTTTGACGACATCCTGGTTTTTTTTAAGGATTTAGATTCCCACACGAGGCACCTTAGGTTGGTGTTAGATTGCCTTCGCGAGCATAATTTGTTTGTAAACTTGGACAAGTGTTCGTTTTGCACGAAAACGACGTACTTTCTTGGTTTCGTCGTGTCCAAGGATGGCCTTAGAGTGGATGACGACAAGATCCGCGCCATCCGATAGTGGCCCACCCCTACGACCTCAATGATGGTTTGATCCTTCTTAGGGCTCGTAGGGTTCTACAAGCGATTCGTCAAGGACTTTAGTTCCTTCGCCGAGCCACTCCACAACCTCACTAAGAAGGCAACCACAATCAAGTGGATGCCCATTCATGAGGCCGCCTTTCAGGCCTTAAAAGATGCATTATGTAGCGCTCCAGTCTTGCAATTACCAGACTTCACAAAGCGCTTCGAGGTCGAGTGCGACGCCTCTGACTATGGCATCGGCGGCGTACTCATCCAAGATCGCCCCAATGCTTATTTTAGCTAAAAATTAACGGGGGCTACCTTGAATTACCAGACGTATGACAAGAAGTTGTATGCACTAATTTAGGTTTTAAAGACATGGCAGCATTACTTATGGCCTAGTGAGTTCATAATTCATACGGACCACGCCGCCTTAGCGTATCTCAAGAGTCAAACGACTCTAAATCGTTGCCATGCACGTTGGGTGGAGTTTATGGAAACTATTCCGTATATCATCGCCCACAAAAAGGGGAAAGAGAACGTCGTGGCCGACGCTCTCTCACGCAGGTATGTCCTTCTTACTCAACTACATGCCAATTTGCTCGGGTTCTAAGGAGTTATATATGCATGATCAATTTTTTAAACCGATCATGGATAACCTCGAGCATAATCAAATCCATGAGTCCTATTTCTTGGACAATGATACTTCTATCGAGCCGGAAAGCTTTGCATTCCGAACTCGTCCGTGAGGCATCTATTGCTCAAGGAAGCTCATGATGGCCGAGGCCATTTTGGCATAGCCAAAACCCTAGCAGCACTTCGTGAACACTTTTTCTGGCCCCATACGGCGTCCGATGCTCACAGGTATTGTCGCGGTTGTGTGCTGTGCTAAACCGCAAAATTGAGGTCCCAACCTCACGGCCTTTATACGCATTTGCCCATTTCGGATACCCCGTGGGAAGATCATTCCATGGATTTTATAGCAGGCCTCCCGATGACAAGGCGTGGTAAAGATTCGATTTTCGCAATTGTGGACCGCTTCTCCAAAATGGCTCACTTCGTGCCATGCAAAGGCAACAACAATGCGATTGAAATCGCGAACTTGTTCTTCGAGCATGTCGTGAAGATACATGGTGTGCCGCACACTATTGTTAGTGATCGTGACACAAAACTTTGTAGCCACTTTTGGAGAACGTTATGGGGAAAGCTAGGTACACAATTGCTCTTTTCTACGTCATATCATCCCCAAACCGATGGTCAGACTGAGGTGACCAATCGGACACTGGGCACCCTTCTTCGGACGGTGCTCAAACATAACCCACGCCGGTGGGAGGATCTTATACCTTTTGTTGAGTTTGCATATAACACGTCCAAACACTCGGTGACAAAGAAGATACCATTCGCGATTGTCTACGGCCTCAACCCGCACTCTCCGATGGATTTGGCCCCAAGGCCCTTGAAGAATGGCGAGCACATCGACGCGGCCAACCGCGCTGATGCCATCCGTAGATTGCATGAGCGGACTCAAAATCAATTAGAGCGTCGGGTTGCACAATATGAGGAACAACACAACAAGGGTCGCAAGCGTCTCGTTTTCAACCCAGGGGATCTCGTGTGGTTGCATCTTCGTAAGGACCGTTTGTCGGACGCACGGAAAACAAAGCTTCATCAACGAGGAGACGGCCCTTTCAAAGTTTTAGAGCGCATCGGGGACAACGCTTACAAAATCGACCTCACAGGCAAGTATTTGGTCCATTCAACAGTTAATGTTGCCCACCTCTCTCCCTACATCGAGCCTGCTTATGAGGAAACGGGGATGTTTCCCAGCCAAGTGGGGGAGGGTGATGCGACCCTTGTTATGGATGCTAGCCAAGAGGCCGACTCATTCACACTTCGCTCGGATGGTCCCGTCACCCGTGCCAGGGTTCGCGCAATTGAGACCGCGATGCAATCACTCGTGTCGCGCCTTACTGCAGGCCACGACGCGCCCCTCTTTGCGTCGACGCACACTGCCTTGTGTGTCCTCTACGTCGAGGAACCTCGAGTCGAGCCCTCGGTGCCAACCTCCAATGCCTTGGCACCATCGAACTCAACCCTTGCACCGGACCCCGAATCCCAACTTGAGGTTCAAGTGCCCCTCACGACGCGTCGCGCGCCAGCGTCCTTGCCAGCGCCGTAGATCCTCGCCAGCGCCGTGTCACGCCCTCTCCAGCGTTGCGCCAGCCATGCGATGGCCTTGTCGCGACACTACGGTGCCGGCTACGGACGACCTATCCTATTTCTAGTATTTTTTGCATGATTTCTGTTTCCGAACATTACTATTAGTGGTTTTATAGATTTAGGAAGAGTTTATTGGGCCTCACGCCGATGGACTTGGACTCGCGCCGTTGAGCCTAGCTTGCATGCTAGCCCTAGGCGCGCCTCACTAGCATTGGGGTTTTTCATTCTTTTCTTTGTACTGCACCTATATATAGGGTGCTATGTTGCTTGTTTCATTCAGCGCACACTTAAGGATTAATATAGTTGAGAGTTTTCTCCTTATTCTTCCTTAGTGCCATTGTGACACCACTATTTCTCACCAAAGCTCTCATAATTTTCGCAATTGCTCTCGTGTTCTCACAAGGTTCGATCAATCTAACGTTGAATCGAATCATTCAAAGCCTTTCGCTGCGTACTTCGAGACCCAATACTCAAACAACGCACCGATCCGTTGCATTCCGTAACGAGGGACGCATCAAGTGGCAATCCATATACACACAAATGTATGAACAAATCTATAATCCTTGTTTATAAACAGAGATGGAGGCTTCATTCACCCTGTAAAAAGCGTGCGTTGCAAATTAAATTAGCGAATGTATGTTCTTCCAAGAGACCATAAACCTATTTCCTTGACGGGTCCTTGTGTCTTTGCAGAAGGGAAGATATTCCAAAACCTCTAGGTCTCGTCTCTTGCTCCCGTGACTACAGTCTGACCGTCAGGTGACATAGCGAGATAAAGAACTCGCAGGCTTTGACCAGTTAAAGTGGCGTTCTTGGCGAGTGAAGGATACCTCCACACCATGATCTGGTTCTGTGAATAACCGTGAGTGCTAACAAGCTCATTTACATTCTTGCTCCAAGCAAGGTTGCACACCTGGCTTCCGGTGTCGATGTTGTTCAAATGATTCCCGTTTGCGGTGTTCCAGAAGCGGATGCATCGATTTGCTGTGCCCCCGCCCGATGCCAGAAGGCTTCCTTGGTGGGGTGACCATGTTATGGCCTTTACAACCGTTGTGTGCTTTGTAAGCCTTAGAACTGGCTGTTGTGAGTGCTGGTTCCACACTAACAGCTGATTATCATTGCCTCCCGAAGCAAGCTCTCTGTCGTCATGGGACCATTTCAGTCCATATACCTGAAATCAATTATGTCAGCTTTCAGTTGCTTGTACGCAGCAAGACAGACCCCATAATAATAATATCAAAGTTTAAGGTAGGTAGATACCTCTGATTTGTGACCAACAAATTTGTTGACATAGTCATTTGTAACGCGAAGATCATGCTGAAGTATGCTCCAATCTCTGCTACTGGATGATAAGATGCGAGAATTCCATGCCAGAACTCCGGGTCTTGTTTGATACCCACCCATGGTTCTCATCTTTTTGCACTGGCTAGCATCCCAAACTTGTTGGTTCGGTTCATCAATCAATATATTACATATACACATGCAGTGAATTGAATGAATTATGATGAAAGTTGAATGTATGAACATAGTGATGATAAGTGCTACCTGCACGTGGCCCAGATTGGTTCCAATTGATATGTGAACCCTCCTTAGTCCACTACACTGCAGAGACAATGTCATTTAACCCCAAATCACACAATTTTGTAACTTGGGCAACAAGAAAGTTAATTACTATGCTCAATTGAATTGAATTAATAATGAATGAATGATATTTTACCTTGTTGTTTGACGCACTCCACAAATAAACGCAGGTGCCTAACCCAATAACGAGTACATTTTCGGATGACCAATCGACCAAGTTCAAGTAGAAGTCGTCCTACATGGCTGGGGCATCCAAAACCTGCAGATTGAGCGAGAGCGACAAATTAATTAGAAGAATTCATTTCATGGATTGAAAAAATTCATCAGAAAATTAAAAGGTATGATGATTATACCTTGTGAGGGGTTTTAGGGATCTTGCGCGGAGGCCTCAACGGGGACGACGGGGGATCGCGGGCGGCTGCGACGGCTGGGGAGAAGGCAGAGCCCCCGCTGTTGGGTGTGGGAGAATGCTCCGTCTTGAACCTCAGAATGTTGGGAGAGCCGCCACCTCCTCCTGCAGAAGAAGAAGAAGAAGAAGAAGAAGAAGCAAAGTCAGATCCGAAGAGCTCCTATTTTAGAAGCCGCACGTATACCTCACTCACCTCGCCTCCTCCTTCTTTGGGGGTCGGAGACGGCCTCTCGATTAGGTCAAACGTGTCCAGTCTGGAAGATGATCTCAGCGGGATGAATCTGTCACTGCAAATCGACTTCGTGTTCGATCTCGAGCAGGGGGACGACATGCTTGAGATCGATCGGGGCGATGCCACCACGGTCGACATCATCAACCGACTCAGAGGAGGGTTCGAGGTGTCAAGCTCCAGGGACGCCTGCGACATCCCTATCGGCAGATTCAGTCCGCTCTTTCTCCGCTCCATTCCAGAATCCATCCAGATTGCTAGATTCCTCCTTGATTACTTGACTGATTGATTATTAATCAAACTAGTTCAAACACATGATTTGGATGATCCTGCTGCTTTCGGTCGCTTTAATTTCCTAACACCCAACGGTCCGATTTCCCCCCTTTTTTATCAAAAATACCAAGGGGCGTATCTGTAATATTACTAGCATCGCTCAAACGGTCACATTTCTAACTAGCCGTTGTCTGTTGCCACTTGCCAGCGCTCAATACCGCCTTTAAGTATGTTATTGTTAGAAATTAAAACCCTAAAAGAAAACTAATAAATCCAATTGAAAAAATTATTTAAACCAAAATTAATAAAACTTAATAAAATACTTCTATTTTAAAACTCAACAAAATAGGTTAGAAAAATCGTTTTATCATTTTATCAACCCATATCCAAGCATCTCAAAAATGTGTTGGGATGTACTATTCTTAACTTGAACATACTTAATTGTGAAACAATTAAATTGTAATGATCTTTACGTTGGAGTGTTACTCGGTAGTAGACCTCACCGGGTACTACTTAGGCTAGCCTGACAACGAGTTCACTCTTGAATCTTGTAACTTGGACACGACGAGTAAAGTTAATAAAACATCCATGTTAATTTTTTTAAATAAAATGTAAGATATAAAAATATGAATGAAATCAATTCTCAAAACATGGAAGTAACTAACAATTCCAACCATCCCAACACATTTCTTAATTCAATGCTAAACAATTTTAATAAACTTAACAATATAAATAGAACATAAAACTCCCAAACCATCAAAGCCCATTGACACACACGTCAACATTCTGCTCTCCCACTCGGCTTAGGATCCATCACAGTTCCTAATTCGTATATTCAATTGAAAAAATAAGTTCATGAGGGGTCAACTACTACTCTAACAAGCTAGATAATAAGCGTTAGTCATACGACGTTTTAAAAACAATTTTCTACAGCCAACAGGCAAGTCCACAAACCACACACATAACTCTACAAGTCAATACCTAAAATTAGCCAGTCACACAAAACCAAGCACAACACACACACACACATTCCCACACTAACATGGCAATGCACCTCTTCCCCGATCATTGCATTCCGATCCTATGTTCCTCACACCTCACGCCGAGTGCAGAGGCAAGACCTCTCACACCTCACATCATCATATCATCCTTCTAACCACTGTTCAAGCCTCCACCGGAGCACTTGCCAAAAATATAGATAGCATTTTCTTTTGAAGGGCCACGATTCCCTGTCACACGGACCATATATAGACATCACTTCCTTAAGGACAATCCATGTACATGCCTGTGCCGGGAACGGTACCAACATAGAAAAAAGTTCAAAAATTTCACATACGATGAAAACTGATAACATGATTTTTCGTCATATCTTAACTCATATTTCCCCCACTTTTGTGCATAAAGGATATAATCCTTAGCTATTTTGTATGTGTTTTGTTGCTTTGTGCGGAACTTTGCCCTCTTGTCGTCTTTTATCTTGTAGGAGCACTTTTGGGAGCATAACAAAAGCGATTTGGATTTGGCTCAAGCTTGGAAAAGATTTGAAGGACATTTTGTTAATGTTTTGGTGAAGAAATATCAAATTTAACAAGCTTTACAAGTCATTGGTGTCCGACAACACACCTACACTTTGTTGTCTTCACCATGGTCAAAACGTGGTGACCAACATGGTCTTCACCACGTGCGGGTCGCGGTGACCAACATGGTCGCGGTGACCAACATGGTCATGGTGAAACTACCCAATTTCTAGAAAGCCTCTAAAACCCTACCTCCTTTTGATGGCCCATATAAATAGTTTTATAGAGACTTTTGCAAGACTCATGCCACATTTTATCTCATCTTTCAAGTGTTTTAGAAGAATTTCTCTCTTGTATATTTCATCCTCAAAATCTCTCTTAGATTTATATTTTTTTTCTCTAGATTTTAGCTCATTTAGTAGTAGATGTAGATTCGAAATGTCATTTAGTGGTTGTTTGAGCTCTCTTGTACTTGGAGAATTTGGAAGAGAAACACAACTCTAACTTGTTTCCCATGGATGAATGAAGAATCAAGACTTGATTTGAATGATAAGTGTCTCTTAGCCATTTATCTTATTTCTTGCTTTGTCTTTCATTATTTCCATGTGTGTGATGATTGGGTTGATTTCTTATGCCATGCTTTTTCCAATTATAAGTGAGTAGTTGCTTGTGTTAGGATTGTGGATAGCCCAATGGTGATTATTTGATGTATTGATGAAGATTTCTCTTTGATTGAATGAGTTTTGGTTTACTACTCAATTCTTGCACACCAAGTGTTTGTGAAAATGCCTAGCTAGTATTTTCTTATATTTTGTATGTTGAGTATGCATTGAAAGATGATACTATAGATGTTCATAGACAAATTTGCACATATATTAAGAAAAAAAAATTCTCCCAAAATTCTCCCTATTAAATAGTACTTATAGATTTGATGTGGTATAATTATTAGGGGTATAAATGGAAAGAAATGGACAAAATTCTTATATGGACATCTATTGTGAAACAAGAAAAAAAGTTTCTAGAACATCTATTGTGAAACATAAGGAACATTTAACATGTGACCTTCAAAAATTGAGCTATGAATTTTAGGATCAAGAAAGTAGGCCTAATTTCCTACTTGTTATTTATAATTGCCTATGTGTTTAATGCACTTAATCTATGATTAATTACCACCAAAGTAGGAGTTAAGCTAGATTATAGTAGTTTTTCTTTGCCTTCAAAAAGAATTGGAGATATTTAGGACAATTGACCATGGTAGACCATTGCTTGCAAACCTATGAGAGATTTTTGTTTGACATTGTATAGTTCCATTGCGGTGAACCCAATCCTAGCCTACCATCATTCAAACAACCTAACCCCTTTTTTAGTCTTTCTTAGCTTTAGGTCTTGTTTTTTTGTTTGTTTCAATTATAAAAATTCTAAATCCCAATTAATTGTTTGTGGTATAGATTACTAGTTTGTGTGAGATTTGTGATCAACGGGTGCTCTCTTGGATTCGATATCTTTTATATTACTTCGATAGTACTGTGCACTTGCGAGTCTATCAAGTTTTTGGCGCCGTTGTCAAGGAGCACGATTGATATTGACTGAACATCAATTAGTGAGACTAGATATTTTATTTCTTTTAAAAAAACTCTAATCATTCTCTTGTTCTTGTTTTTCTTGTGGTGTTTTCCTCATTGCATGCCCGTTACTCAAAGTCTTAGGGAGCATCTTCAAGAAGGGATCCTCGAGATTGAAAAGATCTTTCGTGCTAGGAGGAAGCTACAAAAGAAGAAAAGAACTCAAAAGAATTCTCCTCCTATTAATGTGTTTGGTCAAGTCCTTGCACTCTCTTTAAAGTAGAGCACCTTTTACTTATATTGTAGGTGGGTTTATTGTCGTAGAAATGCTAATCAAGCAGTGGATTGGCTTAGTCGCTGGAATCCCTCCGCTCCTTTCTTAGTCACTAGTAATGTGTTTTTTCCTTCTAAATTCTATGGTGTATTGTTGGATGATTTGTTGGATGATTTGGTTTGAATAGAAAGCAGTATTTTCATCCAAAAAATAAAAAATACCAAACGAGCTCTTATAATACAACAAACTACACTCCTTGAGTCCTTGTTGACAATCGGACGTGACCGGGCGCATATGCACATGGCTCAATTGGCTATTGTCCATGTGCAAGAGGTCTCAGGTTCGAGCGTCAGGGCGACGGTTTTCCTTCTTTCTTAGAATTGATTAGTAAATTAGCTCTCACCCGTTTACAATAATCTCTAAGTCCTAATAATACTTTTTTTTTGGTGAAACTAAGTCATAATAATACTTAGACTACCCTAAATCTTATCGGATATAAAAAAGAAAAACGGACCTGACCTCTTCGATAAAATAGGAATATTTTCATTTGGCGGGCTATCATTTATCTTAAGCCCGCTCTCCCAAGTCCCAACTCCTGCTTTTAGGGCAAGCTTCGAATTCTGCTGTTTCTCCTCTCTGAAATCCCAGTCAAATTTTGGTTCTAGATTGTGGAATTTGGCCATGGAAGATGCTGCTGCTGCTTCAGATGCCTCGGTTCGTCGATCGGTCAGTTTCATCTTCTCTTTTTAGCTTTCTTTATCTCTCTAGGCTTCTATCTCATTGTGAATCTGAATCTCTCGAATCGGTGGTTCTCGTGTTCTGTTTGGGCAGAAAAGAGCTAGGGTTACTAGGTTTAATCTTGGTAGCGCTGTTATTAGTTCCGGTTCAAAGGAGCCAGGTGAGCAGAGCCCTCCTCAGCCGGACCATGACGATTCTCTGGACGATTTTGATGAGGTACGGCCTAAAGCCAAGCGGAGTCGAGCTGCCGAGCCGTCAAGTGCTCAAATTGGCGATCTGAGCTTAATTGGTGAGTGTTAGCTGAACTTTTGGGTCGTTTGATAGTTGCTTAAAATTGTTTTACAATTGAAGTGATATTTAGATCAAGCAAGAAAGAAAATGAAAATGCTCCTTTTTCTGGATAGGTCTGTTGATTTATCCTGTGACATTCTATCAGTTCTTGTCATATGGTTGGTATGGACTTATTTTATTTCACTTTTGGTGACATTGAAATAAATCATACGGGGTTGCTTGCTTGCTTGCTAGAATTTCAGCTGTGATAGTGTTTCGCAAGTTTTACACTTGGAATAGGATCCTGAATTTATCAATTGCTTTAGTATAATGTTCTGTGGTCTTTAGGTTTATGCGTGGCTTAATTCTTTTCAACTTTGAGTTGTGAGGTGATGCTTAATCTGGAAGTCTACATTGTGTGGGCAGCTGGATGTAAGCTGATGAGTGTTCTGCATGTCTTTCATGGTTGATGGAAACATATGAGGGCTGAGACATGCTGAAACCTTTTTTTTTGTCCATTCTTAAATAAATCTGTCTTCCATTAATCATCGCACATAGTATGGTGGGAAGCTGGCAACATCTTGTATTGGGGCTCTACCGATCCATTTCATACTTGATTACCAACTATGGTGTTTCATGAACAGTTCAGTTTTCAATCACTATTAGACCTTCAAAACTCAATAATTTGTTATTCTATGAAATTAGAAAAACACATTATTTCTGCGGGGTTCCTTTGAAAGTCGTGATTGCTGATGGAACTGGTTTGCTAAGATGTACTCTTTTATATACAAGTATATAAACAGAACTAGGTGTTTGATGTCTTGTAACAATCATGCATACTTTGAAGATCTTGTTCCCTGACGTAATAGTCTCCTTATAGTGATATGCTAAACTTTGCTTTAACTAAGATCATAGAATTTGTAGTGGCTGTCATTTCATCAAGCTGTCTGTTAGAATATTACATATTGGATTCAAGAGGAAATAAAAAGGATACTTGTTTGGAGACATGAATGTTATCAAGATTTGATCACTAAGGGTTGTCTGGATCATATGGTTGGATCAAAGGATTGTAAGACCCTTCTTGATCAAGATAGGATCACTAAGGTTTGTTCAGATCGGATAAGGTTGGATTGGAAAATCACAAGATCCTATCTAACCAACAAGATCTGTTAAGATTATATCCCATTTGAGACTACAAGTGCAAACACTAATTAAAACTACATTGATATTGGAACTAATAAAAAGTCTTAATTTAGATAAGTAGTTGGTAATGAGTCATATCATAAGAGCATACCATGTTCTAAAAAATAGTATTAATGGATAATCTAAGATTGAAGCGCAATAAGTCCTCAATTCTTCAAAGGCTTAGTTGAAAATTGTTAACTAGTAAGCTACAACAACACTACCCAATATCTCCCACTTGAGCAGGGTCTTGGGGGTCTGGATGTACGCACCACCCCCAAACAAGTGCGGGTGGGGTGGGGTGGGGGGTGGGGGGTTGTCTCTGGTGGACGCAAGAAAACCAAAGGCAAGTATCAACTAGTAAGCTATCATAAAAAAATTAACAAGCTCTAATGACTCACCCAAATTCGAAAGTAATACTAATTAGTAGCTCTACAAGAGGTAACTAACCTCTTACCACTCAACAATGGCTATTGGAGTCTAGGAAGGGTTCAAGGAGGGATATTAATGGCTTTGGAATACTTTACGAATTGTTAGCACAAAAAGCCCCATAAAGTCTTGCATGTACAAAAGGCTTATAGAGGCTTCTGTTTCAAGCATTAGCTAATTAAATAGCTGTGAGGTTCTAGGGTGGTGTATAAATAACACAGATGTAACATTTTCATTCAAAAATTTCAGAGTGGTTAAAAGGCCGATGCCTCAGGCCATTGGAGGGACACTTCCTTGGATTTGTGAATGAGATAACCTCCCAGTGAACTCTCTTATTTCCCTTGGGTTAATTTTCCTTGTGTTTTGTTGAATTTCCTTTTGTGCTCTTTCAAAAGGCTTAACCTCAAAGGCTATAACTTGACATATTTGCAAGAATCGTAAGTTTTATATGGTGTCCACCACTGCCTTCACCTATCACTGTTGCCACCACACAATGAGCCTCTCGAGGGATTATGCCATGTTCGGCCTTTTATTGGCAATAGTTTTAATATTAGATTAGATCCAGTTGACATTATATTGAATCTCTTCATTTTGATATCCTAAAGTTGCATTTTGATAGGATCGTATGAGAAGCCTAGGATTGTAATATTACACACGGTCCTGCACTGAGTGTTTATGATTTTCTATCCTGCAATATTGATAGTGATATAATTAACATTGGGACACGTATTTTTATTTATTTTTTGGTCAAGCAGAAACAGTATTCTCAAATGTTTTGTTGAATAGAAAAATGGCTAACAGTCCAAATTCTCTATCCCAAACAAGTGTCCCAAGCTCGTGTCAATAATGTAAAGTACTAGTTCTTTACTTTATAAGAAAAAAGTGCGTTAAGTTTTTGTTTAAAATTATGAGATGAAGTACTTGTACTTTATGAGTATACTTAATGAGACATAATTTGGGACACATGTTTGGGATAGAGGATTTGGACTTCTAATCAAATGGGGAAATGCCACTCCCCTTGTCTGAGCTTTTTTTTATTTATCATGATGAAATGATTGGTTTGAGTTGATATAGGATACTCCAAACACTGCATTATTTGAGCTAGAAAGTTTGGAATTTGAACTCTAAAGATGTTAGTCTAATGCTGAAAAATTTCCAGTTTTCTGCGTATCTTCAATTTAATTAGCTTAGATGAGTGCCTATGAAAATCTTTAAAGCATTTGTTTTTTTTGTGGTTTTTTTTTGCTGACATTTTCTTCTGGAATCTTTATGTGCAGAGGTCATTAAAAGTACCAGAAAACTTATTCCCTTAGCTGTCAAGCGCTGGGTTGAGCGCTATGAGAAGGAACCAAAACCAGCAATTGCTGATCTTTTGACTATGACCTTTGAGGTAAATAGATGAAGTGGTGCAGAGCCTTTACCTGATTGTTATGGATTATATAGACACGATGAATAAGTTTCTACTTACAGGATCAATTTTTAATGAAGAATTCATAAAAAAAAATCCTTTCAACTAGTTAGAACCCCATTAATTAGGTTTGTTTTCTACAATTTCATTTTTGAGTTGAGATTTGTTACAAAAATAAAAACAAAGAATGCTCTAAGATACACCTTTTTGTGGTTTTGGGCTTAAAGTTGGCAGTTTTTTCAAATTCAATTGACTATTAAGTGATAATAATTTATTAGTAGTTATTTATATAAATGTAAATATATAAAAACCATTCAAAAGTATGAAATGGAAACTCACAACATTACAAACAGGGCCAACTTTGTTTTACTATATCGGTATTAATTTGATCGACCAAAATGATTTAAATAGCTTGATCTTAGGCCATTTAGAAGATTTCTTGATTTGTCAATCATTGCATACTTGGTGGCCCTTGAGTTTTCTTGATAATGATAAGATTCTGCAAAAGTAAATATATTTTCATGCTGAAACTTTTTGCTGCTAAAATGATAATGCAAAAGAAGATTATGGCTGTTTTTCAAACAATTTTAACTTTTTTTTAATTGAATTTACATGATAGTAGGGTCACTTCAAACCAGAATGTGTAGGGAAATTAACTCCTTTTGTTCATCAACTAACTTATGTTATTTCTCCAATTATCACTGGTTGTGTATATTGCTGTTTTATTTATTTCTGTATTGTTTTGTTAGGGGAGTAAATTCATCTTGGCTTCTTATACAATCAGTAAGTTTATATATGAATGATGAAACAAATTTTTTTTATAGTGCACACCACACATTGCATGAATCAAAGAAAACAGAAGTAGGTGAATATCTGTTTGGTCGCACTTCATCTAATGTGTTTATAAAAAAATCGACAAATCTGTTATTCAATAATGTTCTTCCTGGCCCCTCTCATTTTATTTTGTATTTGTGCAAGAGTAATGAATTCATGCTTAACTTCCTCTTATATATAATAACTGATGAAGGTGGTAATTGAATAGGCATGTGGAGCCAAATATCAAATAGATGGTGATTTTGAGGAGGCTGATGTTGACGAAGTTGTGGTTCATCTGGTTAATCTAGCAAGAAATGTATCCTTATCATGCTGCTTATAACTGTGTGTATACATTTTATTCTGCTCATCTTCCCATTCTTCAGGATTTTTTGATAGGCTTGTCTTATCTATTTACCACCATTTGTTTAGTGACTGGGCTTGGTTTTAGCTTAACTCTATGCATGATAGGGTGAAGTCGATGATTATCAAAGTTCAAAGAGGAAAGACTTCAACCATTTCAAAGATAACCTTGTTTATTTTTGGAATAGTTTGGCAATCGAATGTCAGAATGGGCCTTTGTTTGATGGAGTGGTGTTTGAGAAGTGCATGGATTATGTGATTGCTCTATCATGGTAAATTCTTAATATAGATTTTCTGAACTTGTGATGTACTTATTGGTTAGTGGTCTCAGAAACTGCCATTAAATTTGGTTCATCTTCTTTCTCAGCACTCCTCCAAGATTTTATCGTCAAGTTGCTTCAATGATTGGGCTTCAGCTTCTTACGTCTTTCACCACCATAGCTAAAATGCTTGGTTCACAACGAGAGACTACTCAGAGACAGTTGAATGCTGAAAAGAAGAAACATGCCGATGGCCTTCGTGTGGAATCACTCAATAAAAGATTGTCTGAGACACATGAAAAGATAACTATAATAGAAAAAATGATGCGCAAGATTTTCCATGGGTTCGACTTTATGTCTTAATTGATTATTCTACGTAATCTTTAACTTATGTGACATATATGGCTGATTTCTTGCGTGTTAGTCGCAGGCATAGATAAAGGATTTTGTTAGTGAATGATATACAATATTTATCATATTAATTGAAAGATGATTCTCTAAACAAGGTTTACTTTTGTCCTGGGTCTTGAGGCTTTTCATGATTGTTAATCGTTGTTGCTTAAACGTCATATCAAAGATGGATATTTCTAAGCAGTTGCATTCTGTGGTGATATGCAAATGCCAGCAGATACCAAGCTCAATCCCTCGTCATGCATAGCTTAGTTATTCTTATGCTTATACATGTAACATGCTCTGGTTTTTCTAAGCGTAACACGTAATGTGCTCTGGTTTTCCTAAGCTTAATTTGTAACATGCTCTGATGTTCCTAAACTTAACATTTAAACATGCTCTGGTTTTCCTACGCTCAACATGTAACATGTTCTTTGTAGGTTGTTTGTGCACCGATATCGTGACATTGATCCAAATATTCGAATGTCCTGTATACAATCATTGGGTGGGTGGATTTTGGCATACCCATCCTTGTTCCTACAGGATTTGTACTTGAAGTATCTTGGTTGGACTCTCAATGATAAAGTACTTTCCTATCTTAATAGTAGTATAATGTAAAATTCTTTGGCAGGCCCATTTACATTTTGTGATTGAAAGCTTATTTGATGTGTTCTTTTGTGGATATATTTGCATCTAGATTGCTGGTGTGAGGAAGGCCTCTGTTATTGCACTGCAAAGTTTATATGAAATAGATGACAATGTGCCATCACTTGGTTTATTCACTGAACGGTTTGCCAACCGTATGATAGAACTTGCTGATGATGTAGACATCTCTGTAGCTGTATCTGCTATAGGACTAGTGAGGCAATTATTGAGGTATTAGAATTGGCTTGTTATTTTTACTCATTTCAATTTTTTGTGTTACAAATTTACAATGGACGCCTTTGGATTACTAATAAACTGGTTGTGGCACCCTGCAGGCATCAGCTCCTAAGTGATGATGACTTGGGCCCTTTGTATGATCTGCTTATTGACGAGCCTCCAGAAATTAGGCATGCAATAGGAGAGCTAGTGTATGATCACTTGATTGCTCAAAAATCTGCTTCAAATGTCAGCTCTAAAGGTTTGCTCTCTTTACTTTTTGTGTGATGATTTTGCAAATTCTGGGTGATAATTCTAATGTTTTCTCTTAGTACTTTTCCAGGCACCGACGAAGACTCTTCATTGGTTACTCTCGGCAGAATGTTGCAAATATTAAGAGAATTCTCAACAGACCCGATTCTAATTAGTTATGTCATTGATGATGTGTGGGAGTTTATGAAGGCGATGAAAGTATGCTCCTTTCATTTCAAGAAAAATATTCTACGTTTCTACTATAACTGGCCATAATAATATAGTTTCCTTTTTAAGTATTTCTTGTAAAACTTACTCTAGTCTAAGCAAATAACTACTGAAAATGATACTTTTAGGATATTTAATGTATTTTTTTTTTTCTGTTGATGGGATGCTCATCCTCCTGATGCAGGACTGGAAATGTATAATCTCCATACTCCTTGATGAAACTCCGTCCATTGAGCTTACAGAAAATGATGCTACAAACTTGATTCGTCTTCTTTCTGCATCTGTCAGAAAGGCTGTTGGAGAGAGGATAGCTCCTGCGGTTGATAACCGTAAACTACATTTCACTAAGGCCCAAAAGGTTGGCTTCCATATGATATGTTTGAAGACTCACTGCAATTTTTGTATTACTTCATGACTGTATGTAATGCGTACTTGTGTTATTGTCTGTATCATTTAACTCTAATTCGAATATATTATCTATTTATATTTTGGTATAGTTACACCAATATTGTACACGAATAAATGATTGTAGTCTAATTGAGAAATTACAAATATAAGTGATGGTATCGTTCTGAGAAAAATGTCAGAAATTAACACCATAAAGTTAGAACTCATGATGCCACTTATGCAGAATAAGGGTGCTATTTTCAGTGCTCACTATGCTTTACTATGTATGTGCAAGATCATACGGTATAGTAATGGAAAAGATTGTACAGTCATCTCGCTTAGCTATACTGTACTGTTTTTGACCTATAATACTATGTAGAATTTTTTTGACCTGGCAGCTTATATGTCAGTGCAAAAATTATATTTAAACACTTCAGTCTTATCTACTTGGAAAAATTTGTAAATATTCTTAGCTGTTCTTCTACATCTTTCTGCTTTATAAGTTGTTATGGTTTTATGATTGATATCTATGCATTTCAAGTCTTTCAGCATTCTTGTACAGTGAGCAGAAAAGATGCCCTTATCTACCAGAAATAGAAGACAAGGAGTTGTGTTAAGCAATCAATTTTTTGCTTGACATTATTCTAATAGGATGATTAATCATCTGCTGGAACTGATGTGGATGTGATGCTGGAGAAGTTCATTGTTTTGATTTTTGAAATTTACTTAATTCTGGGTATATGTAATTTTCTTGACTTTTTTTAAATGTCATCAGGAAGTATTTGAAAACAGCAGGCGAAATATAACCTCAGCAATGATGAAGAATTATCCCTTGCTTCTGCGGAAATACATGGCTGATCAAGAAAAGGTTCCGTCACTCGTGGAGATTATTCGACATATGAACCTTGAGCTTTATTCTTTAAAGAGGCAAGAGCAGGTGGGTGGATGTGTTTTATGTTTTATGTCTGGTTGGTGATGCTTTTCAATATAAAGACCCTCAATCTTTGTAATTTCTCCTCTCTTTTTTTTGGCCTCAGAATTTCAAAGCAGTTTTTGAACTCCTTAAGGCAGCATATTTTAGGCATGGCGATAAGGAGTCACTGAGATCTTGTGTTCAGGCTATAAACTTCTGTATCACTGAGAGCAAAGGAGAGCTACAAGATTTTGTTCTTGATAAATTAAAGGAACTGGAGGATGAACTTATTTTGAAGCTTAAATCTGCAATGAAAGAAGCTGAGGTATTTTTCTTGGTGTACATCTTTTTTTGTTATTGACAATATTGAAAATAGGCTAACTGGTTCTAAATTACAGGAAGGTGTTGATGAGTATCCTCTTCTTGTCAACTTGAAGAGGTTGTATGAGCTTCAATTGTCGAAGTCTGTATCTATTGATAGCTTGTTCCCAGAGTTTTCTAATATGGTTGAGAATTTCAGAAGCACAAATGAGGAGGTGTGTCTAGTAGTTGATTATTCTGTGGTCATGCTTTTTGCTCTTGACTCTTAACTTCATTTTCCTCCCCTCTTACCTAGGTGGTTAGTTATCTGCTTCTCAACATGTATCTGCATTTATCTTGGTCACTGCACTCTATTGTCAACAGCGAAGTTGTTTCCATGACATTGTTGTCATCGTTATGCTCAAAGCGTGATATATTATTGACACATTTGTGCCATTTCCTTAATTCTTCTCATGGTGAAGGTGAGGTGAAAATTGGAAATCACCTTGCATGCAGAGTAAGTTTGTTCTTTGCAGGTTTTATTTTATTTTTATATTTGATATTTTCCTCAGGTGTTTGATGGTGCACCTGCATGATTATTTCATGACTTTTATTTTATTTTAATTTGCTTTAGGTTTGCCTGACACTGGCTGATCTGTGGTATTTGTTTCGAAAAGCAAACTTCTCTTCTACAAAGTTGGATTGTTTGGGATTTGCTCCAGATCAATCAGCTATTAAGCAATTTTGGCAACTCTGTGAAAAACAGCTTAATATTTCAAGTATGTTCTGTTTATGAATTACTTTAGAATATGATATCATTCACAATTGGTTTTGGAGGTTTTTTTGTGGACTATTGAGCATTCTTTTTGAATAGTAGTTACAATGTGTCCAGTAGTGCTCCAAAAGAAATGTTGGAGAACATGTAAGTACCTTGGAGAATCTTTTGAAATTACATGTGATATCTGATGTAGAATTTGGCAATTTTCTGACTGCCTTTGTTGCTGAGATAAATATGATTACTCTTTAACCTCTAACAAATAGGTGCAATTAGATTGGATTATTTACAATAAAAGTTGTTATTTTTATGCAGCAGTGTTTTAAAAGGCCTGCCTGGGAACCGCCAATGCCTGCCTAGACCTAGGCAAGGCAAATGTAGACAGGTGGTTCCCAGACGCCCTAAGGCATGCCTTCATTTGCCTTTTCACATGCCAGTTAAAAATCTGCTTAGCTTCCAATGCTTGCCCAGGCTTTTTAATTTCCATACCTGTTTAAATTCCATTGTTAAAATTTCAAAGTCAACTCGTATCTTTTATTGTTTTCTATAGATCTTTTTAATTTTTTTTACCTTCCCCCCTTTTTTTTATGATGATCTCTTTGATCCTCTTGAAAAATAAAACCTCTTCTTCTCCCTTTTCTCATTTATAAGTTATCAGACTTCTCTTCCTCTTACATAAAATGGCTTGCGCCTCTTGATCATGGTATGGGTGCCCCCATAATGACCCCCCAGATCTTGCTCGTGTGGGACTATATTGGGTGATGATGTTGTATAATACCAAAGTTCACACAACTTGCCATTTCTTTATTATTACCTTCTTTCTCTCTTGTGGAGAGGTCAGGCTCTTATAAAGTGTCTGGGCCTCTCAGAAAATTTTATTCGCTGCTTCATAGAGACTCTCAACTTCAGCTACGATATAAAGTCCGAGATTATTGGTAGCTCTTGGAGTCCGTACTTTTTGTTCGTCTTGTTTGCATACTGTATACACGTGGTGTCCATTTAGTACAATACTGTAATATTAACAACAAAGTGATTTTGTGTACAAAAATCGTAATGTTTTCCATGAAGATTGATATTTTCATTGATTCTTTAATTTTACCTGTTTTTATTTGGTACAGATGAAAATGAAGAGGAAGGTGTAAACAAAGAGTATGTTGAGCTGACAAATCCAGATTCAGTTCTGATTGCTGCTGGAAAGTTGATTTCCACTGATACAGTTCCTATGGTACATATTCCTAATTCAGCAGCTATTTCATCATAAATATAAGCCAAGGATTCTTTGATCTGCTCAAGTGACTGCTTAATCTGTTGTTTGATGGGCTTGTTCCAGGAATACCTTGGGCCTGAGGTGATTTCTCGTTTCATGATGCATGGAACCAATGCAGCAGAGATTGTTAAACAATTAATATCTGTTCTAAAAAACAAAGTTGACATCTCTGACATATTTATTGAAGCACTAAAAAGGGTAAGTTATTTTTGGAAATGGAGGAATTCCTATGATGTATACTAAATTCATGGATATTTATGTTATGTTTTCTTTTTCAATTACTTGTTTTATTAGTGTTTTTGGCAGTTGGCACACATTAATCCTGAACGATTTTACAAGTTAATTTGCGTCATACTGTTTCAGGAAATATCAATGTTATTTCATGAAAATTAAATTTCTTCTAGTTAAGTAAAAAAAAACTACCTTTCCTGTTAAAATTCACTGACCCAAGACAAATTTAGCAAAAAGGTATCTCATTGTCAGGTTTTATTTTATACTGGCTTAATCAGGCTTACTACCGTCATGAAAATGAAGTTACTTCTGGCGATGACGAATCTGCAAAGAGAAATTTACTTGATTGCAAGGAACTTTCTGTGCGGCTGTGTGGGACATTCATGGGTTATGGACGAAGCAAGCATACACCTGATATTCTGAAAATTGTCAAGAATGGTATAGAATATGCTTTCACAAACATACCTAACCATCTATCGTTCTTGGAGTGTGGTGTGCTTCATTTTATCTCCAAACTTCCTGCAACAGATGTTCTTGACATGTAAGATTAAGATTTAGATAGATGTCCCTAGTTTAGTTTTCAAGTTCTCCAAGCAATCAAAATATTCTCTTTTGTACAGTCTCAAGGATGTGCAAGGACGAACACAGGAAATAAACACTGATGAGGATCCTAGTGGTTGGCATTCCTATTTTTCATTTGTGGAGATCCTTCAAGAGAAGTATGCAAAGAACGAAGGTTTTGCAGGTATGATACTCTTCCTCACATATGCAAAACCTTACACTAGGTAATGGTGCCTTGCTGATAAAAGAGAGTTTATTAATCTGAAGTAAGATCTCGTAATTAGCAAAATCAAGGGGCACCCTTTAAGAGTAACAGAAAAGATGGAAGGCATTAAATCAAAGCTAACAAGCTTCTCATCAAATTTAGGATCCTGAAGCGTCAGTGCGGTATTTTTGTTCTCTGTACTGCATACTTGCTCATTAATTTACAGTCTCATTCACCAGGCTTTCTTATCATACTTGAGTGGTGTAGATTGTGAAGTGTGAACTTTTTTCTGTATTCTATTGTTGTCTAATCCTGTATTCTTATTTGTCATCATTCTTTGCAATTGAAAGTAAAAGGTTGTTCAGGCTTCTCACTTAACAGAACCTTTATTAAAGTTTGATGTGTTTTTTTTTGTATGTAAAAAATGCGATGAGTTGTATACAATGTATAGTGCTATAGAATTATTTGTTGATATGATAATTGTCTATTTATTACAGTAAATAAGTATAGTTCTTATCTAGATGCATGGCTCATTCTGCATCTGCTTCCCTTTAGATCTTCCTCTTGATTAATAGAGAGAGAGAGAGAGTTATAATTGAAGAGGAGATTGTGGAGGAATATAGAGCGGGAACATAAAAACATGAAAAATAGAAAATATCTCTAACAACTGTCTGGATTAGTTCATCTGAAATGCTGGTTTTTGTGCGCAGAAGAGAAAGAGGGGACTTCAGCAAGGCGTCGAGGCCGCCCTCGTAAGCCACGCAATGTCAGAGAAGGAAAGAAACTGTTTGATGAGCAGAGCTCAAGTGAAGAAGAGGATGCAATTAGCTCTTCTGATCAAGAAGCCCCAGATGATCAATCCAAGCAGGATGAGGATGATGACGAAGAGGATGCTCCGTTAATACGTAGCATAAAGTCATCAGCAAAGCTGAGAGCTCTAAAAGCTCTGAAAAAAAGCCAGACCAGACCAGAAGAAGAACAGGCCGCCACTGCTTCTAGAACATCAGGTAAGGAATAGTTTGTCCCATCAACACACAATTGGTTGCAAAGCAAATTAATATAAATACAACTATTGCCACTGTTTTTAGTCAACTTCCCCAATCTGTAATAACCTCTTAAGTAATGTTAGGTGGACTAGGTGCAGGTTGTATAGCTGCTTTGGATATGTCCTAACGATTTTTTTAGCTTTACTTCATTGGTGTGTCCTAAGATGGTAAATCCTTAGTGCTTCATGCTATTATTCTTATTATTTTTGTTTACGCTGCAAGTGATTAGGTTCTTCTAAAGCTACACTGGATACTGCAGGTTGCTCGTCCTGGTGAGAATACCGTTTGTGTGGATACCATAAGATTGAATTGTAACTTTCTCAGGTTGAATTGTTTTATTGAATAAATAGGCTAGTTTCTAAGAAAACGATGTCTAAACAACACCCCTTACATCCTCCAATAATAAACTAAGAATACTTTTGGGCCCTTCCTCACAAACATGAAATCATACTAATGAAAAAGATTACGTGGTTCGAGCAAGTGCATCATTTTTTTCTGTCATATTTATTTTTTCTTGAACAATCCAATCCTTCACCTATATGTGCCTAGAAAGATGTGGGGTGAACATTAGCAAGCCATTGCCTTGGGAACATGACCACACTCTCCGAGTCCATCTCTAGAACCGCTCTTTGAAAGCTCGAGTACCAAGCAATTTGCAATCCATAGAAAGTGCCTCAATGTTTAACCAAAATTGTTGAGCACTCTCCAATATTAACAACAAAGGGTCTTTATGATCCTTCAAACCCATATTACGATCCGATCTAAAGGGTCTTTACTCTTTAGTGATCCAATTCTTGCAAACCAATCTTGATAACTTTGTCACACCCACCCCACTGGGCTCACACCCCTCACTAGGTTGACATTAAGCAACATACATTTCATGCCTTGATTCACTTTTGCTCAAAACTGTTGCTTGATGTGAATTAAAAATCTTGCCATTCCTCCTCTTCCTTGCCCACCAAATCGTCGATGCAAAAATAACAAATCAAGAAACACCATCAATTGTCATACCTATCCACCTCAAATTCATATTAATCTAATCCCCCTACCAACAGTGAAGAAAGTTGAAGCAATGTTGATCGATCCACCTCAAATTCATATTAATCTAATCCCCCTACCAACAGTGAAGAAAGTTGAAGCAATGTTGATCGACACAAATGCCCTCTAAACTTGATTAATCCAATTATTGTCCTATAAAAGATGCAGTGGACTCTCTTTGCAAGCCACATAAACCACACAAATTAGTCCTAACAATGTGGCGTCTAAGTCTTTTTACGTTCGTTAATAGTAATTTACCTAAATCATAATATCTCATGAATATTCCCAATGGCCTTGACCCTAGTGCCATTGATGTTGCCGACTGCCACTGAGCCTTGCACCTAGCATTCTCATGCTTCAAATGCTGAACCCAGAAGCTAGACCTTGCCGCATCTAGAGAGACGCTTCAACTCTTCTGCTCCTCAAGATCCCTTCGCATAATCTCCAGTTGCTCGGTAAGTTTCACGAGAATTGGTTACGGAGGGTTTTGATCTCCCCCTGCTAGAGGTGGTGGAGGTGGAATGTGCCAGGTCCTCTGTTGGAGTTTTCATCAACCATGATCTTCTTTCCTAAAAAAGAAATGAAACACCTCTAGCTTTCTATATTACCGAATTTCACGATGGGCGCCAATTGTTTAACCTAAAATGGAAAAAAAACCGTTCTTTGGTGGTAAGGAGGACTCAATTAGATAATAGATTACAAGTGTAAGTGTATTCTCTTGAGTTTGGATTCTCTACAATGGTGTTCATGACATCCTTTTATAGTGGCCCTAAGTACATTCGGACTAGCATTGTTTGTAACTGATGTATGTTTTACCCAACAGTCACAAGAATACGAGATCTAATTATAGTATTAGATCGGGATCAAATCACGAGGATTATTTCTGCTTTAGCCAATTCCAAGAACCAATTTCTAAGCCAAAAAAGTATGATTATTGTGTGATTCTAACTAATACAAGAAATGAAAACAAGTAAAATGATGAGAATAAGAATGTATGAGAATGAAAAGTTCCTAGGTTAGGATTTCAAAAAACTTTGATCCACGACATTTGAATCTCACTTCTACTTAAATTGAGTTGGATATTTTGTTATGAAGGTTGTTTTCGAAGGTCATACATTAACTTCTCTCAAAGCCTAAGTTGTTATACTACTATCAATTTAGAACCCACTCTCGTAATGAAATAAATTCGATAGAAGCCCCTTTACACACTTAAAATTCTAGATGATGAACCAAAATTTCCCCACTCTCGTGATACATCAAATTTAACTCAAACACCTAGAAGTTCTATGACAATTAATCACAAGAGAAATAATCTCAAGTTTAATTCTAGTCATTTCAAATAGAAACAATCACCTTTCGATGCATTCTCTCTATTTTGATTACCTACTAAGATCCCCACCTCTCGATGTGTAATCTACGTAAGACTCTAACTAGTTTTAACAAAATACATGAAGTCCCTAGAATCAAATCATATTATTTTCCAACTCAATTCAAGTAAAAGGTATTGAATTTAACCCGCTTCACATTGTTGGGATCACAACAACCCTAGAACTAGAAAACTTAGCCTAGCATAATTGGATTCATTATAAAATCAATAAATAAACATGGAAAAAGAAATAAGAACAATATTGAAATAGGAAACATACCAAAACTTCAATTGAAAGAACAAAGTAGATCCAAATTGCAAGAATTCTCCAAATTGAAATCGACTAATAATCTCACGACCATGAATGCCAGAGTCACGGTTGTGGCTCCTCTTCGTAGCCCATTCACAACCAGATTGAAGGTCATGAATCTGCCCGTGAATCCAATTCGTTGATAGCTTTTGTTTTCAAGTGGTAGTGACTCCATTCATGGTTGCGACTCTTGCTTGTGACTCCTCATAAACACTCCTCATGGTTATGAATGTACTCCTCATGGACGTGAATGCATATCCCTACTTATTTTCTATAATCCTTAGTCCGTTTCTTGCGTTCTAGCCTCTTTCGAGTCTTCTAAACTTCTCTTCAAGACTCCATAAACGCCTTCACTATCCCGATGTTGTGATGTTCTTATTTTGGCTCCAAAACATCATGAAAAGATCTATACATGCAAAATAAACTTGTGTAGACCTCCATATCTGGATGCTTATATATGGAGGGTTTGGGGTTGCTATCTCCCCACATTCTTCTTTACTAAAATCTCCTACTTATCTTACTCGAGTAAAGGATGCTGACGCACGTGTCATTAGGTTTGGGTCGGTGGGGTTCAGTTGATTGGTTTATTGTTATTATTTTCCCGTTGACTTTTTCTTGTTAGCTTGGACATGATTGTTTTTAGGATGGTAGAAGTACGCGTTGGTTTACTTGTTATTTATGATTATGAGCTTGGGCCCCCTGGCATGTTTTCTACAATCAATTTTCAAAATAAAGCTTGGATGTTTTATTTGTTTTCTCGTTGTACCCGCGTTGCAAGATCTGAGTTAATTTGTTGTCAAGCTAACATGAGTAGTACCTAGAGAGGTCTACCACCAAGTAGCTCCCGGTGTAAAGATGGGGTGTTACAAATTGGTCTTTCCTTTACTCGAGTAGGTGCTTGAGACTTGTTGCTCTTGTGTCTCTCGTTTGGTTGCAAGGTTATTCTTCGTTTCTATTTCATTGTTCTTGCTTTCCATCTTTTCATTTACTTTTCCTTTCATTAGATCGAGTCTAATTCTCCTTACTTGTCGTTGTTTTGTTGTTGCGTCGAGTGTTGGAAGATCGGGCCTACTCCGTATCACTTCCCCCTTGAATACAGATGCTACTTTAAATTTGTTAGTCAATTTAGTGTGGACTTCAGAAATCCGTCTATCCCTTTTGTTTTTCCATATATATCGTAAGAGAGAGAGAGAGAGAGAGAGAGAGAGAGAGAGAGAGAGAGAGAGAGAGAGAGAGAGAGAGAGAGAGAGAGAGAGAGGCAATGGATATTAGGCCAACATCTTTTCAATACATAGAGGTAATACGTGGTTATATAACTCAGGATTCAGTAATCAATTACTGTTACATGAAGCTCATATAATTATTCATGAATGGAACAACAAATTACCACTTGTTTCACTCTACCATTTTGGTAATATTTAGTTTGTTTAACCCTTTGTCAAACCTAAATTGATTTTCATAATCAGTCCTCATTTCCCATTTAATTATGCTAGGAATCCTAGGATGTCTGACTCCTCCGAATGTTCAAGTTATGCAAGCGGGGACCCAAGAAAGTACAAAATACCTACTGGCTCCCCACCCCCCCCCCACCCCCCCCACCCCCGAGATGAAAAAAAAGATGCCCTAGACAAGACCTTGGAACTCCTAATGGAAGTTAGTGGTCTTGAGTCAAATGCAGATACCTTTTTACCATATCATAGAAGATCTAAGGAAAGAAAAGAAGGCCCTTCAACACCAACTATTTTGGGATGATGTAGAGGCGACGAATTCTACTACCATCCAAAAAGATTTGGTTGAAAAGATCACACATCTTGAAGAAGAAGCTAAGAGATTAGAAGACGAGAAGCGGAATGTCGTTGCACTGAAGCATATCTAATTATAGTAGTCTTATATGAACTTCCATCTTCACTTTTGGACTTAGGTCTTAGTAAATCTCGATTATCAATGGTTGTGTATTGTTTTTTTTTTCAAAATTATAATAACCTTATATGTATAATAGTGTGCTTTTTTTGTGTTTAATACGCCAATGTAAGGGAACTCCATAACTTATGCCAAGCACATGTACATATAATAAAAAGCTTATATGTATTAACATGTTAATCTACTTAGAAAAAACCTTGCTTATTTGTCAATTGCTATTTTAGGCAATAACTTATTTGAGAGGTGAATTTGTTGAAATTTTTTTAGATAATGATCGATTTAATGTATTCGTGGTTGGTTGGTGTTAATCAAAATTGTTCCTTAATTCAGTTCCAGTGTACTTAAAATTATCATATTGCATATAGAAGTTTCTGTTGTATTTGTAGAAGAGAAGCAGATCACAGAAGTATTTGCCATATATGAACCATAAGTTTAGTATGTCCACAACTTTCTATCATATTGCAAAACTGTTCGTTCAAGATTTGGCCAAACCCATTGGTTCTAAATATAAATGGGTTCACTTTAATTTGATTTCAAATGTCAATTTGTGTCCTTTGTATCCTATATTAGGTTATCATAGTTGTATTTGTCCCTCAAAAAAAAAATTCAGCAAATTCATAAACTTTCAGCCAAATGCCTTTGGGAATAGATAGTTCGTGTCAAAATTTTGCTTATGCTGCCAATTCCCCTTTTAGTCAAAAGTGGAAAGAGCTATTTGTTTAGAAATCAAACTAAATTTGTAAACATGCCTTTTGCTACATAGGTGTGTCGGCTTTAGCCTATACTTTAGTACATCCAAATTATCTATAGAGATGAGTTACAAAACCATTAAGTCCTATTGCTTTTTTTGGTCGAAATAATCCCTATTGACTTATGATCTCTACAGATCATTTATTTAATAAAATCAAAATGCATTTTTATTCTTTCTTTGGGTATAAAATAAAATCTATTTCCCTACCTCTTTTATAATCTCCCCCTATATTCTATTGTCTCTTCCTCAGACCTGCTGCTACTCTCTCCATCTCTTCTCCTGTACAAAAGCTTCAGTCCCACCTCTTTCTTCCCAGATCCAATCGTCTCCGCACTGTTGCCAATCCACTACCATCCCGTTGTAAAGTTGCCAACACCATCTTTCTTTGCTAACCTACCTCCCCCAAACGAAATTCGTGACGATACGTAGTTCTCTCAATCTATATTGAATACTGTGATTTTGTTAGATTTTCGGCTTTTCTTTTTGTTGTTTTCTGATTGTTTGCTTCAGTGGCTTAAGAAATCTTACTTATTTTCAATTACAAACAACTCCAAACAAACCCTATGCAACTTTAGGGCTTTGCCATTTAGGTAATCAGTTCCTCCCTAACGTCCCCCATCCATTACTATTTTAGTTTAAATTGTTGCTTAGGGTTTCAATAACCTCCTCTTAATTAATACTGTATAATTTTGCTAACTAATATACACAATCAGTATTATTCTTTAACTGGAACATAGATTGTTGTTCACCTAAATCGTGTGAATTTTTATTTCATATCTTTTGTTTTTTTTGCTTCTTACTGTAAAAGAGATTAATTTATCCTTTGTATTTTTATAGCTACCTCTTTCAATTTTTATAAACTCTAAGACATCATCTTATTGTCAGCTCAAGAAATTTAGGGTTTTCTCATAAATACTTATTATCAAATCGTATTTCTTACAATTAACAGTAGTTTGAGCGTTTATTCTCCTTTCACCTACTTTGTTTGTCTTCATTCATTGTTCAATTTTGTGACCAAAGTAGCTTTCATTTCATTCTCAATATGCACTTTACTTAACAATATAAACTCAGTAAAAAAAAGCCAAATTTGTACTTAAAGCTACATATATACTCCGTATAACTATACTTAGCACTACATGTTCACTACACCTGTATTGCATTGCATTTAATAAAGGTACATAGAAAGTTCGTACATTAATATGAAATATGATTTCTCCTACAACCAGTCAATAGCATGAACCTTTAGTTTCTCTGACTTTGTTTTCTAATATAGCTACATATGTTGTAGTGAGATCCCTAACTTTCCTTGTTTTGTATTGCAAACGTATGCTCTATTGATATACCATTAAATTCGAAATGCTTCGTGCACACTGATCTACCAGTTATTTACTAACCACAAATGCACATCCTATTTATATCTTAAATCTTCTGCCATTTCCAAAGCTAAATGGTACGCCCTATGAATTATAAATTTTCTATTTTATGATGGACTTTACAGCTACTTTCCAGCTGTTAACATGAACTACCTATCAGAGCACATCTTAACTCAGATATTGCTCTATCTACCGACCAGAGAGCTGATTAAGAACCAGCTCGTATCAAAAAAATGGCGCAGCATAATCCATAGCAGCCACTTCTATAGATTGCACCTTCTCAACTTCCCTAATAACAAGGAGGAGAAAGTGTTGTTCGTAGTACAAAGCTATGACCAACAGTGGGTACACCATTCAGCAACTACGCTGGTTCAAACAACGCCCCCTCTAATCACCATGGGACCAACACACATAGTAGGAAACTGGTCGTACCACAACTCATGTGAAGGCCTAATTTTACTCAAACAAGAAACCAACGAAAAATGATCTAAACCCCTTTGCTTGTGGAACCCCTCCATAAACAAGACATTCCTCCTATCAAGCAAAAATGATCCTCCCCTGATGCATCCAATTCACCGATTATGCATACGTGGGTGTCGGCTATACACAACTCGCATCGTCATATAGAGTAGCAAAGCTCCTATTCTGCAACGATGAACTACACTACACAACCCACTACACCCTGTAGACAGACTCCTGGCACACCGTTCCCAAATAAGGATTCATATTGCCATTCACTCATCACCTTCGCCGCATAGCTGCGACAACTTATTATGAAAATCTTGTGTTTGTTTTCTACAACCACACCGATTGTTGCGCCCAACTCATATCTTGCAATTTAAATAGGGAGCGTTGACTTCAATCGCATGCCCGCTAGGAATATACGAAGCTCAAGATGAATTCAAAACATACGATGATTTGGTCATGGACGAGGGAAAGGCACTAGGCATATCCGACTTCGAAGCATCCATTTGGATACTACAATCCCAAGAAAACACGTGGACCAAGACGGACCTCCGTTTCACCACCACAAAACACATGAAACTATCAAATGAAATGGTCATACAAAGATAGCATTACTCGGAGATTTGCACCATTGCCTAGAATGACTCCCTCATTGAACATAAAGAGATTGCAATACGGGACCAGCTAGCGACAGCCACCGCCTACAACATCTACATGCCTACTGAATCCGACATATGCTTTCAAATCACCTGCCCATTCATCAAAAACCTATCTCTACTGGAAGTTCCTTACAACAATCACTTTTGATGCCAACTTTCTCTTTAAGTGTATTGTCTACTACAATCTTATAAGGTATTACGCTTTATATTCATCTTGCATCCTTATTTTAACCTCATATACCCTTTCTAGTTTGTGCTTTTTTGTTTTGATACTTCCTTTGTATAACTTTCGACATCGTGCTTACTTTCGTATATATTGTATACTGTAGGATTAACTCCACAAACCCAGTCTACATGCGTTTGCAACAGAAGCCAATAAGCTAAAACCAGATGAATTAAAGCTCGTTTAGAAGTCACGCTTGAGCCCTTTGAGATATACCATGCTTTTTTTATAAGGTTGCCTCTTCATATTTTATTATATTGTAATCTTATACACTTTGGAATATATTTTTAAACCAAACCACTACTACTCCTACTCTAAGAAACTCATTGTTCAGTCTATGCTATTGATTTAGGACTATGTCAAATGCATGTATCTCTCCACAACAATAACCATCTTTAACACCACCAAACAAGAACAACCATGGAATCTGATACAAATCCTCCTTCCTTATACGCATAGCCTTATCACCTTCATCTCCCAATCCAATAATGACTTATTGCCAAAAATCATATACTTGTACAATGAACAACCTCCATCTATACAGTCTTTCTTCTACTTCTTCTTCTTCCTATAACAACCACTGTATCAGTGAATTCAAGTGTTTCTAGATATGATATATGACAGCGATGGTGAGTGCTCACATTAGGTAACACAACATAAACTAAGTCCCAAAATAATTGATTAGTGTATGAAAATTTTCCATACCTATGAAAGTAGGTGTGCTTAAAAAGTGTAAAATATAATCATTCATTACAATCACAGTGAATGGTGTAGATTTGCATAACTTATCTTCTCTGCCTTCGTGTGCTTAATCATAAGGTTATACCTTTATCGTGGCTTAAATTTCAGCATTTTAGAGATTTTGGTCTATCATATTGCAGTTGCATATTAGATGAAAACAAGGAAACTGAACCATTGCCTGCTTTAGAGGTGAGTATAAAGCTCATAAGGTCTTGTCAAATGGGTTTGTGGACACCGTATTTACATTTGGGTTGTGTCTCTTTCAATTTTGGGCTTAGATATTTCAGACTCATGTGAGTAGAGAGCAAGGCATATGTGTGTTTTCTATTTGTTGGAACTTGGAGAAATGCGTTTGTCAGTTTTAGTTGGTGATGAACTGGTTGTTATGCAGGGCTGTTTGAGCTAGATGATAAGAACCGCATACTGTATGCAAATAAGAATGCCCGCACCCATTATGTATCCCCTTCTGATTCTGAGTCTTAGTAGGCGATAAGGCATGTATCAAGATTCCCATTTATGAATGGTCAGATTTTGAACTACAACCATGCACTAGATATGCTTACAACAGTGATTGATTCTGCATGTTAGTAGATCATCTATTGTGGCTATCTTTGAACGTATGCATTCCTAATCTATTAAGGTGACCTCTTGTATGTTTTTGACCAAGCTGTCGATTTTTGTTCTTTTAAAAGGATCAAATTTATGTGCTAACGTTGAGTTGTCTGAAATTCCTTATGCAGCAAGGTCTTCATCTCCACATGTAAACCTACGCATACACATGTAACTTCTAAACCTACTCATCCAAGTTCTTATATGGAGGTCTATACTCTTTTTGTTATCTCCTAGACTAATCTTATTCAAAATCTAGCCTATATATATATATATTCACTTGTATAACCTTCACGTAAATTAATTTTCAATTCATTGATTACGATTTTTTTGGGAGGCAGATCATGGCCATAATCCTAAGAGGGGAGAGACCACCTAATATCAGAGTATACTTGCTTATTGGAAACATGCCTTTAATTTTTGGTGGATAATTATTCATTTGATCCATTTCCTTTTTATTGCATTTGTAGGACGTCGATGATGCTTTTCCAGATCATGACCATGATTTAAAGAGGGGCGAAACCACCTAATATTAAAGTAAACTTGCACAATTGGAAACCTTTCTTTTGTTATTGGTGGATAATTATACATTTCATCAATTTCCTTTTTGATTGCATTTTTAGGACATCAATGATGCTCCTTGAGATCCTATTCAGCGAATCTCAAATCCTATCTTGCCTCCAAGACCTTTTACATTAATTGAAGTCTTTGCTTATTCAGTTTCATCATTAGTTTCTATTTTAGGGTACGTCCATTGTAAGCTCCTCCTTTACACTGTGTATTCATAGTCAAATAATCGGGTCTTTAATGTTAAACTAACGGGGCCTGACTTGACAAATTCAAAATGAAAAACGTATGCTAGAATCCAAGCTGATAACTCAGATTGACAATCTCTTACAAACAGGTGGCTTTATTGCTTGTTGTTCATGTAAAAAATTTGATTCGGAGTTTGTGATACGAGCACCAATAAAATTGGTACGGCAAGAAGTTATCAGCATATATAGTTGGAAAACTCTTCACTTTGGTTTGATTTTGGAATTGATTGATCTCTATGAGAATCTTACTTCTAATGGGAGTTTGGTTCAAATGAAAAAAAAACTCTTATCCTGAAAAATGAAAAGTGCAATACAAAGTACGAAAAGTGCATTACAAAATACAAAAAGTGCAATCCGAAAAGTGTACTACAAAAAATACGAAAGTGTACTACAAATTACGAAAAGTGCACTAAAAGTATGAAAAATGCACTACGAACTATGAAATGTGCATTTCTTTTCATTTTTTAGGATAAGATTTTTTTTTCATTTGAACCAAACTCCTAATGGAAGACAATGCTTTTTCATTATGCAGGGTTAAGCAATGGATGGATGCAATAACAAGTACTCAGTCAAAGAAAAGATTTGCCTTATCCGGTGGCATACAACCAGGGGAAGTTATTCTGATTTATGAGGCTTCTTTTTTTTCCTAGGTTGGTTATGTATCTCTTTTACTCATTAATGTGAACTTGAACTAATCTCTAATGCTAGGGATTTCTGCTGACAAGTAATGTGCTTTTTGCCATTGTTTTGAATCTTTTGATCAAGATTTGAACTACTACTAATCAAGTTAAGATGACTCCTACCTATTTCTGGTTGCTGCTATCACCTTTTTGGGTAATAATATGTTGGATTTTTTTAGTTAGCCAATGTTTTTATACTTATTTTGCTTTTCTATTTCTCAACTGGAAGTTATGAAAGACATGGCTAATGAAGATAAGTTTAGGAGTTGAAATTGTGTGAATATTTTAATTACTTATTTATTTATTAAATCGTTAACAGATTGCTTCTTTTCTTAGAAGCATTCTTGCTAATTCTAAACCATATCCGAAGTGCAAGCGTCCAATTGAGAAAAACCAAGGATGTATTCCTTGTGATTAGTCAATCTGATGAGTCGAACAATTAATTATGGTTGCAGTAGAGATCTTACTATTTTTTTCCCTTCTAAATATGCTATTTAAACATTAATCTGCTGAATGATTCTCACATTCCAAACATGTGTATCGGGTTTCTGGTTTCCTATTTTTGCCTAGGTTTTATAACATTAATTCACAAGTATATCTATATTCTTGTCCTCCAATAAATATTATTAACCTTTGAGAATGTCATGTTGGACTTGAATATGCATCTTCTTGCACTTGAAGTCATGGCTGTTTTTCGTGTTGATCAGTTGGTTAGCATTATCGTTTCAATGTTTGCGCTTCTATGAGATTTGAGTTACAAGGGTACTCTTTTTTTAGAGTTTGGTTCAAATGAAACAAACGGACCAAACTCTTATCCTAAAACGTGAAATGAATGCACTTTTCCTATTTAGTAGTGCACTTTTGTATAAAACAAAAAGTGCAATATGAAAAAGTGCACTACAAAAAGTATGAGAAGTGCACTACAAAGTACGAAAAGTGCAAATGTGAAAAAGTGCACTCCGAAATATGAAAAGTGTACTACTAACTACAAAAAGTGCATTCGTTTCAGGATAAGAGTTTGTTTCATTTGAACCAAACTCCTCTTTTTTAAGTGTATAAGAATTTCATAGGATCAAATTTTTTGGGTAAATATTAATTTAACCCCACTTTAGTATATAGTAATGATGATAGATGATAGGAGGTTGATTCACATGGAAATGATTCTTCTCATGAAAACTAGAAACAAATGAGGACCCTTGAATTTGAGAAATGGGTGACTAAGATCACTGTTCTAAAAATCCTTCTAGGCCCCGCCTAGGCGCTGGAAGGTCCCAACCTGCCTAGTCGTCCTAACCGCCTAGGCACCCGTTTAGGATCGCCTAGGCAACCGTTCAGGCCGTCTAGGCGCTAGACGGCCCCTCTCCGCCCAGGGTCCGCCTAGCGTTTCTTAAGATCATTGACTAAGATTAAAAGGGATATGGGCAAAATGGTAATTTTAACAAAAAATAAAAAATAAAAAATAATTTTTTTAAAAATTTTCTTAGTGTCGCTTGTTTTTGCCAAAAATATGAAATTGGATTTTTTGCGTTACGTTCACATATGTTATGCATATTTTCACACTATTATAAGACACGTTCACATATTATCACACTTTTCAATTCAGAGAATTTATAATATGTTCATATACATTACAAGTATGTTCACATATTAGTACTGTTTGTGGTATCTCACTGACGGCTCGCCTCCCCCCCTCGGAAGGGGGCCTTCTTCGCCCAACACCATAATATCAGATTGGGGAGGAAGATAAGAATTAAAGATTGATAGAAAATTGTTCATGTTTTATGGTCATATGTTCATGTTCGATTAAATCATAATACATGCGTTAAATAGCTAAAAAAATATATAAAAAATTGTTTTTTTATTTTATTTTTTCGCTTATTTTTGTCAAAAACAAGACGCTTGACATTTTACATTTTGTTCACATATTTTATACATATGTTCACATTATTACAAGGGTTGTTCACATATAACCGCGTTTTAACTTTAGAAAATTTAGTATACGTTCACATATTAGTATAGCATGTTCATGTTTTAAAGGCTTATGTTCATACACGATTTATATCATTGTACATACGTAAATAGTTAAAACAAAACAAAACAAAAACTATTTCTTTATTTTTTTAATTTTTTAATCAGATGACCTAAATTTATTTCTACCCTTTCAATCGGATAGTCCAAATTGGTTCTTATAGTTTTCATAAGGGTGAATTCCTTCCATGATCCCTAACCTATCACATAAAGTCCTTATTAGTCCCTAACCTTTGTAAATGCTTTTTCAAGTCCCTAACCTTTAAAAAATGTTACTATTTGGTCCTTTTTCATTTTAGACTTTAAATTTAATTACAACCAAGCACCCAAACTTTATATTTACTTTTATCATAATACCAATGTTTATCTTTTTTTTTTAAATATCACAATCTACACATTTTAACTTTTAAGGGGAAATAATAAAATATCACTACATATTTACACCTTATTCACTAGACCATATGATTTTGTACAAACGAATACTACGATTTTAGATTTTTTTAATCTATCACTTTTAATGTAAAAAACATTACTATATTTTTTTTAACAAAGGATAAACAAGGGATGATTTGTTTTTATAAAAAAAATTATCAAATTTTTATGAAGTTTATAATAACTGCAAATTGAAATAGGAGAAGTTAGATTTTTTTGTGAAAACTTGTTTTTTTTTCAAAATTTTATAAAATATTTTAATAACTATTAAATTCAATAAGAGGGCAATAAATATTTATAACTCACCTTTTATTTATTTTTTTCAAAATATGTTTTTTTATAAAAAAAGTACTATTTTTTTCAAAAAGGGATAAATATGGAGTGATAATTTATTATTTTTACTTAAAATGTGTAAATTTTTAGGTATTTTTTCAAAAAAGATTAATACTGGTATTGTGATAAAAGTAAATATAAAGTTTGGGTGTTTGGTTGTAATTAAACTTAATAGTCTAAAATGAAAAAGGACCAAATAGTAACACTTTTTAAAGGTAAGGGACCTAAAAAAATATTTACAAAGGTTAGGGACTAATAGAAACTCTATGTGATAGGTTAGGGACCATAGAAGGAATTCGCCCGTTTTCATAATAATGTTTCAATCTCTAGATGATAGATATTGCTTCTACAGGGTCATTTTAGGTATTTAATAGGTGCATAAGCTTCGCTGGTCGTAGACTCGTCGTAGCCCACCAGCCCCAACCCATACGATCTCTTGAATTCTTACCCAGATCTCTTGCTTGCTCTCTCGATCCGGATCTGCTCTCTCTTTCTACACTGTTGAATTACAGCTCTCCATCGCTCCATCTCTCCATTGATCCCGATCTGCTCCAAGCTTGACGTCATACTTCGTTCGTCTCTCTTCTCTCCATTTAAGTGTATTCATTCATCAGATGCACTCTTAAATCTCCTCCTCCAATTATTCCATTTTTTATATATAATTGTTGTCAAGTGTTTTTTCCAGCTATTTAAGCTACTCTTGTATATCTAGTTATGCGAATTTTCATCATCTACTTTTTGGATTTCAGGTCTTGTATATCTAGTGATGGAGGGATCCTTTCAGGCTCATTATATTTGATGTGAAGAAATGCTCGGTGCAATTGGATCACTTGAGGTGAGCGATAGATATGTAATAGGTTTTGGATCTTCTTCTTAGCTCAAAATTGATCAATTGAAGCTGATCATTCATCTGTCTATCATCTGCCCCGGCGTCCAAATGGTTCTAGGAAGTTTCTTGCTTTTACTATTCTTATTCAAGATTCATAAAAATCAACCCAAGACATTCATTTCTAAGGTTTCATCGGAATTTCTTTACATTAATTATATGCAGTGGTATCATTAATCTGCAATTTGATGTCTATGGCGCATCATCAGAGATAGTCTAGGACCTGAAACTCCTGCAAAAATGGATTAATCTTGAGGTTTGACCAACTTGGTTGAGGCTTTTTCTGGAAAGAATTTTGATTTTTATTCATCTGGGGACCTTTTCGTTTTGCAATGTGGGATATATTATAGGACTGAGTTTGCTTTGGACATACTTTCTTTGAACAAACATGGTTCATTTGTCACTGTTGCTTTTTGGTTGATTTATGCTGTAGCCAATGGTAGTCACAAACTTCCCATCCTTACTAGTGCTTTGTATATGAGGTTTATGTATTTCGAATAATTTGTAAGGAGACGGGTGGGAGGCTGTACTAATTATTAAGAGTGGTGTTTATAAAGAATATGCAAAATTTTTATAATTTAGGTACCGTAATTAATTAAAGAGAATGGACAGCTTGATCAATTGCTCTAAAAATGTAGTTTATGGACCAACTCAAATCATTTAAACAAAAAAACACCAGGGTTCGTTTGACAGACGATCCTAATCAATTATAAGGGTATTATAATGACATTATAATTAATGAGTATCTGCCAACGAATCTTAGGCAGTTCTTTAGTTAATGATTTATTGGATGAGGAGTATGTGACAAAAACATGAACTTCCAATGGGAGGTTTCAATTAGACAAGTTCCATCATCTCTTGTTAATTAAATGAGTGGATCAAACAATACAGCATGTTTCCACAGAACTATAGTTTTACTTCTCGCAAGCCTAGAATGTGTCTGAAGAAAGAACAGGGAAACCAAGTGTATGCAATCTTATCCCTTAGAGACTTCCTGTCCAGTATTGTGGATAATCAAATGTTAGAATGCTGACGATTTTAAGTTATAAAATGAAAGGATCTGCCTTTATAGCCTTGTATACCATTCTACTTGTCTATGCCATTGAGATTGATTCTGTTTACCACCACTGTGTATACTGAGGCCTTAACTTTGAAGGAAATTTACTATAATGTTACAAAAAGGAATGCTTGGTCAGGGGAAGGGAAAGAAACAAAAACATTGTAGAATTTAGCTGAAAAATGGATTAGAAACAGAAGAAGCATATTTATTCCCTATCGTATTCATATCACTCCTGTGTAAAGTTCTCTAGAAAGTAAATTATGCCTTGAACTTATTCTGCTTGATCTATTTTCTTAATTTGCTTCTCAAGTGCAGTCTTGTACTCTTTAGGGATTGACTAATGAATTTTTGAGCCTTTGCTGCACCTTTGAATTAATAAATTACTCTTGGCTTATTTTCTACCATATATTTTTCAAATGTGAAGAATTAGGTGTAAATATGGGCCATGTGGAGGTGCAACTGGGCATATGTTCAATTGAAGATCTATCCAAGGAAGTATCTGATATATCGTCCAAAATGGCTGCTTTAGCTTGTACCATAAATACAGAAATTGGTACTGTTTTGGCAGTCATGAGAAGAAATGTCAGATGGGGAGGTCGCTATATGTCAGGGGATAATCAGTTAGAGCATTCATTGATCCAATCTTTGAAGGCTTTGCGCAAGCAAATATTCAGTTGGCAGAATCAGTGGCAAAACATTAGTCCTATTCAGTACTTGCAGCCTTTTCTTGATGTAATTCAATCTGATGAAACTGGAGCTCCAATCACTGGTGTTGCTTTGTCATCTGTATACAAGATTTTAACACTTGATATATTTGATCTAAATACTGTTAGTATCAAGGATGCAATTCACTGTATAGTTGATGCTGTGACGAGCTGTCGTTTTGAGGTGACTGATCCAGCATCAGAAGAAGTGGCACTCATGAAGATCCTTCAGGTTCTGTTAGCTTGCATGAAGAATAAAGCATCTGGCGTCTTGAGCAACCTGCATGTCTGCACTATAGTAGATACTTGCTTTCGGGTTGTGCATCAAGCAGGAACAAAAAGTGAGTTATTACAGCGTATAGCTCGCCAAACAATGCATGAGCTTATTAGGTGTGTGTTTTCACGTCTTCCAGAATTGGAAGCATCAGACAGCGAATCGATTATTGTAGAAAATCCAATCACACAGGAGGTACTTCATTTTTTCCTTTGCTTACATTCTCTCCTGTCCTTGTCATTCATTTCTACTAAGAGAGATTTTTTTAGCACAAGATTTTACTTCTTGTAACAGGGAAGTATATTTGATCAACTGTTTTTGGCTCTTTGCTTCAGATATCTATCTGTATTAAGCATAAAGAATAACGGATATCACTTTTGTGCAGATTGGCAGACTTAATAGTAAGAGCACTTATACAACTGGACAGTTCGATAGTGTTGGATTTACTAGTGAAAAATATTCTGCCAGTTTTGCTTCTAGTGGCTCTGCTGATGTGGGAGTTAGGTCCGAAGATGAGACTTTGGATGTGAATGGAAAAGAAAGGCAGGCTGAAGCAGATGATTCACATCTGATGAAGCTTCCCTACGGCATTCCTTGTATGGTTGAGATACTTCACTTCCTGTGTTCCTTATTGAATGTGGCCGAGCATGTTGGAATGGTTTCTAAAACAAATACACTAGCTTTTGATGAAGACGTACCCCTATTTGCCTTAGGTCTGATCAATTCTGCCATTGAACTGGGAAGATCTGCATTTTGCAGGCACCCTAGACTACTGAGTCTGATACAAGATGATGTTTTTCACCATCTAATGCAATTTAGCCTATCTACGAGCCCACTAATTCTTTCTTTGGTTTGTAATGTTGTTCTTAACCTGTATCATCATTTGCGCGCTGAGCTCAAGTTACAGATAGAGGTTTTCTTTTGCTCGGTCATATTGAGGCTTGCTCAGAGCAGATATGGGGCTTCCTACCAGCAACAAGAGGTTGCAATGGAGGCCCTTGTTGATTTCTGCAGGCAGAATTCCTTCATGATGGAGATGTTTGCTAACTTTGACTGTGACATAAGTAGTAGTAATGTTTTTGAGGACCTTGTTAATTTGTTGTCGAAAAGTGCATTTCCTGTGAACAGCCCACTCTCTTCTATGCATATTCTTGCTTTGGATGGGTTGGTTGCACTGGTTCAGGGAATGGCTGAGAGGACTGGGAATGGACCACTTGGCTTGGATGATGCTCCCACTTTTGAAGAGTTCACACCGTTCTGGATGATTAAGTGTAATGATTACAGTGATCCTAGGTGCTGGGTTCCTTTTGTTTGCCGGATGAAATATATGAAGAGACGGTTGATGATAGGTGCTGATCACTTCAATCAAGGTCCAAAGAAGGGATTGGAGTTTCTTCAAGTAGCACATTTATTACCAAAGGAGCTTGATGCTAGAAGTGTGGCTTTCTTTTTCAGGTATACTACTGGGTTAGATAAGAATATCATTGGGGATTTTCTGGGAAATCATGATCACTTTTGTGTTCAAGTTCTCCATGAATTTGCTCGGACCTTTGATTTTCAGGACATGAGTCTAGATACTGCACTGCGATTATTCTTGGAAACCTTCAGATTGCCTGGAGAGTCACAAAAGATACAAAGGGTATTGGAAGCATTTTCAGAGAGATACTATGAGCAATCACCTCAGATATTAGCAAATAAGGACGCTGCCCTCTTGTTATCTTATTCGCTTATAATGCTAAATACAGACCAACACAATGCTCAGGTGAAAAAGAAGATGAGTGAGGAGGATTTCATCAGGAATAATCGCTGTATAAATGGAGGCAAGGACCTACCTCGAGAATTCCTAACAGAGTTGTACCATTCAATCTGCAAGAATGAGATTCGGTTGGTTGCAGAAGAGGGTTCTGGTTTTCCTGATATGACATCAAGCCATTGGATTAACCTAATGCACAAATGTAAGAATGCTGCTCCATATATCGTGCCAGATAATAGACCTTATCTGGATAAGGATATGTTTGCTATAGTTGCAGGTCCCACCATTGCTGCCATTTCAGTTGTCTTTGATCACACAGAAGATGATGATGTTTACCAGACATGTATAGACGGCTTCTTAGCTGTTGCCAAGATTGCAGCTTTCTACCATGTTGATTCCGTGCTTGATGATTTGGTTATATCTCTTACTAAGTTTACTACCCTCTTGAATCCTACATATCTCGAAGAGTTTCTGGTGTCCTTTTCTGAGGACTCAAAAGCGAGGATGTCGATTTTAGCAGTCTTCTCAATTGCAAATAAATATGGTGATTGCATTCGTAGTAGTTGGAAAAACATCCTGGATTGCATTCTACACCTGCATGAGTATGGTCTTCTTTTTGCACGTGTTGCCAGTGATGCTACTGATGATGCTGTCCTTTCTGCTGAGCCTGGGAACGGTAAGCCTGTTAAAAATTCATCAGCTACTACTTTTCCCAAAAAGTCCTCGGGATTTATAGGCCGGTTTAGTCAGTTACTGTCGTTTGACTCAGAAGAGGTCATTTCCCAACCTTCAGAGGAAGAGCTTGCCGCTCGGCAGCGAACTTCAGAGATTGTCCAGAAGTGTCAAATAAACAATATCTTTCTCGATAGCAAATTCTTGCAAGCTGATTCTTTAATCCAGCTTGCTCAAGCAATCATGGCAGCGGGGCAAGTTCTGAAAGAAGCTGATTCCTCTGAGGATGAAGCCGGTGCAGTTTTCTGTCTTGATTTACTAATTGGAATCACACTGAACAACCGAGATAGAATTTCACTTCTCTGGCAGAGTGTCTATGAGCACATATCTAATATTGTTCAGTCAACAGTGATGCCTTGTCCCCTTGCGGAAAAGGCAATATTTGGACTGCTTAGTATTTGCCAACGTTTACTGCCATACAAAGAAAACTTGGTGGACGAACTTCTAAAATCACTGCAGTTGGTCCTGAAACTTGATGCTCGTGTGGCTGACGCCTACTGTGAACAGATTACGCAGGAGGTTGGTCGTCTTATAAAAGCAAATGCCACTCGCATACGATCACAGATGGGATGGCGGATAGTTCTGTCTCTACTTGCTATTACAGCAAGGCATCCAGAAGCTTCTGAAGCAGGGTTTGATGCTTTGTCATTTGTAATGAGTGAAGGGGCCTATTTGACGCCTTCAAATTTCTCTCTTTGTGTAGATGCTGCTAGACAATTTGCCGAATCCCGTGTTGGTCAGGTGGAACGGTCTGTGCATGCACTCAATCTGATGGGCAGTTCTGTGAGTTGCTTAGTGCGTTGGGCTAATGAGACTAAAGGAGCTATGACAGAAGAAGAGGCAGCCAAAATGTCACAGGACATAATGGAGATGTGGATGAGACTCGTGCAAGGATTGAGGAGAACTTGTTTGGATAACAGAGAGGAGGTCAGAAATCGAGGTATGCTATCAATGCAAGAGTGCTTGACTGGAGTGCACGAGATCCATCTTCCATGCGTCCTGTGGTTAGAGTGTTTTGATACGGTTTTATTCACTCTATTGGATGAATTACTTGAAATTGCTATTGCGCAATCCCATAAGAAGTACCAGAACATGGATACTACACTCGTGCTTGCTATGAAGCTCTTAACAAAGGTGTTCTTACTGTCAATTGACGAGGTTAGGAAGTCGACTGCTTTTAGCAAACTCTGGAATGACGTGCTTATCCGGATGGAAAATTACATGCAAGTGAAAATTAAGGGGAGGAGGAGTGAGAAGCTTCAGGAGCTAGTGCCTGAGCTTCTCAAAAATACGTTGCTTGTAATGAAGTCCGGTGGACTACTCCAACAAGAAAGCTCTTCTGGAGGAGATAGCCTGTGGGAGTTGACGTGGTCACATGTGAATAATGTCGCGCCATCTTTGCAGTCTGAGGTATTTCCTGATGCTGGCAAGCAAGATGAACAAATAAATTCTGCTGCTCTGGCAGCTTCAACTCCAATTCAAACCGTGGCTTCAGAAGGTTGAAACCAGGCAAAAGAAATCTGATCCTTGGATATTCGCAATCGGCTGCTACCCCCCAACCATAGTTGGCTTTTTGAGGTACTTTGGGCATTTATATATATATACTCAAGTTTGTAGGAGTAAATCTTTCACTCGGGTCATCTATAGTTGATCAAGTACTTGCAGTTGCTTAGAAATTAAGATTGTCTTACTTCACCTTTGGAAATAGAGTATTCGACAGGCCTTTCAAGGTTCTTTGCTTTGTGCTTTATGTGAGTTTCCTTTATACAGTAGTATTGTACTTGAGACATAATGTACAGATACTGCTACGCAGAATTATTCTTTTTAAGTTGATATTTAGATTAAAAAAGTTTTTCCGCATCTTGGGGGATGGATGGATATGCTTCGAATGTGTGAAAGCTGTATTCTTGCAAGCTCAAGTGTCTGTCTCACTGCTTGTAGGTCCTTTGAATAACCCCACTTCTTCTTCGAAACAGACCTCACCAATCATAACTTCAGCTTCATATATAAATTTGCAAACACAATTTCTTTGACGTTTCCCCGAAAATACAAGTTCGAGAAGATCACAAGTATTCAGCATGTAAAAAAATTCAAATAAAAAATAATTTGAAATTGGTCCAAGAACGATTTCTGGGAAATCAAATTGTGGCCATTTCGAATGCCAAGAAAAACTAGTCCAGGTGAGAAACACACAAACAAGAAAAATCGGAAGTAATTCTGGAAAAATTGTGGTCATTCATTTGCTTACTTCACAACTTATAGGAAATGAAAAATTGTGAACGGAATCATACAACCTCATCATGTTTGATATCATTTGGAATGAGAAGAAAAACTAGCTCTAAACATTCATTTTAAAGTCAACAACCAAAAAAAGAAAATTCCAGATTGGGGTCATTTTCAAGATCCACATGGCCCTGTCTTTTAAAGTATTCCCATACGATAAGGAAGAACAAGTATACAACAAGTCATGTACCACACCAATTTGTATGTATGTTGATCAACATGCTGACATGTCACTACAAACAAATATTAGCATCAGGTAACACATACACATACACATACACATATCCATCCTTCTTGAATGGGTTACAATTTTATCTGACAGGTAAGTTGATGACTAGTCTTTATCTAGCAAACAGTCATTCAAAGCAAAAAAACCAGCAAGATTAGAACATAACCAGAAGAGAGCAGTTATTTGTAATTTGTAAGGAAAAAAAATGGCATCAGTTGTTCCATCATCCATGAGAAGCTTGAAGATGAGGTCATGGCAGAGGTGCTCGAAGCAGATAAGGGAACAGAGGGCTCGGCTGTATCTTATATGGAGGTGCGCAGTGATCCTCCTCTGTTGGCAGGACTAGGATACTAGGATAGGAAGAGAAAAGCTCATCCCCGTCGCTACTTTGGCATGAGAGGGAGATGGTGTTTGTAAAGTGATCAGGTGTTTTATCTTCTTCACTTTGCATAGGTTTAGATAAAAGAAAAGAGGGAAGGGATAGATGGCTAGCAGATTTGGTCAAGCTGCGTATGCAATTAAATCCATGTATGCAATTAAAGAGACAAACTGATGTCAAGCTGCGTATGTATATAGTGTATAGTTAATGGAATCACCTTAGAATCCTCAAGTACATATTGTTCACTGATGGACAGAACTAGTGTAAACTTTGAGCATTACTATATTCTAGAAGACTTAACCCGTCCTACACACGGGTGTGAATTTTTTTCCAATGTTTGTTGAATTTTTAAATGTACGCGGATTTATAAGTAATGAATTATTATAATTACAACAACAACAACAACAACAACAACAACAACATCTACCCAGGTGGAACCCGGTATGGACGGGATCTGGGGGGTCGAGATGTACGCACCCTTACCCCGACTCGAAGTCGGGAGGGTATCTAAGGAGGGCCCAAAGCAAAAAGAAAAGGACACGAAAAAGAGAGAACAAAAAAAGAAACATTCCACCGATCTTGTACACATCAGAAGAAGGCAAAACACCAAGTCACTCGGTGGAAAGAAATTGAATTAAAAATAAAAATGCAGACATATACTAGTACCAATTATAAGTTGTTACGTCTCTGTTTCATCAATACAGAGTTGTTACGTCTCTTCCTGAACTGGGCAGTGTATCAAAAGAAGAGTATGACGAATAGATTATAGACAACTACAGAGTATAAGCTGACAGGGTAGTGGATCACAAATGTCCCGGCTAGTGGCAACTCCCGTCTATGCACACAATCTTCTTCTACACATACTGGAAATCTGCATCAGGAATATTGTCCAAAAGCGGTTTACTGGCAGCTTTGCGCATATACAGAAAAATCTAAACGTTGCTTCAAATAATTCAAATCAGTTTTGTATCTAGACCACTAGGAAGCTGCATAGTAGAGAGACCTGTGTTCTGAGCAAACGTCCCTTGCAATGCATAAATATTAAATATGTATTTTTAGCAATCTTTACACTATATAGCACTTGTTAATCCAAAGTTTCGCTATACACATCAGAAAGAGGGAAAGCACTTGCTCATCCAAAGTTCCACTATAGCACCAATGTATGACTTGTTATTGGACACAAATTCTTCAAATATATTCTAGTATATACAAATTTATAACTTTTGAAAATACAACAACTAGGCAACGTTGTCAAACAGTTCCCAGCCCTCATCTACAAGCTCATCCTGATCAGAAGCTGTTACTCGCACCATCGAAGGTAACAGGAACTCATCTACTGATGACCATTCAGCTTGCTCCAGAGCTTGTTGTGATCCACTGCTCTTTAGAGAAGACCCTGAAGATGCTAGAATACAGCTGGTCTGCTTTGAGGAGAGGCATTGGCTCAGAAGAATGCGGCTATCAAAATTTTCTTTCATCAGCTTCACATCCTGGCATGTGACAGAGATTTCTCCTCTGCAAAGGCATATATACCCAGTAAAAATGGATACACAACAAATACAGGAATAGAAAAAGCTCATCTGTGCTAGATTCCACTTCCATGTAATATTCTTGTACAATTGTTACATTGCTAACTTTTTAGAGAAAAGCCAGACAACCGTTATTATGTAATTCATTTTGAAAGTTCAAATAACATTCCATGTTCAAGCTTAGGCAGCTGAATGCATGTGTTCATAACTTCATAATGGATTGGCTGCCACTTGAAAATAAGCAGAATCAGCTCTGGTGTTATTCATGTTAAGCTAGGTGTATACTCAACTAAGAATCAGCTGTGTTATCAAATTTACATGGCAAGTATGTGATCAACCTTCGACCTTCGTCATAAAGAAAGACTTGTGTAGCTACAAATCTTTGAATAAGCATATAACATGAAATGCTAAAAATTCATTATGCCCTATATTTTCGTTAAACAATCCTTCCTCCCTCAATCAATACAGAGTATAATGAGCAGCACAGCCAGATAGTGGTGAACAAGCAAAGAACTTACTGCAACGTATCAACAACACGACCTCGATCAACAAGGAACTCCCGAAGCTATAAGAAAACATTCATAGTATTGAGAAGGGGTAAATATGATTAAGCTACAAAAATCTACAACCCACAAAGTACTTTAATCCACTGGGATTAAATGCAAAAAAAAAAAAAACCTTTGCATTTTGTTCAGCTTCATGCTGCAATTTCTTTGATTCTTGAACTGCCATCTCCATAATAAGCTCCTGCTCAGCGAGAGCTTTCCGACCAGACTCTTCTTTTACAAGTTTTTCTTGTTCAGCAGCAATCCTTTCGGATTCAGCAGCAGCCAACCGTACTTCAAGAGGTTTTAGCATCTGCAATAAATATTTGAATAAATATTTGAGAAATAAATTTTTAGCAAAATCTTTTCATTACTCTGAAATGTTGCCACAACGTAAGAAGAGCACGGTTGGATGGAAAAGAATTTTTTTCCATACTACTTTTTCTTCTTTATTTTATTTTTTATTTTTTTTGTGGGGGGAGTCGTTGAGGTTTGCACTAGATCTCTATCAGCAAGTCAGCAACAAGATGATCTGGATTCCTTGAAACAACATAGGCTTACAAACAAAATTAATCCAAATATGTCACTTGGCTAGATCTCCTAGAAAAAAACATCCTACAACTAAAATCTTTCCAACAACTGGTCAATATTTGCACAGCAGTGACGCCGTTTTCTAATATCTTTACTGAAAGGTAAGGCAAGACCAAAAGTTCAGCCCACAGCAAGCATTTCAAAAAAAAAGGATACATTTCATACCAATCTTTACCCAAGATAATAAGGAAAATATAATCAAAGATAATATCAAAATACCGTATCAAGTATAGAAAGGGATTTGTCTTTCTCATCTGATAAAACAAAAAGACGTGACTGAAGCTCCCTCATTTCAGTGGCAAGAATAGCCCTCTCCCCGTAAACTTCTCCAGAATGCTACAAAATGAACCCATAAGAATATCAATTTCTAATTTTTAGAACTTCAGTAATGTCATAAGATAAAGAGACATCATGCTCCAATATGATACAAAAAAGTGTAACCTAACCTAGCAAAGATATTACCATGTCATTTGCTTCTCGTGCATTGTTAAGCATCCTTTTGAGTTCATCTACCCTTGCAAGGATTTCAAAACCCCCCTTGGCAACTTCTTCCTTAGCTTGCTGTGCGACTTTCTCCTTGAATTCAACTTCCCTCATCAGCTTAAGGACTGAATCCATAGCTGAAAACAGTGTTCCCTGCACCATTGTTGAAATATTATATATATGTAGTGCATCATTGAATCCTGGCAAAAGATCAGCTAACGATTGTTTACAATAAGATATTCTTCACTTTCATGACATGCTATTGATAGCAGATAAGATATATCTGTGAAACATAAGCAGTGCATGACATAGCTATTTATTTTTAAAAGATGTGGAGAATAATGAGAGAACTTCCATCAACATTGTACTACAAAGCCTGTAAGATTACAGAAGTGAATTGTTCCCTATTGTGGATTCAATTTTGTGATTCAGGTTCGGAAAAATTATGTAGCAGCAAGCTCTGAGATTAAACAAATTGGAGGCAATATGCAGACTTTTAAACAAGTTGTTACAATTCCTTCTGAATCATCAAAAAGGGCTTCACCATTCCAAATGCAACCTACCATATCTGCTTTAAAAACAACTTATGAATCATATCACAAAAGAAAGTCTTATAAAATCCTCAAGGCTACACCACCCAATACAGAAAAGTGTTTTCACAAAAACATACTTGTGAGTTTTAGAATCCTCAATCAAATCTTCAAGGAGATCAGTCCGGCAACGTTGGCCAGATCTTGTAACTACAGTGTGCCCAGTAGATGACTCTATAATGTCGACACTATCAGGGAAATGGATATCCTCTCTTGAAGCACCCGTGTTGAACTTCAGAATATCAACATTTGAGGAAGACATGCCACTCTGAACTTCTGATTGGATAGAGCAGTCCAAGGATTCCAGTGTGTGGTCTTTATTTGAGAGAGAAGCAAGATCAACATAATTTGAGCCATATGTTGAATTTACATCAACACTTGATGGTTTCATTTGATCATTAACAAGAATGGAGTTTTTCAAGTCCTTAGAAAAGGGACTAATATCTTGCTTATTATTTGACAAGACATCTGGAGCAGCATCTTCAAGTACAGCGGAAGATGACGAGGAAAAAATGGCACGAGGAAGGTCCAAATTTTTGTACTTCCTCGATAGAAGAGTATCCTCAAGACTACTGTTTTCAGATTTCTGATTTTGATGACCATCAATAACTTCATATGCATGAGAAGCCAAAATATTGCAGGAAACATCCCCGACAACTTGGGTACTTCTTTCTTCAAATACCCTTGATGCTATCAATTCTTTGGTACCAGTGGCCCCATTCAAATGATCATCAATGTCCTTTGATGTCTCAAGCATGGATGTTGGACCTATATGAAGTAGTCCATTCATCTCTGCTGAACTATTAACAGCTTCCACAGATTTCCCACTTAATTGATCATTGATGTCCTTTGTATCACATGTTGAATCTAGTATGCCATGGACTGTCTCATGCAAGGATGTTAGATTCACATGATTGGTTTCATTCATCTTTTCTGTTATGTTAGCAGCTTCCACAGTGTTCTTACTTGACTGATCATTCATGTTCTTCGTATCACAAAATATTGAATTTAAAGAGTCATGAGTTGTATCATTCAAGCACGGTGGATCCACATGATAGGTCCCATTCATCTCTGTTGATTCATTAGCATTTACCCCAGGAAAAGAAGTAGATGAATGCTTAAAACTGCCAGCACACCTTGAGGGAACCAATTGTGCAACAAAGCATCTCTCATTTTCAACTGCACATCCAATCCAAATCTACTTTTATTAGCTGAAACAATTACATGCAAGAAGGCTAAAATATCCTAACAGCTGACTTCAAGCTAGAATGGGTCAAATAAATTTAAACACCATAATTTGTACCATCAAGTGAGAATACATTTATGCAATTAAAAAATCCACTGATATTGATGCAAACAATAGATGAAATGCAACACAAACTCCCTTTCTTTTGTGTGGGACAGTTATACTATTAAGAAATTAGATTGGAGAGAAAAAAAAACATGTGTTGGTGTACAAAATCTCGCCTTCAATTCGTATCAAAATACACCAATTAAGAACTCCTCCTCTTCCGCTCCTCTTCCGTCTTCAGACCTAGAAAACCTGCAAAACAATGGACAAAGGGGGCGGGGACCCCCTAATCCACCTCCGATGCCTAAGTCAGAAGAGCAATTGTCGTTTGAGCGTCGAGGTACAACAAGAAAGCGATGAAACCCTAAACAGTCGAGCTAAGCGAATATTAGCCTGCCTAGGATTTCTGAATATGCAATGCACATGTGTGTCTCTCCCTACATGCCTAGGGCATGTATTTATAATGGAAGAGAGAATCATAGGGGGCCGAAAATCATGCCTCTAGGGCCGAAAATCTTATCCTTTCGGGCTGGCCAACTGCCTTAAAGCCCAAGTAAGGAATATTCCACCCTATCTCTAATTTAATTCTATCCTTTAATAAAAGATAGAATCTTCCATTTAAGTTTCATAACCGCCATATAATTTTATATAGAAAATAAGAAAATAACTGCGCAGTAATTTAATAAATACCTTTTTAATAGTCAAAATAACTATGGTAATTATGTTTATTTTACCCGCTCACAAATGCCCCACCTACACCGCCCTTACACGACCCACCGTGTTAGGCGACGTAGGGTACAGAGGGTTTCTAATCGAAGTGGCCATGCAGATCGGTCAATTGGTCCCCTAGCGCTTTCGTATATTCGTATATTCGTATATTCGTATATTCGTAATTCGAGTCCACATGAGCGAATATCATGTGTTATGAGCGAATTTCATAAACTTCTTCATACACGCATATGAAGAATCCATTAGTGCGATTAACTAATGTTGCGCGGCGCATTTTTTTTTATGCAAGACTCAAACTAATGCAAAAAAGCTGACTTTTATTGATAAATAAACGTGAATGTTATGAACTACAAAGCTAAACAAGATGAAATGCAAAAAGCGAAAAAACCTAAGGGCCTCATCAAAACCACGTGGGAAAAAGAGTGCCCTATCTATATGAAGTCCTAATCCCGAGATCCCTGCGCAGGGGAACCCGAGCGATCTCGCTTTCGATCCCCGTCATGCGAGACGAGGTGATCAGCTCCGGCGTCGCAGCGACGGCTTTGCCCCACGATCGGGGACTTACGCTCGGCATCAGTGCCGTGTTGGCGGTCCTGCGGCAGGCGCACGGACTTCGGCTCGTCTTCTATTTTTTGCATGAATTCCGACTTCGGACGACTTCCCTTGGAACATAGACGAGCATCCAACTGATTTGCCCATACTCGAACGATGGCATCTCCGTCTCTAAATTGGACCATTTGATGAAGGGTCGATGGTACCGCTCCAATCCCATGGATCCAAGGCCTTCCCAAAATTAAATTGTAGGGCGAAGGTACGTCAACGATCAAAAACTCAACGATCATCACTTTCTTGGCAAGGCTGACTTGGGTTTTGTACATTCCGAGCGGATACGTTGGATAGCCACCAAGTCCAGTTAATTGCATCTTGACAGGTACCAAATCTTCATTGCTTTTCCCAAGGAGCTTGAACACTTCGTAGTACATAATGTCGACCGAACTCCCGGGATCAACAAGGGCACGACGCACTTTAAATCCGTCTAGCTCGACTGCTAGAACCAACGGATCGTTATGAGGGACTTGGACTGAAACGAGGTCCTTGTCTCTAAAGACTAATCCGTCCACCATACGCATGGGGGAGGGAGGTCGTCGAGGCTCGGCTTGTTGAACTCTCATAACTTCAAGCTCATGGCAAGACTTTCTGAAATTACTCCTCGCCTCATCATCTTCATGTCTATAAGATGCTGAAATAGTCTGGATCACCTCAATTTGTTTCTGCCCCGACTCATCATTCTTCTCAAGCTTTTCCTTCTTGATGAACTCTTGCAAGTATCCCTTCTCCACCAGGCTCTCTAGATACCGCTTGAACGGCTCACACTGCTCAGTCATATGTCCCCGGTTTCTGTGGTACATGCAATATTTTCTGCTTCGCGGATCCTCATCTCGGCATTCTTCTTTGGGAGGATATTGGAAGAAACCTTCATGCTTAATGCGAGGCAAGATCCAATATATTGATACACTCAAGGTAGTGTAAATCGCACTGACTTGACTCTCTCCTTTGAAATTATCGGCTCGGCGGCGGATTTTACGGGGAGGAGAGGACGACCTTCCTCTTATCTTAAGATTGGATTTCTCCAACCGCACATACTGGTGAACGCGCTCCTGAAGCTCTACAATTGTGGTGGGCAGACGAAGTGTCAATTCCTCTGTCAGCTTGCTGTCTGCAAAGATCGCCCTTTTAAAGGCGGTGATGGCGGTCCTAGGATCGCACCCCTCAATTTCTGCATAGCACTCCATAAACCGGTTGAAGAAGCGACGCAAACTTTCCCCTTTCTCTTGTTTGAGACCAAAAAGCGTGTCAAGTGAAGCGGCATCCCGACTGTTAGCTATGAACCGCTTTACGAACTTTGAAGCCAATCGTCCCCAACTTCGGATCGAGCCCGGCCTCAGACTCTGAAACCATTTCAGGGGGCCTTTACCAAGGCTGCTCGGAAACATTTACACATGATCGCGTCTTCGGACACCCACAACGCCATTTTATGGGTGTAGGAGGCGATGTGATTAACAGGATCCGTGTTTCCGTCGTACACAGTAAAAGTTGGCGGAAAGAATTTCGACGGTGGCAGAGCCCGCTGAATATCTGGATGAAACGGTGTCGACGTCAACATGGCCAGCATATGTTCTGCTTGATCCCGAGTCGATTGCAGGGTGTTGCCTTGCGCTCTCAAAAGATCAAACAACCTGTTTTGGGTACGCTCAAGCGCTCGGGCTCTTCCTTCAATCCTTTCCAGACTGACGCTTCGGTGTCGGCGTTTCTCTCGGTTTTCCGGATCTCGATCACGCTGGGAAGGGACGTAACGATCGTTCCGCTCGCGCGAGGAACCGCGCCGATCGCCCGCCCCGCGGCCTCGATCCGACTCGCCCCGCTCGCGATCGCCGCGATCGCGATCTCGCGGGTGACGCTCGCGGCTTCGACCGCGGTTGTTGTCGCGGCGGCGAGCTCCGCTCGACTCGCTGGATGTCGACCCGCTCTGCTGTGGCGGGTCGGCCCGCGACTTCTTACGCGATGGTGATCCATGGCGGTGGTCTCTCCGTCGGTTCCGTGGTGCCCTTCTATCGCTATCGTATTCAACCTGCATATCGTCTTGCCCGTCAGAACTGATCGATTGAGGACTACGTCGGTTATCAGTGAATTCGATAACGCTAGCGAGCCGTCGAGTAGTCCTCTCAGTTTCCGGTTGATCAACAGGGCGCTTGCCTTGAATCTTCTCCAAAGAATGTTTTAGCTTGGCGACCTCTTCTAGGGCTTGTTCCAATCGAGATTCAGCTTCTGCACACCTCGTCTGATATCTCTCGTTCTCTCTCAGGGTGGTTGCCAAAGCGTGGGTAATCTCGTCCTCTTCTTCATTGGTAGTAGATGCCCCGTTCCCGCCATTCGGATCGGACGATAAGATGAGGCAATCTTCTCTTCTGACGAGATTGGACCCGGCACGGCTAGACTAACCCTGCTCTAGACGTGGACTAACCAGGCTAGGGTTCGACTCGCGGATGGAGCCCGAGGGCTCGGAAACTCGCAGCCCGCGGTCGCGGTTTTCAAGACCACGGGCGCGGTTCGATCGGCCGCGATCGCGGCTTTCGGAGCCGCGGTCGCGGTTTTGCGCGGCGCCAGCGTTCGCGCGTACGGCCTCGCCTTGCCCCGGAACTCTTCGATCTCCTTCGTTCTCGGCCACACGCATAGCCGAGTCCCACAATTGGTCAAATCCGGTTGATTCGGACCCTGGAGTATTACGATTGTCAATTCCGTCGCCTGACCCGAACCCTAAACAACCTTGATCGATATCCATCGGGGCGCGGTTTTCTGAACGGACTTCAGGGTTTTCGATCTCGGCCGCCGGTCCACGCTCTCGATCCTCGGCATCCGCGCTCGTGGTCGTCAAGCCGCGCTCGCGGTTTCGCTCGCCGGCGGTGGCTCGCGCGGACTCGTTCCGCGATGTCGCTCCGGCATCTTCAAAGTTAACTTCCTGATTTTCCGGTATCGATTCCAACACCATGATTGCGTGAATCGAATACTCGTTTCCCACAGACGGCGCCAATTGTTGGTGTACAAAATCTCGCCTTCAATTCGTATCAAAATACACCAATTAAGAACTCCTCCTCTTTCGCTCCTCTTCCGTCTTCAGACCTAAAAAACCTGCAAAACAATGGACAAAGGGGGCGAGGACCCCCTAATCCACCTCCGATGCCTAAGTCAGAAGAGCAATTGTCGTTTGAGCATCGAGGCACAACAAGAGAGTGATGAAACCCTAAACAGTCGAGCTAAGCGAATATTAGCCTGCCTAGGATTTCTGAATATGCAATGCACATGTGTGTCTCTCCCTACATGCCTAGGGCATGTATTTATAATGGAAGAGAGAATCATAGGGGGCCGAAAATCATGCCTCTAGGGCCGAAAATCTTATCCTTTCGGGCTGACCAACTGCCTTAAAGCCCAAGTAAGGAATATTCCACCCTATCTCTAATTTAATTCTATCCTTTAATAAAAGATAGAATCTTCCATTTAAGTTTCATAACCGCCATATAATTTTATATAGAAAATAAGAAAATAACTGCGCAGTAATTTAATAAATACCTTTTTAATAGTCAAAATAACTATGGTAATTATGTTTATTTTACCCGCTCACAACATGGAAATGCTTGTAATCATCTTCACTACATATTAGTGTTTCGAAAAAAAAAGTAAGTATGCCCCACAGCTATGGTGAAGAAAAAACACCCACTTAATGAGTTCATAAAGATGGATCAGTTCACACCTGATAGAAAGACGTGTATTTTTGTAATAACATTCATCCCACAGCTATGGTGATTGACTATCTTACAACAGAATGTATCAAGCAACAAAACATAAGATATGCAAAAAAAAATGGTGTACAAGCACACTCAAACCTAGTAGATACTCTTCATTGTTTTTATAAGTTATCACCCATGAGATTCTGAAACTAAAATTGAAAGATCAACAGATTTAGAGCAATTACCTGATGATGGGTAACCCAGACTCACAATACTACAGCTAGAAGTGGCAAATGGTTTTGTTGTGTATGGGAGCACCTCTGCAAGTATGAACTCTACAGCTCCATCAGGATCCTTTGAATGTTCAATAGCAGCTGCTTTGAGAAGACGAGCATCAACCTTCTCAAAACAAATACATCATAGTGGACAAATCAAAGTTAAAACCAAGATCCATATGCAATCTCCACTGTTTCTTAGAGAGATTGAGATGACTGCTTCGGATACAAAGCAAGCAAGCCATAGAAAAGGCCTCAGTAACAAGTTGTGAATGTTATTTTTTTTTTTAATTTTGTGAATTAAGAAGTTGTGAATCTTGAAAATGACCACTGCAAGAAAATAGGAAGGTGTACTGAGCTTTTAGGAATAAACTTTGGAGATAACCAGAGGATAGCAAAAACATTATTTGTCATATGCTGTTCTCTGAAAACGAAGTTATAAGACACTATACCAAACTTATTTCAATTAATCATGTAAATATAAGAAATAGTAAAAATATTGTAAAATATATATTGATATATGGATACACTTCAATCATAGTTGAGTGCCCTCTAAAATAGTTCATATTGATTGTGTTGCTACCAGAATAGCAGCTTATTACTGTTTTGTTTAGGGTGTGGGGCATCTTTTATAGGAAATAATAAGCCAACCCAGCCTATCCACACCATATGCATGGGGGAGGCCCCGAGTATGCTGAAAAAGAAGCAAAAAAAAAAATATATATATATATTAAAGAAAAAGGAAAAATGAAACCTTTTGATGCTCCGTGAGACTTCTCACTGCACACCTAACATTGTCCTATCATCCTATGTTGATAGAATATGAAATCAACATTTAAAAAGAGAAACTCAGCAAAGCAGATTCAAAGCAGTATCAACTATCCTATTTCTGCTAACAGACCAAAGCTCCCAAGAAAGGAGGAGCATTTGGTAAGAATTTAGCATTAGTTTTGGTATCACAAATCAGTATTAACAATCCTATGGTGTGGAATTTTGATATAACTACTTATATGGAAAGGGTGAAGGGTCCTAGCCATACCCACTATTATTATTATGTGCGATAAGATAAAGCGAGAATAAATTTCAAAGCAGAGCCCATCCTCCTAAACAAGACCGTTCTCTGGGAATCTCATTGAAATTGTACTTTAATCAAAGGTGAGACAAATGCAACTTACAGAATTTATGAATATTGAGATAATCAATATGGAAATTCACAAATACCTGTGGAAAAAGTTCTTGTAGAGTTCCATATACTGCTTTGAAACCCATCGGACAACCTAGTTTATCTGGAAAAGACAAGCAATAACTAAAAATCAGATTGTAAATCCAAAGGACAATCTGATAAAATTAAGCCCTAGCCCCTGTCACAGAGAAAAATTAGATAAGGACATATATGCTACCACCCCTGTTCGCATCGCAAACATCAAAACAACATAAACATGAAAGCACAAGAACTCAAAAGCGGAACATGCTTATCAAATTCGAGTGGAAGTGGAGTGTTCAGCTGTTGAGCCAAATGACAAGTCACGAAGCGAATCACCAAAATAAACGCCAAGTTCCTCTCAATTTAACCATTTTCCAGTTACATATCTCTGCAAACCAATCAAACTAAGGGCCCGTTTGGTATCCATATCAGGATATCAGATATGGGTATGGATATGACTGATACCCATATCTGGTGTTTGGTATATCCTGATATCGATATCAAACTGATATCTGCTGTTTGGTATAGAAGTATATCGATATCAGCTGATATCCTTCTGATATCAGAGTGATATTAGAGTGTTATTTTCATATACCCCAGGAAATTGGTATATCAAAGATATCACTCATATCCATACCCATATCCGATATCTAGATATCACCCATACCGATATCTTAATATCCATACCGATACCGATATCCGATATCTCATATCTTAGATATCAATACCAAATGAAAAAAAAAACTGCTCCGACATATAGAAGGACGGAGCAAAACAGATACCAAGGCTACCATTGTTAAGAAACGGCGAAATTGAGAAGTATTTTCCTAAAGAGGAGCTAGACAGAGACACATACCTGGAAGATGTGAAGATGAAGAGGAGAGGAACTACGCATGCACGCCCTAGATCAGAAGTTTGGTTTCGACAGATAATAGGATTCAGTCATTCAGCATTTCAGCGTGTAACATTCGAGGCGATTGAGGGCATTTTTGTCCGAGAAAAAGACAATATACCCCTTCAAACAACGCAAAGTAAGCTTCCGAACAAATCTTGGAACGATTATTTATAGCGGTTTCCGGATAGTGCACCCCTGAAATTTCCGAATAACGCACCCTCCATCCGTTACGGTTGGAGGGTGCCCGGCCGTTACGGCCGGACGTGCCTCAGCCGTACCGACCGGAGGCACCCTGGCCGGTACGACTGGTGGTACACTGGCCTTTACGGCTTGGTTTCTTTTAAACCGAGAAGTTAATGTTTGTATTATATACTTTATATATTGTTGTATGTATCTATATAATTCCATTTTGAATCTTTGGGTGGATTGTTAAAGTCCTAACAAATGTATCATGTTCAACTTTACCATTTCGTGCGCTATTAGGGGACAAAAACAACAAACAACTTCATTGCTTCCAAACCACAAACTTACAAACAACACTTGCTTCTACATGAAAAAACATTGAAATATGACTTACTGAATCACGAAATGACAAACAACAAACAACTTCATTGCTTCCAAACCATAAACTTACAAACAACACTTGCTTCTACATGAAAAAACATCGAAATATGACTTACTGAATCACGAAATGACAAGCAACTCTTGCTTCTAAAGCCGAAACATGAAAGAACAACAAACAACATTAATCCTCAGGCGTAATATTATCAATTGCCCGAATCTCAGCACCTTCGAATAGGCGAAGCTGGGCGGCCGTTTCTTTGGCTAACATACGATCTGTTATATCGTTGTCGTTCAGGAAAAAGCGGTAATATCCTGGTGGTACTCCCACGCCAGATTGGCTCCAAGATATGACTAAGTTTCGTAGGGTGCCCTCGGGTACCATGGTCCATTCTGATCTGCTCTCCTTAACACCTTGCACGAGAACGATGGAGATGTTGATGAAGCGTGGAGCAATGGTGTAGGTTCGCGAGGAACGTGCTGCTTTCCTAGGAGCCATGGATGTAGATGGAATTCTAGTTTGGGTTTGAGGTTGGATAGAAGGAAGTCTTCTTTTATGGTTGAAAATTGGTCTACCATCAATGCGATGTACATGCATGGGTCTTGTCACAAGAAAAACTCATTTCTGTGCCATCAGAACATTAAATGGTATATTGTTATCAAAACATTAAATGGGACAGAAAAGCAACTTTGTTCATAATAGCACACCCTCCAGCCGCTACGGCCCGAGGGACCCCAGCCGGAACGACTGAACACACTCTGGCCGTTACGGCTGGGGTCCCTCGGGCCGTAACGGCTAGATGTTTATTGAAACCGATGAATTAAATGCACTCAACTACCTTAACTCTTTTCCGCCGTAGCCTTTTTAATGCCCCATAGCCATAGCCCTCAACCACTACCATTCATCTCTATTCCAAAACCCACAATACTTCTCCATGGTTTTCAATCTTCAACCATGAACAACAAAGGAGATTATTTCATGGATTTAGAAGATCAAGCCTTGAACATCAACCATAATGAGGTATGTATTATTTGTTTGTTCCAAGTTTTTTTCTTCCACCACTCTACTTCACTCTACTATATTTGGAAGAAAAAAATTGTGTAAAACTACATGTTTATCCAAAGATAGTTTTAAAGTAGAAAAAAAAGAGTGTATTTAATCTTGCATGTATTGAATAGGAAAATGTATATAATTATTAGTAAAAAACTAGGTTAAACAATGTTACTTTGTTGACAAAAGATCGTAACTTTTGTCTTAGAACTTCGAAGTGTTCTTGAACAAAAAGATTCGATTTTTGAAAGGAAGAAATTGTCTAGCCGTTACGGCCAGACAGCGTCCATCCGTACCGACCGGAGTGTGCCTGGCCGTAACGGCCAAGTGCTTCCCAGCCGTAACGGCTGGAGGTGCCCCAACCGGTACTGCTTTGGCACACTTTGGCCGTTACGGACAGAATCTTATTTAAGCTTTGTTTTAATCTTTATAGGAAGATAATGAAGTGTACATTGGGCTTGATGCATTGAGAATCGAAGATGGACAGAGTGATCCCGCATACAACAATTCTGTTTATGGATGTCCCCAAGTGCAGTCAGAACTCAGAACCGATTCCGTTTGCTGGAGATTGGTATAGTAGTGGATATTCGTCGATGCATCCAAGTCAGATGCCAGCTACAGGTGATTGGGGTGGATAGTCTCAGATGTGTCCAGATTAGTACGATAGTGGGTATGCTCAAATGCATACCGATTAGTACAGTACTGATTATACACAGATGGAGTCACTGGCGAGGCGTGGGCTTCCATCTTTGAGCGGCATGCCACGGTTTTTGGAACCCGTGGAGGAGGTGGTGCAAGAGTCTGATGACTATACAGAGTTATTTACCACAGATAGGATATTTGGCAGTAGAGAGGAGGCCATAGAGCGGGTTAAGACAACAGTTATTGAAAATAACATGTGCATTCGAACTAGGCAGACAAAGAAGTCTACATTATTTGGTCATCTTGGCAAGACCTGGTTGGTATGCGAGAGGGAAGGGGTTTACACCCCAAAGAGAAGGGAAATAAAGGAGGTCTAAGAGACCATTAAGTCCAAGAAATGTGGTTGCAAGTTTGTAGTGACTTGTATTGAAGGTCCAAGACGATCGTGGAGGATTGAGGTTGTGCATGGAATTCACAACCACAAGATAAATTCCAGTTTGCATGGGCATGCAGTCGCTGGAAGACTCACCGACCAAAAGGTGAAGTTGGTGGAGTCGATGTCATCAAGCAATTGTACCCCGACCCAGATTGCAGTGGCATTGAAAGATTTCCCAATGAACTTCACGAGTAAGAAACAGATCTACACAACAAGTATGGTTTAAAGAAGGCTGGTTTGGAGGGGCGAACTGTTGTTCAAGAGTTCTTCCTTCGAGCTAAGGAGAACAACTACTTCGTGGAGCACATATTAGATGATAAAAGCAATCGGATTAGTGACGTCTTCTTTGCCGGTCCTGATTCGATATCACTTCTGAAGGTATTTCCCTACGTCTTAGTACTCGAGTGCACATACGCTACAAACAAGTAAGTCATACACTTCGTTTTTAAGTTTTTATGCACTTATTATGAATCGAATTTAGATTCTGTTGAACATGACCGTAACGGCCAGATTGTATCCGACCATTATGGCCAGAGCGCCTATGGCCGGTACGGTTGGAGAGCCTCTGGCCGGTACGGCTGGTTTAAACAGAATTAAAATCCACTGTAATCCTTTCCTAAATCTACATGTACGGTATGCCTTTCTTAGAAATTGTTGGATTTACCTCAACATGGTTGAATTACACTGTAGCCGGAGCTTTCTTGGCCTTTGAGAGGGAGGAAAACTTTGCTTGGGCCGTGGAACAACTTCAAAAGCTTTGTGCATTCGCGCAGATTGAGCTTACCTGTTTGGTGACAGATCGTGAGCTGGCTTTGATGAATCCATTGGATAAGATGTTTCCGAGATCGAAGCACCTTCTTTGTAGGCGGCACATTGAGAAGAATATTGAAGCTAGAGCAAAGACTCTAATGAAGAATGCAACAAGTGCAAAATACTTTTCGAATGATTTTTGGGTATTGTTTAAGGAAACGACAATAGATGGCTATGAAAGGGAGTTGGCAAGGCTAGAAACAAAATGGTCTATGTGGTCACGTCTTCTGCAATATGTCAGAAAACAATGGCTTGATCCATACGGGACAAGATTTGTTTCTACTTGGACAGACACAGTATTGACATTTAAGTGTAATACAACAAACAGGTATGTACATCTATTCCCTAAAAGACAGCACGGTAGAAGCACAACATGAGGTGTACAACACTCATCCTTTAAACATTTGGGAGCTAATAGTTATTCTGAATTGCAGGGTAGAAGCACAACACTTATCCTTGAAACATTGGATTGAGATTGCAAACAACCGTTTAGATACAACATTTAGCCTATTCCATATATCAGTAGAGATCCAAGTGAATAACATAAGGGCCTCCTTCAATGCATGTCGTCTAAAGACGCGGTCTCATTTGGCCGCAGTTGATGTTTTTAAGCAGTTGAAGTACGTTGTTTCTGACAAGTGCATGGAGTTTCTGATAGAAGAGTATCGTAAGGGTGAAGGTGTGTCTTTTGACATGAGGTGTACATGTACTAGACCGGTGACACACGGTTTGCTTTGTTTCCATACTATTGCACGGTATGTGAATCTAGAGGTTCCCATTCCTCTTACTGTAGTGCACGTTTTTTGGAGGACCCTTGACATAGAGAGAGTAGTACAGAACGAGGATGTTGAAGGGTGCAAGGGCAGAGTTGCAAAATGTTTGATGGATGACTTCTACACGAACACATTCCCACAAATATCTGTCGATCTACAACATGATTGTGCTAATGTTGTATATAATATAGTCTACCCCGAGATGACCACTGCGCGAGAACCGAAACTGAGAAGAAGAAGCATAGGGGGTGGCCCAAGAATAGCCCTAACAAAAGATTTCTTAGTGATTGGGATCATGTTGATAAGGAGTTAAATGAAACGCCGCCAAAGAAACCTAGAGGCAAGCCACCAACACACCCGAGAACCCCCAATTCACCAACTATTTCGAGGGTGCCCCAGACTCCACCAACACCCTTGACACCGTATACTTCGAGGGTGCCCCAGACTCCACCAACACCCCTGACACCGTCCACCCGCAGAGCACTTTTCCCATACATGGATGAGCTCCCTTTGTGTATGAGGCCATACTTCACTGGTTTTTCATACATTGCGCCGGACGGAAATTGTGGTTATAGAGCTGTTGCACACTCTCTTGGCATCACTCAAGAAAATTGGAGGCAAGTGCGTCAAAGCATGATTAATACGCTTAATGAGCATGAAGGGTGGTTCAGGGGTAGTTTCTATGAGCATACGGTTGAAAGAATGAGGCAAAGACTTAATTTCTTTGATAATGGATTTGCCCCCATCGATTATTGGTTTACACTTCCAAAGATGGGCTCCTTGGTTGCAACGGCATTCAATTGTGCTTTGACATGTGTGGGGAAGACTATTAATCAATCTTACCTTCCATTAGTTTCGAGGACCGGCAAGTTGGACAATGGGGTAATTTCAATTTGCTTCTTGCCAAAGGAAGCTCATTATATATCAGTAAGAGAAATTTATTAAAGCATCCATGTATACATGTTTAAAGACCTTCATACTTATAGAATGTCGTACTATTGTAGGTGTCTTTCTCGGACGACTCGCCGTTGCCGCATATTTGTTCACAATGGAAGCTTCATTGTGATAATAGTGCACTATTTCTACTACATGAAATCCAAAACCGTATGAACTTGTTCAAGGGTGATGGCAATCATGTTAGGCTTGATTTGGCAACTCAATAGGATGAAGAACTGTCTGCTGTAAGCTGTAAACTGTCTGTTTTCTGTTATGTAAACTGGGTTTTATAAACTGTCTGGTTATGTTCTGTAAACTCGTTTCTGTAAACTGTGGCCGTTACGGCCGGCGCGCCCTCAGCCGTTACGGCCGGCACGCCTCCAGCCGTAACGTCCGGAGCTGGATTCCAAATCTATAAACTTGTGTTTTTTGGTGAATGATTTTGCCTTTTCATCTGACGTGGCGCGAGGGTAAAACACTAAAACAAATCGGAATCGCATGAGTGTTCAATAGGTCCCAATCTGACAACCCAAGTATGAGAATATCCAAACGTCAAATACGAAAATACGACATAAACATCGTAAGTCTGAAAATATCTAAACATCAAGTACGAAAATACAACCCAAGTCTGAAAATATCCAAACGTCAAATACGAAAATACGACATAAGTCATAGGAGAATTCTCAAAACAACATAAAAATTAAATGGCAGTATCGTCATCATCATCGTCGTGGCGTCCATAACCACTCCCCTGGCCGGCCTCTAGCGGGGGCCACTGTCCTCCTAGATCAATCATAGATCTCCTAATGGCCTCACGCAGATCTCGATCGGGAGTCATAGCGAATGGTGTAAGATAACCCACCACACGCTGCATGCGCTGTAAATAGATCTGCTCTCCAATATGTGGACTCACGTATATATGAGTACGAGGCTCACACCGCGACATATAATCTGATGAAGAAGCCGACGAGTCATCCGTCACTGGAGGTCCCATGAGATCTAATGTAATGGGGTGGAAGTTCTGTGCATCCCAAACCCACAGAGACGCATCATACTCCACTATGTAACTCGGTATGGATGCTGGTCGTTTGGCAGTGCGGGGCAGGATAGACGGACGTGGTATCTGCTGCACACGGTGGTACTGCCTAGCGGCTCGATCAGGCATGTACGGCTATGAGATATCAAGAACAGATATCACGCCGTGGAAACGTGAAGCGGCTAGAGTGTCACTGAAATCTAACACTTCGTATGGCGACTAATCAACCTAAAGCATAACAGTTTTAATATAGATTATAACCTAAACAAAACAATATTTATAAGTTGCATTTTCTATGTACTTACATCTGTCGCAGTCATATGATCTAGCTCCGCTATGAAGTTGCGCGTAGCATCAAGTGATCCACCATCTCCCCATCTCGCGGCCCACGGTGCACCGTCTTCCCAAGCCGGATTGTCAACAGGGCGAAAGGCAGGAAAGTACAAGAAGATCCAAGCCTACATAGAAATTATAAGAGAATTATAAACTTCTTTAATGTACATAATTGACATAGTAGAAACAATCACTAAACTGTAAGAGTGTGGTACAAACACCCATCTGACGGGCGCCCGATCGTGTACACTCACCGAGCTCTCGATACAAATAAGCGAGCACGGCTGAACCCCATGACATGTCATCCGTTGCCATGACATCTCGCACTAGGGCGATATATGAAAGAGGAATCTGATGCTGTGACCTGTCTAGAAATAATGTGAACGCCAACAGAAACATCAGAAAACCCGCTGCTAGAATCTTTGAATCACCCCGCTCATCGATCCGCTTCCCGCATACGTCCTTCAGGATTGAATGTGTGAACCCTCCCTTATCATAATGGTTGTTGAACCACACCTCATCTTACCCAAACAACTTCAGAAACTGTGATCTCTACAGCTCCCTCAACTCTCCCTGCTTCAGATTCCGCTCATTAGGCGGAAGAATAATTGCATCTCCATCAAAACTCAGACCGAAGATAAGTGCCACATCATGCAGCGTGATTGTCATCTCTCCCCAAGGGATATGGAACGAGCTTGTCTCTGGCTGCCATCGCTCGAGAAATGCCACAATCAACGGAGTATGAATGCGGCTATACATGAGGTCCTGTAGATGAGCAAGTCCACTATGCCTAACTATGTTAACCCAACTGCCCTCCCCAGCCGGCACCCATCTAGATAGCTGGGAAGTACGTCCATGAATCCTAAACCCAACATGCTCCTATGCAATAATAATCCAAATAAGATCAAACGTATAAAAGAAGGTTAATAAAAGTGTACAGATAAGTAACGTACCCGGCCAGCATAGATGTGGTGGGCGACATGTTCCTCAAATCCAAGTAGCAACTCCGGAATCTGTGGCCCACCGGGTATAGGATCGGTCAGAAATGGACGAATGTTCATCCCACCGGTGCGTCTCCTATGTCCCTGGCTAGACGAAGGACCAGCTGGAGTTGCATCAACTCCACCGCCTGTAGCCTCGGCCTAAGTCCAAACACGGCCTCTAGCGCGAGACCGTGAAGACTGACTCACAGTCCTCAACCGTCGATCCTAACTCCCGTGCATCGACGTCAGATCCTCTACTGCCTCATCCTCCGGCTCGGCACTATGAATAATAACTAGCTGTGAAGAGCACCGTCGATGCTGCCTAGTATACACAAAACTATAATCACGATGATCCTCCTGGTCCGGGGGAGCCGCAACCTGCACCTGGTCCACCGGCTCGTCATGTACATCGTCTAGTCCCTCTATCTGAGGATCTGGCTGCGACACAGCCTCTCTCAATGCATCTTGATGCGACCTTGCCTAGGCTCGGACCCGGTTCCGGCCAGCCCAAGATTCCCTAGGCCTTGGCGACCCCTTGGCGTAGGACTTAGTCATATATTATGTATTTCCCTATTTTAGAATATTTCCATTTATGTCTTTCTTAATTTAGTTGTTGCTATTTTTAGTATTACTATTTATGTTTTATGGGCTTGGATGTTGGGCCTAGCATGTTGCTAACCCTAATCCAGCCCATTTAGAACTAGGGTTTTGTGTGGCCTTCTCTATATAAATGAGCCACGCCCCCTTGTATTATTTACGTCAAAATGAATTAGCCAAGCTTATAGTAGAGTCGAGTTTCCTCCTATCCCTTGGCCCAACGTCACCCCAGTTTCGTTCTATCCTTGTTACTACCTCGCCCCACCCTCGTTCCGACGAGCATTAGAGGCCCGTGAGTACACTTTGTGGTCTCGTATTTATCCAGTTACTTATGTCAGAGAAGATCCGGGCGTTTCGAGCCTAGATCCGCCCCTTGCCATTCTAGGGTCGCATCAACTGGTATCCAGAGCCACCTCTTGTAAGTCGCTCGATCTCAATTGTTCACGCTACTTTTATCTCCAAATTCATCCAATTCCTTGTTCTTGGTTCCGACTTATTAAAAAAAAACATTCAGCCACAACCAATTTGATTTAAGCATGATCTTGTCCGATATTTTTTCCTTTCATTTCTCTAACCCTAGCATAATTAGTGGCGTGAAGAATTATTTTGATCTTGCATGATTATAGTAAATTGTTTCCATAAAATTTGCATATAATCTTGACAGGTCCGATCATTATTGGACACTATCTTGCCTAAATCAATTTGATATCTCCTTTCTACAGGTCATTTGATTCGTGTGTACATTTCTGTGCATGCAATTATTCTTCATTGATCCTATTTTGTCTTATCTTGAGCAATTTTGAATTACTTGCCTTATCCAGAACCGTATTTATTGCTCAAATTTTTGCATATATTGCCCGTGTTGATCTGATGTGATCATATTTTTTTTTCCTTATTCTTTTTGATCGTACATCTTTTTGTTCTGATAGTGTGATAGCCGAAAATTGGAGGGAAAAAAACAATTCCGTTATTGTTTACAAAAATATTGGGCATATCCAAATTATGGTATTTTGTTCGCTCGTTCCTACCTGATCAACCTAAGCCCTTACTTGATTGTTGCATATTGTGTGGAACTTTACTTGGTTGTGTTGGTGACATATAATTTCTAACGCCATATTTGTGCATAATCTTAAGCCGCCCTCACGGCATTCAAGTCTAGCCAAACCCTTTTGCGTGAACAATTTGATTAGTGTGCATAGATTTGCGAGTCTCTATACCATTGGTTTGCTTTTACTCTCGTCTTGTCATGTCTCATACAGGACTTCACCGAAGACGCTTTGCCGGGTATGATGACCCCGAGGCGTTTTTGAATTGGGCAAAGCACATGGCCAACTACTTTGGCCAACGAGACTACGACAAATTTGAGCGATGTGACATTGCCATTGGTTGATTCACTAGCTACGCTCGAGATTGGTTTGAGCGTTTGGAGGATGATCGATGGTATAGGAAGCGGCCCCCAATTGAGACATGGAGTCAACTTGTGTACCATATGGCTTGCAACTTTGCGCCTAATGTGGACGCCGTAGCCTTTCAAGAGTATCTTCTGAGGCGCATGGCCAAACAACGAGAGATGTACAGGTTCGACACAGCGAAGGAACCAAGGCGAGCATCGTTGGACACATGTCGCGCGCCATCTACACCATTGCTCATGGTCGCGCCACGGCTGCCCATGCCTAACGCATCCACCGGCGTGCCTGTCGCGCCATCCACGGCCATGGTTGAGGCCTTCGAGGCGCCAGCTGAGCCTTTTGGCACGCCTATGGCCGCGCCACACATGGTGGTGGTCGAGACCACCAAGGAGTCAGTCGCGCCTTTCGTCTCGCCCATCACCACGCCTCCCGTGCCCGTGGTCCAGGCCACCGAAGTGCAAGCCCCGCCCATTATCACAACCATGACCGCGCCTTCTGTTTCGAGTCCCTCACTTGAGGTCGAAGACGCGCCACAATCGCTACCAACACCAACACTTTCCTTGGACTTGTCTTCGACGCCGGATTATCCACTTCCCATGCCCTTACCTTTGTTTTCCGACGTCGAGTCCGAGATCCACTTTGAGCCTACATCGATACCATACATATTGACTTTCGAGAAGACCGAGGTCGATGACAAGCTCCATTTCATTGCTGTTTTGGTTGCCTTTTCCTTCACCAACTCGAAGCGAGGACGCTTCGAATCTAAGCGAGGGAGAATGATGCGACCTTGCCTAGGCTCGGACCCGATTCCGGCCAGCCCAAGACTCCCTAGGCCTTGGCGACCCCCTTGGCGGAGGACTTAGTCATATATTATGTATTTCCATATTTTAGCATATTTTCATTTATGTCTTTCTTAATTTAGTTGTTGCTATTTTTAGTATTACTATTTATGTTTTATGGGCTTGGATGTTGGGCCTAGCATGTTGCTAACCCTAATCCAGCCCATTTAGAACTAGGGTTTTGTGTGGCCTCCTCTATATAAAGGAGCCACGCCCCCTTGTATTATTTCCGTCAAAATGAATTAGCCAAGCTTATAGTAGAGTCGAGTTTCCTCCTATCCCTTGGCCCGACGTCACCCCAGTTTCGTTCTATCCTTGTTACTACCTCGCCCCACCCTCATTCCGATGAGTATTAGAGGCCCGCGAGTCCACTTTGTGGTCTCGTATTTATCCGGTTACTTGTGTCGGAGAAGATCTGGGCGTTTCGAGCCTAGATCCGCCCCTTTCCATTCTAGGGTCGCATCACATCTCGGTGACGATGACGAATCGACCTATCTCCCATCTAAAACAGTTAATCAGAATGGTCAATACAGATTTCTAAGCAAAAAGCGTCGGTATACAGATTTCTAAGCAAAAAGCGTCGGTATACAGTTAATTAGAATTGGATCTGGCCGTTACGGCCAGAAGTGATCTGGCAGTAACGGCCAGATGTAGTTGGGTCGTAACAGCCAGACGACCTTCGGCCGTAACGGCCGAACGTCGTCTTCAACCTCGAGACCGAACGTTCGCAGCCATCGGGTAGTCAAGGTCGTGCGGCTGTGGGAGCCCAAATCCCCCATTTCCCCCATTTAATTTTCATTTGTACATACATTTGAACATTAAAACTCCTTAATTCCCCCATTTCATTCTAAAATCCAAAAACAAATCAAAAACCCTAACTTGTTAAACCCAAATCTTAATTTTTCTCTAAAAAATGCAATATTTACAACAAAACATACCTTGTTAATGGTGGTTGCTCTTGAAATGTTGCTTTGATGCCTCCTTGTAGTGATTTTAATGGAGAATTTTGAGATTTTGGGTAAATGAAGAGTTGGAGAGGTGGATGAATGGAAGAAGAGAGTGGTGAGAGAGTAGAAATGAATGTGGGTGAGGATGTAATTTTGATGTAAATTTTATTTATATGTAAAAAGGGTGCTCTATTATGTAAAATTTAGGGTGCTCTATAATGAAAGGGCCTTATTTATTGGAATCCACTCTAAAAACCTACCCAACATCCACCATACCCCCTATTACATATAAATTAAAATTTATTACAATTTACACAATATACTCCTCTCATTTTACCCATCTTCTTCCTCCTCTCTATTAGCAAACCAAAGCCCTTCTTCCTCTCTTAGCCAATACACTCCATTTGAAGGTGTTTCAAGACTCAAAATCAAGCTTTGAGGCACTTCTCCACTACATTCACTGAAATCATGGTAAGTTTTCTACAAATTCATCCATTTTAATTCCATTGAATTTCTAGATATAGGTTTGAAAGTTAATCATGTTTTGCTCAAAAATTATGCAAATTAGGCTTTATACTAAAGATTGGAACACATTTTGTAAGATTAAACCTATTAGGAAGCGATTTAATGATCAGAGGTTAAAATCGGGGTAAAAAACGGCGAGGCCCGATCGTGCCTATCGCGTGGCTGGAGGTTGAAGACGACACGGCCATAACGACCATGTTGTCTTCGGCCGTAACAACCATGGCGTCCACGGCCGTGACGGCCAATGCTTGAACGACCATGACGACCAAAGTTCGAAAGGCCGTGACGGCCATTCTTCGCACAACCGTGACGGCCGTGCTTCGAAAAATATTGATGCTCGTGATGATGCTTCCAGTCGTGACAGCCGTTGCGGCTGGGTTCGAATGTCAAGCTGAATAAGTTGGATCATATTTTCAGATGTCTAGGTGCTTAGAGACGGGTTGAGAGACTCGATCTGCTTGTTATCGACGTCGTGAGGCGCGTAGTGAGCAGATGGCACCGATTCCCTTGGCCGCAGAGGTTTCGGAGGTCCCTGTGGCCCCCGAGATTCAGCCCTTTCCGGTGTTACCCTACCACTTCAGACGGTGGCAGCGCCGGACCTTGTTCGACTCCTCACAACACGTGACGGGGAGTAGCTCACAGGATCAGACACCAGTCCATGCTTCTACTGCACCGACACCACGTTCTCGGCATGGACGAGGGGATGGCAGGCGAGGCGCCGACCCTGTTCCAGCTCCTACAGGAGGGTCTAGACAGAGGAGACAAACCCGACCCGGTCAACGTCGTCGGATCGAGCCGTTGCTCACCCATCCTGCACCAGGAGGCTCGGAGATCCCGGACTTATTGTTGGGCTTCGAGGAGCATGTGGCCCACCACATATACGCTGGCAAATGTTTGATAATTATGTTTGATATTTATGTTTGAATTTGAAATTAAAATATCTTATGTACTTTAATGTATTACAGGAGCGTCCTCGAGGAACTCTGAAGTATCAGTTCCGACGCACACAATTGACAAACTGGCCACAGACAGAAGATGGCGGCTGGATTGATATTGTATGGGCTAGTGGGCTTGCCCATCTGTAGAGTATTATGCACCAATAGGTTCATACTGGCCTTATAGATGCATTTATTGAGCGATGGCATCCAGAAACCTGTTCTTTCCATATGCCATGGGGCGAGATGACAATCACGCTTCATGATGTTGTGCTCATCCTCGGCCTTCCGATCGACGGGGATGTAGTTCTGCCAGATGATGTTGAAGGCTCTCAGAGATCCCGATTCGCAGAGTTCTTCCTGATGGATGATGATTGGATGAGCCGCCCACATTTTGATAAGGGCGGTGTTTCACATGGACATCTGAAGGAGTATTGCATGGACTCAAACCGCGACCTTGATTTTGAGACTATCGCTTCTGGTTTTCTACTGTACTTGATAGCGTCGACTATCTGTCCTGACAAGTCTCAGCATCGGATCCCTATCACATACTTGGACATTGTACAAGTTCCGAGGATGTACAGAGTATGTCTTGGGCTTATGCTGCACTTGCTCATCTGTATAGGAGCCTTGGTAAGTGCTCGAGGCTTAAGGCTAGAAGAGCTTCTATGTGTTACACGCTATTACAGGTAATTGATCGGACCCATTTTCTTGTTTTTTTATTTTGGCTAATATTATCAACCACACTTGACCAGTCCGATGTTTTTTTTTGTCTAGACTTGGATCTTTTTGTACTTTCCATCACTTCGTCCCGCCGGGATGCCATTACCATTATAGGAGGGAGCAACATGGGCTCAGATCTGGGGAGATGATGGTACAGTGCAGTTTGGGCGCAACTACAGAGCAGAGCTTGATGCTATGACGACGACAGATGTAGTATACTCTTTACAAGTTGTATTTAGGGTTATTTTTTTCCAAAAGGACTTAATTTATCATGCAAAATTGAATCAGGTGGCTTGGATGCCCTATGAGGATTTGGATTTTACTAATTCATATGCTTCGTCTTGTTTTCATGGGCTGCTATCATTTCTGGCTATATCATAACCATACGTGCCAGATCAATGTGCTAGGTAGTTTGGGCGTGTACAGAGGATACTTGAAGATGTTATTATCCCGAAGATTGTCGTTCGAGTAGGAGACTTGACAGGGTACAAGGTAGAGTTTGACACAACCACTTGGGTTTGGAGATCTAGGGACTTGTACCGTATCAGCTCCTGTGACTGATGATCCGTCCGAGTGTGTTGAGGACTACTTGGCTTGGTTCCTACCTCGTACACACGCACGTGTTAGTCGGCCCGCCACGACTGTTGAGGAGGTATAATGTTGGGATTGTTTGCCTTTGTTACATAATTGATATTTTTAGCTAATAATTATTTTGTTATATATGTAGCGCATGCAGAAGGTGTTGGGTTATCTTGCACCATGGGCGGCATATGCAGGGGTGCACCCACCCGGGGTATAGGACGCTATCAAGAGATCTATTGAGATCATGGGAGAAACGGTTCCTAGATATGGCGATGGTGATGACCAGTCGGATGATGCCTAGGGATTTATATTTTGATTATGTAGTTCAGATTATTTATGTTTTGATTATGTTGTTCAGACTATTTATGTTTTCATTTGTAGTTCGGATTATTTATGTTTTGATTTGTAGTTTTGGCTATGTAGGATTATGATTATGCTCGCATATGGATTTATATTATGTTGGATTATGATAATGCTCGGATATGGATTCAAACTAAGTAGAAACTTCACACTAATACTACATATTTAGATTGTATTTGTTGAGTCGTTGGAGCAATAGAAACTTCAAACTAAGTAGAACCTAGGTCCATTAAAATGGGATGATCATCCTTGGGAGCAAATTTGTATTTGTTGAGTCATTGGAGCAATAGACGAAGAATGCTAAATGCGTCCGTGTCACAATTATGCCTCCACATTGGAACTACCGGTGGCAGTGGAGAATCATCAAGGAAGAACACCTACAAACAAAGAATTAACACATTAAATGTTATACATAATCAAAAAAAGTCCGAATGAGTTGAAACAGTCGATAACTTGCCGACTCAAAATGTGCACAAACGGTCTCGAAGAAAATGAAGATGAGTCCATTCTCCAAGGTCCCATTCCAATTGGGGGGATAATTAAGGGAAGATAAGCTTGGTGTTGTCGCCCCACAACAACAAGTGCGCAATTGTATGCTATAGCAACCAAATGCCCCATGTTTGGAAGGCTAAACCACCTCTCCCGGGGGGCAAAACCTGGACTATCCCACTCTAGCTTGCGGGATATCTCAATAGCCGTATACTGAAGAAAAGTGCGGTCAAATATGTTGGCATGCTTTTGTATAATCATCATCATGTGAGTTCAGACGTCACGCCATCTTTCTTGACCGAGCCCTAGATATTCTGCAAAGGCTCTGAACCCACAATTTCCATCAGCAACAATTGCATAGTGACCCCTAATAAACTCCTTCATACACATCGGAATGAACTGCAAAGGACCGGGTGATGGATCCAAAGTAAGTAGTGGAATGCTAGGAGAGCTCTTTTCAGATGGAGCTGGGGGTGGACTTGGGTACTTTGGGGACCACCCTCTAGGCTTCTTTGGAGGAGTCTCGTCCAGCTCTTTGTCAATTTGCTCCCACCCACATAGAATTCTTTTGTTTGGACTATTCTTGGGTCTTCCCTTTGGCTTTCGAACTACGGGTTCTTTTACTATCCTCTTATCTGGTCGGGCTAGCTTGCGGATATCATGAGCACAATTGTATTGTTCATCAGTTGTCATTTCAAAGAACTCGTTGTTCATGAAGTCATCCATCAGTGATCTTGCAACTCTGCGCCTTGTACCTTCTGCCTCTTCATTAGGCAATATGGGCGTGTCTAGGTCAAGTGTTCGCCAAAAGATATGCACTGTAGTAGGAGGAATTGGTGTCTCTTGGGACACATAACGTGCAATGTTATGGACACATGGCAACCCGTGTGTCACTGGCAATAGACATCTGCAGTTAGGGTCAAGGTGTGCATCTTCCCCTTTCTCATACTCGTCCATCAGAAACTTCATTCCTTTGTCTGATACCGTGTAGTTTAACAGTATGAAAATGTCAACTCCAATCAACTCAAACATCATCCTGAAACGACACCGATTCAAAGAAGCTTTTATCTCGTTCACTTGGATCTGCAATAAGGAATGATATTGATCAAATGTTGTGTCCAATCTCACGTGGCTTGTAGTCAACCAGTCTTTGAATGCTTAGTGTTGTCCTTCCACCCTATAATAGAATGTATATAATCAGCTCAACGCAATTCTGTTTTCTGCAGAAACCGGCCGTAATGGCTCTACAAGAACTGGCCGTAACGTCCATACTGTGACTGACGTAACGGCCATACTGTGACTGGCCGTAACGGCCTTTTCACATGTGGTCGTAGCGACCTATTCACCTGTGGCCGTAACGGCCCATTCTCCACTGGCTGTAACGACCCTTTCTCCACTAGCCGTTATGGCATGTGTCAACAGAAACATATACAAAAATGAATTTTAAGTTTACATACCTGTTTATTGTGCTGCATTGAAAGTTTAAAGCCGTATATGTCCAAGCTGACACAATTCTTGTCTTATACGGCTCAAGTCACTCGCTTCTGACACATCGAACGAGATTCTACCGAGCATCCCACTTTGCCTCTATTCTAGCCAACTCTCTATTGTAGCGCTCCACACTTGTTACCCTAAATAATGCTCAATAATCATTTGTGAAGGATGTTGCAATTGTGGCATTCTTGTGATGCTCTTTGCTCTTCCTTCGTTGTTATTTAGAATGTGAAACCTACAGAGGAGGTGTTTCGAACTTGAAAATAAGGGATCCAATGCATTTATTAAAGCCTTCTCTCTGTCTGTCACCATACAAGTGGGCGTCCTCTACACACTTTCACAAAGCTCTAGAATTTGTTGTGCAACTCAAGCGTAGTTTTCTTCCCGCTCGTTGGCTAAGAATGTAATACCCGAGTTTTCGATAATCCGATATTTGGTTATCGTTCCAACTCTTGTTAATTCTTTTTCCGTCTTGGGCCTAAAACCACCCAACCTTGTGTTAATTTGGGGAAAATGGGCCAAGAAGCCCAATTTGGCCCAAAAGCTCGGTCTAATAAGAATGCCACATAAGCCCTTTTATATTTCTTTGGGAAAGGCGAAAGGCCCGATCTGTTCTTGCCTTCTTACTCTTCTCCTACCCTAATTTCTGGAACACCGCTCCATTGCAGTGAAGGAGATCGTTGTGCACTCAACACCGCTAGTGAAGCTTCTCCCTTCCACCTTCCTCTCTACTTCACCGTCGGTTCAAACAGAAGACCGAAGGTTGCGCCTAGGAGACTGTCGTTTGTCGTCGCCACGGTCGAGCGAGCGTTGTTCTCGTGCTGTGCAGACCTCGGCTCCATTCGTTTGCCTTCCTTGTCGCCAATCTGAGTGTCGTCTTCTACTGTTATCGCAAGTGTCGAATTCAGATCGAGCAAGAACCGGGCTGAACATCCCGGTCACGATTCGTTCCGCTGTCAATCAATCGTTCTTGAGGTTGGATTCCGATTCTTATGTAAATCAGATTTGATAGTGAGTTGTGTAATTAATTATCGGTCTATACTTGGATTAGAAGTTCTGAATTGTAATTTTTGTTAGGAGTTCCGATTGGTGAAAATAAATTTTTTACACAGTGGGTAGTTGTTGGATTGGTATCTGAGTAGGTGAAGGGAATTTGTTTAATGTGTGAGAAGCTCTTACGTGTAATTTGACCTATTTGGAGTTGTGGATTGAAATTAGGGGCAGACTTTAAGTTGAGAATAGTATTTGATTATATATATTTATGGGTGTAATTAGTTAAGTTAATATATTAGAGTTAGGCTTTAGTTGTGTAGATTAACAAGATAGTGGCTAGCGTTCATCGTAAAATTGTGTTAAATTGATAACTAGTATAAGTGTATAGGTTTGTCATGGTTTGATAAATATTCAGTTTGTTCGAGGTTGGATAATTTAATTTTGGTTAAGTTTAATAGGTAATCCAATGCAAGTGGTAAATGGTTGTATCATACGTTGTAGTTTTGTTGTCTTTTACATAGCATGAGTTTCGGTTTGGTCAATTCAATGCCAAGTTCTTGTAGCCAACTAGTATTTAAAAAGCTAATTAGTTAAAGCTAATAAGATGTGTCTTGTTCCTTTATCGTGTTGATGATGAATTTGTGTAGGTTTGAGAGTTAGCTTGGTTTAATCATAGTGTGTTAAAAGGTCGCTATCAATCATAAGTTAGTAGGCTTCGAGTTCATTATTTCCCTTTCGTAAGGCCTTGTCATTTTAAATACTTTTGATATCGTTGTCTAGGAATTTGTGCTGCACGAGTTTTTACGTTGTTTACTTGCTACGAGAATCTGCCCCTTTAAGGTAAGTCGTTCTGCGACTTGCTCGGCTTAATTTAATTCTTGTTAGATTGGGTGCCATGTATGTGGAATTGGTTTTGGGAATTAGTCCCTTTTTGCATAATATTTTTAATTGAATTTTCTCTCTGTATTTGCCAGAATTGTAATTGCATTTGTTGCTGTGATTGTGACTGTGTTTGCATTTTTGCAATTGTGATTGTAATTGTAATTGCTTTGGTATTTGTGATTGTATTTGTAGATGTAATTGTAAGTGTGACTTTAATAGTAATTGTGATGATAACTTTACTTGTGATTGAGAGTGTGACTGTGTGTGCGTTTGTGACTGTGATTGCGATTGTGACTGTGATTTTGATTGTGTTGGTGAATTGTGTTTGTGTTTGAATGGGCATGGATGGTGATGGTGAAAGGAGGTGATTGGATATGGGCGATGATTGCAAAAATGGGCGATGATGGTTGTTGAATACGGGCGATGATGTGATTTTGAATATGGGCGATGATGGTTGTTGAATATGGGCGATGACGTGATTGTGAATATGGGCGATGATGGTTGTTGATTATGGGCGATGACGTGATTGTGAATATGGGCGATGAGTGATTGAATGTGGGCATTGATGATGATGGTGGAGTTGGTTGATTAAAATGTGTGTTTGTGTGGCTGTATGTCTGTGTGTCTGCGTGTTTGCGTGTATGGGTATCTGTGTGGTTATTTTATGTTAAGTGTTGAATTGATATGAATTGATAATTATTGATTTCTGTGTAAATATTGATTGCTAGGCTTCTGTGTGGCTTTTCAAACGTTCTATATGCATCTCACGCTTTCTAGCTTGAATTAGAATTGTAGATGAACCTTCAGGGAATATTTTTACAGTTTCAAGTACTTTTCAAGAATCGTGATGAATTCTCTACAAAGTGGTGAGGCTGATGTTGGCGTCGTGTCATTAGGTCGGGTTGTTGGGATCTAGTTATTGATGTACTAAAAGTTGTCTGTGAACTGTTTTGTTACTAGTTGGATAGAACTGGTTTAGGATAGTTGAGATTACAGAATGGTCTGATTGATATCTTTTGTTTTGATGTCGAGAATACTATCATGTTTTATACATTCAGTTTAAAATAAAGGTTGGAAGTTTTATTTGTTTCTCGTCGTGCCCGAGTTGCAAGATCCTAGCGAGCTTGTTATTAAACTAATTTGAGTAGTCCCAGACAGGGTCTACCACAGAGTGGCGCCCCGGCGAAAGTCGGGGTGTTACAAATTGGTATCAAAGCGAGGTTGACAACAAGGGCACATGGAACCGAACAACAGAGGTATCTGAGGTCAAAATTAAAACAAAAATCAATCGATGAGTTTAATTGGTTTAAATGGGTAGGCTTTTTGCATTTATTGGGTAGTGACACGTTGCGACTCCGCCATCACCGTTGAAGGACCTCTTGTAGTTTAACATTTTAAGTTTAAAAAAATGAGATTCATGTATTGGTAGTAGGTCACTTTTCTTCATTTAGATGGCCCCTCAGACTAGAGGTAGAGGAACTTTTGCCCGTGGTAAGGGGCGAGGTAGAGGAGTGGCCCCTATTGCCGAGCCTGTAGAGCCGCAAAACGTTCATCATCAAGAGGAACATGTATCTGTCGTTGGCGGAGGACCTCAGTCTATAAATGAGGTCAATGCCAGAGCAGACAAGGAAGTGCGTGGACCAGTTGTAATGCCACCAGTTGAGTTATCGCCTGAGTTGAATGCTGCAATTAGAGCCACCTTTGTGGGTTTGTTACAAGATCTGTTAGACTCGGGAGTTGTGCCTACCCAACATGTTGACGCTCCTGCACATCAAGGGTTAGAGGGTAGGGCGCCAAGCCTCGTTGCTAAACAGCCTGTTCAGACAGGGAGACCACTGCGAGTTCCAAGACCAGTGATTGCTGAGTGCTTTGAGGAGTAGAGAAGAGGATGTCGAGAGCCCCAACCGGATAAATGGCTAGCAGAATTTAGGAAGACCGGTGTGCCAAACTTCACGGGGGCCAAAGATTCTGATGTTGAGCAATGGCTGAGGAGAGTAGCCTCTTCCCTGGACTCTATTCAGGCACTGGAGGAGCGGAAGATGTCACTGGTGCAGAGTCTATTGCAAGAGGATGCGTTCGATTGGTGGGATCTGACCCGCGACCATCAGGCGGATGTCACTTTTGATGAGTTCCGAAAGAAGATTTGCGACCAGTATTGTCCCAAAGTCGTGCGGATGGCTCGTGAGGTTGCTTTTCGGGATGCGGGGCCCGAGAATATTACAGTAGCTGAGACTATTCTAAAGTTTCAGCGAGAGTTGGCAGTAGTGCCTAACGCTGCCCCTACTGAGGACCTGCGGATTGCAACCTTTCTAAAACGATTGCAACCCCAGCTACGTGCATTTGTATCTGGACTTCGGCTCCAGACCTTGAGGGATGTTCAAGATTCTGCTTTAGCTTATTCTATGTCTATCTTGGGGCCGGAACAATTGAATGCAAATGTTAGTGGAAGTAAAAGGCAGAGATTGTCAACATCGTCAGATTATAGGAGAGAGGGTCGCACCATACAGTTTCAGCAAAGTAGTCTTAGCCATCATCAACAGGGAGGACGGGAGAAGTCCCAACAAAGTCGGGCTGATAGAGGGTGGGCAGAGTGTTTCAACTGTGGAAGTTCAGAACACTTAAGACTTCAATGCCCTAGACCGCTAAAGAATTGCTTTACATGTGGGAAGCCAGGGCATCTTCAGAAGTATTGTAGGATTGGCACGCCCTCACAAGGGTTATCATCGGGGACGGCTAATCAGGCACACCACCATAGATACAGTAGACACTAGGTCAAAATTTGGGCCGAAGTGCAGGAGCTACCAACTCGAGGGTCGCTCAACCCATAGAGTTTGAGATGAGGGAGGTTGAAGAGCTAAATGCCCTTACTCTGCCTGATAACTTATCATGGTTGTTAGTTTGACTATAACAGAATCCTTTGTTGGCATTGTAAGGTAGATTGATTACTTCTTTAGATACGAGTTTAGTTATGTTTGTTGGATTCGTGATTAGTGTTTTTGATTATGGACGATTTGGTGTGTTAGTACCTTGGTTTCTTATGCAAGATGCGAGGACCTTACCATTTAAACCAATATTTGTTGCCTTGGTGGTGACTATTTGTTGAATATGTTATTGGATTACCTTAGTGTGATGGATGATTGTGATTTTAGATGGGTTGATACAAGGTGCTTATGCTTGTTTGTGTTGAAAATTTTGTTAAGTTGTTTCATAAAATTTAATACATGAGCTGATTGTTTGTGAATTGTCATTTTCTTATGTTAGCATGACATGTATTTTTGACTCGTTTTATATGTTAGTTCTGTTATCTCCGATTTCGGTTCGCGGACGAACCGTTTCTTAGGGGAGGTATCTGTAAAACCTCGGAAAAAAAAATTCTAATGTTTAGTTGGAACTCTATTCTTAACTTTTTCTATCTTATCTTAAGTTTCGGGACGAAACTTTCTTTAAGGGGGTAGTAATGTAATACCCGAGTTTTCGATAATCCGATATTTGGTTATCGTTCCAACTCTTGTTAATTCTTTTTCCGTCTTAGGCCTAAAACCACCCAACCTTGTGTTAATTTGGGGAAAATGGGCCAAGAAGCCCAATTTGGCCCAAAAGCTCGGTCTAATAAGAAAGCCACATAAGCCCATTTATATTTCTTTGGGAAAGGCGAAAGGCCCGATCCGTTCTTGCCTTCTTACTCTTCTCCTACCCTAATTTCTGGAACGGCGCTCCATTGTAGTGAAGGAGATCGTTGTGCACTCAACACCGCTAGTGAAGCTTCTCCCTTCCACCTTCCTCTCTACTTCACCGTCGGTTCAAACAGAAGACCGAAGGTTGCGCCTATGAGACCGTCGTTTGTCGTCGCCACGGTCGATCGAGCGTTGTTCTCGTGGTAACCCCCTTTGTTGGGAGGCTTTGGGTTAGGATGCCACGTTAGAAGTCGGCTTTATAAACTTCGATTAACATATATGCATGTATGTTTGTATGTGCACTAAGTTGGAGATGTGCGTTTCCACTCTAGGGCTAGGACTTTTATTTTGGTTGACCTTGAGCTTATATGATTCGTGTTACTTAAGGTTAAGTACGGAGAAAAAAAAATCGTAGGTAGTTATGTAAAGCCATCTGAAGTTGGTTCTTGGGTTTGATGCGTTTAATTTTGGTTAAAATAGTAGAACCTATACAACATCGCATGTGTTAGATATCGTGAAAGTATGGTGGATCTTACTTTGAATCCACTACGGTTGTGCTTGCCTAGAGTCGATAGTTACTTTTCGCGGTTAGTCGATTAACCGTGAACGTTATGATTCGTAGGTTTTTAGTATCGACGCGTTTCTTACTTCTTTCGAGGATCGCCTTCCAGGTAAGTCGTTCTCGACTTGCTCGGCTCTATTCTAGTCTTGTTAGGTTTCATGCCGTGATTGTGAGATTGGTTTTGGGAACTAGTCCCGAATGTATATTTTCCTTGCGAAATATTTTATTGTATGATGTGGTGTGCTTTCTATTTTAAACGTTTTCTCGTAACATAAATACTATCGCTTTCTCTGTGCTGGCAGCGTAACCGGCATGATCATGTGCGATGATTGTCGGTGGCGAAGAGGCGTCTAGACATGGTCGTGTGTCGGCCGGGCCCCTTTAAAAATAAAAATTTGATTGCTTGTTTTTGGCAAGTGCTATAGTGGAGGCTTGACCAGGGGTTGGAAGAATGACATATATGGAAAGTGGGAGGGCCCGCCTCTGCACTCGGGCGCAGGGAGTTAGCGCCGTAGATGGGAATGCGGTGGTGGAAGGAAGAATGGCATTTCCCAATATGATTGTGGTTTTGTGTGTGCGTGTGTGTGATTACTTAGTTGGTTTTCCTACCTTGTGAATTCTTGCCACGTTTAATGAATTGTGTATTCGTTGTATCTTCCTTCATTTGTTGAATGTCGACGTGTTGATTATTATTATAAATGCTTTACTTTTGTGCTTGTTAGTTTGATTATGGTATGTCTCATTGCCTTTCCTTTCACATATTCTTTAGGTTGTGGAAATGTGTGTTGACTTATACTGTTCTGTTCAATTCACTTGTTAAAAGTTATGTTGTTGTATAATTGATGTTTTTCAAACGTCTTACTATTGTCGTGTGTTAGCTAGCTTGCCTAGGGTAGTAGCTGACCCCTCGGGGACTTTATTTTTCAGTTCCAGGTACTCACACAGGTCCCGTGTTGGAGCCTAGGACAGATGTTGCAGCGGATCGTTGACGCGTGTCATAGGTCACTGAGTGGGTTTGGAGTTAAGTTTAGGCTTGTTAGCTGTTTTTGAGATTTCACTATGTTGTTGACTTTAGCAGATTTCTGGTGTTGAATATAATTTGGCTAGACATTGGGATTCATGCATGACATTGTAAAAATGTGGTTTGTTTGAATGACAGTTGGATGTTTTAAAATAGTTTTCTTGTTGTGCCCGAGTTGCAAGGTCTAGGTATTCTAGTTGTCAGCCAGTTCAGGTAGGACCCGTTAGGGTCAACTACCTAGTAATGTCCCGACGGTAAGTCGGGGTGTTACAGATTGGTATCAGAGCCAGGTTGGCAACCAGGGCATATGGAATCGAGCAATACGTGTAGACGAGGTCCAACTAAAAACTAAAACCGGACGGTATTTTCAAAAAAAAAATGTTTTTAAATGGGGTAGTCATGTTGCATGTAGGGATAGATGACACGACGTGACTCCGCTGCCATCCGCCAAGGACCTCACATAGATTAGTAAGTAAATCTTTCACTTTTAACCATATTTAAAGTTTTGACTGTGAGACCTTCTGGTATAGATGGCTCTACAAACCAGAGTAAAAATTGTCGTTGCTAGTAGGTGTAAAGGAGTATCCTTTTGTCGCTGAGTCAGAGGAGAATCATACAAACCAGAGTCGGAATCTTTACCCTTAGGAAGAAGTTGTTGAGAGGGGAGATCTAGCCATTGACGACCATCAGGATGTTAGCATGTCTATCGTTGGAGGAGGACCCCTAATTAATGGGGCCTAGTCTAGAGCTAATGCACCACTAGTTGGATTACCACTAGAGATATATCTGGCGCCCCGATCCACGCTTGCAGGGCTGCTATAGAATAAATTAGGCCTCTGACTCGCACATGATCAGAATACTTATGTTGGGCTTCAAGGGACTAAGATGAGGGCAACAAGCCAAAGTACTGTTAGAGCTGCTCAGTTAGGAGGGCTACCAGAAGTACAAAGATTAGAAGTAATTGACCGTGTGATAGAGCTACTAATACAGTGTTGCGAGCCCAGCCTGACAAGTGACTCGCGGAGTTTAGAAGATCGGGGTGCCAAGTTTCAATAGGGCCTCGGGTACTGGTGTCGAATCGTGGTTGTATAATATGGCGTCAGCATGGGAATTCTGATCAGGCGCTAGAGGAGAAGAAGATATATCCGGTGCAGAGTTCGCTACAAGAGAGCACTTAAGATTGGTAGGAATTGAGCTAGGACCGTTAAACAAAGGTTATTTGCAAAAAGGGACAATCGAAAGGGTTCGTTTCAATGGAACCGATCTAATTCACAATCACAAGGTCGTAAGGACGAGTTTTAGCAGGGCCAGTCTATTTGGGGTCTGGAAGATTGTTTCAATTGTGGAGACACTAATCACGATAAGAGTCAGTGAATGGAGCCAGTTCGAAACTAGTTCGTCTACGGAAGCCCGACCTTTTACAACAGTATTGGAGGGTTGGTACACCCTGTCAAGGATCTTCACTAGAGATGGTGAACTAGGGAGCATCGGGCTCGAATAGAGAACGAGATACAGGAGCAAATACCCCGTGGGCCAACCAGCCTCGAATGTTCGAAATGAGGAGGGTCGATGCCTTACTTGTGCTGACTGCTACATGTATGTTTTGGATAAAGTCTAAGCCTACTCATACTCTTTTTGACACGGGTGTCACCCACTCTTTTGTGTCCTTCACTTGCGTAGCTAGACTAGGGTTGACATGTACAGAGAGGGTATCTTTTGTGGTGGTATACCCGATGACAGTAAGGTGAATATGAATAGAGAGTTTCTGCAGAATCCTATCAAGATAGATGTAAAAGATGAAAATGTAGATTTTATAGTAATGTCGCTATTCCCAGATGACAATGTGATTTTGGGAATGGATGAGATGAGACGCTACAAGACGGTGCTAGATATACATAGGGGCATCGCCATGGTGATTGTAGATGAAGGAGATGTGCAAGTGAGGCAGAAGTTGGAGCATGTAGTGCTGAGACCAGTGATTAGTATGGTGTATGCCTCTAAGTTGCTTAGTGAGGAGTGTGTGGGATTTTGGTGCTATGACCTGCAATGGGACAAAGAGGGACCACACCTTCAGGATATGCCAGTAGTATGTAAGATTGAGGATGTTTTTCTAGAAGGACTTTGTTGACTTTAGTTTTGATCTTAAGCCAAGGACGAGACCGATCTCGAAAACCTCGTACCACATGGCTCTGATGGAAATGCAAGAGTTGAAGTCGTAATTGGAAGAGCGGTTCGAGTAGGGGTATTTATGTTCGAATGTGCCACCTTGGGGAGCTATAGTTCATTTGTAAAGAAGGAGGATGGTTTCCTCCATTAATGTACCGATTATGGAGGGGTGAACCTAGTTACCATCAAGAACAACTACCCACTGCCACATATTACGACTTGTTGGATAAGTTACAGGGGGCTACAGTGTATTCAAAGGTGGATTCGATGTTAGGTTATCATCAGTTGAAGATTCAGGATGGGGATATTTTAAGACGACTTTTCGAGTAAGATAAGAGCATTATGAGTTTGTTGTGATGCCGTTCAGATTGAACAATACACCGAAGTGTTCATAGAGTTGGTGGTAAACCGGATGTCTATAGTTTTCTTGGGCAGATTGTTGTAGTTTACTTCGATGACATCCTAATTTACTCCAGGGATGAGGAGGAATACGTCGAGCATCTCAAGCTGTCGATAGGAGTGTTAAGGTAACACTGGTTGTTGGTTAAGTTGTCAAGTGCTAGTTCGGGCTGCCAAAGGTCACTTTTCTAGGACATTTGGTGTCCGCTAAAGTAGTTATGAGGGACCTTATGAAGATGGAGGTTGTAAAGGCGTGGAAACCCCAAAGAAGATGAAGGAGGTGCGGATTTTCTTAGGACTAGGGGGTACTATCGGAGGTTTGTGGAAGGGTTCACTCGTATAGCCCAATCATTTACCAACCTGTTAACGAAGACCAATCATTGTGAATGGAATGAGGCGTACCAGAGAAGCTTCGATGAGCTGAAGAGAAGGTTGACTTTGGCTCCTATGCTTGCTCTCCCTCAAGGGAATGAAGATTTTGTGATCTATAGTGATGCCTTCAAGGTAAGCCTAGGATGGGGATAGGGTGATGGTTGATGCCTTGAAGCAATTGAAACCGAACGAGTTGTATTACCTTAATCATGATTTAGAGTTGGCAGTGGTAGTGCATGCCTTGAAATTTTGGCGTCATTACATGTATGAGAGTACTTGCAAGTGATGACAGATCATAAAAGTCTTAAGCACATCGTCACTCAGAGAGAACTGAACATGGAACAGCGGGGATGGCTTGAGTTGTTGAAGAACTATGATTTGGAGATCCTTTATCACCCAAGGAAGGCGAACGTAGTTGCCGGTGTCTTAGTAGGGAGGCCTCTCAAGAACGTATGTTGACTCTTTTGACTGCTCAGCCAGAGTTGCAGAGAGAGCTGGTAAAGTATGGAACCGAGGTACAGATTCAACATAACAAGGTAAACTGAGTATCTTGGAAGCGTCGACCGACTTTGCTTGAAGAAGTGTGGTTGAAACAGGAGATGTGCCAATGATTCAGGATGTAAAGCAAAAGTTGAGCAGCTAAGAGGCAATTGATTTTTCTGTAGAGAGAGCAGACGACATCTTGAAGTGCGTGGCCAAATTGTTTTTGCCTCAAAATGCAGAGTTGAGACTGAAGATTTTGTAAGAGGCTCATGCCACATCTTACTTAATTCACCCCAGAGCGAGTAGGTTGCACAAAGATTTGTGACAATTACTGGTAGGATGGCATGAAGCTAGATGTAGAAAGATGGGTGGCTAAGTATCAGGTTTGTCAGCAACTGAAGACTGAGCACCAGAGGCCGGGAGGTATGTTCTAATCACTTCCTATTCCAGGTGGAAGTGGAAATACATTTTCAAGGATTTTGTCACTGGACTACGGATCAGCAAGAGGATTGATGCCATATGGGTTGTAGTGGATTGGTTGAAAAAGATTGCTCGCTTCTTGCATTTTTAGGAGACTTGACCAGTGAACAAGTTAGTAGAGGTGTTCATAAATCAGATAGTTAGACTGCATGGTCTGTCTTAGACAAATGTGTCAGATCGTGATGGGCGTTTCATATCCAAATCTTGGCAACAAATACATGAGGCACTTGGAACGCGATTGCACTTCACAATTGCTTACCATCCGAAGTCAGATGGCCAGTATGAGAGGACAATTTAGACTCTGGAGGACATGTTGAGGTCATGTGTTCTTGACTGGGGAAGTCATTGGCCAAATCATCTAGGTGGCACCATATAAGATCTCATATGGTCGAAGGTGCAGGACACCATTGTGTTGGGATGACCCATCGGATGTTGTAGGAGAGAGGTCACAGAGGATTGAGGAGACGATTGGGAAATTGGCCTTGATCCGGGAGCATATGCTGATTGCACAGAGTTGCCAACAATCCTACGCATACAAGCGACATCGATCACTAGAGTTAAGATAGGGGCACATGTTTGGTTGAGAGTATCACCTACTTTTGGGGTGAGGAATTAATGCATTGATTGGGGTGAAGGGGAAGTTGAGTCCGTTACTTTGGGTTGTTTGAGATTTTAGAGAGAGTGGCCAAGGTAGCCTACAAACTAGTGCAACACCCGCTTTAGATGGAGTTCACACTGTGTTTCACGTGTCATAACTAAGACATTATGTTCCAGATCTCAATCACATGATTAACTATGAAGATCTGGAAGTTGAACCCGACCATACCTTCAGGGAGCAGCGGATAGCGAAATTGGACAATCGTATGAAGAAATTGTAGAACAAGGAGTTTAAGTTGGTGTTGATTCAATGGTCTCGACGATGAGTTGATATGGCCACCTGGGTGACCAAGGATAGGATAAGAGACGGAGCTACCTAGAGTTGCACCCGAGTTAGTAGAGGTGCTTGAGAGGAGTTAGTGGCGAGTGAGAGAGTGGAACCGGTGGTTGTCTATGCGTGATCGGCTAATTGTATTGTTAGATGGTTGTAGTGGCTACTTGACTTGTGTCTTGTGTGTTATGGTCGTGCGTACTTTTGTGTGATATGCGTTAAGGTTTGACTAGTTAGTTTCCTTATTTGTGACTACGGTTCGTGGACGAACCCCTTCAAGGGGGAGTGGTTGTGAAACATCAGTCCTTGAGTTTGTTGGGTTTTACTAATGACTATGGAAGTTTCGGGACGAAACTTACTTTAAGGGGGGTAGTATGTAACATCCGAGTTACCGAAAACTCGATATCTAAATTCCGTTCCAACCTCTTGCTACCTCATATTCTAAACCCATCCTTGTTTTTCGTTTTGGGCCTAAAACCCAACAAAACCTCCCATCCTTTCATTCTATGAATAGGGCCGAAAAGCCCCAAACTTGAGACCGAAGCCCATTTTCACACCCACATTCTTTTAACGATTCTTTTCCTATCTATTCCTTCTACCCTAATTCTTATGCGCCGCACTCCAAAAATAGAGAAGGAGGTCAGTCGACACTCTTGTTCACCCTCTCCGATTCACGACGTTGTCGGCGAGCCCTCCGCCTCCATTTTCGTTGTGGTTATCTATGAAGGTTCATTGTCGGAAATCTCACCGAGTCCACCTTCCATCCTTGCATCGCCGATTCTTTCACGCCGCCGATTCTGCTCATGTCCAGTCGAGCTCGTGACCGATCGAGAAGATCTGGCTCGTTATTGCACGTCTACGATGACTTGAAGAAGCACTGGTTGTGCCTTGCCAAAATCTCGCCTAAGCTCGCGTCGCCGCCGTTGCTGCCACGTTGACCGTCGTCGCTCGGAAAGTCAGGCGTGAGGCCGCCGCTCCATTCATTCCACCACAAGCCTCGCTGGTCGTGAGAGTCGAGCTCGACACTAGCTGAACAGCCTTGCTCGTTGGTGTACACCGGCGCCGAGGTGAAAACACAAGACCACACCCGCAGGAAAGCAGGCCGTTGATTTCGCCGAGATTGACACTTGTTGAGAATGTGAACGGTTCAAGACTTTCGATTAATCCTAGGCGAAGCTTGACGGAGAACTAGACATCTCGTGCCTTTGGTAAAGGCTTTTGCCCTTTCTTGTTTCTTTGACTACTCCTTTTGATAATCTATTGCCTTGTAATGTAGTAGTAGGTGAATTGTATTTCAATTTGATGAATGGATGGTGTCCTGATTATGCCTTGTGTTAGCTTTGAATATTGTTATAATGTTGTGAGTGAATGGTTTAATATTTTTTATATATGCTCTAGTGAGTGCGTGACCTTGCATTGTATTATATAGGTATTACAATGTTGTTGAATGCTGCTAGTGAATTGAATTCATATTGTTTTCTTTGCATTTATAAATTTGTATTTAAGCCTCCGTTTGATTTGTATTGAGCACTCAATTGGTTTTGTGGTAACCCCCTTTGTTGGGAGGCTTTGGGTTAGGATGCCACGTTAGAAGTCGGCTTTATAAACTTCGATTAACATATATGCATGTATGTTTGTATGTGCACTAAGTTGGAGTTGTGCGTTTCCACTCTAGGGCTAGGACTTTTATTTTGGTTGACCTTGAGCTTATATGATTCGTGTTACTTAAGGTTAAGTAGGGAGAAAAAAAAATCGTAGGTAGTTATGTAAAGCCATCTGAAGTTGGTCCTTGGGTTTGATGCGTTTAATTTTGGTTAAAATAGTAGAACCTATACAACATCGCATGTGTTAGATATCGTGAAAGTATGGTGGATCTTACTTTGAATCCACTACGGTTGTGCTTGCCTAGAGTCGATAGTTACTTTTCGCGGTTAGTCGATTAACCGTGAACGTTATGATTTGTAGGTCTTTAGTATCGACGCGTTTCTTACTTCTTTCGAGGATCGCCTTCCAGGTAAGTCGTTCTCGACTTGCTCGGCTCTATTCTAGTCTTGTTAGGTTTCATGCCGTGATTGTGAGATTGGTTTTGGGAACTAGTCCCGAATGTATGTTTTCCTTGCGAAATATTTTATTGTATGATGTGGTGTGCTTTCTATTTTAAACGTTTTCTCGTAACATAAATACTATCGCTTTCTCTGTGCTGGCAGCGTAACCGGCATGATCATGTGCGACGATTGTCGGTGACGAAGAGGCGTCTAGCCATGGTCGTGTGTCGGCCGGGCCTCTTTAAAAATAAAAATTTGATTGCTTGTTTTTGGCAAGTGCTCTAGTGGAGGCTTGACCAGGGGTTGGAAGAATGACGTATATGGAAAGTGGGAGGGCCCGCCTCTGCACTCGGGCGCAGGGAGTTAGTGCCGTAGATGGGAATGCGGTGGTGGAAGGAAGAATGGCATTTCCCAATATGATTGTGGTTTTGTGTGTGTGTGTGTGTGATTACTTAGTTGGTTTTCCTACCTTGTGAATTCTTTCCACGTTTAATGAATTGTGTATTCGTTGTATCTTCCTTCATTTGTTGAATGTCGACGTGTTGATTATTATTATAAATGCTTTACTTTTGTGCTTGTTAGTTTGATTATGGTATGTCTCATTGCCTTTCCTTTCACATATTCTTTAGGTTGTGGAAATGTGTGTTGACTTATACTGTTCTGTTCAATTCACTTGTTAAAAGTTATGTTGTTGTATAATTGATGTTTTTCAAACGTCTTACTATTGCCGTGTGTTATCTAGCTTGCCTAGGATAGTAGCTGACCCCTCAGGGACTTTATTTTTCAGTTCCAGGTACTCACACAGGTCCCGTGTTGGAGCCTAGGACAGATGTTGCAGCGGATCGTTGACGCGTGTCATAGGTCACTGAGTGGGTTTGGAGTTAAGTTTAGGCTTGTTAGCTGTTTTTGAGATTTCACTATGTTGTTGACTTTAGCAGATTTCTGGTGTTGAATATAATTTGGCTAGACATTGGGATTCATGCATGACATTGTAAAAATGTGGTTTGTTTGAATGACAGTTGGATGTTTTAAAATAGTTTTCTTGTTGTGCCCGAGTTGCAAGGTCCAGGTATTCTAGTTGTCAACCAGTTCAGGTAGGACCCGTTAGGGTCAACTACCTAGTAATGTCCCGACGGTAAGTCGGGGTGTTACATCATCTGTGTGATTTGCAAATTGTGGATGACTACTCAGAGGTGGAAAACCGAACATGGCCAGTGTAGATTGTACGTGCTCAGTCGTCGCTGGTGCATGAGGTAGAAAACCGAACATGGCCGGTGTAGACTATACGTGCTCAATCGACGCTGGTGCATGAGGTGGAAAACCGAACATGGGCGATGTAGACTGTACTTGCCACGGCTGTACTGGTATAAACCCTGGGAATACGAACATGGCCGATGTAGACTGTATGTAGTCCGGTGTATGAAAATATTGCCCCGACGACAATGGAGCATGAGATGGGAATCCAACAATCGGTGTACTTTGGACATAATTCAGAAATCCAAACACGGTTGACGTGTCCGACACATTTTGATACATACTCTCATCGTCTATTTGAAGATCATTTAGCCCAATGTATACCTCATTTTCCTCCTGTAATGTTGGGAAACAAGTTGTTAGAACAAGCCGTTAAGGTTGAACGACACGAGGCCGTTATGGCCAAAAGGGCTATGGCCGTTACGGCCATAGAGCGTCTAGCCGTAACAGTTGTAAACGCTATGGCCGTACGTCCATAGCCCTTTTGGCCATAACGGCCTCATGTCGTTTTCATACCATGATGAATCGAAAAGCACAAAACGGTAATCGAGGGTATCAACTAGATACAAAACTAAAAACACAAAACTAAAACAAGGGTATAAAAACTTTGGTGTGAAGTAATTACCTTGTTGTGATGTATTCGAAGCGAGTTTTCTGTTAAATTATAGTTATATATGTAATCCTCATTGTACATGGTTTTTGTTTGTTTTTGGAGAGAAGAAGAGCATAGAAGAGAAGAGAGGAGAGTGTTGGAGGGTTTGAGACTCAGTTTTAATGTGCAAAGTGTTAAAAAGAGCAGGCAATAAATGTTGTTAGGTAGGGCATTAACATTAAATGCATGTTTTTGAATTTATTATACATATGGCCGTTACGGCAAAACACATTATGGTCGTAACGACCATAGGGGTTGTGGCCGTAACGGCCACACACCATATGGTCGTAACAGCCGTAGGCTACGAGTAGGGGGTGTCGCGTAGGCCTGCCACCCTACTCGTAGACCGGGCGGCAAATAAAATCTTCGTTATTTATAATCATGAATTAATATGAAGGGAAATGGAAGCTCGTTTTCAGAAAAATAATGCTTGTAAAATTCGGTTAAATGATTTGGATCTCATTTCGAAATTAATTGATGCCAATAATGCTTGTGAAATTCGGTTAAATGATTTGAATCTCATTTCGGAATTAATTGATGCCAATGAAAATATTGGACTTTGTAAATCCATGACCTAGTCAAAAATTAAAAATGTAATTTTTGCAATGCCTGCTGATAAATCTCCAGGCCTGGATGGTTTTATAGAGTTTTTCTAACATTATTGGTCCATTGTTGGATTATCTGTTATTTTAGCGATTAACGCTTTCTTTCACACATGACATATGTTGAGATCAATATATAAATCATTTATTACTTTAATTCCTAATAATTTGAACCCACAAAATATTGGTCATTTCCGACCTATAAGTATTTGTAATACAATCCATAAAGTAATAACAAAAAATTTTGCTAATCGAAGTTCGCATATTTTGCAAAGAATAATTCATCCTTTGCAAGGGGCATTTGTTAAAGAAAGATTAATTCAAGACAATATTCTTATAGCATATGAAATATTCCATTCTTTTCATAAAAATAAAACAAAATCTAAAGGATGGTATTGAAGATAGATATGGAAAAAGCATATGATAAGCTTGATTGGAATTTCATTAGACAAATTTTTCTTAAATTTGGGTTTAATATACATTGGGTTGGTTTAGTTATGACCTGCATTTCTTCTTCTTCTTCTTCTTCTTCTTCCTCTGTTTTAGTTAATAATGAGCATGGTAGTGAGTTTTCTTCTAGTTGTGGTATTCGACAGGGCGATCCTTTGCATCCGTTCATTTTTGTAATCGCAATGGAATATCTTGCGAGAATGCTTCAAAATGAATCAATTCAGATGAATCCTCATGTAGGCATCAACTAGTTAAAAATGGAACTTGTATTCTTTTCTTAAGTTTCGCGGATGATACTATAATTTTTCCAAATGTCAGTCATGCTAATATGTCCTACATTCAAGACTTTCCAACTACTTTTTCTCGAATATCGAGACTATCTATTAATTATCATAAAAGTTCTTTCCAAACTTCTGCAAATGTATCTAGACCAGCAACTATTTCTCTAAGCAAGTATTCTTAATATTCAAGTTACTACAACTATTGAAAAATACTTAGGCATCCCTATCATCAAATGTAGGGTCCAAAATGCGATGTTTTCAGATACAATTACAAAACTTAAATCACAATTATCTAAATGGAAAGCAAATTCAATTTCCCAAGCTGGAAGGACGGTTTTAATTCAGTCAAATGTGCTAGGCCAAGTCAGTTGCTTAATGCAAAGTTTTCTTCTTTCAAAAAGGGTGTGGGATGAAATTGAGAAAGTTTATAAGTCTTTCTTTTGGAATAATGTTACGCCAAATTATCATCTGCTTTGTAGCTAGGAAAAAAATTGCACTGCAAAAGAAAATGAGGGTGCAGGCCTGCAAACGGCTCAAAATATGAACATTTCACTTCAAATGAAACTTCTTTGCAAGATTTTAACGGAACCACAAAATATATGGGTTCAAATAATTAAGGAAAAATATTTAGGATCTCATGATTTATTCCAATTTCAAAAGAAATCTAGTTCTTGGCAGTTTGGTCGATTACTGAACATCAGGGATATTTTTTCAAAAGGTGTTAAATGGATTTTAGGAAATGAAAACTTTATAAAATTTTGGTCGGACAGGTGGATTGGAGATTCGAATCTTCTTTGTTATTTTGATAATAATGATTCGTTTCTTAAAGTTTCTAATTTTATTACACCATCTAAAGTTTGAGATATTCATGCTCTTTCCAATCTATTGCCTTTGGAGGTGATAGATTTAATTATGACTATCAAGATTCCTCTTACGGATTTTGAAGACCGAGTGGTGTGACTTCCATCTTCAGATGGCTGCTTCTCAGTCCAATCGGCTTCAATTATGATATTCAAAACTTTCATTTTCCAACTACTTTTTCTCTTGGATTTGGAAAATGAAAGTGCCTCCTAAAATTCAAAACTTTCTATGGAAAGCCTGCACAAATTGTCTTCCTACTACTAATAGATTAAACCGTTTTTATAATTGTGTTCCTCATTGTTGTTCTCTTTGTGATCTTGAAAATGAAAAATTTAAATCATATATTCTTCCATTGTCCTTTTACAAAGAAATGATTGCTAAATTGGAATCTAACTTATGATGCTCTTTTGATTTGGATACTTTAGGGAACATTAATGGTAACATAATCTTAACTATTAATTTAAATAGAAATAAAGAAATTCTTTATTTTTTATGGTCCCTCATCTGGAGTCATAGAAATTCAATTATTTTTAACCCATCTAGGATAACCCCTAATCTTTTATTTTGTGATTTGGCTTTCACTTAGTATCTTCAATGGGAATCGGCAATTTTTTTAAATCTAGTAAATTGTTTGTCAACAAGCCTAAAAGGCAAAAATAATGTCTCTTAGATTAAACCTCTCCCTTTATGGGTAAAACTTAATTTTGATCCCTTTAAACAGAAAAGTTCGGCTACTTATGCTAGTTTTATTATTAGAAACCATACTAGTTCAGTTCTTTGATGTGATAGAATTTTACTTTTAACGGATGTGAATTTTAAAAGAAGAGACGTTCGCGCTTTTGGAAGGTCTTAAACTTGTTGCATCTTTGCTAATTGATAAATTAATTATTGAAGGAGACAATTTAATTCTTATAAATTCTTTAAAAATGTTTGGAAAGTCTCCAGGGAAATTTACTCAATTATCCAAGATATCCGAAAGTTGGTGTCGGGTTTTCCTGATGTGTTTTTTTCCCATTGTTTTAGGGAGGCTAATTAGGCCGTTGACTTCTTCGCCAGAAGACCATGTTAGTATTCCGCAGATTCATCTTGCAAATTCATCCTCTTTCCTGGATTTTTGTTATGATGAGACCTCTTTAGCAAGGTTAAGACTATTGTTTCGTCTTCAACTTTTAATTTTTACTTTTTTCAAGATCATCCGCATTGATGATTTAGGTTGGTCTTGTAGTATTGGGGCGGCCTAATATTTGCCTTGTAATGAGCTAGTAGCTCATTTTTCAAAAAAAAAATACACTTTCATTATAATTTTCCCAATATTAACCTATATGTTAAAATAGACTAAATTACGCCCAAGAATTAGGTTTAGATAGTTTTTCAATTTCTCATCCATCAATCCAATCCTCGCCTATGATCCTCTATCCCCACAACTTCCACTCGTCGGCCGCCGCCAGCCTACTCGTCGGCCAAAGAAATCGACCCTATGCCACTCCAACCGCATGTCATCATTGTCTACGTTGAGATTTGTGGACAACGTAGTGCAGAAGTTGTCTCGGGACTATTGTCCACCATATGTTGCCACCGACCTCTGTCATCGTCCACCAACGCCGCTTGTCGTGCCTCCGTCATTTTTTCGCGAGGAAGAGGTGAATGTTCCATTGTACGGTTGTTTACATTAAATATTTAGTTATATAAAATCTTGTAGTTAATTAATTAATGTAACGTATTACATCAAACCGCATGTGGTTGTTACATAAATTACTTATTACTTTATTTAGTTCTTAAGATTTTGCTACATAAAATTTATTTTCAATATTACATAAAAGTTTTAGTAGTTACAATTATTAGTGTGTTTGTGTCAATATGCTACATAAAATATAGTTGTTAAATAAAATCAAGATAGTTATAGTAATTATTTTATTTACACTAACAATTAGTATCAATAATTTGGTCATATAGATTTTATTACATTAATTTAGGATTATTGTATTAGTCTACATTAATTCATTGTTACATAAATTTTGTTACACTAATTAGTTTATTTAAATTAATTTGGTTATATACGTTTAGAATTAGTGTAGTAGTCTACATGAATTTTTTGTTACACTAAATAGTTTATTTACACTAATTTTGCTACATAAATTTAGAATTAGTGTATTAGTCTACATGAATTTTTTGTTACATAAATATTGTTACAATAATTAGTTTATTTACACTAATTTTTCTATATAACTTGCATAAAATTCAATTCCATACTCTTAAAGAAAAGCAAGTGTTAATTTAATATTATTCCTACATTAATTTTAGATAAATTGTTAGTAGATACACCAAATAAAAGTCAAAATTGCAAATTAGGTATACAATTTTGCACATTCTAAATAATACACAAAAATATTAAGTGGGTATCCATTTTTTTTAGCAAAAATATCCAAGCACCCTCCAAATTTGATTTTTCTAATATTTTAAGAAAAGGTAAAATAAGAATTTTATTTCTTTTTTCTTTAATGGTTGAAAATTAATTACAAGGATTACAAAAGATTAGGTAAATAAATTTGGGTAAAAATATTTTGGAAACTGATGTCTTTTATATCCCACCATTCATAAAAAACAAAGGTTATTCAAAAGGCCAATTTGTATAAACTGTGAACCCTAGTTGCCCCCTCTAGCCGCCACCCTCCAAGTTCCAAATCCAACCGATTTTTGGCTCAAAATTGAGCAATCCAAATTCCACAATGGTGGACTGGATGGAGCTTCGTCTCCTTCCAAAGATTTCTAGGTGGTTCATGAGCACCCCAGTTGGCTCATATTTTCATCGGGTCGTCCATCCGTGGTTGCGCTTCAAAAGAAAGTCATCGACATTTATCCCTGCTCGAAGGTGGTTATTGGACACCGGTAGAGAGGCTACGCTAGGTTTCACTAAACCCCGAGGTTTTCCTACTCCATAACATTTCTAAATCTTTGGTCGTAGATGATTTTGCTTCCACTGCATAATTTAGTGATTCAAAGAGTTTGTCTATGCATCCTTGTTACTCTCTTCCCCTATCACTAAAATCCCCTTACCCGTTGTTATCCTGATTTTTGCGATTATGGTTTTTTTTCATAACAATGGTTGTGGGGTCTTTAGTGGTTTTTAGAGAGATTAAGCACACCTAAACACTTATTACCATAATTCATACCTCTATTAATAATCCACCTTTAAGTGATCTTATTTAGTTTTTGAAAATCAACATTCGTCCTGCACAAAGGATTTTCTTTTTGGTTTTGGGTTCAACATGCTTGATTGGCCTTACCCAATCTATAACTCAAGTTCAACTTCAATTGTTGAAACTCTTAATCGAAACAATACTTGTCCAACCCATTAGTATTTCATTAATTGCAATTTGATTCAAAAAGATTTGTTCAAAAGCTTTGATCTGATTACTAAGTTTGAGACTAAACTTATGGGGCTTTTCATCTTGCGCGTATTTCTTTTTTATGTTCTGTTGATTCTCTCCGTGCAGGATATATTTGAAGCTATCAAGTACTGCAAACTAAAACTGCTAAAAAACTCAATTGGGAATCTTGTGATTGGGTTCACTTCTAATATACAATCAGTGGAAGTAATATGGAACAATATGGTGTTTGTTGATGCCCACAAGCATGAAGAGCCTCCATCAATAAGGAGATCAACGCGGCGAAAACGAGACACCATCATACTCAAAATCGCCAAAAGAAAATTGATTCGTGTACACGAATACCGTGAATGTAAAGGATGTTATATTTGTAAACCAAACCCAAAATAGTTGCATTTGGTTTGATTTAGGATCATGTTTTGCGCTTAGTGATAGGATAATAGTTGCATTTGGTTCAGTTTATTAGTTTGCTCATTAAGTGACATGATATGTTATGTTGTTTGACATTATATTTATGTTTTGAGACAAGATATTACTTGCATTTGGTTTGGTACAACAGTTTCATGTGTGAGGAGAGTTTTTAGATTGTATGATTTTGACGTGTTTCAATTATCAAATGGCTGGATATTTTGTATTATGATATCATATGTCGTCTTATTTTATACTTAGACATATTGTTTTATGAATTACCAAATGGTTACACTTGCATTTCTCTTCAAATCACATGAGATACATTTCCTCCAAATTTTCGTTGTCTGAAAGGATAAATCCCTAGCCTTATGCATGTCTTCGTCTCTCTAAGTTTCAAGGCCATTGAGTTTAAACTTTAACCTACAATGGAAAGGCATTCAATATATTAAAGTTGAGCCTGTAGTGGGTATATTTTGTCTTCAAGTATGAATTGAAATCAAAATAACCCAACATTGCAATAGGAAGGTATGACATGTCCTACTTTTTTTTTCTATCAACAACAAACTTGACAAATTGCAAAAAAAACTTAGTAAATAATTCACTAAGAATAGAAGAAAAATACTTACTAACTCGTTGTAATATGAAAGGATATATTTTGTTGTATGACATGATAAAATACGTACTTGATAGGATATCTCATAATATGCAGTTGGAAAATTTTCCAAACAAGGCAAGCGACCTTGACAATTTGAGGACAAACTAAGATAACTAACAAGAGAAGCAACATCCTTCATAAATAGAGGTAATGTGACAAGAAATATGTAGTTTCATAACATGATGGTTTATGTTTCCTCACAGGTGTTTTGGTCAAAAATCTCACAAAAGGGATTCTCGATGCTCGATATCGAGTATGGGGCGAGATCTAACCGATAACCTTAGGAACGATCAAAGTATGAATGAAAAGAGTAGTAATTTCAATGTAACTCATATGTCTTTGATTCAAGGAAACTGAGTATAAATGTCGAGTTTTCTTCCCGGTTATAATTTGTCCCTCCTCTGAATTTCATTCTCCCCTTTATTCTATCCTCCCATATTTTCCGTAATCACTACCCATGATCGCTGAGGTCATGCTCCACGTCCCATGTCGTTTTGTTGCCGGTTACCTTGCTATCTCCAACCGTTAGTTCCTTCAAATGAGACCTTGAGCTGGGGCGGGCCTATGAGTCCAGTTTTTACCTGATGGGCCGAGATGGAAATGGGCTCGAAATTGTTGGGCCCAACAATAGCCCCAAAAGATCGCATTAATTTTGAATTACTGAGATATTTTCACTGTTGATATTCCGTGATCTCTGCTACCCGGTTGCGCCACATGTAGCATTGAGATTTTCGAACGCTTTCCAATGCTGAAGTTGAAGGGACGGGCCACTGCTTTATTTACTGCGTTCTTCTATAGTCATTACGCGTTCCCCCTTCACTAGTCTTCTTCGAGGTAAGAAAAGCGAAAACCCTTTCTTCTTCTTCTTCTTGCTGATCTGGAAATTTGCTCTTTTCTTTAATGGCGAGGACGCGTTTAGTCTCCAAGCATGGTTTTCAACTGTTTGGGGTCATGGTTGGGCTTGCTTCTTTCAATTTCCTTTCACCATCTCTTGCAATCTTCCCTTTCCTCATTTGGCCAAATAATTCCTATCTCGCTTTAACTTATCTCCCACACAATTGCTCCCTTCTACTGGGAAGATCTTGGTTTGGGCGAGTCAGATGGCTGAGGCTGCCGGGGTAGATCTTACCGTCCTGGACTTGCTATAGTCTTATCGTTTGACGACAGTAAGAAGAGGTCAGTTTATTTTGCAGTCTAGGACCGCACGGCGGCCGTTGGTTTTAAACACCAAGGTTATTGGGAAGAATTGGGCCAGTCGATTCTTTTTAATGAGATAGCCTCGCTGAACCCTGAGTGTTGCTTGTTCCTCTTTGACAAATGGAACGAGGCTAGTAAGAGCCTAACATTTCTTTTGATTTTACTCTCAGGGTAGTTAATGTTTATTCATCTCTTCCCTTCTTTGTTTGCAGGTATTTCGGACACTGTTGAACCAAGGAACCAATCGAAAAAGGTGATCTCGAAGATATTCAAACTTCCTTCAGTACAGAGGACGTTTGGTGCCTCTTTTGCTAATCCCTCGAAAGAACTCTCGAAAGGCAAAGAAAGTGCAACCTCAGTAGATTCCAGAGAGTTGAGTGAGGAAGACAACCTTCCCCTTATGTCATCGGTACCAACATCCAACACTGTCTCTAACCCTTCTATCGGTAAGCATTGCTATAGTGTGCTCTCTTCTGAAATCTTGTTATCTTGCTTTTCTGATCTACTCATCCTGTTGTATTCAGAAACTCGTGCTCACATATCTGGTTCCACCTTTTCTGCCTCAGACTTGATTCTCAAGAAGACGAGGTCGAATGATTCTAAACCTCCCGTTGCGCTTGTGATAAAAAAGGAATCGACCGAAGCCCCCAAGACCTCTCGCAAGCGTCAGGCGTCGAGTGATAGTGACCCTATAGACCTTCGAGATGATGCTTCTTCTGAGTGGCAGTCTCTCTAGCGGTACCGTGACCCAAATTTCAAGAAAAGGCATGCTTCTTCCTCCGCCCGCTCTATGGCCACCGAGGTAGGTTCCGGGGCTTGTAAGGTAAATTATGTGCTTGTCTGATCTCTGAGTTTCCCCTTTCTTTTTTTCTTGGTGTTATGAGCATTTTTTTGCATCTGACTGTTTGACTAGGTGTAGATCATTCAAGAGATTGGTCTATCATAGACGAGATGGGTGAAGAAATAGCCCAACAGGAGCAAAGGAGGCGAGAAGCGGCGAAATTCCCCTTAAGAGGTGGCGAAAGTCTAAGAGTAGACCATCGTTCATTCGAAGATGGTGGCTGCCAAGGAAGAGTCCGCTAGGGCACGGGTTGTAGAGCTGGAGCAGGAAGTTTCTACTTTGAAGGCTAAGGTCGCGGGGCTTGTGGCAGAGGGTTGTTGACTTTGTGTCTATGAGGAAGGAAGAGGTGGAGGATATTGGAGCTTATTACAGTATGCTGCTCGGTTGAAAGCCATCAGAGAGTTCGAGGTCGGGGATCTCGCTCCTGGGGATGCTGACAAGTTTAATGCTCTATTCTTGAGCACTTTTCTCGGCGGCGTTCCCCCGGCTTGGGTACCTACTTTGGTAGGCGCTATCGGCTCCCTTGTAACTTCGAGGGCTCATGAGGACAAAGGTGATGATGCAGTGATACCGGATGGCGAGCTGGTGGAGAAGGACGGGACACCTGAAGGTCCTGCATAATTTATCTTTTGAACACTGAAGGATTCTGGCGGATGTGGTCGTTTGAAAAAATTCTATCATTTGTGGAGGAGCTATTACAAGTCAAAATGCAAGCTAAGGAGTGAAGGAAGAGGTTAGAAGGGCCATCATGAGTCGTGGAGGCCATCACGAGCCAAAACAAGAAGAAACAAAGCAAATATGTGCTCTAAGATGGGTGATCACGGGTCGTGACCTAGGTCACGGGTCGTGATCAGCACGTTGCGCGCGAGAGTTTTGGGCTTTTCTTGTTTCTTTTTGGGCCCGAGTTGGTTTTGTTTTTTTGGATATCTTTTAGCATAAGTTTTAGGGATTTTATAAGATTACTTGGAGCTTAAGTTATAAGATTATTATGCATTATTATTATTTCTAATTTCAAGTAGAGAGAAGAGAGAATTTCTAGGGTTTTTAGTTCTACGCTCTTTCGCTTTGGAGTTTTGCTTTGCACTTTGGATCTAATTGTTCTTTCAATTGAATCTCTAACAAGTTTCTCTTTAAATTATTGTTATTATTCTTATTCCATGTTTGATTTAATTTCTTTGATCATGAATTCAATTATGCTAGGCTAAACTCTATAGTTTTAGGGTTTGGTTGATCCTAACAATGTGAAGCAGATTAGATTCAATACCTTTTGCATGAATTGAGTTGGAAACTAATATGATTTGATTCTAGGGGCTTAATCTAATAGGCTTAAACTTGTTAGAGTCTTGTTTAGGTTGCGCATCGAGAGGTGGTAGTCTAATTAAGTAAACAAAATAGAGAGAATACATCAAGAGGTCTATTTGGAAAAACTAGAATTGAACCTGAGGATTGATTTCTCATGTGGTTAATTGTCATAGAATTTCTAGATGTTTGAGTCAAGTTTGATGCATCACCAGAGTGGGGGAAGTTTGGTTTACCATCTAGATTTCTAAGTGCTTAAAAAGTTTCTATCGGTTCTATTTCGTCATGAGAGTGTGATGTGATTCCATCTATCGAGTCATGTCCCCATGATTTGAGTGAAGATTCCATCCCTAAAGACAAACCCAATCTGCACGATAAAGGGGAGCCAATACTTGGACAAGCAACCAAAGACGATGTTCGAGGCGCTATGAAGCCGAGACAAGGAGCCATACCCTATCTTGGGCGCATCACACGAGCCCTAGCTAAGTCTATACTAGACAAAATCAAGGAGGAGCTCATGGCTCATAAGTTTCTGATGGCTAATGACGGTGAAGGTTGGAGTGTTCTTGTGACTATTGGTTCGACTAGTGCTAAAACTTGAATTATGTTTTGTTAAGGGTTTTTAGTTGAATTTCTTGAAATTTAAGGGTGTTTTATGTAATTAGAGAGAAGTGAGGGTGGCTGAGTTGAGAGAGGCGTGGCATTAGGGTTATAAGGCCCATTTTTGGCCTCCTTTCTCCCTTCGAGACTTAGACAAATTTGCTTCTCTTTTCCTTGCATTTTCAATTCGAAGTTCTTGTTTTGTTTCGTTCAATTCTCGTTTTTCAATTGTTGGTGAGTCATATCCGACAATTTTGAGCATCCTAGTTTGTTTGAGAGCTTGGTGAGTCATATCCAAGTTATCAAGCATCCATATCCCCTTGTTCTCTCCATTTCGAACCATCATCCATCTCGGAGGTTTCTGCACCATCTCAGTAAATTCGACATAACTTTCAATCCACTCATCATCTCGGTCTCATATTTTGATGACTTCAACTAGACTCATAGATCTAACGTCTAGAATTGGAATCACTCAATTCCGAGTTCGGACGAGGAAGATTCAGCCAATTGAAGACGGGTCAGTTGCGTGGTGTTTGTTGTCGGAATTCCTTGGATTCTCGTGGCGATCTCTTTGCACCATCATCCCCTCCATCGATCCGGCCATCAAGTGGTATCAGAGCCATGCGAAGGTATCGCCATCTAAACCTTGTTCCGACCTTGAATTTCCACTTGTTGCAAGTTTTAGGTTCGAACTCTTTATTGGATGCGTTGTGTTGTTGTGTGCGACCATAGTGTCCTTGTTGTGTGTTGTTGTGGTCGTTGCTTTGTCTTGATCTTGTGGTTGTCTTGGCTGAGTGTGTGTTCAGCCATGGCTGCCAACCATGCTCAAAAAACGTTCCAATAGAACACTCAAAAGAGTATCAAAAGTTGGTAGTTGAAAGGGTGCATTTGTTGCTTGATTAATGTCTTCCTTTAGTGCTTGATTTAAGTGTGTCTTGCTGAATTTGGCTGAGTAAAAACGTGGGAATTGAGTCCATAATCTAGATTTCTTTTGACCCCTTTATATCATTACATGCTTGTTGTTGGTTACGGTGCTAGGATACGGGAACGACACCAAGACGAGACATCTTGTGTTGTTGTGTTTGAGCTTTTCTTGTTCCATTTTGTTGGTCATCTCCTACTTGCAACTTGTCGGATTTTCATCTCGGACAAGTCTTGGTGATTAATTCATGTGACCTCTATACCTTGATCTTTGCCTTGTTTTTACGATGACAAGTGTAGGTGATGACAAGAATAAGGAACAAGTTGAGGAGACGTCCACTAGTTCAGTGGCTGCCATGATACAAACTTTTCAACAATTCATGCAACAATCCGTGGAAGCTTTGGCGACACGCATGGATGCCTTGGAGCGCCAAATCCTGGGGCTGGACGAGAGGACACAAGTGCCTCAAGTGGTGAAGATCAAGGATATACGAGAAGAGGGTCAAGGTTCGAGGACGACCCCTTGTAAAGGGGAGGAGAATTTCTTCCAACAAAGAGTGATGTGTGACATAGAACAACCAAAAAGAGAGACTCCTTTCCATGGATTGGAACAACTCATTACCATCAAGTGTCCAATAGAAATGATGCACATATTGCAAGAAGAGGAGGAAGTTGTGGAATTGTCTCCTAAAATCAAGCATCGTCCTACCATCACTCCTAGCTCCATGAACTCGTTGGCTACACCATGGATGGATGCATTTCCTAAGATTCCTTCATGTTTGCCCTTCTTGCTCCATGAAGAGGACGAGGCTGTTTTAGTCACTCAAAGAGGTGATTACATTCCTTTTCTTGTGGAGGCCAAGAAGGATGTCTTTGTCATGGAGAATGCCACACCAAGAGAGCTAGAAGCCCTACCTTCTTTGTTGAGCTCACAAGGCTTGATAGATTCGAGGACGAATCTTTTTGAAGGGGAGGAGGATGATGTGATTCCATCTATCGAGTCATGTCCCCATGATTTGAGTGAAGATTCCATCCCTAAAGACAAACCCAATCTGCACGATAAAGGGGAGCCAATACTTGGACAAGCAACCAAAGACGATGTTCGAGGCGCTATGAAGCCGAGACAAGGAGCCATACCCTATCTTGGGCGCATCACACGAGCCCTAGCTAAGTCTATACTAGACAAAATCAAGGAGGAGCTCATGGCTCATAAGTTTCCGATGGCTAATGACGGTGAAGGTTGGAGTGTTCTTGTGACTATTGGTTCGACTAGTGCTAAAACTTGAATTATGTTTTGTTAAGGGTTTTTAGTTGAATTTCTTGAAATTTAAGGGTGTTTTATGTAATTAGAGAGAAGTGAGGGTGGCTGAGTTGAGAGAGGCGTGGCATTAGGGTTATAAGGCCCATTTTTGGCCTCCTTTCTCCCTTCGAGACTTGGACGAAATTTGCTTCTCTTTTCCTTGCATTTTCAATTCGAAGTTCTTGTTTTGTTTCGTTCAATTCTCGTTGTTCAATTGTTGGTGAGTCATATCCGACAATTTCGAGCATCCTAGTTTGTTTGAGAGCTTGATGAGTCATATCCAAGTTATCAAGCATCCATATCCCCTTGTTCTCTCCATTTCGAACCATCATCCATCTCGGAGGTTTCTGCACCATCTCAGTAAATTCGACATAACTTTCAATCCACTCATCATCTCGGTCTCATATTTTGAGGACTTCAACTAGACTCATAGATCTAACTTCTCGAATTGGAATCACGCAATTCCGAGTTCGGACGAGGAAGATTCAGCCAATTGAAGACGGGTCAGTTGCGTGGTGTTTGTTGTCGGAATTCCTTGGATTCTCGTGGCGATCTCTTTGCACCATCATCCCCTCCATCGATCCGGCCATCAGAGTGGGTTCTTAATTTGATAGAAGTACATTAAGTTAAACTTTGAGAAAAGTTAATTTATGTCATTAGACAATAACCTTCATAACAAAATATCCAACTCAGTTTAGGTAGAAGTGCGATTCAAACTCCGTTTATCAAAGTTGTGGGGATTCCTTGCCTTGGAATATTGCATTCTCATATATTTATACATCGCTATTTACTTGTTTTACTTGTTTTTAATAGTTAGAATTACTCCACAATCATTATATTTGGCTTAGGAACTTGTTTCTAGAATTTACTAAAACAGAAATAATCCCCCTGATTCGATCCTAATCTAATAGTCCCCTTTTGTTTTTTGATTTGTTTCTTTTTGTCTTTGGTTGTAGGTGACTCTTATGGCGAACCATGACGAAGTTATGGAAGCGTTGCAACAGACTATTGATAAAATGAATGCCCGCTTTCAAGGCTTTGAACAATGTGAGGTTGAGCTATCAAAAGTTGAAGCTACAAGGGCACCTCTTCCACCACAACCCAATACTCTTTGCGAGTACATGTTGCTTACTAGTCGTGGCCCAATCCCAGGGGTCGCGTTTCCTTAGGTTACAACTCATTGGTTTGAGTTGAATTCAGGCTATCAAGATCGACCTCCCCCAGTTCCACCAATGGATCCTAAGAAATCTCCTGAGTTGATTTCTATGGAGAATATGATGGTTGAGATGCAGGAGTTGTCTAATAAGGTGCAAGCACTTGCACAAGCACAAAAGATGACAAAGACTCAAGTGGATCAAAACGCAGTTGACTCGGCTAAAGTCGTTGTTGCCATGATAAAAAATAAATAACCCTATTCTACTAACTAGTATAGTAAGCCAGCAAGGGGTCGAACCCAATAGAATCGGAATTCTGAACAATCAGCAATTAACAAGACAGGGGTTTTGGGATTTAGGCAAGCAAATAAATTCAAGTAATAAATCAATTAAGGAAAAGCAGAGTTCATTCAATCAATTCCACCTTTTTAATCATTCGATCATCAATTCATCCACTTTTCTATTAATTCCCAGGTTAATTCCAATCCTTATAAAAGATTCCCGCTTGTCCACGGTCCAAGTGAAATTATGATATGAACAAGAACACTTAATTCAAATCATGCAAAGTATTAAGGATAGAAGGATATTAAATCATGCAATCAAGCTACGAGTCTCATGCATAAAATAACAATCAAACACTCTTTCTCAATTCTAGTCCACGGTCCTAGAAAAGAGTTGTTTCAAGGATAAATAAGATTGCACAGATCACAATCAAACCAATCCAAATAGTAGAATATCAATCAAATTCAACAAGTTGCGCACCAAGAGAAATCAATTGATAATCATGAAATTACGCACAAGAGTTTTGATATTAACCAAGGGATAGAAAAGTTACCAGAATCTCACGAATTACATAAAAAGGTTTCCTTGATCAAACAAACTCCAAGGGAAATTAGCTCTCCATAATAAAACTAAAAACTAAGTTAAACTTAAAAGTAGTCTCTAAATTGTGTAACTCTCAAACTGAAAACGAAACTAATCTTAAATAGTCGAAATAATATCCGAAACCTAAAAGATATAAATAATATAAAAAGATAGAAAATAACGAAGTAAGCCTCTGAAAATCCGCCAACCGCGAGCGCGGATCCAAACCACGGGCGCGGTTCAGTCTTCTCCCCTCGGTCGCGGATCCTCGGCAAACCGCGAGCGTGGTTCTCAGCCGCGTCCGCGGATCATTTGACAGCTTATTGTGTCAACTTCAGAGGTTGTTTTGACCCACTTAGAGTTGGAATTTGAAATCGCCGTAAAAACATGAATTGTAGCTCTTCGAGTTAGCTTTCCAATGATACAAAATTCAGATTCATCCGATCACCGTAGATCCCGAACGATGCATGACAAGAAAATGGTGTCAAAACAACTCCAAATCAACACTTGTCTTCAAAACTCTTGCAATTCTTCAAATCGTGTCTTCGGTCTTCATATGACAATTATGCTCAAAACTAACCTAAACACACTCAAATCATACCTAAAATACAAGAGTTAACCTATACTGAAGAGAGCATATCAACTTCCCCCATACTTAGACCTTGCTCGTCCTCAAGTAAGCTCAAAATAAATCTAACAATCAATCCTATCAAGGTTTACAACATAGTACAAGGGAAGACAGAAAACACTCAACTCACCAACCCGAACCCAAAATAGAGAAATAATGAGCAACAACATGATAGCTCAAGCACACACCTCACCAATACAAAATATAACACTCAAGCTCTAAAAAGTGTAGAGCAACCTAGGATCTACCCGACATCTAAAGTGTAATCCCCAAGCCCCAAAGTAGAATATGAATCCTAAACACTCTGATTTTACCACTCATTCTACTTAGGCGCCCTTTCGGGTTTTCACCTAATCACTCTTTTCATTTTTCTTAGGTGTGCTCACATATACTCACATCTCTCATAAACCTCATATTACTCCAGCCTAAATGCTGGTCCGGGTTACCTGCTTATTACCAGAGCCTCCCTTTCGGGTTTTCAACTCATCCCAGGATTTTCTATGCCTTTTTGATATTTTTATGGCTTTTTTAATATTTTTTTTCTCTATACAAAACATGGAACAAAAATCCCATAAAAATAAATTGAAAAGCAACTAACTAAGATAAGCGTAGTGAGTACTTCCTCCCCCATACTTAAATCCTTCATTGTCCTCAATGAAGTAAATATAAAGGAAGTAAGCATAGAAGAGGAAAATCAGAAGACTTACATACGAAAGAAAAGAGGAATGAACTCCATGAATTATAAGCACCAATCTCAGGTACGAACTGATCTGTCTGGGGACGAACCGCGAGTGCCATCTTCACAACTCAGCAACCAGATCCACACCATAGGACGTCTCCAATGAGAATGAACTGGACTCCTCAAAATAATAAAAACTCTGATGATGGTAGCACCCCCATACTTGAACAATTCCAAGGAACTAGACATGGAAATATATAGAAAAATGGATTGGTGGATGATGGTAGAATATGGAAGAACACTCTTTTTTTTTCTCTTCTTATTTTTTCCTGATTTATCTCGGGGGTTTCACCCGAAAACCTTTTATTTCAGGGGTTTCACCTGAAAGCCTTTTATTTCGGGGGTTTCACCCGAAAGCCTTTTTTTTTATTTTTTTTATTTTTTTCTCGAACAACCAAAAAAAAACCTAATTTCGTCTGGCCGACCACGAGCGCGGTTTGGGACCGCGGGCGCGGGTCGAACCGTGGGCTCGTCCTCGCCTCAGCTTTGCTTCTTTTTGATAAATCGTTCAACCTGCAAGTTAGCCCGACAAAAACCAAGACAAAACTAAAACTACAACTAACCTAAAAAGAAAAAAATAAAAGAGAAGAAAAACTTACCTCGGGTTGCCTCCCGTGCAGCACCTTTGTTTAACGTCGTTTGCCCGACGTCAACTTATTACCTCAAAACTCGGACATCGTCAAAGCCCTGAGAAGTCTATCAAATCCTGCGAACAACTCTCATGCAGGTAAATATAACACAATAATACTTTGAAACTAAATAATATAGCATTCAGACACCGTTTCAGCATATCAAACCCACTAGAGAAATCAAGATTAGTCGGTTTAGGATAGAACCAGTTGAAAGGACGAGGTAGTTTTTCAAAATATAAATCAAGAGTAATGATTTTCATGTTAGCACTACCACCCTTAAAATTTGAGATATCACTAGGTAAACTATCATGCTCAGGACCTTTTGCAGAAATATCAGGCAAACAGATATCAATAAAGAGTAAGGAAGAAGACATCATCAATGGTAAGGCTAAGCACCTCTTATCGCCCCACGGCATCTGGTTAGGACACAGGGAAGGATACAGGGATCATGATCAATCATAACAAAGGACTCCATGGCAGGAGACATAGACATCTCCTCAGGTGGAATGGAAATCTCCTTAACATCATCTAACGCCTTCGTCGAGTCATCAGGCTCGTCGTTGTCACTCCAGGAGCTGTCTAACTTAAGGAAATATTCCTCCTCCGTCATTACATGACTATGATCATCCATCTCTTCATCCAATGAAAGGTCTATGGGTGTCTCACTCCCCGACAACAGCGCCAAAATTTGACTCGGCTAAAGTCGTTGTTGCCAAGATCAAAAATAAATAACCCTATTCTACTAACTAGTATAGTAAGCAAGCAAGGGGTCGAACCCGAGAGAATCGGAATTCTGAACAATCAGCAATTAACAAGACATGTGTGTTGGGATTTAGGCAAGAAAATAAATCCAAGTAATAAATCAATTAAGGAAAAGCAGAGTTCATTCAATCAATTCCACCTTTTTAATCATTCGATCATCAATTCATCCACTTTTCTATTAATTCCCAGGTTAATTCCAATCCTTATAAAAGATTCCCTCTTATCCACGGTCCAAGCGAAATTATGATATGAACAAGAACGCTTAATTCAAATCATGCAAAGTATTAAGGATAGAAGGATATTAAATCATGCAATCAAGCTACGAGTCTCATGCATAAAATAACAATCAAACACTCTTTCTCAATTCTAGTCCACGGTCCTAGAAAAGAGTTGTTTCAAGGATAAATAAGATTGCACAGACAACAATCAAACCAATCCAAACAATAGAATATCAATCAAATTCAACAAGTTGCGCACCAAGAGAAATCAATTGATAATCATGAAATTAAGCATAAGAGTTTTGATATTAACCAAGGGATATAAAAGTTACCATAATCTCACGAATTACATAAAAAGGTTTCCTTGATCAAAACAAACTCCAAGGGAAATTAGTTCTCCATAATAAAACTAAAAACTAAGTTAAACTGAAAAGTAGTCTCTAAATTGTGTAACTCTCAAACTAAAAACGAAACTAAGCTTAAATAGTCGAAATAATATCTGAAACCTAAAAGATATAAATAATATAAAAAGATAGAAAATAACGAAGTCGGCGCCTCGGAAAATCCGCCAACCGCGAGCGCGCATCCAAACCACGGGCTCGGTTCAGTCTTCTCCCCTCGGCCGCGGATCCTTAGCAAACCGCGAGCGCGGTTCTCAGCCGCGTCCGCGGATCATTTGACAGCTTACTGTGTCAACTTCGGAGGTGGTTTTGACCCACTTTGTGTTGGAATTTGAACTCGCCGTAAAAACATGAATTGTAGCTCTTCGAGTTAGATTTCCAATGATACCAAATTCAGCTTGATTAGATCACCGTAGCTCCCGAACGATGCGTCACAAGAATATGGTGTCAAAACAACTCCAAATCAACACTTGTCTTCAAAACTCTTGCAATTCTTCAAATCGTGTCTTTGGTCTTCATATGACAATTATGCTCAAAACTAATCTAAACACACTCAAATCATACCTTAAATACAAGAGTTAACCTATACTAAAGAGAGCATATCAGTAGTCAATGCTCATAGGAGTTTGGGTACTTTATCGGGCCACACTGAAGAGAATACAAATGGTCAAATTCTAGCGGTGACTTTGAGGAGTGGCAAGGAACTTCAAGCTAAATAGGTGGAACCAATGAAAGACAAGGAGACAACCAAACCGGATGGCCCGGTTGAAGAAGACGGGACACCTTCTAATCCCACCAAGGAGAAGGTGGTTCCATATGTGCCACCACCACCTTATGTTCCTTCTTTCCCATTCCCACAAAGAAAGAATCAAGCTTTTGCAAGAGAAGAAGTATCTGAATTTCCTTGAAGCTTTGAAGAAATTGCACATTAACATTCCATTTATTGATGCTTTGAAAGAAATGCCCTCATATGCAAAATTCTTGAAGGAGATCCTCTCCAACAAAAGGAAGCTTGATGAGTGCCACATGGTTTTCATGAATCGGGAGTGTAGCGCCTTGATCCAAAATAATCTCCCACCAAAGCTTCAAGATCCAAGTAATTTTTCTATCCCTATCAATGTGGATGCTCATAACTACAATGCTTTATGTGATCTAGGAGCTAGTGTCAGTTCGATTCCATTGTCTATATGTGAGAAAATTGGCATGAAAAAGCTTAAACCGGCAAAAATGCAACTTTATCTGGCAGATAGGTCCATTGTTCACCCTTTAGGTATCCTTGAGGATATTCCAATTCGCATTGGAAAATTTTATGTGCCTGTTGATTTTGTTGTGCTTGATATTAAGGGTGATTCTCTAATCCCTATTATTCTTGGTAGACCTTTCTTGGCCACTGCAGGTACAATAATTAATGTAAAAGAAGGGATCCTCTCTTTCACCATTGGCGATGAGAGGATTGAATTTGATCTTGCTAATTCTTAAAAATCTCCTTCTTTTGAAGAATGTTGTGATAGAATTGATCTCGTTGATCAGAAAGCTCCAAACCCTTTATTGTCATTCATTTATATTGATCCTATGGACTCTTGTCTCACCACTACCTCCCAAGGTAGAAGTTTATCTAGTGTCTTAGCAGATTTAACGGTGTCACATGAAGATCCTACACCAGAAAAAGTTGCATCGAAGGACCCATTAGACAAGCTGGAAGTCCCAAGGCTAGAGTTGAAGTCATTGCCCTCTACTTCGAGAGATATAAAGGTTATATTTTCTAAGGATCGGGCACAAATTGAATTTAAGCCCGGAGATCAAGTGCTCCTTACTCGTCATAATTCAAATATGATCCCTAGAACCAAGAGTACAAGAAAGTCAGGACCATACCTCCTACACCGAGTTCTTAGAGATGATTTTGTTGAGTTTTGGAACAAGAACTCGGGGCATTTCAAGGTTTGAAAATTTCGACACAAGCCTTACAAAGAACCTGATCCGATTGAGTTGGATATCACCGACCCTCCCGATCCAAAGACTTGACATTGGTGAAAGGTCAAGCTATTGACCTTAAAGAAGCGCTTCTCGGGAGGCAACCCGGGCCTTTTAATTTGTGAGTATACGTTCTCCCTTTTCTTTAATTTCTATATTAGGGACAATATAGGATTTAAGTATGGGGTAGGGCGTATTCACTTTATATAGTTTTGCATTGCATATTTATTTTTCTTATATGTTTTGTTTATTTTGAGTCAAAGAAAATGAAAAAAGAGTTTTATGATGATTTGATGAATACCCTTGCTTAAAAATTGGCCACAATGATTAGATATTTGCCTATGATGCTAAGTTTTCGAATTTCTCTAAAAATGCATTGATTGTTCTTGGATGAATTGCCTAGAATGGAGTTATTGATGACATCTTAGCTTGAATAGGTCCCTAGACAAAAAGCCTTGTGAGAATTTTTGGCCTAATGGACTTCAGAAATATGTCCTCTTGCATTCTTTGTGTGTGATTCTTGCTTTGATTACTTAATCTCTAGAACTTGCGTTAAAACCTTTTTCAAGGCCACATATATGACTTTTGTGCATGACATGAAAAACGATTGAGGCATTTGTTTTGTTATCCATAATCCCTTGACTACCTTTACATATTGTTTTTTGTGTTTCAAGCCATGTTCTAGCCTTTTATAGCCTTATTTTTGAAGCTCCACAAAAGCATTCCGAGCCTAATTATAGCCTTTTACCCATCCGGGAATTAGGATTTTTGTTGAAGTATGCTAAGTGAGAGCCAAGCTTAAAGAAGTTGTATGTTTTTGGTATTGGAGGTGATTGTTGGACATAAAGCAAGTAGTTAGTAAAAAAAGAAAAAGAAAAAAAAAGAGAAAAGCAATGAAAAAGAAAAAAGTTTGAATAAATAAAGTTGTTAATGGAGTGAAGTTTGGTTGTGGAAAGGTAGTGAACAAGAAGAAAGTGAAAGAAAAGTTAAGCTTGGTGTGTTATTCAATTTGGTTAGATTTCTCTTTCCCGGATTTAGCACCACAAGACCAAATAATTCCCTACCCTTTTTCTCTTACCTTGGCCTCATTACAACCTAATAAAAGTCCTCTTGATTTATGTCATATGCATTGTCCCAAGTGGTGGAGATTTAGGACTCTGATGCAAGCATATGGTAGATGGTTTTCAAAGTTAAGATTTGAGCGTTTATTGATTACCCTAAACACATTGAGAGTGAGTGAAACAAATTTATCCTTGTGAGGTCTAGGGACTAAGAAGGGCTTGTCTTGTTGATAATAATGATTATGCTATGATGACACTTGTCTTTGATCTTTCAATTAGCATGATTATTAGAATTTGAACAAGTTGAGGCAAAATGTCTTTTCTTGCACTTGTGGTTTAATTTTAAGTTTTGCTTGGGGACAAGTTAAATCTAAGTATGGGGTATTTTGATGTCATCTAGTTTTACTTGGTTTGCATATGCATTTAGGATTAGATTTCTCCTTTTCTAGCTTAGGTTTTGGTTTTTTTGTGTTGATTTTCGTATTATTCATAGTTTGGAGGTCTACACAAGTTTGTTTTGCTCTTATAGGTCTTTTGATGGTGTTTTGGAGTCAAGAGGAGAAGAATACACGAGGACAAGATCTTAGTGAAGCTTAAAGACCACAACTAACACTAAGGAATGAAGGAAGAGGTTAGAAGGGCCTTCATGAGTCGTGGAGGCCATCACGAGCCAAAACAAGAAGAAACAGAGCAAATATGTGCTCTCAGATGGGTGATCACGGGTCGTGATCAGCACACTGCGCGCGAGAGTTTTGGGCTATTCTTGTTTCTTTTTGGGCCCGAGTTGGTTTTATTTTTGGGATATCTTTTAGCATAAGTTTTAGGGATTTTATAAGATTACTTGGAGCTTAAGTTATAATATTATTATGCATTATTATTATTTCTAATTGCAAGTAGAGAAAAGAGAGAATTTCTAGGGTTTTTAGTTCTACGCCCTTTCGCTTTGGAGTTTTGCATTGCACTTTGGATCTAATTGTTCTTTCAATTGAATATCTAACAAGTTTCTCTTTAAATTATTGTTATTATTCTTATTCCATGTTTGATTATTTGCTTTGATCATGAATTCAATTATGCTAGGCTAAACTCTATAGTTTTAGGGTTTGGTTGATCCTAACAATGTGAAGCGGATTAGATTCAGTACCTTTTGCATGAATTGAGTTGGAAACTATTATGATTTGATTATAGGGGCTTAATCTAATAGGTTTAAACTTGTTAGAGTCTTGTTTAGGTTGCGCATCGAGAGGTGGTAGTCTAAGTAAGTAAACAAAATAGAGAGAATACATCGAGAGGTGGTTCTATCTATTTGGAAAAATTAGAATTGAACTTGAGGATTAATTTCTCATGTGGTTAATTGAAATAGAATATCTAGATGTTTGAGTCAAGTTTGATGTATCACGAGAGTGGGGCAAGTTTGGTTTACCATCTAGATTTCTAAGTGCTTAAAGGGTTTCTATCGGTTTTGTTTCGTCACGAGAGTGGGTTCTTAATTTGATAGAAGTACATTAAGTTAAACTTTGAGAAAAGTTAATTTATGACATTAGACAATAACCTTCATAACAAAATATCCAACTCAGTTTGGGTAGAAGTGCGATTCAAACTCCGTGGATCAAAGTTGTGGGGATTCCTTGCCTTGGAACTTTGCATTCTCATATATTTATACATCGTTATTTACTTGTTTTACTTGTTTTTAATAGTTGGAATTACTCCACAATCATTATATTTAGCTTAGGAACTTGTTTCTAGAATTTACTAAAACAGAAAAAGAGTAAAATGCTTTATAAAGTATAAACACATGTAATCCAAACACACCCTTATAGTATTTCATATACAATATTCACGAAGGCAGACACTACACTCAACAATTTTTATAGTAATAAAACAGCTAATAATAATAATAATAATAATAATAATAATAATAATAATAATAATAATAATAATAATAATAATAATAATTTCTCATCAATTCATCTCTAACTGAAGTTAACCATATTTCACGTCAACTCTTAACTATCAAACTCAATTTTATAGTAATAAAAATATCCTCCATACAACTCAAGGTGTGTGAACAGTGACATCAACTCGATCGTTCATCCGAACCACTAGGTGAATGGCGACATAAACTCCACCGATCATCCGAACCACCTGTCACCCATAATATTCCTACTTACCCCTGGTCAGGTCTCCACTGGAGCACTCGCCAAAATATTTTATTATAGTTTGAAGGTGCTCTCCTTGGCATACAACTACGCCAAGGATGTCTCCCTCCTTACCGATCATCCCATAGGTATCGTCGTACCAGTAGATGCCAAGTTTTGTAAATCAAATAACATACGTCATATTAATAATCTAATAGTATATTTTCAAAATATTGATTTACTCATACATAGATGTTTAATAAGATACGGGGACAAATCCCAAAATAAGGCTCTACACATCATATCTACACATCCAGCACACATCAAAACTAATAACTAAGTAAGTCTAGATGACTTACCTCTTGATTTAAAATTTCAACTCTTGAAAAAAACACGAACTTGTCAAAATGATTTCAAAGATGAAAAGCTTCTTCCTTTAATGGCTTAAGCACCAAAAAACCACCACTTAGAGAACGGTTTGCTCCAACACTCGGGAGGCAAGTTGGTGGATCCGAATAAAGACTCCTCACCAATTTTAAGAAGAAGAGAGACAAGATGATGCTGGTGGACAAAAATAAAGAGAGGAAGAGAAGAAAGAGGGCGAAAATGAGAGGAAGGGAGGAATGTAAAACATGGAAGGGAGGGGTGGCTTTATATAGGAAAAATGTAAGAAGACAAATTCAATTCAGCTTGTATAAGAGATAAAGATCATGACACACCAATTTAGAAGATGTGGCACGAATATTGAGGAAGAAAGATAAGCATGGCACATAGATCTAGAAGATAAGATAACATTGCACAAATATTGAGGAAGAAAGATAAGCATGGCACACAACTCTAGAAGATAAGCTAATATGGCATGAATATCTAAGAGAACGGATATGATAAAAGCTTTTACAAGTCTATCTTCATTCCATTAAGAAATGAGATTACTTAACAACTAAGAAACGAACTAATGGATAACTTTGAATACTAGATAATTTTTAATATATAAAATCTTGCTAAAAACGAGGTTATCCGAGATTATTTAATAGCTACGTAATCTTGGCTTGAATTTCGAGAAACTTTAAAATATCAAAACATTCTCGAATACTACAGATTTGACCCAAAAATGGCAAAGAGTCGGCCTTGGAACTTTTCACCATGTCGGGAGCATCAAGGAGGGGCTCTCGGTGCTCAAACGAGTCTGGACACCTTTCTTGGGTGTTCTTGGTGTCATTGGTCCTCATTTGATGGGATAGATACTGTGATTTCCCTTAGTTTCATGGAGATTGATAGGATTACGGGACATTGTGGTGCGCCCTTGGGTGATGGGATGTTCTTTGATGAGAAGCTTTTCAAGAGGGCACGTTTGCTTGATGGTTCTCAAAGTAGGGGTTGGACCTGGAAGTCGGAATCTCTAGGGAGTTCATATATTCGCCTGTCTAAGGCGTTTGTTTATGGAGACAAGGCTGAGGACTTCTTTGTTCCCTCAGATTTCGAGCCTGCTCTATCCCTGAGCAGATTGAGGACCAGGTTATGCAGGATGCTCCACAAGCTGAGTATGGGGGTGTTCCACAGGCCGAGGCAAGAGGAGCTAATGGATTTGGTGGCTTTGGAGCTAGCGGTGCGGGTACCTCTATTGTTATTGGATGGGGGCACTAGTTATGAAAGGTTTAAGTATGGGGGAGGGAGTACTCACTATTTTTTATATATCTATTTGATTTTCGTTTAAAAAAACATTAAATCATGTGCTGAGTTGAAGACCCAAAAGAGCGACTCAAGCAAAAATCAAGGGCTCAGACCAACATTAGTTTGGGGTAATAAGAGGATAAAAAGAGTGAAAGTGTAATATCCCTCATTTTAATAAAGGGTAAAAATATAATTTTATATTTTCTTTTACCATAATAAAATATTTATATATTTTATTTCTTAAAGTTATAATGTTATAAGGTTAAAACCCCATATTAAAGGTTACAAAAATTATGTTCTCATATTTATTATGAACCATAAGAATTATGGTTTTATGATGATTACAATATGGTAAAATGTAACATGAATAATAGAATCTTATTTTTATTTTTTTAAATTATAAGAGAATAATTATAAATAACAGAATCTAAGAACAAGTGTTATAATAATTTCTCTAAAGTTTATATAAGTGTTTTTAAAGATAAATTTTAATAAAATAAATTGTTAAAGTTGGAAGGACATTTTTATCACTTGTAAAAAACTAGAAGGGTTGTTTGTGCAATTGTTTCGGAAATGGATTGAAGAAGTTGGGGGTTGTCATCAACCTTCAACCCCCAAACTTCAATTGCTAATAACTTTCTCGTTTCTCAACGGATTTTTAATCCAAAAGAAGCTATGGAAAGCCCATCACATTTTCTATAATAACCCTCAATCAATTTGGGGTGTTGATTCGGTTTCTGAGAGTGAACGGTCGAGGAATCCAATCGACCTAAAACGTTCAATGTTTTGAAGATTGCTTTAATTTGGCTTAATAACATTGAAATTAGGCGTCTATTGGTACTCAAAAACAGTAATAATTCAAGGATCGAGTAATAGGAGTAGCCGAATCGTTGAAACTGACTACTAATTTGTGGATAATCTCGATTTAAAGTGGGAGACGTTCGGTTTTAGAGATTGGGTGTTCAAATTCGGAATATGAGTCGAGTGGACATCGTTTTGAGTGCTATAAAAGGCCATTACGAAGCTCAATCCTTGATAAACACTTTTCATTCAGAAAGTTTCCCTTAAAACATTCTCCAATTTGCCCGAAAATGAGATTGAAACTCGGTTGGCTGAGTTCGAATAAAACAGAGGAGCCGATCGTTTTTGAGCTCGTTCTCCTTCCACACACAAACAATTTTTTTCTATTTTATAGCATTGGAAAGCTCTCTCTCTCTCTCTCTCACGGTTCCAATGCCTACTCACACGCCCCGATCCGATACCAGACGAAGGAGAACGAAGTGATTGAAGTTGGTGCTATTTTGTGCTCTGTTTTTGGCGTGGGCTGTTCGGTCTGGCTGGTGAGCCCGTGAGCAGGTCGGGCCCGACCCGGCCCGGGCATGGTACTCTTTTTAAATAGGACTATAATCGAACCGAGCCGAGCCGAGTTTTGAAATGCTCAGGCTCGGCTCGGTCATTCAAAGCCCTGTTCGGGTTCGGGCTCGAGCTCGGTTTGAGCCCAAAATTTTGTTCGAGCTCGGTTTGATTAAGGCTCGACGAGCTCGAGCTCGGCTCGCGAGCCCGCTCGTTTATCTTGTTAACGAACACAAGCTCGACAAACCTGCTCGTTTATCTTGTTTCCGAGCACAAGCTCAACGAGGCTGCTCGTTTAGTTTGTTCGCAAACAAATCAAACCTACTCAAATTAATGCATAAAATCTACTCAAATTAATGCATAAAACCTGCTCAAATTTCATAGAGAAATTTAACACAAACATAGAAAAAACATACATTACCAATACAAGTCTTGCAAACATCAAACTTGCTCAAATGTCTTTCAAACCTGCTCAAATGTCTTACAAAACCCAACTAAAGTCTTTGATACAAAAGATAGAACAAATATTACCAATACAAACTACAAAATGTCCCACAAACAACAATTTATTTGATCCGAACAAGAGAAAACTACAACTAATGTATTAAAAATCTTCAACCCATCCTGTAACTTCTTCTTTCTTCACACACTACAAAAGAATCAAAATATATAATCAAACATATTACATAATATTCAATAGATAAGCTATAAAATAAAAAAAATAAATTATTAGGAGGGACAACAATCATGACAAAATTTGCGAGCCTTAATTTTGCAGTTTCTACATAAATTTAGAAATCAAAAAGTAGATGAACAGTGACATAATTAGGAGTATTTCCAAAAAGTATATATCTTGGTTCGCTTTGAGGCAAGAGATAGCCAAATTGCAATCACATAACACCAACTGAATTATCAATTTAGGGAGAGATGTACATATATTATAAATCCACCAAATATAATGAGAATTGACCTTAAATTTTGAATTGTAATCAATCTGGGAGGTATAGGTCCAGAGAATAAGTTGTTCTCAATAATTCTGCACAAAATAAATAAATAAATAAAAAGGTGAGGTTCTCAGAAGTATAGGCGAGAAATTGAAACAATCAGATCAAAATCAACATCTCAAGAGAATACCTGAAGCAATCGGTGGTCAACACTAGAAGCACTCAGATCGGAAGGACGCCGATGAGAATTTGAAACACTCAGATCGGAAAGACGCCAGTCAAGCCGCTGTATTCGACGAGCACACCAGAAGAGAGTCGGACGAGCAATTGAAGCACTCGGACAACCGGACAAGAGAAGAAAGACGAGCACACCAGAAGGGGGAGAGATCTCATATCTAAGAGTGAAAATGGAGGTTGGAGAGATCTCAAACGAGAATGGTAGGTTTGAGTCTATTAGAGAGAGTGAGAGAGCTCAGCGGCGGAATGAGAATGACAACTGACGAGAGTGATAGGTTTAGGTTAGAAGGAAGGGGAATGAATTTAGGGTTCTTGAATATTAGGCTAATGGGCTAATGAGTTATGGACTTATGGGGCTTATGCCTAATGTGTCTATTAGAAAAAAAAAAGAATAGATATAATATATAGATTATTGTATATTGTATATTTATATTTTATACATATAATTAAATTTGTTTGTAACATATAATCGAATATGTTCATGAACATATAATCGAGCTTGTTCATGAACATGTAATCGAGCTTGTTCGCGAACAAACGAGCCAAATTCTCTTGTGTTCATGTTCGGTTCATTTATCTTTCGAGCTTGCTCATGTTCGGTTCGTTATAAATCGAGCCGAACACGAACAGAATTTAACCAAGCCGAACACCGAATTTCTCGTGAACGGCTCGGTTCGCTTACAACCCTATTTTTAAATAATTTATTTTTTTCGGGCTTTAGCTTAAAAAATAAAATAATTTCTTTTGTTAAATTAAAATGGGAAAAAATTATTTAGATGGAGAAATGTTAAGAACTTTGTATTCCATAAGTAATTAAATAAATATATGAATTTTAAATGTGTATTTTTAGTATTCATATGAATAAATTGGTATGTTAGAAAGGATATTAATAAGAAGAGGAATTTCTTATTTTTATATATAAAGTTGGAATAGATGAAGTTAAATGAATTATTATTTTGAATATTTATAAGTAATAAGGTATCTTATTTAGATTAATATTAATATATAATTGAGGTTATTATTTGATAAGGAAAAGTTTAAATAATATGAAAAATTTATAAAATTCATAGCTTATTTTCATTATATTAATAAAAAGAAAATTATTAATATAATGTGTAAATTTTATAATTTTTATAAACATAAATCCGTCGTGATTCCTTGAAAATCGACTTCCTCAAGTGAACAAAATAAATTGACAGACAATTTATTTTGTGGTTGATTGAAATAGGAACAAGTCTAGGTCAGTCATCACGAGTGATTTGTTCGTAACCCATCTACGTCAATAATGAGGCAAGTGGTTTGGGTTCGATTTTCATGAACCGTCCTTTATGCATTACTTGTTTTTATCAAAGCATGTCTCATATCGTGTTATATGCTTTCATATGCTTTTAAAGTATTTTATAACTATGTTGGGAACGGTTGTATGCAATAAAATGAATCTAGGATTTAATATTGTTCTAGATTTCATGACATGTTATTTCTAGTCGTACTTAGGTTACGCTAGATGGACTGTAGGGTCGTTGCCTTTTGATATGTGTGCCAAGATGTGTAGGCTTGTATGTGCGTACTTTATGTTATATGTGTCGATTCATTCGACTTTCATCTTGAGCTGATGCTCTACCTGTAAGACCATGGTCAATACCCGCTCGCTCGATGAGGGGTGATGGCACGTAACTCGTGCTAATCTGGGCTTGCAACCCAACCTTTGAGTATTTCCGCGGGGCCGTATCCCACATTCTGCCTTACTTAAAAAGGTATGTTTAATTCCAAGTGGAACGATATTGTGATCATTAAAATTGGTAGAGATTAAATAGGCGCCCACCTGACTAAATGTGTGAAACCCAAGTTCCCAACATAAGTGAATCTTTATTTCGAAACTGTAGAGACTCACCCTTGGTGACGTTCTCATTCTTTTTCTTCAAATCATAGTTTTCATAGAAGGCTCGAGATTCGAGGATGGGACCGGCTTTCATCCGGTACCCGACATCCCAACTTGTCCCTTCCTAAAATCTGAACCACCTTCCAAAATCCCATTTGCTTAGTATGTCACAAGACTAACCGACCGTTATTTTCCCTTGCATGGTCGGCTGGTGTCCATTGCATTTTCCGTCGCGACACATCAAGAGTGGAGTTCTACGTCGATGATTACAAGGTACAAGCTTTAGGAACAGCTAGAGTGAAGGTGGTTAGCTTTAAATAAATTCAGAATAATATTAAGGGTCGAGGTTCCGACTTGTGGGACCCTTCTCATTTCAACTTTGTATCTGTTTAAGTTTATTCAACTTTTGTAATAGACTTTCGGTACTTTATTATATATATATAACTTCCGCATTTAAAGTTTTTGGTTATGTTTTATAATTACTGTAAGCCTTGGGTGACTTCGAAAGTTTAATCTCGGGGTCATGGCGGTAATATCCCTATATAAAAAGGGGGTGTTACAAAAAGTGAGGTGGTGAGCACATCTATAGAAAAATGAAATAAGCGGTTAGGTGAAAACTCGAAAGGGCGCCTAAGCAAAATGAGTGAAAAAAAAAGTGCTTAAGATCATTCTTGATGGGGCTTGAGGTTCATTGTTTTATGGGTTTTTCACTTTGATTCTATTATATGTATGCTTTGAGTGATAGATTGTGTTAGGACTTCATTGTATGCACTTTCATTCTTTTACATGGGTTCATGTTATGAGCTTATTGTTGAATGCTTTTTAGTTTTGGATCTTCTTTCCTTGTTACTGTCTGTAGACCTTTGTTGCATTGTCTTGCTTGATTTTATTTTGAGCTTACTCGAGGACGAGCAAGGTCTAAGTATGCGGAAATTTGATATCATGTATTTCATATAACATAACTAGGACTATTTAGTACACATTTGTATAGAGTTTTAGGTCTTTTAGGGCTTTATTGAAGATTAAGATGAAGATAGAAGATTACGAGTTCAAGCTGAAGAGGGCTTGAAGAAGACAAGGACAAACCGCAGGAGACAACACCAGCTTCCGCGGATGAACGTTCAATTGAAGACCCGCGACCGCGGGAACATAGGCAGCGATCGTGGTCTATACGGAGGCGACCGAGGTACATCAATAGCGACCACGGCTTCTCACCGACTCGGTTGGTCAAAGAAGGTCAAACCACAACCGTATTTTGTGATCCACGATTGTGGATTCCGATGTTAGCAAAATCCGAGTTCAGCTGATTATATATTTTAGTTTATAGTTTCCTTTCTTATATCTTTTCGTGTTTTTCTAGTTTTTAGTTGGCTTGATAAACCTTGGTTTTCAGACTTAACTGGTTACCTTTACTTTCTATCTAATGTTTTGTATTCTCTCTCTTTCTATGGAGAACTAAACCATTTGTTTCTATTCAAGTTGAACTTTTGGATTCTAGTGTATTGTGAGATTCTCTTATCAAGCATATTCCTTTAAGGTTATTTCAATTTTATTGAGCTTAATTCATATTGATTGTTATTGATCTCTCCTTATCTAGCTAACTAGTTGAAGTTAATCACTCTATTCCTAGGATTTGGGTTTTCTCATGGTAAAACCAAATCTTTGTAGCAACTCATTGTTTTAGGAGTCGTTGGAATAAAAACAATTGAGAAAGAGATTTGAATGCATGATAATTGTTTGACTCGTTAGAACTCAATTACATGTATCATTCATATCCTTGTTCTTAATGCTAGTATCTCTATAATTCATTACCGTTTCATGCTTATTTTGATATTAAGTATTTACATGTCTCGTTGCCATGTTTATTATGTTTGATCAGGATAGAAATAACTTGTTTGAATCAATGATCAATGGACCTGAGGAATTAAATGGACACTTGAATGGAATTGCCTTTTCTAGATTCAATACAACTTAACTTTACTTGCCTTGTTTTCTTGTTTAAATTCCCTAGAATCAGAACTACAATCCAACCCCTCCCCCCGTTACTATTTTAAGACCTTTGTTACTTTTTTGAGTTGATAAGAATATTAACTTGGAATACAAGTGTCTCTTGGGTACGACCCCAACTTACTTGCTTTACTAGTAAAGTAATTGGAGATTTTTTTTTAATTTGGCATCAACGATTTTCAGCCAGTCAATAATTTAAACAATTCAAATACAAAATAATATATATATTTTAAGCAATGTCATGTACAATGTACGAGTAATTTTCAAGTTTAGAGTGTTTAGGGGTTTTATTTCTTTTTTACTACTGATGAGAAGTGACCAGAGCTGTTAAAAACTGGCCCGACCTGCAAATCACACCTGAATAGACAAAAAATTTCAGGGCTAAGACCCGAAAATTTGAACCAGAAACCCGAAATAAACGAACTTAATAGATTTGTAACTCGTTGGGTTAAAACTCGAAACTCGTTTGTTTGACCGATTTAGTATATTTGTATAATGTATAAAGTTTATTTTAAAATTTATAATATATTTTATTTTTAAAATAATATATTTAAATTAAACATGATTATTTTTAACCCGTGGGTAATCCGACTCGTTCGAAAACCTACAACAATCTGACCCAATTAACTTGTGATCCGTAACGACCCGAATTTGACACTACCTAAACCCGACCCGATTTACAAATCTAAAAGTGACCTAAGAGCATCCCCAAGGGATGCTTTAAAATTTTCTCTAAAATGAAGAACCAACTATCATATAATCTAAAAAAAATTAAATCCAACTCCAATAGATTCTCTATTTGAAGAACAATGCATTTAATGTTTTTATTTTTACCATATATTTTTACCATATAAAATATTCTGCAATACATATTTAATAAATTAATTAAATATTATCTTACTTATGAAATAAAAGGATTCTAAAATCTTAATTTAATAAATCATAAATTATTTATTATTTGACTTGAATGATAATAAAATATCAAAGAATTTTAACCTAATAAATGATAAATTATTTTTTATTTAACTATAAGAAAATAAAATATTATATAACCTTAAGGCATGTATAACAAATTCTCTATATTTTTTTCTAAAATAAAAAAACTAAAACCTAGAGTTTGGTTCAAATGAAAAAACTCTTATCCTAAAAAATGAAAAGTGCACTACAAAGTACAAAAAAGTGCATTACAAAATACAAAAAGTGCAATCCGAAAAGTGTACTATAAAAATACAAAAAGTGTACTACAAAGTATGAAAAGTGAAAATGCGAAAAAGTGCACTTCGAAGTAGGAAAAGTGCACTACGAACTAGGAATGTAACATCCCCTTTTTATATAGGGATATTACCGCCAGTGACCCCGAGATTAAACACTCGAAGTCACCCAAGGCTTATAGTAATTACAATACTTAACCAAAAACTTTAAAATGTGGAAGATATATTATAACAAGTGCGGAAGTCGGATACAAAAGTTGAATAAACTTGAACGGACACAATGTTGAAATGGGAAGGGCCCCACAAGTCGAAACCTCGACCCTTAAAATTATTCTAACTTATTCCAAGTTAACCACCTTCACTCCAACTGCTCCTCAAGCTTGCTCCTCGTGGTCCTCGGCGTAGAACTCCACTCATGATTTGACGCGATGATAAATGCGATGGACACTAGCCGATCATGCAAGGAAAATAAATGGTCGGTTAGTCTTGTGACAGACTAAGCAAATGGGGTTTTGGAAGGTGGTTCGGATTTTAAGAAGGGACGAGTTTGGATGTCGAGTACCTAATGAAAGCTGGACCCATCCTTGGACCTCCTAGGAAAACTATGATTTGAAGAAACGGAATGAGAACGTCACTCAAGGGTGAGTCTCGGTTCCGAAAGAAATGGTTTACTTATGTTGGGAACTTGGGTTTCATACATTTAGTCAGGTGGGTGATTAAACCCCTCGTTGATCACGTTTCCCTCTACCAACCTCACCATATACATGTTGTGCGAATTTAGATTGGAGCCAGAGAATTACGGAATCCGAGAGTAAGGATGGCATTCCATTTTGTACTAGCCTTCCTATCATTTTAATTGTCGCCAACCGACGCCTATTTAATCTCTACCAATTTGATCACAATATCGTTCAACTTGGAATTAAGCATACTTTTTAAGTAAGAAGAATGTGGGTTACGGCCCCACTGAATTTCTCAAAGGTTGGGTGGCGAACCCAGACTAACACGAGCTACGTGCCATCACCCTCATCGAGTGAGTGAGTACTGACCATGGTCTTACAAGTAGAGCATCGGCTCAAGATTAATGTCGAATGAATCAACGCGTATAACATAAAGTACGCAAACACAAGCTTACTCATCTAGGCACACATATCACAAGGCAACGACCCTACAATCCATCTAGCGTAACCTAAGTACGACTAGAAATAACATGTCATTATATCTAGAACAATATAAATCCTAGATTCATTTTATTTCATACAAGAGTTCCCAACAAAGTCATAAAACAATTTGAAGCACATGAAGCATATAACAAGATATGTAACATAATTGATAAAACGAGTGATGCATAAACAACATTATATGGAAATCGAACCCAAACCATTTGCCTTGAGTGTTTGATGATTTGAGGTAGATTGTGTATCAAGAGTTCCCAACAAATTCACTCTTTAATTCGAAACTAGTCCATTTTTTTTATAAAATACTTAGGTCATGAATAAATACCTTAAAACTATATGATAAAATATCTTATATTATATAAAGTCCAGAACCATACCCTTTTTTAATTTCCCAATCCATTTTAGTCTCGGTTCGGATTAAACTAAATCGAAATATATTTATTATTTTTAAAAATAATATCTTGTAAAAAACCATATGTTATGATTTCATAAAATCATAAAAATCATACTAGTTTAGGAACCGATTCAAATTTATTTTTATGAACTAAAACTATGTGAACCGGACAATTTAAATAAAATAAAAAATTAGTGAACCGTTGTCTTTCTCTCGCCCAGATTCATTCGACTGGTTTGTTATCCATTTTTAAGGTAGATTAAAGCTATATTTCAAGATCTAATACCACAAGGGGGCGTTTGGTAGTTGGGTATCAGGAATGAAGGTATTAGGTTCTGGAATGGGAACCCCATACCTAGTGTTTGGTATGCTATTTTTGTGTTTTCAAATCCATACCCTAAACCCAATAGGTATGGGGTTCTCAAACTCTACCCCTCTCCTGGGTATGAAATCTCATTCCCAAAATTAAACCCTGAATCCTCTCTCTCAATAACGCTTGTTCCTCTCTTCACCCAACTTCTTTGGCTCCCTAATTTACGTAGATTTGCTTCTCTTGTGAATTGCAAGATAATTCTTCAATCTCTTATTTTTTTGTTGTTCCCTCTTCTCCTTGGTTTTCCAGACATAAATATTCTCCTTGGTTTTCCTCTTATGCTTGAATTCGTGATTTTCCATAACCCTAATGCTAGATTGTGATTTGTGATTGTGTTTATCTCCATTCATATATAAAAATTTATTCTGTTAAACCCTTTTCTTCTACTACCCAAATTAGGGTTTTAATTATAAATTATTATATAATCCAGATTAGGTTATATATTATCAGTACATGAACTAGTAATTAATCACTCAATCGTGTTAACAAATATCAGTACATGAACTAGTAAAAAAAGTAACTTTGCTTTCAATCGATTGCTATTAGTATGTGAATTAGTGGTTGGAGAGGTTTTGCAATTGAAAATTTTGTGTGCTTCTTTCGTAATTAGATAAATGATTAGGATTATATAACAAAATTCATAAAAAACAACAGTGTTAAATTAATCTCACATTGAATTTCGTCAAGGTGGCCGAGAGTGATTTTACATCTATCAACTTGTTTGATTCATAAGGATTTTTCTCTAACCTAATCTGCATAAATGAATTTCAACAAAGATTTACTTCTGATTCTTATATTGAACTTGCATAATTGAAAGAAAAATGAGTTTATTTGTATAAGTTTCATTGACTTATATTTAAAAAATACTTTGAGGGAAAATTATTTGAATATATTATGTTTTTTTATATAACATTTATAATCTTATAATTTTTTAATACAAATTTATATTGTTCTTAACAAGTATAAAGTGAAATTATAATTTCATTCCAGATTTCATGTTTGATAATACCAAACACAAATGGGTTGAGTCTCATTCTAGAATTGTAACCAAACACATATTTTCAGGAATCAAATTCCAACCCCCTACCTTCTAAACCCCCTACCTCATTCCAACCTCATACCTAATTTCATACCAAACGCCCCCTAATAGAATTTTTTGTGAAAAAATACAAAAGATAGAGGCTTACTGATCGAGAATTAATTCGGTTTTGAGGAAATGCGAATTTCGGCGAGCCCTTTGGTTTTCCGACGACTTGCTCCAAACTCCAGCGAGCGTTTTTGTGTTGTTCTTGAGACGATTTTTGGTGTTTTTGTGAAGGAGTGAAAAGGGAGGAATGAGACCTCTATTTATAGACCAACTTGTGCTCGAATTGAACCACAAAAGCTTATCCATTCACCTTCAAAACTATTTTCCGATTTCCCCTCTTAATGCACAATTCGAGCGTTTAAACTCGGCGAATTTAACACCTTTTGACTCCTATGCTTCCCCTCTTTAATTCCATCTACGTGTAATTGGATAATGCTATCCAAAACTCGAAATCGATTTAAATTCTTCAAACTCGCCATTAATGGCCATCTTCGAACAAGTTCCCCCAAAAATTTCGTATTTTTGCAACAATTGATTGAGGGGTTTGAAAGAACATGTCATGCGCTTTCCGGAACATCTTTTGGATCGAATATCCGTTGAGAAACGAGTGAGATATGACCATTTCAAAAATTCGGGCTCAAGTTTGAAGACAACCCCAATGGAGTTTCAATCCATTTCCGACTATTTGCAAAACCAACCCTCTAATTTTGCAAAAGTGATAAAAATATCCTTTCATCTTGACTTTTGTACTTCAAATAATATCTTATGAACCTTAAACCATTTTATTTAATTAAAACTTTAGCTAAAAACATTTATATAAATATTAGAAATATAATTATAATACTTATACTTAAGTCATATTACTTATAATTATTCTTTTGTAATTTTAATAAATAAGACACATATTATTAATGATTACATTTTACCACATTATAATAATCATAAAACCATAATTCTTATAGTTCATAATTAATATTTATAATATGAAGAATGATGTTTGTAACTTTTAAATATGGTCTTAAACTTGTAACAACTTATAACATTTAAATTGTTATAACATTGTAACTTTAAGAAATAAAATATGTTACATATATTTATTATGTTAAAAGGGAAATATAAAGTTATATTTTTCCCCTTTATAAAAATGAGGGATATTACAAAGAAAGTGTATTTGTTTTCATTTTTCAAGATAAGTCTTTTTTTCATTTGAACCAAACTCCTAAAACCTATATTCTCTAATTTTTTCCAACTCCAAAAAATTTGCTTTTAGTAAATCCTATATATATTATAATTATTATTTTATGTATAAAAATATTATATTATGAAATCTAATTTAACAAATAGGAAGAAGCCATAATTTATTAGACACATTTAATGTATTCCCCAAATATTTTTAGAAAATTTCCTAAATACAAGGACAAGACATCAACTTTTGAGAATTTTATCTAAAGTAGAGATTATATGGTTTTGCTACACTTTATTTAAATAAGCACTTTTTGCTAATAAGTAATGCTTTTTTACATTGGAACATGAAAGATAATTGTAATTTTGCTTTGGAAAATGTAAGAAATATACTTTTTCATAAAAATTGCTTCCTAATAAGTAAAGTGTAGCAAGGCTTGCTAATGGAGAAACTACCATAACTATATACTAAAGAGGAGGTTAAAAAAATTATTAAACGACACATGTCGTTTTTAGATTGGACCAATCCACCTCTTTTATTAAAACCAATCTTTGGCAAAATAATGAAGTTTAGTATAAAGATAGTGTAACATATGTACAATCTTATATCATTATAATCAATGGATAGAAAATCACATTCTTAATTTAAAAAAAATCTTTTATTTTTTGATATGATAAATGAGAAGATTATTAAGATATTTTTTATGTTATAGTATACAAATATTGAGAAGAGTTCTAGTGTACAAATCTCTTAAAGTGAGAACTAAGAACAAATTAGGAGCGTTGGATGAGGACAATGAACGGATGAGATTAAATCAAGCAAACAAAAGCTCACTCATTAATGAATGGCACAGAGCACAATTTAAAAAAATTTACCATGATATTCCAAAAATACCCCTTCTCTTCCAAACCTTTCCCCTTCAAACATGTGAGGACAGGGACGAATTCAGGACACGGGAGAAAGAATTCTCCACCGTCGGCATATCTCATATGCCTTGTCAAAGCCTACAAATTCGTTTTGAATTTTTTTTCTCTCAATTATATTTTGTTGTTTTCAATTGAATTTGTCGTTGTCATATTTCCTATGGCTCTGCCTCGTCAACGACGAACTCGGGCATATCTCGTCTGCTTTGATCTCAATTGAATTTCTTAATTATATTTTGTTTTTTTCAATTGAGTTTGAACTTTCGTTGTCAATTGAATTTTATGCCCCACTTTGATATTTTCAGCAGTTTCACTACTACTTTTACATGTCTTGGCAGGCACCTACAAATGTATAATTTTGCTTAGTAAGGAGATAAGACAATAAATAAAAGTCAGATTCAAGATTTTTCTAGCAATCAAAACCTGTATTTTCAAATGACTCCGAGAAATGGCCTCAAATAAACGGACCAATGCCTCCAACTGCCTCACTGTCATCATGTAAGCAACTCGATCTGGTCCCCGGGGCCGCATCACCTCTTCGAAGTGCAACAAAAGATTCTACTAGAACTTTTCTAGATTCAGAGCTCAACTGCATATGTATAATCCATGCTTAGTGCATTTAGGCAATGTACTCCATGAAGCTTTCAAGGATCTCAAATATACCTTTGGTTTCAAAGTCTTTGCATATGCACTAAAGCGTTTTATTTGGGCAGTTGTAAAGACAGGTGAAAGCGCTGCTTCTTGCTTCTGATGTACTCTTATAATATGGTGGGCTTATTAATAATCAATTAGATTGTCTGGGTGGCTCTATTCACACCCTTGTCAGCAATATTGCACTCCCTTCAAAGAGGATATCAATATCACAATAGATAAGAGTGGTCGTGGATTAAGAAAAAGTATTTGATTATGATCAAATTGGTTACCTACTTCAGCAAGATAAGTTGTACTTTGTAAAAATCTAACTTTTTGTTTGTTGAAGCTTAGCAAAATGAAAGCAACTTATTATTATGTGTATTGGTTCTATCTCTAGTCAAGATAGTAACCTTAATTTATGCCTTGATTTGCTTATATTCTGAAAGTAATTAATTAGGAGCTATTAGCTGAAATTTAATTATAACCTTGTAAATGTGTAGCCTATTAGCTCAAATGGTAGAGCAATGTGCATGTGCACATAGATGTGAGTTCAAATCTCACATAGGCTAATTGTATAAATATTTTATATATTTTGGTTCATTATAACTCTTCTTTCGGTTCATTATTTTGTAAGCTCGGGTTCATAATAGTTCATCTTACAGTTCATGTCTTTTGGGTTCATGACATTAGTTCTTTTGGTTCATAGTAAATTAAAGTTTGGTTCATAATAATTCATCTTACGGTTCATGTCTTTTAAGTCATACATACTAGTTGTAATTTTGGTTCATGACATTTGTTTTTTTTGTTCAAAGTACATTAAAGTTTGGTTCATGCATTTTTAAGTGTACTTGTTATTTCAATTTATACTTGTAGGTTCATTGAATACTACCTATGATTTTAAATTACATTGGTATTGCAATAGTTAACTAGAAGCAGTGGAAATCACTACAGGTGTTACACAATGGAAATTGTCCATTTTGAGAAAACAGTGTAAAAGATTGATCTTTGATTACTTACACGGTTCATAGAATTAATTACACGGTTAATAATGTTTGACATGAAGGTTCATATGTTCGACATAAAGGCTCATATTGTTCAACATGAAGGTTAATAGTGTTCAACATGAAGGTTCATGGATTTTAAATAATCAGTTCATGTAACAGAAAATGCAAAAAATTTGTAACAGGTCATTGGGTTCGATGTGAAGTCAAAAACAACCTTAAAAGCAATTACAATGTAGCAAAGTGATTTGTCAAACACAAAGTAGCATAAAAATAGACAACTTAATCCCCAAAAAATATAACAACTACTAAACAGACAAATAGAGAATTGGAACTTCAAAGTTCAATCTTGGGTATGAAATGAGAACAATCTTGCGATAAGTGAAAAATGTAGGTGTCACTAGCTTCATCATGATAATCCGATGGAACTCCATCAACATTCTCATCATTATCAATACCCTTCAATGAAACCCCATCAACACTAGCATCATTATCCGAATGAGACAAGTTAGGATGATCGGAGCTTGATGAACAACCTACAATAAAAAAAGGAAAAAATTAAACTAATTTATAAGCAACATGAAACACATAATGGGAAATAAAAATGTGAAAAAAGCATTTTTCTTTTGGTTCACAAATATTGTCATTACGGTTCATAATATTACACTATAAGGTTTATTGAAAATCACAATGCGGTTCATATAAATAACAATAGTATTTGACATAAATTATATCAAATTTGGTCATTTTTGGTGGATTTGGAAACCAAATGAACAATGTCTATTAGTTTACTTGAAATGTTAGGATAACCGGATCTTGATGAACCCCATCAACACTAACATCATTATCAAGACCCTTCAACTGAACCCCATCAATACTATCATCATTATCCTAATTAGACAAATTAGGTTGATCGGAACTTGATGAACAACCTACAATAAAAAAAGGAGAAAAAGAAGAGATCTAGTAAAAATGTGCAAAATAACAGTGTTCTTTTGGTTCACAAAGATTGCCAATGTGGTTCATAACAATAGACATTAAAGTTCATTGAAAATGACAATTTGGTTCACGACTTCCTGACTAGTTCCACTTTAAGCTTACAGATTGTTTAGAGACAAAATTCAATAAACTGTTGCATTTGCATAAAGAGAACAAGTGTAGTAAGACCTAGAACTTGCAACTGGCTAATCCATCAACATATTGCAACATCATCTTGATAAACAACACCCTCTAATATAATAAAGCTCAAATTTACATAAACTTATCAAATAGAAAAAGTTGAACATTCATTTAGGGGTTTTCACCCCCTCTTCCAAACATGATCGAATGATTCTAAGGTTCATTAGTCTCAAGCATCCATATAATACTTCATGTAAATAGTCTCAAGCATCCTAAGTTTTTATTATGGCTATTAGTTTGGGTTATTATGGAGAAAAACAGTTTAGGCATTTCATCAAACACTTGGTGGGCAATCAAATAAGCATACAAAATCAAACTATATTTTCAATCAAATCCTTCAAATTGCAAAGCAAAAAACATATATAAATCTTTAGTTTGCAATCTCTATCAAGTCTAAGGCTCTCTTCACCGAAATTCAGGAACAAAGATGCAAAATCACACCTAAACACATGAAAATCCATGAAAAAATATTAAAAACCTAAAACCAACAAAAAACATACCTAAATCCATTAATAAGGATAGGTTCAAGTTGAATTTGCTTGAGAGGAAGATAGATTATAGTAAATTGAGGGGATTTGCTTGTATAAGCGTACGAGAAGGATGTGAGCGAAGGAGACGATCGAAGGAGACGATCGTACGAGAAAATTTTCAATTGAATGCTGAGAAAGAATATAAATGACCCTAAAATGATGAAAATACCCCCAAATTCTGAAAAATTAAAGTCACACGCGCCTCTTTTATTAGCATATATGGACCATTGATCTCACAAAACCAAGGGCTCGATCATAATTGTTCTCATTTCTTAGGATAAGAATTATTCTCATTTGATCCCCAATCTACAAGTATTAAGATATTTATTTTATTTTTAGATAGAATGCATATGCTAGGTTTAGATAATTAAGTTTAATATAAATATAGTGTAATGTACGTACAATCTTATATTACTATAATTAAGTTTATTTTGAACGGTCCCATGTATATAATAAATTGATAAGTTTTTATCTTATTACTTATCTATTTTTAGAGCTGTCAAAAGCTGACCGAACTTGCTAACCCGACCCGACCCGCCCGCTAATTTTAGGGTTAAGACCCGAAAACTTGAACCCGAAACTCGAAATCAATCGAACACGATAGAACCCAAAACCCCTTTGGTTGACCGATTTAGTATATTTATAAAATGTATAAATTAATTTTAAAAAATATAAGATACATTATTATTAAAATACATAAAAATAATATATTATAATTAAATATTATTATTTAATTAAAAGTCTATTTTAATAATCATAAAAAATTCTATGTTTTTGACCCGCTAGTCAACCCGACCCACCCGAAAACCCGCATCGACCCAACCCGGTTTAACCCGTGACCCGTAATGACCCGAACTCGACTCAACCCGAACCTGGAATGACCTAACCCGAACCCGCACGACCCGACCCGATTGACAAGTCTATCTATTTTCATAATTAAATAAATTATCATGTTTTCAATATTAATTTAATTCGTAATACTAATAAAATATTATTCAAAATTTATATTTAAGTATTTACAAGATTATTTTTCTAGGATAATAAATATAATTCAAAATATTTTATGATGAATATTTTATTTAAGAAAAATTCATAGGTACGAGAATACATACTAGTTAGACCTTAAAATACTCAAAATCTCCAAAAACGCAACATCCAAGAATTTCGAGAGTTTTATTTGGCACCCGGTCTACAAATAGGGTGACAAGCCTACGCGGCGACCCCTATGGCCGTAACGGCCAAACCCATTGTGGCAGTTACGGCTAGCGCTGTCCAAAACCAGTTAACCGTGTATTCGGTTACCTGTTATTCGGTTAACCACTAGTTCGGTTAGTCAAATATATAAACAATAACCAAACCGTAAGAGTCGGTTAACCAAGAGTCGGTTAACCAATTCTTCGGTTCGGTTTTTACCGGTTAACCAATAACCAACTTAGTTGTTATAAAGACAAATTTGTCCCCTATAAATGATAATTTTCTTGCTACTTTTCTTAAAAGTGCACTATTGTAAAAACTAAACAAACATTAATGCAAATGGGTAGATTAGATTCATTTTATACTTGCTAGGTTGCTAGTTCATCGTTCAATAACTACATACCGATGTTAAGTTCATATATTAATTACTAGACAAAAGATAACACCACCAAAGTAAGCATTAAGTAGGCAAAATATGCATGTACATAGTAGCCAAAAAGACACCAAACCTAGCAATAACAATAGTAAAAAATACATCAACTATCTTGAGTAGGCCAAATATACATGTACTTCAAATATACCTGTACAAAATCGAACAGAAGCTCAAGCACAAAAAATGCATGCAAATCACAATATACAATGTGTAATGTAATTTTAATTAAAAATTAAAATATATTTCGGTTCCTCGGTTAACCAAAAATATGAAAACATCAAACTGAAACCGAACCGATAAACCAAAAATATTTTCGGTTTGGTTAACCAACCCGAGTTTACATAAAATTATGGTTTGGTTAACCAAATAATATTTCGGTTTTTCGGTTTCGGTTTATGTTGGACATCCCTAGTTACGGCCACGACCACTCTGGCCGTTACGACCATAATGTGCTTGGTTGTTACGATCATATGTTTAATAAATTCAAAAAATTACATTTAATGCCAACGCCCTACTTAACAACATTTATTACCCGCTCTTTTTAACACTTTGTACATTAAAATCGAGCCTCAAACCCTCTAACACTCTCCTCTATTCTCTTCTATGATCTTCTTCTCTCCAAAAAACAATCAAAAACAATGTCCAATGAGGATTACATGTATAACTATAATTTGAAGGAAAATTCGCTTCGAATAGATCACAACGAGATAATTACTTCTTACCAAAGTTGTTATACCCTCGTCTTAGTTTTGTGTTTTTAGTTTTGTATCTAGTTCATACCCTCGATTATCGTTTTGGACTTGTTCGATTCATCTTGGTAAGGCAACGACATGCGACAATTACAGCCAGAGCCATTTTGGCCATAACAGTCGCATGTCGTTTAGCCTTAACGACCTACTTACAGCTTCTTTCCCAACATTGCAGGAGGAAAATGAGGTATACATTGGGCTAAATGATCTTCAAATAAACGACAAACGTGTTTGGAAATTCGAGTTATGTCCAGAGTACACTGGTTGTCAAATTCCCATCTCATGCTCAATTGCTGTCGGGGCAATATTTTCATACACTGGACTACATACAGTGTACACTAGCCATGTTCGGATTCTTGGAGTTTATACCAGTACAATCATGGCAAGTACAGTCTACACCGGCCTTGTTCGGTTTTCCACCTCATGCACCAGTGCCGACCGAGCACTTATAGTCTACACCGGCCATGTTCGGTTTTCCACCTCATGCACTAGTACCGACCGAGCATGTACAGTCTACACCGGCCATGTTCATTTTTCCACCTCTGAGTAGTCATCCGCAGTTTGCAAATCACACAGATGAGGTTGTAGAGGAGGTGTCAGAAGATTATTCGCATATGTTTACCACTGATACGACATTTGAATCCCGAGAGGAGGCTATTTCTTGGGTTAAACAAGTCGGTATCGGAAATAACATGTGCATAATAATAGGTCGGGATAGAAAGTCAGATATGACTCATCTTGGAAAGACATGGCTACTTTGTGAGAGAGAGAGGGCAAGCACACCCCATCGAAAAGTGAAAATAAGTCAGTTCGCAAGAGGTGCCAGAACAAGAAATGTGGATGTCGTTTTAGATTAAAGTGTCAAGAGAAGTCTGGAGGAGCATGGAAGATTGTTGTTGTTTATGCTATTCACAACCATAAGATTGGTTCCAGTTTGTATGGCCACCCACTAGCCGGAAGGCTCACAGCAGAGAAGAAAGATATGCTGAAGATGATGACACGTAGCAATTGTACAACAAACCAAGTTGCATGTGCATTGCATGAATTCCTGTTGAACTACACCAGCAAGAGGCAAGTGTACAATGAACGGTATATTGTACGAGCTGAACTAATTGAAGGTAGAACAACGGTCCAAGAATTCTTCCATAAAGTTAGGAAGAATAAGTACTTTGTGAGACACTTGGAAGATGACAAGACGAAACGGACTATGAATTTGTTCTTTGCCAGCCTTGGTTCGATATCTCTCCTCCAGGCATTTCCCTATGTTTTACTGTTGGACTCCACATACAACACAAACAAGTATGTAATGTGAAAATTTGACAATTTGATATTTACTTTTTAAGTCTAAGGGTTAACAAGTGCATTTCATAAAGGTACAACTTGCCTTTTTTGGAAATCATCGGCTTCACATTCACATGGAAGAACTATACTGTGGCAGGCTTTAATAAATGCATTGGATGCGTTATTTCCAAGTTCGAAACACCTCCTCTGTAGGTTTCACATTCTAAAGAACATCGAAGGAAGAGCAAAGAGCATCACCAAGAATGCCACGATTGCAAAATCCTTCACACATGATTACCGAGCATTGTTTAGAGTAACAAGTGTGGAACGCTACAATAGAGAGTTAACTAGAATTGAGGCAAAGTGGGCGGCCCGGAAAAATCTCGTTCAATATGTCAGAAGCGAGTGGCTTGAGCCGTATAAGACAAGAATTGTGTCAGCTTGGACAGATACAGTTTCAAACTTTCAATGCGTCACAACAAACAGGTATGTAAACTTCAAATGCATTTTTAGATATGTTTCTGTTGACACTGGTCGTAACATCCAGTGGAAGAACAACCGTTACGGCCAGCGGTAGAATGGCCGTAACGACCACATGTACACAGGCCGTAACGACCATACCAACAATGATCGTTACAACCATACTATTAATGGTTGTTACTGCCAGTGATAGTATAGCCATTACGGCTGGTTTCTGCAGAAAATAGTTTTGTAGAAAACAGTTTTGCAGAAAACAGTTGTTCCGATTATTGACATTCTGTTTTAGGGTGGAAGGACAACACTCAGCATTCAGAGACTAGTTGACTACAAGCCGTGTGAGATTGGACACAACATTTGTTCAGTATCATTCCTTATTGCAAATCCAAGTGAACGAGATAAAAGCTTCTTTGAATGGATGTCGTTTCAGGATGATGTCTGAGTTGATTAGAGTTGACATTTTCAGACTGTTAAACTATACGGTATCAGACAAAGGAATGAAGTTTCTGATGGACGAGTATGAGAAAGGGGAAGATACACACATTGAGATGTGCATGTGCAACACCACCCTTATCAAAATTTGGGCGGCTCATCTAATCATCATCCATCTGAAAGAACTCTAGGAATCGGGATCTCTAAGAGACTTCAAGATCTCCATCTGGAAGAACTGCATCCCGTCGATCGGAAGGCCGAGGATGAGTGCAACATCATGAAGCGTGATCGTCATCTCGCCCAATGGCATATGGAAAGAACTGGTCTCTGGATGCCATCACTCAATAAATGCATCTATAAGGCCAGTATGAACCTGCTGGTGCATAATACTCTACAGATGAGGAAGCCATCTGACCCATAAAAAATCAATCCAGTTGCCATCTCCCGTCTATGGCCAGTCTGTAAGTTGTATACGTCGGAATTGATACTTCAGAGGTCCTCGAGAACGCTCTTGTAATACATTAATGTACATAAGATATTTTAATTGCAAATTCAACCATAAATATCATATATTTTATGTAATTTACTTACATTGCTAGCGTATATGTGGTGGGCCAAATGCTCCTCGAAGTCCAACAGTAACTCCGGGATCTTTGGGCCTCCTGGTGTAGGATGGGTGAGCAACGGCTCGATCCGACGAAACTGATCGGGTCGGGTTTGTATCCTCTGTCTAGACCCTCCCGTCGGAGCTGCCACAAGGTCTGCGCCTCGCCTGCTAGCCTCTCGTCCATGCCGAGAATGTGGTGTCGGTGTAGTAGGAGCATGGACTGGTGTCTGATCCTCAGCGGAACATGCTTGTGAACTACTCCCCGTCTCGTGCTGTGATCAGTTGAACAAGGTCCAGCGCCGCACCCGTCTGAAGTGGTAGGGTAACACCGGAAAGGGCTAAACCTCGGGGGCCACAGAGACCTTCGGAACCTCCATGGCCAAAGGAATCGGCGCCATTTGTTCACTAAGCACCTCACGACGTCGATAACGAGCAGACCGAGTTTCTAAACCCGTCTCTAAGCACCTCGACGTTTGACATATGAAAAAAATATGATCGAAATTATTCAGGTGGAATTTACCGTCGGACGCATGGCTGAGCACGGCCTTGAACAGCTGCACGCATGGCCGTGACGACCTTGCACCGAATGGCCGTGACGGCCTTGCACCGAATGGCCGTGACGGCCATTCGGGTCTTGGCCGTTACGGCCGAAGACGACATGGCCATAACGGCCACATGTCGTCTTCAACCTCGAGCGAGGTTGTGACAAGCCCGATCGACAAGGCCATTTTAACCCATTTTCTACCTCCGATTATCAAATCTATGCCTAAATCGGTTTGAATCTATCAAAATAGGTTCAAATCTTTAGTATAAAAGCTTCCTTAGAACAATTTTAAAGTTAAACATAAATTTCTTTAAAAACTAGATCTAGAACTTGAATTGAATTGAAATAGGTGAATCTATAGAGAAAACTTACCATAATTGTTTGTAGGAGTGAATTTTATGGATATTACTAGATTTAGCACGGGACACGTTTTTAACATGCATTCGTTTAATTTTTTGTAACTTTTAATGTTTTATAAAGTATATTTTTGTCCTTTAAGTTTGTAAAAACATTTGGAACTTGTAATTGTATAAGAATTGAAAGCACATGTGGGTTGTTTGATCTAAAAAAATCATAAATATTAGTAGTTTGAATTTTGTATGAAAAAATGTGCATTTTTTCACACCTAGTACTTGAAATTTGTCGCCCAATATGAAAACATTGCACACAAGCTTCAAAATTTTTAAATGCCATTAGATGTTGTATGCATTTACATATCGTTAGACGAATAAGAACTTTGGTAATGTTTATATTTTAAATTTCAAACAACTTAGGATGGAATGAATCATAATTAGTCAATTCATACGATTCAATTGATTATATATTTTTAAAAGTAATGTTTCTTAAAAAAATCACAATAAAAATTCACATTGATTATATATTATTTTAAAATTTTAAAAATTAATTTACAAACTTAACCCTCAAAAATATATTTGCTTGAAATAATATTCTTGTATACGGATTATATAACACAAAGTTTGTTTGATCTAAGTTGACAACAATTTAGTTTAGATAATAAAAATCAATTATAGTATAGTATTAAAAATAGTAATATTATATAGAAATTAGTTTAAATTTTAAATGAAAATAGACTTCCAATATAATATCGAAGAAGAGATTTGAACAAATATATAATAGAATTAATATCCCAATAAACTATAATGCATAGAGAAAAATAATTTATACATACATTGAGCTATTCATGCTTATAATTGTAACCATGGAGAGAATTGTAGACACAAAAAATGAAAAAATGTGCATGTCAATGGATTTCGTTATAGATCATAATTTAATTTTTTCCCTTAAAAAAGATTATTATTCTGTATAAACGGTAGGCTAAATCAATAGATATTAATCTAAATTATTTATGCAGCATAAACAATCATTAGGCAATAGGCATAAAACTTTAGCTAGGCTAAATCAATAGATATTAATCTAAATTATTTATGCAACATAAACAATCATTAGGCAATAGGCATAAAACTTTAGCTAGAATGAGGAAAAAAATTATTTAGAGATTCGAACTTTAGACCTAATTTACAAATGCCAACATTTTAACCATTGTGCCAATGAGCTCGTCTTGTCAAAACATTTGATTTAATATATTTAATTTTTTTGATAAATGCAATAAATGCTCAATGTACACAACTTTTTAATGTTATATATATATAGATGCACCAAGAACTTGAATTTGAGCCCTTCAAACACCTTGATTGAATCTTCTTTGCTTTTGTGTGTAGAGAGATGTGGATAAGAGAGGGTGAAAAATGAGAGAGGTGGGTGTTATAAATTATAATTAATTTTAATCTATAACAAATATTCCCGTATTAAAGTTCTACCTTTTCGAATTATCACTACGATTACCTTGTGCTTGCAGTTAGCCCATATTATCCGACAAAATCACATTCCGACCCGCAGCAAAAAAAACTTTCGCCCACAAAGCGAACCTCAACCCAAAATCTGGTTGTTAATCATGGCGACTCTAGACATCTTAAGGACTGAAGAAGATCTGCTTCTCTATGCCTCCATCTTTGACCCACTAAAGGGTATCGTTTTCGCGATCGCTCAATTTGCTTTCTTTTGGATCTTTAATGTTGGTGAAAATTAGGTGGCTTGTATTTCAGGGGAAGCAGCGAAATCTCGCGGTTCGTTAATTGAGAAGAAGATCGAGTTTCTTGAGAACCTAACTTCCAGGGTAAAGATTTCACCTTTTTTTTTTCCGAATGTGCAATTTTCACTTTCGCGGTCGAGCGCCTTCATGGAACTGTAGCACAGGGAAAGGCTGAAAATCTTTTATTTTACAGCTCCTTATTCAAAGGCAAAATACGATTGTTTGTACTTTACATTATTTTGAAACAAGTTTTAGTGGTTAATAGATTCAAATTTGAGTCGACTGACATTGATGAGTCTCTTGTGGTTTGTTTGGATTAGTAATTGGGAGATTTATTAAAATAAGGGAGAGAAGAAGAGATTTGCAACTATGCATGTTACAACGTTTGGTTCTCTGCTTTACCTCTTTTACTGTGTATGAAGAACCGAATTGTGTTTGGTCAGCTCAATGAGTTGCTAGTCAGTTTCTGCGTTATAGTTATAGTTATCTAGTAATTGTAAATGGCTCTGTTATGCCATTTAGCTTTCCTCGTATGACTTGTATATTGTTTTTATTATTAATAATTATTATTGTAATTGCTGCCTAGTGAACGAACGCCTTGCCTCATTTGACTAGTCTTTCTATAGTAATGGGATATAAGTTTCATTGTAGGGAACTATGATATATCTTCTTCCTTTGATTATGCTTGCAGGTTAGCAACCGGAGAGCTCGGCGGTGGATAAATGATCGAATTCTCCTGGAGCTTGGTCCTCGGCTAAATGCAGAAGAAGTCAGGGGTTTATTTGCTCCTCCTTGGGGTAGGTTAAGTTTTCTTCTGTGGCTGTAGGGTTTATTTGATCATCATACGCTAATCATATTACTTTCCCTAAGAATTTTGATGGGATTTATTTGATGATGAATTTGTGTCAATGGAATTCTTTCTAAGATATTCACATCTAAGAGCTGCTTTTGTTAGTAATTATTATCATAGTTCATAGCCCCTGGATTTTATTTCATGTCAAACATGTTTGACTTCTTTGGCTTACCTCATAAGTTTCATCTTGAAATAATTTGGGGTTCTAAGGGATGCGTTAAGGTAAATGTAGTTTCTACTTACTGCTATGATTAATATGGGATTGTTTTTACAGGTGATGATGCACCATTATCAGCCTTTTGCATGACAAATGTGGGAGAGTGGGACAAGTTCAGGAACATAGACATGGATAAAGAGGTCCCTTTGCTTACCTTTTCGTAAATTTTATTGTTCATCCCTCTCCCACAAACTTCGTAGTTTTCACACATCCAAGACAATCAAGTGTATAATGGAATGTTAATATTTTTTGTGGAAAGCCCATGGATTTCTGTGCTCTGTTGTTCACATGATTTATGGACTTGATTCTGGTTATATGTTGACTTTAAATGAATATGGTGATTAAAAACATTTGGTATCTGCTTCAGTGCACAAGTGCCTTGTATGCTGACTTTACATTATTAGATCTCTTGGTTTTCTTTTTTCTAACAACATGGTTTTATCTGTTCGTATAGGCTAGCATTATGAAGGGCCTGCAAAAGACTTCATCAAAGAGAAAATCAAATGTTGACACTAATAAGAGGGCAGTGCTGGATGCGTGGCATAGAATTGATATGAGGACCAGGGAAGCTCTTCGTCGAAGCTTTCTCTCTGATCTTATTGAGGGATACGAGGTAGAGTCACTATTAAATTTGCACGCTGCTTTTCTGCTGTCATTGCCTTTCGTTGGTGAATGCACCTGCCCGAAAGGATAGTCCGAGGAAGTTTATTAGTTGATATTTGATACTTGACCCCTGTTGTTTCTTTTATCTACGAGATTTGAAGAAAGCCATCATCACTGTTTAAGAATAAGGTTGTTACAAATTGGTTTTGTTTGTATTTTCTTTCAACGCGCAACTCTCTTTGTTTCAGAGATGCGTACGAGCCTTCATCCAAGAAGGTGGAGGCGAAGAGGCTCTTGTGATTCATGTCCAGGACCCCTTCCACCACCTGCTTCTACATGGTGTCTGTGATGTAAGATTGTTGGCCTGGAATTTGTATGAGAACCACTACTACTTTTCAAGGCCTAATTTGAAATATGTTTCTTGCAGTTTTACAATCTGACTTCTGTAACGGAGACGAGTGCAGATAGTTCACAATCTATCAAGATGACAAAGATCAAGAGGAAGAAATCCGGGTCAGCTGAGATCCCAAACATTACCCTTGCCCATTTCCTCAAAATGTCAAAGGAGGGAATTTGGTAACTCGCGTTTGTTGGCTTGAAACAAGTGCAAGCTTTCCACCCTATATTTTAACGAATGGCAGGTGGCATCTTCACTCGCATCTGTAAATTAATCGAAATTCGGTAATTCCATTGCTCGAACACACCACAGATGACAACTTGCATTTGCCTCGATTGCTTTTCTTCTAGCTCAACTTTTTTTTCAGTCCCAGCACCATCTTTTAGAATTTTCCAATGTACCATACACCAGTGTAAAATTTCAGGTCATACATTTATATGCTCGAGTACTTTTCTTGTTTCAAGTATTCGATTGTAATTTGACAGGATGATTGAGATCCTCCAATCGATTTACACCGAACCCAAGGAAGATTTAGAGTAACCTGTTAATGTAACATGATGATTGGGTTTCATACAACCTTCATTTCATGGATTATGCAGTGTGTGCAAATAGTTATTTTCTCAATGCTGGTTAACAATGAACCTACTGACATTTACTCACCTTAGAGAGGTTGAGATAGGGGGCCCTTTATCTCTCCAGCTTTTTATTATTGGTGTTGAACTTCTAGGCTCTAGTGGAAAATAATGAAAGAGTGCTTCCATCAGTCAAAATGTGTTGGATTTCCAATTGTGAGAGGAGGGACTAAAATTACGTACCTCTCTTTTGCCAATGACATCATCATACTTATCCATGCCACTATTACGAATTTTAGAGAATTAAGACAATTTCGGAAGAATATTGTGCAATATCGCGATGAAAGTTAATTTCCATAAATTTCCTTTTTGGACCACTAAAAGAACTAATGCAAATATGAAAAGAAATCTCTAACAAGAACTCAATATCTCTTATTCTAGTTCATTAGAAAAATATCTAGGCTGCCCCATATAAATTCTCGAGTCACTAAAAGAACTTTTATGTCGATCATTCAATCAGTTTACCAACAACTAACTAAATAAAAGGTGAAATCTCTTTCTTAGGCATGCAGAACCACTCTCATTAGATCAACGCTAGCAATAAAATCATACTATATGATGCAAGAATTTATGCTACCCGAGGGAACATTAGATAAATTAGACTCTATTAATCAACAAAATTTTTGGAACAAACCTAGCGATCATGTACCGTTGGTGGGATGAGATAAGATTTGTAAGCCTAAGAAATAAGGAGGACTAGGCCTTAGAAAAGCAAAGCATATGAACAAAGATTTACAAATGTGTTTGCTATGGAAGATTCTTGTTGAACCTAATAATTTTTTGGTTCATATTATCTTGGAGAAATACTTGACATCCAACCATGTCTTGGAGTAATCATGTATGGGAAATGTATCATGGAAGTGAGAAAAATTAATGAGCATAAAAGAAGAATTCACGAATGGTCTAATATGGAAAATAAGCGATGTGAACTCAATTAGATTCTGGAAAGACCCCCCGAGTTACAAACCAACCTTTAAAGGACATATTCCTAGTTAATATTGATGGGGATTCTAATATCAATGTCTCGCATTTTATCGATGCAGATAGATAATGGAACGATCAAGAGCTCAATCGCTACTTACCATCTGCCTGGGTATCTCGGATCATGTCTATGATAATTCCGAGAAGCTAGATTAAGGAAAAATTATATTGGTACATGAGTAAAAATGGTTGGTTTTCCACTCACTCGACCACCTCTCTTGTTTTCCAGTATGTAATTACACATGATTGTGGGTTTGATTGGATTTGGAAATTGGATAACATTCCAAAGGTGAAAATGTTTCTATGGAAAGTTTGTATAGATGGACTCCCGACTAAAGATAGATTACTCCAACGACATGTAGTAGTTAATTCCAAATGTTTGTTGTGCTAGCATTAGAACGAGACAATTGAGCATCTTTTAGTGCACTGCCCATTTACATTAACGACCTTGCAGTGAACTCTTACTTGCCAAATCGATTTTGTAAACGCAAGATAATGAAAATGGGATGTTGTGCACCATACAAAATTTGAAGACCTGATTGACTTCATCTAAATTTCAAGATTTTTTAATAGCTTGGTGGGGTATTTGGTATTATCGTAATAGAACGATTTTCAATCAATCCATAGACAAACCAACCATAAGCATAGAAGATTTTATACAATCCCAAATTAGGTTATGGCACAAATCCAAATCTAAAAGGGAATAGATCTTGCCCTTGACAAATTGAGATGTTGATCGTTGGCACTCTTGTACTTCTGCGGTCCTCTAAGGAAGTTCAAATCCAACATGTGCCTCATGACTGCAACAAGGTGGCTGATTTGATAACTTTTCTACGAAATTCATGTAGTATCAATCAAATACAGACTCATTTGGACTTTGTGTCTTCATCCATAAGGATACAATAGGCTAATTTGCGTGTCGACCTAAAGTTTTCGTACTTAGAAAAAAAAATATAGATGTACTCAATATGAATCATTAATAATTTTACATGAAAACCATTTTAGTCTAGATACACCTAAGAACATTAAACATTTGATCCTCTTTAAAAATACTACAATTGTGGGCGATTTTTTTTTAAGAGAACAAACTAGAAAATTGGGGTGACTTATTTCAATGTGATTTGCCCCCTTTGTAAATTTTGTCCTAAGTTTCAGCACGTTTGAACAAATCTTATTTTTTTAACGGCAGAATAGATAAACGGCCCCCTGTATTTGGGTCAATTGGTCACTTGGCCCCCTGTATTTTAGCCCTAACCGTTTGGCCCCTATAGTTGCACATTGGGACCTATTGAACCCCTAGTCGCTGAGACTTTTTTTAGGTGTGTTTTACGCGCGCTGACATGTATAAATATTTTGCCACGTATATTCCATATCATTTGGTTTAATTAAAGAAAAAGGAAAAAAGATTAAAATAAAAAAAGAATAAAATTACAAAAAAATGAAGTCATCTTCCTCGTTGAGCTTTTGTCATGGAGACTTGAATTTTTTTTGGACATGAATATAATACTTGCCTCATGGTATTGCTTAGATCTAGGATTATGTAGTGTTTTTATGGTTAATCGAGCATGCTAGATTTTATTTTCGAAGCAATTATTGGATTTAAGAAGTAGGGTTCATGAACCCACAATTTACAAATCTGAAATTCATACTTGTGTGGTCATGAATCATGACTTTGCTTGAAGATATTAGTAGATCTGAGTTTAATTTATGTTTGCCCCATAATTTAATTGCAAATTTCTTGAATTTTTATGTTTAATTGAAAACTCTATACAAGCTTCCATTGGAGAAGCCATGAGAGGAACAAGAAAGAAGAACCACCTTCTCTAGGAAGAACAAGATGTTCAGCCACATGGCTTTGTTTGAAGGCCACATGCCAACAATTGGACTAGATGATGATGATACAAGATCCAAGAGCAAGGAGGAGGATGAAGTGGTAGCATGTGTGGTGGGGAAAAGAAAGAAGAAGAACAGTAAAGAAGAGAAAAAAAAATAAAAAGATTTTTTTTCCAGATTTTTAAGGGAAGAAGAAAGAAAAAAAGAAAAGAAAAAGAAAAAGAAAAAGAAGCTATTTTCACTCGCCCAAATACTCAGCCAAAAGAGCGTAAAATGTACGCGACTTGCCACCTCAGTGACTAGGGGTTCAATAGGTCCCAATGTTCAACTATAAGGGGCCAAACGGTTAAGGCTAAAGTACAAGGGGCCAAGTGACCAATTAGCCCAAGTACAGAGGGCCGTTTATGTATTCTGCCTTTTTTTAACTGATCAACAAATTAAGGATCAAATCTACCTTGACATAGAATGTTTTTATTCCAAGCAAATCTTATGGCTAGAATCTGAAGTTTCTATGAGCTGCATAAACAAGCAATGTATTTTCATACGTGAAACAAATTCCGTGTATATTGTCAAATTTTGTGTGTATTGTGAAACTTAAATGCATAGAATTTGACAATAACATTTGTTTCAATTCTCCATTTCTTAAATGAACCATCTGCGAAATTTGTATATATCTGGATCCAGAGGGACTGAATCATATAAAAATCAAGTTAATCCTAAAAACTGGAAACTTATTTCATTTGTTGGATTTTATAATCTCAAGGGCTCTAATCAAGCACACACTATATTCTATTTTTATGTTTTAGGGGTAAAAATGTCATTTTGATTGTTCTAATTTATTCTCAGCATTCTAATAGCATGGTCGACTCCCAAATTTGCTTTCGATCGCACTCTTCAATTTAGCTTTGATCTTCGATTGTTCCTAAGCTTCTAACCACCCATTCAATCAATTTTTCCCTTGATATAAATGCAATTCCAAGTATGTGGTTTTATTCTCTTTCGATTTTGATTTTTCATTTTCCTTACTTTTGGGTTTTATTTCTGGTTTTAAATCTGAATTTATATCTATATGAGTGAGAATCAATCCTAAATTTTGATTATATAGTGTTTTCATATTGATTTTTCATTATCCATTTTCGAAAATTTTTGTATGAAGTTTTTTTGGAAGAGTTGTGAGATGCACATAAGTTGTTTGATGAAAGTCCTAACAGAGCTTCTTAAAATTGTAAACAAAGCATTGAAATACATTAGGCACATAATCATGATTTGCAAGCATTTAAAGCTATAATATTCTTAATGTATTTGAGTCTTCATTGGGTTTTCAGGAAACAAAGTCTCAAAACAATCAATCTTCATCTAATTCGAACTTCCAAGAGTAGAAAACTACTCTATTATACATGGCAAAGTTGAAACTTAATTTTATATTTTTATGAACCTCATATATTTTTGTGTGAACCTTATAGTAGTATATTGTGAACCTATTCTACTTTTTGTTGATTATTATCACACTATTGTATTATTTTAGGTTGTTCATCATCCTAAGTTAATGTGAGAGGTGAATTGTCTCATGGACGTAGTATGGATAGTGTTGATGGCATTAGTATTGAGTATTCAGATTTAAGTTTAGATTTCTTAAGCAAGGTCAACATATTTTGTTCTTGGTTGCCAGAATGAATCAAACCTACACAAGAAATGTGATTTAACATATTAAAGGAAGGCATTCATTTTTAAACCAATGCTTGAATGAAAGTCAGGGTTGAGACATTGTTACTTAAGGTGTGAATGCTAGTATGTGACTTCGTAAAACATGAAGAACTTGTTTGAAAATATGTGAACATACATAGTCAATATGTGAACATACGTAATTAATTTGTGAACGTTAAAGTAATATATACGAACATGAATGAATTATCTTATAAAGATCTTTACCTTATTCGAAACTAAACAAAAATACACATTCAATATGTTAATGTAAAGGTAATAATATATTCATGAACATGGAAAAATGTTTATGCAATCATAAATTTGATATAAAATCCTCCATTTTAAACATCTACTAAGTTCTAAAACTACTTCAAGGGAGGAAATAAAGAAGCTAAGAGAAGTATTGAGACTTTGAACGAGGTTAATATAGTAAGGGAGACCACTACGAAAGTCAAGGATGAGAAATTGTAGTTAAAGGCTTGAATCCAAGTAGATGAATTTGTAAAATATAAGGACCTTGTTTGATAATATGTGATTATGTGACCATACATAGTCAATATGTGAACGTTAAGGCAATATATGTGAACTAGAACATGATACAAGAAAATTTGACTTTGAATTGAGATATCATAGGCAAACTATGTAGCCTATGAGGGATTTGAACCCACATCCATGTGTATGAACACATTGCTCTATCATTTGAGCCAATAGGCTATGACAAATCAATTAAAATTGAGCATAAATAAAATAGACAAAAATGAGACACAAAACAAGAGTTAAATATCACATAAAGGAGTTTAACAACAACTACCTTTGCATCAAAATTAACACCACATGAAGCAAACCTGGATATAATCAAATATTATGAAAATGTAGCCAACATAAAGTAGGTTTGAAAACAAGAATGAATAACAAGTGTACAATAATGAAAGAGAAACATCAAATAGCTAGCTTAAGTCATTAACAAAAAAAGTACCAGATGCCATCACAAAACAAAAGCCAAAATCAACAATATGTTGGGCAAGATAGTGATAACGGTCTGTAATGACCAAAACAAATACAATAACAATCAAGAGCGACAAGCACCTAAAAGAATTTAACAATAACAAGGACAAAATCAAACACAATAAATGAACATTTTTCAAATGGAAAAATACGAACATTGCAATATTATATATGAACATTCTAATGTTATACATGAACCCAACTCTAAACTGTCAGAAAAGGAGGGAGATTTCTCCCACTTTGACGAATGTGGGTGCTTAGATGTATTCATTTCTCATTTCATACGGTTTTTTCCTGCATTTACCATAAAACAAGGGATTGATTGCTTATCTAGTTTAAGCATATACTAGAATCTAATCTAAGCATATCCTAGAATCATTAAGCTAGCCTTGCATAAACATCAACTGCATATTTGAAAACTTTGCTTCCCGACTCAATTTTAAGCATAAGCATTAAGCACAAAAATGTAGTCAAGTTGCAACAAAAATAGAAAAGTAACAAGGGAGAGTTGGGATACACCACATTGTACGAGTAAAGATCTTAGGCTCAGAGCAAGAACCTCCCATAGCAACCTTTTGCATGTCATGAAACTTCATACTTACATCACACTCCAAATATTATTCAACCAACCATTATTTCTTCACACACATAACTCAATGTCTTTGCAAAATCCTTCATATAACAAAACGTGAACCTTATAGTTACCACACATGAACATATAGGTAAAATGCATGCACTTAGATAATAAAACATAGTCACTACAAATGATGAATCATGAACCACAAAGAACAACATGAATCCAATGAAATTTGAACCACAAATCCTATAAAATTTTCTCACCTTATTACAAACCATTGAAACAAAACTCAAATTCAAACAAGTATGCAAAATCAACACCCAAATTCAAACAATATCAAATTACATATACATCCAATATGAAAAACTCAAATTCAAACCATTTCAATTCTAAACTCATATCCAAAATCGATTCAATGAACCCTAGAAATATGTATGAACCATAAAATAAAAAATCAAAATAGAGATTGTGTTTCTTACCTTCTTTTGTGATTTACAAGCCAAACAAACGATTTTGTTGTCTTCAGTATTATAGATCTGAAACTTATAGGGAGATTGTAGTTTCAATGGAAATTTGAGGTTGATATTGTGTCTTCAAGGGAGGTTTACGTATTTGAAAATTTGGGGTGGATGAAAGGGAAGAAAAATAAGGGTTTTTTTTAAACAATTTAGAATTTATCAGCATATTTACATAATTGCCATTAAAAAAGAGCACATAGGCGCGCTTCTATTATTCTAATATTTTCCTCCATTTTTAATCTCGTTCATTCAATTTTCTAATTTAACGCCCCAAAATCATTTATAGTTTTCATTTTAACACCCATTTCCACCAGATTCAACCTCGGATCTAGAAAAGGTATGCCCATGAGCATTCACAAACAAGATAACTCATCGAACTAAATCGAAGAAACTTTTGAAGAGTTCTAACAATGGTGCACACTGAAGCCCTCAAATACTACGTGATATTGTCATTTACTTGCATCTTAGTATTCTTTTGGTATCTTATACTTTATTCGAAGACGGATATATTCACCTACATACCCATATGTGTGTGTGTGTGTGGTCATGGTAGGTCGATGCGTTTGCAGATGTAGTGTTGAAGGGAAACCCGACCGCAATTTGTGTGGTGGAGATCGAAAGGGACGAGAAATGGATGAAGGCGGTTGGACACGAATTCAATCTCTCCGCGACTTGTTTCCTCAATGAGCTCTCGCGCGTCCTTTGATGAAAAACAAATCAATGGTTGCCAAAATGGAACTCTCACTCCTATGTTTCAGTTGAGATGTTGAGGTATTTGGGGATGGGACAATCGATCTTGCCACTGATGTTGCATATAGTTTACGTGCACATGGTATCAAAGTAGTAAGTATTAATGAAAATTAGTTTACATGCAGCTTAACATTTGTGGCCATGGATCTATAGCATCTGCCAACGTTCTCTTCTCGACTGGAATCGTTAAATCCAACATCATAGAGTTCCACACCAACTCCGAAATCATGCTGATCGAGAAGCTCCCATTTCCAAAATCCAAGAAAACAATGCACGAGAGTGAAAAAGGCGACAAGTTACTTGGATTTATGTCGGGAAATGAATTCTCAGTTCGGTTGGCTTTCCCTTTGATCCCAGTTGTGATGATCAAACCGAGGCCCAACTGATTCCGAAATCAATGAAAGTCGGTGTACTCGACATTCTCAACATAAAGAAAATGGCCTACGAACGAGAACTCCTTGTACGCAAACCATGTTAGATGTGTTAAATCTTGTACCTTCCTTGCCTTACACCGTATGGGATGGATTTTGATTAGCGTCGTGAGTTGTGTTTTCAAGTCGATTACACGTCAGGAAAACATGTTGTGGAGATGCAACCAGCCCTTGATGAGATCGAAGAATTGCCAAGGAGAGGAGTGGTGGCTACCGGGGCTGCTCCTCCAGAATTTGGGTTCGATTTCTAAAGCCTCTTCTTTTGCCCAAATTTAGGCATGAACGAGGTTGGTTTGTGCAATTTACTTACTAATTACCAAAGATTTGTCAGCTACACGTGAACCAAACCCAAAATAACCTAGAAGGGCTTGTGTTGTTTGTCATAGGATCCGGTTTGTGGAAGCGTACATTGTGGGTTAGCTCCATATTGGAGCAAGAAGCTCGGGAAGAAAGATCTAGGGTTGTAAATGAACCGAGCCGTTCGTGCGAAATTCGGTGTTCGGCTCGGTTAAACCTTGTTCGTGTTCGGTTCGGTTTGTAAATGAACCGAGCTTGAGCACAATTTTAAGGCTCGAAAGATAAATGAGTTGAGCTTGAACACAAGATAATTCGGCTCGTTTGCTCATGAGCAAACTCGATAATATGCTCATGAGCAAGCTCGATTATACACTCATAAAAAAACTAGATTATATGTTCATGAATAAGCTATATATACTATATTTATATGCAATATATGTTTTATGTTAAATTACATAGTTTTGGTGGTGTTTCTCAAAGCACGTAGTATAAATTTTAGTTTCATTTGCTTGTATAATTGATCAAGTAAACCAGTTGTTCACGAATTTGTCTCGCGAAAAAACTAAACGAGAGGTTCGCGAGCAAGCTCGAGTTCGATGAACATTTAAATGAACGAAACTCAAACAAGATTTTAAGCTCGATCTAAGCTCGCGTTCGAGCTCGAGCTCGTCTATTTTTAACCGAGCCGAGCATGAGCAACTCAAAGCTCGACTCGGCTCGGTTCGATTACGGCCCTAGAAAGATCTCAAGGAGTACATGGTAACCATCTAACTTGGCTTCCATTTTAATTTTATGTATCACCAGCATCCATGTCTGTATAAAAGTGTACTGAGCATGAGGTGTGCACAGTTCAAGCATCACCAAGAGGCGGAACACTGGTTTTGCATGTTGGCGAGAAGATTCAAAAGGTACTAACTCAAGGGAAAGCCACGCCTGTGATGGAAGGACTACTCTATGCATCATAAGGAATGATCATGCATCCACATCTAAAAGGTCAAAACTGAAAAGTATTTTGATTTAAACTGAAGTCACTTGAGAGCTCATTAAGGGATGCAAACATGCCCTATGATAATTCAGTTACCGAGTTAGATACCAACCCACAACATAAAACAGTGTCTTTACAGTCCAAATAAAATGAAGTGCTCAACAAAGACAACTTTTTTGGCTTACACATACTGGAAATTAAGTACAGTTCAAAAAAAAGAGGCAGGACTGGAATACTGTCAAATTTGTATTAATGTGATAAAATTATTTACCGTGGTATCAAAAGTTCATCCAAAGACACATGTTGGCATACTCTAAACCATGGGTAGCCAAAACTTGAGACTAATTAAGGTTCGACATCTCAATCCCTTACCTCACTAAGACATGTCTATATCAATGATCCTTCAAATGTGTGACTTAAAGAGACAATGATGCTCAAAATATGTGCCAGCTGATATAATACAAGTGCAATTATTCTATGGGATTGATTTGCTTGATCCCTAAACAAATATTTGTATCCACCCAAAAAAAATCCTGCAATAATCACAAAAGAAGAAGAAAACATGAAATCTCGCATATCAGTCATTGATTTTGGCAGATTTAGAGCATGAGCTCAATTCACTCACCTTGGACTGAACTACATTGCGAAGCAAAGCAACTATCAGATCTTATGCATTCCTATTCCCTCCAAACTGATATTTATATATACCTGGAAAGATGGATGAGCTAAGAAAAATGACATCTAATTTGGTCCAAATATGATTATATTAACCTATAGTTAGATTCAATGTCAGCCTTAACTTAAACAAATAAAGGAAATAAAGTTTTACAAATAAAGCATTTGCTTACTTACATTGTGAAAGTCTAACGGTTATTTGTTCATCTTATATGCAAGCCGCTGAGAAAGTCTGGCATCCTAGAATTGAGGAACCAAAGTTAGTATGGTGATTGGAGAGAGAAGGCATTCCCTAGAGGATAAAGAATGAGTTTTACAGCACATAGAAAAATGAAAAATAGGAAAAACCTCTCTTTGGCTATCATTGTATTTCCATCTACAACCCCAACATGATTCGGATCCTCCTCCTCAAGACTTCCATCATGGTATGCATGCTAGATTGAGCATAAATCAAATAAAAAGGTATAATAATAAGCTATTATTCTCAGAAGAATTAAGAAAAAAATTGTATAGGAAATGAAATGATATCTTTTCATATAAAGGAAAAGGTTATTCTTAGAAGCAACACAAACATAATGAGCACCATTTCCAAAAAACAAAGATAAAAATTTTAGTCACAAACTCAGCTTATCATGTGACCAAAATAAGTAGAAGATCAAGCAATTGGTAGAAAGATGAAACTGGTAAGGTTCACTGTCAGCTAGGGCCTTTTGGTTTTCTTGTACTAATCTCTTTATATCAATTTAAACCCCTTTTGCACTATATTTGAAACTCTTTGGTGACATATAAATATATAATATCCATATTCTCTCAATAGTGTTCCGGCTTCATATTTCTTCATTAGATAAGGTCTTTTTTAAAATAAAAAAGCCAATCTAAAAACATTATCCTTTATGTCATTAAATCGTCAGTGTAGCACTTTCTTGTAGACGACATGCTTAAAAGGCCTATAGTTTGAATTTAATGTCTTGTTTTATAAGATAATTCCAGCTTGACCACATGATGGAAGACAACAAAAAGAGTTTATATTATAAATTATATATTATTTTAACCCTGTAGTTTAAAGTTAAAGAATTGTTCTAAATGATGATTATAGCTTGACCATTGTGTACCGGAAGACAAAAAAAAACAGTTATATTACAAGCTACTACTAATTTCATGGAAATGCAAATATTGTTAAAGGGAAAAAACACTATGCATGGAAACATTTTTGGTGTTGCTAACTTAGTTGATCATAGGCGCAAAATTATGCCACTAAACATAATAAGCATGAATTTTTGCGATTCCATTTGTCATACGCATGCATTATTGTCATAATATTAAAGGATTAATGAGGCAATATGTGATTTGGATTGTATTGCAGCATGATGCTCTTAATTAATGAAACAAGTGACCAAAGGATTAAATGACTATTGCTAAGAAACGTATCCAAACTCTTAACATTAAGAACAAAGATAATGAGGTAATATTTTAAGCCTATGTGACAATGACAATCAAAGAACAAGAATAACAAGAACTCCAGCTCATGATATTGTGAAGCTCATGATATTGTGAACATATTTGAAAGTTTGAAATTTGTCTATACCTTGTAAAAACAACTATTTCCAAACGGACACGAGCCACTTCCAAAGTCAAAATACTTGCAATCAATTGACCTGCAAGTGAAAAGATGTTAACCTTGATTAGCATTTAGACAATGGTAGTAATGGAAAAGCTTGTTCATCCAATAACAAATTTACCGCACAATTTGATTTATTTTTACAAAGAAACAAACAAGCCATGAATGCATGTAAAATTGTACAAATAAGTACATGTTGTCATGTATTCATGCAAATACATAAAAATGTAAATGACAAGAACCATATATTTTTTTAAAAGATTAAGAGCAATGTACTTACTTAAGTTTGGATTTGTAGTTATGTATAATATCTTGCTTCTCTACTTTTGAGAAATACCAAATAACACTTGGAACAACAAAATATGAAAGTTTACGACAAATTGGGCATGCTCTTAGCGCACTATTGATGTCCATTCCAGATGACGGTGAGTTGCTACGCCAATTCCTTATACAACTAATGCAAAACGGATGATCACATTCTGAAAGCAAGCCGAATTTCCTCTCAGCTGAAGTTGGTTTTGCAAGGACACGTTCTAGACAAACACTGCATTCTATATCTTGACTATGCTTCAATGAATCTAGGTGCTTCTGTCTTCTTTCACAAGATCTTTTATGTTCCTCACACTCCTCTAGCCTAAAAGGATGCAAGCAGTTTTTTCCACAAGTGGAGCATAAATCACCATGAATATGTGGACATTTTTCTCCGCGTGGACAACTACCAAAAGCTGCAAATGAGCATAATGTACGGTCAACTGGTCTAACAAAAGTCAAATTCACAATATCACTATCATCCTCAACGTTAAAATGCTCAGACTGCCACGCTGGTTTAGTTGAAGGAGTAAATGTTTTGTTTGTAGAAGAGAGTTCACTAGGAGAACAAGGGCCTCTTTTTGTTCCATTTGTAAGCGCCTGAGATGTATCACTAGAGACAATGCCTGAAACAGGAGGTCCACAGAAGCTAGACGAAAACAAAGCACACGACTCTGTGTGAGGAATTATTATATGATTGAATCTGCATCTACTGCCATAAGCACATGCTCCTTTTTGATAGTATGTGCATATCTGCAATATACATGAACGAAAAAAGGCATATTAGAAGCAAATATGAATGCACAAAGTGGAATTAAAAATGCAATAACTGCTGGCACTTCACAGGAGAAGGTATTAAATTAGTTACATTGTTTGGGGGCACCTTCCAATCATGAGAGAACTCGCAACATTCCCCTTTCAAACATGCTCCGCGTGCAAAAAACTTGCAAAGAACCCTAAAAATTGTGAACAAGCTACTATTAAAATATCATCCTTTACACAATGAAACAAAAGTATAACATTTAGGCCTTAATTACTGCCCAAAAATGAAAAAAGGTACCAACATACTTGAAAAATAAAAACACTAATTATGAACAAGTATTCAATGTGAATTTTACCCATCGTGAGACAAACAAAAACCTAGCCACTAGCATTTCCACCCGAACTATGTAAATATCACATGTACAACTCTAGCGTTGATATGGATAAAAATATAATGCATGATACAGTAAATCCTTAATATCTACAGGTCAAACAACATAAATATAAAGAGAAATGCCATATGATCCAACTTAAGAGGCCATTTGCAAATATAAAGGATCAACTCAGGCTGTGAGCCTTAACAAAATAGCATTTCTAACCTCAACTAATGGGTTGCAACTACAAATAACTATTTACAATTCGATTAATAGTGCAAGTAATTTACAAATTTACATCAGCTTTCATTGAGAGAATGCCTTAAAATTAACATCCAATCAGTGAGTTTCAAGATTAATCAGACAAATTAATGAATAAATGACACTGAGGAAGACCAAATTGGTCCAAGTTTTTTCAAGAACTCACATTTTCTCCTAAAACAATGCGTAATAAGAAACAATGACAACAATGGAGGCAACAACGAAAAAACAAATAGCAATAACCAATTAAGATATGAAATCAAGGGGGACACTAAAATGAAAAATGATGATACCTCCTCGACATCGGATAGAACTGGGTCGACGACGGAGGGGATTGGGGAGAGCAAAAGAAAAGGGACTTGTGAGGTGATTGGGAAGGCTTGTTTCGTGGAAGAAGATTGGAGAAATGAAGAAGAAGAATTTCGACATTTCAAGGGCACCTCTGTCGAAGAAAAATGGAAAATAAGGGCAGAAATTTTGGAAATGGAAAAATCAGGATTAGGGGCTGAGAGAACATACGCCTAACAATAACATACATCCTGCATCTGGTGCTTCTCCTTCCACCTTATTTTTATCTTTACTCCTTTCTAATCTTAATTTTATATTTTTGGGCATTCGAGGCTGTCTTATTTTAAAAAAAAAATAAAGGCCCAAATTTGAAAAAAATTAAAATATTGGAATTTTATTTAAAAACAAAGCTTATTTATTCGAATTTTATTTTTTGTTTAGATCCCAATCAACTAAACAAGAGTGGTGATGATGATTTGGCAGGGGATATGATCCAAAAAATGGAGTTTCAACTGTTGGTTAGTCACTTTTAGAAGCCTTTATATAGTTAGAAAGATGAAAAGATTTGGCTTGATTCAAAATTATAGTTGTGTCTTGTGTGGCTGATTAACAAGATGAAAAGCTTCTTTGGTTTGTGTATACTTTTGTCAAGGTAGTAGAAGACATTGTTTGGCAGTGGATGGGGATCATTACGAGGAAAGAGTCTATAGAGAGATGATGGAATTGGGTTTTGACTTGTAGAAGCAAAAAGAACTACACTTTTCTAAGCAAATTTGTGTGCTTGTATGGAAACATTTTACTTTTTTGGGTGGATGAGAAATAAAATTGTTTTCAGAAATGTCAGGCCTTATGTATCACTATATGTAGGAAGAATCATTAAAGAATGTAAGATTAGAATCACTTTGAAACTTAAGCTAACAGGGAGACGAGGACAAGCCATGAGGAATCGTCTCAGACTCTCATTTCCTGTGTAAATAGTGGGATTCCCTCTCTATTAAGCTAATGAACAATATGACTCGATCATGTTGTGATAATTCACTTAAAGAGTGACCTTTATCTTTGCATGGCGCATTAGATCCAAAAGTGATCTTGGCTTTAATGCCCTATTGGGTTTTGGAATTCCTACAATACTATCCTTCTTAGTTTTGTTGGTGTATGATGTCCACCTTTCTAGTCGTGTTTTAGGGTGTGTTTTTGTGCGTTTATGTTGCTTTTCTTAAGTTTTGTGTTTTTTTAGTCGTTTGTGTAGGTTTTCATATTTACTTGAGATATCGGAGTCTACATAAGCTTTGGTGATGTTTTATAGGTCTTTGGAGCTGTTTTGGAGCGTTTTAAGGAGAGGAGCAAAGCCCGAGAAAAAGTGCAAGAGGAGTGAAGACGAAGTGATGCAAGGAATAGAGGAAAATAACCAAGATCGAGTCAAGCATGAAGTTCAGTGACTCGTTACCAACATGAGGAAGAAGAACTGAGGCAAAAGCAAGGTGTAACGACCCTCTACCGAAGCATGCTCTCAGTTACGAGCCTATTACCAAAGCAATGGGGGTTGGTACTAAGGTAGCTAGGGTCGGTACCGAGGCAATAAGAGAAGAGAAAGTCGAAAGAAATTCAAGAAAACCCTACCGACCCTAACGGGGTTGGTATCAAGGCATCCCATGTCGGTAGGGATCGATTCGAGTCGGCGCGTTAAAGTGTTATTTTGTCCCTTTTAGATAGTTTCTTAGGAGAATTATCTTTATAAGATTTATTTCCTTAGGAGTAAGAGTAGCTTTAATATAAATACTCTTGTCTTAGCTTTGTTTTAAAAAACCACATTTTTGGCATTCAAGTTTAGAGAGAAGAGAAGACGAGTTTGAGATTGAAGAATGGTTGCTTTGGATTTAATTGTAAGTTTATTTTTAATTTAGTTAGTTGTTTTTTCAATCATGATGAAGTGTGTGTAGTTCTCTTCTTTCTACGGTTGGGGTTAACCCAACAATGGTTGTGTATGTTTGCTCTTGATCATGATTTAATTGTTTTTATTCCATAATCTCTTCTCTTGTGCTTAAAACCTTGAAACGAAAGTAGAAAAGGAATTTTTCATTCATAGTTGAAGCGAAAGCGAAAACTATGGATCGGAATAGTCAATTAGGGTTTTGAAGCGAAAGCTGATCAACCCTAGTTGAAGCAAACAGATAGATAGACAAGTTTATTGATTTAACGAAAGTTGGTTGATTTATTTGCTTAGTTGACGAAAGTTGACGACTTTATGTGATAAAAGCATGATCATTGTGTTTCATTTGCGTTTGCATGCATAATTGTTGTTCTGGTGATACCTAGACCTTAGAATTTTCTCTTTCATTGATAAAAATTCAAAATTTTTGTTATTACTTGCGCCCTAAGTTAAGAGAAACTTGATACTGACTCTCTCCCGTGGACTAACTTGACTCTGCTACACTCAATGGGGTCTTGAGTTATAAATTTATTTGTTTGTTAGGAAACCCTTATAACAGTGTATTGTTGTGCTTTGCCTTTATTTGTAAGCTATGGGTTGGGCTTTTTCTAGGTAGATTGTGTACGTGTAAGCATTCCCTAGTCTATCTTTGTTAAGTGTTTCAACTGAAGCTAAACTCAATGATACAAGGGAGACTTGACCTTCACATTTGCGATTAGTTTTTGGCATATATTGAGTGTGTGACATGAGGAAGTGTATAGTCATGAACATTGCAAGGTGGTGGAGTTGCATAGGTTTTGGATAGTGTATTTTGATTGTCATTTTCCCTTGGTTTAAATTCTGACTTATTTCTATTAATCAAACCTTCTTGTCTATTACATCTTTTACTACTTCTAAAAAATTCTTATTTTTTTGAAAACAAAAGCTATCAAGGCTTTTTATGAAAAATTTGATCAAACACTTGTAAATAACCAAATACTACAATGGTTCTCAAATATCACAATGCATTTACATCTTCTTATCACTTCCAAATTTCAGTTGATCTCACTAATAACATGATTACTCGAGCCCAACCTTTTAAATTCGAAAAAATATAGATTAAAAAAAGGATTTTAAATATGTGTTCAAACAAGCTTGGTGGGTTAATTTCTAAGGACCAAGCAAGTTTAAACTAATAAAGAAGAAACACTTGTTGAAATGCCATGCCAAACAATGGAATAAAAAAACTTTTTAAAATATTTTTGAGAACCTAAAGGCCATTGAATGGGAATTGGTTAGGGTACAATAACGTATTAAGATAATTATTGTACCCTAACCAATCACATGCCACGAAGCGCCACGAAGAACCGAACGGAATTAAATTGTTCATGCACAACCCTAGTCTAACATTTCGGTATTCTGCGGCGAAATCTGGACACACTACATTAAAATGACTCCATGCTTGTGCATCTAACAAGTGTCGCATCACCCCATCTTGTACGTGTTCTACATGCCATCGCATGTGCTCAACAGTCATCACCGATGCATATAGCCTCTGCAACCATTGGGTAATTGGGAAGTAAAACATATGAGAGTAGGGAATGAGCTTCGTCTTGTCTTTCCTCATCTAGGATGTGTACATATTTTGCATGTTGCATACTCTGCATCTACACCCAAGTATATTAGGCCATGAGCAATGGGGTTACAATATGGGTACACAAAGAGGTACAAGATATTTTTTTATAAAAGAAAAATAAAAATGTTTACGTACCCTTAACCCTTTAACGGGTAGCTATATTACTACCCACATATACCCACAAAAGCATTGTTTAAATAGCTTTCATGTACATGTGTTATGCTATAAATGGAGAAATTATGTACATTTATTTACTTAAAGGGGGTACACTAATTTGAAAGAGAAAAATAAATGGGTACATAATAGTAACATAGATAACAAATTATATTATTTTAATAATTACTTAAAAAAAATACGCCATTGCTCATGACCTTATACAAGACTTTAAACAACAATCTATTGCTTCATACGGTAAACCAAGATCCTCAACTAGTTTGTTTGTGTCATAGAATGTGATTGGTAATGTTGTTTCAAGGTGAGATACGTGTCCATTAGTTTTTTTTTTCTTTTAATTCTAAAAAATCTTATCCACTAGTCTTTTTAAAATCCAAAGACTAAGGTTCCTTAGGGACCTCAACTTCCTAATACCTTTCCTTATCAAAAAAAAATCTACGATAAAAGTCCTCCTCCCCTAATCTCAATCATATAGTTAAAAGACAAAATCCCAAGTAGTCTATACTCATCATACTTAACAACTAATCGACCATTTGTACTACTTTTTTAAAGGAAAAAAAAAACACGCATCCCTTCAAAATCATACATATACAACTCAAAATCATTAATAGACTATCTACACAGTTGTAGAGTAATAATCGTTTACCTAACACATATATATATATATAGTTAAAAGACAAAATACTAAGAAGTCCATGCTCATCATACTTAACAACTAATCGACCATTTGTACTACTTTTTGAAAGAAAAAAATATGCATCCCTTAGTTCAGCTGGCAATACCATACTCTCTCCACGATCCAGCACGAAGATCTGTTTACGTTTGCAACGCGAACGCAATGTAGAAACGATTATAACGCATTTCCTTTCTTATAGATCGCGGCCATGCAAAACTGCGACTCAGATTGGTCTATGATTGTCTATTCCTGTTTTCAGCATTTAGTCACGTTGCAACTCTTTCCATCCCCCGAATCAAGTCATAACAATTAGCAGCTTGTGATCAGGTGTAGTGAAATATACAGTAGGATATTAAGCACCATATCTCTTCAGTGCCTTGCTTAGTGATGGCATTACGTTGTAAGCTTGATACGACCTCCTAAGTTCAATTATAGAGCCCACCTGATAAAGCAGAGCATATACAAGTATATCAAGATCTGGGATGTCCTTAATACTAATGCCAAGGTACTTGTCTTCATCGCGTATGAATAGGCACACAGTATAGCATGTTACTTGTATATCAAAATTTTAAAAAAATACATGACAAATTGGAATACTAATATTGACGAGAAGGGGGAAACAGGGAACCGCCAGCCAAATGTACCAGAGTATAGGATTATGAAACTGATCAGAAATGAACAATTTAGTAACCCAAAAAATTCCAAAGATGGGATCTTGTTGCGGAAATTTAAAAAAAACAAATTATTAATAATCTTTGACAGAAAGATACAAAGTGTACTAAAAATGAAAGTGAACTTACAATAATAAGAACGGATGTAAACCCGATGGCATAACTTTCATTGATACTGCGCAAATGACGATCAAGTATAGATGATGATGTGGCCAAAATACTTAACAACAGACCGCCTGCAGAAAGGAACATTTAAAAGGGACAGCATGCAATAGGAAAATGAAGAATAGGATTAGCTGGCAAGGGTGAAAGAAAAAAATGCATGACACAGCACATAATTCTTTACTTTATAGCATACCCCAAAAACGTGTGGAGGCCTGAATCTTTGCCAAATACTCTATGGTAGACTTCCCAGGCTTTATGCCTGGTATTCTTGCACCCATCTTATTCAAGTATTCTGCGATTTCCTTTGGCATGTTTGCCTGCAAATAGATATCATTTAAGAGAACGAGTCATAAATCAAAATATTATAACATGTTGCCATTTCAAATATAATGTGTAAAAGAAATAATGCCTTAGGGTAACATTTAAGAGAAAGTTGTAAGACAATTTTATCACTTGGTCCATCAGCCATGAGAACAAACAAAGGCAAATGGGAAACATTACAAACCCTAAAAAGGACATACAAAATACATTTAGGTTCATTTTTCTCCCAAAAACTGACTTTGCATGGCCGTCCATAAGGGCAAATGAGGTGAGTGATTGCACATGACCCAAATTGATGATCACCACAGTTTCTTTTTTCCTGATGGGAATTTCTTATAGTTAATAAAGCTCTATTTGGTTCTACCAAAAAAAAATGGTCTATTTGATAATTAGCCAAAATCAAAGGGTTCGTTTGGCAAGATATGCTTATAGTTGTCAAGGTATTTATTTGTGCACATAAGGTCCATATAATGAACAATGATTGGTGCACAATGAAGCTGTTAGCTTCTTATCAAATGAAATTTTAGCAAGAACTATATGTTCTATAAGGACTAAATTTTTACAGATGAAACCATGCGTCCAAATGATGAGACAAAATAAAATGTTTTCTTGTGTTATAATTTTCTAAGTTTCTTCTTACAAATACATAGCAAAAAGAAAAACCATCATGTGATAATAACTTAATAGGATGCCAAAGTACAACGACAATTCCAATAAGTGGCAGTAAATGGATACCTACTTATACCATAAACTCAAGGATAACACATTATATGAAAAATTTATAATTGTGAAAGAAATACTCACAATGTCAAATATGTTGAAGAGAAACACAAAAAATGCATAAATTGCATAGTACACCCAAGGCTCAGCACCAATAGAGGTTTCTGGGTTCAGGATCTCTCTTACATGCTCCCAAAAGGGGGAACCGAGGAGACTGCCAACAAAACTCGTGTTAGAAATCCTTGCAAGTTCCATATTGACATTCTTAACTAGCTACAAGATTCCCAATAGAAAGTTTGAGTTGATTAGTTTACTGAGGGAAGCCCATGTACAATGTGAGCATTTTTAGGAGCTTCAACATTTAGTCTTAGGATATGTTTAGCACTCAGCTTCAACATTTTTAGGACCTTAATCTGTCTTTCCAAAAAAAAAAAAAATGCGAGCATTTAAGCTTATGTTCACAGAGCTGAATTTACAAACTTTAAGGCACCAATCTAAATGTGTAATGCTAGGGTTGCATGGCACTTTAGATAGTAATAAATACTAGTAATATGTTAGCCGAACTGGTCAAGGTTGAAGAGCCATAGGGTTGGACATATCGAGAATGTAAATATTTTGTAGCCATGGGATTTTGATGGATACCCTTTTCAAAAGCCCAAGGTATGTGTAGTTGGGTTTCAGTATTGTTTTTTTTTTTTTTTGATAGAAAGTTAAGTTTCAGTATTTGAAAACAATTTTTTAGGTTATGTGTATAGTGTACAATACGAAAAAGTCCTTTTTTTCTTGTTATAAACTTATAATTATAAGTAGCACTTGCACAAGCAAGCAGGTAATATAAGAGAATATGCTTGAAAATGCACGTTACCAGCTTAATATAACAGCAAATGAACAAGAATCATCACCTAGCAAGGATACTTGGAAAGGCCAAGAGATAAGATGTGGTCAAAAGAGGCTGCATTCCAGATGGATTAATATTGAACGGAATGTAAGGCTCCACTTCTGTTACCGGAGATTGCTCTCTGCACAAGTCACAAGACATCAGTAGTGCTATTATATGATAGAACCAGATGACAAAATGCTACAAGAGAGAAAATTACTAACCAAACATTTTCATGACAAAGTATGTCATAAAATTACTAGACCACCACATGCATCACATGCTTACCTAGCCAAACTGTATTCTAACCTTTTAGGGTTCTAACATTAGAGTATGCTCGAATTCCAATCAAATTGGTATTGGCTTTCTCAATCAGATTATTTGACCTAGAAACACATTTTTTGGCCTAGTTACACATTTTAACGAATAAACTTTTCAAAGATTGCTCCAAAATCCAAAAACCCCATTAGCATCACGGACATTTCACTATATCTCACCTCAAAAATGACAAATATTTAGTTCAATCATTGATAACCTATGTAACACAGACATAGACAGACAGAAAAACATTAGTCACCATAATTTTACATAGGATACGATGTCCGAGTTTCTGAGTTTCTCCCAGGAAACGGAAACGCTACCTGCTTAGAGTTTACGGGTAACATAGTTGATAACATCCTCAGTCTGTTACATAATGTGTATGGAGATGAAACCAAACACAAACCAAGCCAAGCAGTACAAATTTACCTTGTTCTAGAAGCAAGCTTGAAACTGTAATACTGCAGCTTTATTTTCCTACAGCCCTCAGTCACAAGAACAGCCCCCATTGTCACACTGGTGAAGATGCCAAGTACTGCAAGTGCATATGGACCCCACCTCAGAGCACTACCTGGAGTTTTACAGATGAAGCATAACTGTGAGAATTACCAGATTTTTCATATAGTAAATATCTTTTTTCATATGTTTCAATTACACTATTAAAACGTGTTTTTCTATATGAAATATTATAACAGTCATGTTTTCCAAATGAGAATTTTAGATACAAGCCAGACTACAAATGAAAAATATTGGAAAAAGATAACATGCCGGATATTTCTTTTAGAATTCACAGGCAATAGAAATCACATACTGTTGATTAGAGTTGAAAAGATAACATTCAAGTATTACAAATCATACATAATCCTACATAAACATAAATATATGTTGTTTAATCATCTACGGAAAAGCTGTCTCATGCTCCATTAAGAGCAATTCCCCATTGGGGTAGGGCATAAACTCAAGGCATCTGACATCAAACATAAAACAAAATCCTAAGTAAACCTTTTGCATCGACCAAAGTTGATCTTTCTTTGCTTCTATTTGCAAAATATGCTTTAATTTAATTTCCACGATGGGAAAAGGACAGATTAGTACAGGGGCATAACATTGGTCACATAAGGGCATAACATTGGTCTCAACTATGGAAAAGCTGTCTTATGCTCCATTAAGAGCAATTCCTCATTGGGTTATAACATTGGTCACATAAGGGCATAACATTGGTCTCAACTATCGAAAAGCTGTCTTATGCTCCATTAAGAGCTCCCCATTGGGGTAGGGCATAAACTCAAGGCATCTGACATCAAACATAAAACAAAATCCTAAGTAGAACTTTTGCATCGACCAAAGCTAATCTTTCTTTGCTTCTATATGCAAAATGTGCTTTAATTTAATTTCCACGATTGGAAAAGGCTAGATTAATTCAGGGGCATAACATTGGTCACATAAAGGAAAAAGACACATGAGCCAAGCAAGATTCTCTATGCAAGCCTGCACAGAATTATGTACAGAGATAAATGGACATCTTAGCTTCAGAATAAGGGACATAATGAAAAAACTGTAATGACACTATAAATCTCTGCAAGCGAGATATTAGAGGACTGCATGAGAAAAGCATACCTGAAAACTGAGATAGCATTTTGTATAATGTGTCGGTATAGCCAGTCAATATTCCAAGACAAACAACTAGAGATGATCCTTGACCTGCAATGCATGTTTTAATTCAAATCAAGAAAAATTTAATTCAGCACATAAGATAAGGAAAACATAGAAAAAAAAAATGGCCTACTTAGGCTCTGTTCGGCAAAAAGAGATTTTTGAAAAGGTCAAGGTTTTTAGGGAGGTTTTGAGTAGGTATAGGTTTTTAGGCAGGTACTTAAAATATGTTTATAACCTTCAAAAACCTAATCAAGTGTTTGGTAGTATAAGGTTTTTAGGAGGTTGTTAAAATTAAAATTATCATAAAGTACTAATTAAAATAAATTACCAGAAATATAAACTACAAATTTTCAGCAACCTCTTAAATCCTCCAAAAATCTATCCATAAGAAGCTTTCCATTTTGTAGGTTTAAACCTCCTCGAAAACCTTCTAAAACATCCACCTTCTATAAAACCTTGTTTTACTGAACACGTATTTAAGTAGGTTTTTAAAAAAATATAAAACCTTCAATAACCTGCGCCGAACAGAGCCTTAGTTTTAAAAAAAATGGCTTCATTTGGAAAATTATTATTTTTGACGACCAACAATAACTTTTTCCCTAATGAAATGAAAAGAGGATTTTTTTTTTTGAACCTCCCTATCTGCAGTGGCTAAAGATCCTGAAATATTCCACTGCAAAAATCCCAAAACAGCATAATGAAAGATGGATTTAGTCCCTATATCAAGTTTGGTGCATTCTAACTAAATTCAGTTATTATTGTCACATTGCTGAATTTCAGTTTTTCTAGGGTCTATCGGGCGTACCCCCTTCTCTTGGGCAAGAGTACCCCCATCTTGACCCCAGATTCTGCTGTAGCAGAACCTCACTAGGTCAATGTAGTAGTTGTTGTTTTTGCATTTTTTCCCTGTTTTTATATATTTATTCCGTTTTAGGCAGAAATTCTATTAATTATTAAGGCTGACTTGCTTAAGTTATAGAGGTTGAAATTTTAAATAGTAATTTTATTTGCTTAAATCCAGTTTTTAGGCTGAACATTCTGATTTTTATTTTCTTATCCATTTTTGTTTTTCCATTTTTAGGCTGAAAATTCAGATAGGGTTATGGTGTTGGATGATGACGAGGATGAGTTGGAAGAGGACATAGGTGAAGATGGAGATTATGTAGTAGATGAGGACGAGTATAATGATGAGGATGAATCGGATGATGAAATCTAGTTCTTTAGGGTCCATCTATCAAGCATGATGTTTTCTTTGCTTTCTACTTATTTTTTTGTTATGGATTCATGCTGATTGTGTTGAACTTTAAGGACGTTTTAAGTAATTTTGGGCTTTAGCAGTATCTAATAACAAGTTGGCTTTCCTTTGTCAATTTTAATACAAATACTATGTTGTTTTGAGCATAAAATATGTTCTAGAAATGATTTTGAAGGTTGTCAGCACTTTAGTGCGCCTTAGTGCTGCACCTAGGCTTCAAGGCCACTAGCTCCTTGCACCTTTTTAAACTAAGGTGTTGAAAGTACTAAACAGAAGAATAAAAGGTTCAATCACAGAGAAAGCAACACTAATTATGAGATTTACAACAAGAGAAAATAATGAAAATGAAGAATACTTACCAAAACCAGATTCAGATATCTTATCACAAATCCATGTCATAGTCATTGCCCCACAGACCAAAAAAAGAGTTGTGACCATCACATGCCTGAATCTGCAAACAATATGGACAGAAGATTTCAAAAACGTGTGCATGACATGGCAAGTATTCCTTTCTTTTGAATCTATATCTAGCATGTTAGCATTAGGAGAAGAGTAGATTTCTCCTGTATATCCCGAGGTAAGGGTGGGTACATCCCAAGGCAGGTCTACACTGGGTTGGTGGTGTTGTTGTTGTTGTACATGACTGATAGGATCTCCCTCGCAATACCCGGCCTTTAGTCCTTGTGTTACCAGAAACTATGCTCAGACTGAACTTTAATTAGAAATCATCTAGTATATAAAATTTACAGGGCATGATAAACATGTGATAACCTCATGCTAATCAACTCTTCCGCCTGATTAAATATCAAGGTTTTGCTCAGGTTGAAGTATGCCTATAAGTCATGCTGTTATTATACTATAGAGGGAAAAAAAGGCAAAAAAAAATCATAATATCTTTTGGACTGTAGTGACATGAGTAAAGCAGCTAAGCCACAAATCTTTGGTGTTTATTCAAATGATTAAAATAACACTTCTTCTCCATAAATACAAACTTTATTATCCTGTCAAACTCAAACATGTGTTAGATGTTTATCATTATATTGACTACATAACTTGTAAGGGTAGTGAACCCTGTATATATATGCACCATTAGTCTAACAAAAAATTATCAAATGCATCAATTTATGGCTAGAATATTTAGTTGCACTAGAATAGAATATTACACCAGTGCTATAAGAAGGTAGAATAAATTACCTGTGAGTAGCAGCGTAAATGGAGTATTCTAGGGAAAAACAAGCAAGTATAACAGCTTCCAAAATTGCAAAACTAAGGGAGGCCCACCATCTGAAATGAAGTGGGTAACAATTAGATATACAAATCTTTCAAACACAATTAGAACAATCAGATAACAAGGAATCATCTCACAGTTATGATGGATATTTAGACACACATATAACTCTTAATCTTCTCTTGTGCATCTAAGCCTTCTTTTCTCAGCTTAACCAAGGAAGGGACAATATGACAAAGCACCTGCACATGTTAATTACTCTCCAGTCAGGTCAGGGTGATACTTTACAGACAATACAAAGCCTAGGTATGACCACCTTCACTAAGGTAGCACTATGAAAGTTGGGATGTATAAATTTTGACCAACACTGAAATATAACCCTTTAATGTTATGAACTTTCTTTAAAAATCCATCAACACAAAACGTCACTTTTCTCCTTGAGGCAGCATTCTATTCTTTCTTTCTTTTATACCAATGATGGTATATAATGAATCACATCAAATCAGTGGGAAAAAGTCAAGAAATACAGTTATGCAGAGATGTTGATGATGAATTAAAAAAGAATGAATGAAGCAGTAGCACATGAAAATGTTTATACTTGAAAAAGTCTAACCTGCATAAGAATCGAAGCTGCTATCTGGGGACTGATTCCTAGCTGGAAAAAAGACATCTTGAGTTCTGGTGCACAATCACCAAGTTCATCTACCCAAAGACAAGATGCAAGACAATGGTTACAAGAAAAGACAGCTGCTAAAACTAAAGCATATAGCCCCCTTCCCATGCAGTGCATCAAGAAAAGAATAATTCACTATTCCAGTGTGTCATTCCCAATGGGTTACAAAGGTGTAAAATCAAAAGGATAAAACTTACCAGAAGATCCAACAACAAAGCTTAGGTAATTCTGTGGGATAAGTCTTCTATCAAATCCAGGCAAAGGAATGAAGTATCCAATGCGACTAACAACAAGTAAACCCGCTGTAACAAACAATCGACGACGGATCTCACTCTTGAAAAAAGATTCTGCTGCACTGTTTACAACAGATCCCAAACGAACAAAGTCCAAAAACCTATTCTTAAAGGTTTTAGGTCCAACCACATTTCGTTGGAATCCAGTAGCATCAACTAAATCAGAGTCAATATGTTGCTCATATTCAGACAACCCAATGTCATCAGGCTGCATAGAAGCTGAGGTGTTATTTAGGTATTCAGTGTGAATCTGATCAGCAGAATGCATGGAGAACCGGTTCTTAATTTTAGAAGAAAGGTGTTTCGATAATGGAACTCGCTGGTTAAATGATACATGCAGCTGAAGAGAAACACTGCTTTTAACATAGTGCTGATGAAAAACATTAATATTATATGGTGTCCTCTGACCTGCATAAGATAAACCAAGCCAAACAATTCATCCATAATCCATAGTAAAAAATTCAACATTCATCAGTATCGTTAACCAGTATTAAGAGAGATTGTCATCATAAAATGATTCATATGAAAAGCAAAAATCTTATATACCTGACATCAACACATTTTCAACAATTCAAAAAAAAAAACATTATCAAGAAAATGGTGATTCCTAATCCTAAATGTGCCTTTACACTCAAAGCGGTTGAAACAAGACACAAGTCTCTAATCCCAATTTGGACATTAACTTGTATAGAATGGAAAGAAGTCGAAGGAAGTTGAAGAAAAAAAAGTACTCAACTAAATTTGTAGCGGCTCAGTTGAATTGAAAGAAATGGAGTATGGGGTGATTAATTTACCCAGCCAAATCACCACTTTCACAAATTATAGGGGCCGTCATTCACAGCATTTTGAGCTCAATCAATTGAAAAGATTTCATTCCGGAGAAGAAGCAAAATAATACCCTAACGATAAACAATGCAATATTTGAACGCGTGCTAAATCAGCGGGTACAAAGACAGGCAGCCTAAAGAGCATAAACCCCCGAAAAGAACAGAAAGAAGTATAATCAAACACAAACGATTTGCGCCCATCCAATATGATTGAAGCTACACGGTCATAAAAAGTTAAAAACAATGAAACTTCAAGCTTATAAAGTCGTTTATGCTTCCCTGCGGAAGATTAAGAGGTTTATTTATCTGTTCGGAAGAGGTGAAAAAAGAAAGACGTACGGTGGTTGGTTGAGCGAAGAGATGTAGCCACTGCGGCCGGGGGAAAGGCGGCCGACGCCATTAGAGAGTCTAGAGGCAGAGAACCAGCGAGTGGAAGAACTGTGGGCTACAAACGGAGAGCGAATCTACAAATAAATAAGGAAATTTCTTTTAGTATCCTTCAAATTTTATCTTTTTCTTTTGGTGTCTTAAAAATACTTTTATTTTTTTTTGTATCCTTAGATTTTATAAATTATTGCTTCCGTAACCTAACTCTTCAAATCCCTAACTTTCATCCTTTTTTTTCTTCTACTTTATGGTATTAAAAAAATGTTATTTTTAAACAAAAATAAAAAAAATCTAAACAAGTCTCTTCTTTGCGTTGAATGAAATATGAAACAAACGCCGTTGCTCCTTTACACTCAAACCAGCAGATTTCAACCAGATCTTCATTTCAATGGCTGGATTTTTATCCTTTATTCTCACAAATTCCCTCTAATTTATCTCTTTTTCTCTTTCATTGTTGATTGGTGGAAAAAGATAAGGGGAGTTGGGAGGAAAATCTCTAGCCCACCGCCGAGGAGGCACCAAAAATTTGCCGAGAAGGCGTTAAAATTTGCCGAGAAGGCTTTTGATTTGAAGAAGATCTAAGAAAACTCTTTATGTAGTGTTTGATTCCATTTAAATTGGATTAGACTCTATTAGAGAGTTTTTTCTTGATCTCAAGGAGAATACCACAATTAGTACTTGTTTTGTTTAATTTTCTTGAATTTGCCCTTTTTAGAAAGTGATTTGTCGCTCTCAATCTTCTTTGTGGATCGTCGATCGCCGGCGTCAATTGGTGTCCGGCTCCGATCGTCAATTGCTGTCCCTTTGGTTTTTTTGCCCAGAGTTCAAGATACATGGCAAGTTTAAATCAGGTTTGGTTTCTTAATCGGTGTCTCCACCGATTATCCACTGATTCGATCGTCCTCCTCCATCAACTTTGTCGGCGTGTTTGCTCGGCTCTCCGTTGGTGGCCTGACTCTTTTTTGCTTGCACAACAAGCTTAAAGAAAAAAAATGAAAAAAAACGTAAAGAAAAAATACTGCTTGGACCACAAGGTAGAAAAAAAAATTGATAAAAGAAAAAAGAAGGGAAAAAATTGTGATTGGGCCGCAAGTTAGGGAAAAAATTGATAAAAGAAGAAAAGGAAAAAAAATAAATTTAAGTTATTTCTTGTGTTTGTGCCACAAGTCTCGGTCGTAATACAAAAATAATACATATATGTATATATTTATTTGAATAAATTAAGTCCTTGTTAGGCAAGGCTTTGGTGTCTTTTCCCGCGCCCACTTTGGTGTCTTTTTCGGCGCCCACTTAGGCATGTTTTCTTTTCTTGCAGGTAGCTTTGGGCTTATTTTAAGTACTTTTTTCGGGAAATTGGAGTTGAGTTTGATATTGGACCGAGTTGTATTGGGCAAAGTCGCTTGGTGTTCTGAGGCTTCTGAAGATCCTTCATCTCGGTGGAGGGAACGTCAGATGTCCATTTCGCACGCCCAAAAGGGGTCGACATGTTGCCTGTTGCGCTATCATTTAGTGCTTTACTCACCCCGATTTCAAACTCTTCTTAGTTCTTTTTTTGCGGAGATTTGTACTTTTATTAGCATTTCCTGCTTGTTTTGACTTTCTTAGCCGTTCTCGGCTGCCGTTTTTTAACGGCCTCTCGGATTACCAAGTCTGTTTGGTATCCGAATTCTTACTTTATCAAAAAAAAAAATATGAAACAAATTTCAAATAAGGTCAAGCTTCTCAATTGCACGAGCGGGAGAGGATTTGCGGCCAGCATCGAAAGAGGATTTGCGGGCGGCCAACCGGCGAACGAAGAAGCTTGTCAATTGCACAAGCGGCGAGTCAATGAGAGATCGGCGACCGACATCGAAAGAGAAGCATCGGACAACGAGCGAACAAAGACGAGAGATCCATCAACATGCCATCAAAAAGGTCCATTGCTATCCAATGAAAGAATATCTTGCAACTTTTAATGGTGAACAGAGAGAATCAATAAGGAATTGTGCATATTATGGTAATTCATTGAACCATTGAGGGGATTTTGATCGATTCGAAAGACATTATTAATTCGTTTGTCAAATTTCTTAGTCAAAAGTCAGGCTACTTCGATTTCTCAGTCTTTTTGTCTGACCTTCTAGGGCTAAATTTCTGGTAAGATTCATCGAAATTCCCCCCATTTTGCTGGTATATTAATCTATGAATCTATTTGTGGCTTCAAATTTGTGTAATGTTAGATAGAGAATTTCTTTTCAATAAGAGTGTCGATTATATGGGTTTTGTGAAATTTCTACAACAAATCTGGCTCTCCATTGTTGTTTGTGAAAAAAATGGATGGAAGTTAGTGAATTGAAGAGTTAGCCTACGGGGGCAATAGTTTACAAAGTGAAAGGACTAAAAAAATTAGGACACCAAAATGAATAGGTAAAATTTGAAAAATACCAAAAGAAATTTCCCAATAAATACATAAACAATTAGTATGGTAGCCTTGTATTCTTGACATATTCACAGAGTGGACCATATTTTCACTTATTTTCCAAGGAAATCTATAGGTTTTTAAGCATTTTTTAGTGTGACCAACCCGCATACTTGTCTATGTTTTATAGAAGAAGAAAAAAGTATTGTAAATGGTAGAGGTGAAGATAGAAAAAAACAAGCAATAATAATACTAACTTTGGAAATTATTTCCAATCTATTCCCTAAATTAGAATTAATAAACCCTTTAAAAAAATTAAAATTAACAAATAATATCCTCATTTACCAAGATTGGTATTTTTATTGCATAGGCACACATTAGAAAATCCGAAAAAACAAATAATTTTGGTTGTTGTATTTTACTGTTTTCATATTTGCTTTAATTTATGGTAAAAGGTTTTGTTACATGAAAACAATATGTAATATGTAATATGTAATCCCTAATAATCCGGTTGAAAATCCAAAATTAATATATAGGGGGATTATTCATATTTATAATAAACTAGTGTAAAACTTTTGTTGATCTTTACATATAAAATGTATCATTTAGCATTTTTATTTAATGCGGGTTCATATCAATATTTTTTTATTAGGTAAAAATTAGGAGACAATCCCCTTAGGGAGGGCGTCGTAGGGCATCCTAACGGATGAGAACATTAAGTTTTAGGTGATTCCTGATAGCGCTAACATGGAGATTGTGGCTCAGTTTGGCAATTTAATCAGCCACAGAATTATATTCCCTAGAAACATGGGGAATCCGTACTGACATGGAACTCAAGTAGGGAAATCGGAACATCAATCATGATATATAAGGTCTGTTCAGCAACACCAGCTTTTTAAAAAAAAATGTATTAAAATCCCTTTTTTCCTTGTTCTAGATTATTCGATCCTCTCTTAAAAACATGGCCCATTACATAGAATAATCTCTTATAAGCTATAATTTAGGGGAAATAAACAGACCCATAATCTCAATTTCTTAAGGGTAATTCTTTTCTCCTTGGGCATCTTTAATTAGTTGTAGATTGTCTCCTTCAACTTCTATGTGCCTACACCGTACTTGTTTTGCTAATCTAATTCCGTCTCTCAGGTCTAGGGTGTAACACCCCCTTCCTACCCTGGAGGTATTACCGCCAGTAACCCCGATTAAGACTAAACCGAAGCTACCCGAGGCTTTAAACTGACCGAAGAAACTAAAAATCCGAAAGTTGGATTCATTTGAATCAAAAGTATGAAAGTGAAAAGAGCACAAAATGTCGTAAAAGAACTTAATCTTTATTACTTCATAACTCAAACTTTACAAAGTTTAAGAAAACGTTACAGCGGAATAAATACAAATGGTCTTATAACAACATTAGCTCTTATGACAAGATGATAGAACAGTCTTCTATCTGAACAAAGTCTTTAGTCTGTAACTCTTAGCTTCTTCTTTCCTCAACATAGCTCGGCCAACAACCGAGATTCGGCCAACAACCGAGATCAGAGGTCCGTTTCATTTATGGTTCTTTAAATGTATGTGCTCGGCTAATAACCGAGATACGGCCAACAACCGAGATCAAAGGGTCTATTTCATCCATGATCGTCTATCCTTGAACTACTCTACTTCACAATAATGTCTCAGCATGAGACAACTAACACAGAAAGTCACAAACAACGAACCTAAATTCAGTTCTAGCGCAAAACTGAATAAATAACATGGTCATTAATTCTAACAATTATAACATCCTATCATATTTTATTAAGCAAACAAGTTGTTCCCAACACAAATATTAAATGGGATTCAATTCCTCATTTAATAGCAATAATGCAAGAGAGAACCGTCCACTTGCCTTAAACGAGATATCTCCACTTAAAGCAATTACTTTCATCTCGAACGACGTGCATCCAAGACTCGAGCTCGGGTTGTACCGGAAAAGAATAGAGAAACAAATTATAATCAATTTATTTCCGTTTCAAGATTAACTACTACAAATTATTATGTCCTTATAATAATTTGTCAAACACTTGCTTGACTTAATCCGGCTTTAAAACTTAACCAATAGCAAGATTGATAATTCACGCTTTACAAAATTTAATACGAAAATCCAATCTTGAATAATCTTATCCTAAACATCATTCCAAAATATAAGTCAAGCTCGAAAGGCGAAAATTACCTAGCGACACGCTTTCGGGATTTGCTTGCACGCAAATCGAGGCGACACGCAAAACGAGGCAACTTGTGAATCAAAACGATCAATCGGAATCCATGTCACGCATACCGAGGCAAACACGGGTCCACACACTTTTCCTTCCCCTATTCTTTTCACTTTAATCCACATAAAAGCCGGAAAATCAGTGAGCGACGAACCAACTTCGTCGATGTCTAGCGGCTTCGTCTGACATCCGTTTTGGGCAATTCAAGCGACAGTTGAAAGCCCTAACTACCCTCTTCCTACTGTTGGCAACGGATGTTTAATTCTCCAAAGCAAGTCGGAGAACGAAGGTGATAAAAACAGCTCGTTGTCATCACGAAAGCTGAAACTGAAAAGAATAGGTTTGTTGAGCCATCTTTGTCGACTTGTGGAGGCGACACCAAGCATAGGGTGACGCGACTATAAGCGACAATTGAAAGCGCATGTTTCCACCTTCAAACTGTTGGCAACAGCTCCGCTATTGGTTGCCGGAAGACGGAGAACGAAGGCGACGAAAGTCACTCGTCAAAGCTGAATTTTCTGGGCAAAAGAAACCAGCAGACATGTTGGTCACGAAGGCCTGTTCAGCGGCGTCCAGCGGTGGCCTCGGGGCGGCAACGACGACGGGGGTGGTGGTTTTGGGAAGCCGGGGAACACCCCTTCCTACTGTCGGCAGTGGTGGGGGTGTTGGTGGTTGGAGTAAGGCGCACGAAGCCCGCGAACTTGGCTCGTCACGATTCCGGAAAAATCTGAAAAAACCAGTACCACGAACTGATTTGGTGGATTTTGGCTCGATTCTAGAATCCTTTCTCTACAATTGTTTGAGGGTTATTGTATAGCACTTAATCCTTGACATTTAGCAATTTGAATCACTCATTTTGGTTAAGAAACGAGCCCGCAATCGAATTTTAAATTTAGTACACAATTAGGTCAAAACTTAAGAACAAAGTCGGGATTGAAACAGCTAATCTCCACTCGTGTTCAACCACTTCTGTAATACTCGGGAATATTTCGATATTTTTTTTCTATTTTTACGCTCCTTGAATTTCATGTTGGGATTTCTTAGTTTATAAGTAATCTTGGATATATAAAAGTATTTGATTTTTAATTTTTAATTTAAAATAATTATATTTTGAAAAGTTTTTAACTTAGAAGTAATTAATAATTATTTCAGGGTAAAGTTTGTGGTAAAGGAAATTTGAGGGTAAAAATCGTGAAATTTCTATATATAAACCAACTTTACCACCTTTATATACATAATTGGACTTGCAATTTGTGGAGTTAGATAATATTAGAGAGAGAGAGGGTTTAGCCTGCGTGCAAGGTTCGTTCGTCGGGTCGGATTTTGGAGTTCAGGCGTTATTTGGTAAGTTTTAATTAGTTAATAATTTGTTTAGATTTTACTAATTTTTTCATATCTGGCTTTACAATTGATTGGATTTAAAAATCAGTCGATTTATAGTTCTCAGAGGGTATTTTTGATATCAGATTTATAATCGGTAAAAGATTTTAGAGTAATTTTAGGGTTTTGCTTTGTAATGATATTAGGGAGACCTTTGATCCAGTTTTTCAGAAAGGTTTGAACTAGAGAAATGTTCTTTTATATATCTAATATATTTATGTCAAGTTTTAAAGGATTTGGAATTATACACAAGAAGTTATAAAACATCCTGGCTTTTCATTGATTTTAGGGTTAGAGTTTGTAAGAGTTAAAAGGCTATTATTATTCATTGGGGGTTTTATATGCATATAGGAGCGTGAGTCCTAGGTTGTGATCAGAGACGAAGGGCAAAGACAGGCTATTTGTCTTAGACGGGGTTTCGCGTTGTATGATAATTAGTGGTTTCTGGGCGTTGGAAATTCGTCCTCAAGGTAAGTCGTTTACGACTTGCTCGGTTGCTGTTCAATTCATGTAAGATTTCGTGTCGTGCTCGTTGGATTAATTTTGGGGAACTAGTCCCTAATCGATTATTTTATGGAAAAAGTGTTTACTTGTGTGTGATATGTTTGTAAATGGATTTCATAGTGTTTTCATCTTATGAGAAGGTTGTAAACGTTTTCTCTATGCTGGTACCGTTCTCGGCATGGCCATGTGCGTAGTCCTCTGGGTTGAAGTGACGGCTACGTATGGTTCATGTGACAGAGAATCGTGCCCCTTCAAAAGAAAGCTATTTGTGTTTTGGGCAGTGCTCCAGTGGAGGCTGACCCGGGGTTAGAAGGATGGAAATGTGAAGGGTGGGAGGTCGCGCCTCGGCACCTGGGGCGTAGGATTGATAAGTGCCATGGAATGGAATGGAATGGAATGGAAAGCGGATGGTTGTATTGTTGTGTTTGGACTTATGCGTATGGATGTGTGTATGTGTGGTTTGTTTGTTTGTGTATGTGTGTATGTGTGGTTTGTTGTTTTGTGTATGTGTGATGTGTGGTTGGTATGTGTAATTATGGGGAAATTAAGTATGAATTTAGAATTGATATGTGTTGTATCCATGTAAATCTTACAGGTGTGTGTGTTAGGAATTTGATTGGTTTTTCAACATCTTACTAGTACTGTATGATTTCTAGCTTGGATTAGAATAGTAGATGACCCTTCAGGGATATGTTTTTTTTTTAGTTACAGGTAAGGACAAGGGACCCATGATGAAACCTCGGTAGAATGACGGTACGATTCGTTGAAGGCCGTGTCATTAGGGTTGGGTTTTGTCGGTAGTGATTACTTACATTGTATCTTTCTGTTTAATATGTAGATTTGGGTAAAGAAAGTATATTGGGTTGCTATAGAGTTTTTACAAGTAATATTGTAAGTTATGTTGGTTGGGTGTCATGCATGTTTTCTATACTTGGATTTTATAAATACAAGTTGGATGTTTTATTTATGTTTTCTCATCGTGCCCGAGTTGCAAGATCCTAGTGAACTTGTTGTCAAACTAGCTGAAGTAGTACCCGGTGAGGTCTACTACCGAGTAGCGCCCCTATGTAAAAATGGGGTGTTACAAATTGGTATCAGAGCGAGGTTGACAACAAGGGCACATGGAACTGACCAACAAGTGTACTCGAGGTCCAAATTAAAATAAAAACTGGCCGGTGATTTTAATGTTTTCTAATGGGTAGTCATATTGCATTTATGTGGGTAAATGACACGCCTCGACTTCGCCGCCATCGGCCGAGGATCTCATGTAAAATAGTAAGTTAAGTTGCTAACTTTTGATAAAAGTAGATTCTAATTGTAAGAGTTTTGTTTTGGGATAGCTCCATAGACTATAGTTGAAGCAGACAAAGATGGTAAAAGAGGAATCATGGTCAAGACCATGATAGGGGTTAAGTTAAGGATAAAAGAGGGACTCTTGTTGTTGGAGAACCACATAATATTTATTTTCAAGAAGAGCAATATGTTGGTGGTATGTTTTCTAATGAATATTGGGTAGTGGTCTGATGGGTGATCAAGTGATTGAACCCATTTTTTAAAGGTAAATGAAGTGGTTAAAACAGGAGGGGTAAGGTAATTCTATAGCGAATTCTTCTTAAGCACTTAAGATTTCAAGACTAATGGTGGTCATATTTGAGTTAAGAATGAGGATTGAAGATGAATGATGTTCGACTTGAGAAAACTGGAGCATTGTTTTAGGAAATGAACTGAGGATGCAGAGTGGAGAATAGGAAGAGAAGTAGTTAAACTTCTTTGAAGTTGATCATAGGAAGAGTATCAGATATGATTAGGCAAAAGACTTGACAAGGCTAAGCTATACAGTGATTGCATACATGGACAACATGATTGAGATAATCTGAGTATCAACTTTGATGTCATATGCTGCAAAGTCGTTTAAGGAAAAGTAGAAGAGGAAGAACTCAGTATGGTCTAGGGCAGGAACTAGCATTGGAAACATCCCTGTGAAAGTGGTTAACTAACAAGTTGAGACAACTTTACAGATATGTCAATAAAGGAATGACATTGGGTGTGCTAAAGTGGGGAGTGGAAGATGGAAAACTCTAGGATAAAGATGATTCTATTGTAGGAAGAGTTTGTGGACCAGTAGTGGTGTCATAGTTTGAAGTACCACTAGATATTGTTAATGTTATTCGAGGGGCGCAGCCATCGGGGATCGGGGATCGGGCCAGAATTGTTGACACACCAAATAGGGAAGAAGGGCAAGAAATGAAGAAAGGAAAAACTTGGGTCAAAAACATAATATAAATAAATAATGTTTCAAAAGAGGTCTTGGAGTTCAAAACACACCTCTAATCCTTTATTTATTATTATTTTTTTCTATTCTTTCTTTTCCCATTTTCTCCTTAAGAATATACTCCAAAGGTTCATCTTTTTACACTTTTACAAAATTTAAATTTTCCGCAATACAATTTAACTTGCCAAAAATTCATTTATAAAGAATGAATTTTCTTTTTGCAAGTTTTTATACATTTATAGCGGATTTAAATTAAGTGTAACCCTTCACTTATACTAACTCGAAAAGAATAAAGTAATATCTCTTTATTAAAAAGAGCGAATATTACATTAGTACCCCCTTAAAAATAGTTTCGTCCCCGAAACTAAGATAGACTAGGGTGGTACACGTATGAATACTGAAACGTATACTGAAGACCATTCTCTATCCGAAGAGAAATGATTTATCACTTAAGTACCCCCTTAAAGAATATTTCATTCTTTAACTAGGGTAAAACAACTCAGGAAAACACCTTTGCATAACTTGCTCGGTTTTCCAAACTTTCGCCTAAGAAACTTCTTTATCAAAGTACTTGAGGTTTCTTTACTACCATATTTGAACCAAAGTATTCCTACTAATGGCTCTTCCTTAAAACATAACTTCTTTACAAGGATGTCTCGCAATCCTTACTCGACTTTCCTCTAGATAAAATCTCAATATCGTCTTAACCAAGAACGTGAGATTCATCCGACTTATCCTTTCAGGAAAACAACATTTAAATGTTGTTATGGATTGGATAACACAATAAGTATGACAAGATAATAGCCTATCTTTCCAATTCATTCCAACCTTTCGTAAGGTTCAACATAACGAGGATGAAACTTATCTTGTTTCCTTATAAACAAGAATACATCCTTTGATAGAGTTACTTGACAAAATCTATCAACCATGTCAATTTAGCATCTCCTTGCTTCAAAATAACATAGAACTTTTACTAAACTTTGACTATCAAAGCTTGGCTTGGATATACTTATGTCCATTCATGGTCATCTTATATCCATCTTAATTTAAAACCATATCCTCAACATTACCATTCCAACCTATTGCATAAAACACTTCCAATCCAAGGAACTTCTAGCATAATTGTTTCCATTAACAATTATTAGCTCTTGTCATTGAAGAACGGTTAAAACTTTACTTGACGTCTTGACTTGTTGAGCAATCCAACTCTTAGGATCAAAACATATCCTCAAATGTCCATTCTCTACATCCAACAACTTATCAGGCTGAGATTGAACATCAATACTAATTTACATATCCAAACTCCAGACCTATGGAGGTCTGCTTAAAGTCCTCACTTGACCATCTTATCTCGAAGAGATTTAAATCTTCAGAGTAACATGAATGCAATAGTAACTAATGGACAAAACACTAGTATATCCTTTATTCCAAAGAAAGGATTACTATAGTATCATTTCTTAGAGAGGGCTCCATTCTAGGAGTTCATATCAACTTATTTCCAAGGATAAATCCGCTAAAAAGGCAATGACTTTCAAGGTCATGATGTCAAACAAGACGAACTATTAGCAAACTGCTTAGAGAATTCCACTAATCGTTGACTGAAAACAATCTCAAACTTTCAGAGAAGTACAAAGTTACTCCAGGTCCTTCGGAGACCATCAAAGATGTGTAAAGAATCTTACCAAATTTCTTTACTTATAATCGAACTATTTTGGAAAGCTTGACCATACTCCTTAAATAGTATAGGATACCAAGGATATACTAACTCAAAGGAGTTTTACAAGATACTAGATATAGCAAGTGCAATATTGCAAAAGAAAGCTTGCGTCTTTACATCTCAAAGAACTATACTTGCAAAACTTATATGATTGCCAAATCATACTAGAAATGTTTTATTCATTAAGACCCAAGTGAAATCACTTATCAAATGGTTATTTCCAAAATCCCATCACAACTTCTGTGCAAATCATTCAAACCTTGACAAGAAATGTAACTTCTACAAATTCCTTGTTTCAAACTTAAACCTGAGGAATTATGTGATCTTATTTCACCATGTGATCAGGATGGGGAAACAAACCAACATAACCCTTTACTGCATTCTCATAGGAATAAGACATGTAATCTTGCCTTACCATGTGATGAAGATGGAAGACAAAATACATTCTTACTCACCACTATGAAAACCGTAAAAATTTATTCATGAATTCCGTATATCAAATCAACATTTCTTTAAAAATTCCTACTAGAATTCTACAAAGTCCTAAGATTTTTCTCAAAAGAGAAAATCACAAAGCAATTTCAAATATCCCTTAAATCATAACAGCTTGACAGGAACTCGACATAGTCTACAAGCATACATGCTTTAACTTTGAATGTCGCTGAAACAAAGATTAGATACTTTATGAAGAAATGGGCGCGTCAAGCCAATGCATCAAATAAAATTGCTGACCTTAATTTCATGATGCTACTGACGCTTTGCCCTAGTTCTGTGCTGACATTTGCACATTAGCTGGCCTTACCAACTTGACCAAAGTTTCAAATCAAAACTGAGTCTCAAAGGAGCTAAAATAGTCCAATTCACTTCTGTGCCCCACATTTCCTTTCGTTACGATCTTAATACAAATCTCTGACATCGTCAAATTAGAAACCGTTTGTGAACTCTTTTTGACCTAATTCTTGATCAATCTTGTTTTGACCTGATTCAATGCCAAACTTCAGAAATAGATTGTGAACTCGTTTTAAACCAAAATTTGTGATTCAAGTTGCTAAATTTCGAGAAAGAGGTGATCTATAATAGTACTCAAATCAATTGTGGAAAAACCATTCAAGAATTGAGCCAAATTGAAGGTTTTAAGGCCCGAACTGATTTTTGCCCAGATTTTCAAAATTGGCGACGAACCAATTTTGACGTCGTCGAGCACCGTCGTATGACACCCATAGCCATCACAATTGCCGACAGTTGGCAGAGGGCGTTTCCGGCTTCCAAATGTCGCCACTTCCGGCAAATCTCGTGCCTTTTCGTTGCCACCACGAATCGACGAACGAAGCATGTCGACCACGTTTTACATGCTCTTGTTTGTGGCTGATAATTAGCAATTTCTGAGGAGATGGTGCGCCGCAGTCCCGTATCCAATCATGCCGCCACCACCGGCAACTCCGACACCGTTCCCCTCCTGTTGACGGCGGTAGCTACTCTCGAACATGGCTCTTACCATTTTTGTTTCGGACTACGCCATTGCCTCACGACTTTCATATTAGTAAGAATATTAAATATATATAGACATCACTGCAAATTGATAATTATTACTAACCAAATTATATTTTCTAAATGGATAAAAAATAAATGAAATTATGAATTTAGTTTTTTTTTAAGAAATTAAAAAAATATTTAGTTTTGGGCATGGTTGCAATTATTTTAGACATTTTCTTCATTTATTTGGGCATTGATGTAAATTTTTAAAAATGAGGGCATTTTTATCATTAGTAACTTTTTTGGGGGCATAAGTCACTATAAACAATTAGGGCCCGTTTGGTATTGATATCAAAGATATCAAATATCAGATATCGATATGGGTATCGGATATCAGATATCGGTGTGAGACTTGATATCCATACTTTTGTTTGGTATAATATAGATATCACTCATATCTTATAACACTTGTTTGGTAAAGTCTAGCTATCATATCTTAACTTTTATAAGATTAGTTTTTTAAGGATTAATTAATAGATTAAAATCTAATGTTACTCAAAGGAGAAACAAAAAACCCAACGTAATTGAAATCAAATGAACATTTTTGCACCAAAACGCAATTACCGTAAACATTAAAAAAAAACTCAGATCTGAGCGAGATATGGTGGATGAACGACTCCAATTTCAGGCGAAAGATGGACGACGCCAGTTCCGGGCGAAAGGCACAACGCTGTCGGCATCTTTCCTGTAGGCTATGGTCAAAACAAAAAAACCTCAGGTCTGGAAATTGTGGGGATTACTGTTCAAAAAAAATCTCAGATTTAGGAATTGTGGGGGTGACTGTTCGAATAAAAATCTCAGATCTGGAAATTGTTGGTGAAGTCTGGGAATGTATGAGCGTGAGAGTAAAGACGGGTAAGGAGAAGGAAGAGATATCAATGATATCCTCCAAAATTTTAGTATATCAAAATGGGAAGAATTGATATCCTGATATCAAAATGATATCAAGTGATATCCATATCTTAAAATGCCAAACATCAGGTATGAGTATAATTTATATCGATACCGATATCTCATATCAAGATATCGATACCAAACGAGCCCTTATATATTATCTTACATAAGAAAATAAAATACTATAAAATTTTAACATAATAAATGATAAATTATTTGTTATTTGAATTTTAAGAAAATAAAAATATTTTAGAATCTTAATTTAATAAATGATAAATTATTTTCTATTTAACTTATAAGAAATAAAATATTCTAGAATGTTAACCTAATAAATGATAAATGATTTTTTATTCGATTTATAAAGAAATAATAATATTCTAGACTCTTGATTTAATAAATCATAAATTTTTTATTATTTGATTAATAAGGAAATTACACATTAATATTTTTGCAACATTTTTTATTTCATTCACACAATCATTATTCTCATCTTTGCCTCAATTTAAAAATAAATTTTATGCATACTCAACTGCAAGATGATCTTGTTGAGCACTTATGGAAAAAATATGGAGCGAATTAGCGATTTACTAATTCATACATCATTTCTATGTTGTTGCTTAATGCTTATTAATAATAACTTGATCTTAATAATAATAAAATAAAATAAAAAAGAAAGGGAAATTAGATGCTTTTGGAGATTTGGAGATCACTCCAAATTTAGGGTGATCTCTACCCATTTTGAATAATATACAATTGGGTGAATTACAGGAAACCATCCTTTATATCATCTCGTTTACAAAAAACTACCCCTTATTTAGTTATTTATAACAAACCACCCTTTATTTATGTTTTGTTTTCAAACAACCACCCGAACCAGTATTCCATCCATTTCACCGTTAAATCATGGTCAAAAGACCAATTAACCCCTAAGTTAAATGATTTCAACTCAGCCATTACAAAATCAATTTAGCAAATGATTCCACATCGGTGTCTAGTGCGGTAACCAGATTGGAGTTAAATTTTGGGAGATCGTCTGCACCGAACACAGGATCGATTCCACCGGTAGGTACCAGGGGGACTCAAATCTGCATCTTGAGAGAATCAATATCCACTACAACGAGGTTAGATGCGAAAGGTTCGTTCCTAGAGCTATTCTCATGGATCTGGAGCCTGGAGTCGTTGACAACATCCGAGCTGGACCGTAGGGCCAGGTTTTCCGACTAGACAACTTCTTCTTTGGCCAGTCCTATAACATCCCCGACCAAAGTGTACACGTCATTCTTCATTCATATAAGATTAGTAGCATATGGATTGCATATTGGCATGATATATAGTGAGTTTTTAAAGGTAATATTTATTTTCTAATTAAGTTTATTATATTTTAAAAAAGTTTTTATGAAAAAGTTAATTATAAATTATTTCAGGGTAAAGTTTGTAGTAAAGAAGATTTGAGGGTAAAAGTGTAATTTTTGCCAAAAGTTTGCCGACTTACGAGATCAATATATATATATATGTCTCTTGTTGATTTTCATGAAAGCTATGTACACAATTAGAAAAAAAAAGAAAGAAGAGCCGAGAGAGAAAAAGAGAGGAGAGAAAGATTTGATTTTGTTGTTGCTGTTTCAATTGGTTTTAGTCCAAGATCTCTTCTATCGGGTTTTAATTTCGAAGTACAAGCGTGATTTGGTAAGTTTTAATTAGTTAATGGTTTATCTGGATTTTCCTAATTAGTTAATGGTTTATCTGGATTCTCTTTGTAATGTTATTAGGGAGCCCTTTGATCAAGTTTTTTAGAAAGGTTTGAACTAAAAAATGTTCTTCTATATATATAGTTTATTGATGTCATGTTTTAAAAGATTTGGAATTATGCATAAGAAGTTATAATGCATTCTGGCATTTCATTGCATTTGGGGCTAGAGTTTGTAAGAGTAAATAGCCTAATTTGCATTGGGTTACATATAGGATCCCAAGTAATAGATCGTGGACAGATTCAATGGGGAGAAATATAGTATCTATCCTAAACAGGTGAGTATAAACCGGATATTCAACCCTATGTGCTATGTGTGAAATATGAATATATGGATATATATGCTATATGTGGTATATGGATATATGTGATATATGAGCTATATGAGCTATATGGGTATATGTTCTATATGAGTAATATGGATAGATGTAATAGCTCTGAAATTTCCATAGTTTACACAAAAAGTATGTTAACAGATGGTATATGATATATGGTTACATGATGCACTTGATTGCATAGAATATTGCAATGAGATTAAAAGGACATGTGACTGTCTTGCCTTGAACTGTAATTCAGGAAATCTTCGGATTTATTTGTTAAAGCGACCTATGGGTCATACAAGATCTACGGATCATACAAGACCTACGGGTCAATATTCAGGAGATCTTCGAATTTCTTTGCTAAAGGGATCATAAGAGTGAATATTCAGGAAATCTTCGGATTTCTTTGTTAAAGGGACCATAAGAGTCCATATATAGTAAACCCGGGGCAGATTCAGGCTTGAACAGTTCACAAAATAAGGAATCAGAAACATCAGCATTTGCATAGAAAATTCATATATGACATATGTGTATTATGTATGTATATGTACATGGACTAAATGTTTGAGTCTGTGTGAAATAATTGATGATGGTTTGTATTGACTGATTATGCGACTCACGCAAATCGCAAAACAGTTTTTCAGGTTCAACTAGTTCTTATTGGCGTGTCTCTTTTAGAGGTTACATTCATACAGGTCGGCCGGCTGAAGCTCAATCTAACCTTCTCCTCCTCATTTTGCATCATAGACATATGAGTTGTAATATAAAGTTAGAGTAATAGATGTTTTAGTATGAGTAGTAACGGCATAGAAATTTGTGTGTGCAACCTTTTATGGTTGTTAATTCTGCTTTGTGCTTATATGGATAATTTCTATATGTGAATTATCTTTTTATATAAGGGATAAGTTATTACAAAGTATACATCACAGGGTATAGGGTTGATGCAGTGAAGCCTGCCATGTCTCAAACCGACGTCGATGAGTTGATTCGAGTGCCTTCTGACGGACCAATCACAAGAAGTTGAGCTAAGAAGATTGCTCAAGGCACAACAACGATCTTGGTTCGATTGGCAGCGGTTATTGAAGAGCCTAGCAAGGCGAAGTGGGTCTCGTGCATTTGACATCAATTGAGCCCGGATTCCATGGATTGATTATATGAGGGCCGAAAATCACTATTTCTTTATTTAGAAACATGTATTAATTTGTCTCACTTTAGGGCTGAATTTAGTAAGTGACCGGGTGAGATGAATTGGTATATGGGTCAATGTCAACCCTTTGACTTGACCATTCTAAATTAAAGAAAATATCTTATTTATTTTATTATGAACAATTTCTATTTATTTTAATAATGTAGAGAAATCAGCCAATAGGCTTATGTTAGTTGGTTGATCTTCTCTCTCCTGGTTGTTAGAGATATTTTTAGTTTGTTAGAGATATTTTGAGTTTGTTAGGATTATTTCCTTAAATAAATAAATCAGCCATGATTTATTTTATTTAAGGAAATCTAGTTAGATTTATTTAGATATCTTGGGAAGCAAGCAAAGGAGGCTCATTCTCCCCATCTAGGGCCGGCCACCCCCCTTCCTTGCTCCCCAAGTATTAGCTTTTGTATTCTCTATAAATACTTTCCAGTTTCATTAATAAAAATCAGCTTGAGAGAGATTAAACCCAAATTGGTTTAATCTATCTCTTGGGCCCAAAAATATATTTGTGAGAGCTTTGATTTCTGCATTGATCGATCATCATCATCACCGACTTCTCTCTCTTTGTTTTTGAGTTTAATTCAGTTTATTCATTCAAATTGATCAATTGATTAGTTCTAGTCTTGATTGTTAAAGATCAAACTAGTTCATCAATTGGATTTAGCGTTAGAGCCAATCCAATTGAACTATCCCTTTTGATTCAATCTTAAGTGTTCAAACCAGATTTGACTCCATTCAATTTCGAAATTCTCTTACTTGCGCAACAAGGAATCTGAAGTTGAAAGCTTTTGTAGGTTGGAATCATAATTTCTGGCAAGATCGGGACTTGTGTGGGTCATATACGAGGTTTCTGAGGAGTAATCCGAGGCGATCACGTATCAAGGGTTGTCACAAGTCCGGTGCCGGAAACAACTAGGCTAAAGGTCACTACATCGAAGGTGCTGAACTAATCGACTCTATTCTCGATGTTGTTCGTAAGGAGGCCGAGAATTGCAATTGTTTGCAAGGCATGCGCAGGCACGGATTTAGAGGTGGGTTGGGGTATGCTGCAGCCCACCCCAAAATATATTAGAGTTATATATATTAAAGATGTTTTTATATCTCAACTGAAATATATAGGCCAGATGGTAAAAACATGGGGCGACTTCCAGAAGTTGAAGGTTTGAACCTGGTTAAATAGTCTCTGTCCGTTGGCCTTTTTAAGCACGATTTCACATCCTGACATAACCCATCCCACTTGTTTTTTCTTTATTTTTTTTAAATCAATTCCCTTTTTTTAAAAAAAATCAAATCTCCACCCCACTTCTTTTTGTTAATTTTTTTAGGGATTTTCCTTTTAGTACACTTGAACTTTTGACTTTTTCTTTTGGTACCCAAGAGAAAAAGTTATTCCTTTTGGTGCCCCTACAGTTTTATAAAAATACTATTTGTAACCTTAAATGTGCTACATCCAAATTCCATCCATTTTTTTAACTTCTCCGTTAATAAATTCATAAAAAAAATAAAAAACCTACCTATTTCTCTCTCGACATTTCCTATTTTTATCTCTCTCGACAGTACAGACGAGCCAGTGAGGTCGAGACCACCACGAAATTCCGTTGAATCCGAGCCAGTTGCGTGAAGAGCAGGACATCACGGAAGGCCAGGACGAGACGAGTTAGGTGTTGTAGATCAAATCCAGCCCATTTTGAGCCTATTGCCAATGCATCAAAGGAATACATGACTTTGCGAGGTATAAAGTCCAATGGTATGATGACAAATATGAACTTGACTTCATTGTCATATTTGATTACTTTGCGAGGTATAAATGCTAGAGTACTGTTTGACAGAGATCGAGTACTGATTGCTACTTTGTAGATTCGACCAGTTCTGAGATAGAAAATTACAAATGCACAAGTAAGAGATGGAAAGTTGATAGAAATTATTGAACATGCCGGTTCATCAAGGTAGAGAAACACTATTTGACATTCAGGATGAAACATTGATGTTTGGCTCAAATTTATAATGTCTTCCATGTTAGTATGTTACGACGGTATCAATTTGATCCATCACATGTGCTAAAAGATTCAGAAGTACAGCTTGCAGAAAATCTGAGCTATATAGAAGACCGATCATGATAGCCGATTACAAAATCAAATAGTTGTAGAGGGGGATTTTGAAAGTAATTTAGAAGATAGAATCATGGTATAGAGGAAACAACTTGAAAAACAGAGGATCATATGAGAAAGTCATATGAAGAGATAGCGAATTTTGAGGACAAAATTCTTATAGAGGGGGAGAAATGTAACATCCCCGACCAAAGTGCACACGTCATTCTTCATTCATATAAGATTAGTAGCATATGGATTGCATATTGGCATGATATATAGTGAGTTTTTAAAAGTAATATTTATTTTCTAATTGAGTTTATTATATTTTAAAAAAGTTTTTATGAAAAAGTTAATTATTAATTATTTCAGGGTAAAGTTTGTAGTAAAGAAGATTTGAAGATGAAAAGTGTAATTTTTGCCAAAAGTTTTGCCGACTTACGAGATCAATATATATATATATATATATATATATATGTGTGTGTGTGTCTTGTTGATTTTCATGAAAGCTATGTACACAATAAGAAAAAAGAAAGAAAGAAGAGCCGAGAGAGAAAAAGAGAGGAGAGAAAGATTTGATTTTGCTGTTGCTGTTTCAATTGGTTTTAGTCCAAGATCTCTTCTATCGGGTTTTAATTTCGAAGTACTAGCGTGATTTGGTAAGTTTTAATTAGTTAATGGTGTATCTAAATTTTCCTAATTTTTCCAGATCTAGATCTACAGTTGCTTTTGTTTGAGAAATCAGTTGATCTATAGTTTTCAAAGGGTGTTTTCGATATCGATTTATATTCGAAAAAAGATTTCAGAGTATTTTTAGGGTTTGTCTTTATAATGATATTAGGGAGCCCTTAGATCAAGTTTTTCAGAAAGGTTTGAACTAGAAAAATTTTCTTCTATATATATAGTTTATTGATGTCAAGTTTTAAAAGATTTGGAATTATGCATAAGAAGTTATAATGCATTATGGCATTTCATTGCATTTGGGGCTAGAGTTAAGAGTAAATAGCCTAATTTGCATTGGGTTACATATAGGATCCCAAGTAATAGACTGTGGACATAGTCAAAGGGGAGAAATACAGTATCTATCCTAAACAGGTGAGTATAAACCGGAGATTCAACCCTATGTGCTATATGTGAAATATGAATATATGGATATATGTGCTATATGTGGTATATGGATATATGTGATATTTGTGCTATATGAGCTATATGGGTATATGTGTAACACCCCCTTACTTACCCTGGAGGTATTACCGCCAGTATCCCCGATTAGGACTAAACCAGAGTAACCAAGGCTTTAACCTGACAGAACTTACTAGAACAAGGTAAATGAAACCATTTAAAACCTAACAAAACTAAGTAAAACTTTACAGCGAAAAAGAGAATAAAAGGTCTTATACAAGCCTTAACTTAAAAAGAATTAATAAATAAATAGAACAACGTTCTATTTAAACAAAATCTTTATCAAGTCTTTCTTAAGTTCTTATTTCTGAAGCTCAGCTTCGCTTTGAAGTAGTTCAACCATGATCTTCACTCAAGTATAGCCATTGGAAACCTTTCTTCAACTTTTGGAGCTTCAAACTTCTGAATCCGCCTCTTGAATCAACTTTCAAGAAGAACTTGATGTGCCGTAAACCAACGATGGACACCAGCTGACCATAAAAAAAAGAAGATGGACGGGTTAGTCTAATGAAAGACTAAGCAAGTGGAGAAACTAACTTGGTTCTTATTATCGTAACTAAACATATTGGCATCAAAATCCGAATATACTCAGATTATGATCCAACAATTAGTAGTCTTATAGAGAATAAGAAGGAGACTTGCATGATCAAGAGAGAGAACACCACCGCTTGTGGTTTCCTTTACGAAACATGAACAATTGTTGGACATAGCATTTTGAAAAGCCTCCATCGACTAATCAGATTGACTTAATCAACGTTTGATTAAGAATTATTCGTAACCGGGAGCAAGAATGGTTATCGAATAGACTAACCATTCGGGTACATTAATGTGCCTAACGCACTTATCTTATACTACTTTCAAAACTTTTCACAAACAAGTTGGCAACTTTTAATCGGCTCGAACTACTGCCGGTGGAACACAATACTATTGAGGTCAGAGGGCCTGTTTAATCCTTGAACAACGAATAGCATGGGTCCCAATGATGGAGAGATTAGAGGGCCTGTTTCATCCATAATCCACTACCAACACATATTGAATAGAACACAATACTATCGAGGTCAGAGGGCATATTTCATCCTTGAACAACAAATAGTACGGGTCCCAATGATGGAGAGATTAGAGGGCCTGTTTCATCCATAATCCACTACCAACACATATTGAATAGAACACAATACTATCGAGGTCAGAGGGCATATTTCATCCTTGAACAACGAATAGTGCGGGTCCCAATGATGGAGAGATTAGAGGGCTTGTTTCTTCCATAATCCTCTACCAACACATATTAATAAATGCACTTAGCTAGAGTGCATAGTCGCTCCTCAAGCGTAAAGCGACCATGGTAATGACCTAAGTTTTAGGGGATGCCTAATACGAGTTTTAAAGAGATGTTTCCGAGACTAAGCACACATCCCTGAACTAAGTTAATCCATATCAATGTCTCAGCATGAGACAACTAAACATACAAGGTCACATACAACGGACCTAAATCCAGTTCTAGTGCGAAACTGAATGAATAACAATATGGTCATTATTTCTAACAAAAGAACAACCTATCATATTTTATTAATCATACAATTTGTTCCCAACGCAAATATTAAATGGGATTCAATTCCTCATTTAATAACAATAACGCAAGAGAGAATCGTCCACTTGCCTTAGAAGGCGTGCTCAACGTCCTTAGCGATTCAACAATAATCTTTATCACCCTTCTGTCAAATATAACAAAATATTTCTCAACAACGAGCTGATGAATAAAATTCTTAGTTGTACTCTCAACTCCTACAACTTCCTAATCGATAAACGATTTGATTTCCGAATATCGATTCATAAATAAATTCTTAGTTATCATGCTTTGAGGAGCCATCTTGGCGGAATTATAACTAATTATCCTCTTCACTTTTAAAACAATTTTCCAAAAAAAATTGTTCATTAGCAACAATTCTTAAAGGTGACCAAATCTCGGATCAAACGGATTAACAACGAATCCCGAGTAATTATCCGAAGTCCTTTACCTGCCAATCGGTATCAAAACTTGTATTCGCTATAATTGAAGATCCTGACATCCGTTTCTCGAGCGGTTTGAACTTGTGAGACTGTATCAACGTCAAGATTATAAAAAACATAAGTTTAATTAGCAAAGCGTAACCGAAAGGTCCTTACGATGGCTCCGTAATCAATCGGCTAATTAATTTCGATCGTAAATACCTTCACTCGAGCCCATGGCTCGTTTAGCTCGATAGTGGTTCGATCCCCGAGCTCGAGGGTGGCTGGGCGTTGCCCGGGAGTAACCCTCGTGATGCGTGGTGGTCGGAGCAGAGGTGATCGCCGATGATGACGTTTGGCGATGCAACGAAGATAACCGACGGTGTGAATTCATTCTCTCGAGCCATTCGCTCCGCCTGATTCTTTCATGGTTCTGGTTTTTGCCTCAGCTCGAGTCCAAGGAGAGGAAGAAGATGAGGCACAGGGGATGGTGGAGGAAGAAAGGCGAGGCAGAGAAGGCAGGGGAAGAGGGTGTAATCTGCGGTGGAGAATTCAGCTCCCCAAGTCCGTCGTTCATCCTGTTGGGACGTTGTTGGGACCTCTGGTTCTAAGCAACGGATCAACGATTCACTTCTCTTTAAGTTTTGATAATGACAAATACCATAGGGAACTAATGTGGTTTGTTCAAGTATTTCTAAGGAACACAGGTACAGCCAAGAACTCCTATGAATGACAAAGCCACTACTGGCCACAATGAAGAGTTTCCATCAAGGGAACTCTGAAGAGGAAAGTTCCCATGAAGTGGGAACTCCCAGAAACAAACAAGAAAACACAAGCTTACAACGATGAAGAGTTTCCATCAAGGGAACTCTGAAGAAGTCAGTTCCCATGAAATGGGAACTCACATGTGAAGACAACGACAGTTCAGCGCAGATCGCGGGATTCTGTCTCAGACAGCCAGAGGGAACAGTCTGAGGATCAGAATGTCACGCTTCATCCAACGGTCCGATTGATTCAAGAAGTTGACCTAGTTCAAACCAAAGTCACATGTGAAGAAAGTACAACTTGGGCATCAAGCAAAGGGCATTTTGGACACAAACGAAAGATGCGACTGCCCAAGCTCAATGGACTATAAAGCCAAATGAATAGTACTCGGTCTGAGTACTTCTCCCAGAACTTACAAACACCCACATCAGAGAAAAGAAAGAAAAGGAAGAGAAGTCCCCGCCGGCGAGTGTGTGATCTCGACGACGGTGAAGCTGAAGTTCCCTGGAGCAAGGGAACTGAGAAGTCAGCGTAAGGTTTGAATTACTTGTGTTTTGCTGTTGTGAGCTTAGGAACTCAGTTGAGAGGATTTACTAGTGTTGCTAGAGTTAGGAAGAACTTGTAGGAACATAGAAGTGTAAATCCGGCTGTGTAACTAAGGAACAAAGCAATCAATATAAGTAAGTCATTCAAAATCCTCCAAGCGGAGGTAGAGGTTTACCCATACAACTAGTTGGTTGTAGTGGGGTTCCTCTATAAAGGAACTGTGCCTTTCACTGTTTTTATTACTTGCGATTATTTACTTCCGCTGCCTTGGGAACAGCTTAATTGCCAGTTCCCAAGCTCACTGCTAACCGATTACGATCCAACACATCCTCATTCTCGTACCCTCTGATTCTAACCAAAAAAAAATAAACGCAGAGCCTATCCAAAGAAAGACATCATCTTTCCTTCCCCACTAAGAATTGGAAGTCGTCTTGATGGAATTTTTCCGTGTCCAATCGGGACTCGCGTTAAAGCGGTAAAATTATGTACCTCGGGTGGAAAAACTTACTAAACGAAAACGTCCCGTAAATTATGTAGACCAATAAAACCAATTTTCCTTGATTTTATCTTGCTACCTTCAATTTTTAAGGCTTCCGTTTCGCATTTTAAATCCCTTATAGTACATAATTTAAAAGACGGCTTATCCAATAAATATTCTTTTTCCACTAAAAAATCCTAGAATCCACACCGATCCATAAAATCATTTCTTTGTGATTTTAGGATATCACCAAGAATTTTCTAGGATTTAATCTCCAACAAAAATATTGGATTAAGCGTTAAAACGGACAAAGAGGTTAAAAAAGATATCCGAGAAAAAATTCAAAAATATCCTCAAAAACCACAGTTATTACAATATGTTCTATATGAGTAATATGGATAGATGTAATAGCTCTGAAATTTCCAGAGTTTACACAAAAAGTATATTAATAGATGGTATATGATATATGGTTACATGATGCACTTGATTGCATAGCATATTGCAATGAGATTAAAAGGACATGTGATTGTCTTGACTTGAACTGTAATTCAGGAAATCTTCAGATTTATTTGTTAAAGCGACTTACGGGTCATACAGGATCTACGGATCATACAGGACCTACGGGTCAATATTCAGGAGATCTTCGGATTTCTTTGCTAAAGGTACCATAAGAGTCAATATTCAGGAAATCTTCGGATTTCTTTGTTAAAGAGACCATAAGAGTCCATATATAGTAAACCCGGGACAGATTCAGGCTTGAACAGTTCACAGAATAAAGAATCGAAAACATCAGCATTTGCATTTGCATAGTAAATTCATATATGACATATGTGTATTATGTATGTATATGTACATGGACTAAATGTTTGACTCTGTGTGAAATAATTGATGATGGTTAATATCGACTGAGTATGCGACTCACGCAAATCGCAAAACAATTTTTCAGGTTCAACTAGTTCTTATTGGCGTGTCTCTTTTAGAGGTCACATTCATACAGGTTGGCCGGCTGAAGCTCAATCTAACCTTCTCCTCCTCATTTTACATCATAGAAATATGAGTTGTAATATAAAGCTAGAGTAATAGATGTTTTAGTATGAGTAGTAACGACATAGAACTGTGTGTGTGCAACCTTTTATGGTTGTTAATTCTGCTTTGTGCTTATATGGATAATTGCTATATGTGAATTATCTTTTTATATAAGGGATAAGTTATTACAAAGTATAAGTCATAGGGTATAGGGGTGTCACAAGTCCGGTGCCGGAAACAATTAGGCTAAAGGTCATTACATCGGAGGTGCTGAACTAATCGACTCTATTCTCGATGTTGTTCGTAAGAGGCCGAGAATTGCAATTGTTTGCAAGGCATGCACAAGCACGAATTTAGGGGTGGGTTGGGGTATGTTGCAGTGCACCCCAAAATATATTAGATTTATATATATTAAAGGTGTTTTTATATCTCAACTGAAATATATAGTCCAGATGGTAAAAACGTGGGGCGACTTCCGGAAGTTTAAGGTTCGAACCTGGTTAAATAGCCTCTGTTCGTTGGCTTTTTTAAGCACGATTTCACATCCTGACATAACCCATCCCACTTATTTTTTCTTGCCATCATGAATCACTCTCCTATTGAATAACCATGGTCTACCTAACAAGATATGAGTGCATTCCATGTTTACCACATCACACATGATATCATCAACATAATTGCCTATGGAAACACGGACTAAACACTGATGAGTAACTAAATTATGACCATCCGAATCATTTATGCCATTTATACCATAACTAGTAACCCTAGGTTGAGTTTTCAATTACAAGTGATCAACTACCTTAGCATTAATAATGTTACAGCAGCTACCACTATCAATTATCATGCATAACACTTGATTCTTCACAGTACACCTAGTATGAAAAATGTTTTCCCTTTGATCTAGCCTAGGTGTTTCTTGTAAAGTAAGAGTACGCATTGTTACCAAGGTTAAAGGCTGTTCGGTGTAATCCGGTTCAATGGCCTCCACGTCTTCTTCTTCTTGTCCATCGCTCTCCTCCTCCACTTGATTTGGAGGTATTTCTTCACCACTAACATATCCTCCATTAGTGGTAAGGAGCACTTGTTTCTGATTTGGACAATCCTTAGCATAATTGATGAAAGGATCGATGGAGGGGATGATGGTGCAAAGAGATCGCCACGAGAATCCAAGGAATTCCGACAACAAACACCACGCAACTGACCCGTCTTCAACTAGATGGATCTTCCTCGTCCGAACTCGGATTTGAGTGATTCCAATTCTAGAAGTTAGATCTCTGAGTCTAGTTTAATCCCTCAAAATATGATAGAAAGATGATGTGTGGATTGAAAGTTATGTCGAATTTACTGAGATGGTGCAGAAACCTCCGAGATGGATGATGGTTCGAAAATGGAGAGAACAAGGGGATATGGATGCTTGATAACTTGGATATGACTCACCAAGCTCTCAAACAAACTAGGATGCTCAAATTGTCGGATATGACTCACCAACAATTGAACACCGAGAATTGAACGAAACAAAACAAGAACTTTGAATTGAAAATGCAAGGAAAAGAGAAGCAAATTTCGTCCAAGTCTACCAAGGGAGGAGGGGGATGGACGACCATATAACCTAGATAACAAGCCTCACAAAATCAGCCCCCTCATTTAAAGAAAATTACAAAAACAACCCATAAAAACCGAGAGCACATTAATCGTCCTTAACCGTTAAGTTGTCACTTATCGAACCATGATGTATCATAAGACTCCAACTTTCACCTTTGCTAACCAAAGTCCAACTTATGAGCCATGAGCTCCTCCTTGATCTTGTCAAGAATTTCCCTAGCATGTGCTCGAGTGATGCGCCGAAGATAGGGCGTGATACCTTGACTTGGCTTCTTAGCGCCTCGGACACCGGCCTTGGATATTTGTCCAAGTGAAGACCCTCCTTTGTCGTGCAAATTGAACTTGTCTTTAGGGCTGAGATCTTCACTCAAATCATGGAGCATAGTCCCTTTAAAAGTGCCCGAAGAAGTGGTACCATTCATCAAAGGCCAAGGCGTGCCAAGGTCGGAAATCAGCGTGTGCAACGGCGCCCCAATATGCACGGTACTATGGAGTCATGACTCGATAGATGGAATCACATCAATAATGACCTCTTCCTTGACACTTGTAGCACACAATGTCACGTGCTCTTTGCTGGTTTTGAGGTGCATTTGTGGGACGCCTTTGGCCTTGAGAACCTACTGGTTTTGGTGAGCTAAAAGCTCCCTTTTGCTGCAAAGAAGGGTTAGACGCATAAGAACGGAATTTGAACTAGGATTATAATTATACCTCTTTGGAGCATCCAAGCTTCTTTCTTCTTCCTTTGTTGCTGCTCATATAATAGTTGGGCTGAATGTACTAAGGCATTGAGATCCTTGATTTGTTGAATCTCCAATGTGTCTTTGATGCTTTGATTCAGTCCAGCCATGAATTGGGTCCTTAGAGACCATTGGGAATGATGAATCCCCGCTTTAAAGCTCAAATCCTCTAGCTCGTTGAAGTACTCAGTTGGAGACTTGGTGCCTTGTTTGCATGTAACAACTTTAAGCCTCATGTGCTCAGTGTGTTCTTCTGGCACATACTTCTCTCTCATTACAAACTTCAGCTGCTGATGAGGTATTTTCAGTGGTCGTTAATACCTATCAAACAAACCTAACTTAACCAACTCAGTAGAGCGGCAAGTAAGGATCGAACCCACAAAGACTCGTGTAAATGTGTTATTTCTTAAGTGCCAAGTAACTAATATGGGGGGTTTGTTGATTGAAAGTCTAAACTACTATGCAAATTGAAAACTAACTATGAATGTAAATATGATTGAATTTAACAAATGTGAGAAAAGCATGTTCAACTAATTAGATCCATCATGATATTGCTTTATTGATCATCAATTCTCTTGATTCTCTTCTCACTTGAACAATCTATTGTGGATAATGATCCTACTAAGGATTAAAACCCAAACTTCATATTTAGTTGATAGAACTACCAGTCTAACAAACCTAATTATTTAACAACCTAGAAGACCTTCTACATTCAATTAAATAACAGCATGAAGATTCAAGTTATCAATAGAAACAAGCACCTAGAGCAACCAGACATCTAAGTGACTTGTGAATTTATTCCCTACTTTAATCAACTTGCCCAACCGGTACTAAATTAATTAAAGTCTACTCTTAATCAGATTAACTCTAACCAGTAATTAATCAGATTCAGTTTTAACTAGAAATTCTATTAGGTGATCAATCTAACAAAACCCTAGTTTAGATTCAATTAAGCACATGGAATAATTTCTATTCAAGTTCGTTGAGAATAAATCTAATCTCACAATCATACACAAATCATGACTTCACTAATTAGTCAAACACAAGGAAAATTAGCAATGCATAATTAAATTGAAATCAAACTTACAAAGGTTCAAAGTCTTCCTTGAGAGAAAACCCTAGCCTCCAAAAGTGTGATCAAAAGTTAACAAAAATAAAACTAACATAAAGTATTTATATGTCTACTAAAAACAACCCTCATAAGATATAATAAACCACAATACTCGGATAATCACAAGCCCAAAAACCAACATGCCAAAGCCCAAAACCAATCTTCGGCCCAAATCATTTGTCCGTGTGAAGCTCCAGATTGCGCGACATCGGCCTGGAATTGTGCGGCCGTGCAATCGCTACCCCGCGCTTTCCCCATTCAGTTGGGATTGCGCGGCTTGGTTGCTCAGGATCGATCCCGAGCACTTGGCTTTGCTTTTGGCTCGGTTTTTCTTGTCTTGGCTCTTCTCCTAGCATGTCCTAGCTTCCTTAGCTCCTTTGCCCCGTCCATCACCACCATGATCCATCTGTACTTGCCCCGTTGTTGCTCCTGAACCTAAAAACCTGTAAAACCGAGCAAACCAGCGCATAATACCCGACAACACAAAAAACTAAAAACTACATAAAAACTAACCTAAACCTAACCAAAACATATATAAAACATGCATCTAAACTACTCCTATATGCAAGCTATCAAATTCCCCCATGCTTAACCCTTGCTTGTCCTCAAGCAAGACATAAATCCAATCACACCATAGAAATGCAATCTTACATCCATTTCAAATCAAACAAACATTTCACATGTAATTAAAAACTCAACCAAGACTTCTCAACATGCATTATGGTAAGCAAAAAGTAAAGACCATTCATTCATTCTAGACCTCACCAAGGAAATTGTGTTTACACTCAACTCTCAAGTGTATAAAGGACGTGTTTCACTCGAAAATCACCCATGAAAACTAGACTACCATATGCTTGCATCAGAGTTCTAAATCTCCACCGCTGAGGATCAAATACATAACAAAAATCATGAGGTCTTTTTCCGGCTTGTAATGGGGCCAAGGTAAAGAGAAATTTGGAAGAGATAACATTTGGCCTGTGGTGCTAAATCCGGGATAAAGAAGAACCAATCCTAAACCCAAACCTTACACTTTACTTCACATAACACTTCCCAACTTCCACTTTACCAACTCCATACATTTACATTCAAACACTTTGCTTCTCTTTTTTTTTCTTTTGCCTCTTTTCAACTCTTTCTTGACTAATAACAATTTAAGCAATTTTTCTTTTGCTTTGCACATACTTTTCATCTTCATTTTTTTTCACTTTGAAACCAAGAGTTTTATTTCCTCTTTTCTCCCACTTTTTCTCCAACTCCCCCATACTTACATCAAACTCACACAAAATACAATCACAACCTAAAGTCCTAAATCCCGGATTATGGGTCAAGCTTATTCACTATGGATCATTTTGTGGAGCTAATAAAAATAAGCTTCAAGCTTAAAAGAACGGGGTGTCAAAAACATGGATCTTGTAGGGTAGGAAGGGAAATAATAGGCTTATAAAGAAACATTGCCTCAATCATTTTAATGTCATGCATTCAATCATATAAAGCAGTCTCGAAATAGAGTATTAACGCAAGTTCTAGAGCTAGATAATCATGGTGATACACTCAAGAATGTAGAGAACAATATAATCATGAAAGGCCAAAAATATCTCACAAGGCAAAATTTTTTTTCTAGAACTTCAGAATGAATCAAATACTCAAGCTAAATACATGCTCCATCCTATAGTCAAGGTAATCAATCAATGATCATGCTTATATCATATCCACTTCAGTAAATCATGCAAATCATGGGTTAGAACTTATACTTAACTTAGAAACACAAGAGGAATCAAACAATGGGGAAATAAGAACCTAAATGCAATATTTTTGTATTTTTTTCAAGTTTTTCTAATTTTTTTTCAATTATAATCAATGCATGCAAAAATTTTAAACATGACCTAAACTAATGCAATTATATGCAATGCAAAACAAGTAATCCCCTTCCCCCATGCTTAAAACATACTTTGTCCCCAAAGTATAGTAAAAAGGTAAAGAAAGAGAAAAACTCACAGAACCTAGTTGTTTGGCGGGTAATAGGGCGGAAAATCCTGCGGTGGCGGTGGCTGGTACTCCGGATGAACCTCTGGCTGCGGTGGATAGTACGGTGGAATCTCCTGAGCTGGTGGCGGCTGGTATGGTGGGAACTGAGGATATGGCGGATCTGGAAATGCATACTGAGGATACGACTGATGAGGCGGATAGCCCGCTGAACTCCAACCATCCAATCTAGTGTTGAGCAGTCTGAACTGCTCATCCTGGCGGGCCTGAAAAGCAACAAGCTGCTGATCCTGATGAGTTTGATATGATGTGAACCTCTGATCCACATAACCTTGCATGTTCTGGAAGCTCTGATCGATGTGAGACGTCATACTGTTGTAGCGCTGCGTGTTGTCCAGTTGCATCTGTCTCATCATCTCCATCATCTGACTGTACTGTGTATCAGAATACTGGCGATCACCTCCAGCAGGTACAGACTGTCGCTCACTGCTGGTTATCCTCCTCAGACTCATCCTCCTCCTCTGTGTCGACATACTCAGCAGATTCTTCCTCTTCTTCTTCTTCTGCAGCCATGGTGAAATCGTCATCCATTTCCTCCTCTTTAGACTCCTCAATAACAACTGGGGCCTTATTTTTACCTCTAACTGGGCCCCTGACATCAGTCACATCCAAATCTCCATCCCGAACCTCAATGAACCAGTTATTCGGGCTGTTCCCTATCTTCACTCGGCTTCCATCAGGAAGCTTCATTACTTTCCCAGAATCCCCAAACACCCAATAGTAGGAGTTCCTGTAAAAATAGAGTACACCCATCTTCTTGAGCATAGTGAAGTTTATAGCTACCGGTGGAATGTCAACCTCTAACCTACTCAGATCAATGCCAAAGTGCTTGGCCAGATGGGTCACAATCCCCCAATACAAATAGCTCCTCCACCCTTGTTTCCAACATGGTACATATGATTCATCAGCATGGCACCCAAACTCATCCTTTTCCTCTTCAAACAAGCTGCCAACACAGCCACATCTTTCTTTGGGCAGTTATTTCCACCATCACCCCGCCCATTCATACTACCAGCAATAAATCGTTGAAAAATTTTGACGGCGGGATGAGTGATGGGAGATGCCTTTTCTCGGGTTGGGTTATAAGTGGGTCGCCCAGTTATGGCTTTCCAGAAATGTCTGTCAGCCCATGTAGCACTAGTTTCAGTGAGCATTACATCACTATCATATATATGAAGGAACCCAAATGCCCGGTTGACCTCTTTCAAGGTCATCTTCCTCCTTACACCTCCGAGCCAGAACTTAATCTCTCCTTCTCCTCTAAAATCAATGGACAACGTACTCAGAAACTCCAATGTTAACCCTTTGAAAGTGGGTTCACATAACTTCAAGAACTCGCCCATATGCAGATGCGCCCCTATCTCATTCAACAGATGAGAAATCCCGATCTCATTCATCAGGTTCCAGTCAATGAACCTGGTTGCTTTCCATTCCCTGTCTTTCAGATGCTCAAACCGGATCACATGATTATTCTTTGCTAGACTGATCCCAAAAGTTTCGTGGGTGGTTTCTCCCACCACAGCAGGGGGAGCGTAAGCATCTCGGGATGAAGACACATTATCTGTTCTACTTCTTTTCGGAGCCATAATATCAGAAATTCACAGAAACCTGCACAACACCACAAATGGACCAAGCAAACACAATTTTTTGTTGTCCCGGCAAGGACAACCACAACAATATTTCATAGATAATCACTCAAACGCTCACTTCCCCAACTACCTAAAACTATTTAATCAAAATTTAATTAATTTTTAATCAAATTATAGGTGATTTTCGAATTTATGCAAAAAGCTCAAATAAAACACGAATCTATACTAGAATCATGCAATAAACGAACTTTTGTGAAGAACTTAAGCCTAAATCCGAGCCTAAAGGGGTCAAATTCGGGTTTTTCTAGCCAAACCTGGATCTAGATTTAACGAATTAAAAACCGAAATTGAATGGGGATTTTGAGAAACTTACTTGAATCCTTGTTGATTGTGGAGTTGTTGGCTCGATTTGATGTTGGAATTCCGCCTTGAGAACTTGAGAGGAGCTTGAGATCTTGCCTTCAATGGAGGATTGAGAGAGGTTGAAGAAGGAGAGGGCCGAACGAATGGGAGAAGGAAACAAGGCATCGGGTTTTTATTAAAAGGGGGTCCCGAAATATTGCCGATTGCGCGGCATCGCGCCTGATTGTGCGGCCGCGCAATTGCGAAGCCGCTCAATTGCCTCCCACTTGGGATTGCGCGGTTTTGGGCCTCTGGATTGCGCGGCCGCGCATTTAGCAGCCCAAGCCGCGCAATCCTGATTGAGACTAAATTGCTCGGGCTGGCTCCAGAATGCTTTGGCCACGCAATTTTTGTCCCCTTTTCGAGTCCTTCTGTACTTTCCAGCTTTTCCGAGTTATCTAAAATTTTGAGGATTATTTCTGCCTAACTAACTAATAAAAACAAAAAAATTTAAATCAGAAAAACAAAAAATCAAAGCAAAATTATCCTAAAACATGGGTTGTCTCCCAAGAAGCGCTTGTTTAACGTCATTAGCTTGACGTAAAAAGGATATTAAGAAGTATACGAGCTGTGGAATTCGATCTCCTCCCCATCGAATCCCATCTTTAGAATGCCTTGTGGTATGTCAATCCTTGTATTGGAAGTCTTCAAGAATGGTCGTCCTAGCAACATTGACATCTTTTCAACTCCCGATCCCATGTCCATCACTAGAAAATCAGCCGGAAATTTCAACGAGTCCACCGTAACCCATACATCTTCAATTTTTCCTTTAGGCCTTACAGTGGAATGATCAGCTAACTCTACTATGGTTCGGGTCTCTTTTAATGGTCCCATACCGAGTTTCTCATATAAGGAGAAGAAATCACATTGACAAATGCACCTAAATCAATTAGAGCTTCATTCACTTTGGTGCTTCCAATCATGCAAGGGACAGTGAACATGCTAGGGTCACTGCACTTCTCGGGTAAACGCTTTTGAAACACAGCAGACACATGTTCTTTTTCTTTGACTTGCTTCTGACTTTTCTCCTTCTGTCCCCTTTTCAGAGTGCACAACTCTTTCAGAAACTTGGCATACCGAGGTAAACTCTTGATTAGATTCAGTAATGGGACATTAAATTTATGTACTGAAGACCTCGAACAGTTCTTTATCCCAACTGGGAGCATATTGCGCGCGGTGCACATTGCTCGGCCGCGCTTTTAACAGCCAAGCCGAGCAATTTTCCTTCGCTATGTTCCTTTGTTTCTTCAGCCTTTTTCAATTGGTATACTTGTCCCGCCTCAGACTCATCATAATTAGAGACAAAACTGACATTCGCCCTCGGGTTAAGCTCTGTCTGAGACAGTAGTTTACTTGAATATCTGGCTTCCAGTTTGCTCACTACCTCAGCAATCTGACTGACTTGATTCTCCAAATTCTTTATACTGGACTTGGTTTCCTGTTGAAGCTGAGTTAGAAAACTATGTATTGTCGAAATTGTCTAAGTCAGACTTCTGATCATCTGGTCAGTGGACATATCATTCTGATTCACTCCCTGAGCCTGAGGTTGGAAAGGTGGTCTGTATTGAGCTTGGCCACCTTGATTGTTGAATTGTTGATTGCTTGAATTGCCATACCTCAGATTAGGATGATCCTTCCATCCTTGATTGTAGGTGTTGGAGAAGGGGTCATACCTCGGCCTAGGTGGTCCATATCCTCCCACTGCATTCACCTCAGCGTTTTGATCTTGAAGTGTAGGGCAAGCATCAGTGGGATGCATGTTATCAAAGCAGATTTCACAGGATTTCACCTGTGTCTACCACCTTGCTGCAACAGCTGCTTCATCATCATTTTCAACTCAGTGACTTCATCCTGGATTCTTGTATTAGCCACCACTGAATTTGCAGCTCTCGAGCTAGTCTCTTTTCTGAACTGTCTTGTGCCCTCAAACAGTTGTGTAAACAGGTCAAACGCAGCAGCAGAAGTTTTGTTGAGAATGTGACCCTGGCAAGCTGCATTGACCATTCTTCTCTCATCGTCCAAGAGGCCATTGAAAAGATATAGAATCAGGTCTTGATCAGTGTAGCCATGGAAAGGACAGCTGGCTACCAACCTCTTAAACCTCTCATAGTATTCGTACGAGGACTCATTAGCTTCTTGTTCGATGTTACTGATTTGCTTTTTCAGATCGTTGAACCTTGTAGCAGGGAAGTACTTCTCTAGAAAAGCTTCCTTCATCTTAGCCCATGTATCAATACTTCCCAGAGCCAAGTAGCAAAACCAGTCTTTAGCCTGATCCTTGAGAGAAAAAGGAAAGACTCTCAGCGCGATCTGGTCATGAGTCACATCAGCAGGCTTCATGCTTGAGCACACAACATGAAATTCAGAAAGGTGCTTGTTGGGGTCTTCACCACTATGCCCATGGAATGAAGGCAAAAGGTGGATCAGCCCGGATTTCAGCTCAAACTTGACTCCCTCACCGAGAGCAGGGAATTGTACCGCCAATGGCTGTTGTGTCAGATTTGGTGCAGTCAACTGTCTCAGTGTTTGATCACCCATCTCAACTATTTCAGGAATGCTCTCAGTGTCAGAATCAGACGAGGAAGAAGCCAGGTTAAGTTGTAGTTCACGAGCAGTCGCACGAGCTTGTCTGCGCAACCTAGAGAGTGTCCTTTCTATTTCTGAATCAAAAACAACAAGAGATGGATCAGTAGCACGGGTATGAACCATATAGTAGGTTCACACCCACAACATCATGAAAGTAATAAAAACAAATAGCGACAAGTCCCCGGCAACGACGCCAAATTTGATGAGGTATTTTCAGTGGTCGTTAATACCTATCAAAGAAACCTGACTTAACCAACTCAGTAGAGCGGCATGTAAGGGTCGAACCCACAGAGACTCGTGTAAATGTGTTATTGCTTAAGTGCCAAGTAACTAATATGGGGGGTTTGTTGATTGAAATTCTAAACTACTATGCAAATTGAAAACTAACTATGAATGTAAATATGATTGAATTTAACAAATGTAAGAAAAGCATGTTCAACTAATTAGATCCATCATGATATTGCTTTATTGATCATCGATTCTCTTGATTCTCTTCTCACTTGAACAATCTATTGTGGATAATGATCCTACTAAGGATTAAAACCCAAACTTCATATTTAGTTGATAGAACTACCAGTCTAACAACCCTAATTATCTAACAACCTAGAAGACCTTCTACATTCAATTAAATAACAGCATGAAGATTCAAGTTATCAATAGAAACAAGCACCTAGAGCAACCAGACATCTAAGTGACTAGTGAATTTATTCCCTACTTTAATCAACTTGCCCAACCGGTACTAAATTAATTAAAGTCTACTCTTAATCAGATTAACTCCAACCGGTAATTAATCAGATTCAGTTTTAACTAGAAATTCTATTAGGTGATCAATCTAACAAAACCCTAGTTTGGATTCAATTAAGCACATGGAATAATTTCTATTCAAGTTCGTTGAGAATCAATCCAATCTCACAATCATACACAAATCATGACTTCAATAATTAGTCAAACACAAGGAAAATTAGCAATGCATAATTAAATTGAAATCAAACTTACAAAGGTTCAAAGTCTTCCTTGAGAGAAAACCCTAGCCTCCAAAAGTGTGATCAAAAGTTATCAAAAATAAAACTAACATAAAGTATTTATATGTCTACTAAAAACAACCCTCATAAGATATAATAAACCACAATACTCGGATAATCACAAGCCCAAAAACCAACATGCCAAAGCCCAAAACCAATCTTCGGCCCAAATCATTCGTCCGTGTGAAGCTCCAGATTGCGCGGCATCGACATCGACACCCGTTGTAGTATAGTGGTAAGTATTCCCGCCTGTCACGCGGGTGACCCGGGTTCGATCCCCGACAACGGCGCCAAATTTGATGAGGTATTTACAGTGGTCGTTAATACCTATCAAAGAAACTTAACTTAACCAACTCAGTAGAGCGGAAAGTAAGGGTCGAACCCACAAAGACTCGTGTAAATGTGTTATTGCTTAAGTGCCAAGTAACTAATATGGGGGGTTTGTTGATTGATAGTCTAAACTACTATGCAAATTGAAAACTAACTATGAATGTAAATATGATTGAATTTAACAAATGTGAGAAAAGCATGTTCAACTAATTAGATCCATCATGATATTGCTTTATTGATCATCGATTCTCTTGATTCTCTTCTCACTTGAACAATCTATTGTGGATAATGATCCTAGACCTGAGTCCGGTTCCGGTTTCTCGGAACCATGGAACCGGAACCGGAACCGGCCTTGGCCCGGTTCCCCGGTTCTGGTCCCGGTTCCGGTCCGGTTCCTGACGGTTCCGAGGCCGGTTCCTCCCGGTTCCGGTTCGGAACCGGAAATAATAATAAAAAAATTTGACCTCTGGAAAAAAACCGCGGTCGCGGTCCAATGGGCCGCGATCGCGGTTAACCAAACTGCGGTCGCGGTCACCCAAACCGCGGTCGCGGTTTGGTTATTTTTTATTTTTTTGGGGCGGAACCGGCGGTTCCACCCTGTTTGGAACCGCCGGTTCCGGAACCGCCGGTTCCCCGATTCCGGGGGTGGACGAACCGGAACCGGAACCGTCCCGGGAACCGGACCCGGCGGTTTCGGAACCGGGACCGCCGGTTTCGGCCGGTTTCCCGCCGGTTCCGGGACCGCCGGTTCGCCGGTTCCCCCGGAACCGGACCCAGGTCTAAATGATCCTACTAAGGATTAAAACCCAAACTTCATATTTAGTTGATAGAACTACCAGTCTAACAATCCTATTATCTAACAACCTAAAAGACCTTCTAGATTCAATTAAATAACTGCATGAAGATTCAAGTTATCAATAGAAACAAGCACTTAGAGCAACCAGACATCTAAGTGACTTGTGAATTTATTCCCTACTTTAATCAACTTGCCCAACATAAAGTATTTATATGTCTACTAAAAACAAGCCTCATAAGATATAATAAACCACAATACTCGAATAATCACAAGCCCAAAAACCAACATGCCAAAGCCCAAAACCAATCTTCGGCCCAAATCATTCGTCCGTGTGAAGCTCCAGATTGCGCGGCATCGGCCTGGAATTGCACGGCCGCGCAATCGCTACCCCGCGCTTTCCCCATTTAGTTGGGATTGCGCGGCTTGGTTGCTCGGGATCGATCCCGAGCACTTGGCTTTGCTTTTGGCTCGGTTTTTCTTGTCTTGGCTCTTCTCCTAGCATGTCCTAGCTTCCTTAGCTCCTTTGCCTCGTCCATCACCACCATAATCCATATGTACTCGCCCCGTTGTTGCTCCTGAACCTAAAAACCTGTAAAACCGAGCAAACCAACACATAATACCCGACAACAGAAAAACCTAAAAACTCCATAAAAACTAACCTAAACCTAGCCATAACATATATAAAACATGCATCTAAACTACTCCTATATGCAAGCTATCAGCTGGCCCTAAGTTTCAATTGGTGGTAAGGCCTTTCTAATTCGATCCTCCTTTATTCGGAACCACCAATTTCTAGAGGTCCCAACAAAGTGGATAACAACAACAAAAACTTTCTCCATTCTTCATAGCCCATGTGATCTAGAACGGAGTTTGTAGCTTGTTCCCACTCTAGATGCTCTGGATTGAGCTCTCCGCTGAATGGCTCTATCTTGATCTTAATATCACGCTTACCAATCTGATTGACATTTTGGTTAGCGTTGTTGTTGTTGGTTGGCCTTTGTTCTCCATAAGCTGGTGGGATATCTTATACAACCTCAGCTTGGTTATAGAAATCATCAAGGGGAGGATGTCATGGGCGCCTTTCTTCCCCGGGGTAGCCATAAGTCACATCATCAAATGGATTATTGTATTGTTGTTGTTGATGATGAGTGGCTTGAGGAAACCGGTTAGATTGTTGAGTATAGAGTTATTGATGGGTAACCGGCGGTGTCCTCGTCCCAATGCCTCTTCCTCTACCTCGGCCTGCCGTGGGGGAGTAGTGAGCCGGGAGATCGTGTTCTTTGTTGTATCTAGCAAGCACATCATGCTCTTCATTAACTACTTGTTGCTTGCCTTTGTCGCTTGTTGAAGCATGATTCGGGTCACTTGAAAGCTCTATTGCAGGAGTACTCTTATGACTTGCTTGGGATGATTCAATCAATGATGCATTCTTTTATTCATAGTTGTATTTGCAAGCTCTACATCTCGTGCATGCCCTTCCTTCATCCCCTCATTAATGGACAACCTAATGAATTCAATTGCCTCTTTAGTGAGATTCAATTCAGTCGGGTTAGGCTCGTTTGGGATCACCATTGTTCCTGAAACAAACAAGAAAGTAGAGAGAGTAGTGTTTTCTAAAGCAAATCACAACAAGCAATACCACACCTTAATCAAGCAAAAACTTGCCTCAAAGCAATCCAATCAACTTAATTCAGTTTTTGGGCTGATTTGAGGAGTAAAGGGGTAGATATAAGGTAGATATGGTATACTAATGATAAATAAAGGAAATATGCAGTTCAAGCAAATGACAAGTATGCAATAAGACAAGCAATGCAAATTATCCCTTTATGAGCTTCTAAACACATGCAATCTCTCTTCTACCAAAAAAACACATGCGATTGTCTCAATTGACTCTATGCAAATTAATAAAGCCAAATTTAAGCATGCAAGGACAGAAATATGGTGGGCTAAAGTGACTTTTATTTCGTCACTACTTTTCTTCAAAGTGATTTTTACTTAGCTACTTTTTAGCAAGCAATCACTAGGGGTGAAAGTGGCTTGAAACTAGCTGGGGTAGATCACTTTTCTTTTCTGATTTTTTTTGACTTTATGCACAACTACTCTTGTGCTAGAATGAAAAAACAAAGCAAAGCAATGCAACAATTGAATGCAAGAAGTATAGGGCAGAATCGAACTAATCTGATTTTTTAAATCTAAGTGACTTTAAACTACCAATGAAACCAACTAGAAGCCAAATTAACAAGAGAAGATAGGGCTGGTCGAATTTTGATAGGATGCAATAGCAAAAAGCAGCAAATATCAACAAGTAATATGAATCTCTATTGATCATGCAACATGCAATAAAAACTCATAAAAATTGTAGGAAGGCAATTGCTAATCTCTATTGCAACTAAACTCAACCAATTCAGCCAATAAACATGCAACAATCCCTTAAAAATCTCCTAATTGGTTTATTACTTGGGGGGCAAGCAACAACAAGGAGGGTTAGGGTTTGTGAGATCTCGACTGAAACTAGGGTTAGGGTTTTCGAGTTTGGCTCTAGGGTTTGGAGAAGGGTAGGTCTCGGATTAGGGTTGGCCGCCAATTAGGGTTAGGGTTTGGGTTTGATCGCCAATTAGGGTTAGGGTTTGGAGGGTTTGGTGGTGGCGATCTGGGGTTATAGTGGTCCGATGAGGACGGGGTTGGTGGTGTTATGATCGTGGAGTGGTGGTGGAGGGTGCGTCTAGGGTTAGTGACACCAAGTCGTGGTGGTTAGGTGGTGCTGAATGGTGGTGGTTGCGGGAAAAAATCAAGCTTTAGGTCTAAAAAATTGCAACTTGGTTAAAGGAGAGATTTTTGGGATCAAAAACTGAATTTAATTGACTAAAAAGCAAATTAAGGAAAAAAGAAATTACTTGGCGAGACGTTGGAATATGATACCACTTGATACGTGATTGCCTCGGAATCCTCCTTAGAAATCTCGTAGTGAACCCACAAAGTCCCGATCTTGCCAGTAAACGAATTCAATCCTACAAAAGCTCTCAAAATCAGATTGCTTGTGGCACAAGTAACAATGAAACTGAATTGAATGAATGGATCGAACTTGATAGAATGATTCAAATAGATAGTTCAATTGAATTGGCTCTAACGCTAAATTCAATTGATGAACTAGTATTGATCTTTAACAATCAATCTAGAACTAAACTAGATGAACAAATTATCAAACCAATCTGAATTGTTGAAAACGAGAGAGAGAGAGAGAGAGAGAGAGAGAGAGAGAGAGAGAGAGAGAAGTCTTGTTGATCGAATTGAATGAACTTGAATGCTGAAATCACACGTGTGTATTTTTGGGCCCAAGAGATAGACTAAACCAATTTGGGTTTAATCTCTCTCAAGCTGATTTTTATTATTGAAATGCAAGAGTTTAAATAGTAGAATACAAAGCTAATACTTGGAAAGCAAGGAAGGGTGTATGGCCGGCCCTAGGGGAGATAGAATTGCCCTTCTTGCTTCCCAAGATATAATAAAATATCTAAAAAGCTAACTAACTAGATTCCCTTAAATAAAATAAATCATGGCTGATTTATTTATTTAAGAAAATATCCTAACTCACTCAAAATATCTAAAACATTCTAATAATATCTCTAACAACCAGGAGAGAGAATATCAACCAACTAACATAAGCCTATTGATTGAATTCTCTCCATTATTTAAATAAAATAACACGCCTATATTAAAAATAATAAATATATTTTCTTCACTTAGAATGGTCAAGTCAACCGGCATGCGTCCTAGATCTGGATTTTACTTGCTTGGATCTACTTATTCTGGTGCTGGATTTGACTTATTTTGGTACTTTAATGTATGCGAGGAGCGGTTCAATTTGGAATCTCTGCTTAGTTGACAGTTACCAAATCTTATTGAAGTCTTAAATTCTTACTTATGAATTGCGCTTTAAGTAGCAAGTAGATCTGCATAGTGTGCTAGTGTAGGTCTTACTCGATTATGTATTAGATCTGGCAAGAGGTTTATGTGTTGGCATCCAACGAGCAACAACCTCAAGCCTATCTCCCGCAAGCACAATCGTTATGGGCACTTGCTAAATTGATTTTGTAATGGACGAGTTAATCATTTTACCTAGGGGATGATTGGTCTTTTGACCCTGATTTAACGGTGGAATGGATGGAATATTGGTTCGGGTGGTCGTTTGAAAACGGAACACAAATAAAGGGTGGTTTGTTGTAAATAACGAAATAAGGGGTGTTTTTTTTTTTGTAAACAAGGTAAGATTAGGGGTGGTTTACTGGAATTCACCCTATACAATTTGCTTATTCACTATCATACTTTATTTTAAGTTTTTAATTGTTTTTGGATTTATTACAAGAAAGCAAATGATTAGTGCAATAGAGCATATTAAAATCCGGTCCCGGTGCAACGGGTCCAAAACCTTGCAATGAAAGTGAACGGTCCAAAACAGGCAGTGAGGCAGGTGAAACCGGTCCAGCGTTGGACAGGAGTACAGGACCGACAAGAATTTCCTCGTTGATGCTTCAGAAAGTAATTTGATAAGATAATCCAAGATGTATTTGTATACCTCTTAAGCCAAGATGGCTTACCCTTCACGCCTCTTCAAACCCTTTGAATACGTAAATACATAAAACCCAGTAAAAACCACAACCCTATCTTATAACAAGAAACCTTCCCTTCCCCTACAAAGTATCATTTCCTCTTTCACTTGGGCTGGCTTTCATATATAATACACTCCATGGTGTTGTCCGGGATATAAGTGATTTGATAGTTGCGCTTCAACAAGAGAAGATTGACGGAGCTAGCTTCTGCATGTTCCTTCAGACTCTGATGGTATGTTCAGCAAAATCTGCAGATCTCTCAGTGTGTCAATCCTCCTCTTCCAATATAAAAGAAAAGGCTGTGAGCGGTTTTGATCAGCGTCAGGTGAAATGATTCTATCGTGGTCCAAGCATTGTTTGAGAAAATGAGTGCTCGATCTGACAAGGTGGTTCATGAAAGTAGAGCTTTAATATTACAATCAAGCTTGGCCAGGCTTTGCTATGATGGAGCTTCTCATTACCTGCACTCTGGATTTGCAACTGCAATTAGCTACTTAGGCACAAATGCACAACCGTTGGTCAATTTCAGCCTAAGAAATCTGCTGGGCAGATTTATAAATCAACACAATCAAACAGGACAGGGAACACAAGGAAAGGTAACCTGGATGGCAATAAGCAATTACCTCAATGATACTAAAGCAGAAGGAATGGGATTCCAGAGCGAATGCACTGAAATGTTCTTCGATTGCGCACTATTTCAGAGGTCAAAGTAAGGTAATCAGAGAATAAAATACCATTAACATCAGGCTTGTACAGATTGTTGAAGGTCTTACAATGTAACATCATATGGAATATTTTAATAGCTTACTAATGAAAGACAAGAGGGTGGACACATAAGGACGTAGGGTTATACATTGCATTTGTTACAATAGCACAACCCATCTCAGGTAACATTAGAATCCAAAGACATATGTAGATGCAATGTCCTCTCCAACCAGGAGATCATAGTTTCATACCCTCCATGACGTACCAAAAAGGGGAACTTTCACAAAACCCCTCGTATTTCTATTTTTTTGGAAAAAAAAAACCTATTTTTTTGTTTCTTTCAAGAAACTAGCTCAAACTTTCACATAACCACAAATAATTTAGGGGCCTCCTATCCCCTATTTTGTGTAAAATTCCAAATTATGGATGGTTTTGCAAATTTTGAGGGGGATCCATGAAACAAATGAAAAGTATGGTGGCTTATTGGGGGAAAAGTGAATTTAAAAAAAAAAACATAAATGTGGGTTGTTCTGATAAATTTCCTCTATGAGAATGCATAATAGAAATGCACACACAAAAAGAATTAGCCGAACGAAGTACAAGTGATAAGACTATTTCAAGTTAGGCGTGCACACTACTCTTAAGAGATTCTCAAGTCAATTGTGACTTTACATAACATATCAAATAATCAAGTACAATCAAGGATGCTTCCCCACATTAAAGCATTCTCAGGATAATACAAAGCAAATCATGTACCAGAAAGCAATAATATTTGTGTAACTAAATTAGCAGATATAATCTTACCATACACGTCAATCATGTAGGCTACACCAGCATGCTTCAATGGCTCCTAGAACCTTCTTACTTCTACAGCATTTTTGAAGAACTAGTTCCCAAGTGGAGGCCTTTGGTGGCAGATACTTTTGTAGCATTAGATGTAAAATTTTTGAAGCAGCTAATCCTCTATGCCGTTTGCATAATCGTACAACAAGCTCATCCAAAAACTGTCGACCATCTTGAGGAGGTTGTAGCTTCTCTCTTAAAGTCATCAAGAAGATATGACATGTATGCAAATCGGGATCACAATTATGATCCAGCATTTGATTTAGAAGATCAATTGCTGTTGCGATTCTATTACTCTCACATAGCCCTTTAAAAAGTATGTTATATGTCACTACATCAGGCTGAGATTTAGGCCCTTCACTCAGCATCTGATTTAAAAATTTTAAACCCTTGTCCACCAATCCAGCTTTGCAAAAACCATGAATTAATGAACTATATGCAATAACATCAGGCTTATGTCCTCCATCTACCATATACTTCCAAATCATTATAGCATCATCAAGTTTTCCAGCTTTAGATAAACCATCAAGTAATACAGTATACAGCACAACGGAATGCATACTAGTACTATTCTTCAGCTCTTCCCATAATAGAAGAGCTTTATGAATATAACCTATCTTGAAATAACCTTTTAAAATCGAACTATATGTATAAGAATTAGGGGTAAGGCCCCCATCAATCATCTCAGACAAAATGCTATTAGCATCTTCAACTTTTCCTTCCTGACACAAACCATCAATAACAACAGTATAAATTATAGTGTTCAGTTTCAATCCTCTTTCTATCATTTCCTTCCATAACTTAATTGCTTCTCCAGGCCTACCTTCCTTGAACAATCCATCTAAAATTGATGAATAAACAAATTGATTTGGTTGATGCCCCCTTTCTTCCATGGAAATCAATAAACGAACCCCATCAACTGTCTTTTGCTTAACGAGACCATTAATAATCGCCCCATAAGTGACGTCATTAGGCAAACATTTATCCGACACCATCTTTTCCAAAAGGCTAATTGCCTTGTCTAAGTTCCCCTTAAGACACAAACCATGTATAAGGGTGTTATATGTAACTACAGTGGGTTTACAGCCTTTGAAATGCATGTTCTCCACGAGCTTAGCTGTACGAGCCATGTCACCCATTTTACACAAACCGCTGATAAGCACATTGAATGCAATGGGATTAGGAAAACATCCATCAATCTGCATCTCATCCAGCAACGAAATTGCTTCGTCAATTCTACCCTCCTTGCACAACCCATCCATCAATGTGCAGTAAGTGTACTTATCAGGGCTGCAGTTTCTCAGTGGCATATCCCTAAACAACTCGATTGCCTTATCAACTAACCCCAATTTGCAATTTGCCTTGATAATCAAGTTGAAGGTCAATACATTTGCCGTTATATTTACCTTATCGACAACATGGGAATAAAAATCCAATGCACGACGAGACTGGCCATCTTGGACAATCACATTGAGCACAGAGTTAAATGATCGAACAGTTGGCGTGCATTGAAACTCACCACCCATCCTATCAAACAAACCCACAGCCAATTCCGGCAGACGAGCCTTCCCGTAAGCTTTGAACACGAAAATGAAGTTCTTTTCCCTAAACACTCGATTCTCCCGCTTCATGCGATCAAATATCTTCTCAATCGACCCAAAGTCGCAAGAATCCGCGCACTTCTCAATCAGGGTGTAGAGAGTAGAATCTCCCTGTTTGTAGGAACCCAGTTTAGGACCATGTCTAAAGAATTTGTCACTAACTAATGGCTTCAGAATCCCTTTCGATTTCATCTTCTGATGCGGAGGCTGTGGTTGGCATATAGTGGGTAGAAACTGAACGCGGTGATGGAGGAGGAAAAGATGATATTCGAGAAGAGAGGAAGGGGAGCTTACATGTGATGAACTTGAAGGAGACTTCTCCACCAGAACTAGTGAAGCTTGAGAAGAAGGGGAGCTTGTGACCACCGGAGTAACGAGGCAGAGTCGCATAGAGCTGAAAAGATCATCCGGCGGCGGGTCAGGTCGTCATTTTCTCTCTCTTTTGGATCTACTACTAGTGGAGAGTATGTCATTAGTGCGTTATAATTTGTAATCAATCATTGAATCAAAATCAACAAGTTTTACCCTTCTACTTCTCAAGAGGGCATTTTATTAATAAATAATAAAAATAGACTAAGTAGTACTTAAGCGGGGATAGCCCGACCCTTACATCATCAAAAAGCAATAATTTAATCCCCTCAGGCGGGGCAAGTAATACATTAAAATCCAACAGATACGAAAAAGCATAAGATGCGAGGTAATCCACAACCGAATTAGCCTCTCGATATACGTGACGGAACTGGATATTCCAATCCCTATTAATAAAGCATTGGCATCGAAGTACCAGGCTATACAAGAGGTGACCTTTATTCACCCCCGAATTTAACATCCTAATAATAATATGCGAATCACTCTCTAAAATGACATGACAAAACCTCTATCCCACGCCAGCTTGAGACCATTAAGCGCTCCCCACAACTCAACCATAGGAACCGAGCATGCACCAATACTATGAACAAAGCCACAAATCCATTGGCCATAATCGTCTCTAATCAATCCACCTGCTCCTGCTCTCCGCCTTCCTTCACAGCTCGGTCCGTATTAATTTTGACCCACCCTTCCTCTGGCCATTTCCAACATATCTCCTGCAAAATGCAAATTAACCCTATTGCTAACCAAATGAGAATCACCTCATGCAATCACATACTCCCTAGCCATGCCCAACACGAACGCTGCTTTTTCCTCAATGGACTTAATCTCATCCTTGAAAATCCTCGCGTTCCACCATTTCCCAATCCACCAAATAGCCATGGAAAAAATATCACACCAAATAACACCATCAAATTGAGTCTTCACCATAATATTACTCCTGATCCATTTGGCAAACGACATCTGAAAAAATAAAGGAACGAATTTAGTAGCCTGAAGATTAAACCAAATTAAGGATACCTGGCTACAATCTCGGAACAAGTGTTCATAATTCTCCTCCAAATGCACGCTACAGACTGCACATTCATCTTCTTCCGTGATATACCTTCGTCTCTGATGCAGTGAAGCCTGCCATGTCTCCAACCGACGTCGATGAGTTGATTCGAGTGTTTTTAGACGGACCAATTACAAGGAGTCGAGCTAAGAAGATTGCTCAAGGCACAACAACGATCTTGGTTCGATTGGCAGCTGTAACATCCCCGACCAAGCTGCATTCGTCATTCTGCATTCATATAAGAGTAATAGTATATGCATAGCATATTGGCATGATATATAGTAAATTTTTAAAGGTAATATTTATTTTCTAATTAACTTTATTATATTTTAAAAAGTTTTTAAAAAAAAGTTAATTATTAATTATTTTAGAGTAAAGTTTGTAGTAAAGGAGATTTGAGGGTGAAAATCGTAAATATGGAAAAGTTTTGCCGACTTTGAAGTGATTTATATACGCATGTTCTTGTTCTTTATTTGCAAAGTTCACAAAAAAAAATATGCAGAGAGAGTTCGAGCTTAGAAAAAAATGAGTTTGGTCTTTTTGTTTGTGGTTGTTGATTTTGGTACAAGATCTCTTCTATTGGGTTTTAATCTCGAAGTACAAGCTTGATTTGGTAAGTTTTTAATTAGTTAATGGTTTATTTGGATTTTCCTAATTTTTCCAGATCTAGATCTACAATGGTTTTTGATTGAGAAATCAGTTGATCTATAGTTTTCAGAGGGTGTTTTCGATATCGGATTTATATTCGGTAAAAGATTTCAGAGTAATTTTAGGGTTTTCCTTGTAATGATATTAGGGAGCCCTTTGATCAAGTTTTTCATATAGGTTTGAACTAGAAAAATGTTCCTTTTTATATATAGTTTATTGTTGTCAAGTTTTAAAGGATTTGGATATATATGCAAGAAGTTATAATGCATTCGGGCATTTCATTGCATTTGGGGTTAGAGTTTATAAGAGTAAATAGCCTAATTTGCATTGGGTTACATATAGGAACCCAAATAATAGACCGTGGTCAGAGTCAAGGGGGAGAAATATAGTATCTGCCTTAAACAGGTGAGTATAGACCGGAGATTCAACCCTTTGTGTTATATGTGCAATATGAATATATGTTCTATATGAGCTGTGTGGATATATGTGCTTCATGGATATATGTGTTATATGGATTATATGGATAGATGTGATAGATCTGAAATTTCCAAAGTTGTTTGCACAGAAAGTATGATAACAGATGGCATATGATATATGATTACAGGATGCACTTGATTGCATAGCATATTGCAATGAGATTAAAAGGACCTGTGACTGACTTGCCCTGAACTGTAATTTAGGAAATCTACGGATTTCTTTGTTAAAGCGACCTACGGGTCATACAAGACCTACAGGTCATACAGGATCTACGGATCATACAAGACCTACGGGTCAATATTCAGGAGATCTTCGGATTTCTTTGCTAAAGGGACCATAAGAGTCAATATTCAGGAGATCTTCGGATTTCTTTGTTAAAAGGACCATAAGAGTCCATATATAGTAAACCCGGGGCAGATTCAGGCTTGAACAGTTCACAAAATAAGGAATCAGAAACATCAGCATTTGCATAGAAAATTCATATATGACATATGTGTATTATGTATGTATATGTACATGGACTAAATGTTTGAGTCTGTGTGAAATAATTGATGATGGTTTATATTCACTAAGTATGCGACTCACGTAAATCGCAAAACAATTTTTCAGGTTCAGCTAGTTCTTACTAACGTGTGTCCGTTTAGAGGTCACATTCATACAGGTCGGCCGGCTGAAGCTCTAAGCAACCTTCTCCTCCTCATTTTGCATCTCAGACATATGGGTTGTAATAGAAGTTAGAAAAATAGATGTTTTAGTATAAAAAAGTGAATTCATATGTGTGTGCAACCTTTTATGGTTGTTAATTCCGCTTTGTGCTTATGTGGATAGGCATGGATAGTTAATATATGTCTCTTATATGTTTTTATAAGAGATAAGTTTTACTAAGTATACGTCATAGGGTATAGGGGTGTCACAACAGCGGTTCTTGAAGAGCCTAGCAAGACGAAGTGGGTCTCGTGCATTCGACATCAATTGAGGCCGGATTCCATGGATTAATTCAAGAGGGCCGAAATTCACCTTATTTCTTTATTTAGAAACACTTATTAGCTTGTCTCACTTTAGGGCTGAATTTAGTGAGTGGCCGGGTGAGATAAGTTGGTATGTGGGTCAAAGTCAACCCTTTGACTTGACCATTCTAAATGAAGAAAATATCTAGCTATTCTATTAATTATAGGCGTGTTTTCTATTTTTAATAATGTAGAGAAATCAACCAATAGGCTTATGTTAGTTGGTTGATCTTCTCTCTCCTGGTTGTTAGAGATATTTTTAGTTTGCTAGAGATATTTTGAGTTTGTTAGGTTATTTCCTTAAATAAATAAATCAGCCATGATTTATTTTATTTAAGGGGATCTAGATAGATTTTATTATAGATATTTTATTATATCTTGGGAAGCAAGACAAGGAGGCCAATTCTTTCCCCATAGGGTCGGCCATATACCTTCTTTGCTCCCCAAGCAATAGCTTTGTATTCTACTATTTATACTTTGCATATTTCATTAATGAAAATCAGCTTGAGATTAGATAAATCCCAGAAAAGGTTTATCTAGTCTTTGGGCTCCAAAAATAACGAGTTTTTGTGTTCTTGCAAGTTCATTCATTCGATTATCAATCCGAGATCAATCTCATCATTCGAACTCTTCTCTCTCTCGTTTACTTTGTTTAGTTTGATTCAATAAGTTGATCAATCAATTTAGTTCTAGTCGATTTTATATCTTCTAGTTCATCAACTCGGATTAGCGTTAGAGCCATCCAAGTTGAACTATCTCATTTGATCCAATTTAGTGATTCGAATTCAGTTTAATATTGTTCAAAGTTCGAGTTCTTCAATTCCTTGCGCAACAAGTCGTCTAAATTTGAGAGCTTTTGTAGGATTGAAGTTGTTTACTGGCAAGATCGGGATCGTGTGGATCATATACGAGGTTTCTACGGAGGATTCCGGGGCAATCACGTATTAGTCTCCTCTCAGCATTTGAGAGAACTCCACCTTTTATAGCCAACCAAACGAAACAACGAACTCTCTCAAGCACTTTCAGCTTCCAAACTCTGGAAAAAAAACAGCCTCATCAATCTCGTGCTTGTCATAATTGCACTGAATGAGATTCATAGCAGACGACACTGAATAGCTTCCATCATTACTATGGAACCAACAGATAGTATCTTCCTCCTCAAGATTCTGGTGCAAAACAGCAAGCGACGCAATTCTGCATAAAACAAAAATAGGGGCCAAATCCGAAAAGACGGCCCAATTCCAGCCCACTTCTTCAATCCAATAATCCCTCACACGGGCCTGAATCTGGGCTCCATCAATAGGTCCAACAACAATCTCAATCAAAGGCACATCAATGATCCAAATATCGGTCCAGAACCGAATTCCTCTACCACTTCTCAAAATCCATTTCGATCCTTTTAAAACCACTTCAGCAAGAGACAATCTAATACCCCTCCAAACATGAGAGCAATAATTTGAGCTACCCAAAGCATTGTAGAATGTAGACAACAAGACATACTTCTTTCTCAAAACAGACCACATGCCCTCCTCCTATGTGAGTTACCGCCATCCCATTTTGCCTAACAAAGCCATATTCAGATCGTGCATGGGTCGTATGCCCAAACCACCCCTAGTTTTCAGTCTCATGACGTCGTCCCAAGCAACTTTGTGGACCCGGTTTCGCCTCCCACTACTTCCCCAAATGAATGATCTATTAATTTCGTCAATCTTATTACAAGTACTCACCGGGAGAAGAGCCGACGACATATAATAAACTGGAAGAGCTGACAACACTGACTTAACCAACGTAACACGCCCAACAAAACTAAGAGCATTAGCCTTCCAACCCGAGAGCTTGGAGTTGAACTTGTCAATTAATCTGGAGAACGTGTCTTATTAATCGGCTTATGCAGCACGGGCATGCCAAGATAGTTGCCCAAATCACAAGTGACTCCAAAACCACTCAATTTCTTAATTTGTCACACAACCCGACGATGAACATTCTTGGGGATAAATATTTTGATTTGATCATACTCACTTTCTGCTCAGAAGCCATACAAAAAATATCAAGGCAATGCTTAATAACTCCGATTTGCTCAACCGAAGCTTCCGCAATCAACATAATGTCATCCGCGAAAAACATGTGTGAAAGAGACGGACCATTTCTAGTCAAGCAGATCGATTTCTATTCCCTCCGGTCCACCACATCACAAACAATATGACTAAGCCTCTCCATACAAAGAATAAAGAGGTACGGCGAGATCGGGTCACCCTGGCGAACACCTCTAGAAGAGGAAAATTGAGAAGTCATTTTCCCATTCCAAAGAATCTGCATTCTCGGAGATGAAACACAAGCAATAATCCAATTAGTCCACTGCTCAAGGAACCCACACTCCACAAAGTAACCTCAATGAAGTCCCATCTCAACCTGTCATAAGCCTTCTCGAGATCTAACTTAAGGATCATCCAATCCTTACGCCCTTTTTTCCTTCTGATCGAATGAACTACCTCTTGGGCAACCACAATGTTATCCATAATTATCTTGCCCGGAATAAATCTACCCTGCGTTGGGCCCACAACCAAACTAATAATATGTTGAAGTCGGTTTACAAGAATCTTAGTAACGACCTTGTACAAGACATTGCATAAGCTAATTGGACAGAATTGACTAAGCGACTCCGGCATATCAACTTTAGGGAGAAGCACAATTAACGTATCATTAACACCTTCCGAAAGAACTGAATAACTAAAAAAATCATTCACAAACGTAACCATCGACATACCAATTGTATCCCAACACCATTGAAAGAACCCCAATTGGAACCCGTCGATTCCCGGCGACTTTAGAGCACCCATACTCTTAATCGCCTTCTCAACCTCCTCATGAGATACTAGCCTAGTGAAATTCTCCATCAAATCATGGCTCATGGTTGGGAAACCATTACACAAATTTGGCAAACTGCCCCTAACCTCCAACGGATAAACATTATACAACTTCTTAAAAAACTCCACTGCTAGCACTTCCAACTCATCACTTTTATCAACCCAAACACCCTCATCATTCTTAATACCACCAACTCTATTGCATTTCCGCCTAATAATAGTAGACGTATGAAAAAATGACGTGTTACGGTCTCCGTGTTGTAGCCATTGCACTCTCAACTTTTGCATCCATAACATCTCTTCTTGCTCAAGCACTTTCTCTAACTCCCTCTGTAACTCCATCTCCTTATTTAGAAGAATAGCTAAATTCAAACGGTTAGGGTTACCTTGAATATTCTCCAAACGACTAAGCAACTGCCTCTTTTTGTAATGGATGTTCCCAAAAATGTTTTTTCCACTCAAGCAAATCCTCTTTCAAAATGGCAAGCGGACTAGGAGTATCCATAATTCAACACGAGCTTTTATTGACCTTATCATCAAAGTCAGGATGGGAGAACCACGCCGCTTCAAAGCGGATTGGGAAACTACTTCTGTTACACACCAAAGACAGACTAAAAGTCAACAACAATGGATTACGATCCGAAGAAAATCTCGGGAGGTGCCGGACACTGGCCTCTGGTCAACGATTTCTTTCAACCACATCCATAAACACGCGGTCCAATCTCTTGGACACAACTGAATACGGTGAGAGTCTCCTACTCCAAGTGAACCTCGTCCCCGTAAACTCAATATCAATGAGACCAAGATTATTTCTTCAAGAGTTAAACGTCGGTGAATCAGCATGAAGCCCACCAGAGCCTCCTTCACGCTCAACATTGACCATAATGCAGTTGAAATCGCCTCCTACTATAACCGGGCCCATGACATTCCTGATTGTCCTCTCAAGGTCCTCCCAAAACTTCTTTCCACGGTTAACAGTGGGCGGCCCATAAACGACAAAAAGATTCACAATCTCACCCCCATCTGAATAGGTGACATGAATGAAGCATCTATTCTTCTCAAGAGTAGTAAGACGGGTGTCCGGCTCTTTCCAGAAGATCCAAACTCCTCCAGTAAAGCCCGACGCTTCCACTCTCTTAAGATTAGAGAAATCACACATGAACATTCTATCACAAATCTGATCCGCTCTCTCTCTCTCTCTATCTCTATCTCCAAAAACGTGAGTTTCAAACACCGCCAAGATATCCACTTTATTATTCCAACACATATAACGAATAGCTCTTCTAAAACCCGACTTGCCTGCACCGAAACAATTCCAAAGTAAGACATTCATAATAACACGATCTGATAAAAGAAAAAAGGAAATAGAAGAGGAATCAGATTGGCCCTTGGGCCACATTGCCCTCCGTCATTGCGGAATCATCGTCATTCCGACTGTTGCTATGAAGAGAAAGTACTCCATTAACCACTTGCTGACCATTCTCTCTCTTAGTATGATTAGGGGGTCGATCCTTGTAAATTATAGCTGGATTAAATCCCGCCTTCCCCTAGTCAACAACCACTGATCTCCTCACCATAGACGAGACCTATTGATGACTATTATCCTCTTCAGTATTACATGGTCTTTTCGAAAGAACACCATGCAAACCCTCCTTAGACCCTTTCTGATCAATTGGAACACTTGGTTTAGGCGTGAACAGAGCAACCCTTCGGTCCAATTTAATGGCCTTTTACCAACTTGAGATTTGTGTTGAAAGAGTCCATTATTAAACACCTGAATGGAGTTGTCTTACGCCGTTGGGCTTACAAGCCCACTAATCTCAACATTCTTTTTACCTTCAATTACTGATCCGCTTCCTACAAATGAGGAATTTGTCTTCATATTAGGAGAAATTTGCTCATTGATAGCCTCTTTGGATAACTTCCCACTCGACTAAACCGAAATCCCTTGATTTAAGGAGACTTCCTCAATCGAATCTGCTATAATATCTTCTTTTTCCTTATCCATTATTCTAAGGGAACCGAGTCTATTAATCTGAGGAAATGATTTACTGGATTTCGGGTCCACCTTATTCTTTCCTTTATCCACTGTCGATGGACCTTCCTTAGACTGCTCTTTCCTACCATTGTCGGATCGTTGTTACGATTGACTTCCTTTCGCGTGAACTTTCCGTCTTTCAACTTTCATCCAATTACCATAATACCCTTTTTTTTTATCTCCGGCGGTCGGACCATTGACTTCCGATGTATGAACAACCCCCACTGTAGCACTTGGTCACCTTAGACTAGCCCGAGCATTATGCAACGTATCACTTCCTTTCTTTGGTTCATTACTTGCACCAGCACCCCGTTCACTCGCCTTATGTTGGGAAGGAACACACAACACACCAAGTCTATAGGGACAATGGGATTTGACGTGACCAAACCGTCCGCACTCAAAACAGATGGTCGGTAGACCTTCGTACTCAACAAGGAATCTATCCCCATTAATACTCATAGACCCTTTCAAAGGCTTCTTGAGATCGAGTTCCATGTAAATACGTGCGAACCTACCTCTATTGGTAAATAGCGTTTTCCGATCAACCTTTATGGGGTGTCCGATGGAGGCAACAATTTTTAATAAGATTTTCTCCTCATAGAGAGTCACCGGAAGGTCCGATAGTCTAATCCATGTGGGAGAAGTCTTGATTGGTTCCGTTGTACGAAAATTAGGGGACCAGCTACGGACAATTAAACCTCTCCCGAAGATCATCCAAGGCCCATATAACACCCCGAAGATTTATAAGAGATTGAAGTGCTACCCATGTCAACAAGAGCTCTTCCTTTTCTGAGTTCGAATGAGGACAAAGAACTCAAAAGTTAAGCGTGCATGGGCGAGAGTAGTACCAGGATGGGTGACCTATTGGGAAGTCCTTGGGTTGGCATGGGATAGCACTTTTAAGGTCTTGGGCCTTACAACCCATCCATGAGAGCGGACATATATTCCTCCTCCCTTAAGAAACTGATCAGCTAACACCCATTTGAGAGATCTAAAATTTGATACCTCGAATTTGACCGTCGCATACCCTTAATCTTCTTCTCCATGATATGAAAGGCGGTCGGATGACCTAGAAGCTTCACAACAACTGACCATTTCCAAACAGATGCTAGGGCATCCATAACATCATCCGCAATGACAATCGTCGGATCTCCATCTTCACCATTCGAGAAATGGATCTGGACTTTTCCTTCATGAAATGCTTCATTGACGATCGTTTTTTGTTTCATAGAACTTCCAACAACCACGTCCTTCCATGATCTTGTTCGATCCGGAGGATCCTCTGGGGGCGATCCCTATTTGGATCTTCCATCGTTACTTCATTTGTAATATCCGCAAAATTTCAAGATTTTAGAAATTAAATTTAAAACAATATTTTTATTATCTATTTCTATTTCTGAAATTTTTACAATAAACTTTAAACTTCTCTTAGAAAAGAGAATTTTGTGAAAAAATTAATTAAATAAAATTAAGGAATACCCCATAAGGATTCTTGGACAAATTAAAAAGCTTTGAATAAAATTAGGGCTTATTTTTTTTAAAATCTCAAAATTATGAAAATAAATAAAACAAATTAAAATAAAACCCTTCTTCTTCAACCTGATGCTTTTACGTAGAATGAAAAGAGACCAATCCATGCTTCCCCTTCCCACCATAGCCTACACTCCTAGCCATGACATCACCCTGCTTGCCTCATCAAGGTGACATCACCCTTCTCACCAACCTTCCCCAATCACCTTTCTCCCTCCTCTTCTCCATTGGGCAAAAGCCATGGCAATGGATCATGCTCTACCTATTTAAAGGGGCTGAAATCCCTTCTTACAACTCACTCATCCCATTCTTCTCCTCATTACAATTTGGCTCCCAATTTCCCCCAAAAATCAGCCCTCCAAGCTCTAGTTCTTCCTTCAAAATCCCACCAAAGGAGCCCCTCTTCTCCCTCCCTTGGACCGCCAGCCACCACTTCCGACCACCAGCACCACCGCCGGCGACCACCGCGCCCCTCCAGCGCGCCGCCTCGCCGCCGCCGCCCTATGGTGTCGCCCCTCACCTCCGGCCCCCTCTACCTCCTCTTCTCATGTATTCTGTAACACACAGGCAAGAACATCAGGAAACTCTAAAAATCCCTAATTCTAATTTGTGTAATTTATTTATTTTATTTATGTTATTAAAATATGCTATTAAAATTAAAAAGACTATATAGAACTATTTTGGAAAATTATTGTTAGATGTATGAAAATATTATGTGAAGATTACTAGTGGGAAGAAGGAAATAAAATCCATTTAATAAACCATGGTTGAAATTATTATGTGATTGGTAAAGACATTATTCTAAGAAGACCTTATAAAAAGTATTTTTATTTTATTTTATAAATTTATTAGCTTATTATGTGATTGTCTCTATATTAAATATCACCATTATACCTTCTATGAACTTTTCCAAGTAATACTTTCACTTATCTCTAAGTGTAGAGAAATACCAAATTATATGGAAATAAGAATATTAATAATGATTATTTTAATTATTTAATATAATATTAGTTCAACTTATCTCTAGAGTAAAGTTTTCCTACAAGGCCTAAGCTCTTTTATAAATACAAGGGTATGGACAATAATATGAATTATAACATTATATTATTAAGTATTTAAAAATATCTCACCTAGAAAGATATTGTAGAAAAGAATATCATTTTGTGACTTGAAAAATCCTAAAAATATACTATAAGGAGAAGTTTAAATATTTTATACCATGATCTTATAACTATAGATGAATTATTAAAAAGAATTTCGAAATAAAATAAATAAGGATATTATTTTATATTATGATCATTTTAGAAAGCTTACCTTATATAGTAAATAAGAATTTCTAGTTATGGAAAATTACTAAGAAAGAACCTAATATTATTTTATCTCTTTTATTATAACCCCTTAGTTAAAAAGGATTTTTAGTGAGAGAATATTATTGATAAAGTATTTTCGTAAAGGGGCGCGGAATAACCGACGCCTCTATATAACCCTTCTAAGTCGTAAGTGCCTACGTGTTTGAAGTACGACTTTTTGGATCATGATCTCATCCGCTCCAATTGGAAGGAGGGATGTGCGCACTCTAGCTAAGTGCCGGGAAACTGGGTTTCCCTTGGTGGATCGGGTTCACCGAATTCCCACCCCTTTTTAAAATTCACTTAATCAAATACGCTACGTAAGTGCCAATGCACATTTAAGATATTAAGAATTAGACCGATCTCAAATGATCGATCTGGCACTCGGTCCGCTCAGGGCGCGAGAGGTTTAACTCGTATAAATTAATAATGTTCCCAATACATCTTTTATTCCCTATGCTAAAAGAGTCCTACAATTTAGTAGTGCTTTTCTCTAAACTTACGAGATATCATCGCTTAAGATACGCTCTCCCTCGTACCGTTAAAACACCACGTAAATAAACCCTATCTCGAAACAGAACCTATTGTTATCTTAGTCTTTATTTCACTAAATTTACCGAATTACCCTTGGGAAAGTTGCGTTCCCGCTTGCTTAGTCTCTTAGACTAATTTTTCTTTTCCGCATGTTTGCCTCGCACTTTATCGCCCCTCGCGAATTGTGTCAGAACCTAGGATTATTCATAAGGCATAAGGTGAAGGACAAAGGAAGGGCAAGAAGTTCCAAGATGTGTTTGAATCTCTTTTCGGTCTATTTTTCATTTATGTTTCAAAGACAAGGTTTTATGAGTTGTAATTTCCGAACAAGCTTTTGGTATTGTGATTTGGATTGTAAGAACAAAGTCTCCTTCGAGAGCACCTTTTAATTTATGAGCATGTTTTATTCCGCACTTTATCATTCTATATCATTCTAAAAGCCTTGGGTGACCTTGGACGGTAAAATCCGAGGTCACTGGCGGTAATACCAAATGTTGAAAAATAGGGGTGTTAAAATTATGGTATCGGAGCCGAACGTTTTGTTTTCAAAACTTTTAAAATCGAAATTTTTCAAAACAAAAAACTTTTAAAACCGAAATTTTTCAAAACCGAGAGCTTTCAAAACCTAAGTTCCTCTCCGCAAACTAAAACTTCTATTTATAAAAAGATCTTCCGCACAATTCCTACAAGTTAGGAAATTCTAAAATGACAAGAATCTTTTAAAGAATTTTCCTTACTTAAAGTAATAAGTTCAAAAAGTCCTAAACCTTTTAAGTAGAGCCAAGAATATACAAAAGTAATAAACCTTTGTTTTAGTAACTTTTCAAAAGCCTTGACTTCCTTCGCTATGTCTTCACCTTAGAAGAACTAAGGATGTTCTCTATTAACGCCTTTTCCTTTCCTCTCCTCAGACATCATGGTTAACCAAGGAAGAAACTACCACTTCGAAAACCAAGACCACGAAGCCCGCTTTGGAATGCAGGCTCCCAACCCATACTTTCCTTATGACGATGCTCCAAACAACTTCTTCCATCATCCCGGAGAGAATCACCTCGGAGAAAACATGGAGATCGATCAGAATGAGGAACACTGGGAAGAATCCGAAGAAGATCCGGAGGAGGACCCCGACCTCTCTATCAAGCTCCCTGAAAAGTACCCCGTCGCACCCCCACCATCCCCGGCACACTACCCCGAGGACTATCCCTCGGGGGATGAGGAGATAGCACCCGGCTACATGCCAGAGGATCATACTGACGACGACAACGACGGGTGGATACCCGAATACCAACCAGGGGGAATAGTACCCGAGCTCAACTTTGAGGACGGGGAACCAGATGAGGTGGACGACGAGGAGTTTGAGCTACTATGGCAAGCCCAGGAAGAATGGGATGCCATGAATCAACAAGAGCTTGATGAGTCCGAGGTAGACGATTCGGACGGGGTGGTTATCGACCCCGAGACGCCACCACCGCCACCACCAGCAATGGAGTATGTGCCCCGGCACCTATGCCACCCATGATCCAGGTTCCGAGGGCCATGCCATCCCCGATTCAGGTTCCAAGGGTGGAAATTGCCCCACCTCCAAGAGCACACGAGCCAGAAGGGGCTAGGTTCGTAAGAGAAAGGAACGAGGAGCGCCTCCAAAGACTTCACCTAGGGCCCAGCAACCCGAACCGCCCGTGGGAGCACCCCGGGAAACCATCACTGTACGAAAGGGCACGTCAAGCGTCCTTGGAAAGTCATATGGAAGGACTCACCAATTGGATGGAGGGGGAGTCCTCAAGCAGACAAGCTCGCCAACCATTGGTGAATTTCCCGCCACCCTCGGGAGTTAGGCCTTCTGGATACCGCAGAATCGACTACAACCTTCTGGGAAGTGACAAGAAAGGTTGGGTTCAGGAACGAGAAAGGGAACAAGATGAGAGGATCCAACATAGGATCTGCATCGCGGAACTTCAGGCTCGGGAAAACCATCGAAGCAGATGGATAGAACAGGCGAATCTCCTCCTCAACAGTGATCCGGGGATGATTAACGAGGAACTCTTCGAGGAAGGTTTCCTCGACAATTACACCACCACTCCTAGATCCCCGTAATTTGTACTTTTCCTTTCAAGGAAGTGAGCTTAGACCACTTCTCATGACTCCATTTTTGTCCTTAAGGAGTCAAATCGGCTTAGTTTTTTTTCTTTACTTCCTTGGCATGGATGGGCTCAAGTTATGAAGCCTTGTACTACCCTTTTGAACAAGTATTAGTAAATTGCCCTTTTCTTTTCTAAAGCCTGCGCGTTAATTCTTGCATGTATTATTGAATTAACAATTGAAACCGACATAAAACCTTCAGATGGTCAACATAAGAGCCACAAGTCGTACCGTCAATCCCGATGGCAGTAGAGAAGATCATGGCGAGAGTCAATCCGAAGCTGGGGGTAGACGTCGAGTTAACCCGCCCCCTGCACCAGCAGCCACTATTGTACTCAATGAGGATACAGTAGACGCGCTACGCACTCTGGTGCAGTAGTTAGTAAAAGAATCCATCCTTGCTGTCGTGGCTAACCTTGAAAACACCGAGTTATGAGAGGAAGTACAAGAGAGAGTCGCAACCGAAGAAGTCATTCTCGAGGGACCGAGAGAAATCAGCTTCGCTGAGGGAATCAAAACCTTCAACGCAATAAAACCCGACTCATACGACGGGACGGGCGACCCATCGGGAGTCCAATATTGGTTCTCCCATGTCGAAAGACTTCTAAGGAACATACCTTGTTCCGAAGATGACAAAGTGCACATGGCCGCACTAAAACTAAAGGATGAAGCTGGTGAGTGGTGGGAAAGTTCTAGCTTGTCCAAGCGAACTGATCTGAGCTGGGCCATGTTCAAGGGCAAAATGATGCACCGATTCTTCTCTGAATCCATGAAAGAAGAAAAGCTGGATGAACTACACTCCCCGAAATTACATGGGTTGAGTGTGCTGGAGCGAGCAAAGAAGTTCAATCACCTCCTTCAGTATGCTGAGGAAGAAATCACCACAGAAAAGCAGAAAATCAAGCACTTCCACCGTTGGATGAGTGACCACATTAAACCCTGGATGGCAAATCGCTCCTTCAAAACTATGGAGGAATATGTGGACCATGCCCACAGAATGGAGGGAACTCTTAAGGTCCCCGAGCGCAACAAGTTCGGGGAAGGAAAGCCTCACCACTCCAGTCACGGTGGGTTTAAAAGGCCAGTATCTCCACAGGGATCTCAGTGGTCCAAGAAGAGCAAACACAAGACCTCGTCAGCTGGATCCAGATTTGGCCCTGGGCCCGAATCAACAAAGACCCTGATAGTCTGTCACAACTGTGCAGAGCCCGAACACATAAACCGGAAATGCCCTAAGCCACTCAGGAAGTGCTACAACTGCAACAAAGACGGACACCTTCGGCAGTTCTGCAGGCAACCAACAAATTCCGCAGGCTAGACCCGGTCTAACCCCGTATCCCAGCGCCCGCAAGCTTCGAACAAGCCAACAGGAACTTCATCGGTCCAATCCACCGCTCATTAGAGGGGAAAAGGGCCTATGTATCCTCAGAATCAAGGGCAGCGGCTGTACGAGATGCCCACCACCGACAAGCCTGAGGAACCTATCTGCCAAGGTACTCTCCAGATCCACTCTAAAGATGTGTTTATACTCTTCGATTCAGGCGCTTCACACTCCTTCATATCTGAAAAATGTGTAGAACTCTTAGAATTAGATGACCTCGAAGAGTGTGAGCCATTTGTTGTGAACCTTCCGAACGGAGAAAGGATTATAGGAGCCAAACAGTTAGGTAGTCTCCCTTTATGCATTCAAGGAGGAATCTTCAAATCCAACTTGATATGCATTCCAATGGACCCCTACGACATCATTCTCGGAAGAGATTGGTTGTCCCAGCATGGAGCAATAATCGATTTCTACACCCGAACAGTAACCATCAACTCCGGGGGGAAACACATATGCAGATTCAAGGGAAAACGAGAAGAAGAAAATGGGAAAGTGATCAATGCCATGAAGGCCGGGAAGCTACTCCGACAAGGCTGCGTTGGGTATCTTTGCTACCTCGAGCCAGCAGAGAAAAAGATCATAGATATACAAGAGATTCCTATAGCCAGAGATTTTCCCGACGTATTCCCAGAAGAACTTCCTAGATTACCTCCCCGACGAGAAGTTGAGTTTACAATAAGCCTCGAGCCTGGAACCGCACCAATCTCCAAGGCCCCCTACAGGATGGCTCTGCTGGAAATGAAGGAACTCAAAAGTCAACTCGAAGAGCTACTTGAGAAGGGTTACATTCGACCAAGCGCTTCGCCTTGGGGAGCACCTGTGCTCTTTGTGAAAAAAGAAGGATGGGACTTTCCGCTTATGCATCGACTACAGAGAGTTGAACAAAGTCACCATCAAAAATAAATACCCTCTCCCAAGGATAGACGACCTTTTAGATCAGCTCAGAGGTTCGAAAATCTTTTCAAAGATTGATCTAAGATCAGGGTATCACCAACTTTGGATTAGAGAAGAGGACATTCCGAAGACAGCTTTCCGCACCCGCTATGGTCACTACGAGTTTGTGGTGATGCCATTTGGGTTGACCAATGCACCTGTGGTGTTCATGGATCTGATGCACCGATGCTTCCATGAGTACCTCGACAAGTTTGTTATCGTCTTCATCGACGACATCTTAATCTACTCCGAGGATCGTGCAAAACATGAAGAACACCTCCGGACTGTGCTACAGATTCTAAGGCACCATCAACTTTACGCCAAGTTGTCCAAGTGTGACCTATGGCTTACAGAAGTGGCTTTCTTAGGCCACATCATCAACCAAGAAGGAGTTATGGTGGACCCAAAGAAAATAGAAGTAGTCTCAGAATGGAAGCAACTAAGAATGTGAAAGAAATTCGCAGCTTCTTAGGACTAGCAGGGTACTACAGAAGGTTCATTGAAGGATTCTCAAAGATTGCTCTCCTTATGACGAAGCTACTCCGAAAGACACATAAGAAGTTCATATGGGATGAGAAGTGTGAGGAAAGCTTCCAAGAACTCAAGAGATGCCTCACGAGTGCACCGGTGCTAACACTGCCAGATGGACACGAGGACTACGTGGTCTACAGTGATGCCTCGAAGCAAGGTTTGGGATGCGTGCTAATGCAGAGGGGGAAGGTAATCGCCTATGCATCTCGGCAACTCAAGGTCTACGAAGTGAACTATCCGACGCACGACCTCGAACTAGCAGCAGTAATGTTCGCCTTGAAAATTTGGCGACATTGCTTGTACGGGGTCAAATGTCAGATTTTCACCGATCACAAGAGTTTGAAATATGTATTCACTCAGAAGGAACTAAACATGAGGCAAAGAAGATGGCTGGAACTACTAAAGGACTACGACATAGAGCTGCTCTACCATCCGGGCAAAGCTAACGTCGTAGCAGACGCTATCAGTCGAAAGACCCAACTAGAGGGCTTGATCGCAATGCTAACGGTCCAGCCAAAGTTGCAGCAAGAACTGATCAGAGAAGGCATCGAGGTCTGGTTTGGAAGGCAACAAGGTTGTCTAAACACCCTGGAGATCCATTCCGACTTGTTAGCCGAAATAAGAGAGAAGCAGACAGACGACATCATGCTGATCAGGATCAGTGGCGAAGTACAAGAAGGCAAGGCACCTGGATTCGTCATTTAAGATGACGGTTCCCTCTGGTTTCGAAACCGAATCTGTGTGCCAACAGTGGGCGAGCTTAGAAGATCATATTAAAGAAAGCCCACGCATCTGCCTATTCCGTCCACCCAAGAGCAAGCAAAATGTACAAGGATGTGCGAAGAAATTTCTGGTGGCCAAATTTGAAACAAGAAGTCGCGGAGTTCATATCCAAGTGCTTAGTCTGCCAGAAGGTGAAGATCGAACACCGAAGACCTGGAGGAAAATTTCAAGACTCAAAAGCAGAAGGACTCAATCTGGGTTATTGTAGACCGACTTACCAAGAGCGCTCACTTCATCGCTATTCAAAAGAAGTGGAAAGCCCCAAAGCTGGCAGTAGTCTTCATCAAGGAAATAGTCCGCCTCCACGGAACCCCGAAAACGATCATCTCCGATCGAGACGGTCGATACATGGCATCCTTCTGGAAAGAGTTACATAAGGCCATGGGTACCGAACTGAAGTTTAGCACCGCCTTCCACCCTCAGACGGATTGGCAATCTGAAAGGACCATCCAGACTCTTGAAGATATGCTTCGAGCCTGTGTGCTGGACCGCACCACAAGTTGGGATGACAGCTTAAGTCTCATAGAATTCACATACAACAATAGCTGGCATTCCATGATCAAGATGGCTCCCTTGAAGCTTTATACGACAGAAAGTGTCGTTCCCCGCTCTGTTGGGACGACAATGTCGACAAGATTTTTCTAGGACCAGATTTGATAGAAAATACTGCCTCCGAGGTTGCCCTCATACGCCAGAGAATGTTGACTGCTCAGGGTCGGCAAAAGTCTTATGCCAATCTAAAAAGACGTGATATCGAGTTCATAGTTGGATATAAGGTCTTCGTCAAGGTGTCTCCCTCGAAAGGCGTCTTCCGATTCGGAAAACGAGGCAAGCTTAATCCTCGATATTTGGGACCCTTTGAAGTCTTAGAAAGAGTCGGCAATCTAGCTTACCGAGTTGCTTTACCACTTGCTGCTCACCCTGTGCATAATGTGTTTCACGTGTCCGTTCTGAGAAAGTACGTGCCCGACGAATCCCACATAATCAACTTCGACGATGTCGAAATCCAATCGGACGACACCTACGAAGAAAGACCAATTAAGATAATGGAGCATCGAGTGAAGCAACTACGTAACAAAGAGGTATCTCTCGTTTGAATACTCTGGTCTAAAGATGGCAAGGAAGGTACAACTTGGGAAACCTGGGAAACCGAGCAAGATATGCAGAAACGTTTTAAAGGGGTATTGGACCAATAGTTTACCTTTTTAAAGGGGTACTGGACCCCGTTTTTATCCTCACAAGTCGAGAAGTGTTGTAGTCACTTTCCTTTTTCCCATTTTGGTACCGCCCTACTTTTCCTTAGTTTCAGGGACGAAACTAATTTAACGGGGTACTATTGTAATATCCGCAAAATTTCAAGATTTTAGAAATTAACTTTAAAATAATATTTTTATTATCTATTTCTATTTGTGAAGTTTTTACAATAAATTTTAAACTTCTCTTAGAAAAGAGAATTTTGTGAAAAAATTAATTAAATAAAATTAAGGAATACCCCATAAGGATTTTTGGACAAATTAAAAAGCTTTGAATAAAATTAGGGCTTATTTTTTTTTAAAATCTCAAAATTATGAAAATAAATAAAACAAATTAAAATAAAACCCTTCTTCTTCAACCTGATGCTTTTACGTAGATGAAAAGAGACCAATCCATGCTTCCCCTTCCCACCATAGCCTACACTCCTAGCCATGACATCACCCTGCTTGCCTCATCAAGGTGACATCACCCTTCTCACCAACCCTCCCCAATCACCTTTCTCCCTCCTCTTCTCCATTGGGCAAAAGCCATGGCAATGGATCATGCTCTACCTATTTAAAGGGGCTGAAATCCCTTCTCCATTGGTTGTTTATGCTCTACCTATTTAAAGGGGCTGAAATCCCTTCTCCATTGGTTGTTTATGGACTCGTTCAGAGATCCACGTTGAATGAACTAGTAAGGGGCGCGGAATAACCGACGCCTCTATATAACCCTTCTAAGTCGTAAGTGCCTACGTGTTTGAAGTACGACTTTCGGGATCATGATCTCATCCGCTCCGATTGCAAGGAGGGATGTGCGCACTCTAGCTAAGTGCCGCGAAACTTTCCCTTGGTGGATCCGGCTCACCGAATTCCCACCCCTTTTTAAAAATCACTTAATTAAATACGCTACGTAAGTGCCAATGCACATTTAAGATATTAAGAATTAGACCGATCTCAAATGATTGATCTGGCACTCGGTCCGCTCAGGGCGCGAGAGGTTTAACTCGTATAAATTAATAATGTTCCCAACACATCTTTTATTCCCTATGCTAAACGAGTCCTACAATTTAGTAGTACTTTTCTCTAAACTTACGAGCTATCATCGCTTAAGATACGCTCTCCCTCGTACCGTTAAAACACCACGTAAATAAACCCTATCTTGAAACACAACCTATTGTTTTCTTCGTCTTTATTTCACTAAATTTACCGAATTACCCTTGGGAAAGTTCCGTTCCCGCTTGCTTAGTCTCTTAGACTAATTTTTCTTTTCCGCATGTTTGGCTCGCACTTTATCGCCCCTCACGAATTGTGTCAGAATCTAGGATTATTCATAAGGCGTAAGGTGAAGGACAAAGGAAGGGCAAGAAGTTCCAAGATGTGTTTGAATCTCTTTTCGGTCTATTTTTCATTTATGTTTCAAAGACAAGGTTTTATGAGTTGTAATTTCCGAACAAGCTTTTGGTATTGTGATTTGGGTTGTAAGAACAAAGTCTCCTTCGAGAGCACCTTTTAATTTATGAGCATGTTTTATTCCGCACTTTATCATTCTATATCATTATAAAAGCCTTGGGTGACCTTGGACGGTAAAATCCGAGGACACTGGCGGTAATACCCAACGTTGAAAAATAGGGGTGTTACAATTATGGTATCAAAGCCGAACGTCTTGTTTTCAAAACTTTTAAAACCGAAATTTTTCAAAACAAAAAACTTTTAAAACCGAAATTTTTCAAAACCGAGAACTTTCAAAACCTAAGTTCCTCTCCGCAAACTAAAACTTCTATTTATAAAAAGATCTTCCTCACAATTCCTACAAGTTAGGAAATTCTAAAATGACAAGAATCTTTTAAAGAATTTTCCTTATTTAAAGTAATAAGTTCAAGAAGTCCTAAACCTTTTAAGTAGAGCCAAGAATATACAAAAGTAATAAACCTTTGTTTTAGTAACTTTTCAAAAGCTTTGACTTCCTTCTCTATGTCTTCACCTTAGAAGAACTAAGGATGTTCTCTATTAACGCCTTTTCCTTTCCTCTCCTCAGACATCATGGTTAACCAAGGAAGAAACTACCACTTCGGAAACCAAGACCACGAAGCCCGCTTTGGAATGCAGGCCCCCAACCCATACTTTCCTTATGACGATACTCCAAACAACTTCTTCCATCAACCCAGAGAGAATCACCTCGGAGAAAACATGGAGATCGATCAGAATGAGGAACACTGGGAAGAATCCGAAGAAGATCCGGAGGAGGACCCCGACCTCCCTATCAAGCTCCCTGAAGAGTACCCCGTCGCACCCCCACCATCCCCGGCACACTACCCCGAGGACTATCCCTCGGGGGATGAGGAGATAGCACCCGGCTACATGCCAGAGGATCATACTGACGACGACAACGACGGGTGGATACACGAATACCAACCAGGGGGAATAGTACCCGAGCTCAACTTTGAGGACGGGGAACCAGATGAGGTGGACGAGGAGGAGTTTGAGCTACTATGGCAAGCCCAGGAAGAATGGGATGCCATGAATCAACAAGAGCTTGATGAGTCCGAGGAAGAAGATTCGGACGGGGTGGTTATCGACCCCGAGAATCAACAAGAGCTTGACCGCCGCATACCCTTAATCTTCTTCTCCATGGTATGAAAGGCGGTCGGATGACCTAGAAGCTTCACAACAACTGACCATTTCCAAACAGATGCTAGGGCATCCATAACATTATCCACATTGACAATCGTCGGATCTCCATGTTCACCATTCGGGAAATGGATCTGGACTTTTCCTTCATGAAATGCTTCATTGACGATCGTTTTTTGTTGCATAGAACTTCCAACAACCACGTCCTTCCATGATCCTGTTCCATCCGGAGGATCCTCTGGGGGCGATCCCTATTTGGAGCTTCCATCGTTACTTTATTTTCATTATCCACACCCACTGGATTTTGCACCGCCTGAACCATTGACAAAGAAAAACACTCAGGACAAATTTTTTTGATTTATGTGTGAAAATAGTGACCAAAACTAATTTAAAAAATCAAGAAGTTTGTATCACTATATTAGTTGTACGTTCAAAACCTTTAAAAGGCAATATCTCCAACTAAACCATTTGAAAGTATGGGGAAATGGCTAATTTTACTTGAATAGCTAGATATGAGGATACAAATACATAAATGGTAGTATGGTTAGCTGGAAATTCGAGAAAAAAGAACATCAAAACTATTTGTATGTATAAGGCTAATAAAAGACACTTCAAACAATGGACCTGCCTAAGAAGCAATCAGCCAACAGACATCTTGTAGACCATACATCTATTGTTATAGTATATTCCGTTGCACCGAAAATCAGTTTAAGAACATGATAATATTTTGAACAGATGTATGAACCATTAGGTTCTCCTTTAACTTGAGAGCACCACAAAAAAGCCACAAATATTATAAATATATAGAGTTATGCCATCAATGGCATTCTTTCCCATATAGAGAAACATACCAATACTTTTGCACTTCCAAAATAAAAAAAATCAATAGGTGTGTATGTGGATTCACCTGATATCATGAATAAAATACAGACTCTAAAGTATATAAATTTGAGCTTGGTATATTACAAGCCTACAAAAGCCACTCTTGTAAAACCAATCAAACATTCTAATCATCCTTCTACCAAGTTAATTGAGAGCCGTACAAGCAGATTTTGAGGCTTAATGTCAGATACCAAAGCAATTGTGAAGGTACGCAAGCGCTCTGCAAATCGGCAAGCAAGAATTGCATGTGCAATGAGAAACAAAAACAAAAGGAAATTCAGGATTTCTTCCAATAGAAGATATCATTTGGTTTTGGAAAGAATCGAATTGGTTGAGGATACAAATCCTATAAAATACTTTCTCCTATTTTTGTGGGATTTTTTAAGTGGAATATTAGCGTAATTAGGCAAGAATTACGTATGAGATTAGGCTTGGAATTTCTTATAAAAAGCTAGGTTATAACTAGGGTTTAGTAGGGTGATTAAGGGTGAACTTTGGTAGAAGAAGTCGGTAGTTTACTTTCATTTAGGTTTATGTTTAGGGTAGAAGAAATCTAGTTGGTTGAACTTTGGTGGGTGCCTTAGTTACCAAGGAACTTGACTTGCATTGTAACCGTTGAAACTTAATAAAAAGTATTCTATTGAAATCCTCTAAGAAGGAGTCTCAAATGTAGAGGTTTTTCTTTCTACGACTTGTTGGTCGGTTAGAAAGTTTTCCTCTCTAAATACTGTGTTCTTATTGTTTATTTCCACTGCCATGGGAACGTTTATAGTTCCTTGCTTTGTTACTAATGTGTCATGATCCAATAATTAGTATCAAAGCCGGTTTACTCTAGATTGTGTGTTAGTGCAAACAGGATGAGTACCAACAACACTCACAACATCGGGACTGGAAACAACAAGCCTCCATTGCTTGTTGCTGGGTATTATGATCAGTGGAAGATCCTTTTCGAAACATGGCTAAAGGGCAATGACTACCAAGCCTGGTCGGTCATTGAAGATGGAGACTATGTCATTCATGGGGACAAAATGAATAAAAAGTCCGAGTGGGTCCAACTAAATGGACAGGAATGGAGAAGAATTTCAATGCAAAGATGTTGTTGAACAATGCTTTGGGCGCTGAAGATCTTCTAAGGGTGGTCAACTGCAAAACTGCCAAGGATGCATGGGAAGCTATTGAACAAATGCATATCGGCAGCGTATATCTGAAGGAAAGCCAACAAAAGGAGGCCAAGAAGGAATTCTACAACTTCAAGATGAAGGATGGAGAAACCATTGCTACATACCAATCTTGGTTTGAAGCTTTGGTGAATTGCGTCAATCATCTTGGTATCGAGGAATCCATCACACGTTCTGAGAAAATCTTTGCGATTGTTGATGGTCTTTGTCCTAAATATGTGGTTACCAGAGGCTTGCTCAAACAGAATCCAATCACGAAGACTTGCAAGGTTGATGAGATATTTGGAAAGCTAACGGACTATGATTGCTACGAGAAAGACAACAGTGGTGCTTCAAGCTCAAACAAGGGGATTGCTCTCAAAGTGGAGAAAGCCATTGAGAACATCACTATTGGAAGAGAAGATGATGAGATAGAGAAGGATTTAGATTTGGCTCTTATAACCAAAGCAAACAGATCACTCTACAGGAGAGGCAAGAAGCAGGGCGCTATGAAGGAAAGAGGTAACTACGAGAAGAAAGAGATCAAGGATGTTACCTTTTTCAACTGTCAAGAAAAGGGTCACTATGCTAAGAGTTGTCCCAAAGGTAATGAGTTTGGGAACGAGAAGAAGAAGGCCTACATTGCTGCATGGGATCTTGATTCAGATGATGAATCTGAATCGAAGATCCGCACCATGTCTTTGAAGACAAAAGAACCCGATCAAGAGGTAACTCTTGAATAATTTCTCACTGGTTTAGATAATGCTAAGAAAACTGATCTTTTTGCTCTTGTTGAAAAGCTTTTTGAAGATAATTTGAAAATGCAAGATGAAATAGAAGCTGCTGATGAGAAATTTCTTAATCTTGAAGAAAAACTATCCAAGTCAACTGTTACTAGTGTTGTTCCTTGTAATGTGTGTGATAGCTTGAAAGATGAACTCAAAAGTCTCTTTCTAGGTTCAAAAGATGAGACGTTCATGACATTCAAAAGCTAGATAAAGAAGGTAGAAGTATCAACAGAAAATTTTTTTAAGGCTATTAGATCGGACAATGGAACTGAGTTCAAGAATTCCATGTTTCATAGCTTCTGCAATGAACATGGAGTGTCTCAGAACTTTTATGCGCCTAGGACTCCTCAACAAAACGACGTAGCAGAAAGAAAGAATACAACATTGGAAAGCATGGCTCGTACTGTGATGATGGAAAGTAACTTGCCTCGGTCCTTCTAGGCTGAAGCAGTCAGTACCGCTTGCTACATCACAAATCGAGCAACTATTCGTTCTAATCATTCTAAAACTCCATATGAACTAATCAGAGGACGTGGTGATCCCTAGGTTGTAGCACGCCGGGTCTATCGAATGCCTCAACATTCGGGTCTGAAAGCCAAATATTTCCCACTTGAAAGTCTTTGGATGCAAGTGTTTTGTTTACAACAATGGAAAAGATGAGTTAGGCAAGTTTGATCCAAGGAGGAACGAAGGCATCTTTTGGGCTACACATCCAACAACAAGGCTTACAAAGTGTTCAATAAAAGGACAAAGAAGTTCGAAGAAAGCATTCATGTTGTCTTTGACGAATGACGAGTCCAAAAGTGGAGGGAACCTTTCAAGTAACAAGGAGATACCTAAAGGTTATAAATACAAACTCAGATGATGAAATCGATCCAGATTCAAGTGCTCATGCTCCAAGTGAAGAATTCACTCCTCCTAGTCCAAACTTGAATGGAGAGGACATAGGAGGCACTTCGAATCCTGAATATGATAGTCCATAAGATCAATCATAGGAGGAAAGAACATCTCAGGGAACGACAAATCAACAGGAAGAAGAGGAGTCAAACATAGATCTGACTGAGATCGAAGTCAGAAATTATGATCAAAAGAGGGATCATCCTGTTAACAACATCAACACTCCATACGATAAAGGTGTGGTTACTCGTTCCTCTCTTATGAATTTTTGTGCTTTCAATGCGTTCATGAGAGAGGAACTACATCACTTTGAGAGAAACAAAGTATGAAGATTGGTTCCCAAGCCAAAGAACAAGATGGCTATAGGAACGAAGTGGGTTTTTAGGAACAAACTTGATGACACCGGTGTTGTCACAAGGAACAAAGCGAGACTTGTATCAAAAAGGTACAATTTGTAACACACCTATTTTGCAACATTGGGTATTACCACCAGTGACCTCGGATTTTACCGTCCAACGTCACCCTAGGCTTTATAATGATATTAAAACTTATAGCAATGCGGAAATTTACATAAACATTACATAAATAAACAGATGCTCACGAATGAGACTTGGTTCCTTAATTGAAGATGAAATTGACTAAAAGCGAAATTTCATTTATTGATAAGAACTTTCGTTCATTACATTGAGAGTCGTTTTACAAATGTAGCAACGGAAAAATAAAGCCCAAATTAAAAGGGTTGAAATTACAAGTATATTTACCCAAGACAACTCATATGATGATGATTTGCTTGGTTTAAGATAGAAGAGTCGATGCACTATCTTCTGAATGTCTTGCTCTTTGAAAATTCCTTCCTTCCTTCCACGTCGTCTTGCTTTGACCTTCTATTCTTGCATAACGCTTCTCGAACCTTCTAGACGTTGTCTTCAAAGCTTTGATGTCAACTTCCTAGAGTCTGGCATTTGTCGCGAAGGGCGAGAAATACCAGGCAAAAATGCGAAAAAGCAGAATTGGTCTAAGGAGACTAAGCAAGCGAGAATGGAAATTCTCAAGGGTATTATGGTAATTTATAATATTCGAGAGATATTATCGGGATGTGTTTGGAGGTATAGTACTTTATGTGGGGCTTATCGGAACGGAGAAGAGTGTATCTCGAGAGGAGATAGCTCATTAAACGAGAGAAGAACTACGAGATTGTAGACTTCTTTAGAGTAGAAAGTATGTTGGGAACGTTATTAATTCATACAAGTTTTGAAAATCTCTCGCGCCCTTGCGGACCGAGAGTCAGATCGATCATTTGAGATCGGTCCGGTTTTTGGCGTCTTTTAAATGTGCATTGGCACTTATCTTATATCGTGACGAAAATTGTCAATTACGTTAATGATTTTTAAAGAGTGTGGGGGGCTTGCAAGGCCCGCACCACTTAAGGGAACCCAGTTCCGACACTTAGCTATGGTGCCACTCATCCCTCCGTTGCGTAGGAGCGGACATGGATCATGATCCTGAAAGTCGTACTTTAAGTGCGGAGGCATACGACTTAGTAGATTATATAGAGGTGTCGGGTTAGTTCCGTACCCCTCACTAATTCATTTAACCGATCTCTAAACGAGATCGTAAACAATCAAGGTCACAAACAAGACTAGCATAATAGTCCTATCAAATATTTAAATAACGGAATAACGATAACAGTGGGGTCATCGTTTCTAACAATCGATATTCCTAGGTTCGTTTATTATTAGCAAACAAGTTGTTCCAACATCGAGAAATTTCACGAAACAAATTTAATTAAGGCTACAAGGAGAAATTCCGCTTGTCTTAGCTTGTACGATTGTGTAGTAACGAATGAACGAAAAACATTGTCCTCGAAGTGAACAGAGGCTCGACCTATAGACATGAGAGATACGAACTAACTTTATTAAGAATTTTTTTAATTCTTCTAAAGTTCTAAATATCTCTTATATTCTCTTTTATTAAAGAATTAATTACTAAATTATTATAATAATTATTTAGGTGGAGGTGAATAAAATAATAATATTCCTTATTATTATTTTATATTTGTAATATCCTTGTATTTCTTATAAATTCTTTATTTGAATTTACATATTATTATCTTTTGAAGATCCAGGTTTAGTAATATTCAAATTATTAAATACTCATTAACTTAATGTTAATGTTCCTTTTAGATTAATTTATTATTCCTTATAAATAATTTCATCCACTTGATCATAAAATATCTTTTTAAAACTAGAATATATTATTATTGTAATTTCCTCTTATTATCAAATCTTTTTAAAGACATGGAACCACCTTATGATATAAAAGGTATTAATATAACATATTATGTTATACTATTTCTAGTACTTTACTTATCTAATAAATTCCCAAGTATTATTTTAAACAAATTATCTCATACTTTCCATATAAATATCTTTTCAAAATATATTTAAGTTTATTATATGCTCTTTAAATGACAATATATAAAGTCTTAAGATAATATTTTTCCAACAACTTGTTCTAGGTCTTTTTATTTATATACTAAAATCCAAATAAGGTATACACCTTTTCCATGTATATAAAATAATATATCCTTGATCCCATAAATTTATTTACAACTTTTCATGTCTAACTTACTTTATTTCTTTATATAAAAGTACATGCGATTTATTTATTCGATTTAATTTCATCCCATACTTGTTCTTAATAACATAATTTATTCAAAATATCTTACTAATATTATTCCAAAGCATATTATAAAATTAAAAGACATGCAAAACTAATTTTACTTTAATAAAGTTTTTGTTTTATTAAAATCCCCTTATCTTATCCTATTTCTTTTATATTAGGATAAAAATATGACAAAGTCAATATTATTTTCAAAAACAGAATTTTCAAGCTTAAAAGTCACATATATTAATCTTATAATTTATTTGAAATTATTCTGTCTTGTTATATTTATTTTTTTATTTATAAAAACCATATGCATATTATTATTCTTTTCAAATTATCAACAACTTAATATGCTTAAAATATCAATTTTATGAATATTAATATTCTATGAATGCACATATTATTTATTGAAAATTATATTTCTCTTAAATGGGCATGCAAATTAATTTAATTACATAATTTCCTTTGTAAAAGCTCATTTGTAATATTTAGTGAATTTATTTAAATAAATATTATATATATAAAATTATTTATAAAGAGATAGAAAATTAGAATACAAGTCGGGGAATTATACCGAGCGAAAACGAGAGCGGAATGGGCACATATTTCGAGGTAGGCGTTTTGGGCTTCTGTTGGATCGTAATCGTTAGCTAAGAGCTTGGGAACTGGCAGTTAAGTTGTTCCCAAGGCAGCGGAAGTAAACAATTCGCAAGTAATAAAACAATAAATGACACAGTTCCTTTATAGAGGAACCCCACTACAACCAACTAGTTGTATGGGTAAACCTCTACCTCGGCTTGGAGGATTTTGAATGACTTACTTATATTAATTGCTTTGTTCCTTAGTTACACAGCCGGATTCACACTTCTTTGTTCCTACGAGTTCTTCCTAACTCTAGCAACACTAGTAAATCCTCTCAACTGTGTTCCTAAGCTCACGACAGCAAAACACAAGTAACTCAAACCTTACGCTGACTTCTCAGTTCCCTTGCTCCTGGGAACTTCAGCTTCACCGTCGTCGAGATCACACACTCGTCGGCGGGGACTTCTCTTCCTTTTCTTTCTTTTCTCTGGTGTGGGTATTTGTGAGTTCTAGGAGAAGTGCCCAGACCGAGTACTATACATTTGGCTTTATAGTCCAGGTGAGCTTGGGCAATCGCATCTTTCATTTGTGTCCAAAATACCCTTTGCTTGATGCCCAAGTTGTACTTTCTTCACATGTGACTTTGGTTTGAACTAGGTCAACTTCTTGGATCAATCGGACCGTTGGATGAAGCGTGACAGTCTGATCCTCAGACTGTTCCCTCGGGCTGTATGAGACAGAATCCCACGATTTGCGCTGAACGGTCGTTGTCCTCACATGTGAGTTCCCATGTCATGGGAACTGTCTTCTTCAGAGTTCCCTTGATGGAAACTCTTCATCATTGTAAGCTTGTGTTCTCTTGATTATTTCTGGGAGTTCCCACTTCATGGGAACTTTCTTCTTTAGAGTTCCCTTGATGGAAACTCTTCATTGTGGCCTGCAGTGGCTTTTGGTCATTCGTAGGAGTTCTTGGTTGTACCTGTGTTCCTTAGAAATACTTGAACAAACCACATTAGTTCCCTATGGTGTTTGTCATTATCAAAACTTAAGAGAATTACATCGTTGATCCGTTGTTTAGAACCAGAGGTCCCAACAACGTCCCAACAATTTCCCCCTTTTTGATGATGACAAATCCATCACAAAAATGCAAGTATTTCAATGAATGATATGCTGATGAGTTCCTAAGTATGATTTTGGGAAGTCACTTTTAGTGAAACACTTAGATTTAGGGAACCACTTCTGGTGAGACACATAGTTCCTTTTAAGCTTTTTATGCAAATGTTCCCCCTTAGCTTATGCGTGGTCTGTGATAACTTAAACTTTTAACTCATCTCGCATTTTTTGTCTTTCCCCCTTTTGACATCATCGAAAACAAGCAAAGCAATAATAGGAAAGAAGGGAACACGCAATCAAAATAAAGACCATGTCATTACTTAAGATAATATGTACAATGGGAACCCAAGTACAATTTTGTGGTCATTTTTGGATTAAAGGGGAGAAGAAGGGAGAGATCATGGGTCTTGAGGGAACAGGGTGTCACAGAGGCGCGTAAGGACTTGTGTAAGCTTTTCTTGTCCTCTGGCCAACGCTGCTTGGTCCCTGGCAATCTGGTCGAGGGTGTTGGCAATGCGGAGCAACACTAGAGAGTTCCCCTCTTGTGTACCAGATTCTAGTGGAGCCTCCTCCTCTACGGGCTCAGAGTGTCTCATCTTCTGGACAACTAAAATGTCCAGTTCCCTTCCAAGCTCGATTTCGTCTTTAGAGGCGTCGTAGAGACCCTCTTTTTGTAGGAGCTTCTTGATCAGCCCAGAATAGGGAAGGGAGTGGGACTTGGAAGCCATGCACTTCTCCATGTGCCCAAGGATGATTCTTGGAAGGTTTATGGGCTTCTTGAGGAGGAAGTAGTAGAGGAGGATGGCATCAGGGATGTTGACGACGAGACGCTTCTCTTGGCGTGGGATCACCACGTTGATGATGAATTGGTGAGCGAGCTTGGCGACCAAGGACAGATGGTGCGTCGAGAGCACCTTGGAGGGAACCCGACCCTCGAAGATTGTGTTGCACACCTCGGCACTATTGAAGTCGCCCCAGAGCTTGCTGGGCAACTCACTGAGCCCTTGTCCGGGGACCTGGAGTTGAAGGCGAATCGTCGACGTTGTAAAAATAAACTCGTCGCCTTCATGGGAGAGAGTTCCCTGAGTGCAGTCGTTGGTGATATTGAAGTTGTTGTAAAACTGACGCACTTGTGAGGGATCGACGCTCACAGTCTCTTGGCATAGTCTCTCCCAGCCCTGGGCCTTGATCAGGTCCCACAGTTCCCCTAGGCCATTTTCAGTCAGCACTTCTTCTGAAACGATGAGTGGAGGAAGGAGCTTCTTGCGCTCATCCACATGGTGCTTCGTGGAAGAGGTCCCCTTCCCCTTCCTTGATGTGCTTCTGGACGTGTTCCCCCTAGAGACCGTGCGAGGTCCTTTCGGCTGAGGGGGTGCAGCTGCTTCAATCATAAGCACGCGGTCCCTTGGCGGTTGGGAACTCGTGGACACCACCATTTGGTGTCCAGGTGTTGGGATCGGTGCTGGCTTCTTAGCAGTTGGAGCTTCTTCTTCTTCTTCGACCTCATCTTGGGAGGTCCCTTCATCCTCGGAGGAGCTCGAGCTTGAGCCCTCCGCGTCATCTTCAGGATGACTTGTTGTTGCCTCAGCACCTCCAGCTGGTGCGAGGTCCCTTTGCTCCGTCTGCAGGAGCCACCTTTTCTGGGGACTTTGTCCCTTGGGAGACTGTGTGCTCAGAGGGACCCCTGTTGAGCTCTTCCTCGATTGCCTTGAGCTGGTCTTCCTCCTCCAGAGTTCCCATGATGATAGGAGGAGGGTCCTTAGTCAGTTTGCCAATGACCACGGAGAGAGGAAGATCGTCGTCGTCTGAGGTGAGAGCGACGTGACTTTTGGATGGTGAGGGAGAGGGGAGTTTGGTGGTGGTGGGGGATGGGATGGAAGAGGGGAGAGTAGAAGAAGGAAGAGGGGTGGAGAGTTGTGTGGAAGGGGGAGGAAGGGATCTGGTGACTTGGGGAGTAGAGATCCCCGAAGTAGAAATGGAAGTGGTGGAGATGTGTTTTGGTGAAGAGGGAGGAGAAGGAGTTTTGTGAGGTGAAGATGGAGGTGGAGATCCCGTAATGATGGGAACGGGAGGAAGTGAAGAAGGTTGGGGAGGTGGAGTTCCCATCATGGCGGGAATTGGAGAAGGTGGCGGAGGAGGAGTCGGTTGTTTTGTGAGAGTGGGTTTGGAAGGTCCCTTGATTTGAAGAGGAGGGATGGAGGAGGAAGAGGGGAGTAGACTCTGGGGTTCAGAGGTCCCATCGTCGGAAGGGAAAGGGAAAGGGGGTTTGGGAGCACAAGAACTCTCCTTAGAGCAGTTCAGGTAGTCCTCAAACTTGAAGAAAGCCTTCTTTCTGGGCTCCGAGAATTCAGAGGCCTCAGAGGGTTTACGCTTTTTGGATTTGGAGGGGTTGTGGGGGTGTTTGGATTTTTTGGGTTTTGAGGGGTCTTTTGATGAGTGACGGCGTTTGGATGAATGGAGGTGTTTGGATTTGTGGGGTTTTTCATTGATTGAGGGGCGAGCGTCTCCGAAGTTGTCAACGATGACAACTCCGGAGGAGGTGTTGGTGTTGGAAGGAGGGAGAGGAAGAGATTCGGAAGAGGTCCAGGAGACAGTTTCGTCGGCCAGAGGAGGAGGAGGGGACAAGAAGGGGATTACTTGATTGTATAGCCCTTGGATGAGGACATCCTTCATGGTTGGGTCTGGTTCTTGCTCAATCTCTTTTAGTTGAGAGAGGAAGAGGGTGCGAGGATTGGCATGTACCCACGCTTTGATCTGGGCGAAGGTGTGTTGAGGGGCCACTTTTGTAAGAAATTGAGAGGTTTTGGAGGTTTCTTTAAAAGAGAGTGAAAGGGATTTGGGGAAGACGAATCACAGAGATGTAAGATGGAATAAAGGGCCCAAAAATAGCAAGAGGGGTTTTAAAGGAGAGAGGAAGTGGAGGGTAGAAAGGGAAGTGGATTAACCTCGATAACCGTTGCCCAATGAACGTGAGGCGTCGTTTCAACTTCTCGAGCACGCCTCTAGACACGCGTCACAATCTTTTGGGAAGTCCTTTTCAAATTTTGAATACTTGGCCTTTAACGCTTCAGAGCCTCTGACACAAAAGTCCGCTTCCCAAGTGACGATTTTTCTTTGCAGATTAGTCAGCGTTCCCTTTGTAGATGCATCAGTTCCCATGATCTTATCAAGGTCAGGGAGAGTGAAGTGGTTAAGGGAACTTCACACTCATCTTTGTGTGGGGCTAGGGAACTCAAAGGGAACCAGACAATTTGCAACTTGATAAAGGAAATATGTTGGCTCATGACAAGCATTTGTCTGGTCCCTAGCTTAGGGTGGGTCATATGATCAACCGTCATGGTGGCTTGTAAAGAGGGATAAAGGGAACTCTGGTTGATCATTTTGGGCCAAAAGAAATAGAGTTCCTTTGTACACATTTTTCTCTAGACTAGTAATCATGGCATAGTGAAAGCAATAAATCCAAGTTCCCTATCATGCAATCTTATATAAACTAGTCAGGCATTGAGAGAGAGACAAACAGGGACTTGTTTAGTTTAGAGTTATCATCACTAGAAGCATTCGAAAACGCTGGTAGGGACGTCTGTCTAAAGCTTTGGTAAGAATGTCCGCAATTTGCTCTTTAGTTCTATAGTGTTCCATCGAGATGTTCCCATTTTCAACATTGTCACGTAGAAAGTGATGCCTTATATCAATATGCTTAGTTCTAGAATGATGCACAGGATTTTTGGAAATGTTTATGGCACTAGTGTTATCACAGAGTATGGGAACTAGGCCAAAAGACATACCGTAATCCTGGAGTTGTGATTTAAGCCATAGAACTTGGGAACAGCATGATGCGGCAGCCACATATTCGGCTTCAGCTGTGGAGAGTGCCACTGAGTTTTTCTTTTTAGATCTCCACGAGACTAAGCATGACCCTAGAAACTGGGCCATTCTTGATGTGCTCTTTCTTTCAACCAAGTGCCCTGCAAAATCTGCATCTGTGTATGCAATGAGCTCAAGGGAACTGTTCCTTGGATACCATAGGCTCAAGTTATCGTTCCCTTTGAGATACCTGAAAATTCTCTTCACCTCTTTCAGGTGTGATTCCTTAGGGTTAGCTTGAAAACGAGCACAAAGACATACGAAGAACATGATATCAGGTCCACTAGCTGTTAAGTAGAGAAGGGACCCGATCATACCTCGATAGTTCCTTTGGTCCACACTAATACTTGTTCTTTCGCATTGAGCCTTGAATTTGGTGAGATGGGAGTGTCAATGGGCTTGGAGTGTTCCATCCCATACTTCACGAGCATTTCCTTAATGTATTTCTGTTGATGAATCTTTGTTCCCTCCTTGGTTTGGGATATTTGGAGTCCCAAGAAGAATGTGAGTTCCCCAATGAGACTCATCTCAAACTCACTGCTCATGAGGTCCTTAAATTTCTCTACAAGATTTTCATTAGTTGCTCTAAACACAATGTCATCAACATATACTTGCATGATCAAAATGTCTTTAGACTCTTTCTTTAAAAACAAGGTCTTGTCTATGGAACCGCGAAGGTACCCATGGGACAAGAGGAATTGAGCAAACTTGTCATACCAAGCTCGGGGAGCTTGTTTGAGTCCGTAGAGGGCCCTCTCCAGGAAATAGACATGATTGGGTAGTTTCTCATCTTCGAATCCTGGAGGTTGGGCCACATACACTTCTTCCTTGAGATGTCCATTGAGGAAGGCTGTTTTCACATCCATTTGATAAAGCTTGAATCCCTTGTGAGCGGCATAGACGATTAGGAGTCTGATGGCCTCGATCCTGGCAACCGGTGCGAAGGTCTCATCGTAGTCAATTCCTTCCTCTTGCTTGTATCCTTGTGCCACCAACCTAGCCTTGTTCCTTACTACAGCCCCAGTATCATCGAGCTTGTTCCTAAAGACCCATCGTGTTCCTATGATGTTCTTGTTTTTGGGCCTAGGAACTAGCTTCCAGACTTTGTTCCTTTCGAATTGGTGGAGCTCTTCTTGCATGGCTTGAATCCAATCTGGGTCCTTCAAGGCTTCCTTGATACTTTTGGGTTCCACCATTGAAACAAACGCGTTAAAAGCACAAAAATTATTGAGAGAGGAACGAGTTTGTACACCTTTATCAAGAGGGGAGATGATGTTCTCAATAGGGTGGTCCTTTCTTTGTTGAAAGGTTCTTGTATGAGTGAGTTCCCTTGCATGTGTGTCATCTTCAGTTGGTGTTTCTTTGTCATGGGAACTCTCATCTTCAGCTTCTTCATTTGATGTTTCTTCAGAGATTTCTGGCAGGTTCCCTCTTTGTTCCCCTTGAATACTTGATTCTGGCAGAGTATTGTCTTGGGGGCCAGCAGAGTTGTTCCCTGAAGAGGGAACCTCGAGAGAGTTGGAGGTGTCTTGTAGTTCTTTTGAGGAGGGAGCCTCGAGGGAGGTTTGATCAGTGAGAGTTGGACCTTCGGCGTTGTTCCCTGGTTGTGGAATGTTGCTTGCACTTGGATAGTCTTCATCCCTTTTCCTTGGCTCATCATCGTCATCATCATCGTCTTCATGTCTAACTAGCTTGAACAGAGTTCCCTTCCCTTGGGTCTCAGTTCCCATCTTTACAGATTTTTCGTTGAAGACGACATGAATGCTTTCTTCTATCCTCTTGGTCCTTTTATTGTAGACCCTGTAAGCCTTGCTTTGTGATGAGTATCCCAGGAAGATCCCTTCGTCGCTTCTGGGGTCGAATTTTCCAAGATTGTCTTTGCCGTTGTTGTGAACAAAGCATGTGCAACCAAATGTTCTCAAGTGTGAGATGTTTGGTTTTCTCCCTTTGATGAGCTCATAGGACGTCTTGTTGATCAGGGGCCTTGTCATGGCTTGGTTCAGGATGTATGTAGCTGTGGAGATGGCTTCAGTCCAGAAGTACTCAGGAACTCCACTTTCAATCATCATGGTTCTAGCCATGTCCTCCAGAGTTCTGTTCTTTCTCTCGACCACTCCATTTTGCTGAGGAGTGCGAGGAGCTGAAAAGTTGTGAGAGATCCCATTTTGCTCACAGAAGTTTAGGAACTCCGAATTTTGAAATTCAGTTCCGTGATCAGATCTGATTGCTTTCAGTTTCAGCCCCAAGCTTACTTCTGTTCTTTTGATGAAGGGCTCAAATTCTTCAAACGCTTGTGATTTTGCGTTCAAGAAAATAACCCAGGTGAATCTTGAAAAATCATCAATTAAAACATACATGTACCTTTTTCCACCGTAGCTAGCTGTTCTCATGGGACCACAGAGATCCATGTGAATTAACTCCAGGGACCTGGTTGTGCTTACCACCTTCTTGGGTTTAAAGGAGGTCCTGGTCTGTTTCCCTCGAACACATGCTTCACACATTTTGACTCCTTCGAGATTGATCCGTGGAAGACTAATAACCAGATCCTGTAGATAAAGCTTCAGGATTTGATTTACACCAGCATGTCCCAGTCTTCGATGCCAGAGTTTCGTGTCATCTTGGGAACTCGCAAGGCATAGCTTCATTGGTGGTTCAAAGTTGGTGTCCACCACATACACATTGTTGTATCTTCTTCCTCTTAGAATTACTTTGTTGGTCTTCTTGTTGATGACGAGACATTCATCTGAGTCGAAAGTGATGATGTTGTTTCCTTGATCACACATCTGGGAGACACTCAACAGATTGTATCCCAGATCCTTTACCAGATTCACGTTGCTAACTTTGATAGATCTATTGAGCAACACTTCTCCTTTACCAATAACTTCTCCCTTGTTTTTGTTGCCAAATGAGACGTGGCCTCCTTCGGCATGAGTGTGGAGTGAGATGAGGATATTCTTGTTTCCTGTCATATGGTTCGAGCATCCGCTATCTATGAACCATGTACTGTTCCCTCTCACTGCCACCTACAAGGGAAAGTTAGTGTTTACCCAGGCAAGATGACTCTTGCCAGGTCCCTTGCAAGGGAAAACATTCTCATTCAAGATATAGTCAGAAATGTTGATGTCTTTAGAATTTTGAGAGTTGGAGTTCCTTTGGTGATGAGCATGACGTTTTTGTTTGTTTGGGAACTCATGGTTTCTAGGGGTTTGGACTCTCTTCTTGGGACATGCATCCTTGTAGTGCCCATGAGCACCACAGTGCCAACATGTCTTATAGTATTCTCCCAGGTAGTATTTTGGGTGTGGTCTCTGGATACGGTTCCTATCCATGGTTTCTTTGTTGTACACCCGAGACCCGTTTCCCTTAGCAATTTTGACATAGATTCTATGTCCGGAGTTCCCAGTATAGTAGTCTTTCTCACCACTGTTTCCACTCTCTAGGACCCTGATTTTCTCCTCGAGATGAGCATTTCTCTGTTTCTCGCACTGGAGTTCTAAGGCCCTACACTCATGGATCTCATGTTCGCTCAGGGGTGACTTTCCGTTCTTGGAGCACTCACCTTTGTATCCTATGCCATGTCTGGTTGGGACAAACTTAATTTGGGAACTAGAGGCTTCAAGATGTTCGGGAGTCTTACTCAGGTTTTGCAAGAGGGTGTTCTCATCTTTCTCTAGAGCTTTGATTTCTCTTTCTAGATCTACAATGTGAGACACATGGGACTTGAGTTTTTCTAGAAAGGATATGCAGTTGGGACAGGGCTCAAGACCAACTAATTGAGAATTTATGTGTTCCTATTTTTCCAACTTATTTTGCAGTTTTATGTTATCTTTGACAAGACTTGAAAGAATTTTCAACAACTCAGGTTTTTCATAGTTACTCAAGGAATCAAGAACAGTTTCAGTGGTTACCTCACTGGGTTGTTCCCCAGTGGTTTCTCCTATGGCCATGCCACACATGTCTGGGAGTGCCCATGACTCAGGATCTTCGTCTTCATCATCGCTCTAGGTAGCGATGTAGGCCTTCTTTCCTTGCTTCCTGCCATCAGTTCCTTGTGGGCATTCCTTCGCAAAATGTCCTTTCCTGTTGCACTTGTAGCAGGTCACATCTGAGAGATCCTTCTCTGTGGGCTTTCTTTGGGAACTTTGTCCCTTTCCCCAGTTCCCACTGTTCCGTTGAGACTTTCCTTTGTAGAAATTTCGAAGAGCCTTTGTTACGAGAACTAGCTCCTCATCATCTTCTTCTTCTGAGTCTTCATGTTGTTCTTGGGTTGATTTGAGCATTTTTTCGATCTTGAGTGCGATCCCTCGATGAGCTCGAGTTTGTTCCTTATCATCGATCTTTCTCTTCTCGTGTCCCACTAGCTTTCCAAACACTTGATGGAGCATAAGTGTTCGATTTTCTGGATTTTCCTTCAACATAGTTCTCTCGTTTGCCCATTCTCCAGTCAATCCATTGAAGAGCTGTTGGACCTTCATTTTGTGGGTGATTTCTTCTTTTGTGATCCCCAATCCCTCCATTTTAGTGCAAAGTCCTTCAAATCGGGATTGGTAGCTATCGACGGACTCTCCCATTTCCATTTGGAAGTTGTAGAACTCCCTTTTTGCATTCATCTGAAGATCTTCTCTGAGATCTGAGTTCCCAACGTGCATTTGTTGGATGGCTTCCCACATTTCCTTAGCTGTATCAAGGTTTGCAACCCTGTCACAGTCTTGTATGCACATGGACCTCTTTAGGTACTGTTTGGCTTTGTAGTTTGCCTCCATGCACTTGTACTCGTTGGGTCCCCACTTTGAGAGGTCGTTGACTATAGCTGGATCGATTTCGAAGTTCCCTCTCTCGATGACACACCAGGCTTGGTAGTCTTGGCCACGCATCCAATCCTTCATGTCGCGTTGCCAGCTTTCAAATCTTCCTGTAATAAGCCTTGGCGGCTTACTAGTGTTGTTCCCCACCTGAGTAAGTTCCTGAGCCATTTTGATACCTGCGATGCTAACACAAATCTAGAGCGCAAACTCTGATACCAATTGTTTGATCGTAATCGTTAGCTAAGAGCTTGGGAACTGGCAGTTAAGCTGTTCCCAAGGCAGCGGAAGTAAACAATTCGCAAGTAATAAAACAGTAAATAACACAGTTCCTTTATAGAGGAACCCCACTACAACCAACTAGTTGTATGAGTAAACCTCTACCTCCGCTTGGAGGATTTTGAATGACTTACTTATATTAATTGCTTTGTTCCTTAGTTACACAGCCGGATTCACACTTATCTGTTCCTACGAGTTCTTCCTAACTCTAGCAACACTAGTAAATCCTCTCAACTGAGTTCCTAAGCTCACGACAGCAAAACACAAGTAACTCAAACCTTACGCTGACTTCTCAGTTCCCTTGCTCTTGGGAACTTCAGCTTCACCGTCGTCGAGATCACACACTCGCCGATGGGGACTTCTCTTCCTTTTCTTTCTTTTCTCTGGTATGGGTATTTGTGAGTTCTAGGAGAAGTGCCCAGACCGAGTACTATACATTTGGCTTTATAGTCCAGGTGAGCTTGGGCAATCGCATCTTTCATTTGTGTCCAAAATACCCTTTGCTTGATGCCCAAGTTGTACTTTCTTCACATGTGACTTTGGTTTGAACTAGGTCAACTTCTTGGATCAATCGGACCGTTGGATGAAGCGTGACAGTCTGATCCTCAGACTGTTCCCTCGGGTTGTCTGAGACAGAATCCCGCGATTTGCGCTGAACGGTCGTTGTCCTCACATGTGAGTTATGTCATGGGAACTGTCTTCTTCAGAGTTCCCTTGATGGAAACTCTTCATCATTGTAAGCTTGTGTTCTCTATGGTGTTTGTCATTATCAAAACTTAAGAGAATTACATCGTTGATCCGTTGTTTAGAACCAGAGGTCCCAACAACGTCCCAACAGCTTCTCCTTCTCCTTTCCCTTAGAGGAATTATTAGGTTGCATGGGAAGTTAAAAGCAACGGGCTTTAGATGAACCAAGCTAAAAAAATCGTTATTATCATTATTCCCAAATGAAGCTCACAATCAGTTGGTATGCTATTCTTAGCTGAGCAAAAACAAGAAGCATACTTATATCTACTTGCATACTTTTAAAATTTTATAAAATAAAATTATGCTTAAAGCAGTATGTATATGTCAAAAAAGCAAACCAAAACTTGCTTTATTCATCTAAGCTATCATCCAATATTAGATATGAAATAATACTTTTAAACTACAAACGATTCAACAACCATAAATTAGTACAACCTATTAAGTTGAACTTGCCAGAAAAAGGAAAACTTACCCAAGAGGTTGTACTATAAAGGGTGTGAATGATTGTACCGCCTGTAGCAAGAAGCTTCTCCACTCGAGCAACAATTTGCTTGCCATAGGTGTATTTCTCGAGTGCATTCAAAAGAAATTTGATACGCAACATGATCAGATCTAGCTGATGATCATTGCAAGTTGAGAAGAACTTTGTGTACAACGCAGTTTTCAAAATGATCTTTCATCATAGCCTGAATGTACAAAGAAACCATAAGAAATGAGTATAAGTTTTGACACATGAGAAGAACTTTGTGTACAACGTAGTTTTCGAAATGATCCTTCATCATAGCCTGAATGTACAAAGAAACCATAAGAAATGAGTATAAGTTTTTACACACTCAAATAAGAAAGGAGCTGAGAACGAAGCATTAATAAACAATGGTATATAGATATAACATGCTTATACTTGAGGTTTACAAGGCATACCAACCTACTCTAGCAGGAAAAGCAGGTTGCTTAAGGTACTCAACGCATACAAGCTTAATAGAGTCAATACCTAGATTTAGAGAATCAAAAGAAGGATGAGAGTTGGTTTGCTAACACTTGGTAGGTCCAGAACTCCAACAACAATCTTGTGTGTGAATCAAATTAGGGAGATCTGTACATGAAAACAAGAATCACGACCAAGAAAAGGAACCTAATTAACATCCAAATGCATGGGCCTTCTACTATCAGAACAAGCAATTTTGGCAATGGTTAGGCTATTCGAAGCATAATCTTTTTATTATGTGCTCACAATAGCAGCAAGCCAAGCCAAGTTCCAAAGTTGGTCCACCAATTTTCCAGCCAAACAATTAGAATATACAACTAAACAATTAACAACCACCTGCAACACTCCAAAACCAAAGCAAATGCAATTCTTTCAACACATACAAATTTTTTAGTTGAAAAGATTTCACAAACAACCAGAGCAAATGCAATTCTTTCAACACATACAAATTTTTTAGTTGAAAAGATTTCACAAACAACCAGAGTAAATGCAATTCTTTCAACACATACAAATTTAAGTATGATGAAAGTGAAGACGTGTCAGCTAGAAGAACACCAAAACCAACTCCAATCTTTTTTGTTAAGCAGAGTGGATATATTAGGTACTATATAAGTTTTGATACATTATTAGGATTGGTTAGAATTGGAGAAAACAAATAAAACAATGTGTTTTATAAGATCAAGATGACCATTTTGTTGGCAATATTCTGAACACCAATGAGAAAGCCAAAAAAATTAATAAAACAGATTTTCACATTGGCGTCAGATTCTCATGGAAAATGCCATTCAATTATTTTTGTACTTGTTTTTTTAGAGGGGTTCTCAAATTCAGCAGTGACCAAGTAAAGATGGTAAATGATATTTACTACATTAGCATAACCTCATATAGACTAGTGCTTATATAACTATTTTGGCTCATCTATAGTTCATAGAAAAGAAATATAGCATTACTACCCAGTAGTTTAATGAAAAGGGATAAAAGCACTATATAGCACTTATCATTTTAATCAACAGATAAATTTGCATCTGGTAAGATGAGGAAAGTTGCATACCTTAAACACATCGGCAAGATACTATGCAAATCTTGAACCAAAAATTTCAGGATCCAGAGAGCAAGCATTAAACATTACAAACTCCAGAAGAAAAGCAATTTTTAAAAAAATAGGAAATAAGGAATAACATATATAAATTGAGCACGCAAATATAAAGCCTAACGGAATTGAAATGCATGTATTGCGAATTTAGACTTGTATGCATTGAGGATAGTGATTTGGAATGATTGGAGAAGTGATTCAAAACACCTAACATTACAATGGAGAAGGCTAATGAGGTAGACATTTGCAAAGATGGTTGAACACCTAAGAAAAATATGACAGTACAAATATCATTGAAAAGATGTTGTATGAAAGGCAAGCATTTATAAAAAAAAATAGAATTAAAACTATTTTTACCCAATACATATATAGGAATAATGGTAGGCTCTCCTTCAGAAAAACACCTACTTGCAAATTCAGCATAGCAAAAGGTAACGATTGTAGCTGGTACTCCAGGATTGAAGAAAGGAAAAGCAAGGGTTGGCTTTGAATGTTGTCTTGCTGATGTGCCCACAATAATATAAATTCTTGCTCCAATAGTTGACCGCACTTTTGAAATATCAAAAGCAAAGCATTCAAGCTCTTCCAAGCGACACGATAGTTGAAAAATATGATATCAATATATTGTAATAAAGGGATTGTTTAAGCTATTGCTTAAAGGATGAGATTTCGTCATCCTTATTGAAAATAGTTTACATAAAAGGCATTATTGATATTAGTACTAAGATTCGGGGTTCTCATTTAGCAATGATAGACCATAAATGACTAAAATTCAGGCGCAAATATTACCTTATCTTCAATCCGCTCTCCTATACTATATGACTCCAGCACGGTGCAATGCCTCAAACGAAACAACGTTCCTAACCAGTAATGGGCGACAGTCTTTGTCTTTGTAGTGCACAAATACTCTCACATTATCTGATGTACGTGCTCTTGAAACGCATAAAGTTGGCCATGTGAGAAGCACAGTTGTCTCAAATACAATGCTACCCGTTGCAAAATCTGGCCTTGAGACTTATTTATTGTCATCGCAAAGCACAATTTGATTGGGAACTGTTTCCGTTGCAGCTGGAACGGGAATTTGACCGACGTCGGCGGCCTTAGAGTTATTCTCGGAAGAAACACAAGGTCGTCTTTGTAATAGCCGGCGCTGATTTGACAAAGGATAACATGTGGAAAGAATTTCTTGCATATTAACCTTGTATCGTTACAAAGTCCAGAAGAGGGGTCTAAATTGCGAAGAAGTATCACTGGACAATTCTCCTTCAAAATCAGCTGGTGTGGGCTCATTCCAGCAGGACACGAGGAATTCAGATACTCAGTCGGAAATGTGTTGCAATTATCATCGACCAAAGAGTCATGACTATGGTATGTCATCTCTCCTCCACTAAATTCATGTATCAATGCTTCATTAATTTGGTCAACTCCAACGTTCGTTGGCGTGAGTATTGCCCGATTAGAATATATCTCTGTATTAATAGAGCTCGGCCTCATTTCAGGATAAAGAATGTCTATAAGGGTTGCAAATGCATCGACACCTTTAGCAAGTTCTGAAGTCATATTTGGCGGTAGTTGAATATCGGCATGCTCTTCTGCTTGTAACTCTCCGTTGCCCAGCTGAAGCAAGAATTCCGCGAACCGTGGATCTTGCTTTGCTCGCATATTTTCAGTCAATCTGAATTTGACAAGGCTGGACCATAGATAGGAGCTAACCATGCTAGCGTCAATAGCCTGCTGTTGGGTTTTTCCAGGTAGTACCGGTAGCACCTGACGAAAATCACCGCTGAACACGACGATCTTGCCCCCAAATAGCTCGGAGCTGTCACATATATCTTGTAGAAGCATGTCTAGTGCTTCTATGTTTTCTTTCCTCGCCATCGACGCTGCATCCCAAATTATAAGAGAAGTTTCTTTTATCAGATCTGCTAGGCCGCTCTGTTTGGAAACATTACATGCGAGGGAACTCTCTTCATCGATGGGGATTTTGAACCTAGAATGAGCGGTCCTACCAGTTGGCATATTTGATGCAGCTATTCCTGATGTGGCAGTAGGTAAATCTTCCCCATTGAACGCAGCTTAGCATATAATGCACAATATAGGAATGTCTTTCCAGTACCGTCGGGGCCGTCAATAAAAAATGTGCCTGCTTTGCCTGCTTTCACACATTGCATAATGCACTTGTATGCTACGCGTTGTTCAGTATTCAGTTTTTTTGAAGCGTTGATATATTCTGTAGGGGTAGGAGCTTCTAGTGCATCTGTTATGTCTCTGCTTATTCTGGATATGTCACTCTCAAGAAGAAAGATTTCATGCATTTTGTAGTCCTGCAAAGACTTGCCCATGCCTTCTAAATGTCTCTCCACTTCGAGCAAGGTATGTTGCAGGACTTTCATTTCATTTGCCGGGTATTTCCTACTGAAATCTTATGATAGAGTAGGGAAGTACTTTTGCCAGAACGCCAAAGGATTCCGCGGTTCACAAAATACCAACAATGTTGCAAAGAGGCGGCGCAAAGTACTAGGCATTTGGGTTTCAACGGCTTCATTCATGTACGATTCTGTATAGCCATCCTTTTCTATGAGTCCTCGCTTCTGCGCTGCCTCTTGAAACGTTGAGTAGGTATGTCCATGCACTGTTAACAGGTCATCATATGAAGTTGGACCACGCACATGCAGTAGTAGTAGCCTTAGGTAAGATCTTTCCCCCTCAGAAGGGCTGACATATGCGAGTCTGCCAACGGCGGGTTTTTTCTCCCTTACATTCCATTCCCTCAAAGATGACTTCCACGTATTGAATTCAGGATACTCTGAATACAAATACTGCCCTTGCACTTTTTCTCTGACATTAGTTTTGAAGAATTCAGTTAGCATAGCCCTTGACTTAAATGCATCTGATACCATATAGTCTAAGTTCTCATGGGCACTAAAGGTAATAGATTGCATTTGGGGAAGATGTATCTGTAAGGAAGTAACTGCCGGTTTAATATCGTACAGATTGAACTTGAATATTCACCATTTAGATTCAAGCGGGTTTATCCATCTTGCAGACTGATACATCCAGATTTCATCATTGGCATGCATACCGGCTTCAACCACATCGAAGCTGACGCGATCAATCCCCTTATACAAATACTTGTATAAGTACTTAAAAGCTAAAATTATCGAGCAGATCTCAACATTTAAATGGCAATCGAACATCGCTAGGAGATAAGGGTTGTAAGGTGTAACATCCCCGACCAAAATGCATACGTCATTCTGCATTCATATAAGATTAAGAGCATATGCATAGCATATTGGCATGATATATAGTGAATTTTTAAAAGTAATATTTATTTTCTAATTAAGTTTATTATATTTTAAAAAGTTTTTAAGAAAAAGTTAATTATTAATTATTTCAGGGTAAAGTTTGTAGCAAACGAGATTTGAGGGTGAAAAGTGTGGTTTTTGAAAATTTTGTCGACTTACGTTATTATATATATCATCATCTTCATTGTCTTCATTTTTAAGAAATGGATAAGACAAAAAAAATGAGAGATGGTACGTACAGAGAAGATGGAAAAATGAGAAGTTTGATTGTTTTGGATTTCGATTGTTTTTAGTTGGATCTGGTACAAGATCTCTTCTATCGGGTTTTAATTTGAAGTACAAGCGTGATTTGGTAAGTTTTTAATTAGTTAATGGTTTATCTGGATTTTCCTAATTTTTCTAGATCTAGATCTATAGCTGCTTTTGATTCGAAAATCAGTTGATCTATAGTTTTTAAAGGGTGTTTTCGATATCGGATTTATATTCGGTAAGAGATTTCAGAGTGATTTTAGGGTTTCTCTTTGTAATGATATTAGGGAGCCCTTTGATCAAGTTTTTCAGAAAGATTTGAACTAGAAAAATGTTCTTCTCTATATATAGTTTATTGTTGTCAAGTTTTAAAGGATTTGGAAAGATGCACAAAAAGTTATAATGCATTCTGGCATTTCATTGCATTTGGGGTTAGAGTTTGTAAGAGTAAATAGCCTAATTTGCATTGGGTGACATATAGGAGCCCAAGTAATAGACCGTGGTCAGATTCAAGGGGGAGAAATATAGTATCTGCCTTAAATAGGTGAGTATAGACCGGAGATTCAACCCTATGTGCTATATGTGAAATATGAATAATGTGCTATATGCATTATATGGATATGTGTGTTATATATGCTATATGGATATATGTGTTATATGGATTATATGGATAGATGTGATAGCTTTGAAATTTCCAGAGTTGTTTGCACAAAAGGTATGTTAACAGATGGCATATGAATATATGATATATGGTTACAGGATGCACTTGATTGCATAGCATATTGCATGAGATTAAAAGGACCTGTGACTGTCTTGCCCTGAATTTGTATTACAGGACCTACGACTCATACAGGATCTTCGGATCATACAGGTCATACAGGATCTTCGGATCATACAAGATCTACGGATCATACAGGACCTACGCGTCATAATTCGCAGGGACCATAAGAGTCCATATACAGTAAACCCGGGGCAGATTCAGGCTTGAACAACTCACAAAATAATGAATCGGATACATCAACATTTGCATTTGCATAGTAAATTCATATATGACGTATATAGTATGTATGAATATGTATAGTGACCAATTGTTTGGCTTTGTGTGAAATAATTGATGATGGTTTATATTCACTGAGTATGCGACTCACGTAAATCGCAAAACAATTTTTCAGGTTTAGCTAGTCTTATTGACGTGTGTCCTTTTAGAGGTCACATTCATACAGGTCGGCCGGCTGAAGCTTAATGCAACCTTCTCCTCCTCATTTTGCATCATAGACATATGGCTTGTAATAGAAGCTAGAGTAATAGATGTTTTAGTATGAGAAGTAATGACATAGATGTGTGTGCAACCTTGTATGGTTGTTACTTTCTACTTTATGCTTATGTGGGTAGTTGCATATATGTGAATTATATGTTTATATGTGAAATAAGTTATTACAAAGTATACGTCATAGGGTATAGGGGTGTCACATAAGGAATCACCCACCTGTTATCCAAAACCCCACATCTAACTCGTATCTTCTCACTTGTATTTCTTCTTCTGTAAACAGGGTAGGAGTTGTCACCACAGGTTGTAAAGTCTACGTATTCTTTAGGGTACTTGCTTTTGCATTTCAACACTCGGTCTTTTAGCCTCATGTAGGCACACTGAGGGTGGTCAGCTCCACAAGGTCCGTGCAGCATATGTTGTACGACGGTTGCTCGTAAGTGTGGGTTCTCCATCGAGGGTATTTCAGCACACACATATTGATCATATGTCACCGGACTAACTATTTTATCATCTGCTGCTAACACAATAAGGAGGTGTGCATGTCGTAAACCCCGTTTCAGAAATTCAACAACATCTACCCTCGCAGCAACAACACTGAACACTTTTGTTTTATTTATCTCATTCTTCAACATGGTCAACTTGGCTCTGAACACTCGTTTAGTTAAATCCGGATGATCCTCGCTCTTTTCTCCTGGGAGAAGGTGCTCTTTTATTTCAGGCCAATTAGGGTTGCATGTCATAGTAATAAAAAGATCTGGCTTGCCGAATCTGTGGACCAGCGCCATGGCGTTAAGATATTTGCGTTTAACATCCCTAGGGCCGCCAATGAAGGAAGGGGGTAAAATTATACGATGGCCATTGCTGGCGGCATCACTTCGGCCCGTGCCTATACTGTCAAGAACGCCCAGGTATAGGTCGGCTCGTAGGGTCGCTTGGTTATGTCTAAGGTAATCAAGCCGGGTATTCTCGATTTTAACATACATGTCAACCACGTAGTGTTGAAACAAGCGGCCAGCTTTGAAGAGATAATTTCCCGCACGCATTTGGAGTTTGTATGCATAGTATTGTCGGCACGACACTTCTGCCTTATCTTTTGATCGACCCATTGGCCTCCGTGAGCCTGTTACACAACGAGAGAAGGGATAAATTAGAGGAATATTATGGTACACTCCAGAGGGTATTTATGAAAATTCAAGTCACGCTAACTTGTTGCCTCTGCCGCAAACAAGTCCCTAGCATTTTGACGAAGAGTGGAGTACAGTGGGAAGGTGGGATTAGTATGAGGTTGTACACCTCCTGCAGTCACTTTTTTAATCCCTTGGTGCCACCCGCATTCTCCATTAGGATGAAGGAGCGGATACTGTAGGGGGTCATAACACCCATAGTACTGCATAACTCTATGAGTGTCGTCGCCTCGCCCATGCACTAAGATGTGCGGACTATTGGCACTATTGAAATTAGGGCTATCAACAAATATTGTTGCAACCTCATCAGACGACCCGGCATTATACACACGCTGATCTAAGGCGGGATTATGAGAGATCGCAATTTTCGTATGTTCGAAAACCGGGAACTCTCTCAGAGAGCGGAAAAATTTAGCATATGGATTTCGCTGTGTCACTTTCATAGGAATATCCACAATCGCGGACTCTACCTCAGGAAATACATGATTTTTGTATTCGCTTTCTACTTGGGCATCGTAAAAGTAGAGTTGTAAATATTGGGGAGTTTTATTTTCAGGCGTTAGTTTAGGCACGTTGTGATACAATTGGCCATGTAGCTGGAAAACGTACATACCTTTCTGTGTATCGGTGCCAACCACCCCGCCTAAGGAACTAAAAGCAAAGGTATTGTTGTACATCCTTGCATAATCTCGGAAATGCTTTGCATTATCGCCCGTGCCGCCATATAAATCAAGGAGCTCCGAAGGAAGCTCGTTTTGAACGAGATGGATCTGGCCATTGGAACAACAGAAATTCGGGGTTTCAAATGCTAATTTGACAGAACCACATTTGGTACAAGCATTTGCATGTGGCAATGGCGCCATCGCCGTAGGAATGTAGCAATCTCCAATGGCCGCCCCTTTCTTTGGGAGTATAGGATTCTAGGGTTGTCGGAAAAATATAAGATTCATACGCTATCTATTTGGAAGCGGTGGAGCATAAATATATGTTAAATGAGTTTCTAAATTTAATAGGGGTCTCACCTGAATGGGAAAAGTTTGTTGGACGCCTCTAAGGCGCTTCGACTGCTGACAATATGGTGACTCCACTGGAAGAGATATTGTAGCATGGGATGACCCTGCTTCATTATTAGAAGAAGGCAGGTGTACACGGGGTGGGATTTGGCAATGCGAACATTTTGAGTGCATCTTTGTCACGCGGATTATGTAAGAGAGTAGAAATAAAATAATTTTACAGTAATAAAACTAAAAGTAGGAAAGAAAGCGCTATAACACATTCAGACAAGCATTCACCAAGTAATTATAATCAATGGTTGCAGATCACACTACATACATAAAATTGAGATTTTTGGCATGGGATTAAGAAGTACAAGCACAGTTAAAAATACACCAAGATAAGCATACGTACAAAGGTTATGCATGTTGACATAAATTCGATCAAGCATTTATGAATCAAGACTACTACAAAATGTTGACAACATCAGTAAGAGAAGTATTAACTGTAACAAAATAAGGAAATAAAGTGTCCTGCACAAGTACGATACACTAACACAGGGCCCAAATTTCTGGAAAAAAAAAGAAGCACAAATCCAAAAAAGGATAATAATTCAAACGTCTTTGAAAGACGCTAAGTGGTTGCATCGAAAACCTTGAATGCAGTAAGAGGGTTAAATGTTTATCACCCAAATTCATTAAGCCAAAAGTCACGGAAGACACTCAAGAAAGAAGACATTATGTAAAAATATACAAATAAGCAACAATGATATACAAATAAGCAGCAATGATATTTTTACCTCACCTTGAACACGTCCTCGTTTGTGTGTGACGGTTGGAGTAGTCCCATCTATTAGAAGGACGGTTGTAGACGACTGGGCCGCAGCAACCATCTATAAAGCAACATAATCAAACAATTATATGAGTAAGTTCATGTTGAATAAAGATAAGATTTGAAATAATAAAGAACACACAACTAATTGACCAAGTAGTAAGGTCATGACCTCAACATTAGTGCGTCTTTTATGCCGAGCAGTAGTTGGAGCACACACAGCTACTGTAGAAGTAGCCCCAAATAAAAACACAGAAGGATTGACCTACAAGGTAGTAAATTAAAAAAAGGAAGAACCACAAATCAGTAAAGGATTTGTAGGAAATGGGTATTTTATATAGGCACCTCGGCAAAATTTTGTTGCCACACTTTAGTGCTGGGCAGGGCAGATGTGAAGCACAACAGGTCACCTCCAGACGAGAGGGCTATCACAGCCAACTGCAAGGCAACAAAAGTAAGTACAAATGAGTATACCATTACCTGAGTGAATACGTACAGTAAAACAAACAAAGAAAGAAACTGGATGGGGCGTTAATTTTTTTTTATAGCCTCAACAGGGGCAGTGACATCCCTCTAAAAAACAACTCAATCATGTAGATGCGTGAGTAAATATAACATTTGAAGTAACCAAGCACACTACAGTAAGGAAATGAGACTATGATCATCACCTTAGTGCAAGTGGTTGTTTTTTAGGAGTAGTAGTTTGAGCAGGTGCAGACGTCAAATTTTTTTTTGCGATTTGTTGGCAAAGCATATACGAAGCACAACTGTTGACCTTCAAATAAAAGGGATGTTGCAGCGATCTGTAAGGTAACATAAGTAACTACAGATGAGTTTACAACAACTTGAGTAAGCACGTACAATAAAACAAACAAACATCAGAACTGGATGGGGCATCAACTACAATGAACTGTTTACCTCAATAGGCCCCATGACATCCATCTATAATACATGAACCCAAATATATGAGTACATATTCTGGAACAAAGAAAAGTTGTAAGAGACCAACTATAGTAATGTAATTGACCAATAGAACATAGTGCGTGTGTTCTAAGCTTATAAGAAGCCAATTACAACAATGTAATTGATGAATAGACCATAGCACGCATGTTACCTCAGCGGGAGTGCGTCGTTTCTGACGAGTGGTAGTTGGAGAAGAAGCAGATATCATAGGAGCAAAGGTAGTAGGAGGCGCCTATGAATATACAAATCATCATCCAAAAATAGTAAGGAAGAAGCGACAAACCACAAAATTAATTATAAAACACAAGGTGAAAGACAAGGAAACATACTACAAAAGAATCCAACTCCATGATCGATGACTGAACCATAACACACTCGTCCATAGGTAAGTCATATTGACTGTCACCCCTTGGCATGGGTAAAGGGGGGCGTGTGTCATCTCCATCATCCCTTCCCTCATGTACATTGAGTAAGCGCTCATCCAATTCACTATACCCAAATAAACAGAAGTATCACTTAAGTGAAGTACATAGTAAAACAAAATTAACATACACGGATATACGAGAAATGTAAATAGACCTGTGATTATGATCACTCAAAAGTAGAGTATATCCAACAGATGGAATATAAGAAGAAACAGTAGCAATCTGTGTTGTATCTCCCACATAATATAATTGCAATGCATCTTCAATCCTCCAATTAGTTGCCTAACCATTTGTAATGGAGCAATCAACACAACGATACACGTTAAATATTAAGAGGGAAATTCAAAAAATGATGTGAATTTGAAAACCTAAAACGAAGTGTCAAGAATAGTATAACTTTAATAACCTCTAACATGGAAAACATCATTAGGCTAAGCTCCAAAAAAATGAGACTTTACCTGAAGGAAATGCTGGGCAGTTTCGATCGATCGGCCAACGGCAATCTCAAGGAAAGAGGACACCAAGGTCTCCTTTTCGTTTGAGGAAAGTTTGCTTGACATTGCAAATGAAGAATAAGCATAGTAAATAAACCAAAAGCGAGCAACTAATAAAGATTTAAAAAAATTTGTGAAATCAGATTTAGGGAGAAATAACTCATAAGCTCAAACAAAAAAAAACAAAGCAGAACATAAAATTGTTAACATTCAAACATTCTCATATAAAACACTGGTGAAGCTTCACACATCATATAGATATTTGTACAGCTTTCCTATGAAAATACTATTAATAAAAGACTATTAATAAGCACTCGGTAGTTGGTTAGGAATAAATGTATGCTTTCTTTATCCTTGGTTAGTAAAAAATGTACCCTTTATGTATGCATAAAAGCAAGGATGCCATCATCATTTATGAGTTTTATTAAGAAGAACGAGAACTTTAATAGACACAATTGAGATAATTGCCTCTTACTTAGGCTGGCCCATTAACCATCTCCCCGTTGCCAATGTGTAGTAAGAAGCAATTTCAAGGCTATATATACACATGGAAGTTGATGAGAGCATCATGTACCTTATAGTTTATAAGTTTTATATTAACTTGTAACTATGAACTCTAAATATTTATATAATTTTCTCTTGGTTGTATCATAACCCTTATAGGAATAGTGGTGGTTTAGTAAAACAGGAAGCACTGTTTAGGGTGTTTTATGAGAATTTATCTCAACATAAATAGCCAAACCGTAAGCCTTAGGGCAAATTATTGACTTGTTTCTCCAATGTTTTTGCTTCATCTTTGAAGAAACCAGGTGCCTGCACAAGTGAAAAATCAATCCTCAATTCATACTGCCTATTCATATACAGCACCGGTAATGGAACCTTCATACCTAGATCTCCAAATGCCAATACAGTGGAGAGGGAGGAAGGTTGAAAATGAATATAAGCAGGTCCATACTCACCTCCCTTTTATCTTTCTTTTATGATTTGTCTTTGTCCTTGGGAGTGCCTGAAACAGCTTTTATTATTGTGTCCAATGCCTGAACAAGCCAATAAAAAAATGTGATACAACAGACCACAAGAAGTCAACTAAATGCACATCAAACCTCTAGCCATAGCAAGAAATACATTACACCTAACCTAAAGTCTGCATGTACACGAAAAAAGGAAAAGAAAGGAAAAAGAAGTACTCATGCATTAAGATGCAAAATTCACCATTTAAAAAGGCTTTCTCCAATTCCTATAAAAGGCATAGACTTTTTCTATTAAAACAGATGGTGCAATGCAGTACATTACTCGGGAGAAAAGTAAGAGAATGTGAGATAAATTACCATTCCATCACTCATAAAAAAAAGCTCAAAGCACAGCTGAAGGAACTATAAAAAGGCGGAGGCAAAATTCACTTAATAAGCTCATACCTTAGTTCAATACCCAGAACCAATTTTTAATTCAAATTGGCATCCATAAATACATCATCTTTATATTTTGCCTCTCCCTTTATTTTTACTTGCTTTGTAATATGACATTAAATAAAAATTCGAAATTAGTATGAACTATCGTTATTTGAATTTTTCATTTGTCACTTTGATAATCTTTTATAACCTTTTTTATAATTTATCACGATTATTATAAAAATATTTAAATTCTCTATTTATGAGAAAAAATATTTACTTAAGTCCCCTATTTGCTTAATATATTTAATGAAATTCTTAATTTTCATTGTAATAAACTTTTACAACCTCTTTATAATTTAGTATGAAATTATAAATATTATTAAGTTCTCTACTTAGAGAGAAAAATAAATTATTGGGATAAATATTCGTTTTATTATATTTAAAATTTAGCGGATATTACAATTGTACCCCTTAAAAATTAGTTTCGTCCCCGAAACTAGGAAAGACTAGGGCGGTACAAGGTTAACCCGGAAAATAGCTACTAACACTCACAACTTGTGAGGAAACAACATAGGGTCTAGTACCCCCTTAAAGAATATTTCGTTCTTTAGTTAAGACGAGTGTACAAGCAGAAGAATTACTATTGTACCTTTTTCTCAAGGAATCGTTAACTTAGTATTCATTGGAAAGATTCCCACATTTGAACTTATGTGGTTTAACGAAATTAAGGGCAAGGAATGGAAATCCAATTGGTCTTGCTAGAGAAATAGGCAAGGGTCGAGCGGTTTTATCCATTAGCTTGAGTCATACCTACCGAAGTTCTGGGTTGACCTTCCCAAACATAAAAGTTGGACTGCTTTGTAGAATAAGCATCCTAATTGAGACGAGCACCTAAGTGCTTCTAGGAATCGATTAAGAAAATGACTAATCCATTCTATACTTCTAGAATAAGTCATTGCGGAAGAATCCGTTTTAAGATGGATATTCGATAACTGTCGAGATGGAATCGAAGTTTAAGTATGTGACACAAGAGGGAGTAACCATCCTTACGATGTCGTGTTCGAAAGTTGATGCGACCCCTGTCATGGATGCTAGCCAAGAGGACGACGCATTCACACTTTGCTCGGATGGCCCCATCACTCGTGCTAAGACTCGAGCAATCTAAGCCGCAACACGATCTCTCGTGGCGCGCCTCTCCGCAGGCCACGGCACGCCCCTCGCCGCGCCGACGCACACAGCCTTGTGCGTCCTCAGTGTCGAGGAACCTCAACTCGGGCCAACGGGGCCAACCTCCAACCCCTTGCCACCGTCGGACCCTAGCCTTGCACCGTGCCATGGATCACCATTTGAGGTTCACGAGACCCTTGCGCCAGCGCCCTCACCAGTGTTCTCGTCAACGTCCGTGCCAGTGCCCTGCGTCGCGCCATGACCTCGTCAGCGCCGTGTCCTAGCCTTGCCAGCGTCGCGACAGCCTTGTCATGACACTCCCGGCACGGTCACGGACGACCTATCCATTTTAAGTAGTTTTTAGCATTCTTTCCATTCTAGAACATTGCTATTACTAGCTTTATGCATTTAGAAACTTATTTATGGGCCTTGCGCCGAACACTTTTGGACCGTGCCATTGGGCCTCTAGCTTGCACGCTAGCCCTAGGCGCGCCGCCACCTTTTAGGGTTTTCTCTAGGTTTTGCTTGTGCCGCCTTCCTATATAAGGGGGATTAGGCTTATGTTTTTAATCAGCGCACATTTTAGGGTTTAATATAGTTGAGGATTGCTCCTAATTACTCCCTTTGTGCTTGCGCCGCCACCCCTATTCTCAAACAACTCGCAATTGCTCTCGAATTCTCTCTTGTTCGTGTCTTTTGTCAATCAATCAAGTCTTCCACTACGCTAATCCGAGACCCACTACTCAAGCCACCGATCGATCCGAGGCATCCCATACGAGGGACGCATCAACTGGCATCAGAGCCAAGGTTTGAGTAAGTCTCGTTCAACCCTTTTCGTTCATTCTCACACGCATTCCGCCACTTAAAACCCTAGAATCCATCCTCCACTTCGCATATCCGCCATCTAGGGTCCAAAATTTTTTTTCTTTTTTTTTCGTAATTGATAAAAAAAAATCAACCATGACCATACTCAATCGATCTATTGATTTTGGTGAAGTTGTTGCTTTGTCTTGCTAGTTGCATGAACTTAGGACTTGTTTTGCCGATTTCTCTTGTGCATCTATTGATTGGTTGCGTGTTGAATTTATTGTCATTGCTTGAATCGATTCTAGAGGAGAAAGCCTAAATTCGACTTGCTTGCTATATAAAAAAAAAGTTATTGATCGACTATAATAGCCAAAATAAGGTAACATAGTCGACAATTCAAAAAAAAAATCTCGTGAAGATCACAAGCCAAAATAAGGCAAGATCCTTCACTTTTGTTCATCATTCTCGCATCTTTCATTCATATAATTGCTTGCTCTTCTGATTTTGGTTTCGAACTTGCCTTTGTCTTGCCTTGCTTGCATCGTAATTTTCGGATCCATATCATTGATCGAGTTTTGAGTGACCTTTAGCCTTGCCAATCCTTGATCGTGTGGTTTGAACACAAGGGTCGGCTTGACTTAAGCGAACTGTAACTCGTTGTTTTGTTGCTTGTGAACTTCTTACTACTTCAATGATTGGTGTGGCTATAGGTACAATTTCGGACTCGGGAGACGGTGGTAACAACAATCCAAACGAGGGCCACAATCCTAACCAGAATCGTGACGCTTGGAACCCCGAAGCCGTGGCGAGGATCGAAGAACTCGAACGCCTCTTGGCAGCGAGCCAAACGCAGTCCAAGCACACGGTGCCACCGACGCATGGCCTCGCTTCGAAGATCCACGATGGTGGTCCCCGGACCGCAGATCGCTATCAAATGGCGCGAGATTATCGGGATACACAAGTGTACGACGTATATTCCGATGAGGAGTACAACTCCGAGGAGTATAGACGCCGACACACGAGTGGGGATCCAAAGAAGAAAAAAAAAGAACAAGTCGTCGGCGTATGTGTACGAAACCCCAAAGCGGAAGCACGTGGCCACGTATTACGATGTCGACACATAAAGAGTTGAGGACGACCTCGGGCATCAAAGTGCTCGGAGTCCGTTCTCGGATTTTGAAAATGACTATGATAGGTTTTCGGATTATTCTAATGAATCGTCTTTTGAGCATCCCAATGTGAAGGATCCGGAAGAACTCGACAACCGGCCTTCGGATTGGATCCCACCGCCTCGCCTTGCCAAGCATCGCAACGAATACGATCGAGTCTACGGCTCGGGTCGCAAGCATGGCACGCAGGGAAGGCGCGACAGGGATCGCGACGCACGGCGACCTCGGAGGCCTTACGATGGAGATGATCCGGATGACGGGGAGGACGATCCGCATCGAGGCCCTCCTCGGCAACGGCGCGACAGGCGCGCTTACTCGCCTCGGCGTCCCAGCCCTCGGCGCAATAGCGATCACCGTGATGCACGGGATCCACGCCAACAACGCCGAGATGTGAAGGTAAAATTCGAAACCTTTTCCGGTTCTTATGATCCTGATGCGTTTCTCGAGTGGTTACAGGGCACGGAGCACACGCTCTGACATTTAGGTTATGAGGACGACGAGAAAGTGGAGGTTGTGACGCTTCACTTCGTTGGTGCCGCTAGGACTTGGTGGAACCGATTCGAGTCCGAAAGGATTCGACAAGGAAAACCACTAATCCACGAGTGGCATCAACTCGTCTACATCCTCAAGAAATGCTATATTTCGGCTGATTACAAGGACAAGATGCACATCGCAATAATGCGCATCAATCAAGGGACATTGATGCCGGAGGAGTATTTTGCCAAGCTCGAAGACATGTTCTTCAAAGCGGGGATGAGTGTGTCGCCCTCCGTAATGAAGATGAGGTTCATCTCGGGCTTGCGGCAATCCATTCAAGATCGATTGGAAATCCTTTCAATTAAGGACATCAACAACTTGGTTCACACCGCCATGCAAATACATAAACAAGACATGCGAACCAAGTCGGGTTGGTCAAATTCAAGGTACGCTCCAACCTCAAGTCAATCCGGTTTTTCTACTAATCGGTTTGCTCCTTCTTTGCCAAGTGCTTCGACAGGTTCCAAGGCCAAGACCGAAGCCACGCCTGCCAAGGCACCAGCCGCGCCGCACACCGCCGAGCCAAGTGACGATCGCGCCCGCGACATGGCATGCTACAAATGCGGGGGCCGTGGCCACATGCAACGGAACTGTCCGAATGCCAAGAAGGTGTTGTTTACTCAAAATGTAGAGCCATATGACAGCTAGGATGAAGAAGAAGTTGAGACGCCAGAGTTCGATGCTGCGGAGCTGGAGTGCGATCCATCGGAAGCTCTCGGCGTGTCCAAGCTAGGTTTGGTGACTCGGCGCGCATTGAGCGTCCGCGAAGCACCCAAAACGGATCAACGTGAGCAACTTTTTCACACCCGATGCTTGGTCAACAATGTCTCATTGAGTGTCATTATTGATTCCGGAAGCTGCGCCAATTTCCTTTCCAAGAAAGTTGTTGATCACTTTAAATTGTCGACCACACCACACCCTCAGCCATTCAAGCTACAATGGGTATCCAATGATGGCGGAGATTGGGTCGACAAGCAGGTAATCTTCACCTTTCCCATTGGTCAATATTCGGATTCAATTCTTTGTGAGGTAACGCCAATGGACGCCACACACCTCTTGTTGGGGCGCCCATGGCAATACGATCGTCGCGTGCTTCACGACGGGTTTTTGAACACTTACATGTTCAATTACCACGGGAAGCGCGTGACCCTCTTACCTATGTCGCCTAGTGAAGCTCTACAGGATGAAGCCGAAAGGCAACGCCAAAAAGCTAGCGACAGCGGCACCGGCGCGCCAACCACGATGCCAGCGGCGTCCGAGGGCAAAACTGCAGGTTCTACAGGCGTTCCTGGTGCCATTCCTTCTAAAACCAGGTCCCATGATGATCAAGATGAAAAACGCCGACATAAACTGGAGTCGGGCCGACAGTTTGCGTCGAGAGGACTCGGCAACGCGCCGAACGTCGTAGTTTTCGACAAACGAGGCCTCAAACAAATTTCGGATGATTCCCTCGGCGTTCCAAGTTCCAAACCACTCAAATTGAGTTTCCACCAGATCTGAACAAAAAACGCCCAGGGGAACCCAATTTGAGCATGGGTCCGCCGAACGCACCTCTTAGCGTCGCGCAACACGTCGTCGCTGCACGAAAACTTGGATTCCAGGAGCTACGGGAAAAAGTTTCACGGCGTTTCCAGGGGCGTTCTTCCTCAAAATCCAAGGGCTACAACATATCCAAAACTCGCCCCAGAAGCTGATCGGACAAGAACCGACGCCGAGCCACCCTTGCTAGGTACATGCTAGGATCGTCTTCTCTTAGCCAGGCGTCGGGACATCGAAAAATCCATTCAGGGGAGTCTTTCTTGTTTCATTCTTGTTCCCCTTCTTTCCATTAAAAAATCTGAGGATTCTTCACTCCCTTCTTCTATTTTGTCTATTTTGAAGGAGTTTGAAGATATCATGCCGGATGAGCTTCTGAAGGGCTTGCCGCCGATCCGAGGGATCGAGCACAAGATCGACCTCGTGCCAGGCGCCTCCCTTCCGAATCGAGCCGCTTATAGAACTTCCCCGAAGGAAACCGAGGAGCTTCAACGCCAAGTTCAAGACTTGTTGGACAACGGATTCGTCTGCGAGTCCTTGAGCCTTTGCGCGGTGTCGGTCATCCTCGTGCCAAAGAAATATGGTTCGTGGCGTATGTGCGTCGACTGCCGAGCCATTAATCAAATCACGGTGAAGTACAGGCATCCAATTCCGAGGCTCGATGATATGCTAGATGAGCTCCACGACGCCGCCTTGTTCTCCAAGATCGATCTCCAGAGCGGATACCACCAAATCCCGATGCAAGAAAACGACGAGTGGAAGACCACATTTAAAACCAAGCATGGTTTGTACGAATGGCTTGTCATGCCTTTTGGCTTGACAAACGCCCCTAGTACTTTTATGCGGTTGATGAATTTTGTTTTTCGTAAATTTCTAGGACGTTTTGTTGTTGTCTATTTTGACGACATTTTGGTTTTTTCTAAGGACTTGGACTCTCACGCGAGGCACCTTAGGTTGGTGTTAGAATTCCTTCGCGAACATTCTTTGTTTGTAAACTTAGACAAGTGTTCGTTTTGCACGAACACGACGAATTTTCATGGGTTCGTCGTGTCCAAGGATGGGCTGAAAGTGGATGACGACAAGATCCGCGCCATCCGAGAGTGGCCCACCCCTACGACCCCGACGATGGTTCGATCCTTCTTAGGGCTCGCAGGGTTCTATAGGCAGTTCGTCAAGGACTTTAGTTCCATCGCCGGGCCACTCCACAATCTTACCAAGAAGGCAACCACAATCAAGTGGATGCCGATCTATGAGGCCGCCTTTCAGGCCTTAAAAGATGCATTATGTTGCGCTCCGGTCTTGCAATTGCCAGACTTTACTAAGCGCTTTGAGATCGAGTGCGACGCCTCCGACTACGGCGTAGGCGGCGTACTCCTTCAAGAGAGACTCCCCATTGCATACTTTAGCGAGAAATTAACGGGGGCTACTCTCAATTACCCGACGTATGACAAGAAGTTGTACGCGCTAATTCGGGTTCTAAAGACATGGCAGCACTATTTGTGGCCAAGGGAGTTCGTTATTCACACGGACCACGCGACCCTTGCTTATCTTCGGAGTCAAACGACTCTAAACAGGCGCCATGCTTGGTGGGTGGAGTTTATGGAAACTTTTCTGTCTATAATCGCCCACAAGAAAGGGAAGGAGAATATCGTGACAGACGCCCTGTCACGCAGGTATGTCCTCTTAACACAACTTCAGGCCAACTTGCTAGGGTTCTCCTTGATTAAGGAGTTATATTTGCATGATCCGTATTTTAAACCGATCATGGAGAACCTTGAGCAAAGTCGAATCCATGAGTCGTTCTTTTTGGACAATGGATATCTCTATTGAGCCGGGAAGCTTTGCATTCCGGCCTCGTCTGTGAGGCATCTATTGCTCAGAGAAGCTCATGATGGCCGAGGCCACTTTGGCATAGCCAAAACTCGGGCAGCACTTCGTGAGCACTTCTTTTGGCCCCACATGGCTTCGGATGTTCACAAGTATTGCCGGGGTTGTGTGCCATGCCAAACTGCTAAATCGAGGTTTCAACCTCATGGCCTTTACACCCCCTTGCCAATTCCGGAATCCCCGTGGGAAGATCTCTCCATGGATTTATCACGGGCCTTCCAATGACAAGGCGTGGCAAAGATTCGATCTTCATAATCGTGGACCGATTCTCCAAGATGGCTCACTTCGTGCCATGCAAAGGGAACAACAATGCGACTAAAATTGCAAATTTGTTCTTTGAGCATGTCGTGAAATTACATGGCGTGCCTCGCACTATTGTTAGTGATCGAGACACGAAATTTTGTAGCCATTTCTGGAGGACGCTTTGGGGAAAGCTAGGTACACAATTACTAATTTCTACTTCTTATCATCCCCAAACCGATGGTCAGAATGAGGTGACTAATCGGACACTGGGCACCGTTCTTCGGACGGTGCTCAAAAATAACCCACGCCGGTGGGAGGATCTAATCCCTTTTGTTGAGTTTGCTTACAACAGGTCCAAACACTCGGCAACCAAGATGACTCCGTTTGAGATTGTCTACGGCCTCAACCCCCACTCTCCAATGGATCTTACCCCTCGGCCTTTGAAGAGCGGCGAGCACATCGACGCATCGAACCACGCCGACGCCATCCACAAATTGCACGAGCGAACACGGGATCAATTGGAGTGTCGGGCCGCTCAGTACGAAGCGCAGAACAACAAGGGTCGGAAGCGCATGGTTTTCAACCTCGGGGATCTCGTATGGCTCCATCTTCGCAAGGACAAGTTTCCGGATTCATGGAAGACTAAGCTTCACCAACGCGGCGATGGACCTTTTCAAGTCTTGGAGCGCATCAGAGACAACGCCTACAAGCTCGACCTCGATGGCAAGTATTCAGTGCACTCCACTTTTAATGTTGTCGAGCTCTCCCCCTACGTTGCACCCGCGTATGAGGAAACGGGGACGTTTCCCAACCAAGTGGGGGAGGGTGATGCGATCCCGGTCATGGATGCTAGCCAAGAGGACGACGCATTCACACTTCGCTCGGATGGCCCCATAACTCGTGCCAGGACTCGAGCAATCCAAGCCGCAACACGATCTCTCGTGGCGCACCTCTCCGCAGGCCACGACGCGCCCCTCGCCGCGCTGACGCACACAGCTTTGTGCATCCTCGACGTCGAGGAACCTCAACTCGGGGCAACGGGGACAACCTCCAACCCCTTGCCACCGTCGGACCCGAGCCTTGCACCGTGCCATGGATCACCATTTGAGGTTCACGAGACCCTCGCGCCAGCGCCCTCGACAGCGTTCTCGCCAGCGTCCGCGCCAGCGCCGTGTCCCAGCCTTGCCAGCGTCGCGACAACCTTGTCATGACACTCCCGGCACGGTCACGGACGACCTATCCATTTTAAGTAGTTTTTAGCATTCTTTCCATTCTAGAACATTGCTATTACTAGTTTTATGCATTTAGAAACTTATTTATGGGCCTTGCGCCGAACACTTTTGGACCGCGCCGTTGGGCCTCTAGCTTGCACGCTAGCCCTAGGCGCGCCGCCACCTTTTAGGGTTTTCTCTAGGTTTTGCTTGTGCCGCCTCCCTATATAAGGGGGATTAGGCTTATGTTTTTAATTAGCGCACATTTTAGGGTTTAATATAGTTGAGGATTGCTCCTAATTACTCCCTTTGTGCTTGCGCCGCCACCCCTATTCTCAAACAACTCGCAATTGCTCTCGAATTCTCTCTTGTTCGTGCCTTTTCTCAATCAATCAAGTCTTCCGCTACGCTAATTCGAGACCCACTACTCAAGCCACCGATCGATCTGAGGCATCCATACGAGGGACGCATCAAAAGTATTATACTATCAAGAAGAGGCTCGTGCGTTCTTCTATATTATGCGTTTTAATTATTATAAGAAAGTAGTTATTCTTTAACAAGGTTGAATCCGAAGAACTATGTAGTTTCATTTCACCAATGTGATCCGTATCGGGGAAACTACCTCCAACATAATCCTTTAATATATGTCTTCACAGGAACAAGACCTGAAATTCTACCTCAACCATGTGATCAAGATGGGAGATAGAAAGTCATCCTTATTCGCCAGTGTGAACCATATACTTAAAATGTTTAGTTATTTAAACTTATGATATTAACTGCCATAGTTTGACAACGCAACACAATTGGAAATATTATCTTTTAGAGGTAGGAGAAAATCACATATGAAAAGATGGAATGACCTCCAATCTATTAATCGAAACTTAGTGGTTGAAATAGTGCTTTTGTAAGAAAGTACCAACGAAAATCTTCCAGACGGCTTATGGTAGCATAGCAGAATTCAAAGTATAACACCTTGCGAAAGGAGATAGTTGATAATAATGTTGGAATTATTCAACTATGTTTGGATTATAACCGAGATTGGAATTCTAATGACAACCCTATAGTTTTATGTCACAAGTACCCTCATTTGGACATAATCAGATTACACGGGAAAGGATAAGATATTCTATTCGCTCGTTGCGCCTATCGTTGAACCTCTTCATGGCTTGGGGGTTGAACTTATCCACTTATGACAGCAGAAACTTTTGGGCTTAAGGGTAAAATTTCATATCGTGCACATTGCAATAATTTGTTAAACTTCGTGGCCTTCTTCTTGGCACCCTTAGCCCTTAACCTTTAGGGTCTAAGAGATCATTAAGTCCCTCATCTCTCATAAGAGAGGACCGATTCATCATTTAGTCTTAAACTTTTCCTAGCTCAGCATGACATGCTTTGTTTGATTGTAATTGTCTTTCCATTCGCTAACTCCTCTCTGAGTTGTAAAGCGGCAATATGCACCCTTTTTCCTTCGGTGGAATTAATTCTTCTAAGTATTTCGTCGTAGGAGAACTATTAGTGGTTGGGGTTGACTTTCCAGTTCCTCCATACACATTAATATTTTTAGTGTCCTTGTAGAGCTAGACACATTTACTTGAGGTGGCTTATGACATCATTTGCAATCCTATTTGCAGCTTGGTCAGTTCCAATTATGCTTTGTTCTTTCGGTGGAACAGAAGAGATTGCTTCTGGCATCACTTATATTGTTGGACTTCTTAATGTAACTTTTTTCACATCATCCAACAGTATCAGCGTACTAGGGTCTGAAACTTGACGATTTCCTTGTTCTTTCTTTGGAAGATTTTGAACCATCATTCGTGCCCGAACTTGAATGCTATTAAGGGGAATTTTATTATTGGTTCCTTTCGGTTTGACCATTTGAAATAAGAATCGACAAATTGTTCCCAACAATTGTCATTCATTCGTGTATAGAGTAGGCACTTGGGTTATTGAAGCAAAAGTCAATGCTTTGTTGTAATACCTTCAAAAGGATGGTTTCAAAGTATACGCTCATTTAAGGAAGGGAAGACGGTTAAAGCTAGGGGCAATGAATTGGGAAACTAATTACGGAATTGATGGTCGAAAATAATAACATCAAAGATGCCCTACGTAATGTAAGGCCCAATGCCTTAAAAGCGCTATCCCATGCCAACCCGTGGACTTCCCAAGAGGTCACCCATCCTGGTACTACTCTCGCCCTTGCACGCTTAACTTCTAAGTTCTTTGTCCTCACTCGAACCCAGAAAAGGAAGAGCTCTTGTTGACATAGGTAGCACCTCAATTCCTTATAAATTATCGAGGTGTTACAGGTAATCAATTCAAATGCGACAATCGGGACACGTGTCCACAACTATCTTAAATAATGAAGCAACCTTATGGCCTATTAGACCTACTGAGGCAACTTAGAGAGCTTATAATCCTTGTCCAACAATCTTGGTCCTAACAACTTCCTTTCTAACTTCATCTTATCGTTGGGTCGATTCATCAAAATGGAGGAGGAGAATGTTTGTGATGTGGCTTTCACATTCAGGATAGGCTTATTATGGTTGGTTTATTCAGTTGACAAACATTAGGTATCATTCCAAGATTCCATATGTTGACTGAGCAAGTCACTTTTATTTGTAGGTATTTGCAGATGAATAAAATAGTCATTGGTCAGAATTCTCGACCACTCCTTTATTGCTAGACCACTATTAGTCCCCTTATCTACCTCTCGATAATCTGTTTCGAGATCGGACCAAATGGAGACATGTTAGATCCTTAGTTGACTAAGCCTTCCTTGGTGTCCTCTTTGGAAATTTCTATATTCCCGTGAGTCACTGACTCAGTTAGGCTCCATGGAAACATAAGCGTTACCTTTAATTAGCATGCCTTCTTCTAACTCCCAAATGAGCATGAACTTATTTTCCGTTACAACCCTTTTTTGTAAATGGCTAACGATCGACATTCATATAGAATATCCGTAATTCTATATTTGAAGGAGGATATAATTGTTTTTGTTAACTCATAAATATAGACAAGTATTGACGTGCAAGTTTAGATAAGATGGAAAACTTTTTATGAGAACTCTTATGGAAACGGATTACAAAGGCTTTATATAATAAGCCATTACACTAAGGACGGAAAGAAATACTGTCGACTCGGCTTTTAAGAGACAAAACGAAAGTCGAGAGGAGTGGACTATCTCACTCCTTTAAAACAAAAAGTACAACTACGACAGAGCCTAGGAATGGTCGGGGTAACTATACTTATCGAGGAAACCGTCGTCAAAGAGGTTCTCATCAAGAACCCCGTTCTCATTGTCCAGCACTAAGTTGGCCTGCTCAATCTGCCTGCGACGATACGCGTTCCTTGCGCGAAGTTCGTTTAGTCGGACTTTGACTTGGAATTGTTCGTCTTGTTCAGCCATTTGTCTGTTTATCCAACCTTCTTTACGCCTCTCCAAGAGGTCATAGTTCATGTAACGGGTTTGGCTTGGATGGACGCCTGCAGGGGGAGGAGCTTCCATGTTCTGATAGGACCTTATTTCTTCTGACCATACCCCTTACATTGGAGGAGATAGTCATAATTTGGCTGACAAACCCTCGTTGGGTTTGGGTCACTGATTGGAGATGGGTTTCTTGTTTGACCATTTGCTTGGTGATGGGATAACTCTCCCTGAGTCCAGTTAGCCCATCCACCCACTTGGTAGGTCATTGGAGCTTGACTTGTGATTTGGTGGCGTGGAATCTCCGTCATGTGTCTCCATGATTGATATCCTGAGAATTCTTGCTCAGTGATATCAAGACTTGATTGGCCATGAAGTGAATTATTAACTCCTCCCCCGAGATATGTTTCTTCATGGTTCTCTTCCTCGACACTCACCTCGGGTGCATTTTCATGCATCTCCTCTTGTAGTGCTAGCTCGTGGTTGTCCTCGGGGTATCAATTTGGCAAAAACGGCCATTGAGCGAAAGCCTCGTCAAGCTCTTGAGTGGCCTTTTTGGCTTTATCCCTGATTCGGGTTAGACTTCTAGTGAGTACCATTTTTGTAGAGGAGAAGAAGGCGTTTATATAGAATATCGTTTGATTCTATGTGACGAAGATATTAGAGGGAAGTAAGGACGTTTTTAAACAAAATATTAGAATATAAATTAAGATAGATTTAATTTTTCTTGGAATTACTTGATGTTTACTTAAAACTTGAATTAAATTTTCTAATTTTATAAATGTTTATAGAATGAATTTAAACTTTGAAAGTTTTCAATGTAAGAAGTTTTTAACTTATAAAAGTTCCTAAGATGAAAAGTTCTATAACTTGTAAAAGTTCTTAAGATAAGAGTTAAGTTTAAAGGGAGATTTTGGCTAAGATGATTAAGTTTAAAGAGTTGAAATATTTTTTTTACTTAAGTTTTTAGAAGGTAGAAAGAAATTTCTTTTAAAAATAGAAGTTTGGGTTTGCGGAATTAAAACTTAGAATTTAAAAGTTCTCAGGTTTTGAAAATTTTCGGTTTTGAAAGTTTTCGGTTTTGAAAACAAAAAGTTTGGCTCTGATACTATTTTTTTAACACCCCTATTTTACAACATTGGGTATTACCGCCAGTGACCTCGGATTTTACCGTCCAAAGTCACCCTAGGCTTTATAATGATATTAAAACCTATGGAAATGCGGAAATTTACATAAACGTTACATAAATAAACGGATGCTCACGCATGAGACTTGGTTCCTTAATTGAAGATGAAATTGACTAAATGCGGAATTTTATTTATTAATAAGAACTTTCATTCATTACATTGAAAGTCGTTTTACAAATATAGCAACGAAAAAATAAAGCCCAAATTAAACGGGTTGAAATGACGGGTTGAAATTACAAGTATATTTACCCAAGACAACGCATATGATGATGATTTGCTTGGTTTAAGATAGAAGAGTTGATGAACTATCTTCTGAATGTTTTGCTCTTTGAAAATTCATTCCTTCTTTCCACGTCGTCTTGCATTGACCTTCTATCCTTGCATAACGCTTCTCGAACCTTCTAGACTTTGTCTTCAAAGCTTTGGTGTGAACTTCCTAGAGTCTGGCATTTGTCGCGAAGGGCGAGAAATACTAGGAAAAAATGCGGAAAAGAGAAATTAGTCTAAGGAGACTAAGCAAGCGAGAATGGAAATTCTCAAGGGTATTACGGTTATTTATAATATTCGAGAGATATTATCGGGATGTGTTTGGAGGTATAGTACTTTATGTGGGGCTTATCGGAACGGAGAAGAGTGTATCTCGAGAGGAGATAGCTCGTTAAACGAGAGAAGAACTACAAGATTGTAGACTTCTTTAGAGTAGAAAGTATGTTGAGAACGTTATTAATTCATACAATTTTATAAAATCTCTCGCGCCCTTGCGGACTGAGAGTCGGATCGATCATTTGAGATCGGTCTGATTTTTGATGTCTTTTAAATGTGCATTGGCACTTATCTTATATAGTGACGAAAATTGTCAATTAATTTAATGATTTTTAAAGAGTGTGGCGGGCTTGCATGGCCCGGACCACTTAAGGGAACCCAGTTCCGACACTTAGCTACGGTGCCACTCATCCCTCCGTTGCGTAGGAGCGGACATGGATCATGATCCTGAAAGTCGTACTTTAAGCGCGGAGGCGTACGCTTTAGTAGATTATATAGAGGTGTCGGGTTAGTCCTGTAACACCCCGACTTCCGTCGAGGCGCTACTAGGAAATAGACCTTACAAGGTACTATTAATTAGGTTGACAACTACACTGTAGGACCTTACAACGCAGGCACGACGAGAAAAACATAATAAAACATCCAACATTTATTTAATAAAACTTAGAAAACGTAAACATGCATGAATCCCCGTAAGTCATAAATATTCAAGTACGACACAACGCTTACTGAAACTATACTAAACAACCAAAATAATAAATAAAACATACTGCTAATCTCAACTTATCAATACTAAAATCAATAACCTAACTATCAGAAATAAACTAGTGTAAACCAATCCCACTATGACACGCGCTCTTTACCGCTCCGGTCCGCCATCTGGCCTCGGTTCTTGCACGGCTCCCTGATTCATACCTGGAACTGAAAAATATTCCCCGAAGGGTCAGCGTCTAATCTACCAAGCTAGAGAGAATACGGAAATTGTAGAACGCTTTGAAATCATTTATCTAAAGTCAGCATACAAATCCACAATCGCAATCATAACTCTAAAGGCCAATACCTAAATTAGTTATATCAGTCACACAAGGCCACATACGTGTTCACATTCATAATCTCATACAATACAATTCCTCCTTTTTCCACAATCCGACTCCCAAGGCGCTCATCACCGCGCCGAGTGCAGAGGCAAGCCCTCTCACTCCACTTCACAATCTCCCTTCTAACCCCTGGCTAAGCCTCCATTGGAGCACTTGCCAAAAACAAACAGATAATAATTTTCGTTTGAAGGGGCACGATTTCCCAGTCACACGGGTCAACGTAGCCAACTCTTCCTCAACACCAGCTACGATGGGTTGTGTCGGAAACGGTACCTACACAAAGAAAAAGTTCTAAAAAAAATTACCCTTCCGATAAAAACACGTTCAAACCATTTTACACACACAACAATACGAGAAGTTCAAAACAGTTTATAAAGGCATTCAGGACTAGTTCCCAAAACCCGTCCTACAATATCGATACGCAATCTAACAAGGTAGAGAAGAACCGAGCAAGTCGAAAAACGACTTACCTCGAACGAAAGATCCTCGGGAAGAAGACGGAACTACGATCTCAAACGGAACGATTTCCTAAAGAATTATGAAGGGAAAGATTAACTTAAGTACAAGCCGATATACCTAACTTCTATTAAGAAAAATTCTATTTAATAGATATTAGAAAGTGCTAATTAGCCCCTTATAAAAATTATCCCAAAACTAACAATCTAATTCACGACAACCCAACTAACAACATTAACAATGAGGAACAAACCAACCCAATTCAGAACCCAGCCCAAATTGAAAGAATAAAAATCAGTCCCAAATCAATACCAATCTCCCAGGTAACTTAGCCCAATTTTGACTCATTCCCCAAGTAACTTAGCCCAACGATTTAACCCAAAATGTGGCCCGTTTTCCCCCTACCCATCAGCCTGTTGACCGGATCAACCCGTTGACCAGGGCACGCGGGTCCCACCCTCTTCCTTCTTCCCCAAAGCGTCCAATTTTTTCTCCGAAATCCCCTCTCGTCGGAGGCTCTGTACACGCACCCCTCGGCCTCGCCTCACCTCCACCCTCTGCTCTTTTCCGACTCACCGTCGGTCCTAATTCCGCCGCTTCCCGACTCCACCACCACTCTCCCCTCCCAGGAAGGAAAGGCAGCCCCCGAAAAAAAAACACTCCCTCACCGCTGCAACCTAACGGAATTTATTCCGGCTAAACCACCGAGGGGTCTAACGGCTTCCTACGCCATCCGGTGACATCTTCTGGCGTCACAGGACAACACAAGTCGGCTCCCCGCCGAAGAACACAAGGCATGGCGGAACTAAATGAAACAGAGGAAACGGAGACTCACCAGTATTCGTCCGACCCGAACGATACGCGCAGAAGGAAAACACCGTAGTGCTGTGATCAACCGGAATTATAGGCGAAATCTTGTTTAACGAGGAAAATCGCCGACCACAGAAACGGAGAGTTAAACATCTCGAAAGGAAAGAAAGAAAGCAAGGTATGGCCACCGGCCGTTTTCTCGCTGAAGCCGATGGGGAAGATCTTTACCTGATCAATTCGAGAACGTCGGCAACTGCACCTATTCTTCGTTGCTGGTCCGCTATTCCGTATCACAAGGAAGAAGGGAAACGTCTTTGGTCAGAGATCGTGCTTTACGGAGTATCCGGGAAGTGGGTTGGTTGTTTGTTTAAATAATATGGCTAAACCGATTTTTGGATGGATAGAAGATTAACTTAGGATAAGATTTTCGTCCTTAAGTTAGTTCCAGATCTCGGTGGGTTAACTAATCATAAACATATAGATGAGGTAGAACAATATATCTTTTCATATAAAAATATATATATGTAGGGCTTTTAGTTTTAAAAAGGAAGATACTCGTATATACATATATATGATTTCATGGACTTGGTTTATCTGCGGGTAAGCTAGCAATTTATTAAAACGAAGTACTTTAGATCAAAGGTTAGGATAATATTCGATTGTTTGCCGACTAACAGGCTCAATTGCTTGTAAATGAAGGAACCAGTTTTCCGACTTACGATACCTAAAACGAATACGGATATTACAAGTCCCGCACCGCTCACTAATTCATTTAAACCGATCTCTAAACGAGATCGTAAACAATCAAGGTCATAAACAAAACTAGCATAATAGTCCTATCAATTATTTAAATAACGGAATAACGATAACAATGGGGTCATTACTTCTAACAATCGATATTCCTAGGTTCGTTTATTGTTAGCAAACTAGTTGTTCCCAACATCGAGAAATTTCACGAAACGAATTTAATTAAGGCTACAAGGAGAAATTCCACTTTCCTTAGCTTGTACGATTGTGTACTAACGAATGAACGGAAAATGTTGTCCTCGAAGTGAAACGGAGGCTAGACCTATCGACACGAGAAATACGAACTAACTTTATTAAGAATTTCATTAATTCTTCTAAAGTTCTAAATATCTCTTATATTCTTTTTTATAAAAGAATTAATTATTAAATTATTATAATAATAATTTAGGTGGAGGTGAACAAAATAATAATACTTCTTATTATTATTTTATATTTGTAATATCCTTGTATTTCTTATAAATTCTTTATTTGAATTTAATTATTATTATCTTTTGAAGATCCAGGTTTAGTAATATTCAAATTATTAAATACTCATTAACTTAAAGTTAATGTTCCTTTCAGATTAATTTATTATTCCTTATAAATATCTTTCATCCACTTGATCATAAAATATCTTTTTAAGACTAGAATATATTATTAATGTAATTTCCTCTTATTATCAAATCTTTTTAAAGACATGGAACCACCTTATGATATAAAAGGTATTAATATAACATATGATGTTATACTTTTTCTAGTACTTTATTTATCTAATAAATTGCCAAGTATTATTTTAAACAAATTATCTCATACTTTCCATATAAATATCTTATCAAAATATATTTAAGTTTATTATATGCTCTTTAAATGACTTGCAACCCCCTTTTTCAATATATAAAGTCTTAAAAATATATTTTTCCAACAACTTGTTCTAGGTCTTTTTATTTATATACTAAAATCCAAATAAGATATACATATTATTTATGTGACCTTTTCATATAAAATAATATACCCTTGATCCCATAAATGTATTTATAACTTTTCATGTCTAACTTACTTTATTTCTTTATATAAAAGTACATGCGATTTAATTTATTCGATTTAATTTAATCCCATACTTGTTCTTAATATCATACTTTATTCAAAATATCTTACTAATATTATTCCAAAGCATATTATAGGATTAAAAAACATGCAAGACTAATTTTACTTTAATAAAGTCTTTGTTTTATTAAAATCCCCTTATCTTATCATATTTCTTTTATATTAGGATAAAAATATGACCAAGTCAATATTATTTTCAAAAACAAAATTTTCAAAATTAAAAGTCACATATATTAATCTTATAATTTATTTGAAATTATTCTATGTCTTGTCATATTTATTTTTATTTTTTATAAAAACTACATTCATATTATTATTATTCTCAAATTATCAAAACTTAATATGCTTAAAATATCATAGTTATGAATATTAATATTCTATGAATTCACATATTATTTATTGAAAATTATATTTCTCTTAGATGGACATGCAAATTAATTTAATTACATAATTTCCTTTTTAAAAGCTCATTTGTAATATTTAGTGAATTTATTTAAATAAATATTATATATATAATTATTTATAAAGAGATAGAAAATTAAAATAGGAGTCGGGAAATTATACCGAGCGAAAACGAGAGTGGAATGGGCACGTATTTCGAGGTAGGCGTTTTGGGCTTCTCCTTCTCCTTTCCCTTAGTAAACATTTAATGGGCTATTTTAAATACATATGGGCCTAACTTTCAGCCCACAATTTAATCCCAATAGCCCAAAGGAAGCCCAATCTTCCTTTTCTTTCTCCTTCCTCCTCTTCACGTGAAAAAGAACCAGAGAGCAACTTCAGAACGACGACGGACTCGTGAGCCAGGCTGGACGGAGGCAGTGGAAGGTCGCGAAGCACCGGTGAGGGCGGTGCGCGTGCACTGGGAGGCGGTCCGACGAGGGTCCGGTGGTGGAGGGCGGCCAAGGAAGGAGAAAGAAGGTTTTTTGTGAATTTTTTGGTAAAAAACAGATTTAATGGGGAAAATTTCCAGATTTAATAAAAATTGTAATCTGGATTTTTAAGCTTATGAATGGACGAATTGAATGGAGAATGAGAGGATTGATTGTGCAATTTTCTCCCTTGCTTTAACCTCTATTTATAGTAGTGAAGGAAGCTTGAAGAACCTTCTTTAATGGTGAGGTGGAAACCCCATGAGGATTGCTTGTCTAGGTAGAGAAACTCCAATTGGTGGAGGAGATGGTGAGAAGGGAGAGGCCAAAGATGGAGGTTTGAACACATGCATTGAGCAACCGTCAAATCAATCAGAAAATTGATTTGATCAATTGGGGAAGAAGAAGATAAAAAGGAGTTAAAAGGGTTAAAATCCTTAATGGATAGATGAGTTAGTATGGCATAGCGGAATTGAGTGTTTGTTAGTTTGTGAAGGATGCAAGAGGTCTCAGGTTCGAGCTCCCCTCTTGACACCTTTATATTTTGCCTCTCCTTTTATTTTTACTTGCTTTGTAATATGACATTAAATAAAAATTCGAAATTAGTATGAACTATCTTTATTTGAATTTTTCATTTGTCACTTTGATAATCTTTTATAACCTTTTTATAAATTATCACGAAAATTATAAGAATATTTAAATTCTCTATTTAAGAGAAAAAATATTTACTTAAGTACCCTATTTGTTTAATATATTTAATGAAATTCTTAATTGTCATTGTAATAAACTTTTACAACCTCTTTATAATTTAGTATGAAATTAAAAATATTATTAAGTTCTCTACTTAGAGAGAAAAAAATTATTGGGATAAATATCCATTTTATTATATTTAAAATTTAGCGGATATTACACAATCAACAATAAGGTATTGACTACGATGAAACGTACGCTCCTGTTGCAAGAATAAAAGTCATCCGTCTTCTAATCGCCTATGCTGCTCACAAGGGATTCAAACCTTATAAATGGATGTGAAGACAACACTCCTGAATGGGTACCTACAAGAAGAGGTGTACGTGTTACAAACTTCAAGGTTTGAAGATGTTGATCACCCTTACCATGTCTACGTGCTAGATAAGGCTCTCTATGGTCTTAAACTGGAGCCTCTTGCCTGATATGATAAATTCGCCTAGTTTTTATTATCAAATGGTTACAAACGTGGTGTGATCGATTAGACATTGTTCTTGAGGAACAAGATGGTGAAGTTTTAGTAGTTCAAGTATATGTTGATGATATTATATTTGGTTCTACTAACTTAAAACTTGTAGAAAGCTTCAAGAATCTGATGAGCAATGAGTTTGAGATGAGCATGATTGGCGAACTCACTTTCTTTCTTAGTCTACAAGTGGTAAAACTACAAAGTGATGAGGGTACAAAGGTACATCAATAAAAGTACATCAAGGATCTATTGAAGAAGTATGGTATGGATTATACGAAACCATTTGATACTCATATTTCTCCTAATACTCGTCTTGATGTGGATCTTAATGGTGTTGATGTTGATCAAATGATGTATTGAGGGATGATTGGTTCTCTATTATACCTAATGGCCAGTCGGCCAGATATTATGTTCAGTGTGTGTCTTTGTATTCCAGGCCAATCCAAAAGAAACACACCTGAAAGAAGTGAATAGAATCCTACGTTACTTGAAAGGGAATGATGGCTTGTGTCTATGGTATCCAAGACACAATTTGTTCAATCTTGTTGGATTCTCGGATGCAAATTTTGCAGGTCACTTGGTAGATAGGAAGAGCACAACAGGCATGGCCCAATTCCTTGGACCTTGTCTGGTGTCTTGTGGATCGAAGAAGCACAATTCGGTAACTCTTTCCACGGCTGAAGCGGAGTATGTCGCAGCAGCCGTCTATTGTTCCCAAGTTGTATAGTTAAAATAACAACTTGTTGATTTTGGACTGAAAATCAAGTGGCAAATATTTTCACCAAGGCTTTGGACAGAAAACCCTATGAGCATCTAAGGATATTGCTAGGAATGATTTCCCTTGAGTAAACAAGTGTTGGTCCTCTATTTCCTCAATGCTTGACTAAAGAGGTAACTTCTCAAGAAACTGCGTATCATTTTACATGTTTTCTAATGGCTTATATCTTTCCTCTATGCATTAGTGTTATATACATTAGAAATTGTTAAGTGTTGCATGCTAAAAGGAACTTAAACTGAAATGATTAAATCCAAGATTTTCTTTTGGCCCAAAATAACCAACTTGATCTATTCTATCCCTCACTTAAAGCCAAAATGATAGTTGGTTATAAGCTGTCCCTTAGCCCGGTCCAAAAAAACGTTCACTATGAACCCCGTAGATTAACTTTAAGAAGGGAATAACTGTTTTGATGTCAAAAATATCCCTAGCTCACAAAAAGTTTGAATGGAGCTTCGCTTGTCCCTTCTTTGTTCAAACAAGCCTTTTTCTTTCACTCATGGTAACGAGGAATGGAACAAGTGATTTAGAGATCATAATTTTTGGAGAAATATTTTCGATTGACATTGAAGATCTCTCTTTTGAAAAGTAACAATCGTCATTACTGCTCAGATTGGACACAGTGAAATAGCCGTTGTGACTGCGTTTTGAAAAATCCAGTCGTTGAATAGTAAACTTCCAAGGAACAAGGAATCATTTTTGCAATCTTCTCATGATGGTGGTGTAAAAATCGTTAATATGGAAGATTCAGCAGTTGGGATACGGATAGAAGATTTTAGAAGATTGTAATCTTCATCTACTAGGAAAGTGGTGTGTTTTATATTCTCTTCTCTCTCGGTCAAATTTTTTCACTGCACCTTCTGCAAACCTTAAACTTCTTCAAGCTTCAAGCTTTCTTCTTTCTTGCTTCAATGGCGTCCTCTTCAAACACACCTTCCTTGAACCTTGAAGGTCTCAATGTCTTTAAGATCGAGGCTCTTAAGGTTCAAATTGAAGCCCTCCAAAAGGCCAAACTATCCTCTCCTTCTCCCAGTTCAAAACTCCAACCAAAATTTGATGTTGTGGCAAACATTGGAGTCGAGGCTGTTGCAGAAGCCCCAAGCGAGAAGGTCGCTAAGTTTAAGAAGACAGTGAAAGATCCTTCCATAGTCCTCTCTAAAACTCCTTCTGAAAAGCCCGATGAAATGGAGGAAGGAAATGAAGGGCTGGGAGAGAGTGAAAAAGAAGAGGTCAATTTGCCTCCAAAAGTGGATGAGGAACCATAGAAAGCGGAGAGCCTGCCGGTGAACAATAGACATGGGTGGGTCAAGCCAACAAGCCAGGGCAAGACGAAGGCCATGAAGCGTGATCTTCCTGCTCCGTCTCAGATCCTTCATATATTTGATTTGGAAAGGACGCCTTACCCTGCTTCAAAGAAGGCAAAATGGATTTGAAAGGGAAGAAGTACAGCCTTCGTTTTGCAACAACCACATCGAAGAAAACGTTGGTCGAAGATCCTGTTGTTGAGGACGATGTTGAGTCGGAAGAGGAAGAGGAGATGGGTTCTGATCCAGAAGAGGAGGAAACAGAAGAAAAGGAAGAAGCTGAAGAAGAAGATGACGAAGAGGAGGAGGAACTAGAAGAGGAGGTTGAGAAGGACCTCGAGTCTAAAAAGGCAAAGGGAAAGTTGGGAACCAAAAGTTGCATCTATAGAGGGTTCAAAAAGAGTAGTCGGTCCTTTGGTGATCGATGAAGAGTTTCTAAAACATCATGACTTGGAAGAGTTCTGGGAACTTCTCAAGTTCCAAGGTTGGGAGAAGATCTGCTCTTGAAGAGTTAAGGGAGATGTGTCCATCCTTGTTGATTTCTTTTCTCACTACCAGCTTGCTGATCTTCCTGGTGGTCCCTTGAGTTTTTCCACCATTGCGGAATCCGAGATCTCTTTCTCTCTAAGCTCTGTAGCTAAGGCCTTGGATGTTCCTAGTGATGGATATGGAGATTTGCATTCTTCAAGCAATTGGCCAAGGAACAAGACTCAACTCATCAAGAGGGTTATGGGGAAACAGTCTACAAGTCCTTATCAGACTGGTGATCTTGGGTACACGACAAGGATAGCACATTAGTTTCTGATCAAGGTTGTCGTTCCTAGGTTAGAGAAGAGGAACAACATCACCATCAATATTATGATTCTGCTAGACAAGTTTCTAAGGAGAAAATGGATAAGTCTTCCGGAGATTATATTGCAACACATGGCTAAGAGCACGGGGAAGAATCATGGATAGCCTTACCCTTAGTTTGTCAAGGCGATTTTGAAAGATAGGAAGGTGTATATTCCCTCTCGTGAGGAGTTTTTTGGATTTCCCCTGAATATGAGCAATATCTCTAGAATGAAGTACCAAGGCGATTCAAAGGGAACAACGACAAAGAAGACTGATCAGACGGTTGTTGGGAGCTCTTCGATGAGTGGAAGTGTTAATGCCAAGATGTTAATCGACCTTCAACAGATTTCCTCTCAGCTTCGTACCATCATTGTTACTTGAATAAGAGAGACACTGCCACAGCTATTGCTTATCCCATCTCCCCAGAACCATGATGTAGAACCCTCTCTTATTACACTGCCTATCTATGCCCTCAAAAATTTTAAGATGTTCTCTTGGATGTTATGATTTTTATGTTTTTATGTTTTCTCTGTTGATGTGATAAAAAACAATTATCTATGGAATGACTATATTTTGCTTATGAATGATTTTAAGTTTCAATTAAATTTGTTCATTTGCTCTGCGTATTACTTGATGGTGTTAACCTTTTGATGATGTCAAAAGGGGGAAGTTAGGAAAAATGTAGTGATGCGTTCTATCCAGAAAATACCAAGGGAACTTTGGTTAAGGGGGAATAAGTTGTTACCTTTGATGAGTAGGAACAATTGTGCATTTGTTAAGGGGTAACCGGGAACCAAATTTTTTTTTCCAAAGTCTATACTTCTTTTGGTTTCTAGATGTGCATTTTTATATAGGTTTGTCATCATCAAATAAGGGGAAATTGTTGGAACATTCGTTGTTCCACGGTTTCTCTTAGTTTTGATGATATTGTACTTTGGTGGTACAACTTTCTTCTGCATTTAAGTGTTTCAGGAAAACAGGTACATTTTCAAGAGTGACGGAACATTGTGAGGAACAATTAAGGGAAGGAGTGACGGATTAGGAAGCACATCTCGAAGGGACGCGACTTTCTATTTATGGCAAGTTACCAAATCTTCTATGAGCGATCTTCTATGAAGATTTGACAACTATGGGCGGTTGCTTGAGAAGGTCAAGGAAGGATAAGATCAAGCTTGCACGATCTTATCTAGGAAATCCGATATCATTCGATTTTGGAAAGAATCGAATTGGTTAAGGATACAAATCATAATAATTACTTTCTCCTATTTTTATGGGATTTGTTAAGTGGAATATCAACATAATTAGGCAAGAATTACAAATGAGATCAGACTTGACATTTCTTATAAAAAACTAGTGATGTGATCCACCCCGAGTTCAATCAAGTTTCCTCTTCAAGCTTGTGTTGTCCCTCTCGAGGCTCATGTTCAATTCCGTTTGCGTCCAAGTCTCTAATAATTGTGTGAGATAAATTTATTTATTGTAAATATTCTAGTTTATTATTATTATATGAAAGTAATAGGTGCGGTGGTAGGTAAGGTGGTAGGTAATAGGTGAGGTGGTAGGTAAGGTGGTTGGTGAATGTGAACACAAGTTGTTTGTAACTCCATTTTGTGTGCCTATTTATAAGCATTTTGTTCTACTTGTTTAGAAATTTTTTTAAAACCTAATGAGAATTAAGCTTTGAGTTTTTCTAAGTAGTCTTGATCTACTCGTCCTTAAGGCTAGTAATCCCCTTGGTTCGTGAGTCATATCGAGCCATCTTCAAGGATCCATTCAAGGTGAGTCACATCTTTGTTTGAATCAATAGTTTGTGTTTTTGGAGAGTGAGTCATATCTCTCTAATTTCACATTCATATCCTTCACTTCATCTCATACAAAACCATCCCATTACAATCCCCTTCCATCACCACTCCATATAGAAATCTCTTCTCGATGGATTTTGCGACACGTCAGTAAAACTTTTATAGCTTTTGATCCACAAGTGATGTTAATCTGAAATTTGAGGAGTTCAACTAGACTCATAGATCTAACTCCTCAAGTTGGAATCACTCACATCGGAGTATGTACTAGGGAGAACAATCTAGTTGAAGACAGACCAGTTTTCTTGGGGTTTGTTGTCGACCTTACCTTGCACTGTGGATTTCACAATCCTTGATTCTCGTCATTTGGTATCATAGGGATCTATGGTGTAGATGATGCAAAGGGATTGCCTTCAAATAGTTCCAAGGAATTCCAACAACAAACACCAAGGAATCTGACCCATCTTCAACTGGCTTGATCTTCCTGGTCCAAAACCGGATTTGAGTGATTCTAAAACAAGGAGTTAGATCTTGGAGTCTAGTTGAACCCCTCAAAATTACAGATCTAGATGATGTGTAGATTGGATGTTATGTCGATTATATTGAGATGGTGCAAAATCCACTGAGACGGAAATGGAAAGATTGAAAGTGGAATGGCGGAGTGATGGATATGGATGCAAGGCTCGGATATTACACACAGAGAGTTGCAAACTAAGTCGAAGGGGACTTTGGATATGAAACACCAACAATCTTCAACAAGAAAATAAAAAAGAACTTTTGATTGAAAAACAAAGAGAAACAAACCATGTCATGATTCAAGTCTACCGAGCAATGAGGCCAAAACGAGAAGAATTAACCCCAATCCCACGCCTCACCTATTCAGCCACAACTCCCAAGGAAATTAAAAAATAAACCCCATAGCTTCAAGAAACGCAACTAATTGTCCTTAATCGCAAAAGAGTCAACTTGTACCAAGAGTCGTAAAGAGACTCCAACCTTCACCTTCGCTAACCAAAGTCCAACTTATGAGCCATGATCTCCTCATCGATCTTGTCAAGTGATGTTCATATTTTTAGTATAGTTTTAGGTGTTTTTCTTAGGTTGTTTAGTTTTAGTGAGTTTTAGTGTTAGTTTTGTGTGTTTTTGGATGAGTTTACATATTTTGTGAAAAGTATGGAAGCTATTCCGTTTTGTGTTTCTCTTAGGTTTTTGAAGCGGAAAGTAGAAATTTGAGAGAAGATGAAGTCAAGTGGTGGATGGTGGAGTGCAAAGAGAGAAGAGAAGAAAGAATACGTCTTGAAGATCCTGTTGAAGTCCAAGAGAAGCGATGAAGAGTGTACAAAAACCAAAAACAGAGAGCTCGTTACCGACATGTGAGGGTCGGTACCGAGTTCTGCAACAGAATTTTGTCCGAGGAATTCAGCAAGAGTCTACCGAGCTTGTGCAGGTCATTACCGAGGTGACCTGTGTCGGTAGGCGGCTTGAATTTCCTTTGTTTATCCCTTGTCCTAGATCTTTTATCCCTTGAATTTCCTTCACTTTTACTCACGAACAGACTCGTTACCGAGGCACACAGTTCGGTACCGAGCGTTCAGTTGATTCGTCTTGTTTGCTTAATTTTAGTAGAAACCCAGCGTCGTTACCAGCCCTGACAAGGTCGGTACCGAGGGCTGTCGTAGTCTTGTTTTTCTTTGTTTTCGTAGTTCGGTAATCAAACAAACTTGCTTCCCGTGGATGATCCTGACCTTCCTATACTCAGCGAGGTCTTGACTACAAATTTTATTTTTTGTCGAGTTAAATCAGCCCTTCAACAAATTGGCGTCGTTGTCGGGGAAGCAACAATGTTTGTTTGTTTACATGTGGGCTAGGAATAGCCTGACCCCGTTTTTGTTTTTAATTTTGTTTTCTTTTGTCTGTTTTCTCAGCTTATGCCAGCAGGATGTCGCGGGTTCAAGTTTGATAACATTGGTTATTATTCTGAACCTGAACGTACCCTACACCGTAGAAGAAGAGAAAACCAAGCCATGGCGATGACTCCTGAAGAGATGGCTCAGCAGATGATTGCACTGCAAAGGTATCTCGAAGCCACAAAGATTGAGAAAACTGCTCTACAGGAAAGACTCAATGCCTATCCGAGGAATGCCAAACAGTATATGCATCCAGAACTGAGGGTGCCAGAGTCTACAATCATGCTTCTAGAGATAGAGAAGACTTTTGAGATTAAGTCTCAATTTATATCCTTAATCAAACGGGCTCAATTTGAAGAGAAACCTACTGAGTGCGCTATGGAACATATTAAAAATTTTCTTCATTTATGTGATACTATTGCTGCTGAAGGTGTTTCTCTAAAATATGTTCTATTAAAAGCTTTCAAGTGGTCCCTTACAGGAAAGGCCCTGAGCTGGTTAGAGAGCTTACCTCCAAAGTCTATCAGGACTTGGAAGGCTTTGTATGATCAATTTTTAACAAAGTTCTTCTCTCCTGCTAAGACAGCGGAGTTGAGAAAACGCATCACCTTCTATCACCAGCTGCCTAACGAGACCTTTGTGGAGACGTGGGAGAGATTCAAGGAGATGCTCAGACAGTGCCCCGCTCATGGGCAACCGCCATATGTGCTCAAGGAAATCTTATTCCAGGGGATTAATGTTGAAATGAAGAACCGCATCAACATGCACACTGCCTGCGGTTTTATTGAGATGGATCCCACCGGTGCATGGGTGTTGCTGGACAAACTGACAAATTACGATGCTATGTATGGAGCCCAGCAGCCACCTCAGCCACAACAGCGTCTCTACATGCCTAATAAAGACGAAGTTGATCCTGATGTCAAAAATCAATTTCTACAGGATGAGATCAACAGTCTGAAGAAACAGGTAAGTTTTCTAAAAACATCTCAACCTTGTCAAGAGTGTGGCTCTTCTGCCCATAGTACTTCTGCTTGTACTAATATTGAGCAGGTTAGAGCCGCTAAGACATATGCTGAGATGAACTATATGAGAGGACAATACAGGAACCCGCCTAATAATTTTGACAGGCCAAATAATTATCTTGCTTGGGGAAATCAAAATCCAAATCAGAATTATGCACCCCCCCCCCTCCGGATAGACGACCCGCACCGTATCGACCTCCTGGCTATCAAGAGCCACCATCTTGGGTGCAAGGACTTTATGAAGGGATTAATGGAGTAAAGAATGAAATCAATGGAGTCCAAGCCAACCTCAATAATCAATTGAAAAGATGGGGAGAGTTCGATTTTGGAAGAAGAGTGTTGACTCACAACTAGGAAACCTAGCTGCACAAATTCCGAGGCCGCAAGGGCAACTCCTGGGCCACCCCGACAAGAACCCTAGAGGACAAGTAGCGGTCGTACACCTCAGGAGCGAAAAGACGCTACCAGATCATGCCAAAGCTAAGGAAAAGGACCTCGATGCTGAAGAAGACGCCACGGCCCAAATCAATAACGTGTCGAAGAGGGTCGTTACTAAGCCTAAAACACTCAGTACCGATGCTCCTAGGCTCGTCACCGACCACAACCTAGGTAAGATCTCTACACCGAGACACTCCCTTAGTTCCAAGCTCGATATCGACCCCAAAAGGGTCGGTACCAATCCTTCTGCGGCACCGATCGACCCTATTGTCAACCCGGTAGCACCACCTCTCGAGCCCCCTTTGGCTCTGAGATTGGTGAAGTCTCTCCACTCTCCTACTAATAAGTCTAAGGACTCAACAGAAGACAAGTTTAAGCGTTTCGTTAAGATTCTCCAAGGCTTAAATATTTCTATACCATTCGCTGAGGCCCTAAGCGAAATGCCTGCTTACACCAAATTTTTGAAGGACATTCTTAACAGAAAAAGGTCAATAACATAGCTGACAGATGAGGTCCGATCCATTACCCTTCTGGAAAAGCTAGGTGACCCAGGGAGATTTGCTATCACTATTGGGATTGGCGACCATCGATTCAAAGCACTATGCGATTTGGGAGCTAGTGCCAGTTTACTTCCCTTATCGATCTGGTCAAAAGCTAACATGGGACCTCTGGAACCCGTGGATATGAGGCTATACATGGCAGATGGATCTAGTGTAAAGGCTACTGGAATCGTTGATGATTATCCAATTCATGTAGGCAAATTCTTCATACCAAACGACTTTATTGTCCTGGATATGCTTGAAGACCCTCTCGTACACATCATTCTAGTCAGGCCATTCCTTGGTACAGTAGATGCTTGAGTTGATGTTCGAAAAGGACTCATCACCTTTGATATAGGAGAAGAGCGGGTCGAGTTCAGCCTTAATCAAGATGCTAATGATACGGCCGGAGCAGTGTAACACCCCGTCTTTACACCGGGCAGTACTCGGTAGTGGACCTTACTAGGTACTACCTAGGATAGTTTGACAACGAGTTCACTTGGATCTTGCAACTCGGGCACGACGAGAAAATATGAATAAAACATCCAACCCATTTTTATAAAATCCAAGTACAGAAAACATGCATGAAACCCAAACAACATAACTTACAACACCACTTAGAAACATTTCATTAACATACCACTACCCTTTTTTTTTAGCAAAACAACACATTATTCAAAAGATACCAACAAGTAAAACATCATTCTCCCAAACGAACCCAACCTAATGACACGGCCTTCAACGATCTGTTCCATCATTTGGCCGAGGTTCCATCATGGGTCCCTTGTCTTTACCTGAAACTAAAAAAAACAAGTCCCTGAAGGGTCAGCTACCATTCTAATCCAAGCTAGAATCCATACGGTACTAGTAAGACGTTAAAAACCAATGAAGTACCTAACACACACACAAGCAAGGTTCGCATGATTACAACATATATCAGTTCTAAATCCATACTTACTTTCCATAGATCATAAACACAAACCAAATATCAAACTTCCATACACATACACATACACACATACAAATCCAAGCAGAACAATACAACCATTCTCTCACCATTCCATTCCATGACGCTTATCAACCCTACATCCCAAGTGCCGAGGCGCGACCACCCACCCTTCACAATTCCATCCTTCTAACCCCGGGTCAAGCCTCCTCGGGAGCACTTTCCCTAAACACAAATAGCTTTACTTTTGAAGGGGAACGATTCTCTGTCACATAACCATACGTAGCCGTCACTTCAATCCAGAGGACTACGCACATGGCCATGCCGAGAACGGTACCAACATAGAGAAAATATTCGAAAACTTCACATTCGATGAAAGCCCAATGAAATCCTTTTCACACATATCATACACAAGTAAACCTTTTTCATAGAACAATCACTTAGGGACTAGTTCCCCAAAACCAATCCTACAAGCACCACATGAAGTCTAACAAGTATTAAATGGAAACTGAGCAAGTCGAAAACGACTTACCTTGAAGACGAATTCTCGAAACCAAGAAACACTAACTAACACGCAAAGTAGAACCTTGTCTTGAGACAAATAGTCTGTCTCTTCCCTTGATCTCTGGTCATGACCTTAGACTCACGCTCCTATATACATATATATACCCCCAATGAATAGCTTTTTAACTCTTACAAACTCTAACCCCAAAAACAAAGAAAAGCCAAGATGCTTTATAACTTCTTTTATATAATTCCAAATCCTTTAAAATTTGACATGAATATACTAGATATATAAAAGAACATTTTTCTAGTTCAAACCTTTTTGAAAAACTGGATCAAAGGTCTCCCTAATATCATTACAAAGCACTACCCTAAAATTACTCTGAAATCTTTTATCGAATATAAATCAAATATCAAAAATACCCTCTGAGAACTATAAATTAAATATAAAAAATACCCCGGAGAAATATAAATCGACTGATTTTTAAATCCAAATCAATTGTAAAGCCAGATTTGAAAATATTAGTATAATCCAAATAAACCATTAACAAATTAAAACTTACCAAACAACGCCTGAACTCTAATATCCGACACGACGAACAAACCTTGCACACAAGCTAAACCCTCTCTCTCTCTCTCTCTCTCTCTCTCTCTCTCTCTCTCTCTCTCTCTCGGTCTTCTTCTTGCCTCCTCTCACAAAAAATGTAGAACATGTACATATATAAGATAAGAAGAGGAAGTCGGTTAAATTTTATTGAAAATTGCGATTTCCACCCTCAAATCTCATTTACTACAAACTTTACCCTGAAATAATTATTAATTAATCTTAAGTTAAAAACTTTTTAAAATATAATTTTCTAAAATTCAAAACAAAATATTAAATACTATTATTTAGCTGAGATTACTTATAAGCTAAGTAATCTCAACACGAAATTCAAGGAGCATAAAAATAGAATAAAAATATCGAAATATTCCCGAATATTACATTCCACCCCCCTTAAAGAAAGTTTCGTCCCGAAACTTCCAGACATATATGAAAATAAACTAACAACACTTACTTAAAATCCTTGACACGAACCAAACAACACGCAGATCATATACCTTGATCACACCATCAACACACTACCAGCATCTACCAAACAAGTTAAGCACACAAGGTCAAGTCGAACAAAGCACACAAATAGTTACAACTACCCATAAATATAACCCTTGATCACCGCTAACTCTTATTCTCAAACGCCTCAACTAAAACCGGGTACAACTCAGGATAGCTCTCACTTATTCTCGTCTCAGTCTCCCAAGTTGTCACCTCAACTCCTCGTCGGGACCACTAAATCAACACGAGTTGTATCTCTTTATTTCACAACTTTTTCAACTATCTACCTAAGATTGCTATTGGCTGTTCTTGGAAAGTATGATCTGGCTCAATTTCCAACTCTTCATAGTTGAGCCTATGACTAGGATCAAGCACATACTACCTCAATTGCGACACATGAAAAACAGAATGAACTCCTTCTAAAGTTGGTGGTAGTTCCAACTTGTAGGCTACCTCGCCTACCCTATCGAGAATTTCAAATGGCCCGATGTACCGAGGACTCAACTTTCCTTTCACTCCAAATCTTCTAACCCCACGAGTCGGCGATACTCTTACCCAAACATGTGCTCCTACCTCGAATTCCAATGGTCGTCGCCTCTTATCTGCATAAGATTTCTGACGACTTTGTGTTGTCAACATACGTTCTCGAATCAAAGCCACCTTTTCAACTGTCTCCTGAATCATCTGAGGCATTCAATCTACAACTTCTGATGGATCATCCCAACATAGAGGTGTCCTACATCTCCTTCCATATAAAGCCTCATATGGTGCCATCTGAATTGAAGAGTGCCAACTATTATTATATGCAAACTCAACTAGTTCCAAGTGATCAGGCCAGTTTCCTCCCCAATCCAACACACATGATCTCAACATATCTTCTAGTGTTTGAATTGTCCTTTCAGATTGGCCATCTGACTGCGGGTGGTAAGCAGTTGTGAAATGTAACTTGGTGCCTAAAGCTTTATGCACTTGGTGCCAAAAATTGGAGGTAAACCGCCCATCACGATCAGAAACAATCGTTTTGGGCACTCCATGCAATCTCACTATTAGTTTCACGAACACCTCTACTAGTTTACTCACTTGCCAAGTCTCTCTGATGGGCAGAAAATGAGCAGTCTTAGTTAGTCTATCCACGACAACCCATATTGTATCATGTCCTCTACTAATCTGTAGTCCGGTAACAAAATCCATGGATATGTCCTCCCACTTCCATTCTGGAACTAGAAGTGGTTCGAGCATTCCACCTGGTCTTTGGTGCTCTATTTTTACTTGCTGGCACACCTGACACTTTGCTACAAATTTCACTACATCAGGCTTCATTCCATCACACCAATAATATTGCTTCAAGTCCTTATACATCATACTAGCCCCCGGGTGGATTGAATAAGGAGTAGCGTGAGCCTCTCGTAATATCTTTTGTCTCAACTCCTCATCTTGAGGTACACAAATTCGACCATTCAATCTCAAAGTACCATCAACATGTTCTTTAAAAGCAGATGCCTCTCCACGGCTCACTTTCTGCCTCAACTCTTTAATCATCAAACAAGTCTCCTGCTTATGTCGTATTTCCTCAATTAAGGTTGGTTGACCCTCCATACGGCCTAGTCTACTCTGATAATGCTGAATTTGTATCTCAATCTCATACCTTATCAGTTCTCTCTGTAACTCTGGTTGGGCAGTCAAGTGACACAATAGACGCTCTTGCGGCATTTTTCTGCTAAGAGCATCAGCAACTACATTCGTCTTTCCGGGATGGTACAAGATCTCTAAATCATAATCCTTCAGTAATTCAAGCCATCTCCGTTGTCTCATGTTCAATTCTCTCTAAGTAAAAATATACTTAAGGCTCTTATGGTCTGTCATCACTTTACATGTACTTCCATACAAGTAATGACGCCATATCTTTAGAGCATGGATCACTGCTGCCAACATATCATGTGTTGGATAATTCAACTCGTTTGGTTTCAATTGTCTGGAAGTATATGCAATCACCCTATCATTCTGCATTAATACACAACCTAAGCCTACCTTTGAGGCATCACTGTAAATCACAAAGCCTTCATTCCCTTGAGGAAAAACAAGTATTGGAGACGAAGTCAACTTCACCTTCAACTCATCGAAGCTCCTTTGACAAGCATCATTCCAGTCAAAACGAGTGGTCTTTTTCAGTAAGTTGGTAAGTGGTTGAGCTATTCGTGAAAACCCATCCACAAACCTCCTGTAGCACCCTGCCAATCCTAAGAAACTCCGTACCTCTTTCACATTCTTCGAAGGTTCCCAAGCCTTCACAGCTTCAATCATTAAGGGGTCTACCATGACTCCCTTAGCGGATACAATGTGACAAAGGAAAGCAACTTCTGGTAGGCAGAACTCACATTTGGACAGTTTCGCAAATATTCGGTGGTGTCTTAACACTTCCAAAACTAATCTAATGTGCTTTGCATGCTCCTCAGGGCTTTGAGAATAAATCAGTATATCATCAATAAAGACAACCACAAATTTATCCAAATAGTCTATAAACACCCGGTTCATTAACTCCATGAACACCGCAGGTGCATTAGTCAATCCAAACGGCATTACTACAAACTCGTAGTGCCCATATCTTGTTCGGAAAGCCGTCTTGGGAATATTCCCTTCCCGAATCCTCAATTGACAATCTTAGGTCCACCTTTGAAAACACAATAGCCCCTTGCAACTGGTCTAACAAGTCATCAATACGAGGCAAAGGGTACTTATTCTTAATAGTAACTCGGTTTAGCTCCCGGTAATCAATACATAAACGTAGGGAACCATCTTTCTTTCTCATAAACAAAACTGGAGCTCCCCACGGTGATGCACTTGGACGTATATATCCCTTCTTTAGTAACTCCTCCAACTGAGCCTTCAGCTCTTGCATCTCCATTGGAGCCATACATTACGGGGCTTTTGAGATTGGTCTTGTTCCTGGATCTAATTCAATATTAAAGTCCACCTCTCGTTGAGGAGGCAGCCCTGGAAGTTCCTCTGGAAAAAAGTCTTCAAACTCACAAACTACTGGTATATCTTGAATACACGGTCCTTTCTTGTCTCCTTGTAGAACATAACACCAATAACCCACACACCCATCATTAAGCAACTTAGCGGCTTTCACCATACTGATCACTGATCCTGGACCCTCCTGCTCTGGATCTTTGTAACACCCCCTCCTTATTGAACTTGAGGTGTTACCGCCAGTAACCCTAATTAGTCCTAATTCAAGGTTACCCAAGGCTTTAAAACTTATAATCACAACAAGTATTATAACACTTTATTACAAACCATAGTAAGACTGCCTTCCATACACAAAAGCATAACCACAACTTGGACATAAGTAAAATATTTACAACAGACTTGTTCTTCTTCAAACGACCACTTTCAAAACCTTTTTACATTCTAAACTCCTTGGCTAGCCTTCTCTTCGCGGATTAACTTCTTTAGTAGCTGATGCGTCGTATACAGACGGTGGGCACCAGCCGGCCATGCAATTGAATAAGGTGGTCGGATTAGTCTAATGAAAGACTAAGCAAGTGGAGAAAATGACTGGTTCCTATGGTAGTGACTAAACATATTGGCATCGAACTCCGAATGACAACCGGTCGATGATCCAACAGTTAGCAGTCCCATAGAGGATAAGAAATGAGGCATGCATAATCAAAAGATAGGACACCACAACTCGCGGTTCCATTAAGAAACATGAATAATTGTTGGGAACTTATATTAATCACACAATATTTTCAAAAGCCTCCATCGACTAATCAGATTGACTTAATCAAAGTTTGATTAAGAATCATTCATAACCGGGAGTAAGAATGGTTATCGAATAGACTAACCATTCGGGTACATTAATGTGCTTAACGCACTTATCTTGTATTACTTTCAACACTTTTCACAACCAAGTTGGTAACTTTTAAGCGGCTAAAACCGCAGAGAATCCACCTGTACATGGAGACGTCAAGATGAGAGGGATGAATTCCATGATCATTGACGAACACCTAGTACCAATTTGCACTCAGCTAGAGTGCACGAACACCTCCTTTGGCGTTGAGCGAGGTATGAGTCATGACCCGAATGTTGGGATATGATAGTAACGAGCTAAACCTCCCAACATAAACTGTGTTATAAAGAGGTCATCGGAGACTCGGCTCCTACCCCTGAAACTAATTTACTTCACAGCAATGCCTCAGCATGAGACAACATACAAGGTCGCATATAACGGACCTAAATCCAGTTCTAGCGCAAACTGAATAAACAACATGGTCATTATTTCTAACAATATAACAACCTATCATATTTTATTAAGCATACAAGTTGTTCCCAACACAAATATTAAATGGGATTCAATTCCTCATTTAATAATATTAATGCAAGAGCGAACCGTCCACTTGCCTTATAGGGCGCGCTCAAAGCTCTCAGCGATTCCAACAGAAATCTTTATCTGACTTCTGTCAATTATAACAACAGATTCTTCAACAAAGAGCTCATGGATACAATTCTTAGTTGTATAATCCAATCCTACAACTTCCTAATCGATAAACGATTTGATTTCCGAATATCGATATATATATAAATATATATATAAATCCTTAGTTTTCATGCTTCAAGGAGCCATCTTGGCGGAATTATAACTAATTATCCGCTTCCCTTTTGAAACAATTTTCTAAATAAAAATTGTTCATTAGTAGCAGTTCTACAAGATTACCAAATTTCAGATCAAACAGATTAACCACGAATCCTGAGTAATTATCCGAAGTCCTTTACCTGACAATCGATGTCTAAACTTGTCTTCGCTATAAGTAATAATCCAGACGTCCGTTTCTCGAGCGGTTTGAACCTGTGGAACCGTATTAACGTCAAGATTATAAAAACCATAAGTTTACTTAGTAAAGCGGACCCGAAAGGTCCTTTCGGTGGCTCCGTAACCACCCCGCTAATTAATTTCGAGCGTTATACCTTTACTCGAACTTCGAGCTTGTTCGGCTTGATGGCGGCTCGACCCAAGTGCCCGAGGGTGGCGGTGTGGTGTCCGGTAGCAACCCTTGGCGGTGGTGGTGGTTGGCGAGCTGCTGTTCGCCGGCGGCGGGGCAGCGTGACAAAGGAAGAGGCCGAAGTGAAGGCGACGCTCCTTCTCCCGAGTCCGACGACGTCCTGATTCGTCTCCCTGGTTCAGCTGCTGGCTGCACACACATAAGAGGAGGAGATGGGGGTGGTGGCTGGTAAGGCGGTGGCAAGGTGGTGGCAAGGAAAACGCCAGCGGTGGAGGACCGGATTCAATCTCCCGATGGTGTCGTTTCGTCCGAACTCTCTGTTGGTTTCAAAAGTGAAGAATGGAAGATGATGATGGTTGAATAGTCAACAAAGTTGGCTTTAAAATTCTATCTCCCCAAGTCCTTCGGCGTTAAGCAAAGACATCACGTGTAATTTTCCGTCTCGAAACGGGACTCGCGTTAAAGCGGTAAAATTATGTACCTCGGGTGGAAAAACTCACTAAACGAAAAACGTCTCGTAATTTATGTAGACCAATAAAACCAATTTTCCATGATTTTATCTTGCTACCTTCAATTTTTAAGGCTTCATTTCGTATTTTACATTCCTTCCGGTACATAATTAAAAAGACGGCTTATCCAATAAATATTCTTTTTCCACCGAAAAATCCTAAAATTCACATCAATCCATAAAATCATTTCTTTGTGATTTTAGGATATCACCAAGAATTTTCTAGGATTTAATCTCCAATAAAATATTGGATTAAGCGTTAAAACGGATAAAAAGGTTAAAAAGATATCCTAGAAAAATTCGAAAATCCCCTTAAAAACCGCAGCTATTACATTAGTACCCCCTTAAAAATGGTTTCGACCACGAAACCAGAAAAGTCAAGTTACAAGAAACAAAAGATACCGATGTAAACAGTTACATGAACAAAACTGCAAAGCTGGTAGTACCCCCTTAAAGATTCACGCTAGGTGGATACCAACTCAGGATAACGACTTAGCATTTCTTGCTCTGTTTCCCATGTTTCCCAAGTTGTCCCCTCTCCACCATTCTTAGACCATAAAATTCTTACCAAAGGTATTTCTTTGCTACGAAGCATCTTCACACGACGTTCCAGAATTTTGATTGGTTTCTCCTCATAAGTACCATTTGGTTGAACTTCAATATCATCATAACTAAGGACATGAGATTCATCCGGCACATATTGTCTTAACAAGGACACATGAAAAACATCATGCACGGGGTGTGTTGTCGGAGGTAAGGCAAGTCGATAAGCTAACTTACCCACTTTTTCTAAAATCTCAAAGGGTCCAACGTATCGAGGATTGAGCTTACCTCGTTTACCAAAACGAAATACTCCTTTAGATGGAGATACTCTCACAAAAACTTTGTCACCAACTGCAAACTCAATATCTCTTCTTTTCAAGTCAGCATAAGACTTTTGACGACTCTGAGCTGTTAACATTCTCTGCCTGATCAAAGCTATATCAGTTGTAGTCTTCTCAATCAACTCGGGTCCAAGAAGAATCTTATCAGCACCTTCATCCCAACATATCGGGGATCGACACTTACGACCATAAAGAGCCTCAAACGGTGCCATTTTAATCGTAGAATGCCAGCTATTATTATAAGTGAATTCTATCAAACTTAAACTGGTATCCCAACTGGTCGTTCGATCAAGTACACAAGCACGAAGCATATCCTCAAGAGTTTGAATTGTTCTCTCAGATTGCCCGTCAGTTTGAGGATGAAAAGCAGTGCTGAAACACAATTCAGTTCCCAAAGCCTTATGCAAATTCTTCCAGAATCTTGACATATACCTTCCATCTCGATCAGAGATTATAGTTTTAGGAGTACCATGAAGACGAACAATTTCATGAATAAAGACCTTGGCCAACTTTTGGATTTCCCATGCTATCTTGATTGCTATGAAATGTGCACTCTTTGTGAGTCGGTCAATAATAACCCAGATAGCATCTTTCTGCCCTTGTGTCTTAGGCAATCCTGCGACGAAGTCCATGGCAATGTCTTCCCATTTCCACTCAGGTACTGGAAGTGGTTGCAATATTCCTCCTGGTCTTCTATGTTCAATCTTCACTTTCTGGCATACCATGCATCTAGCCACAAATTCTGCCACATCATTCTTCATGTTGGGCCACCAGAAATTTCGGCGTAGATCTTTGAACATCTTGCTAGAACCTGGGTGAATGGAATATGCAGAGGAATGAGCTTCCCTCAAAATCATCTTCCTTATGTCTTCAATTGCAGGTACACAGATCCTATCCCGAAACCACAGAGATCCATCATCCTGAATAATAAATCCCGGTGCTTTGCCTTCTTGCACTTCTCCGCTAATCTTAATCAAAACAACATCTTCTGCTTGTTTCTCCCTGATTTGATCTAGCAGAGTAGCTTGAATCTCTAAGGTACTCAAACAACCTTGTTGCCTTTCAAACCAAATTTCAGTTTCTGTTTGTATCAATTCCTGTTGTAGCCTTGGTTGAACTGTCAACATTGCTATTATAGCTTCTTGCGCAGTTTTTCTGCTTAAAGCATCTGCCACCACATTGGCTTTACCTGGATGATATAGCAGCTCAATATCATAATCTTTCAACAATTCCAACCATCTTCTCTGTCTCATATTCAACTCCTTTTGAGTAAACACATATTTTAAACTCTTGTGGTCAGTAAAGATTTGGCACTTGACACCATAGAGATAATGTCGCCAAATTTTCAAAGCAAAGACCACGGCTGCAAGTTCTAAATCATGAGTCGGATAATTCACCTCATAAACCTTAAGTTGTCGAGATGCATATGCAATAACCTTACCATGCTGCATTAACACACAACCCAACCCCTGTTTAGAAGCATCACTGTAGACTACATACCCTTCATTCCCATCTGGCAGAGTCAAAATTGGGGCACTGGTAAGTCGTCTTTTGAGTTCTTGAAAACTTGCTTCACATTTGTCATCCCACATAAACTTTTTATTCACCTTACGAAGTAATCCTGTCATAGGTAAAGATATTTTCGAGAATCCTTCTACAAAACGTCGATAATACCCGGCAAGTCCTAAGAAACTTCTTACCTCCTTAACATTCTGAGGTTGTTTCCATTCAGCGACTGCCTTGACCTTTTGAGGGTCTACCATTACTCCATCTTGATTGATAATATGCCCCAAGAAAGCCACTTCCTTTAACCAGAAAGCACACTTAGATAACTTAGCATAAAGTTCATGATACCTAAGTATTTCAAAAATTATCCGAAGATGCTCTTCATGCTCAACTTCATCTCTTGAGTAGATCAAAATGTCATCAATGAATACCACTACAAACTTGTCGAGATATTCATGAAAACATCTATGCATTAAATCCATGAAAACTGCAGGTGCATTTGTCAGTCCAAAAGGCATTACCAAGAACTCATAATGACCATAACGAGTTCGAAAAGCTGTTTTTGGAATATCTTTTTCACATACTCTGAGCTGATGGTATCCTGACCTTAAATCAATCTTAGAGAAGATCTTTGCACCCCTTAGCTGGTCTAACAAATCATCAATCCTTGGTAAGGGATACTTATTCTTAATGGTGACCTTATTCAGCTCACGGTAATCAATACATAACCGGAAGGTTCCATCCTTCTTTTTTACAAAAAGTACCGGAGCGCCCCAGGGTGAAGCACTCGGTCTTATATATCCCTTTTCCAGCAACTCATCGAGTTGTTTCTTCAATTCTTTCATCTCGATAGGAGCCATTCTATAAGGTGCTTTAGAAATTGGTGCCGTTCCAGGTTCCAACGTAATTGTAAATTCAACAATACGCTTTGGAGGTAAACCTGGAAGTTCCTCGGGAAAAACATCAGTAAATTCTCTAACCACAGGAATTCCGTCAATATCTACCTTCTTTTCATCAGACTCTTCAAGAAAACACAGATAACCAACACATCCTTGTCGTAGCAGTTTAGCAGCCTTCATAGAACTGATCAGCTTCCCATTTTCTGCATTACCTTTTCCTTTGAAACGACACACATATTTTCCTTCTTCCTGGATGGTTACCATTCGGGAACTAAAGTCTATTATAGCTCCATGTTGCAATAACCAATCCATGCCTAAGATGATGTCGTAAGGAGCCATTGGAATGCATATAAGGTTGGCTTTAAACTTCCGACCTTGAATGCTAATGGGAAAATTGTTAAGTTGTTTGGTTCCTATGATCTTTTCTTTGTTTGGTAGGTTTACCACAAAAGGTTCACATGAATTAGTGCATTTTAGTCCTAATTGCTCTACACAGTTCTCAGATATGAAAGAATGTGTTGCTCCAGAATCAAACAACAAGAAAACAGCAGTTGACTGAACATATAAAATACCTTGGCACACAGGAGCTTCTGGTTCATCACTACGCCTCATCTCATAGAGACGCTGACCTTGCTTTGTTGATGTCATTGCCGATTTTCCCTTATTCTGAGCAGTAGACTGAACAGAGGCTGTTTTGGCAGCTTCAGTCGGAACACGGCTATTCTGAGCAACAGAGGTTTGACGCGACTGTGCTGAACCATCTTTATTCTGTGGACAATATGCACGCATGTGTCCTTCCTTTCCACGTTGAAAACACTTCCTGATTGATTTAGAACACTGTTTGTTGAAATGTCCTATCTCCCCACAGTTATAACAAACTATAGGACCTCTCTTTTGTTTGGATTGAAAAGACTTAGTTGAACCAGACTCAGTTTTAGCCCGGTTTGACTTTTCAAACTTCTGAAAGGGTGCCGGTCTTTTGAATCCACTAAATTGTGAACGTTGTTGAGATACTTGCTCCCCTTTCTTTGTTTCCTGATCAGACCTTTCCAAAGAAACTTCTAAGCGGTAGGCTGCATCAACATACTGTTCCAAAGTTGAACACTTTACATGGACCATTAGTGGTTTCATCTTCGGGTTTAGCCATTCATAGAATCTCTCAATCTTCTGTTCTTCAGTAGAGATTTTGGATACAGCATACTGTAGAAGATGATTAAATTTGGCAGCCATCTCAGGTATTTTCATACCCTCAACTTGCGGGTACGAAAATTCTCTTTCTTTTTCTTTCCTCATAGCAGCAGAAAAGAACCTATCTAACATCTTATCTTTAAACATTCTCCAACTCAGTTTTGGGTGCCTAGACAAACCAGTACTTTTCCACCATTCAGTCGCACCTTCCTTAAGCTGTAAAGCAGCGATACGTACCTTCTCAGATTCTGTACATGAGATGTTTTCCATCAACTGTTCAATGTGGGAAAACCAATATGCTATTTTAACAGGTTCACCTGTTCCATCATAACTGTCGGGCTTCATAGACAGGAAAGTTTTCAAGGCCCGAGAAAAATTCACACTTTGAACAGGTGGAAGCTCTTGAGGGTATTCCACTTCTACATTTCCCACATGTCCACTTTCTTCAACTACTGGTGCAACATTTTGAACAGCTGGGAGAACAGACTGAATAGTTTGAAGCATTAAATTCTTCAAAGTCTCCATAGTTTCCTCATCGAAAACTATGTTCCTTCTAACCTTCGGATCAGGTTGATTTGCAGGATTTTGAGACTCTCCTCTCTCCTTAGAATTCCTATTTGAACCATCCCCTTGCTCAGATCTTCCTGTGTTTACCATCTGAATGAAACAACAGAAGACAAAACTTCCTTTATTCCACATCAAAGATAAGAAATCAAAGAGGCATATATACACAAAACTTCCATTTATTTATATCACATCATACACCAACTCTATTTTACAACTCTGTTCTGCAAACAAAGTTAAAACCAACTTATTTACATAAAGGGACTTGTACTTCCACAAATCATTCTATCAACCATTATTTACATTCTATAAAGGCACACTTAAAACCATAACTTCTTAAACCTTACAGCAAACCTTAATTTACATCTAAGAAAACCTACAAAACCAACTTATCCATCTCGACTCGTTCATGCCCTTATCCATTCCTCACTACATCGAGGGAGGATGACAGAAGTTATCTAAAAATTCAGCATCAAACTGCAAAGGATCTTTTAAGGCATTCTGATCGTATAGGAGTGATTCCCCTTGCTCCAGTTTCCTATAGAAGAGGTTTCTACGCGGAGGGCTTAAATGCAGTCCCGCAATGCCCCAGATAAAAAGATCTTCATAAGGTTCCAATTCTCGTTTCCAGGCTTGCACGGCATTCATTAACCTTTATGTCTTTACCTCAAATTTCACGAATTGAGTTCTCCCAGAGGATATCCAATCCTCCCAAGACTGTATCATCATAGGATTTCCACCTTCAGTTTCCTGAACCTGATCTTTACCAGAAGAACTAGGACCTGCCGACCCTACTATCTGCTGAGGATAGTTATCCATAGAAGGGGAAAACCGTTGAGATGAAGTATACACTCCAGACTCATGCGAAGATAACGAAGATTGACTGGAATTCGAATACCGTATCTGCTCTGATTGTGGAGCCTCTTCTTCCTCAGGGTCTTCTTCTTCACTCGAGATGATTATAGGGTTCACTCCCACACCCAATTCCTCATCGCTAGGTATGTCTACATATTCAATTTCCATTCTTGGTGAAGCTGGAAACCCTTTGATTGAATTTACTCGAGAAGACTCTGCTTCATCAGCAGTGGGTGCTCCATTCTTCGCCCTTTTTCCGAGCTCATCATTACTATGCTGCCCTTGGTTCCTCTTCATTTCCTTGGAAAAAGAACAAGCAAAAGAATTTAGAATCTCCACAATTCTATCCATCAAAACTTCAAACCTATTTCCAAGGTTTAAAAGATATCAACTGGTAATCTATTTTTAGAGAACCTTCGGCTCTGATACCACTTCTGTAACACCCCCTCCTTATTGAACTTGAGGTGTTACCGCCAGTAACCCTAATTAGTCCTAATTCAAGGTTACCCAAGGCTTTAAAACTTATAATCACAACAAGTATTATAACACTTTATTACAAACCATAGTAAGACTGCCTTCCATACACAAAAGCATAACCACAACTTGGACATAAGTAAAATATTTACAACAGACTTGTTCTTCTTCAAACGACCACTTTCAAAACCTTTTTACATTCTAAACTCCTTGGCTAGCCTTCTCTTCGCGGATTAACTTCTTTAGTAGCTGATGCGTCGTATACAGACGGTGGGCACCAGCCGGCCATGCAATTGAATAAGGTGGTCGGATTAGTCTAATGAAAGACTAAGCAAGTGGAGAAAATGACTGGTTCCTATGGTAGTGACTAAACATATTGGCATCGAACTCCGAATGACAACCGGTCGATGATCCAACAGTTAGCAGTCCCATAGAGGATAAGAAATGAGGCATGCATAATCAAAAGATAGGACACCACAACTCGCGGTTCCATTAAGAAACATGAATAATTGTTGGGAACTTATATTAATCACACAATATTTTCAAAAGCCTCCATCGACTAATCAGATTGACTTAATCAAAGTTTGATTAAGAATCATTCATAACCGGGAGTAAGAATGGTTATCGAATAGACTAACCATTCGGGTACATTAATGTGCTTAACGCACTTATCTTGTATTACTTTCAACACTTTTCACAACCAAGTTGGTAACTTTTAAGCGGCTAAAACCGCAGAGAATCCACCTGTACATGGAGACGTCAAGATGAGAGGGATGAATTCCATGATCATTGACGAACACCTAGTACCAATTTGCACTCAGCTAGAGTGCACGAACACCTCCTTTGGCGTTGAGCGAGGTATGAGTCATGACCCGAATGTTGGGATATGATAGTAACGAGCTAAACCTCCCAACATAAACTGTGTTATAAAGAGGTCATCGGAGACTCGGCTCCTACCCCTGAAACTAATTTACTTCACAGCAATGCCTCAGCATGAGACAACATACAAGGTCGCATATAACGGACCTAAATCCAGTTCTAGCGCAAACTGAATAAACAACATGGTCATTATTTCTAACAATATAACAACCTATCATATTTTATTAAGCATACAAGTTGTTCCCAACACAAATATTAAATGGGATTCAATTCCTCATTTAATAATATTAATGCAAGAGCGAACCGTCCACTTGCCTTATAGGGCGCGCTCAAAGCTCTCAGCGATTCCAACAGAAATCTTTATCTGACTTCTGTCAATTATAACAACAGATTCTTCAACAAAGAGCTCATGGATACAATTCTTAGTTGTATAATCCAATCCTACAACTTCCTAATCGATAAACGATTTGATTTCCGAATATCGATATATATATAAATATATATATAAATCCTTAGTTTTCATGCTTCAAGGAGCCATCTTGGCGGAATTATAACTAATTATCCGCTTCCCTTTTGAAACAATTTTCTAAATAAAAATTGTTCATTAGTAGCAGTTCTACAAGATTACCAAATTTCAGATCAAACAGATTAACCACGAATCCTGAGTAATTATCCGAAGTCCTTTACCTGACAATCGATGTCTAAACTTGTCTTCGCTATAAGTAATAATCCAGACGTCCGTTTCTCGAGCGGTTTGAACCTGTGGAACCGTATTAACGTCAAGATTATAAAAACCATAAGTTTACTTAGTAAAGCGGACCCGAAAGGTCCTTTCGGTGGCTCCGTAACCACCCCGCTAATTAATTTCGAGCGTTATACCTTTACTCGAACTTCGAGCTTGTTCGGCTTGATGGCGGCTCGACCCAAGTGCCCGAGGGTGGCGGTGTGGTGTCCGGTAGCAACCCTTGGCGGTGGTGGTGGTTGGCGAGCTGCTGTTCGCCGGCGGCGGGGCAGCGTGACAAAGGAAGAGGCCGAAGTGAAGGCGACGCTCCTTCTCCCGAGTCCGACGACGTCCTGATTCGTCTCCCTGGTTCAGCTGCTGGCTGCACACACATAAGAGGAGGAGATGGGGGTGGTGGCTGGTAAGGCGGTGGCAAGGTGGTGGCAAGGAAAACGCCAGCGGTGGAGGACCGGATTCAATCTCCCGATGGTGTCGTTTCGTCCGAACTCTCTGTTGGTTTCAAAAGTGAAGAATGGAAGATGATGATGGTTGAATAGTCAACAAAGTTGGCTTTAAAATTCTATCTCCCCAAGTCCTTCGGCGTTAAGCAAAGACATCACGTGTAATTTTCCGTCTCGAAACGGGACTCGCGTTAAAGCGGTAAAATTATGTACCTCGGGTGGAAAAACTCACTAAACGAAAAACGTCTCGTAATTTATGTAGACCAATAAAACCAATTTTCCATGATTTTATCTTGCTACCTTCAATTTTTAAGGCTTCGTTTCGTATTTTACATTCCTTCCGGTACATAATTAAAAAGACGGCTTATCCAATAAATATTCTTTTTCCACCGAAAAATCCTAAAATTCACATCAATAGATAAAATCATTTCTTTGTGATTTTAGGATATCATCAAGAATTTTCTAGGATTTAATCTCCAATAAAATATTGGATTAAGCGTTAAAACGGATAAAAAGGTTAAAAAGATATCCTAGAAAAATTCGAAAATCCCCTTAAAAACCGCAGCTATTACAATCTTGACATACATGTATTGTCTCATCATCTGCAGTCACAGTGACTGTACCCTTATGTGCATCTAATACTGCTTTATAATGTTTCATCCAGTCCATACCCAAAATAACATCATCACTAGGCGACAATTGTATCACAATAAAGTCTACAAAGCAATCCCTATCCCCAATCCTAATAGGGCAATGAATTATTTCTCTATTTCCTCTCACCTTACTACCATCGAGCAGTCCCGCCATACAGGATGTACCCTCCGAGCAAGTCAACCCTAGTCTATCAACGCATGCAGAGGACACAAAAGAGTGCGTAGCACCCGTATCAAACAAGATTTGCATAGGTTTAGACTTAATCCAAATCGTACCTGTGGCAGTCGGAGCATTCAAGGAATCAGGCCTTCTCATCTCAAATACCCAAGGCTGGTTGCCCCCGGTAGTGCTAGCTCCCGCACCACGACCTCTACTCTGAATTGGTGCATGTTGAGTCTGTTGGAACTAACGACGAATCCCTTGGTTCACCGACCCAAGCGAAGATCCTTGTGAGGGTGTTCCAACCTTACAATATTTTGGTAAGTGGCCTGGCTTCCCACATATAAAACAATTACGAACTGGTTTCCGACACTGATTCCTCATATGACTAGTGTCTCCACAGTTGAAGCACTCCCTCAACCCTCCAGTAAACTGACTTTGTTGAGGTTGGTCTTGACGACCTTGTGATTGAAATCCGGATCGGTTTTTTTGAGACACACCCGAACGATTATCTCTCCTAGAATCTGATGGAGCAAACAACCTCTGCTTCTTATTCCTACTAGCTTGTACATTCAACTATTCCGGCCCCAAGGTGGACATAGAATAAGCTAAAACAGAATCTTGAACCTCCTTCAAAGTCTTGAGTCGAAGTCCAGATACGTATGCACGCAGTTGGGGTTGCAATCCGTAGATTCTCTGTAGGAGCGACATTGGGCACCACTACCAAACCTCGTTGAAACATTTGGATAGTCTCACCTACGGTAATGTTCTCGGGCCTTGCATCCCGAAAAGCAGTCTCACGAGCCGTTCTCACGACCTCAGGACAATAGTTATCTCGAATCCTCTCTTGAAATTCCTCAAAAGTAACATTTACTTGATGATCATGACTCAACTCCCACCAGTCAAATGCATCCTTCTGTAACAAACTCTGAACTAGAGACATCCTTCTTTCCTCCGGTGCCTGGATAGAGTCGAGAGCAGATGCCACTTTCCTTAACCACTGCTCAACATCAGCTTCTTGAGCCCCTGTAAAGTTCGGTACCCCAGTCTTCCTAAATTCTGCAAGCCACTTATCAGGAAAAGGCTCGCGATATCCCCTTCCTTGCTCAACCATGCCATCAGCCGCTACTGGCCTTGGAATACGTGGTGGTCTCCCTGACTGAACCGGTTGTGCAAAAAATGGTCTTGGTGCCCTAACCTCAGACCCTTGATAGCCAGAATTGGTTGCATTATGATTAGGCAAAAATCCGGTACCTACCAGATTTTGTAATAGCTCGGCAAGTGTAGCTCCGATAACAGCAGTCGTCTCAGGTGGTAACTCAACTGATGGCACCTGAGTTGGCCCACGTACTTCCCCATCTGCCCTATTTTTGACTCCATTAGCAGGGAGCCCGTTCCTAACAACCGATACATTTCCCCTTTGATGATCAGTCACTGCAGGTCCAGCATTCTCAACAACCTCCTCTTGAGGAGGAAGGTTGTGTGGCTCTCCCACGGCAGGAGCCTCTTCTCTATTTCCAGCACGACCCCTACCACGTCCTCTAACACCACCTTTCCTTCATGCTTTAGTTGCTCCAGCTCTAGTTTGTGGAACCATCTGTAAACGGATGTTTTACTATTTAAACTATCTTTAACTGAAGTTAACAAAATAACTTACTAGTCTACATGAGGTCCTTCGGCTGATGACGACAGAGTCGAGGCGTGTCATCTACCCTGTAAATGCAATATGACTACCCCATAGAAATAAATTGAAATAACCGGCCGGTTTTAGTTTTAGGTTGGACCTCGAGTACACTCGTTGTTCAGTTCCATGTGCCCTTGTTGTCAACCTGCCTCTGATACCAATTTGTAACACCCCGTCTTACACCGGGCGCTACTCGGTAGTAGACCCTACTAGGTACTACCAAGGCTAGTTTGACAACAAGTTCACTTGGATCTTGCAACTCGGGCACGACGAGAAAAAATGAATAAAACATCCAACCGATTTTTATAAAATCCAAGTACAGAAAACATGCATGAAACCCAAACAACATAACTTACAACACCACTTAGAAACATTTCATTAACATACCACTACCCTTTTTTTTAGCAAAACAACACATTATTCAAAAGATACCAACAAGTAAACCATCATTCTCCCAAACGAACCCAACCTAATGACACGACCTTCAACGATCTGTTCCATCATTCGGCCGAGGTTCCATCATGGGTCCCTTGTTTTTACCTGAAACTAAAAAAAAACAAGTCCCCGAAGGGTTAGCTACCATTCTAATCCAAGCTAGAATATATACGATACTAGTAAGACGTTAAAAACCAATGAAGTACCTAACACACACACAAGCAAGGTTCGCATGATTACAACATATATCAGTTCTAAATCCATACTTACTTTCCATAGATCACAAACACAAACCAAATATCAAACTTTCACACACATACACACATACAAATCCAAGCAGAACAATACAACCATTCACCCACCATTCCATTCCATGACGCTTATCAACCCTACGCCCCAGGTGCTGAGGCGCGACCTCCCACCCTTCACAATTTCATCCTTCTAACCCTAGGTCAAGCCTCCTCGGGAGCACTTTCCCAAAACACAAATAGCTTTACTTTTGAAGGGGCACGATTCTCTGTCACATAACCATACATAGCCGTCACTTCAACCCAGAGGACTACGCACATGGCCATGCCGAGAACGGTACCAACAAAGAGAAAATATTCGAAAACTTCACATTCGATGAAAGCCTAATGAAATCCTTTTCACACATATCATACACAAGTAAACCTTTTTCATAGAACAATCACTTAGGGACTAGTTCCCCAAAACCAATCCTACAAGCACCACATGAAGTCTAACAAGTATTGAATGGAAACTGAGCAAGTCGAAAACGACTTACCTTGAAGACGAATTCTCGAAACCAAGAAACACTAACTAACACGCAAAGTAGAACCTTGTCTTGAGACAAATAGTCTGTCTCTTCCCTTGATCTCTGGTCATGACCTTAGACTCACGCTCCTATATACATATATATACCCCCAATGAATAATAATAGCTTTTTAACTCTTACAAACTCTAACCCCAAAAACAAAGAAAAGCCAAGATGCTTTATAACTTCTTTTATATAATTCCAAATCCTTTAAAATTTGACATGAATATACTAGATATATAAAAGAACATTTTTCTAGTTCAAATCTTTTTGAAAAACTGGATCAAAGGTCTCCCTAATATCATTACAAAGCAATACCCTAAAATTAATCTGAAATCTTTTATCGAATATAAATAAAATATCAAAAATACCCTCTGAGAACTATAAATTAAATATCAAAAATACCCTCGGAGAACTATAAATCGACTGATTTTTAAATCCAAATCAATTGTAAAGCCAGATTTGAAAATATTAGTATAATCCAAATAAACCATTAACAAATTAAAACTTACCAAACAACGCCTGAACTCTAATATCCGACACGACGAACAAACCTTGCACGCAGGCTAAACTCTCTCTCTCTCTCTCTTCTTCTTGCCTCCTCTCACAAAAAATGTAGAACATGTACATATATAAGATAAGAAGAGGAAGTCAGTTAAATTTTATTGAAAATTGCGATTTCCACCCTCAAATCTCATTTACTACAAACTTTACCCTGAAATAATTATTAATTAATTTTAAGTTAAAAACTTTTTAAAATAGAATTTTCTAAAATTCAAAATAAAATATTAAATATTATTATTTAGCCGAGATTACTTATAAGCTAAGTAATCCCAACACGAAATTCAAGGAGCATAAAAATAGGATAAAAATATCGAAATATTCCCGAATATTAAAAGCAGCACAGATCGAGACGTCCCAGCCAGAGCTCAACATTGCTAAACCCGTAGTTTCCCTTCCAATCAATAAGGATTATAAGAGTGCTATGAAGGAAGCTACCGGCCACTCTTGGGTCGGCACCGAGCCCTTCGTACAGAAATATGACGAAGGCGGGGCATTTTGGCACGATACCGGGGAGGCTTTGCTCCAGATTGGTCGATAACGACCTCAACTACCTCGGTGTTGACGCCCTCATTGACGGAGCAAGGTGAGTATTCTAACTCTAGATTCACTGTCATTGGTCATGATCCTTCCTTATATTATATTCCTACACCATACTCTAATATTTATGCTGTAGAGGAATCGAAACCTCCTTGGTTTTCGGATTTCACTAACCCTTGTGTAGGAATATCGAGCATACTGTTAGAGGACGAGGGACCAAATTTGGTGAGAGAAATTAACAATGCCTTTACCGCTATGTATGGGGTCTCCCAAGACCCCGACAAAGCTGAGAAGGAGCCACCTTGATTAGCCAGGTAAGTTCGTCGGACTAACGATGTTAAAAAAATAGCGCGTACAAGAGGCAACCTAGTTTTAGTTTTAGCTTTAGTTTAGTTTTCCTTTCTTTTTATAGTTCTTTTTCTAAGCTTTCTTTTGAGTTTTTAGTAGTGTAGGAGTTTACGGGATAGGATATTTTTGAGCTAACATGTCACAAAAGTCGGGCTCGAAAAGGCGCTGGAAATTGAGTCGCCCAGGCTCGGTAGTGAGCTGAGAGGGTGATATTCGTGTTTTTAGTTTAGTTTTATGTGTCTTTCTTAGGTTTTTTGGTTTAGTTTTAGTAAGGTTTAGTGTTAGTTTTGTGTGTTTTTGGATAAGTTTGCATATTTTGGGAAAAGTATGGAAGCTACTCCGTTTTGTGTCTTTTTGTAGGTTTTTGAACCGGAAAGGAGCATTTTCAAGTGAAGCTGAAGTCAAGTGGTGAAGGGTGGAGTGCTTAGAAGAAGGAAAGGAGGAGTGCATGTTGGAAATCAAGAAGAAGTTCAAGAAAAGTCATGGAAAGAGTGCAAATAAACCCGAAATAGAGAGCTCGTTACCGACTTGTGAGGGTCGGTACCGAGCTGAGCAACGAGTTTTGTTCCAAAGAATTCAGCAAGTGTCTACTGACCCTATGCAGGTCGTTAGCGAGGTGACCTGTGTCGGTAGGCGGAGCCGACTTTTGGAATTTATATCTTTTATCTTGTAATCTTTTTAGTTTAGAAAGTTTTTATCTTTTAGATCTTTATTAGATAGTTTCCTCTAGTATAAATACCCTTGTTCTAGCCTAGGCAAGGGGGGATTGCTCGTTTGTTTTTGGGTTCGGAAGTTTGGAGAGAAGTCGTAGGAGGAGAAAGGCGAGTTTTCTGATTTCCGACTCTATTCGATCGAGAGAGAGAAGAGGATCGGTGATCGAGTTTGGTCTTCTTTGATTTCGAGTTTGAACGTGTGGTTGTGAGAAAATATTCTTTTAATTTCAAGTAAGTTTTACTTTTCAATGTTTTCTTTTAACTTAGTATTTAGTTTTGATTCAATGATGAGTGAGTAGTTCTCTTTTCTAGGGTCAGGGTTGAAACCCGACAAGGTTGTGCATGGTTGAATGAATGTGTTAATGTTTTGATTGCCTTCTATCTTTTGAATTGCTTGTTTGTGCTTATGCTTAGACAAGAGTCGAAGTAATTTGAGTTTATTGCTTGATCGAAAGAGAAAGTCTTGAACTTGAATGTTGATATTGTTCGATAACGTTTCGAGCTTTGGATTCAAAACAAGTAAGAAAGTGAATTGATTTGTGCAAGCTAATTGATTTGCTTGTTTAGTCAACGAAAGTTGATAGATTTATCGTCAAAGACATGATATGTATCTTCATATGAGTTTATATGCATAGCTATGTTGTGGTAACCATTGTCCTAGAGCTTTTTATCCTTTGATTTTCTTATGTTTAATATTCGAAAACACTCGTTACCGAGGCACTAGGATCGGTACCGAGCCTGCACTTGCATCGTGTTATTTGCTCTATTTAGTAGAAATCCAGCATCGTTACCGACCATGAAAAGGTCGATAACGAGGTATGTCGTAGTTGTTTGCTTTTGCTTTGCTTTGTTTTCTTGTTTTCTTATAAATTTATTTGTTGTCAAGAAATCCTCTCAACAGAGGGTCGGTACCGAGCTTGAGGCAAACCCAGATTTGGCAAAGCGCGGCAGCTTTCAAGGATGTACGAGTTCATGGGCAACTTTGAGCGCCAGTTCCCACCACCACCACAGTGATGATCTCAGCTTTCAGGGATGTTTCTTCTGCTTTATTGTTATCTTGTGAGTTTCTTTCTTTTCCCTATTCTTTCTTATGATTTGTTTTATTACAGTGGGGACACTGTAATTTTAAGTATGTGGTAAGGAGGGAAGAGAAACTTGCTTGTTTGTTTGTTTTTCTTAGTTTGTTCTGTTTCTTGTTTTAGTTGTCTTTGTTTATAAAATAAAAAAAATCACAAAAAATTGAAAAATTTTTGAAAAAAATTCAAAAAGATTTTTAGAACGGATGAATTAATATCTTGTATTTTAGTTCTATGATGGTTAATTGCTTGCACGATCATGTAATTTCCTTTCAACATGTTTTTGATGGTATAGCCTGAGTCTTATGTTGATATTGTTTTTATAGAGAAACTAGTATATATTAGTCCTGTGCTAAGCACGGGATAAGATTGAATAATTTAATTTAATATAAATATTAAGAAAGATAATGTAGCAAGAATTATTATATTATACAAATCATCAATCATTAACAACTTAATGATATTTAATACAAATATTACGCCTTAATTTATAATAATATTTAGTTTTAAAAATGTAAGGTCAATGACATCCCAGTAATCAAATATGAATGAAGCAATAATTTTAGGTATATTGCTGACAATATTAGATTATAGATTTATCAGCGAAAGGTTTTTAAAAAAAGAAACTAAATAAAAATAGAAAAATATATATTGATGGAGCTAATGTTATTGTACAAATCATGCATGGAAATAATATATAAATTAATTATTGCTCAGAAATTGAAACATTATGTGCTAGAAGGTTAAGTCAAGTCTCGAGACAATATGAGAAACAACAAAATCCATGTCAACACACATTACACGGAAAAATCTTTGTTTACTCATGGGTAAACTTACCCATTGAGTTGGCCATCCTATGTGGATGCCATGTCATTAATTTATTTTATCTTTTTAAAATATTCTAAACATTAATTTTCATAGTTATTCTAACCCTACCGCCACTTATCTCCTTTCCTTCTCCGCTCTCTCTCTCAGTGGGGTTTCCGACCTCCTTCTCTTCACATATACTCGCTCACTCTTAGTGTTTCGGAATCCGACCTCTGGGTCTTGGAAACGCAAATCTGGGTCGTACCTCGTAACTCCCGATGAGCTTCACGATCTCAATTCCGCCGCCACCGAAAAACACAATCCGACAGACCACCGCATCCAATTCCACCAGATCTTGCAATTCAGCCTCTATTAACCCTCGCACGACGGTATCGTCGATAGCCTTCTTGGGCACACGAATTCTTTGGCGAAGATGCTTGTTAACGAAAATTTCGAGCGATTTGCTCCCAATTATGCCTAATGGTTCATCCTCTTCATTGGTTGCATCTGTATTTCGGTCCTTCTCTCTATGTAAGAATCTTTCATTGAAAAAATTTATCTTAGTGGATTTTGATTTTAGGCATGATTATATATACGTCAGATGTTTCATCCAGAAGTATAGCTTGATATACTGCTTTACATAGAGAAGATGTTGTGTTTTCCTATTTGATTGTGGTTATAATAGATCTCTTCTAATGTTGAGTTCTCTCGTTTTGCTTTCCTTGAAATGCGAGTATCAAAAACTGTAACTTCTGTTTGTTGTTCTCCTTCTATCATATGGTTAGCATACTTTGAAGGCTGAATCAAAGAAAGAAAAATTGTGACTTAACTATCAAATTGATGCAATTGAAATTGGACATTAATCTGTTATTCTAACATGGTCAAATTGGACATTAACATGTTATTCTAACATGGTCAATTTCTGAACACTATATCAAACGTCAATATGATGATCACTAGTTTATTCTAACTTCAATATGCAACATTACTCTGTTATTCTAACTTGGTCAATTACTGAACACTAGTTTACTAACTTGATGCAATCGTATTCACAAGTTTAAATCTGTTTATGTTCTAACCAATATGCAACTTGAGAGTTGAGATTGTAAAAAATATATATGCTTAAAAATGGGACAGGAGGGTTAAATTTTGATTAGGGAATTGGGGAAGAGTATTAAATAGGTAGGTGGCCGGCGTTCAATTAAGGGGTAGGTGGCCCTCGATCATAGGGAAGAGTTTGGACAATTAATTACTCCTTTGGATAATGAGTTAGCAAATGTTATTTTAACCAAATAAATAAAAATGTTATTTTAACCAAATAATTAAAATACAAGTTGCTTAATAAAATCTTACAAAATCTTTGCAATCATTCAAAATAGGTAAGTAATTTTAAAACGTAATATTTATATATATATATATATGAAAATTTATTTCATTTATCTCTTGATAGTGCTTGATATTTTTTCCTATTGTTTGCCTTTTCTATTTATATTTTTTTATTTGTTCATGATTTCCAAATTTTTGACAAAATGCATGTTAATTAAAAAAATTGCATCTCACCAAGACCTCAAACTAAATTTTCCCAGTGCAATTTGGAATCCAAATTTTTGTCAAGTAGATACAATGACTACTCTCAAAATTATTCAATTAACCAACTCTATTCACACAATAAAAAAATCTATAATTTTTTGGATTATTAAGGGCAAAATAAAAAGATGCAATGTAAGATTATTGAAAGCTTGTTGGTTCGTATGAGCAATGACCATGGGTTGGTTCCATGAATGATTGGAGAATAAAATATATAACAATTTCAGAATTTATTTACTCTAAAAACAAATTAAAGTGACATTATTTTAAAAAAGGGGTTTAGATTACAATCCTGTTGCTGTTAAGATTATTAAGATGCTAAAAATTCGATCTACTTATTTGTAGTCAAAATTCTATTTAGTATGGCATATGGTTAAGATTATACAACCCTGTTGTAGAATATACTATTAAGATGCTAAAAAATTGAAGAGATATATTAACATTATTAAGGTGCTAAAAATTTAAATAGATATAGGATTGTAATCATATTGCTCTAAAAAATTTGAACCATAATAACATTAATACAAATCTTACCCTTAAAGTGCTAATAATTGAGGTGCTAAAATTTGAACCCGGCAAAACCAAAATCGAACCATTAGTTTAAGGTGGACCAACATCAATATTTGGTTTTCTTACGGCTCGGTTTTGATCTGGTGCTTATCCAGGGTTTAGGGTTTAGGGGGTTTAAGGTTAGGGTTTATAGAGTTAGAGTTTAGGGATTCATTCACATTTTATTGTTTTCAAGTAACGAGTCATAGCATTATAGTTTGTATAGTTTGTATGGTTTTGGTTTGGTTCGAACTTCTTAAAGCACAACCTTCTATCCATCTCAACCTGGAAAAAATCAAAATTGAACCATTAGTTTAAGGTGAACCCAACATCAATATTTGGTTTTCTTACAGTTCGGTTTGGAACTGATGATTAGCCAAGGTTTAGGGTTTATAGGGTTTATTGGTTTAGGGTTCCATTCACATTTTCTTGTTTTCGAGTAACGAGAAATATCATTTTAGTTTGTATGGTTTTGTTTAATTTCGGTTTAGTTCAAACTTCTTAAATCATAACCTTCTATCCATCTCAACCCGGGAAAACAAAAATCGAACCATTAGTTTAAGGTGAACCCAACATCAATATTTGGTTTTCTTACGGTTCGGTTTTGAAATGATGATTAGCCAGGGTTTAGGATTTATAGGGTTTAGGGTTCCATTCACATTTTCTTGTTTTTGAGTAACCTGTCATATCATTTTAGTTTGTATGTTTTTTGGTTTAATTTCGGTTTGGTTCGAACTTCTTAAAGCATAACATTCTATCCATCTCAACCCGGGAAAACCAAAATCGAACCATTAGTTTAAGGTGAACCCAACATCAATATTTGGTTTTCTTATGGTTCGGTTTCAAAATGATGATTAGCCAGGGTTTAGGGTTTATAGGGTTTAGGTTTCCATTCACATTTTCTTGTTTTTTAGTAACCTGTCATATCATTTTAGTTTGTATGGTTTTTGGTTTAATTTCGGTTTGGGTCGAACTTCTTAAAGCATAACATTCTATCCATCTCAACCCGAGAAAACCAAAATCGAACCATTAGTTTAAGGTGAACCTAACATCAATATTTGGTTTTCTTATGGTTCGGTTTCGAAATGATGATTAGCCAGGGTTTAGGGTTTATAGGGTTTAGGTTTCCATTCACATTTTCTTGTTTTTTAGTAACCTGTCATATCATTTTAGTTTGTATGGTTTTTGGTTTAATTTCGGTTTGGGTCGAACTTCTTAAAGCATAACATTCTATCCATCTCAACCCGGGAAAACCAAAATCGAACCATTAGTTTAAGGTGAACCCAACATCAATATTTGGTTTTCTTATGGTTCGGTTTCGAAATGATGATTAGCCAGGGTTTAGGGTTTATAGGGTTTAGGTTTCCATTCACATTTTCTTGTTTTTTAGTAACCTGTCATATCATTTTAGTTTGTATGGTTTTTGGTTTAATTTCGGTTTGGTTCAAACTTATTAAAGCATAACATTATATCCATCTCAACCCGGGAAAAGCAAAATCGAACCATTGGTTTTAGGTGAACACAAAATTATATACCAAAAAACCGAAAAAATATATAGTTAAATTTTTATAACTAAGGATGGTTTAGGGTGTATGGTTCGAACTTCTTAGAACATAACCTTATATCCATCTCAACCCGACAAAACCAAAATCGGACCATTGATTTTAGGTGAACCCAACCCAAGTATTTGGTTTTCTAACAACTCGGTTTTGAATTGATACTTATCTAAGGTTTAGGGTATATGGGGTTTAAGGTTAGGGTTTAGGGTTTCTATAGTTAGGGTTTAAGGATCCATTCACATTTTCTTGTTTTTGAGTTATGAGTCATATCATTTTAGTTTGAATGGTTTGGTTTAATTTTGATTTGGTTCAAACTTCTTAAATAATAACCTTATATCCATCTCAACCTGGCAAAACCAAAATTTAACCATTGGTTTAAGGCGAACCCAACACCAGTATTTGATTTTTCTCACGGTTCAGTTTTGAATTGATGCCTAGCTAAGGTTTAGGGTTAGGAGGTTTAAGGTTACAGTTTAGGCCTTAGGGTTTATAGGGTTAACATTTAGGGTTTAGAATTTAGAGATGGTTTGATCATGATAAGATATGTTAATTTATGAGTTCAGAGATGGTTTGATCATTATAAGGTATGTTAATTTATGATCTCAACCTTCGGATTGGTAAAGCATTTACGATATAAATTTTTTTAATAAATATTTATATGTGACATTAGGGACACTTATCTTTATTATTTAAATAATTATTTAGAGTTCTAGATTTTTCTAATAAATATTTGTATGTAACATCAGGGATTATCTTTATTATTTAAATAATTATATAGGATTCTAAATATTTTTTAGAAAATATTTGTATGTATTATTAAGGACAATTAACTTTATTATTAAAACAATTATTTAGGGTTTAGGGTTAGTTAGTATATATTTGAAAAAAATGTAATACTTTTAACAATTTAATTGATAGGCGATAATATATATTATCAATATTAATAGATAGTACATCTTATTTTCTTATTTTATAACAAGTAACATTTTTGAACTAGATAGGCCACTTAAAGATAATACGGAGTATTTTTGAATATAATAGTATTTTTAAAATTGGAACGGCGCGCATGGGAATTAGATTTCGATAAGCGAGGCGTCTGGTTCAGAGGCCGGGGAACGGCGCAACTTAATTGGGCGTTCCGATTGACCAATTGCATAGAGCATTGAATGAGGTAGGGAATCCATGGCTTTGGCACTCTTGCAATTGCAGCTGCTCTCTCCATCGGCCTTCTAGTTTCTCTCCTCCTATCTGTTCTACTTCCTCTTCGTTGCTATACCAAAAATTCAAATCGGCTCCCGTCATCGGATTTTCACCGGAAACTACTCCGTCATCGAATCTACTTTGTACTCACCTGAAGGTAGTCTTCCCTCTTTAACTCTGTTTGTGTGCTGAAATGTGTAATTCTCAATCGAAATCCGTCAAGTCTTATTTGCCTCCTCTTTGATTCGTTCGAAATGTGTAGAGAAAATTGAATCTTGTTAATTCTTAATTGCATCCTCTTTGATTCTCTCCATTGGCTTGTGATCCAACCTTGTTATGTATATTATATGCTTAAACATGCTGATGTTCTGGATTATCTTTCTCTCTTACCTTAGCCCCTCTTTGTTTCTTCTGTTAATTGTTTATTTAGTTTGGTAATCAATGCTATGCATCTTATTATTTGGGCTTGTATCTACTAGAATAATAAATGTTGTCCATGGTAGGGGTCAACATCGGTGAGGAAGCTATGTGATTTACTGCTTTCGTATAAAAGACAAACAAGTTTAGGTACCTGGTATGAAACAAATTTATAATTTGCTGTATGTTGCTCACTTCTGGTATGAATTTAGTTTTTAGAAAATGGAGAAACCCGAAGTCATGGAGAAACCTGATTTGTTGTAGGTTCGCTTTGGATATCCGAGTCATGGAGAAACCTGAAGAGATTTCTCACTGAAAGAGCTTCGCTTAGGTCTGGTGTGGGAGAACACAATGCAACCTTCAAAACCTGCATATTGATAGCAACAGTCCTCCATTTTTCTCATACAAGGCATCTGAATTTTTTTTTTCTATGATTTCTCACTAAAAGTGATAGTGAAACTGTGTAGAAAAAAAAAGAAAATTCTATCTTCTATGTGTAGAAGATAGCCTCTTACTGTTGCAAATTCTATCGATCTGTTTTGGCTGCTATAGATATTAGAAACTAGAAAGCATGCCTAGGTCAGAAATATCAAAATTGGGCATTTGCTTTTGGAAACAGACAGCTGTTGCAACTGATCTTAGTTGAAAGCAAACCGAGCTTAATGTATTCCTGTTGTTGCAACTGAATTTTAACACTTTCAATCAATTGAGACGATATCCTGAAAAAGCCAAGGATAGATTGAATGTTCAACCTTGTGCACATATTTATTTTACCTTTATTAGCTAATTTGTATTTGTTTGATTGAGATATATAATGGAGCCTGTATGTTAAAACTTAAAAGTGAAATATATAATGGATGGAGCCTGGTTTTCTATGCTTTATGTGATCAGTTTCATGGTTGACCACTCGACCTTCGTTTTCTAGTGTGGTATACGTTATTTCATTCATTCCACAATTCATAACTATTATTGTAATAGTGAAACTAAAAATGTATTCCAACAAAGACTGAGGGAGTTCAAGTATGTGAATGGAATGTCTGTGATCGTCAAATACATTATCTGCTCATAAACCCTGAAAACCATTGATACTGATATGTGAGAAGAAAGGTATTTAATTAGTAAAGTCTCTCAATAAAACTTAGTTTTTGGTTTAGTTAACTTATGTTTGTCTTCATGGGGATGCTTCTCACAACTGGTCTACAAAAATATAGAAGAGTGAGCTAACAAGAACCATAAATGCAGTCTAGATTTTTCTCAAAAAAAAGATTAAGACAGTCTAATACCAGAGCCCAGTCTAAAGCAGCAACTAAGTAAGCTGATCATTCTAATAGACACTTTAACATTCATCAGACTGTCTAACTCAAGAAACCTGCACATGAAAAATTTATGCTGTTTGCCCAATGCTTACAAGAAAATTATACTAAAATTCAGGTTCAATTACCACCTTCAATACGAATTCAGATTCAATTACAAGAAAATTCAGATTCAATTACAAGAAAATTCTGATTCAATTACCAAACAAGAAAGAAGTCATTATCTTTCTGTCTATTTTTATGCATTTGTCCTCAAGCCATCGTTGCAGCCAACAATTCAATATGAATTCAAAGTTTTCAGGGCAATAAGCACAAAACTACTGAATTTTCATCGCATTTGGCAAAGTACATGCTGATGTTTCTAAAGTGCCATCAGAGTCCCCTACTTCCACCAACGAATGTAGCAAGCAAGAGGTAAACCCTTGCTCGGCAGTCAACACTTAAATTCACGAGTCGAAAAATCACCTCGTTCTGCTGTGTATAGAATATCATAACCTAGATGAAAGGCACGATTCATTACCGTCAAAAAACCACTAGCACCGGCGCAATTCCAGTGCATATGAAAATTCAACAGTGGTTCAGTATGATTCGTTCATCCGGAAGAAAAGATGGCGTCGTAACGAGTCGTGAAGGGCATCTCCGACAATGCACCGGCGCAATTCCAGGGTGGAAAGGTCGATGAAGAAAATTGATGGGTAGGTTGGCATTGACATAAATGCTTCATATTTTGTTCAGCACAATTAAGGCGTTTCTCTTCTTTTAATTTTCTTGCCACATAATTATTTTCATCTTTTACTTTTTTTTTTCTTTTTCCACATAAAATTGCCATGTCAGTGGGTAATATTACCCATGGGTAAACAAAACAGGGTCCACTTTACACACACAAATTAAATACAAATTCATTAATGATGAGCAAGATAATATGGTTGTTCGTAATAAAAACTATATTATTGCCCCTAGAGTGCAGATAAATGTCAAATTGTAAAATGAAAAAATATAACTTAATGTTATAAAAATGTGGACAAATGAAAAATAGAGAAAATTGTTCTGTAAAATAGATCAAGGCCGGCCATTGTCAAGCTATAAGGTCTTAAAACAATTTTGACTGAAATTTTTCAGTGAAGAGTTTTTCTCCTCTCAAGACCTTTTCATCAAGTATTGTAGAAAATTGTGAGCAAATGATGAACCCAGTCATATATTAGTTTTGCCACTTTGGTGAATTTCCTGAACCCATGAATCCCCTACCCACTCCTAAACCAAAAGCTTCTGTCTTCAAAATCCCTTAAAGACAAAAGTAAAAATTGGTGAAATTGAGGAATAAAAGGAAGAAATCGATATAATTTCATGGAAATTACCAAAGGCAACAAATTCGAACACTTACCTGCCCTATACACAAACGTCATTTGGCCTACAAAAATACATACTTAACTAGTTTATGACCCGGGTTTTGTCCGGGAACCTTAAAATTATCTTTATAATATATTAATTATATATAAATATTTGATTAATAATTTAATTGTTGTATATGTATTGACAATATTTTATATTTCTTCTTTTGTTGCAATGTCATGATGGTTTGAAATGATTTTTTAATACTTTGGTAATATCATTCAATATTACTCCCTTAGCATGTTAGCTTGTAGAGTTTTAGGTCCATTGTTTATGTATGTAATTTTTAAGTAAAATATTTGAACACTGAAAGATTGTATTATAAGTAAAAAATATAAAAACATTTTCTTATTAAAAATGGCATAGTGTTAAATAAAGTAAAAAATATAATTTTTTTTTACTTATATTAAAAAATCACATAGTGTTAATTAAAGGACAAAATATAAAAATATTTTACTTATTAAAGAACGACATAGTGTTAAGTAAGACATATAGGATTCATCAATGACATCTTGTATATGCTTATAAACCTACATTAACGAACATCTTTCTCAAATATAACGAACGATGCAACAATCGTTTCATTATTAACAACCACAGTAACTTTAAACCTGTCATGAAAATTAATAATCTAAATATATATGATATAAACATATTTAATGATTAATATTTAATGTATTTATATACCTTGGAATCATATATTTCACAATACGCTCGCAACCACATCACCAAAATTCATTATCATATCGTTTTACCTTCTTTTTTGCATTGTTTAAGTTGGTGTACAAAAATCTCTTCTTCAATTCGTCTTTAATACACCAATTAAGAACTCCTCCCCTTCCGCTCCGTCTTCAATCTCTTGACCTAGAAACCTGCAAAACAATGGACACAGAGGGCGGGTACCCCCTAATCCACCTCCGATGCCTAAGTCAGAAGAGCAATTGTCGTTTGAGCGTCGAGGTACAACAAGAGAGCGGTGAAACCCTAAACAGTCGAGCTAAGCGAATATAAGCCTGCCTAGGATTTCTGAATATGTTGATATGCACATGTGTCTCTCCCTACACGCCTAGGGCGTGTATTTATATGGAAGAGGGAGAGAAGGGGGGGGGGCGAAAATTATATCTATCAGGCCGAAAATATTATCCTCCTAGGGCTGGCCAACTGCCTTCAAGCCCAAGTCAGGAATAATCCACCCTTTCTCCAACTTTTATTCTAAGAATCTTCCATTAAGTTGCATAACCGCCATATAATTTTATATGAAAAATAACGAAAATAACTGCGCAGTAATTTTAATAAATACCTTTATAGCGAAAATAACTATGGTAATTATGTTTGTTTTACCCGCTCACAAATGCCCCACCTACATCGCTTTACACGACTCACCGTGTTTGGCGACGTAGGGTACAGAGGGTATCTAATCGAAGTGGCCATGCAGATTGGTCAATTGGTCCCCTAGCGCTTTCGTATATTCGTATATTCGTATATTCGTACATCCATGAGCGATTATCATGGGGCGAGTGCTATCTTTCCGAGTCGTATCTTCTGCTGAGATTTAAGATGGAATCTCTAGAACGAACAAAATCAGACTGGGGAGAATAGAACGTTTATGTTGAAAAAAGTGCTTGGCCAAGCCTTCTAATTTTAAGAAAACAAAAAGAATGTTCATCCTAGCGATCCCAGCCTAAGCTCAACATCCACGCAAGAAGCGACTACCGGCGAACCGACGCTCGCGGTTTACGAGCCGCGGCCGCTGTCGACTTATTTCGCGGTAGTCTTCGACGATCTAGCGTCTACGGTTTTCCCTTAAAAAGGAAAACCTCTTCAAACGAGCGAGATTTACAAATCCGGGGGACATCTCCCCCGTCGAGACTATTCTCACTCATACGCTCTCCGTCCTTGTGCTGTAGTCACTTAATATTATCCCTTACAGCTCAGGCCGAATTACACCATATGCGTGTGTTTTTCCATGACCTTTTGACGTATAGGCCTCCACGCATTCCGCAACGGCCGCCCGCTGATAGGATCCGATTCGTGTAGTGACAACGTCCCGATAATCCTTGGTGACGACGAGGTGGTTGGAAAGAGCGCGACGATTACTTTATTGGTTTTCTCGAGGCACTTTTCACATAAAAGGCCACCAATATCTTTGCAAATGAGATCGGAGAGTCGAAATGCAACATTCGGCGTGCATCTCATGTACGCATTTATCGATCTTGTTTTAATGCAGGCTCAAGTCTGCTTGGGGGTACGCTTCTCAAGTTTGGTCCGGAAAAAGAACGACAATTTAGTATCTTCTCCGGCGATTGCCAAAACCTATGAGCCTTTAAGAGAACTTCCCGTGCCCCGGTGATATCCCGTTGCCTCGACACGCATCGAGGTCTTTAAGTGATTCTTGCACGGGTGGCTAATGTTGCCAATGCTTCAACGGACTTGTTTTTTATCGCTTGATCATCTTCCAATCTTGAATAACTCGGACTTTTCTATCATATTCGACCATCGTTAACTTTTCGGTTTTACAATGCCCCAACATTTATTTTCGAGTCCTTGATTCCGACACGCGTCGTACGATTTCAAGGATTGATCTTCAATTTGAAGTTCTTCGGGGGCGAACTGCGGTCGCCGTTTTAGGGACCCGCTGACCGCGACCGCGACCTCTGGGCTCCGCGATCGCGGAATCTTGGCCGCGGTCGCGGCCTCGCTGGTCGCGATCGCGGTCTTCATCGTTCGCAAGGTTCTGCGATTGCGGTAATTTTCCCTCGTACTTGGCTTGTATACTTCTTCGATCCTTTCATCAGCATTTTACCGGCTTGGGAACGCGGCGGTTATCGGCAAATTCGATAACACTAACGAGCCGTCGATTGGTCCATTCGATCGCCGATTCATCGATGAGGCGCTTCTTTTGGATCTTTTACAAAGAACGCTTTTAGCCTGGCGATTTCTCCAAGGCTTGGATAGCGAAAAGTCTTTATTCAATTATGCTCGCCTTGAATCCGCTAGGTATCTCTTATAGAGGAAGCTAGAGTGCGTATTAAGCACAATCTCGTTTTCATTCTTGATGATGACCGATGTCCCACTACTTGATTGCTTTCGGGTTCAGCGACGCGCATCGCTGATTGATTTCATCAAACTGTGTAGCGCTATGACCATCGATTCCGTCGCTCGATCCGAACCTCGCTGGCTTGCATGAAGAGCAACCAAGCTTTGAGGGTGAGGTCGGGTCACGGACTGATCATCTTTGAGCAAGTTGTCTTGCTTGGACTTTCTAGGGTTTGATCCTCCGAGCGAATATCAGAGTTTTGCTTGATCACCCTGCGAGTCTTGATTCTTTTCCGAGCAAAGATCGGATTTTGCCCCCGCGCTTTTAGGGTTTTTGGGTTTCGAAAAAACCACACTGCGATTGCTATCGCATGGGCCGCGGTTGCGGAGGACTGGACTACGATCGCAACCGATGGTGCCGCGATCACGGTGGCACTAGAGCTCACTGGCGATTTAGGGTTGGCGAGTTCGTTGTTTCCTCAGGGCTAAGAAAGGTTTTTTCTTGTTTGTCAGAGATCGATTCCAGCCTCACGATTGCATGGATTGATCGCTTTTTGACATCTTCTTAAGAACTTCTCTTGTGGCTTGACTTGGAATCCATTGATTGGTTGATCTTTGAAAGCGAGAACAAGTTGTTGGATTCGCTCTATTAGGATTGGTAAAGTCCTCTCAGACTCTCCAAATCTCTTGATTTATCTTCAACCCTTATTTCAGCGATTAAGGCTTCTGATTGCTAGATAGGATCGTTTATCTTACTTCGCTTGCTTTTACGATCGGCTTTACGTTTTAAGAGGACGTTTAGCCTATGGCAAGTAAGATCCAACTCGATTTTTCAAGCAAATTGTACGGGTCCTGTGCGGAGAGGTCACAATTACCCCGCATTAGGTTTACGATTGTCGAAAGCCTGTCGGGTTTTCCCCAACGACGAAAAAACTTCTTCTTGGTTCGCCTTCTTCTTCATCTCTGGCGGTTGTAGACGCCCTATTTCCGTCGTTCGGAGCGAATAACAAGGTGATGCGATTGTCATCTCCAACGGGTTTGGACCCGGCATGACGAGATTGGCCTTGATATAAGTGAAGCTTAACCAAATTAGGGTTTGGCTCGTGAATAGAGGGAATGCTCCGAAATACGCAGCTCGCGGGCGCGGCTTGACAGGCCGCGATCGCGGCCCTCCTGGCCGCGGTCACAGTTCGGTTCGGCGATCGCGATCCCTCGGATCGACCCGCCTTGCTCTTGAACCATTTGATTATTCTTGTTTTTGGAAACACGCATTGTCGTTTCCCAAGCTTGATCAATTTCAATTGATTCAGGCCTTGAAGTGCCACGACTGACGATTCCATCGCTCGACTCGAGCCCCGAACGGTTTGTGCGATGAACAATTGTATCATCGAGAGGGGCCGGGTCACGGTTCTTGTCGTTTACGGGCACAAAGGTCTCACCTTCCGAGCGAATATCGGAATCAAATTGATCAATTTCCATTAGGGTTTACTTTCTGATCGATTTTCGAAAATCTCGGGTTCGATCGCCGATCCACGATCGCGGTTCACTATGTCGTGGTCGCGGTTCTTTCCGCTGGGCGTACCTTGCGCGATTCGCTTTGCAACGGTGCCCCAGGGTTTCCAAAAATCGACTTCTTAATCTTCAGGGATCGACTCCAACACCACAATTGAGTAGATCGAGTACTCTTTTCCCAATATGGCTTTTCACTGCTTTGATTGTGGTTGGGCGTTGGTTCACAATCAAGTTTTCAACTTTGGGCTTCCGGGCACGCAACCGGAGCCTAATTCGTCAATTTGTAGTCGACTACCAACCTTAGGCAGGATTGAATTTGACAAGGATCCGACAAGGTTGCCCCCTGCCCCCAGTGTCGTCGATTTCGCAGCACGCACTGCGATCGACACTGGTTGTGGTGATCCGATCATGCTTTTACTTAGGGTTCAAACAAATCCCAATGTGGATCACTTTTGTTGATTTTTTGGGGACGCCCTTAGGCTAGAAAAAACCTAAAAACACAAATTTCCGGAGTCATGTATTTCCGGAGGGGCACTCCGGACAAAAATCAGGAGTTCGCAAATTTCTGGAGGCGCACTCCGGTGGGCCGCAGTACGCTGTTCCGCGGTCGCGGTTCGTCCGCTGAGGCGTCGCGATTGCCCTAAGCTTCTAAAATTCGATTCTTTTTCTTCTAGGAACGACTACTCATGGATTTAATCCTCGTTCCCACAGACGGCGCCAATTGTTGGTGTACAAAAATCTCTTCTTCAATTCGTCTTTAATACACCAATTAAGAACTCCTCCTCTTCCGCTCCGTCTTCAATCTCTTGACCTAGAAACCTGCAAAACAATGGACACAAGGGGCGCGGACCCCCTAATCCACCTTCGATGCCTAAGTCAGAAGAGCAATTGCGTTTGAGCGTCGAGGTACAACAAGAAAGCGGTGAAACCCTAAACAGTCGAGCTAAGCGAATATTAGCCTACCTAGGATTTCTGAATATGCTGATATGCACATGTGTCTCTCTCTACACGCTTGGGGCGTGTATTTATAATGAAAGAGGGAGAGAAGGGGGGCCGAAAATTATATCTATCAGGCCGAAAATATTATTCTCCTAGGGCTGACCAACTACCTTAAAGCCCAAGTCAGGAATATTCCACCCTTTCTCCAACTTTAATTCTATCTTTAATAAAAGATAGAATCTTCCATTAAGTTGCATAACCGCCATATAATTTTATATGGAAAATAACGAAAATAACTGCGCAATAATTTTAATAAATACCTTTTAGCGAAAATAACTATGGTAATTATGTTTGTTTTACCCGCTCACAGTTTACATAAATTATAGCACCATCCAAAAGAATCATCAATATCCTCTACAATGCTAGTAGTAACACATTGACCCTTTTGAAAAAATATAAAAGAAGATTCATTTAATTAATCATTCTTAATGATATTAAAAATATTCAAACTAAGATGACTAAATTAAATTTTACAAATTTGTTAGTTTTGACAAAATTAATAGATTATCAAGATATAATAAAATATTAATGTAAATACCTTTTTTATCTCAAGTATCTCATCAATTGTCTCCCAAAATTTAATATCTAGGAATTGAATAGGAGATGGTGCACTCAAAATAAGAGTTATCTACTTAAAGTTAGATGAATTAGTAGACTTGATAAGGTTGATAAAAAATATTAAATTAAAACATCAATAAATTAATTATTGAAATTAATATCGTAATCAATAAATTTTTACCTAGCTTTGAATTCAACAATGTCTGAAATAAGAGGATCATCAATAAAAAACTCTAGTAGGACCGCGTGCATTAACCAATTTTCCTTGCACTACATAAACAAATCAGTATATTATAGATTAAATTAAATAGTAACAGTTAAATAATTTATAATTGTTATATTGTACATAAAACTTACAACAACAACAATTACCCAGTGGACTTCCCTTGCGGCAAATCTTGGGGGTCAAGATAGGGGCCCCCTGGCTTGGCGCAGAGGGGGAGCGCCCAAAATTTTTCACTCTTGCAAATTTTTCACTCTTACAAATTTTTCATTCTTGTACATAAAACTTACCTTTAAATTTTTCACTCTTGCAAATTGTACGATTATAATGACTGAATTATCAATAGTGCTACCAATATAAGGAGTAAATTGATCAACATAAGAGTCCCACATAGTAAATATGATGACACTGTTCCTACATAAAATTTACATTAAATCATAATATTATATAATAAATTAATCATATGTATAAAATCATTACAAAATCAGTCTCATATTTAAAAAGAACATTTGTTCTCGTACTCATAGTTATATGATAAAATAATAACAAAACGTGTTGTAGCTTTTTCCAATCTTTATGTAAATTTTGTAAAAATAATATTACTTATAAAAGAAACAAAAATCATTAATATTTGAAACCATTGGATGCCAATTGCATAGAAAAAAAGAAACGTAAGGATGGGGAAAAAAGTGTGCCAATTAACCTGTATAGGGTTGGTAGAGTATCTATAGACAGAAAATTTCGAAATAAAAAATAATATAATATAAGGAAGATAAAGATTCTTCTAAAAAAAGGAAGATATAAATTAAATTTAAGATATATGGAAACTTTTAAAAATATAAGAAAATGTAGTATTGTAGTATATGATAATAAATATGTACAATATCTTGTAATATATTATTAGTGTAAAAAATCATTGTACAAAAGCTTAGTAAAATTATTTATCAACGCTATGTTAAGATGATGAATTTGATTCAGTAGATTTGTTAGTGAATTTCACGTGTCTTGTTTGAAGATAATTATATGAAATAGATAACTTATTCGTTTATGATAAAAAAATATAATCATAAAACATTAAAAAGTAATTAAATATTAAAATTCCATAAGGTGATTTAAAAAATCATTATTAACAATAGGTTGAACATGTGCAAAAAATATATTAGAATATAATGAAAATTTTCCAAAAAACAATTATCGTACAAAATTTGGAAATTGATCATTATACAATAATTAAATATTAGAATATAATGTAATAATGAGTAGAGATAAAAATTTATCCAATCACATATAAAATTAATAAAAAAAATATTAAATAAGATGAGTGTACAAAATTAGAAATTGCATAAGGTGATTGAATTACATAATATATAATCAATTAAAAAAATCATTATTAGAAATAGGGTGACTGTGATATAAATTCTTATTTACGAAACTGCTCAAAAATGCTTCAGGTTTAGAAGATATATATTGATTAAGATGTGCAAGCAATAGATTGTCAACTCACCGAACATTATTTGCCCTAAAAAAACTACTTTGCATATTTGCAAAGAACCAAATTTGGGCAAGAATTAAGATGTGCAAGCACAAATTGTCAACTATCCAAACTCTTCAACAGTGTTGCAAGTTGCAAACAGTTACTGATCGGACACTGGGGATGGACTTTTGCACAAGAACCTCAAACGTGCTCTGATTGTCCTTCAACAATAAAGCAACAACTTCATTCAAAAAAGTTTCACAGTTTGGTTCCTGCACCAATGCAATTGCATGCTCACAACTTAAATGCAAAAGAAATCGGCTAAGTAAAACATAAAACCGATTGAAATTGAATGAAGTTAGGTTATCGGGAAGATATGATAAAGTCCATAGACCACAAGGGTAATATCCAAGACATGTCTCCTATCCTCTCTAAGAATGTTTAGGCTAACATTATGAAAGCTTGCAAAAGTTAATCAACCACCATCAATTACAATGCATAGTTTTCTCAACAAACTTTGTGTAACCCTTGTTCCATTATAAGGGTAGCTAGAAGGAATGTATAAAGAAAAGACAAATCTCCCATTGCTGAGAAAACATCAGATTAGTTAACCCTAAAATCAAAAGAAAACACAAATTCATGACTCAAGAGACACATGTATATAAATACAGCCATAAAGCAGAATAGAAAATTGCCTTATAAGATGCTGAATTGCCGATCATCTCAAATCAAATCAAATTTCATCCATGACAGAAAAACTGGTAATAACTTGATTTTAAAGGTGATTCAAAAGCAAATCCACCATTTTCCGTTCATATTTTCATACTCTCAAGTAAAATTAATGCAAAGGAACAGAATTAGGGATATTTTGACCAGAAACTTATTAAGCATTAAAGATTATACTTCAATTTCAAGTAAAATTGACAAATACAAAAACACAAGCTCTAGATTCCATAAAAAAAATCAGTAGAAAGAACCACAAGAGGGAAAGTTTAATTAACAAAAGCTTGAAAAAGTCTTGCTTATATCAATCGATGAAACAAAGAATAGCCCTTTTTTAACCGCTTACGGCATCAATCTGAAGAAGCAGAGGCAGAACAATATGGTACTAAAATATTCTCTTCAAATATAGAGTCCCACTGGCACCCCTTCCTTCTTGAACTTACCCTTTTCCTTAGCCTTCTTGAAATCCTGATGTGTAACCTATTTAACAAATTAATAGAGATGATAATCACACAAATGTTGAATTTAAACATTACTTTCCTTATCGTGAATAGGGCCGTTTTAAAGTATAGCATGCCCCGGCCTCCGGCCGGCAGCATACTTTATTTTTTACGTCCCGTTTACAGAACTGATAAATGAAACTTAAAGCTTGTTCTTTCATTGCAAGCAGCCCAGCTTTAGTACAGATGGCCTTTAGCTCTTGACAACTCGTCCTTTGTCATGACAAATTCCTCTAAGTTGACGTCATCAGCAAATGTCATTTTAGCCGTGTGAATCTGACATTTTACCTTTTTTCATAGTTTTGACATGGAGAATTTATACTTTGAAGTTCAAGAGAAGAATAACCTTTCTGAATGTGTAACTTTGCGGCAATAATTCCATAAGCAACTGAAGATTTCTCCCTCTCCTCCGTGAGATTTTCCTTCACCTCTATTGGGTTTGATCATCTCGTTCATCTTGTCAAACACTTCAATCTAAGAGAAGCAGAAACAATAACAAAAAATCACAACTACGAACGTGCACTAATTTTACTAAAACGAACTTGATCACCTTCAAAAACTTAAGATTCGCATTTCTAATTCCAATTTAAACAAACTAAAATTTGGTGAAATTGAGAATTAAAAAGGAAGAAATTGGAATATTTAAATGGAAATTTTGAGAAAGCAATGAGTTCATATGACCCATGCTTAGGCGGAGTTTTGATCAAAATTGAGGACAATCTGCTAGTAATTGGAAAAAATTAAGCACAAAGGGAGAAAATGGTAGTTGGTAAAAATTGAGCATAAAGGTTGGAAATAGACCTTTTTGAGCGCCAATCTCTATAGTTTAGGGATATCCTCGAGTTGTTCATCTTACCTCGGTAGACATGGCCGCCGCCACCGTCCTATTCTTCTCCACCGATGCCGATTTCTACAACTTTAGATGACGACCCTAGGCAGACTTAGAATGAAGAAAATTGAGCAGAAAGGGAGGAAACGGTAATTGGTAAAAATTGAGCATAAAGGTTGGAAACATAACTTTTGAGCGCCAATCTCTGTAGTTTAGGGATATCCTCTAGTTGTTCGTCTTAGCTCGGCAGACATGGCCACCACCGCCATCCTATTCTTCTCTACTGATGTCGTTTCTGATTTCTATAACTTTAGAATGAAGGTAAACAGACTGTTTTATGATACAGTCCGTTCATCTGAGAAGACTGCACCTAAAGAACCATCTGGAACAACTCATCTAAGACAGCACCTAAAGCAAGGGACAACTGACAACACCTGCTTGTATCACTTCCTCTATTGGAGGGCTTCTTTATGAAATTATTCAATCAGGCACCAAAATTAAACAACACTTATATAATTGCAAAAACTTACAAAAGAAACAGCTTGAGTCATTCAAATACCTATGGAGAGAAGTTTGAGAAATTGCATGATTGAATGGAATTGCAATTGGGCATTGTAAGAGTAAAGCCTAGAAACGGATAGTTGAAGACTCCAATTGCCATAAAAGCAAACATAAGCAATCAATCATAAAAGCAAACATAAGCAACATAAGCAATCAATCATAAATTATAAGATCAATTGAACTTTAAATTTCCTACTACAGTCAAGATCACGCGATGAAACGACCAATGACGAAATACCATCTCAAAAAAGAATGTGACATGATGATGAAGAATCGTAATCAACGAAGCAGGAGACAATTAGGTCAAAATTAGCACAATAGGGCAAAGGACAAGCAGAAGGCCGACGATGTGTTGGAGAAAGCCGCCATCCATGTTGCATAAATCAGAAGGTGAAGAGCCCTGCTGAATGTTCTCGATCTTCTCTTCCACCGAGAGCTGAAAATCGGCGACGGGGTCCCTAGGCGGCGGTATCGCCTCCACCGCAATCACACAATTGATGATACTCCTCCATTGAGTGCACATGTGATGGAAATTGTGGTTCGGGGAGGCAGCGGCAACGGCAATGGCAGTGACGGAGAAGGTTGGAAGCTAAATTGTTGAGATATCCAAGAGATAGAGAAGTTTGTGGAGAGAAACGGAGAGAAGTTGAGAATATGAGCGGTTTTAGATAACTCTGCATAAGAGAGGAGAAGATCGTGGGTTAAGAGCATGTGCTATGAAGGGGATTGGTAATCCCCTCTTTTTTTTTTTACTTATTTTTTATTCAAAATGAGAATGCTCTTGGATGTGGGTTGGAAGAGAGGATCCTCTCTCAAGAGAGGAATGGGGTGAATTCCTCTATGGGTAGAGGAATGTGCACATTGGTTTTTGTGCATTCCTCTCCATATTCACCCAATCAAAATTTGACATGTGTCTTTTATAATCAACTACATTCATTTATTTTTATTACAATTTAGCATTAATAAATTACAAATAAAAATATTTTAAAGATGATATTTTTTAAAAAAATAAAATAATTCTTGCAATTTTTTTATCTATAAATTGAACCTAATATTGCATATCTTTTTCATCTATCAACTACAATCATTTATTTTCATTACAATTAAACATTAATAAATTACAAACAATAATATTAAAAATATGACATTTTTTTTAAAAAAATTCCTACAACTTTTTTTGTCTATAAATTGAACCTAATATTGCATACATTTTTCATCTCACCCTATCTTACTATCTTCCTCTCTCATCATCCTATGGATAATCATGATCCAACTAACCCAAACTTGCAAAATAATTCAAATTCCCAATATACTACACCCTTTTTTGGCATCGGATCATGGTTGTGATTAAATTCTTATGACAATAATGTTGTTATTTATGCTAAATATTTTCATTTTACATCTTATTTTATGTTGTTGTTTGTATTATCTTAATGTAATCAAGATTTAATTATTAGTAGTAATCAATTTATATTGTCATAAGTAATATATATTTTTTTATTGAATGTTAAATTAATTTATCAATTAATTAAAATCATAAGGAGTGAATAAATTATAAATTGATAATATGAGTATGTGATAAACTATATGTATAAAAAATTGGAAGAGAGGAGAAGAAATGATTCTCATTGTTGTGGGTGAATATAGAGAAAGAGGAAAAGGAAGAGGAAAGAGTGAGGTAAAATATAGGATAGGTGAGGTGTCAAAAAGAGGTGAAGAGAGAGAAAGTGAAGAGAGGATTAGAAATCCCCTCCATAGCACATGCTCTAAGAGATTTTCAGAACTTGCGTTGAATTTATTAAGGGTAAAAATAGAAAAAAAATGGCTTAATAAAAGGACACGTGGAGAAAGCAGAAGGCTTTAAACCTTCTTGCTTTAATTAGTTAGTATGATAGCATATGATGAAATTAAGCATGTATAACTGTTAGCATGAGTAGTTGCAATCCAACAAAATTTACCTTGTGAGTTCTTATTTTTAGCCTTGATTTTTCATGTGTGATTTGCTCTCTTTATGTATATTATATCTTGGAATTGTGATGGTTATCTATATCTCAAGACCCGTATACGATTTTTAGTTCATTACTTGTGAAAGTCATATGATGGAGAACTTATTTTTCATGAGCCCTATTAATCCCTATCCACTCTTACATGATCCTTGTTTTTGACAGCCAATTTGAGCTTTAGCTCTTTTATTTGTTGCTCCACAAAATTGTTCTCTAGCCGAGATAAGCTTGACCCTATCCGGGGATTAGGACTTAGTGTTCGTTGTTGTGATGATTTTTGTTGAGTGAGATTGTTTGGCTCAAGTGTGGGGTAATTGGGTTGGGTAATGTGAAAGATCTTGCAATTTATTTTATAAAAAGAGTTTGACTCCCTGAATGCACTTACAAAAGAAGTGGAAAATAAAAGGGAAATTAGAAAATTGCTACATCGTTACCGACCCTAGTAGGTAGGGGTGCTCACGGATCCGGGTCGACCCCGACCCGACCCGACCCGACCTGCATTTTGCGAGTCGGGTGCTTGACCCACTATTATTGGGTCGGGCTGCGGGTCATACTTTGGAAAATTTCAGGTCGCGGGTCAGGTCGGGCCAAACCCGACGGGTTGAGGGTCGACCCGCAGACCCTCGCCCTTTTAAACAAAATACTATATGTTAGTGAAATTTGGGCGACATATTGCCTCAGTACCCGCCTGACCGCCTCCCTCAAAAAGACCCTAGGCGACATATTTTGCCTCTTACTCTCTAAGCCTCTCGTCGTTCCAAATCTCACGCCTCAGCCGCACCTCGTTCCAAATCTCGTTCCAGATCTCCTCACGCCTCTAGCCTCTCGTTCCAGATCTCCTCCGCTGAAGCCCGAGCCGCACAGTCGAGATTCGCCAGATCGCCGCTGAAGCCCGACTTCGACAGGCTCGACCTGTCGCACACTCGCACTGCACGGATTGGATTTGCACTTTGCAGGCTCGACTCGCTTGCTCTCGACTCGCCTTCTCGACTCGCCGGCTCGACTCCGGCAGTCACCTGCTCGACTCGCAGACTCATAGGCTCGACTCTCGACTCGCCCTGCCGCTGTCCCCGCCGGTGACTCGCCCCGCTCGCACAGCTAGCCTCCGACAAACATAAGCCTCCGAAAAACGCAACTGATGTATATACTATATAGATAATTAGATAATGTATATTTTATATGGATTTATGGATAATTAGTATGTTGTAAGTGTGTAAATGACTAAATGAGAACTATGCTGGATTGTTGATTGTTGGCTGCTTTGTAAATGAGAGTATGAGACCCTTTTTAGTTTTTAATTTTTTATGCTAATGCCTAATGTGATGTATTGATGAGGTTGCTACCCGCGACCCAACCGCGAAAAGGCCAAAAAAACATTTTTTTTCAGTTTTTTAAAATGCATGCGGGTCAGCGGGTCGACCCGTAAAACCCACAACCCGCGGGTCGGGTCGCGGGTCGTGTCTGAAAAATTTGCGGGTCATCGACCCAACCCGTGAGCACCCCTACTAGTAGGTTCGGTACCGAGGCCCATCAGAAGGAAAAAAAAGAAAAATCAGAAGGGGAGAAAAAGAAAAGAAAAAGAGTTGAATAGTGAAAGTGTGCATGAGCCAAATTTTCTAAGTGTTTTGTAAGCAAGATTAGTTGGTATATTAAAGGGGTTGAGAGAAGTTGAAGTGTGCATAAGTAAAAGTGAGTTTGGTTATGATTTTTGAGAGTTTTGATGTAGTATGAGTTTTTAGGATTCTTTGATGCCCAGATATTATTAGCACCACATAGCCAAAATATTTCCACGCGCTATTTGTCTTTACCAAGCCCCATTACAACCCGACCGAATGGAAACTTCTATGAAGTTTTTCATCTAGCCTAAGTTCTCTTGATGATTTTTGCTTGTTTTGACAAATCTTTGGTGGAGAGTTTGGTGATATAAGTTCCAAATTCTATGAGTTTTTGCATATAAGATTGAGTTGAGAGATGAATTTATAGCCCAAACAATTGAGAGTTAAGAGAAACACTTTATCTTTGGTGAGGTTGGATTGTAGTTGCTTGTGTCTATTGGTACTTAAATATGTGTGATGACGTTAATAGTCTTTTACTATTTTTCGTATGTTTTGGAAATTGTTTCTTAGATGAATGTTATTGCTTGATGAGCATGTTGTTTGGTTTAGGTTATTGTTATGTGATTGCTTGAGGACAAGCAAGCTTAAGTATGGGGTATTTTGATGTTCATGTTTTTAGTATAGTTTTAGGTGTTTTTCTTAGGTTGTTTAATTTAGTTTAGTGAGTTTTAGTGTTAATTTTGTGTGTTTTTGGATGAGTTTATCGCTTGATCGAAAGAGAAAGTTGTAAACTTGAATGTTGATACTTTTCGGTTACGAAAGTTTCGAGCTTTGGATTCAAAACTAAGCAGAAAGTGAATTGATTTATGAAAATTGATTGATTTTCTTGTTTAGGTCAACGAAAGTTGATAGATTTATCTTTGAGGCATAATAATTATCCTTCACATTAGTTCATATGCATGATTATTTCGTGGTAACCCTTGTCCTAGATCTTTTATCCCTTGAATTTCCTTCGTTTTTACATTCGAAAACACTCGTTATCGAGGCACATAGTTCGGTACCGAGCCTTCAGTTGATTCGTTTTGTTTGCTTAATTTTAGTAGAAACCTAGCGTCGTTACCGACCTTGACAAGGTCGGTACCGAGGCTGTCGTAGCCTTGTTTTGCCTTGTTTTATTATTTTCGTAGTTCGGTAATCAAACAACCTTGCTTCCCATGGACGATCCTGACCTCCCTATACTCAGAGGGGTCTTGACTACAAATTTTATTTGTTGTCGAGTTAAATCAGCCCTTCAACATCAAGCATTGCCCTAGAATGTGGTTGAGTTATGCGCCCAAGATAGGACGTGGCACGTTGACTTGGCTTCTTAGCACCTCGAACACCGGCCTTGTTAACTTGTCCAAGCGAAGACCCTCTCTTGTCGTGCAAATTGGACTTGTCATTAGAGCGGGATTCTTCACTCAAAACATGGAGCAAAGTGCCATAAAAAATGCCCGAAGAAGTGGCACCATCCATCAAAGGCCAAGGTGTGCCAAGGTCGAAAACCGGCGTGTGGAACGGCTCCCTAGTAGGCACGAGGTACTGGGGGTGGGTATCGAGGAGCCATGGGTCGGTAGTAGCCTCGTCATCGAGAGCAACATTGCCGGTTGGCGCGGTACCGAGGGGCCATGCATCGGTAAGGTCGTTACCGAGGTTCCAAGACTCGGTAGAGGGCTCGGTAGAAGGCTTGATAGACGAACTCACATCAACTAGGGTATAGCTAGGGTTAAGTAGGGTGATTAATGACGAACTTGAGAAAAGAGCTTTTCGAGTGTTCGAGTGTTTGTGGCTTTTTCATGTGAAGAATCCACAGTTGACTGAGTACCCAGGTCAGTAGTTTACTTTCATTTAGGTTTACGTTTAGGGTAGAAGAAGTCTAGTTGGTTGAACTTTGATGGGTGCCTTAGTTACCAAGGAACTTGACTTGCCTTGTAACCGTTGAAACTTAATAAAAAGTATTCTATTGAAATCCTCATAGAAGGAGTCTCAAGGGTAGAGGTTTTTCTTTCTACGACTTGTTGGTCGGTCAGAAAGTTTTCCTCTCTAAATACCGTGTTCTTATTGTTTATTTCCGCTGCCCAAGGAATGTTTCTAAATCCCTGCTTTGTTACTAACGCATCACGATCCAACACATGGCTTCTTTCACCAATTATCCTCCTACAAGAAAAAAAACATAGATTAGAAGTCTTTGAAACAATTCAATTAATAAGTAGTTAAATAAAGGAATTTGAAACAAAGGGATGGTCGGGCGTTTGGCAGGAGAAAATTTAACAAGGGAATCAAGATAATGATACAGTGCAATCGAGCAGTGTGGTTAATAACACAAGTCCCGTTAGGGAACGTCGTCGACCGAGGCGATATGATGAATAAATTTTATTTATTTGAATTAATTATCTTAAAGTTGTAAACTTTTTAAAACTAGAGTTTATCTCTCTTCTCGAGTTTTCTTTATGGTTCTTTCCCGGGACGCCTTTTTTGAACCGTTAGGGCTTAGCTTTAAATACTTCTTGTTTATCTTATCAGTTAATTAATCAAGAATTTTATTTGCCCTAATTTACTTTGCTCTCTTTTATGCCCCTTTCCTGAGCTTGAGTTCACGCTAGACTCGACTCACCGCCTTGACCAACAAGGCTCGATACGAATTCACATCGGATAGTATCAACGGAATGGAAATCTTACCAAAACTAAAATTGTAAGTTGTAATCGCACAACAAGTTCCAGATTCACGGCCGCTTCGTCCCAGGAAAAAACAGTGAGATCAAGATACACCTCATCAATTGATGCACCTTCACACTTACCCTTCTCTGAAAGAATTGAAACTACCTACAAGAGAATCATATTACTCGGACAACCTTCATGTTTCAAAATTCATTCAGATTCAGAAACATAAAATGCTCCTAATGTAGAGATGATTAGGCAAGAACACAAAAAGCACCACTTAAATACTCTATAACCCTCAGCATAGAGACTGAACAGGTGATTATATATTTCTCTTTTTTAATAAGAGCAACCCGAGTTTATATGCCGAAATTGTCATTTTCACCTCTCGATCAGTTACCTATATTAAATAAAAATACAAACATTAGAGTTGAATGACCACAAAGGAGGTTGAATAGAACATCTAAAGATTGCGCTAAACAAGAAGTACAATAAATTCATGTGAGAAAACAGAGTTGATCATTGGGAGATAACACCTATTCACAAAATGACAAATAACAAGAAGCCATAAAATTTGATAAAAACAGAGGACTCATCTCTTTAGTGTATGAGATCCTGACGTACATTCTTAAACAAACAAATAGTAATTAAATATGAACCCCAAAAAAGGAGGCTTCAAAACAAAACATTAACACACCCATTAGTTTTCAACTCAATGCTTCTAATGAAAACAAAGCAGAGCATTCGCGTAGAGAAGAATGTTAACAACTGCACGATGAAATCACACCAAATGGGAAAAGAAACTCTTCATAGATTATAGTTAATTATATCAGGCAGAGAAACCATAGCCAACACTGCAGCCTAATCTGCATAATAGCAAGGAACAACAAAAGGAGATGTCATAAGGAAACACGGATGCACACGTCAGAGAAAGAGGAAAAGGTTTTACCTTTTGATTATAAGTCATACAAATACAAAGAATTTGGTTTATTTTAGGATTTGGGTTGCACCCATGTTTTGACGAGTTGTCTACGTATCTCTTTAAAGAGAATCAAGCCTTACGTAGTTTAGAGTGCTTTGGTTTTTGTATTTGATTTTAGTGTGTAGTTTTTGATACATCAGAGACGCAAGACTAAACCCACCTTCTATGAAGGGTTTCCTAGATCACTCCAACTATCATTTGCATGACGCAAAAAACACTAGACCCACCTTTTAGGAAGGGTGACTAGTCCTTCGCATTTAGGGTGCACAATTTTTAGTGCGTTTTTTGTTTTGGAAATTTTAATTTGATTTAGAGGTTTTGATTGAACTTGATAGGCATTTGATTTGCTTTCTATCAAGTGTCCAACGTACCCTTTTATAAGAGATCAAATTGTACGTAGTTCTTAAAAAGAGATTTTTATCTTTGATTTAAACTTTGAGATTTGGCGATTGTACTCAATTCAAATTTGATATCGAGTTTCCTACATAGTCTTTTTTTAAGCGTAAGTCTTTACGCAATTCTTGATAATAAAAATAACTTTAAATTTTATGCGATTTAATTTTAAATTACCCTTTAAAGTTAATGGGTAAATGAATGTCAAAGAAAACAACTTTGTCAATGACACCCATCTTACCATTTTTACCAACTAGTGGGTTTATTTTGCAAATAAACAAAATTTATCTTGTTCTTTGCTAAGACTTACGACGTCTCTTTGCATTTTTCAATTTCCGATTTCTTTCTGTCCCTTATTTTTAAAATTTCTTTTAAAACTATTTTTTTACTCCCTCCGTTCACAATACTTGTTCTTAAATAAAATTTCACACATATTAAGGAAAAAAAAATTCCCCAAATTTCCCCTATTAAATACTCTTTTTTTGGGGGAGATTCAACCAAAAAAGAGAAAATCTGGGTGAAGTATAACGTAGGATTACACCAAAGGTATAAATGGGTAAAAACTTTATATCAAGTATTGTAAAACGGAAGGAGTATATAATTAAGGTTTGACTATTCAAACAACTAACTTGCTCAAGTAAAGTTGTAGTGCGTAGGTAGGCTGAACACCTTCATATCTATCTATGTACTCCCCTCTTTTAACCTTGTCGTTTTTGTTTTAGACTTTTATTTTATAAGCCTAACATATGAACCATTTTGTTATCCTTCTAGGATCAAAGTTGACAGCACACCTATGTTTTAGTTAAAGTATGGGTAGTGGTTGCCTAAAAATCTTGGTCATCCAATTAGAAAAATATATACATTTATTTTATTATTTTATTTGATTAACTAAAAAAGAAAAAAATATTACAATTTGACACTTGCCACATTGTTATTCAATGACCAACAATTACCAAAAATATCAACTTTTTATGACCAAAATTTTCTCTCTCTTAGTATTTTAAGATAAAAAATACCCTCTCTCCTCTATAATTAAAAAATTGGACAACCACTACACATGCACTTAAGTGCCACAATATTTTTTTTCTTTCCTTTTGATTTGATGAAATTGATTTAGTGAATATTTTTTTTATCAATTCCATTATTTAAGACAACATTGCCCATTTACGCCTCTTTCATGGAGTTTTTCTAAATTCCATGTCAATCTTAAACCATTTCCTTTAATTACACCAAACCAAAGTCTTTTACAATTTGGTCCGGTAAAATTTGAGCAGAGGTTCCCTTGTTTTTGAAGGCTTTATGCATGTGAGATTAATTAATCCCTTGGGTGTTAATTAAAACTACAAATTTGTTGAAACCTTGAGTGATTACTTAAGAGGGAAATTAATTAATCTCCAAATTTCAGGAACTAATTAGTTCCAAACACACCCCTAAGCCCCTTTCACAAGGAGCTGCACACAAGTACGTAACTACACACATGTGGGTTTGGCAAATTGCACACAAGTGAAGTACGTGACTACGCACCAGTGGGTTTAGCAAATTGCACATAGGCATTGATGAGATATTTTCAGTGGTCGTTAATATCTATCAAAGAAACCTTAGCTTAACCAACTCAGTAGAGCGGCAAGTAAGGGTCGATCCCACAAGTACTTGTGTATTTGTGTTATAACTTGTATGCCAAGTAACCAAACGGGTTTTTTTTAGAATAATTATCTAAACTACTATGCAAGAATAAAAGTAAGTATGGATGTAAATATGATTTAAATATATGAAAGACAAGCGTGTTCAACTTGTTAAATCCATCATAGATATGCTTATTGATCATTGATTCTCTTGACTATCAATTCACTTGAATAATCTATTGTGGATTATACTCCTACTAAGGATTATGACCCAAAGTTCAAATCTAGTTGAAAGAACTAACAGTCTAAACAACCCTAATCATTTAACAACCTAAAACAACGTCTAGATTCAATTAAACAATAGTTTTACGAATCAAGTTATCATTAGAAACAAACACTAAGAGCAAACAGACGTCTAAGTTATTTGTGGATTTATTCTCTTATACAATTGAATAGCCTGAACGGGTCTAAACAATTGTAGTTGCTACTTTATCTAATCAATCCCGAATGAAACTTGATCAGATTAGTTGTAAATTAACCTAAAATTCTATTAGGTAGATAATCTAACAAAACCCTAGAATAATTCTGATTCAATTAAGCACAGGCAATAAAACCTATCCAAGTTATCGAGAATCAATCAAACCTCACAATAGTATGCAATCTATGATTTCAATAACTAGTCAAACATAATGAATTTAGCAATGCATAATTAAATTGAAAACAAACTTACAAGAGTTTCAAAATTGCTCTCGTGAGAGAAAAACCTAGCCTCCAAAAGTCTTATCAAAGTTCTCATAAAAAAAAATCTAACAAAGGTTTATATATGTCTTCTAAAAACAACCTTCCAACTCTATCATTAAGCATACATAGTCGGACAAAATATAATCCTAGGCCCAAAAACCAAGCCCAATCCTTGGGCCCATCCGCGTGAAACTCCTGATTGTGCGGGTTGTCCTTCCAATGCGCGACCGCGCTTTTGTCATCCCGCGCAATTGCCTTCAGTTAGGATTGCTCGGCCTAATTGCTCGGCTTGCATCCAACATAATTGCTCATGCTTATCTCTTATCTTCTACTTCTGTAAATCATCTATCGCCGCCATGGTCAACCAAACCTCGCCCCACTGTTGCTCATAAACCTACAAACCTGCAAAACCAAACAAACAAGAGCAAACTACCCGACAACACAAAAACCTAAAAACTAGATAAAAAAACCAACCTAAAACTAGCTAAAACATATATAAAACATGCATCTAAACTACTCCTATATGATATCTATCAAATTCCCCCATGCTTAACCCTTGCTTGTCCTCAAGCAAGACATAAATCCAAATCACATCACAAAAATGCAATCATACATCCATCTAAAATCAAACAAGCGTTTCACATATAATCAAAAACCCGACCAAGACTTCCTAGCATGCATTATAGTAAGCAAAAAGCAAAGATTAATCATTCATTCTAGACCTCACCAAGGTAAATGTGTTTGAATTCAAACTCTCAAGTGTTTAAGGATATGTGTTTCACTCAAAATCAACCATGAAAACTAGACTACCATAAGCTTGCATCAGAGTTCTAAATCTCCACCGCTAGGGATCAAACACATACCAAAAATCAAGAGGTCTTTTTAAGGGTTGTAATGGGGCCAAGATAAGAGAAATTTGGAAGGGATAATTTTTGGCTTGTGGTGCTAAATCCGGGATAAAGAACCAATCCTAAACCCAAACTACAACACAATTTCTTCTCATCTTTCCCAAACTTTCTTTCCCAACTCTATAAACACTTTTATACCACTTCTAGATTAAAAGGTTAAAGCAACGGTCGAAAATCGCTTCATTAGGTCAAAAAACCGCTTCATTAGTCCTAATGCAGCGGTTTTTGACCGCTTCATTTGATCGCGTTGCATTAGGTCTAATGAAGCGGTTTTTAAGGTCTAATGCAACGGTTTGTTATTTAATTTTAAAACCGCTGCATTTGATAAAAAAAATCGTTGCCTTAATACGTCTAATGTAGCGGTTTCTAACCTGATGCAGCGGTTTATGCATCTGATGCAGCGGTTATGTTCACGTAATGCAGCGGTTTATGTATATAATGCAGCGGTTTTACCATGTGATGCAACGACTTTTTATATGTAATTCAACGGTTTAACAATCTATTGAAGCAGATTTATTTATGTAATGAAACGGTCATTTAAGTGTAATGCAACGGTTTTAAAAGCAAGAAAATTATATAAAAATCCAATACGCGCCAATTGCAGTAAATTGGCACTCGATGTGATCATTTTGCAAGATTCACATTTTAAAGAGAAACCAAAAGTATAATAACATTAATCGTAGAAAATTTAATATTAGATTAGAAAAGATTTTATGTATTTACAAAATGACCATATATTATACATAGCTTGATCAATCTAGCCTTAGAACAAAAAGCAAGAGTAGCAAACTTGCAAGATTTTAGTCTAGCCTTGACAACAAAAGCCAACTAAGAGTAACAAACTTGCAAAAAACACATTACCATTGCACTACCGAGGGCAAAATACCTGCAAAAAAGATACCAACACGACAATAACCTCAAATTAGCAAGAATAGTAAAAAACAAGACTAGCTGACAAACTAGAAACAGACAAACACAAAAATTGCAACAACCCATACTTTAGAACATATTCATAAGTAGCATAGGTAATTAACTTCATCTATACAATTTTCTCATTATGTAGGTAACATAAATACTCATCCACATCTATTTAGATATTTAAATTAGCAAATCAAAGAGCAACAGGTAAAAAAGTGGCCTTTACTCTGATCGATAAACAAGAAACAGTCGAGACCAATTACATTTTAGATATTACCATATTCCCTTTTCTCAGGAGGCAATAGGAGGAGAGAAAAACACAAAAAGAAATTCAAAAATATTGAATATCCAAGCAAACCTACCACCCATAACCTTTGACCAAAGAAACTCAAGGCAAAAGATGCTGCTGCCCAATCAGTACTTTGCATCAAAACTCAGACCAGACCAGCTATGAAACATTAAATCAAACCAACTATGCCATGGGAATACTATTTCAACAAAGCACTTCGCCTCTAAACCTGCTTTGAGCTTTACATCATAATATATGCACCAGCAACACCACACACCATCTTCCTTGATTAATATCAAAAAAGCATCCAATAATAAAGCACATGAAATCTGAAACTAACCAGTCTTCTTCAATAGGAATACATAATAACACACATGGTCATCATTAAATGTTAAGGCAACCCTAACAACCTACAAACCACATCTTCAACAGGTTTCTTCCATTTATTATCATATATCATTATATCAAAGTTTTAAGGCAACACAGATCCTTGCACCATATTCACCCTAAACACTTGGAGATTTTACACAAAATTTCAGAAATTTTAAGTCTGAGCAATTTTCAGCAATTACTAGAGGACAGAGGGCAGCAATTTCAGCAATTTTCAACCATCTTATTCCTTATTTATGGAATCTCCATCACTAGAGGTATAAACGAGGAATGCAGCTAGCAATCCAAAAACGACAAAAATGATCAGCAAATCAGAAAACTAGCAACATCTTCAAATCAGTAGTCAAAATCAAATTAACCCGAAATTCGGCAAAATTTGAAATCCCATTCACCCAAAATACGAAAAACCCAAAACCCGACTCACCCGAAATCCGACTAAATTCGAAATTTAACCAAACCCGAAAGTGGACTTATCCGAAATCAAGTTGGACCGAAAACCGAATGACCCGATTGAAATTGACCTGAAACCCAACTTTGCCCGATTAATTGAGCACCTGACCAGAAATGATCCAACCTAATTTGACCCGATTTTTAAAATATTCGAATTTGACCCGAATCTGAACTTACCCAAAACTGAATCGACCCGATCCGACTTGCCCGATTGACACCCCTAGAGACCTTCTACCCCTACCTTTGTACAAATGTACCTGCTCTTGTTTCTATATACGTGGGGGTCAAGGCAGTTTTTAGTAACTTCCCCATCACCCACCTTTTTATATTTTAATTGTTTATTTCAATTTGGTGTGGGAGAAGATACTACGTGGGAGTTGCATTTGATAACCATCCCATATTCAATTTTCATTTTTTTGTTTAAACTCCACCCATCACAAATGTGATCGGACAACACTTTGGCACATTGGGTTTTGGAACATGAATTAGGCCTTAATTTATATAGTGGGTTGAAAATAATTAGAGATTTATAAGGCCCAATTTTTCAATTCCGAATTTTTTGCCTTTAATAAAAATTAATTATATTTATATTTTGTAATTAATTTTCATAATATTTATGGGTAAACATTATTTTTTTTCTTTTTGAAATTCATGAAATTTTACCCTTCAACAGTTTCCCCTCGAACTTTGTGCCTGTGAAGAAGTGAACATGTTCAAAGTTCGTCCTTTTTGTCTTTTGAGACATTCTTTTGAAGAGAACATTTAATTTGACTTTTGGTCCGAAGAAGATAGGAACTTTGAAATTTTTCACATGGGGAACATGAAAAATTTTGTGATCACATAAACGGTATGCGTATATGGGCATATTAGAATTTGTGAATTTTTTTGGAAATTGGGTTTGGCTTTAAACTTAAAGTTTAATGCCAATTTGGATTTAGGACTTTGGGTAAATTTGGATTTACGGGTGTTCTTGGTGAAGAAGAATTTTTTTTAAGAGCTTTGTGGTAGAGGATTAAAATTTTGGCTTCCTTTATAAAGGATGTATTTGTATCATGTATCCATAATCAATTTAAGCCATGAGACTTGGCATCTTTTTCTCTTTGAATTTAGGTGTTTTGAATGACCATATATGAAAATGATATAGGACGAGCTTTTCTCCTTTAATCTAGAATAGGAGTTCAATGTGTTTTTTATGTTTTAAACTTGGGAGATAAGAATACTTAGAGATTTTTTTGACAAATTTTGAGAAAATTTGCAAATATTTCCTTGGGAAGAAAACTTTGGTTAGGAAGACTTGGATAAATCATTAGATTTGGGCTTGATGATTGAGGTCTGTTGAATTTAATTTGGAACTTTTCTTTTGTTTCTCTTCTTGAGAACACCTTTCGTAGGTATATCTTTTCTTCTCCCTTTTTGTTAACTTGAATATTTCTAACACCTATCATGAATCGTATGATTAGGTGCTTCTCTTCGGACCACATTTAATATTCTCTTTGTGTAGTCGGGATAATGATCAAACGACTACGAGAGATGGAGATTTATCATTTCTCATTTACTTCTTTTTGGGAAAGAAGTTGTTTGGATTGTTGTTGTGGTTGCATCTAGCATTTTGATTGACTAGATTGCCTACATACCCCCTTTGTGAGGGATCAAGCCGTTCGTAGTTCTTTATGAACCAATTTATTTTATGTTTTTTTACATGCATTAGAGGACAAGATCTAAACCCGCCTTCTAGGAAGGGTTGTCTAGATTAGCCCAGCTATCATGTGCATGTTTTGTGTTTTTTTTTTACCTTTTTGTGCGCATCACTGAGACAACTTGAACCCACCTTCTAGGAAGCGCGTGGAGACATGACAGACGATCGTGCATTTTTCCTTAGTAAAAGACAAGGGTTGTGCATGTTTTAGTGCACGATCGCGCATCCTTCAGTTATCGGTCGTGCATGTTGTGGGTTGTGTGCCTCTTCACAGGGACGTGCATCTCTTCCTCACTACATGTAGGGGCGGCCCAATTGCAGGTGCATCCTGTGCACCTGCACAGGGCCCCCAAAAATTAAGGGCCCAATTTTTTTTAAAGCCCATGTATAATAAAAAGATTAATTGCCTAGCAAAATAAAAAGAGCTAATAAAATTTGTCTGGGAACTGTATACAGATCACGTTTCTATCCATCCCTAAATTCTTCTCTCTTCTCAAAACCCCCAATTCCCAATTGAAGAGGTGAATCACCTATTGAAAGTTATTGGTCAACTCTATGAAATTCTTTATGATTACCTACTACTACTAGCATTCAATCATGGTGCTAAATCCCTTCTCTTAAATTCTTTGCAAGATCTCCTTTCAATTTCTCATTCTTGGAGATTATTCAGCTTTTTCTCTTTCTCTCAAGCTATTTCAATCTTTGGATGGTTCAATTTCTTCTTGTCAACCAATTTCTTCTCTTTTGGGCCCTTTAATTTTGAAGAAGTGGAGAAAGGTATGTATATATTTTTAATCTCTTTTCCTTTGTATGTTTTTCTTCCCCAATTGTACCCAATTGTACGTAATTTTTTTTTAATTTTTAAACGTCTAAAGTATGTAAATAATCTATTAATTTGATTATAAAAAGGTGTAGATTTGGAGATGAGATTGAATAAATTTTTATTATTTAGATTTGGAGCATGTACCTAATTTACCACACCCTCAATCCTTTTTAATTTTCTTATTTACACCATATATTGCAGGAGATATTTGGTTACACTTCACAATACAACTAAGAATTTCAACCCTTGTTAGTTTTATAGTAGGGCCCTAAAATGTGATTGGCCGCCATTGACTACATGCGCTAGTGATCGTGCACCTCCTTAAGTTGGTCCTTGGGCCACCTCTTCCAACCTATCCTTAGTATAAATACTTTCTCTTGTCTTTTAGATTGAGAGCTTTAGATTTTTATTATTGTTTATTACTTGAGAGACAAGTTTGAGTTTTCTAGTTGGAGATTGAAGACTCTTTTGGATTTGTCGGACTTAATCAACTTTGTTTGTTTATTCAATCCGGTATATTTAATTTGTTTATTGATTTGATTTATTCCTTCTTTGTGTCTAGCTATACCCTAAATTCTAAGATTGGTGTTAACCTAATAATGTATATGTAGATAAATCTATTAAATTGCACAATTTGATGTTTGAAGCTTCATTTGATTCAATCCTAGATGTTAATTTCCATAGTAACTTGTGAATTGGAACTTGTTAAAGTTTTAGACTAAAAAGTAATAACTTTGATAAGTAGTTAGATAGGGAACTAATAATGAAAGGTACTTTTTCGTGTTGAAACACTAGGATTTGAACTTGAGTTTTTTTATGGTGAAAGTGTCTTGATTACTCTTGTGGAACAATAATTGTCATAGAAATCTTAATATTAGATTGGTTTTACAAGTTGCGAACGAGGATGTTGAGTCAAGTTGATTCTAATTTCTAAGTGCTCAAAGATCTAAATTTTAATTCACAAGTCACAAAAGTGTATGTTTAATTGAGTCTAGATACGTTTGCTAACATTAGAAAGAATTTGGTGGATACATTAGACAATTGCCTTCAAACAAAGTCAAAACTAAGATTGTGCAATCATCCTTTAAAGTTTACTGAAGTATTGTTGTGAGTATCCTTGATCTTAGAAGATTTTCTCCAATTGAAATTCATCACTATTAGTAATTTGTTTGCTTATATATAATTAGTTCAATATAGCTAAAATCAGACCTCTATATTTTCTTATTTTACAGCTTAGTCTACTAATATGTTACAATTAATACTACTTAGTCCTAGAGTTTGACACCTTGGTATTACAACCAATCCCGTACACTTGCGAGTTAGGATTTGGCCTATCATGTTTTTGGAACCATTGTCGGGGACTATAGTTAGTATTGGTTGTTTCTCGCAACCGGTAGACTAGGTCTTTGTTTTATTTTTAATTTTGTTTGTGTTGTTTGTGATTTTAGTTTGTACTCTAGTTCATGCGAAGAGCCTTGAATGCTCCACCACTCTACGAGTTTGATCTTGAGATTGAGCATACTTTCGTAGAAGACTTAGAGAGCAACGTGCATCCCAAGCCATGTACGTCCAAGAACAAGATGCTAAGGCTTTGCACAATGCTTATATCGACGATCTTGAAGCCCAATTGGTGGCTACTAGAAATCAATTGGTTGTTGTGACCCAAAATCAAGCGCTCCAAAAGCATGAACAACGCCCACAGATTGTAGCTAAATATTTGAGGCATGCACAACACGACCTTGTATCTGATGTTGTGTACGATGAGGTGCAAGATCGTTTCTTTGATCGAATTGAAGCCCTCCTTGATCAATATGGTTCAAAAAAACAATTTGGGGGTCTTCCATCTAAAAATCCTCATCAACACCTCACTATCTTTCTAGAGCTGATGGACACTATCAAGATTCATGATGTCCCTCAAGATGCACTTGGGATGGGAGCCTTCTCATTCTTTCTAAGAGACAAAGCCATGACTTGCTTCAAGATTCTTCCATAAAACTCCATCAAAACATGGGATGAGTTTGCCTCTACCTTCTTTAGAGGTAGAGTTCCACAAAAATATGGTTCAATCACAACGTAGGTGGGGAACTTTATTATTTTGAATATTTTTTTAGTACAATTCAATAAATGGATTCAATAAGGCGAAATCTTTAGCCTTATTATAAATTCCTAATGTCGGCATAGCATCAGACTTTAGCCTAATTCATGAGTTTGAAATGTGAAATAGCAAAACACTTTATCCGACTATTCTATTTCATATGGCATTGTTGAAAACTTTAGACGAACTTCCTATTTCATCATTGCCTTAAGACTTTAGCCAACATTTCTTTTCCATGTGACATTGCATTAGACTTTAGATGAAACCTTCCTATTTTGACATTGCTTAAGACTTTAGTCAATGGGGGTAAGAGTAGAGTCATGACCAACATATAATATAATATTGTCTAGAGGTGATTCGAGACTTATGTTTGAGCAAGGTCCTTAAACAAGATACCTTATACAACAAGGTCGCAATCATCGGTTCTAAGTCCAATACTAGCGAAAATAATAATAAGGCTTAACGAGTTCGTCCTCTCTAACAATAAATAAACCTAAGTTAATTCATTGCAAACAAGTCATTCTGTAAACCAGAATGAATATTAAGAAGAGCATGAATCCACGTTTAATAAAAAGGGCAAGAGAATCCATCCACTTGCCTTAAGATTCAGGTTTAACTCATATGAAGACGTAAGGTCGCGAAAAAAAAAGCTTCTTGAGAGTTCGATCTACTCCAAGGTCAGATATAATATAAATTAAATAAAATAAGTTATACATGGTTATTTCATTTATCAACTCAAGTAATCCTTTTTATAAAGGGTTAACCTATATTATTAGTACTTGACTCCTATTGGAAATGTTATCTCGATAGTAGAGGAAATAACACTTTTGCTTCTATGAACTTGAGGGAAGTCATCCCATTCATCAAATGTAGGGTGTGGGTGAAAATTAACCCAATCCTTCCTAAGTTGAGGTCCTTGGTAGTCGAACAGTCTTGTAAACTAGCTTGGCCTATCATGAGAGAATCCTGGGCTATCCTCCCTAGACATGAAAATGTTGAATTGCTTATAGAATAAGCATTTTAGTTGAAATGAGTGTCAAATGATCACACAAATATTAGTGAGGATATGACTACTATGTTCTATATTTCAAGAAAAGTCCTTGTAGTTGAATCCTCTTAAGACAAATCTTAATTTTGAACTCAAGATGGGATTACTATTTGAATATGTGGGTTTCATATCTTGAAAAGGAGTATCCCAGCTTCGAACTTCTAACATATTATCATCAAGATATAACCATCATCAAGATATCTTACCCTAACATATTATCAAGATGATCATTGTTATTACAAATTTCACTAACGAAATAAGTGAAATTTATATTGTAGAAGAAGGCATAAATGTAACATCCCCAACTAAAGTGCATACGTCATTTTGCATTCATATAAGATTAGTAGCATATGGATAGCATAGTGATATGATATATATTGCATTTTAAAAAGTAATATCTATTTTCTAATTAAGTTTATTATATTTTTAAAAAAATTTAAATAAAAGTTAATTAATAACTATTTCAGGGTAAAGTTTATAGTAAAGGAATTTTGAGGGTGAAAACCGTAATTTTGTAAATATTTGGCCTACTTCCTCGCCGACTTTATAACATGATATATATCATGTTCTTCTTGATATTTTCATATAACTTACATAAATAGGAAAGTACAGAAAGAGTTCGAGAGAAGAAGATATTGGTGGATTTGTTGGTTTGATCTTGTTTTGGTACACGATCTCTTCTAGCGGGTTTTAATTTTGAAGTACAAGTGTGGTTTGGTATGTTTTAATTAGTTATTAGTTTATCTGGATTTTATTGATTTTTCTAGATCTAGATCTACAGTTGCTTTTGATTTGAAAATCAGTTGATCTATAGTTTTCAGAGGGTGTTTTCGATATCAGATTTATATTCAATAAAAGATTTCAGAGTGATTTTAGGGTTTCTCTTTGTAATGATTTTTGGAGACCCTTGATCAAGTTTTAAAGAAAGGTTTGAACTAGAAAAATGTTCTTTCATATATATAGTTTATTGATGTCAAGTTTTAAAGGATTTGTATTAATGCACAAGAAGTTATAATGCATTCTGGCATTTCATTGCATTTGGGATTAAAGTTTGTAAGAGTAAATAGGTTGTTTTTGCATTTGGTTATATATAGGAGTACAAGTTATAAGTCGTGGTCAAAGACACAAGGAAGAGATATAGTGTCTGTCTTGAACGGGGGAGTATAGACCGGAAATTAAACCCTATGTGTTATATGTGATATATGTGCTATGTGGATATATATGTTATATGGATATATGTGAGTATATACCGGAAATTCAACCATATGTGCTATATGTGCTATATAGATATGTGTGCTATATAGATATATGTGCTATATGGAAATATGTGCTATATGAACTGTATGGAAATATGTGCTATATGAGTTGTATGGAAATATGTGCTATATGAGCTATATGGATATATGTGTTATAGGAGTCATATGGATATATGTGTTATATGTGATAGCTCTAAAATTTCCAAAGTTGTTTGCACAGAAAGTATTTTAATAGATGACATATGATATATGGTTACATGATGCATTTGATTGTATAGCATATTGCATGAGATTAAAAGGACATGTGACTGTCTTGCCTTGAACTATAATTCAGGAATCTTCAGATTTCTTTGTTAAAGCGACCTACGAGTCATACATGATCTTCGGATCATACAAGATCTACGGTTCAATGAGGAGATCTTCGGATTTCTTTCTTAAAGGGACCGTAAGAGTCCATATATAGTAAACCTGGGGCAGATTCAGGCTTGAACAGTTCACAGAATAATGAATCGAATACATCGGCATTTGCATTCGCATAGTAAATTCATATATGACATATATATATAATATGTATGTATATGTACATGGACTAAATGTTTGACTCTGTGTGAAATAATTGATGATGGTTTATATTCACTGAGTATGCGACTCACGTAAATCGCAAAATAATCTATATTGAAAATTTTCATTCCTAAAATCTTATCAATTCATTTTGGCATAAACATTTTGGCATGAAATTTGTAATAAGAATGATCATGTTGTAGACTTACGTCATGCATTGGTTTGAAACGTTCTCTTATATTAAGACAACGCTAGCACACGATTTTTTATTTGACATGCAAAGTTATAATATGATAATCCATAATCATAATGTGGAGTCCAAAATGAGACATTCTTATGAGGAAGAATTTTTAGAGGCATGATTTGAGTCTTCCAACTTTTGTTGGGACACAAAACTGCTTTGAAAGCAAACTAGCATTGTTTACAAGTATTACAACTTGGATAAAAGAAAGAACTATCTATTCTTCTTGAGCATTCGACGCAACATGTTTTCTAACGCAGTGCATCTCATAGAGTTATTGACCTTGACTTTGAGATGTTGTTGGTCTTTTGCCCTTATTTCGAGCTATAGACTGAATAGAAGATGTCCCTGAAACTGTATTCGAGGCTTGGTTGTTCTTACAAGTTGGGACAAACCTAAACTAACTTGCAATAGGAGTGAACGTGTCCTTCCTATCCACAAGTGATACAAGTCTTCTTGGGTTTGATGTAGTTCCTATTGATGTGACCTTGCTTGGCACAATTGTAGTAGGTTAAGGAACCTCTTCAGTGTTCAAAACCATTAGAGGCATTGGTCATGTTTGACTCCGATTTTCCCTTCTTTGACCATCATGACTTCTACGGGGACACTATTCTCTTGAATCCACCTTGGTTCTGGTGATGAGATTTTCCTCCACCATTCTTTTTCTGCTTGGGTTCATTTAGAGTGGACTCTATCTTGTAAGCAGCATCGACATACTCTTCTAATGTCGAGAAATGATGGTTCACCATCTATAGCTTCATAGTATCACTCATCCACTTATGGAAGCGACGAATTCAGGCCCAACATATTGTAGTAAGTGGTTAAACTTCTTCGATCATTCTAAGGCACTTAGCCCTTTCACTTTAGGAGCACACAACTCGTCCATTTTCTCATCCTTCATGGCGGGCAAGAAGAAATGGTTTGTCATCTTCTCCTTGAGCATTTCCCAATTTAGCTCGGGATGTTTTATCAACTTTGAACTTTCTCACTATTGAATGGCTTCTTCTTTGAGCTTTAGGTCATCTATATGCACTTTGTCAACTTCAGATCAATGCCTATTTCTCAATAATCTCTCAACATGGTAGAACAAGAAATAGGTGCTAGCGGGTTCTCTAGTGCCATCACAAGTATCGGGTTTCATTTCAATGCACTAGCGAAACTTGACCCCTCCTCCTCTATTTATAAGGGTTTGGATTCCAAAAGTCAAAACCTAAGTATAAATGTACGGGTAGAGGGGGTGAAAGGTGTCGGCAGAAGATACAGAAGCGGTGCCAAGCGACTGAAAAATGATGAACGGTGGCCCCGAGGCAGCCATATCCATATCTTTCAAGCTTTTGAAAGTGGCTTGGGAGGAGATCAAATAAAAGGATGTGCTTAATGTTTAACAAGAATCAAGTGGTGGAGTGGTTGGCGGGTCTTATGCGTGTATACACATGATCACGAGTTCGAGCTACATCTCTTCCCATCATTCCTTTTTTCTCATTTTACCCAAGTAAGCCAACAACTTCTTATGGGCCATGTAGGTGCGCTAAGTCGCTAGGCCACTCCTAAAACCCAATTCCTCGTAATAGAAATTAGATAGGGTTGACCTTACTTTGGCCTAATTGATTTATTTATTTATCTTTTTATTTTATTTTTTTCCAAACTCCATCTTTATCAAATATTAAAACTTGCTAAATTATTTAAAAGATAATTTTTTTTGTAAATTTTATTTATTTCTCTTTTAAAGACGAAATTTAAGTTTTGAGTGTAACAGAATAAGAGACATCCTTATTTAAAAAATATTATACGAATATTCTTCTATAAAATTGCAGGATATTACACTCCCGCCTACGAAGACTGCTAAGATGTGGCAACAAATTTGCAATTTCAAGATGAAGGATGGAGAATCATACTTTGAAGCTCGGAGAGATTCAATGATTTACTTGTGCTATGCCCTCATTACGGGCAATAAAAAATTGCACTCCTTGATGTGTTCTATAATGCAATTGACAACTCCACATCTAGTGTCAAGAAAGCCTCTGAGGTGTATGAAGTTGATGCCAACACTTAATTGAGAGCTCTAGTTGACTTTCTTACTTAGAAGATGAAGCATATGGAGACAATTATAGATGAAGGAAGGCCAATTGCTCCTACACCATCAAGCTCATTGGTGGATTGTCAATTTTGTGGAGCAGGTGATCACACTATCTCAGCTTGTCACCTCTATGTTAGCCAGAGAGCCCACAAGAAGGGGAAGTTAACTACATGAACAACTATAACTGAGCGCCAAGGAATGAGCCATACTCTAACACTTACAACCTCGATTTTAGGAATCACTCGAACTTCTCCTACAACAATCAAGCTTAATAAAGAGGTCCTCTAGGATTCCCACCTACAGCTCAACAAAATCCAAAGACAAAATCCTCATTGGAGACACTTATGGAGAACTTGTCCAAAACGGTAAACCAACTTGCGAAAGAGGTACGTACCCAGGGAAAGAGAATAAAGTTGATGAAGAATTAGATTGCTCAACATGCATTGAATGCTCCAACACCCACTAGTCGATTGCTCGGTAGCTAATCTAAGAGGGTAAGTGCTAAAGCTAATCTAAATTCACCCCTTGGACAAAATGACTCTCAGACTTTGCAGAAGCGTTAGGCCTCCCCATGAATGTTGTATCTCTAAGAAGTGGAAGAGAGCTTGCAACCCCCCCACCTAGGATTCAAAAGATGAAGGAGAACGAGCTACAAGATAAAGAGGTCCCTCAAGAGCGAAAACAAGATGTTTCTAATGAAAAAGGAGCCTACATATGTTCCTCCACCACCATATAAGCCCTATTGAATCAACAATATTGGAAATTTGTGGATGTGCTAAAGAAGCTCTACATTAACATTCCTTTCACGGATGCCTTGAAGCAAATGTCCTTTTATATGAATTTCTTGAAAGAGATCCTATCCAAAAAGAGGAATCTTGATGAATGTTAATCCATCTCTTTAAGCAAGGAGTGTAGTTCCCTTATCAAACAAGCTCCTTCCAAAACTTGAAGATCCAAGTAAATTTTTTGTCCTTCTGTCTTTGGTAATACTACTTATGATTCTTATGGGACTTAGGAGCCAATATTAGTATTATTCCCTTTTTCATCTACAAAGAGTTGGATTTGGGAGAGCCTAGACCTATAGGAATGACACTTGTCACGGTGGATAGATCATCAGTTTGCCCAATAGGTATCAATTAGGATGTGCCTATTTGTATAGGTAAATTCTTTATTCATGTTGATTTTATTGTATTTAATATTGATGCTGACATGCTTGTCCCATTCATCTTGGGAAGACCCTTTCTAGCTACTATAGGTATCATGATTGATGTTAAGTTGGGGCGGGGGAGGGGGGGTTTCTCTCTTTCACAATAGGTGATGAGAAATTTGGGTTTAGTTTTTCTAAAGATATTAAACAACCTTCTTGTGAGGATGATGATTGCAAGATAGATGTCATAGACAACAAAGTTCATGGATCCTTGATGTATGTGGTTGCTAAGGACCCATTGGAGCTTTGTTTGACCACTAGTGTAGACCAGGTGGAGAAAGGAGAGCTACTGGATGATGTAGTTTAGGACTTGAGGACAACAAAGGAGGACTTCACTAGGAGAACTGCTAAGATTTTGATAAGAGATGACCTAAATCCCAAAAGAGATCCAAAAGATGCACAAAAAGTGGTCGGAACTGAAATCACTTCCATCCTTCTTGAGGTATGAGTTCCTAGGACCTAAATCTACATATATGTTATTTTCAATGTGAGTCTAACTAGTGAAAAGATTGAAAAATTATTGCGTGAGCTTAGAATGTATAGGAAAGTTATAGGATACACTATTGATGATCTAAAAGGAACAAGTCCCTCATTGTGTATGCATAGGATCTTAATGGAAGATGACCATAAAACCTCAATTGAGCATCAAAGAAGACTTAACCCAAATATGAAAGAAGTAGTGAAAAAGATGTAACACCCCGATAATTTATAAGAGATTGAGGTGCTCCCCATGTCAACAAGAGCTCTTTCTTTTCTGAGTTCGAGTGAGGACAAAGAACTTATAAGTTAAGCGTGCAAGGGCGAGAGTAGTACCAGGATGGGTGACCTCTTGGGAAGTCCTCGCGTTGGCATGGGATAGCGCTTCTTAGGCCTCGGGCCTTACAAATGGTATCAGAGCCAGGTTCCGGGTTACGAGTGGGCTTGGCCCGATGGTCGGTCAATCGACCCGGAGGGCGGTCCTTGGGCCTTGACGAGGACGTCAAGTGCTTAAGTGGGGGAGAATTGTAACACCCCGATAATTTATAAGAGATTGAGGTGCTCCCCATGTCAACAAGAGCTCTTCCTTTTCTAAGTTCGAGTGAGGACAAAGAACTCAGAAGTTAAGCGTGCAAGGGCGAGAAAAGTACCAGGATGGGTGACCTCCTAGGAAGTCCTTGCGTTGGCATGGGATAGCGCTTCTTAGGCCTCGGGCCTTACAAAAGAAGTGCTTCAATCATTTAATGTTGGCATTATTTATCCTATTTTTGATAGTAATTGGGTTAGTCATGTTAATGTGGTTCCTAAAAAAGGTGTGATGATTGTTGAAAAGAATGAGAAAAATGAACTGATTCCTACTAAAACAATTACGGGTTGGAGAATGTGCACAAATTATAGGAAATTGAATACCACAACTCGTAAGGATCACTTTCCCCTTCCTTTCATTGATTAAATTTTAGAAAGATTAGCTCAACATTCACAGTTTTACTATTAAGATGGGCATAGTGGTTTCTTTCAAATTCCTATTCATCTTGATGATCAAGAGAAAACCACTTTTACATGCCCTTATGGCACTTTTTCATATCGAAGAATACCATTTGTGTTGTGTAATATTGTAATTCCCTTTCCACTTTTCAAAGATGTATGATGGCTATGTTTTCTGATTTGATTGAGGAAATTATGGAAGTTTTCATGGATGAAATTTCTATTTATGGTTCTTCTTTTGATTCTTGGTTGACTAACCTGTCAAGAGTGCTATAGAGATATCAAGAATTGAAACCTTGTGTTAAATTTGGAAAAATGCCATTTCATGGTAAGTGAGGGAATAGTGCTTGGTCACCTTGTTTCTAACGTGGCATTGAGGTTATGTGTGATGCAAGCGATTTTGTAGTATGGGCTGCATTGGGATAGAGGAAGGACAAAAAGTTTCATGCCATCTACTATGCCAACAAGGCTCTTGATGCAGCCTAGGTGAATTATGCTACTATAGAAAAAGAGTTGCTTGCTATAGTGTTTTCTTTAGATAAGTTCAGGTCCTATTTGGTGTGAGCCAAAGTCAATGTCTACACTGATCATGCATCCATTCGATATCTCTTGAGTAAGAAGGATGCTAAGCCTAAATTGATTCGTTGGATCCTCCATCTTTAAGAGTTTGATTTTGAAATCACAGACAAGAAGGGTGCAGAAAATTCGGCTACTGATCACCAATCTCTGGACTAACTCCCCTAGAAGAAAATCCACTTAATGATATCCCTATAGATGATCCCTTTCCCGATGATCATCTCTTTGGAATAGATAAAGAGCTCCAACAACTTGCAACTTTAAAGATGCCTTGGTTTGTTGATTTTGTCAATTACTTAGTTTGCAATGAGTTACCACATAGGTTATCTTGGTAAAAGAAGAAGTTCATGGATGATGTGAGGCATTATTATTGGAGTGAGCCTTTTCTCTTTAAGAGTTGTGCTAATGGTGTAATAAGGCGGTGCATTCCGGAAGAAGAGGTGTAAAGTGTCATTCGACATTGTCATTCTCTACCATGTGGAGGCCATGCTACCTCTTCTAAGATAACCACCAAGATTATCAACTCCGTGTTGTACTGGCCATCAATGTTCAAAGATGTCCTGTTGAAAGGGTTTCTTGACAATAAATAAATTTATAATCAAGACCCCGCTGAGTACAGGGGAGTCAGGTTCATCCACGGGAGAAAGTCAGTATCAAGTTTTGTTCTTACTTAGAGCGCAAGTAATAGAGAAGAGTTTAGATTTTTATCAAGATAAGAGAAATTATAAGGTTTTGGTGTCCCCACAAAAACAATCATGCATACAAACATTTAATGAAACATAAAGATCATGTCTTTATCACATAAAGTTGTCAACTTTCGTCAACTAAGCAAGTAAATCAATCAACTTTCGCTAAATTAATAAACTTACTATCTATCTCTTCTGCTTCAACTAGGATCGATCCGCTTTCGCTTCTAAACCCTAAATTGACTATTCTGATTCAAGGTTTCCGCTTTCACTTCAACAATGAATGAGAAATTTCCTATCAACTTTCATTTCAAGGAGTTAAGAACAAGAGAATAGAATCATGCAATAAAGACAATTAAATCATGATCACCAACAAGCATGCACAACCATTGTTGGGTTTAACCCCAACCTTAGAGAGAGAGAGAACTACTAACAATTCATAATTGAAAAGAACATATAAATTAATGAAAGAAAATCTTACAAAATTGAATTCAAAGCAAACTTGTCTTCCAATTAATCCTCAAACACGCATCCCTACTCTCCTCTCCCTCCTCTATCTAACATGCAGGATCGTGCATTGTTAAAACAAAGGCTAGGACAAGAGTATTTATAGAGAAACTAATCTATCTAAAAGCTATCTATAAGGAAATAAATCTCTAAAAGATATATCCCTTAAAACTATCTAAAGATATAAAAGATATAGGATAAAAGTGCATTAAATGCGCAGACTCTGTCTTCGCTATCGACACGGAACCCTCGGTACCGACCCCGTCAAGGTCGGTAGAACTTTGTTGAATTTCTTCACTTCTTCAATTTCCTACAAGCCTCGTTACCGACATAGCTAACCTCGGTAACGACCCTCCTAGCATGTAAACTGGCTCGTTATCGTACATCTTTCTTCGGTAGAGGGATTGTTAACCTTATTTTCGCCTTGATTCTTCATCCTAAGCTCGGTAACGGTCTTTATACTTCATTTCATGACATGTGCTTGACCTTCATATCTTCACTTGTGTGCTCTTTCACCGGGTTTTGTTCCTCTCTTCAAATATGCTAAAAAAACAGCTTCTAAAACCATACAAAACACCGACAAAGCTTATGTAGACTCCATATCTTAAGGAAATACAAAAACCTGCACAAATAACTCAAAACAAAACACAAAACTAAAAGAAAAAGATTCAAACACACAAAAACACTCCCTAAAAACACAACTAAAAAGGCGGATATCAAAATACCCCATACTTTGACTTGCTTGTCCTCAAGCAATCAACAAGACATCAACCAAAACCATCATCACATTCTTCAAGTCAATGCCTTTATAAAAAACAACATCATAAGCACAAGTAGAAATAGATAGACAAGTGAATCTAATGTCATCACACATATATGAACAACCTCAAGCAAAAGCAACTAAGAATCCAACCTCAAAAGGGTAATGTGTTTCACTGAACTCTCAAGTGTTTGTGCTTTTTAGTAACAACTCTCAACTCAATCCAATATACAAAAATCAACATAGTCATTGTTACTTATATCACCAAATTCTCCACTAGAGAGGTCAAAATACATAAAAAACATCAAGAGAACTTAAGCTCAATGAAAAACTTCATAGAAGCTTCTATTCGACCGGGTTGTAATGGGGCTTGGTAATAACAATAAGGCATGAAAATATTTTGGCTTCTGGTGCTAAAAATCTGGGAATATAGACTCCTAAACTCTCCAATACAACTCACCAAAAACTTCTCAAAAGAACATACCAAACTCACTCAAACATTAAAGATCAAACATCACAACTTCTTTCAACCCCTTTAATATCCCAACTAATCTTGCTTAGAAACACTAAGAAAAATTTGGCTCATGCACTTTATTCACTACTTAACTCAACTCTTCCCTTTTTTCAGCTTTTTCTTCTTCCCTTTTCATCTTCATTTTTTTCTCTGTGGGAGGTTCGGTACCGACCCTACTAGGGTTGGTAACGAGTTCTGCTCATCATTTTTCTTTCTTTCTTCCTCTTTACTTTCCACTTCTTTTGTATGTGCATTTAGAGAACCAAACTCCTTTTACATGATAAACTTCAAGACTTTCAAATACCCAACCCATATTACCCCACACTTGAACCAATACATCTCTTATCAACAAAACCATCACAATAACCAACACTAAGTCCTAATCCCCGGATAGGGTCAAGCTAACATCAACGAGGGAATAATTTTGTGGAGCTAAAAAAATAAAAGGCTTTAAGGCTCAACTTGGCTTCAAAAAAGAGGATAATGATAAGGTAGATAAAAAGAAGAATAAAAAATGGTTTAAAGAAATAAGTTCTCCATCATATGATTTCACATGCAATGAACTAATATCTCATATAGGTCTCAAGAAATAGATAACCATATCAATGGCAAGAGATAATATGCATAAGGAGAGTAAATCACACAAAAAAAAAGAAGAGGGATTTTTTATGTTTTCCCTATAAGGCAAAAAAATAACTCATTAGCTAGCAATTTTTGTTGAATTCTAGTCACTTCTACCTAAGATCATATGTGCTCAATTTCATTATATGCCAAGTATCCACATAAAAATAATTTTCTCAACATGATTCAGGCAAAACTATCCAAACATGTTAAAGGAATTACATGATCAAGCAAGTTATTACTATCATAGGACATCTAAGTGGAATATCATCAATTCTAAAACACAAAACACAAACAAAGACACAAAAACCGAGTTTCCTTTCCCCCCACCCCATACTTAAACTAAACAGTGTCCTTATTGTTTAAAGACATAAGAAGAATAAAGAGAATAAGGAAAAGGGAACTCACAAAATAAAGATGAAGTTTCTTGAAACCATTGATCATTGAGGAGTTGAATTTTCTCGGTTCTGTAGAGGTCGGTACCGACCTTGAGGGGTCGTTACCGAGCTTGTTGCTCGTACACTGATTTTTTCTTTGTTGCTTTCAACACCGAGTATGTTTCATTGTTGTCCACTTCTTTTTAGCACTTCTCCACATCTTTTTCTACCTGAGTCACTTTAGAAAAACTTCTATCCCTACTACACTACTCTAACCTAAAAACAAGTCAAAAGAAAGCTAGCAAAAAGATCTAAGAAAGCAAAAACTAAAAGAGGGTTACCTCCCGTAAGCGCTATTTTTAACGTCGTTAGCCCGACCAACTTACCTTTAGCCTAAGGTGGCTTCTCTCCGGTTTTTAGGGATCATGAGAAACCCCATACTTAGCCGAAATAACATCAAAGCTTCTTTCTAGGAGATGTGGTTCTCTATCATCAACAAGAATGCTTGGAAGTCCTACATAAGGGTTAGAAAAATCCAAAAATCAATGGGGTTTCGACTCCTTCACAGTATGAATAGTAGCATCGGATGTAGAAAAAGGATAGGAGAAAGGATTATGACCGGAATCAAACAAATCAGCGTAAGAAGACTCACCTTTGTCTCTCGATAGGGGGTCGTTACCGAACTGTAGGGGAGTCATTAACGACCCTGCTGGGTGTGTCAAATCTTCGATAACGGGCTGGAATTCGCCCCAACATTGTGATCCTTCAGAGAATGGTCGGTATCAACCCATGGTGGGTCGGTAGGCTCCTCGATAGGCACGTTCTCCTTGGACTGTCTTGTTTTTATACACAGAGAAGGGTCGTTACCGACCCATGGTGGGTCGGTAGGCTCTTTAGTACTGCAACTAGCAACCTCATTCATGGCCGGATTGAAGTGAAACTCGACCTTCTCTTCTCCAATGTCGAATTTGAGAAGGCCCTTCTTAAAATCAACTCGTGCTCCTGCGGTGGCTAAGAATGGTCTTCCAAGAATGATTGGCACCACAGGGTCTTCTGGCATGTCTAGAATAATAAAGTCGTTGGGAACAAAATATTTTTCAACTTGGATAGGGACATCCTCAATGACTCATGTTGCCTTGACACAAGATCCATCCACTATGTACAACCTTATATTGATGGGTTCCAACGGTCCCATATTGGCCTTGGACCAAATAGATAGAGGTAGGAGGCTGACACTGGCACCTACGTCACATAAAGCTTTTAAAAGGGTGAGTTCCAATACCAATGGTAATAGCAAACTTACCTGGATCACCTAGCTTTCTGGGAGCTTTAAGGATCGTACTTCATTTGTCATCTCCGATATAGACCTTTTCCTGCTTAAGATTTCTTTTAAAAATTTAGTGTATGCAGACATTTCATTAAGGGATTTAGTAAATGTGATAGAAATATTTAAGCCTTTGATGCGACTCTGCCCTAGCTCGGACCCTACTCAGACGGACCTGAGGCGTCCTAGACCTTGGAGACCCCCTTGGATTAGGACTTAGTATCATTTATGTATTATTTATATTATTATTTCTATTTCCGTCATTTACATTCCGTCTTTACTATTTTGGGCGTGTGTTCTCTTATGCTTAAGAGACCGGACCATTTAAGCTATCATAAGGCCCATTAGGCCATTAGGTTTAGTTTGCAACTTTCTATTTTTAGCAGTTACTATTATTAGTATTATGGGCTTGGATGTTGGGTCTAGCATGTTGCTAACCCTAATCCAGCCCATTTAGAACTAGGGTTTTGTGTGACCTCCTCTATATAAAGGAGCCACACCCCCTTTTATTAATCACGTCCAATATGAATAGCCAAGTTTAAGTAGAGTCGAGATTCCTCCTTATTTGGCCCGGGCGTCACCCCTTTCTAACCCTTTTCCCTCACCCTTGATTCTGCCTCGCCCAACCCTCGTTCCGACGAGCATTAGAGGCCCGCAAGTCCACTTTATGGTCTCGTATTTATCCGGTTACCCTTGTCGGAGAAGATCCGGATGTTTCGAGCCTAGATCCGCCCCTTGCCGAGCGAGGGTCACATCAATTGGTATCAGAGCGTCAGGCGGTTCGAACGGACCCTTCTCCGTCCCTTAAAAAAACACGTCGACTTCTGCCCAGATTTCGGCTACAAAAAATATTATTTTTCTGCAATTTTTTCCATATTCCTGTAGGTCTTTTCGATACGAGTCCAGGCATATATAATTCGTCCAAAACGGACGTCGTTTGCCCCTCCAAAAGGCCGAAATACGAACCAGCCAGCGCGCCGGGACACACCAGCGTGCTAGGACTCCGCCGCCAGCGTGCCAGGACTCGGATCCTGGCACAGTCCAGCCCTGCAGCGACGCACCAGCAGCGCGCCACACCGCGCCGAAGGTTCCAGCCCGCGCTTCCCCGTGCCAGCCAACCCTTTTTTCGGAAACTCTAGATCTTTTCCGAAGATTGCGTTGGTTCGGATTTGGAGCATATCTTTTTGTTATTTTATTTGTTTGATTTTATCCTTTTTTGTAAAAGATCTTAACTATAAAAGATCTCATTATTTTTAATTTTTAGGATAGATTTTATTTCCGTTTTTAACGGGATCTTTCGGATTGTGGAAGATCTCGTGATATTGTAAAAAAAAAACGAGAAGCCCGAGCCATGTCTTGGACTTGCTCGGTCGTATGGGACGATTCGGACTCTTGGGATCGGCCTCGTCGACGAGTCAACACTCGTCCCTATAGGCCGCTTCCGAGGGACGATCCGGATTGGATCCCACCATATAGACCCCCGGAGAATCGGGCCCGCTATTACGGTGAAACTCCAAAACCCCGACGTCGATCATACGTTGAACGGGATTGGAGTCCGCCACCTCGGCACCCGAGACCCCGATACGAAGAGCGGGAATGGAGTCCGCCGCCTCGGCGCACGCGTACCCGATACGATGAGCGGGATTTGAGTCCGCCACCTCGGCGACCACGTCCTCGATACCGCACCTCGGAGGCCCAAAGGCCTCCCCCGGCCCGGGCTTCACCAGCCCCTAGCGTTGACACTCCGACCCTCTCCGAGAACCATCGACGCACATACTACGCCAGGACCGCGGAGCTCGAGCGCCTTCTCGCCGAGGCCAACCGAGAGGCTCAACTGTGGCCGACACCCCACGTGCCTTCGTACGCGTCGATTCCAGCGATGTCGGCGCCCATCCTTAGCGAGGTCCCTAGCGACGTGCCGAGACACGAGTCGAGTCCAGCACCGGACGAGGTCCCTACCGAGGTCTTTACCGAGGCCCTTTCCGAGGCCCTTTCCGAGGATCCTACTGAGGTTCTTCCCGAGGTCCTCCCTGATTCCGATGCTGACATTGAGCCCAAGCTCGCACCTGCCCCTGTGTCGACACAATATTTATTGAAGACTACACATGTCGATGGCAAGGCTTTGTTGAGATCGTCGCCTTCTTCCCTTTTCCGACACACGTCGAAGCGAGGACGCTTCGAAGCTAAGCGGGGGAGAATGATGCGACTCTGCCCTAGCTCGGACCCTACTCAGACGGACCCGAGGCGTCCTAGACCTTGGAGACCCCCTTGGATTAGGACTTAGTATTATTTATGTATTATTTATATTATTATTTCTATTTCCGTCATTTACATTCCGTCTTTACTATTTTGGGCGTGTGTTCTCTTATGCTTAAGAGACCGGCCCATTTAAGCTATCATAAGGCCCATTAGGCCGTTAGGGTTAGTTTGCAACTTTCTATTTTTAGCAGTTACTATTATTAGTATTATGGGCTTGGATGTTGGGTCTAGCATGTCGCTAACCCTAATCCAGCCCATTTAGAACTAGGGTTTTGTGTGGCCTCCTCTATATAAAGGAGCCACACCCCCTTTTATTAATCACGTCCAATATGAATAGCCAAGTTTAAGTAGAGTCGAGATTCCTCCTTATTTGGCCCGGGCGTCACCCCTTTCTAACCCTTTTCCCTCGTCCTTGATTCTGCCTCGCCCAACCCTCGTTCCGACGAGCATTAGAGGCCCGCGAGTCCACTTTGTGGTCTCGTATTTATCCGGTTACCCTTGTCGGAGAAGATCCGGACGTTTCGAGCCTGGATCCGCCCCTTGCCGAGCGAGGGTCACATCAGCCTTGGAGGATTTTGACACAATGTCTAAACTTTCCTTCCGTAACCTCTTTAGCTTTATTGGACAGGAAAGGAAGAGTCGTTGACGGACTCGGAGTATTAAGAAGCCTGGATCGAGGCTCTGCCGAATCGACAAGAGGGTCAATCGATACAAATAGAGGGTCAGTACCGACCCTAAGGGGTCGGTAACGAGATAAGAGTTCGGTTCACAATACTTATCGACCCCAACAGGGTCGGTAATGGGCTTGAAAGGGGCGTTATCTTCATCGTCGTGCTTAGTATCTGTAGGTTTGGCTCGATCTGGCAACTCCTTCCCGATCCTTAGGTGTATAGTTGAAATCTGTCCTCTCAGGTTCTCTTCGAGACAACCCGGAATTTGCCCTTGAGGTCTTGGAATCTATGCAACAAGGTTACCTAATTGGGAATTTACGCTCTTTCTCCATGTTTCGATCTCTCCCAATTGTACATGTACACGGTGTAGGTCATCACGAACTCCATCAATCTTGTTGTGGACTCCATTTATACCTTCGTGTAGCCCTTGTACCCATGACGGTTGCTCTTGATAGCTTGGAGGCCTATAAGGTGGAACCCATTGTTCTTGCTGAGGAGATTGGCTCCCTTGGCCATGTGCATAAGTGTCCCATGTGGGATGATTGTTATTCCTCCCTACATAAGAATTATATACTTGGTTCCTATAGGGACCCCTCTGTAATTAGCTTCATAGTGTGCCTCAGCAGCACGAACATGTTGCAAGTTAGTGCAGGAAGAAGTAGCATGGGTTTGAGACCCGCATTCTTGACAAGATGGAGATGATTTAAGAAAACCTACCTACTTTTTCAGACGGTTGATCTCATCTTGCAAGAATTGGTGCTTCAGTTCGGGGTCTACCTCGTCCCTATTTGGATTATAGAGCCTTTGTTGGGGCTGGTGGGCTTGCTGCATTCCATACATTGCATCGTAGTTGGTCAGCTTGTCAAGCAATGCCCACACCTCATCGGGATCCATCTCTATGAAACCGCAAGCAGTTTACAGGTTGATGCGGTTCATCGTTTCAACATTGATCCCTTGGAAGAAGATTTCTTGGAGTACATATTGTGGTTGCCCATGGGTAGGGGTCGAAGCATCTCCTTCAATCTCTCTCACGTTTCAACAAAGGTCTCATTAGGCAGCTAGTGGTAGGAGGTGATGCGTTTCCTTAGCTATGTAGTTTTGGCAGCTGGGAAGAACTTTGTCAAGAATGAGTCATGCAAAGCCTTCCAAGTCCTTATCGACCTAGGAGGTAGGGTCTCTAACCATTTCAGGGCCTTTCCTACAAGAGACCACTTGAAAGCTTTCAATAGAACATATTCAAGAGAGATACCGTCAGCAGAAATAGTGTCACATAAATCAATAAACTTTTTAATATGTTCTATTGGGCAGTCAGTTAGTTTCCCTTCAAATTAAGATCTTTTAATCAAGGATATGAATTGAGATTTGATCTCAAAAGCTTTCTCTATTTTTGGGAGAACTATTGCAGATTCTGGTACCCTCAGTTATGGGTACATGTAATGTTTGGCATTCTTTGGAAAAGCATCCAACTGCTCTCTTAGACGGGCCGCGTGTTCTGGCTCACGATCTCTATCAGCTTGGAGCCGCTCTATCTGTTGTCGGAGGTCGGCCATCTGTTTTGCCATATCTTCAGGTGTAGCCATTGCTTTGCGTTCTTTTAATCGGCAGTGGAAGGATCACTTGGGTTCAGAGTCTAGTACTGGATTAGAGACAACTCGGTGTCCTTCAGCTGGCATGCACTGTAAGCAAAAACAAAAACAAAAACAAAATCAAAAGCAAAACGGGTTCTCAGAGGAGGGTCGGTATCGAGGCCTAGAGGGTCGGTAACGAGCCTACAGTGATCCCGTAACAACAAAACTAAAAAGAACTGAGATTTGTCGACAAGGTCGATACCGACTTGGGTAGGGTCGTTACCGACTTGATAGTGAACATGAAAACAAACAGAAAAAAGAAGAAAACTAGGTTTTCTAATAGGGTTGGTACCGAACCTAGGGGGTCATTACCGACTCAACAGTGTCCAGAAAAACACTAAAAGAACAAAACATGGCACTATTGAAATCTCTCCGGCAACGACGCCAATTTATTGAAAGGGTTTCTTGACAACAAATAAATTTATAATCAAGACCCCGCTGAGTACAAGGGAGTCAGGTTCGTCCATAGGAGAGAGTCAGTATCAAGTTTTGTTCTTACTTAGAGTGCAAGTAAGAGAGAAAAGTTTAGATTTTTATCAAGATTAAAAGAAATTCTAAGGTTTTGGTGTCCCCACAACAAAAATCATGCATACAAACGTTTACTGAAACATAAAGATCATGTCTTTATCACATAAAATTGTCAACCTTCATCAACTAAGCAAGTAAATCAATCAACTTTCTCTAAATTAATAAACTTACTATCAATCTCTTCTACTTCAACTAGGATTGATCCGCTTTCGCTTCAATACCCTAAATTGACTATTCTGATTTAAGGTTTCCGCTTTCACTTCAACAAATGAATGAGAAATTTCCTATCAACTTTCATTTCAAGGAGTTAAGAACAAGAGAATAGAATCATGCAATAAAGACAATCAAATCATGATCACAAACAAGCATGTACAACCATTGTTGGGTTTAACCCTAACCTTAGAGAGAGAGAACTACTCACAATTCATAATTAAAAAGAACATCTAAGTTAATGAAAGGAAATCTTAAAAAACTAAATTCAAAGCAAACTTGTCTTCCAAGTAATCCTCAAACACGCCTCTCTACTCTCCTCTCCCTCCTCTATCTAACTTGTAGGATCATGCGTTTTTAAAACAAAGGCTAGGACAAGAGTATTTATGGAGAAACTAATATATCTAAAAGCTATCTATAAGGAAATAAATCTCTAAGAGATATATCCCTTAAAACTATCTAAAGACATAAAAGATATAGGATAAAAGTGCATTAAATGCGCCAAATTTGTCTTCGCTACTAACATGGCACCCTCGGTACCGACCCCGTCAGGGTCGGTAGAACTCTGCTGAATTTTTGCACTTCTTCACTTTCCTGTAAACCTCGTTACTGACCTAGCTAACCTCGGTAACGAACCTCTTGGCGTACATCTTGCTTTGGTAGAGGAATCGTTAACCTTCTTTTCGCCTTGATTCTTCATCCTAAGCTCGGTATCAGTATTTATACTTCATTTCATGACCTGTACTTGACCTTCATATCTTCACTTGTGTGCTCTTTCACCAGGTTTTGCTCCTCTCTTCAAATATGCTCAAAAACAGCTTCTAAAACCCTACAAAACACCACCAAAGCTTATGTAGACTCCAAATCTTAAGGAAATACAAAAACCTACACAAATAACTCAAAACAAAACACAAAAAGAAAAGAAAAAGACTCAAATACACAAAAATACTCCCTAAAAACACAACTAAAAAGGTGGATATCATGTCCACCAATTCATCTTCTCATGTGATTCATGCCAACGAACTAGAAGTATTTCAAAGAGGAATGAAATGTCTCTCAACAATTTCCAAGAAGTGGAGATCTTTTCCACCTTCATGCAACAACAAGTACATTCTTGTAGCGGTGGATTATGTGTCCAAATGGGTAGAAGCAGTTGCCTTACCAACCAATGACTCAAGAGTGATGTCCAAGTTCTTCAACAAGGTGATTTGTCCAAGATTCGACACTACAATTATTATAAGTGATGGTGGATCCTATTTTATTAAGAAGAAGCTTGAAGCTTTATTAAACAAATATAAGGTCACTCATAAGATTGCTACCATGAATCATCCTCGAATGAGTGGCCAAGTGGAAGTCTATAATAAGGAGTAAAAAAGCATCTTGGAGAATATTATATCAAGATCTCAAATGGATTGGTCAATGAAGCTTGATGATGCTATTTGGGCTGACATAATCACTTACAAGACACCCATCGGTACTACCCCTTTAATGTTGATCTATGGGAAGTCTTGTCATTTACTTTCAGGGTTGGAACACAAAGCATATTGGGCAATCAAGTTGTTCAATTATGACATGAAATAGGTAGGTGAAAAGTGGATGCTACAACTTCAAGATTTGGAAGAATTGATATTGGATGCCTATAAGAATTTTAGGATCTACAAAGAGAAAACCAAGAAATGGCATGATAAGCATATACTTCCAAGGGAGTTTGTAGTAGGTAATCTAGTGTTGTTATTCGATCAACTCCATGCTCAAGTTATTTCCAAGAAAGCAAAAGGCTAGGTGGTATGGACCTTTTCAAGTAAGACATGTTTACCCAAATGGAGTCCTGGACATCTGGAGTGAAGAAACGGGACAGTTCAAGGTCAATGGACAATGTTTGAAGATACATAGTTGAGAATGCGATTGAGAAGACCAATTCCATTGATCTTCTCGATCCAAGTACTTGAAAGACGATGGTTGGTCGAGCTAACAACCTTAAACAAGAGCTTCTTGGGAGGCAACCCAATTGCATGTAGTTTATGAAAAAAGGAGGCTAGGAGCACGATCGTGCATTTTAGTTTAGTTAAATCCTAGGGTCGCACGACCATGCATTTGACTCCGAAAAAAGAGCAGTAGAAATTTATTTTATTTTGTGTTATTTTTCTTTTCTTTTTTCCTCTCTCCTCCCCTTTTTTCCTACGCCCGACTTCTCCTTTATCTCTCACCCTCACTCTCCCTCACCTTCTCACCCATGTCTTGCTCAACCTTCCATCACCACCAGTGACTTCCCTTAATGCTGGATGAAAACCTGCTAGGCTCGCTCTAATTCCACCGACGGCCCTCTCCAATCATCCCCATCGTGGAAGCACCACCACCCAACATCCTCTCTGCACCGCTTACCTTCCGAGCGACCTCCTTTAACACTGAAACTTCACCGCTGCTCCACTACAGTGCCATCACCATAGAGAGACCAACTCCGCTCGCCAATTTCGAGAGTAGCAGCACCACGAACGGCCACCGCAATAGCTTCGCTCATCCCCCTCTCCGATTGTCCAAAGCCTCATTGGCCACCCTTTGCAACGTTGGTCGACCAGCTGCACAACCTACCACCCCAAGGTGTAAGCCCCTAAGTCCCTTTCTTTGATTGTGAATAAATAAGAGTTCTAGAGTTTTAGTAGATCTAAATTGTAAAAATTTAGGGATTAAGTGGTTCGGTCTTGATAAATTGTTGATATTAATTCATAAATTTTGAATTGATGGGCTGAATTTAAGATTTGCGCGGGAAATTTTTGGGTCACCATGCATGCCATATCATATGGTAGAAAGTACCCTTCAAATTTCTTAAAATTCTTGTGAATCATATTGAGAAATAGCATTACACGTTTTATAAAATTATAATAATGTATTCTAGTTGTTAACATATTATTAAATATATATGCTATTTTTTATTTTTCAAATTTTTTGCATAAAGCGGTATATAAATAAACACAAATTGTAGACATCAAGTATCATTGCTTTGTAATTGAACCTCTAACATCTTTATCGCATTTTTCACCCTCTATTTTTATTGAATCTTTTGTTTAATATCTAATCAAAATGTCAATAATGGACTAGCCAAACACTTTATCCCATGTTTTTATCTCAACCACCCCTCTTCCTTAAAGTAATCTTCTTGTAAACATAGCCATATTTTCAATTTTCAATTTAAGCATTGTAATTTCAACCATTAATGGCTTGTATTAGCACTTAACATTTAGAACCCTCTAAATTCATGCTAAAAATAGACAACTTTTAGCTACGTATACCAAAAAAATTACCAAATTAACGACTTCTTCATCATTTTTCCAACATTTTCTCGTTTCATTTATGGAAGAAATTAGGATTCTAAACAATGGGAGAAAACAAAAGGGAACGTGAAAGGTGGATTTTAAGCACAAAATCAAGCTTAAACAAGAAGAGAAGGAAATGAGCCAAAATTTGAAATTTGTAAGTGTTGTTTTAGAGGAAATTTGTTAAAATCTTGCTGGCAATTTTTATTTCAAACCCCCCTCGGGAGCCTTGTTCTTCTTTCATCTTTGTTTTCTAAATCATTTATTTGTTGTGTATAATCTATTTCAAAATTCTAATCTCACCATACGTTGTTATACATACAATTTTTTAAAAATGGGTTCCCCTTCGTCTCCACCTTTTCGTTGCATCATAAATGATCACAATCATGGTGACCACAACCCCCAAGAAAATGGTTCCAACCGCCCTAATATTAATCTTGGTCGCCCACCTACTTATTCTTCCAAATCACATTCCCAAACCCTATCTAAACCACGAAAAGACACACTCAAAGACTCTGTATATGAAAATAATTCATCTTCTTCTAGAGTCGTGAATCACCACAATAGTTGTAGCTCCCACCACAATAATCAAGTAGTTATGAGTAGGCGACAAGCGCGAGTTTTGGATCGATGGGCCACACAACAGGCTAGGGAGACGATCAGTAGCATAGATAAGCAAAAATACGACATCCCCGCTATAAATGATTCTGACTATATCTCCTTCACTTCTCAAATCCCTAGTAGAGAACCCTCTCCTGTCCCCTCGGATTCATCAGTTTCATCTCTAGTACAAAAATGGAGAGAATTTGAGGCTACAGAGATCAATAATTTTGGAGGCTCCTCAATGCTTTCGAGTAGGACTAGTTCTATGGCTTCATCGATAGAGCCTTTTGACCAAGAAAATCATTCAGCTAACTCTTTAGAAGACGTTGATCCCCAAGCTTCCGTAACTTTAAATTGTCATAATAGCATTGGAGACATTATTAACCAAGGAGGTAGAGAGAAAGATAGGGTTCGAGTCGTGGACATTATAAAGAAGTTGCCATTGGTGGAATGTAAGGATGGAAGAGCACTCTCCTCGACTACTGTTATGTGCTCCCCACGAATTCGAGGTCGGCAAGCTTTAGCAGATTTTCTTTCTAAGTTGGAGAATGATAGATATAGTGAAATTGAGGCTACTTCCAAGAGAAGGGTTGTGTCGAATTTCACCAAACGCGGTTTTCTTCAGGTGATTATTCTGGATGGATGGATAATATTGTATATATTCTAATTAAATTGAATCTCATTTTTAGTATTGTGACCAACTATCTTATAGAGTTCATATTATATTTGTGTGTGATTAATCGGTAGTCAATGTTGAAGCTAAGACTATTAAGGCTTCAAGTGTCAGCACAAGATCAAGCACTACAAGAACTTCATGGAGTTTGTGCATTGAATAAACAATTATCAGAAAAATCTGCATCTTCTTGTAATTCAATGAATAGTCTAAGGTGATCCTTCTTACCTCATATTTTTTTATAATTGCCAAAGCATATATTGTGCATATCATGAGATTATGTTATCCTAGACTTCCTAATAGTAAGACAAGTATTTGCAAACTAAGCATAATGACAAGGAAGACCCACTAGTATATGAGTTCAATACACCCTTCATAAAATTTGAATAATCAAATGATGGAATTAAGTAAGAGGTTAGGAAATAACTTTATGGTCGTATCACTAGTAAGCTTGATTTTGCTAAGGTGATACTGCATAAGTTCATCCTTGGATTCCAAAATAATAGCCCATTTTGGTTTTGTTCTAAGTACATAGAGCTCTTATAGTAAACATTGAGGATCAATATAATCCGTCTTGATTATGACAAACAAATGGACTATATACAACTTTCATGAACATGACATTTTCATATATTTTTACAATTTAACAAAGGTGTTCACTTCACATAACATACTTGATCATAAGCTCACATATAACTATTCTTATGTAATAAATGAGCAAAAAGATAAGCAAGGAAACAAGAATATACATGCACATGAACAACTACTTCTATAATAATAACTTATTTATATAACAAGGTCATTTATTTGCTTGATCATGCATTTCACACTATATAAAGTAGAACATTGATCCTCACTTAAACGAGTTCCTTATATATGTAAATTTTATCATTTAACATTATATAAATTATAATGCAATACCATGGCAAACTTTGATTCATATTTTGACAATCTTAAAAAATTTATTAATTAAAAATAAACCTTGGATAATATTTATATTAATGGAGTACATATAGCATACCTTTTCAAATGTATATCAAAATTCATCTACTTTATAGGTGATGTTTAATCATTTTTATAATGTGTTTTTTACTAGTTATATCCATTTTTTTATTACGTAATAATCATATAGTCTCCTAAATCACTAATGAGCAATTATTAATGTAAATTTCAGGGAGAGATTTAATCCAGTTATAACAGAATGCTATGATTTTGTGAAGACAAGGCAAAATCAAGTTGACAAGCTAATTAGCAACTTACTTAAGAAAAGGACATTAACTTCTAATCATGAACCACAAGCTATAAAAGTTATCAACCACGATCATCAAGAGAAAATTTGTTTACCCCAATATATCACCATTTCTGATGTAAGTCATCTAGAGAATGATCAAGTGGATAACATTAACACTAAAAAGTCACTACTTGAAAGCCAAATTCATCATCAACAACAAGAAGGCAACATGGAAAATATGGATATTATACCCTCTCCTAACGAAATAGAAATGTTGGATAAGGCATTGCAAGAAGTGACCAAAGAGGAACATGGTCAACCAAAATTGATTCATTCTTCAAATGCAAAATGGCCAGAGATGATAGACTCTAATGAAGTAACTCGTGTCTCCCTTCACACTAACAACATGTCATCATATGAGGAGCATATGGGTCATGAAGAAGAGGAAAAGGAAGAGATTTATGAAAATTATGATTTTTGTGGAATAAATCTTGATTGGATTAATGATGTCTCAAGGCCTCGAAGTTACTGGGAAAGTCTAAGGCAAGCCTGGTATGAAGAAATATATACGACTTCATCAAAAAATGAAATTCGACAACTCATTGAGAGGTACATACTTTGTCTAATTTTATGATAAACTCAAATGACATTTGTATAGCTATGTTAAACTAAAAACCCAAATAAAAAAGATATTAAAATTCGCTAATGTTAGATAAATTTCAATAATTCTATTTTGGTACTATAATTTTAATTATATGAGCAATAGTTTCAACTTCGACCTGTTATCATCTTACATTCATTCGGTTCAATAAAAGTGTTTTTCACATGTTCATTCGGATCTAATTCGTGCTCAAGTATATTTAGTATGTTTTTTAATTGTCATCACCTTATAGTTTATCCTAATTTACAAATTCTTTTATTTGAGATAATATGTACTAATACATCAACTATCATTGATTAGATCTAGCTCTAATTTCCAAAATTGCTTTTTGCAGAGGTAGTGTAGCAAATGTTCTTGCAAGTGATTTTCGAGACAAAATGGATAAAATCATGATGTCTTCTACTATAAAACAAAAAATACAATCCATGATATATAATGATGAAGATGAGAACCATTCATCAGTTGGATTTCATGATACCAAAATCCAACCTCTGAGTATCCACTTGGAAAAAGAGGAAGAAGGTAACCAAAACCGACATCAACACCAATCTAATAATGAAGAGCATATACCACATATTGATGAAAGAAGAGAGGAATCAAAACCAGAAGTTGCTCAAGAGAAGAATTGGAAGGAATGTGAAGAAGAAAATGATAAGTTTGAAAGTTTGAGTTCCCATCAATTTAAGAGTAGAGACTATTATAATGAACAAGTTCAAGATCCATTGTCAAATTTTTCGAGCAACTACGAAAACCAAGAAGATAAAGACAATGCTAACCAAATTGAGGGTACACCACAACAACACCAACAAACATCAATAACTAAATTTTACGACCACGAAAATCAAGAAGGATCTTCCATCAAAAACAACCCTTCCATCGTAAGTAATTAACAAGTTTAATATCATGCATATATCATCAATAATATGCAACCTTTATTTACCATTTTACACGACTCATTTACATTTCCTTTATATATATATACATATATATACATACATATATATATATATATATATATATTAGGTTGTTTTGCATTATAGAATGTAAATCCATTCAAAACATGGCAAGGATTAAAAACCAATTAAAAGGTTAATTATTCATTTATGACAAAGAACAACAATCTAAAACCCCAATTTACAACCTAGTTCATAGCCCAACCTTTTGAAAGGATAAAGTTAAAATAAAAATTTATGAGATTTTAGTAGAGTAGAAAAATACTAAAAATCCCTTTTACATTAATGTTAATGTTTCAAAACCCTACATTAAAATTACTATGTTAAAATAATCTTCCATGTTATGTTTGTAATTACTATTTTTTTTCACACGTCAGGAAATGGAATTGATATATGACCTTAGAGCATATATGAAACAAATGTATCGGGAGATTTCAGAGCTACGCAAGTCCTTAAATCATTGTGTAGACATGCAAGCGATGTTGCAAAGAACTATTAAAGATGAGGTTTTTGTTGCATTGAACCATTCATGTAAGAGGTTCATCCAATCAAAATAAAAATTTAAAAACTTGAAGTACTCTTATTCCATATTTTGTCTTTGTGTTTTATACTTGCTTAGGTTCAAATACAACAAAAGGAAAAGAATACAACGACAATGTAGCAAAGAAGGGATTTTGTACTTTATGCAACGAAAAGAAAGTTGATTCCGTTCTATACAGGTACAAATACACGAATGTCTTGTATGTGAGAAAAATTCATGTTTGGTTTAAAAATAACAGAGTCATTTTGGGTATATGTCAATGGAATTTTGAGTTGATACTAGTTTAGAAAAATCCAATTCATACAACCTACCTAGTCTTTTTTATTGATTTAAAAAAAATTATAATAAGAATTAAAAGCATATCTTATTTTTATTTTTCACTATTGAATTAAGAATGTAAGCCTTATTCAAATTGAATCGATTAAAATTTTATGGGTCAATTAATGCATGACGTTTCATTTTATGTGCAAATAAATTTTGTAATCATTTAAAGTTTGACCTAGGTTAAAATCCAATATTCTAGAATTAATGTAGGTTGAGCAAGTATTGGTATTATTATACTAGTATTGAAGTAGTAAGGATGCTAAATAACTTTCAAAATAATAATGATGCAGATGTGGACACATGTGTGCTTGCTTCAAGTGTGCACATGAATTACAATGGAGCAGAGAAAAATGTCCTATTTGTCTAGCTCAAATTGTGGATGTGGTTCAAGTGCTTACTCACGCATGAACAATATAATATGGCCCACCTCTTAGAGCACCTTGTTTTACTCATGACGTATCAGGTTTTTCTCGACTTTAAAAGTTAAATAGAACATAATAAACAATCAAGTATACACATATATTTGATATCACTAAAATAAGATACTACTTTAACATGCTATTCGGTCTATATATTTAAGCAATCATAGTTCTTTAATATACATGCAAGTCATAATTGCAATTGCCTTTAATGTGTTTTAAAATGCAACATCTCATTATATCAATAAACTTACATTTATTATACCTTTCACATATCTAATCATCCTAACAATATAGTAAACTAATTTTATAATTATATTATTTGTCGTTTATTTATGGTTACAAAATGACACAACCTATAGAACCATCAAAAAATGATTATTGTTGTAAATTAGATGGTTATAAATAGTATTTTATAATCATTTTTATAGAACCCTACAAAAACACATATATCTAAAAATCCCAAAAAATGATTTGGGGACACCATTCATCTTAATCAAATTCGGTTTTGGAAAATGTAATGTGAATTGGCTTGTGAAAAATTATTAAAATTGACCATTTGATTGATGTTAACATAGAGTCGTGAAACCCACTTTCAACTTGGACACAAGATACGTGACTTGATTTTACCAAATTTGATTAATATGAATTGTGTTCGTCCATCCTCTAGTCAGTACATTTTTGTCAAGTGGTTCGATTCATATCTTTCATATATATATAGTAGCTTATAAGGAAAATAAAATCAATTCATGTGTAACAAATTAATTGGTTGGTTTAAAGCATAATTTAATCGTTTGAAAACTTGTGTGGTGTAAATCCAAATATGTCATTAGTTTTGGAGTTGCCCTAAAGTAGTGATCTTTGTTACGATCTAGTGTTCTATTTAGAATTCTTAATTAGTGCAAGTAGTGATTGATGAACATTCATGTTCAACATGTTATTCATTACTTCTATAAATTAACTACAATGGAGAAACAATATTCATTGAATAAAAGACATGAATTCTCTCAATATAATAAAACTAGTGATTATGTACCATTAATGTGCGAAAGTCATACATAACACATACATATTCTAAACATAAAAGGAACAAGTTTTCATCAATTGATAGTGCATTTGAGTTGATCAAAGTTGATATATCATGGCCTCTTATTGGATTAGTTATGTGGTCTTGTTGTAGGTCCTGATCTTGTGCAAGCTATGTCTTTCTTCATATTTTGAATTTCTGCTCCTTTGATTGAAGGATTGCTCAAATATTAATCCTCCAAGGACTACTTTATTATTTAGATGGAGGAAGAAAGGATGGAAATGACCAATGTTGCTTGCACTCTAACATTGATCAAGTTTTAACACTGAAAGAACTCACAATCACTCAAAGGTTGTGTTTTTTCTGATTTTGTATGTATTTGGATGTGTAAAAAAAAGAAAATTTGACAACATTGGACACCAAAAATTGAATTCCAAGTTGTCAATCAATTTGAATTTGATTAATTAAAAAAGTACAAGTGTTTGAGTAAGCAAACATGAGAACGAAATTTAGTGAGAAAGAAATAACCATATGTAAATCCAACTAGGCTAGTTCGCCTTTACTTTTCCTCTACAAGTTTCAATCTTACACCTATGAATAATAAAATAATTCTAAGATAACAAACTAGAAATAATATAGTATTAGACTTATAGCTAGATACAGTGGCGGAGCCAGAAATTTTTGAAAGGGGGTTCGATGAATTATGATTACAATTGACGCACAAATCAATCAATCCCTTATTGAAAAGAGTGCAAATCAATCAATCCCCCAATATTGCCATGTACTAACAACTGACGCACAAAAGGATATAAACTAAGGGCATGCAATGTTGGTATATGAATTTTTTTTGTAGAGATGATACCCTTATTCTCAATTTCATTCCATAATCTCCTCTTATCCCTACTCAATCTAACCGAACTCATAATGCATTTCAAATGGCAAGGAGAAGGAGAAATCAATACTCATGAAACAATTTCATATCGGTTCTGTAGTAGGTCCGCGAGCGCGGAATTTGTTCACCGCGATCGCTGAATGTCAGCAATCGTGGATCTACTAAATTTCGACGGAGGCGCTCGCGGAGGCTTTAAACTGGCTCATGGTGGTCTGGCACAAACTCCCAACAACAATTTCGAGCAGAGCAAGTGACTTTTGAGGAGATTTGAGAAAGATTTGGGAAATTTTTGTATGGAATTTTAGATCCGAATTTGTGGCTTTTTGAGTGGGTGTTTGAAAATTTGGATTAGGGATAGGTATTTGTGATAAAAAGAGGATGAAGAAAGCGGGTTTGGATTTGAGTTTGATAAAGGTTGGGAAAATGGGTTTGAGAGCTTTAATGGCGGTTTTTGAGCTTTGAAGAGTGGTAATGGTGGAGATAGAGAGGTAGAAGAAGAAGATGAGTAGAGAAAAAGGGGTAGGATCGGCTGGATTATGGAGGGGCAAAGCCAGAATTTTACCGTCAACTCTTTTTTAAATTTATATTCGTAGAGTGCACATTTTGCGATCGCGGCGGTGTAAAACCACGATCGTGTAGCTGTAGGCCAGTACATGTACGTCAATTTTTAGAGAAAAAAAATTCCCCAAAATTTGTTCTTTCGAACCTAGTACTTGCATGTTAGTCTGACAAGGGCAAAACTAAACTAAAACCAAAGAAAGGAAAAAAGAAAAAGAAAACTTACCTCAGGTTGCCTCCCGAGTAGCGCCTTTGTTTAATGTCGTTGGCTCGACATTAGTGCCTTCTTAATCAACATTTGGGGTTGGATCAGCAAGACTCACCTCCTCTAGCACCTCTTGGCAAACTCCCTCGTGGTATTTCTTCAATCTTTGACCATTTCCCTTAAACACCTTTTGGGAGTCCGCATCAATCAATTACACAGCTCCATGTGGAAAAACTCGAGCAACAATGTATGGTCCAACCCATCTAGAACAGAGCTTCCCTGGGAAGAGTGTTAGACGAGATTGAAAAAAAAGGACCTTGTCTCCAGCTTTGAATTCCTTCCTTAGTATGTTCTTGTCATGTCATGCTTTGGTTTTGTTTTCGTAATTCACAATATTTGCATAAGCATCCAACCTCAACTCCTCCAACTCTTGCATATATAATTTTCTAAATGCTCCATCCTCTTCAATTCTGAAATTGCACTTTTGGACCCCCCCCCCCCAGGAAGCTTTGTGCTCAAGCTCCACTGGCAAGTGACATCCTTTTCCATAGACCACTTTGAAGGGAGACATCCCAATGGATGTCTTATAAGCAGTATGGTATGCCCACAAAGCATCATTGAGCCTTAAGCTCCAATCCTGCTTGTTGGGTTCCACCGTTTTCTCCAAAATTGTTTTTATCTCCCTGTTGGACACTTCAGCTTGTCCATTGGCCTGGGGGTGATATGTAGTAGAGATCTTCTGAGACACATGGTACATTTTCAATAAAGTACTCACAATCTTGTTGCAAAAATGAGTACCCCTGTCACTTATTAATGCTTTTGGAATCCCAAATCTGGAAAAATATTGTCCTTAAGGAAACCTACAATGATGTGATTCCATCTACCGAGTCATGGCCCCACGGTACCGTGCCAATCGGGGCGTCGTTGCACACATTGATTTCCTACCTTGGAGCGCCTTGGCCTTTAATGGATGGTACCACTTCTTCGGGAAATTTTAAAGGCACTATATCCATGATTTGAGTGAAGATCTCAGCCCTAATGACAAGTTCAATTTGCACGACAAAGGAGGGTCTTCACTTGGACAAATATCCAAGGCCGGTGTTCGAGGCGCTAAGAAGCCAAGTCAAGGTACTACGCCCTATTTTGGACGCATCACGCGAGCTCGAATTAAAGCAATGCTTGAAAAGATCAAGAAGGAGATCATAGCTCATAAGTTGGATTTTGGCTAACAAGGGAGATCACTCAATTCCATGTCCGCACAAGGGAGATCTACCCTTTTATTCCCAGGCAAAATTCAGCCACCAAGCTCCATCATTTTACGAACCAAGTGAAGGGTTTTCCGGGTTCTCTTGGCGATCCCTTTGCATCATCATCTACACCATCGATCCTTTCATCAGGTGGTATCAGAGTCACGCGAAGGTATCGCCATATAATCCTTGTTCCGACCTTGAATTTCCACTTGTTGCAAGTTTTTCTTGGTCGAATTATCCTTGTGGTTGCGAGAGTTGTTGTGTGTTGTTGTTGTCTCGTCTTGTGTGGGTGTTGTTGTCCATTGTTTGTGGTTGTTCTTGGCCGAATTTGATGAGTCTCCATGTCTGAATTTTGCTTGAAAAAAAATGTCCATGGATAGAACACTAAAAGGTTCTCATAATTTTGGTAGTTGAAGGGTTGTTTTCTTGCTTGATTAATGCCTTCAATTAGTAGTTGATTTGAATGAATCTTGGCTGAATTGTGAGAGCTGAAAAACGTGGATTTTGTGTCCAAAACCAGACTTGAATTTTTTTCGTTACATGCTTGTTGAAAGGTTCGGTGCTAGGATACGGGAACGACACCAAGACGGAACATCTTGTGTTGTTGTTTAAGTGACTTTGAAATCTTTTGTTGAAAATCAGAAAAACCTTTCCGGTGGTGTAAAGATAATAAGGGGCTAGGCACATAAAAAAAGATTAAGACTAGAAAAACCTTACTCGGCAGCGTAAAGCTAATAAGGGGTCGGGTACGGAAAGAGTAGTCAACTAGTAGAGCCTAGCAAAGGCCTACTCGAACAAAAAAAATTAATTAATTAATTATACTTGATGCTTGTTGTCTTGGGGGTTTAGTAGCTTCCTAGCATTGTTCTCCTAAGAAAGTGTGTGGTGAATCTCTTCTTTGTTGCCCTTTGTTGTCTTTTGTATACTTGCAACTTGTCGGATTTTTATCTCGGGCAAGTCTTGGTGGTTATTTCAAGTGCACTCTATACCTTGATTTTTGTCGTGGTTGTAAGATGACAAGTGTAGGTGACGAGAAGGATAAGCAACAGGTTGAAGAGACGTCCACTAGTGCGGTGGCTTCCATGTTGCAATCCATGCATCAATCCTTGCAACAATCCTTCCAACAATCCTTGCAACAATCTTTGGAAGCTATGGAGACTCGCTTTGCTGATCGATTTGATGCTTTGGAGAGACGAATCCTAGGGCTGGACAAGAGGAAAAAAGTGCCTCAAGAGGGGGAGCTCAAGAAGATACGAGAGGATGGAGAGTGCTTGGTGGTCCCACGAACACTCTTCATGACGGAGAATACCACCAGGCCTAGTCAACGGGAAGTTATCTTTCACACTCGATGTAAGATCGTGGATAAGGTATGTAGTGTGATTATTGATAGCGGATCATGTTGCAATATTATTATTCAAGAGGTGGTGGATAGGTTTTCTTTGAGTACTACTCCTCAACTTTTACCTTACCCTTTCTGTTGGTTAAACTCTAACGCCCCTATCCAAGTCAAGGAGAGGGCTCGTATTTCTTTTTCTATAGGGCCATACAAGAATGAGGTGGAGTGTGACATTGTCCCGATGACCGCTTGTCATCTACTATTGGGACGCCCTTGGCAATTTGACAAGAAAGCGATCCATGATGGAATATCCAACGAATACCACTTCCAAATGGAGGGAAAGAAGGTGATTTTGCACCCGATGTCTTCCCATGAGATAATGTTGGATTATGCAGCCAAGGAGCAAAGGAAGAAGCTTTCTCATCGAGAGGAAAATAAGGATAAGAATCTAGCCAAAGGGGGCCCCTCTACGCCCCTATTTTTGGCGAACCCGAAAGAGGAAAGTGGAACTTCCTTCTCGGATAAATCTGCACCACCTTGGAATAAATGGCGTAACTTACAACTCAGTGGTCGAATGATGCTCAAATTTCGAGGAAATGAATTAGACTACTTTAGCTCAATATGGAACTTGGAATTGCTTAATTTGGAGTTCGGAGCTAAGAGAACGACCTTGCACAGGTCGGAGTTAAAAACTGTCCCAAGCCACAATGTGCATGTCATTCGGGGAAGTAACACTTCTTCCTTACCTTTATCTCAAAACTTGACATCTTGACTGAATTATTCTCATATTTTGGATAGCTTTGTCATGTACCATACCAATAGTATTGCAAAGAAAAGTGGCATAGCTTGTGCTTATATTTTGTCATATCATGTTGTGCTTGGAAAGGAAGTTTGTGTGTTGACTTGTTTTGTAGGTGAGTTGGGTTCGTGGATGCACCCTTTTGAAGGGGAGAAGACTTCCTTCCAACAAATATTGATGAGTGACATAGAACAACCAAAAAGAGAGACTCTTTTCCATGAATTGGAACAACTCATCATCATCAAGTGTCCAATAAAACTGATGCACATATTGCAAGAAGGGGAGGAAGTTGTGGAATCATCTCCTAAAATCAAGCATCGTCCTACCATCACTCCTACCTCCATGAACTCGTTGGCTACACCATGGATGGATGCGTTTCCTATGATTCCTTCAAGTTTACCCTTCTTGCTCCATGAGGAGTACGAGGCTGTTTTAGTCACTCCAAGCGATGATTACATTCCTTTTCTTATGGAGGCCAAGAAAGATGTCTTTGTCATGGAGAATGACACACCAAGGGAGCTAGAATCCCTACCTCCATTGTTGAGCTCACATGGAGATACAAGTTCACCTCTTAGGGAAGTTTCTTGCACTCCTCTATTCTATATTTATGACTATGTGTTGGTTGTGTCACATGCAATTGATCAAATAATTTCACTTTTCTTTCATGCATTTGTGACATCTAGGACTAAGTACTCTTGCTTCCATTTTAGTTCTCTTGCCCAATACATGTCATCTAGGATGCATATAGGTCATAGAATTCCATTGATGCCTACTTACACTCAATCTCTTCATTGCTTTATTATGAGATGTACCCGTAATAATAGGAAGAGAAGTGGTGTAGCTAGTGCATACTTTCTGGTCTATCATATTGAGATTGGAAATGTTATTCTTAACTTGACTTCTATAGATTGTACATTCTTGTGCTTCCCTCGATGTGTCCTTTGTTTTACAGGCTTGATAGATTCGAGGACGAATCCTTTTAAAGGGGAGGAGGAGGATGTGATTCCATCTACCGAGTCATGGCCCCACGGTACCGTGCCAATCGGGGCGTCGTTGCACACGTTGATTTTCTACCTTGGCGCGCCTTAGCCTTTAATGGATGGTACCACTTCTTCGGGCAATTTTAAAGGCACTATGCTCCATGATTTGAGTGAAGATCTCAGCCCTAATTACAAGTTTAATTTGCACGACAAAGGAGGGTCTTCACTTGGACAAATATCCATGGCCGGTGTCCGAGGCGCTAAGAAGCCAAGTCAAGGTACTACGCCCTATTTTGGACGCATCACGCGAGCTCGAGCTAAAGCAATGCTTGAAAAGATCAAGGAGGAGATCATGGCTCATAATTTGGATTTTGGCTAACAATGGATAAGGGTGGAGTATTATTGTGACTTTTGGTGAAACTAGTGCACAAACTTGACTTATGTTTCGTTAAGGGCTTTAAGTTAGTTTCTTTAAACTTTTGGGTTATTTTATGTAATAACGACAGGAGTTATGGCTGAAATGAGAGAGAGAGAGAGAGAGAGAGAGAGAGAGAGAGAGGCGTAGCCTAAGGTATTAAGTCTCATTTGTGGCCTTCTTTGGGGTTAGACTTGAACGATGAAAATGCTCTCTTTTTACTTGTTTTCAATCTAAAGTTCCTTTGTTTGTTTTTCGTTCAATCTCTTGTTAGAACGTTGGTGAGTCATATCCGACGCTCTTGCAATCTAGTTTGTTGTTCTTGGTGAGTCATATCCAAGGGCAACATCCATATCCATCACTCCGCCATTTCATTTGCAATCGCTCTATTTCCATCTCGGTGGTTTCTGCACCACTTCAGTATAATCGACATATCTTTCAATCTATACTTCATCTGGCTCTCAAATTTTGCGGGGTTAAACTAGACTCAAAGATATAACTCTAGGATTTGGAATCACTCAATTACGAGTCTGAACGAGGGAGATCTACCCTTTTAATCACAGGCAAAATTCAGCCACCAAGCTCCATCATTCCACGAACCAAGTGAAGGGTTTTCCGGGTTCTCTTGGTGATCCCTTTGCATCTTCATCTACACCATCGATCCTTTCATCATACAACCTCTTTGGAATCATCGGTTCTGGTGGCGTTTACTTCCACCCACTTGGAAACATAGTCCACCGCAAGCAAAATATATAGGTTCCCATAAGAAGAGAGGAAAGGTCCCATGAAATCAATGCCCCAAACATAAAAAATTTCACAAAATATCATACGAGATTGAGGCATCTCATGTCTCTTGGAAATATTACCCACACTTTGACAACGATCACATGATTTACAGTAAGCATAAGCATCTCTAAAAATGTGAGGCCAATAAAATCCCGCTTCTAGAACTTTCCTAGCAGTTTTGTTAGTCCCGAAGTGACCCCCAGATGCATAGGAATGACAGAAAGAATGAATAGATTGTATCTTAGAATCTGGGACACAACGTCGGATTACCTGATCTGTGCAATGCTTCCATAAATAACGATCATCCCAAACATAGAATCGAGATTCATGACGCACCTTGTCCTTTAGGGCCTTTGTAAAATTAGGTGGGAACTCCCCTGAGACAAGGTAGTTAACAATGTTGGCATACCATGGCCTTGTCATGACACTTTGGTGTCGACAGCCAAGGACACTTATCTTTATTGCCTTTTTTAGCATTCTTTCTATTATCAAACATTTCTATTTTGTTGGTTTTATGCTTTTAGAAGGTTGTTTTTGGGCCTCGCGCCGTTGGGCCTTGCTTGCATGCAATCCCTAGGCGTGCCGCTATAGCTTTAGGATTTCTTGTTGCCTCGCCTATTTAAGGGGTCTTAAACTTATGTTATTAGGTAACACACACTTTGGATTAGAAATTAGTCGACGGTTTCTTCTATCTCTATTCCTAATGATTGCGGCGTCTGATCTCTTACGTTCAAAGCTCTCAAACCATTATTCTCATTTTGTTCATTGCATGTTTGGACCAACCAACGGTGGATTCGAAACCCAACTGCCTTCCGTTACACCATTCCGAGACCTAATACTCGTACCACGTCAAAGATCTGTCACGTCCTTAAACAAGGTCGCATCACTTTCTCGGCATGGTACGAGGGAACTATATGATGGAGGTTGTAGTGGACACGCTTGGGTGGAACGATATTTTTGTTATGGTGCTTTGGTGGGTTTCAAAATGGAGGAACAAGTTGGTTTTTAACGGCATGACAGATACTAGAGACAAAAGTAGGTTTCATTAAGGCGAAGACTCGTGAGTATAATAACGCGGTTAGTAATTTCTGTAGTTCCATTCCTTCTATTTCTAATAACGGATGGTGCGATTAGAGGGGGTCAAGCTACAATAGGAGGGGTTCTAAGGAATCACTATGGTCAATGGATCAACGGGTTTGCACATAATGTAGGGGCATGTACCGTTCCTATGGCAGAGTTGTCGAGTATTCTAGATGGCCTAGTGTGGGAAAGCAGTTTCAGGTAAATTATTATTGAATCATATTCTCAAATTGAAATCAACCTTATTAGTGCCGGGGTTCACAAGAGTCATCCTCTCTTTAGCCAAGTGACGAAACTGAATTGTATCCAGTTCCGTCACACCTATTGCGAGGCGAATAGCATTGATTATCATATTGGTGCTTTTAATTTATGTGTAAGTTTTCATGTATTGTCTGTTCTATCAAAGAGAACTTTTTTATTACTCTTAGAAGATGAAGAGTTTAATAATTACTTACAATTTCTCTTTATTAATAAAACTCCCCATCGATTAAACGCAAAGTGCTGAGATACTCTAGTTCATTGAATCGAATTATTTATACTACTACTTTGAAAGAAAAAAATATATATTGTAGTAAAGTAAAGAAATAGCGAACTAGGGAGTATTATACGAGTTTCTATGTGCAACCAAGAGGAATCAACCTCCTCTTTACAGTCTCTTTCCTCAAAGAGGAGCTCCTCTTGGTTGTAAAAATTGAAAGGGGGATCCCCTTTCAAAGAGGAATAGGAGAGGAATGGGAGTAATCTCCCTTACATAGAGGAATGAATGTTTTGGCTCTTGTGCCCAAAGAGGACCATGCACTCATTCACAAGTTGACACATGTATCCAACTTTCAACTAATTTCATTCATTTTATTTCAACATATTATTAAATATATTTCCAAAAATAATAATAATTAATGTTGAGTTTTTTTTTAAAATAAATAAATAAATATTTATAATTTTTTATTATCTATAAATAGAGTCTAATATTGTTTTTCATTTTCACAAACTTGTCTTAACTTTTCTTTCTCTCCTTCACTACTACTATTACCTTCTATGGATAGCCACAATAAAAATTCAAATAACTCAAACACCTAATATAATCCAAATACATTTAATTTGGACCAAGTTAAAGCCATGTTTTGTATTTTTTTTGCACTTTATAATGTTGTTTGAAGTTATCTTAATGTTAATTAATTTTATTTTTTCTTAATAATTAGTTTATATTATCTTAAATCCAAATTATTTAAGTAAATATAAATTATTCTTAATTGATTTGATTAACTAACTTTGTTAAAAATATTGAATGATATAAAATATGTAGTAAATATATATTAATGTCTGTCACCCACATCTAGAAAGTGCATCGTCCCCACCACCCTCTTACGAATTCACTGAAAGTGAAGTTAATTTAAAGAAAATTCCGTCTGGTGCCCTTAAATTTTTTGTTTTTCCGATGGGTACCCTGATAAAAAAAACTATTCCAGAATATACCCTGAACTCTTGAATTGGTTTGTCCCGTACCCCTATTTTCATGTTTATGTCAATTGATCTAAAACTCCGTTAGATTTTAAATTTAAAAAAAAAGGAAAATCTTTCCTAAACATTTAAAAACAAGATGTAACTTAAACTTCTTTTTAGTCAAAATATTTAACTAAACGAAAACGCTGCCAGAGACTACTATGTTTGTTGCAAAATCCCCCCATATATTGAGGAGTCGGAACATTTGGCACTGACGATGACCGATGATGAGTACACGTACCTGGTCTATGCTTGCCAACTCCGGAAGAGGCACATACGCACCTCTTCGCCGCCGGCAGAAGAATGACGGCTCTAGATCTGTGGTGATGGATTCGGATCTCCTACAATCGAAACCGGATCTTGGTCCACTTTCTTCGTTCACCCTCGTCGCTCGGCCTAAGACAGGCCAGTCCGTACGCATTGTTCTTGTTTGTCCGCCACCCTCCTCTCTTGTTGTACATCGAAAGGTCTATCAATTACATGATTTTAGGGTTTTGGATTTAGCCTATTAAATTTGCTCATGTTAATTAGTTGATTTGATTTTGATTTGATTTGTTATTTTGTTAAATTGATTTTGAGGGTTTACTTGTATAATATTGGATTAGTTTCTAGATTTAATAAAATTTCCAAATCTTTATTGTCCATTTGATTTGGGATGAGTTTTTCATTGATTTGTGAAGAATATGTTTTGATTTTGATTGTTAGATGTTTAAATTGGTTCAGAACAAATAGATGTTTTCGGTGTTGTTAAGTGAGTTTAGAGATTGGATATTGGTGGTGGAAACAACCACTGCAAATGTTTGTAGACCAACAACCAAGATGAAGTTGGGGGCATATGTAAAAAAAAGAAGAGAGTTTGGGGAAGTATTTGGGAGTATTGAATATTGCTTGTTTGCACATAGTCAGCAACCCATGTCTCAGATTTTGATTTTTTTGTTGTTGTGAAGATTTTGAGTTGATTTGTAGAGATTTCATCTTTCTTTTAATTTGGGAGGTTATCCCATTTGTTTGATTCGTAGGTTACCTGGAGTATTGTTTTGTTGAATGGATTCCCTTGTTTTTTTTGTTTAATTTTATGTTTTCAATGTTTATAAAAAATTTCTTTTTTTTAATTTTAAATCTAACGGAGTTTTAGATCAATTGACAAAAAACTGAAAATAGGGGTACGGGACAAACCAATTCAAGAGTTCAGGGGTATATTCCGGAATAGTTTTTTTTTCAGGATACCAACCGAAAAAGTTAAAAGTTTAGGGTTACGACACAGAATTTCCCTTAATTTAATTAGGGTCATATTATGCAGCATTCTTAAAATTAGTTTGCAACTTTTAACTTTTCTAAAATTACAAAATCAGTCCAAATTTACTTTTTGCTCCTTCCCTTCTCATTCTCTATTGTACACAACTCTAATTCAAATCTAAACCACTTCATACTCTTATTGTTTAAAGAATATCGAGTAACAATGGAAGAAACTCCGAAAATAAGTTACGTAATCGAAATTACATGGTACGTTCACCATTCATATAAGCGTTTTTTTTTTTTTCGCAGTTGTTTATGCACGTGCGCGAATTGTGTGCAAAACAATTGTGTACGCAGTTTGCAAGTGTGCATAATAGTAATGCACACAGGAAGTTTGTTTGCAAAGAAGCAGTGCACGCAGAAAGATTGTGTGCATATATGAAATGCACATCAAATTATTGCGTGCAAAATTTATATGCACACGAAAAATTTGTGTGTTTCGTCCGAAGGTTGCAGGATGAAACACGTAAAAGCCCGACGAAGGTCGAAATCAATGAGCGAGTGAGCGAGGAGAAGTTTGAACGTTAAAAGAGGATTTTGAATGGAGATTTAAAAAGTTTTAAGTGAAGAGAGGGGAATTATGAAACCCTAGTCTTCTTTAAAACGAGACTTTAATTTGGACTTATTTTATAATAAATAAAAAAATAGATAGTTGTAAACTAAAAAGTGGGGTGTTGCATAGCTGCTATATTTAATTATCTGCTATGTTTAATTATCTCCACCCCTTTATATTTTTATTCTTTTGCACATTCATTCCTCCGAACCTCCTCCATTGTTGTACCAAAAGCTGTGGCGCTAACAGACAAGCACAGCGCCACCACCATTACTCAACAGCCGTATCCAGCTATAGGACCACGCAACAAAGACAACGGCAACATAACTCTTCCCCACCTCTCCCTCAGTCCCTCTCTCTCTGATCGAAGAGAAAGAGAGCGAAGAATGGCAAATGGTCTGAGGGAGAAAGAGAGAGCGCTAGGCTGTGTAGGCGGCTTATCAGCTACAGGAGGAGGAGGAGGAGGCGAGAAGAAGCTTCTCGTAGGCCTCTCATGGAACTGCGCCGCTGAACTCAAGCTCCTCCTCACCGCTCTCCTCCTCCTTTGCTCCATCGCCACGCTCCTCCAGTTCCTCCCTCCTCGTTTCTCCTTCTTCTCCTCTGACGACCTCCGCCTCTGCCTCTCCTCCTCCACCGCCGCCGCTGCATCCCGCTCCAACTCCACCCCTGCTCCTCCTCCCTTCAGATCCGCCGAGCTTCTTTCCAATGGCGTCATCAAGCGCTCCTTCCGCCCCGTCGGCGCCGCCGCCGCCGCCTACAGCTTCATCCTCATGTCCGCCTACCGCGGCGGAGACAGCACCTTCTCCGTCATGGGGCTCGCCTCCAAGCCGCTCCATGTCTACGGCAACCCCACCTACCAGTGCGAGTACCAAACCGACACTACCAACGCCACGTCCACCGTCGCCGGCACACGCATCCTCCCGGACTGGGGCTACGGCCGCGTCTACACCGTCGTAGTCGTCAACTGCACTTTCCCCTCCCCTGTCGGCCTCGACGGCGGCCGCCTCCTCCTCCACGCCTCCACCAACGGCGCCGGCGACACGGATCTTAACACCACCGACACATTCGAGGCCCTGATTGAGCCCCTAACCTCCGTCAATCTGTCGTACTACTCTTCCCCGCCCAAATATGAGTACCTCTACTGCGGATCTTCGCTGTACGGTAACCTCAGCCCTCAGAGAGTGAGGGAGTGGATCGCCTACCACGTCAGGCTCTTCGGCGGCAAATCACATTTCGTCATCCACGACGCCGGCGGGATCCATCCGGAGGTCTTGGAGGTTCTCCGCCCATGGATGGAGCTCGGATACGTCAGCTTACACGATATTAGGGATCAGGAGAGGTTCGATGGCTACTACCATAACCAGTTCCTCATCGTCAACGATTGCTTGCATCGCTACCGGTTTGATGCCAAATGGATGTTCTTCTTTGACGTGGATGAGTTCATCTACATTCCTGGCAAGAATTCTCTCCGATCTGTCATGGATTCGCTCAAGGAATATTCCCAGTTCACCATCGAGCAGATGCCTATGTCCGGCAAGCTCTGCCTCACCGAGGATTATGGCAAAACTCCCAAGTATGCTCTCTCTCTCTCTCTCTCTCTCTCTCTCTCTCTCTCTCTCTCTCTCTCTCTCTCTGGTTCTCTGTTCTCTTCTGAATTAAGTGTGTTTGTTGGTCCTGGAAGAAACTCTGCTAATGAATTGATTGCTTAGTTAGTTAGTTAGTTATTTAGTATATAGATGACCAATTCTGGCTGGTTTGCATTTACAAAGATCAATTAAAATTAACACTAGTGCTGGTCAAGTGGGAATTTTCTTATTATTCTTGGGGGGCTTTTTTAATCCTAGATTTTCAAGAATTGGCTAAATGATAAGTTTTCAATGTAACTGATATATGTGAAAGTTGTGGATTAATTGGACTACTAGATGCTGATCTTATTATAGAGCCAAGGAATGCCGATTGTTTTTGAGCTAATGATTTGTCAAGTAGGACATATTATAGAGCCAAGGAATGCCGATTGGTGATCCATGGCTTAAAACGGCAATGCGAATCTGTTGAATCTCCAATTGTATAAAATCAGAAGTTTGATTGAGATTTCCATTTAGATCTGTTCATGTGAGTTGTTTGGTAGTCAAAACAGGTCGGTTTTGAGTTCAGTGCAAGCTTTTCTTAGGGTACATAATGGTTTTCTTAGCTGTTCCATTATTAATGGAAGACACGCTAAAGTTGGAGAAGTCGATTCTAATTGTGTGATTAGGCACATGTTAATCATTGCACTTGCTTAGGTAACAATCAGAGGTGGGAAAGGTGGGTCTGGATTCTTGACTGGTTTTAAAGTGTTTATTCTTTCTTCACCACTGATTAAGACCTTCCCAGCATAAGCTCAATTATATTATTGATTAAACATCACCGGGATTATTCGGTGCTCTCCTATAATTTTATATACTTTACAGCTGGGAAATCAAGACTGTGTGTTTTTTGCATCTACAGACTATGCCTCGTTGTAGGGGACCCTTCCTATGAGTATTGATTCTTAACATTTTATACCTCTAGTACCATATGTGTTGCCCTGGACTTGACATGTGATCTTTGCAAGGTGTGGTATTCATATAGAATCAGCTTATATATACATGACTTGTATCAGGATACATTTGGTCGTTCATTATATTGGAGGTCACATTGGGGTATTTATGCTGTGAAGTTGGGATATATACACGATTCATAGTTCTGAAGGGTCCTCCATAGTCGGTAGATGTGAAAGGATACTATGTATGCCTCTAGGAGATTTGGTGTTCATACACGTCTACACATGTCCGTGTCTTTAAAATTGATTTATTGGTGGTCCATATCTACCTTTGGCTGGTTTCTCATTGTTTTCTAGCGGCCTACGTTGCACGCAATCAATCTGAACCATGAACACAATTCTTGTTTTCATATTTCATCTATTCTTACTTCTCTATGTTTGTGTAAATAGAGCTTTTACCCAAACGCAGTAAATATTTTCTATTTACGTTCGTATCATCATCTGTTGATTGAGTATATACTGTTTTGTGGTGACATAGGAAGTGGGGGTTCGAGAAGCTGGTGTACCGAGACGTGAAGAGGGGAATTAGGAGAGACCGAAAGTATGTTGTGCAGCCAAGGGACGTCTTTGCGACCGGAGTCCATATGTCCCAAAACCTACAGGGAAAAACGACCCACAAAACCGAGCGGAAAATCAAGTACTTCCACTACCACGGCACCATCGCCGAGCGTCGGGAGCCCTGCCGTAAGCTCATCAACGCCACCAACACCGCCCTGGACGGCATCCCTTACCTTCTTGACACCACCATGAGGGCCGTTGCCCCCTTTGTTAAGAGGTTTGAGCTCAAGACTGTTGGGCCCAGGTTACAAACAACTCGCCAATAAACAACTCTATACTCTAATTAGCATTTTATATAATTTCTTTACCAAGAAATATTTACTCCTTTTTTTTTTGTTTTTATTATTAATGTTTTTGGGTTGTAGAAGAATAGCTGGCGTCAAATTTGTGTACTTTTGTCTTTTGTAATTCTAATTTTGTTGTATATAATTATATTTTTTATTATTTGATTCTGATTTTCTTATTTTTGGTAAACTCTAATTTTCTTATTATATAACGAATCTTATCTTAACAATATATAAAGTTGTACCTCTCTTCTTAATAAATGTCCTTTTAATTTTCAAAATTCTATTAAAAAATATTTTTTTTTGGCAACATAAATACCTCCATTAATTGAAAATAAGAGATCAAGCAAATATAAGAAATTTTGTCCAATAAATATCTTTCTTTAATAGAGAAGTTTCAAAAAATTCATGAATTTTTTTTTATGAAAATTTACTATATTTTTACTAAAGAAAGTATGTGGTAAAATCTATAAATTTAAATATTCTAATTACAAAAAATTATAATAATTTTATAATTAAATATCTTAATGACACCTTTTAGTAATGTATAATTCAATTGTATATTAAAAAAATAAAACAAATAAAATTCAAATTTGTTTTCACTCGTATAGGTATGTATATTATAATAAAATTATTCTTAAAATTAAAATATTATTGTAATCTTCTTATCTAAATATTAATCCAAAAATTAAATATTTAATTAATTAATTCAAATTAAATTAAAATCATTACAAAGTTATTCATTATTGTCAAATAAATGTGCTGTCATTTTTGTATTAATTTCCACCAATGTTGAAATATAATAAGTATGTAGAGACTTATATAAAAGAAATCAAATTAGATATTTATAACTGGCTATTCATCTCATTTTAAAGACTACAAATTTCATTATTCCAAATATTAATAATAAAAAATATATATCATATAGAAAGCATATGAAAGACAAAAATGTCATTATCGATTATTCACAATTTCATATGTACGAGAACCACATTAATTTGAATATGAAAACAAATTGTTGATAGGTTAAGCAAGTAAAATTAAAATAATACTTCAACTGTCAAAATAAGATGGATAAGAAATTTTTATACCTTAAATTGGTATGTACCGATTAAATGATCAAATAATTTATATAGCTATAATTTTTAACGTTTTATTTTTTTATATTATAAATATGTAAAGTATTTCATAATATAATTCAATCGGCTCTAATTTAGTATGATTGATCACATGTTTTAATTTTTTAAAATCTAAATTTTTAAATTTTTAAATATAGAATACAAACTTTGTTCCGTCCAAAGGACGGACTTAGAATTTTAGTATAGTTATATAATACTCATGAAAGCATTTATACTAGTAGAGAAAATATGGAAAATATACATCATTAAATGCATCATACATCATTACATGCATGATGCAATGATGTATATCTACCAAACTAACTTTGTAAGTAGTTTGCCAACCCGGTTCTTGGAGGAGATTCGACTTAGGATGGATCTCCAAGTCTGAGTTGGAATGGTTGTCTTGTTCTTAGTGATGCATCTAGTATTTAAAAATAAAATAAAAATCATTTAACCCTGATAATGATCGATCCTAACTTTACCCAAATAATATTTGCACGTGCATTCGCAAACAAATGGGTGACTAGAAACATGTAAAAAAAAAACGAGCAAAAGCTAGATGGGTAACACCCCCACAAAACCATTTTAAACTCAACTTTAATGGTGCAGTGAATAATGATGATGTCTCTTCATTTGGGTTCATCCTTCGAGACCACCAAGGCTCGCCAATTTACATGGACGGTGGACTGCTTGGTCATCATTCTGTCCTAATGATTAAAGTTGTTGCACTTCGATAGAGGATTCTTGAGACTATCCAACGTGGCATTCCCTTCATCTAGATTGAAGGTGAAAAATTGTAGCTTATTAAAGTTGTGCAAGGTGACCAGAGTTGTCCTTGGGACATTGAGCTAGTTCGAACGAATATTTAGAGTTCGCTAGGTCACTTTCAAAGTTAGAGTCTCTCATGTTTTCCGAGAAGTCAATTTCGTTGCGAACTATTTCGTTGGATCGTTTCAATGTGTCTCCTCCCTCCCGATTACCTCCGACCCGGTCCTTGGGACCTCATCCTCAAGATTGCTCTAAGGCAGTTCATTTCTTTTTAGAGTGGATTCCCTAATTCCTTTCCTTATAAAAAAAATTCTTCTTTACATTGCTCATTAGTTAGAGATCTTTGAAGCATGATCCATTTAATTATTTTCTTAATATACTATGTTCTATATTTTTTTATTACGCATATGATTTTTTTATTACGCATATGATTTTTTATGATCATTTTTCTATAATATATTATTAATAACTACAATGGTATAATTGTTGTCACCACATTATGCAACCTCACTTTTTAAAATAATTAATTAAAATAGTTAAGAATAATAAAAATATGAATAATTTCTTGATGATCGATCCGATTAAAATATCATGTACTGATTGAGAAAAAAAATTATATATATGTTGACCTGTAAATAAGCCACCTGTTAAAATAATTGTTTAAGACAAATGAAAAATTACATTATCTTTTCTTTTTTATTTATTTATGTAAAAAAAATTAAAAGATTTTTTATAATACAAATGTAAATTATCTTTTCATTTTATCCATTCATTTATTAGAATTTCGAAATTTTGGATTTTTTTTATAAAAAGAATAAATTTATATTACCTCTAAAAGGTTGATAATTATTTTCTTAAATTATAATTTGATAAAATTTTATATTATCTTTTTATCTTTTTATTTTTTTGTCTATATGAATTATGACACTAGAGATGAAGTTGTTTCCACATAAAAAATTTATTTATTTTTATTATAAATAAATGATGAATATTTAATTTAAATTTAATGTTTTTAATGTGTTTAAAAACTCGAATTTTTTTGTAAAAAAGGAAAAAAATATAAATAAAAGAAGACAATATTTACATTTATATAAATAAAAGAGATAGGCAATTAGTTTTCAATATTTTATGAGATAATGTAACATTTAATAATTTTTATCATAATTTGCATTTTACATAAATAAAAAAGGAAAATAAAATAATAATTAATTTGAATTTTATATCTATTTAATTAATTAAATATTATTTATCCTAATATAGAAATAATAATCTTCTCATTCTACCTATTTAATGACATAATTATTCTATCCTAAAACTCTAATGTTAATTTTATTATTTTCATCTAAATATTTTTTTGAATAGGGCTACCTCAGCCTATATTAAAGGAGTTCATTAATTTAAATAAATATCTTTGTATATCTATTAAGAAATTAACATATCAATAAAAAACACTAAAAATGAATATGGGTCATCCAATTAAAACACTAAAAATGAATATGGGTCATCCAATTAAAAAATTTTAAAAAAAATATTAAAAAAAATTAATTTTTTAAAACCCTTTTTACATATGTAGAATGATATAAATCGAGTATGAACATATGGTTATAAAATATGAACATGCAATACTAATATGTGAACGTATTTATGACTAAGGATCCATTAATGTACACGACGTGTCGAGTGATGCCGGATCTGACAAACAAATGACTAAGGATTCCGATTCAGACCGCAATCGAGCCGCTCCGAGTCCCGAAGGGAAGCATTCCCGCATAAAAAACGATGGGATGGTGCACGCAAGATCCATTCTTTCCAAATTTTCCCTCTTGCAAGCAAGCAGCCTTGAACTTTTTTTTTGAGGGAAATGTCAAATTTAATATGTAATAGATTCCGCCAAGAGAATAATTTCTTGTGGAATATAAACAACAAATAACTGTTCTTGGCCCATAGAAGGACAAAAACGAGCTAAAGTATGTGCGACAACATTTCCTAAGCGATTTACATGATTACAAGTAAATACACTGAAATTAGATGCTAAATTCCTTATTTCATGGAAAATGGCACCAAAATAAGATAAATTAACATGATCAGATTGAAGCCCCAACACCATAGTTTGTGCATCAGATTCTGCAACAAGATTCGTAACACCAATATGGGTAGCCAATTCTAAGCAAAATTACAATGCAGCAGCTTCAGCCAACGCCACAGATCCAGAGACATTCAATCGACGGATATCCGCAACAATTACAAAACCATACGAGTCTCATATAACATCAATAATATGGTGTATGCTAAGAGAACAAGATAACAACAAATCGAAGAGGAGTGCTTGTGCCTTATTTAGCTATGAACAAATTGATGTTATTAATGAACAAATATGCATATAGCAATGAACAAATAGAGGTTACTAGTGAACAAATATGTATCTAGCAATGAACAATTATATGAAAAAGGCAATGAACAAATATACATAAACTAATGAACAAATCGATGTTACTAATGAACAAATATGCACAAACCGATGAACAAATATGCCAAAATCAATGAACAAATATTTTCGTTTTTTATGAACAAAATCACAATGTTGATGAACATATTGCATGCAATTTTGATACACATTTGTTCATTTTTTATGTACAAACAATAGATTTTTTATGCACAAACAATAGTTTATTTATGCACAAAATCTTAGTTTTGATGAACAAAATCATAGTGTTGATGAACAAATTTACATTATTAATGAACAAATCCACAATATTGGTGAACAATCTGGGCGCGCTTCCTATTTTCGTTTTTTTCAAAAATACGCTAATAATTCGCCAATAATTCGCCTGTGCCATTTTTCCCCTTTTTAAGTGAAATGATCAGCGCCTTTAATTTTTCTTCATCCAACGGCTCTTGTTCTTTCTTATTTTGCAACTGGGCGCCCATTCGCACTTGAACTGGACTCTTATCATGCTATGTTGTAAGGAAATATAATTTGATTATAAAATCTGTTGTTCTATCCTATGCCCTAAGAATGTGGAAACTAAAACCCTACTTAGAAAAACATAAATCCTTTTAAAACTTAATTAAAAAATTAATATAAAATTATCACTTATCTTTCTAAAATCGGTATAAAATTTCTAAATTAAAAAGCCCCACGTATTTGGTGGTTTCATTTTTCATATATGCGTTTTGGATCCTGTGAATATTGTGTAATACGGAGAAATTTGTCATCTTTCCTAATAACTGCTTGATGGACTACGGAGAACTCCAAATTCTCATCCGCAAAGATACTTTAGGACATCTAAAAATTCTCATCCGCAAAGATACTTTCGTGGTCGCGAAAATTTTATGAATCAAAATCCACCATAGTATTATATCTTCATGACTACGCTTGTGATTGATAATATATTAGAGAATACGCTAAATATTTTTGTATGTCATTTCAACCAAGATCGAAATTATTTGATTATTTTAAACATAAAAATTCTTAAAGATATGTTATGATCAAGTATTTACCAAGATAATAATGTTATTTATCTTTTAAACGAATGTTGTCACATCTCATCACTTTAGGATTTCGAAAGAAAAAAATAATTATGAGCGTATGCTAAATTTTCTGAAGTTAAAAAGTGGTTATATGTGAACAACTCTTGTAATAATGCATGTGTATAAAAATATGTGAACAGAATGTAAAATGTCTAGCGTTGTGTTTTTGGCAAAAAAAAAACGAAAAAATAAAAAAGATTTTATATTTTTTTGTCAAATTTTTTAACCCTTTTTAACGTCGATGATTTAATTGAATATGAACAAGTGACCATAAGACATGAACAAACAGTACTAATATGTGAATACACTTGCAATATATGTGAACGTATTATAAAATCTCTTAATGTTAAGGTGATAATATGTGAAAGTGTGAACATGTGCATAAAATATATCAACGTAATGTAAAAAGCCAAATGTCGTGATTTGGGCAAAAACAAGCGGACATATTTTTTTAATTTTCTAATTTTTTTTTTGTTAAAATTACCATTTTGTCCTTATTTTTTATAATCTCGGTCATCCATTATTTAAATCCAAGAGTTCTCATTTATTTCTAATTTTCGTAATAATCCTCATATGACATATCCATATGAATGAACCTAACAATCTATATACAACATACTATAATAAATAATATGAAACAACTACCCGTACATAGTACAAATAATTAATAAGCTATTCACATATTATCCCTCCTAGTTAATAACCCGTACTCAACATACTATAATAATACATCATAAGAAATCTAATTTAGAAAATAAAAAATAGGAAATTAATTAAACAACAAAAATTAATAAGCTAATTAGGTGATTATTAATGAGGGTGTGAACATTATTAACTAGGAGGGCTAACCCGTCCGTTGGACGAGACAAGATTTATATCATGTGTTTGTTATTTTCTTAAATGTTTGGACTTTTAGATATCATAACATGTGATGTGATTAAGCATATTAATTATTTTTGTTATGAAATGTTATAATTGATTGTATAAAAAAAACAAAATAAAATATTAAAATATGTACATATATAAATTATTTAATCAGTTAATCAGTGCATACTAATTTAAGATACATGAATTCTTTCACATCCTAATTTGACAATCCAAGAATTAATTTCATTTCATACTTAAAGTATTGCCAATTTTAGGTTATTTTTTAACTATTTTTAAGATTTAGATTAATGAGATTCTTATGCATAAAAAATTGTGGATAATCGATAATAATATTGTATGTTTCATTTACTTTCTAAAACATAATTATTGTTCATTATTTTATTTTATTTTGAAATAAGGAAATTTGAATCACTTAAAAATGAATAGGCAATTGTAAGTATTTATTTAATTTTCTTCAAATTTTTTTTTACAAATTAGTTACAATTTAATATTGGTAGAATTATTAAGAGGATGGAGCATTTATTGGACATAGATGGACAACTTTTATAGTTGTTAAGATAAGATAGCAAAACTATCGATTTCACACGCGCTAAAAACGAGCAGCTCTTCCTTCCTCGCTCGCCATTGATTTCACAATCTTGTTGTCATTGATTTTGCCATTGAAAGTTGTCGATTGCTCGTTGATTTTATTCTTGTTGTCATCGCGAATGTTTGCTCATTTTTTTCGCGGCCGATTCCTTGATCTTGTCATCGCGAACGAGCCTGTTATCACCGAGGCAAATTTCGCCATTCAAAGTCGTCGATTGCTCGTCGAATTCATTCCAGTTATCAACGCGAACGATTGTTCGTTGTTTTCGCGATCGAATCCTCGATCTTGTCATCGCGAACGAGCCTGTTATCACTGAGGCAAGTTTCTCACACACTGTAATCATCATATTTCACGAGATTATATCCAGATATGCAACCAACATTTAATTTTTATATTATATTTGTCGTCGACAAATTGTGATCAACAAGTTTATGCAACGACAATTCAATAAATCCGTTTTTGTAAAAAAATCTCCGATTTGATGATAGGAGACAAATAATAATAGTTGAATGTTATGGTATGTGGCATGACAATATATGAATGTTATGGTATGTTTGACGATATATTATGGAAGATGATGTTAGTTGATAGACTAAATTTGATGAAAAATAATGATAAATGATTGAAGTTGATGTCTCTAATTGATGACAATTGATGGTTGATGATGACAGTCAATGTCTCCAATTGTTGTCAATTGATAGGCTTAATATCATGTTTGATGACAAATGATGATACATGATTGAAGTTGAGGTCTTCAATTGATGACAATTGATGATAGTTGATGTTTGATGATGACAGTCAATGTCTCTAATTGTTGTCAATTAATAGGCTTAATATCATGTTTGATGACAAAATGATGATAGATGATTGAAGTTGATGTCTCTAGTTGATGACAGTTGATGTTTGATGATCAATGTCTCCAATTGTTGTCAATTGATAGGCTTAATACCATGTTTGATGACAATTGATGATAGATGAATCTAAATACTGACTAATTATGACCTCAATAGCATGTTTAGTGATGATAGTCAATGACTCTTATGCAAAGTGACATATTGATATTTTTTAATACGATGATAGTGATGTCAAGTTTTTTGAAGATGATTGACATGTTTATTTGATATCAATGATATACGGCAAATGGATATCAAACTTCTAATAGTCTGTGTTGGAGGAGAATGGAAGATAAACAATGGTGAATGTCTTTTTCTTGGTGATGTAAATTCAAAAGCCTTTGTGTTGAAGGAACACTAGACGACCTAAAGGAGAAGATTGTGGCAAGGTTCAAAATGAACTTACAACCATCAGAAATCAATCTATCACACTTATTGATGCGACCTTGCCTAGGCTTGGACCCGATCACAGCCAGCCCGAGACTCCCTAGGCCAACGACTTAGTCATATTTTATGTATTTCCCTATTTTAGCATATTTCCATTTATGTCTTTCTAAATTTAGTTGTTGCTATTTTTAGTATTACTATTTATGTTTTATGGGCTTTTGGACGTTGGACCTTGCTTGCATGCAAACCCTAATCCATTAAGCCTTGTTGCTTGTTAGGGTTTTGAGAGCCTCCTCTTTATAAGGAGCTCTTGAGCTCATTTGTTATTTATGCAATTAATAGACCAGATTCATAAGTCGAGGGACTCTCATTAGATTTGGTCTTGCGTTGCCCCATTGTTCGGTTACACTTCAAAGCTCTCAAACACACGTTATTGGTTACTTGTTCGAGCCAATCCAAAGTTGGTTTCGAACCCTAGGGATCTATCTCGTGGATTTCTCATCATCAAAGTCTTCTGCTACACCTCGTTCAAGACCCACTACACGTTCCAATGAAAGATCCGAGGCATCCTTCGAACAAGTTCGCATCACCTACATCCATCAAAAAAGGTGCCAAATCCTTTCACAGTTGAGACAGATGAAGATCTCAAATCATCTACCAAATTGCAACACACGTCAAGTTGCTTGGGGTTTGCCTATCTATGTTACAATACATAGAAGAAGGAAAGGAAAAGAGCTTGCTACTAAGAAGATGCAATTGTCATCAAGTGTCAACATCAGCTACCAACCACTAGAAATTTGTGATGTGCGTGAAACTGCAATGGTCTCTGATGATGATGAAGCGGTTGATCATCCACCAGATAGTCAGTTTGTTCAAGTAGGGAAAATGTTTGGAACAAAGGAAGAGATTAAGACTGTATAACCTAGCAATGAAGGAGAGCTATGGCTTCAAAGTGCACAGATCAAGGCAAGATTACAACTCTCTAAAATGTTTACATGAGGAATGCTAATGGAAATTGGTGGCAACAATACTGAAAGGATTTTTGAGGTAAAGAAATTCAATGAAAACCATACATGCCCATTCGAAGTGAGATGTACAAGGCATATTCAACCGCCATATCAAATTATAGCATAGAAAATAAAATTAAGGTATGTTTGCATTTTGTAATCATTGTCATCCATGTCATCATTGAAACACATCGTTGACATCATAGGTTTGATGGTGTTAAGAAGGGGCCAAACCCAAGTATGATCATTAATGATATGAGAAATGATTACATGCAACATGGTAGCTTTTGGAAAGCTTGGAAGACACAAGAATGGGGACAAGTGTTAAAAAGAGGAACAACAGAAGAAATCTATGAGATGCTCCCATCATATTATCACATGATCAAAAGATCAAACCAAGGCACTTACACATTCCTCGAAGTTGAAAGTCATGACAAATTCAAGTATGTAAAAGTCCTCATGATTTTTGTTGTGTGTTTGGTCTACAACGGTGGAGAATTAAGACGTTGATGCAAGTCTATGGTAGTCTAGTTTTTCATTGTTGATTTGAGTGAAACACATACCTTTAAACTCTTGAGTGAGAGTGCAAACACATTACCTTGGTGAGGTCTGGAATAGATGAATTCCCTATGCTCTTTGCTTTATTCAATTGCATGCTAGGATGTCTTGATCAAGTTATAGTTATATGTTGACTTGCTCTATGGATTATGAGATGAATGCATGGATTGCAATATTGTGGTGTGACTTTGATCTACTTCTTGCTTTTGGACAATTAAGATTTAAGCATGGGGGAAATTGATAGCTTGCATATAGGTAGTGTTTAGGATGCATGTTTTTGTTTCTTTTGCGTTGTTTTTAGGTAGTTTTAGTTAGTTTCTTTAGTGTCTTAGAGTGTCTATGAAGTTTGGTTTTTTGCACTTGTTCTATGTTGTTTTACATGTCTTAAAGTGAACAAGTGTGAAAGGAATGGAAACCGAGAAAGAACGCTTGAATTCGGGCCATCCATTGGAGTTGTTGGTTCGACACCTCTGCCTTGTAAGGGCTTGTTCGGGGGCTATAGTCGTTTGTGAAGTTGAATTTGTTATCATTGTAAAGATAATTCAAAGATCTACAATTCATGTTTTTACTTAGAGTCCAAATTCAAACTAGAAGGGAGTCAAAACAGCCTCCGAAGTGTCACTTGAATTCTGAACCGAGTTCCAAGTGGCGCCCGCCACCTGGCCAACGACACCCGCCGCCCCTGAAAGCCGCGGAGATCTTTATTTGTCATGTGTTATATTTTGATTGGCTTATTCTCTATCAGTTTTATTATGAGATTTATGTATTTTTGGATATACTTTTAGACCTAGCTTTATATATATTAGGGTTATGAGAGTTGCACCTCTCATTTATCTATTATCATTATTCTCTTTTAGACTTTTTAGTTTTTTTCGCTTTCATGGAGAACTATGGCTTAGTTAGACAGTTTGAAGCATTGTTTGACTTTCAGTTGTGAGATTTCTATTTTTCATCTATTGCATGGGATTATTTTATTCTCTTTATTGAATTGTATGTGTGATTAGTTTCAACAATTTCTAGGATTGTTGTTATTTAATCTCTATTGCTAGATCTAGAGAAATTACTCGTTGAGTTTCTCTATTTCATAGTAGCAAACTGCATTTTACTAGTATCTGGTTGTGCTAGTCTATTGCAGAAGAGAGTTGAATTGCATTCTAGGATAAAAGCTGGTTGTTTTATGCTAGAATTGTATCCTGCCTATATTACTATTCTTAATGCTACTTTTGAATTGAATGTTGATGGTTTCAGGGTTATTTAATTAGTTAGAATATATAGTATCTGGTTATGCTATTAATTATATTTGAAAAAGAATTGGAATTCCATGTGCATGCGATATTGAGTGAAATCTATGATCAACTTGTCATACGAATGTGGATCTCTGTTTGACTAAGTGTTTTCTTAATTTGATAAAAACTCCAACTTTAATTGCTTTACTAGTTTTTGCATGCTTGATACTTACTTTAATTTACCAACCTCTTTTTGTTATTTAATTTGACATTAAATTCATACAAAAACAATCTACCTCCCTGCAGATTCGACCCCTCCTTCCCTAAGAATACAATATTTAGGTTTATTGGGACTCTTTTGCATAGCCGTGATTTACACAACCATTTCACCGCTATCAAATTGGTGTCTTTTCTGGGGAGGCAATAATTGTCTTATTTTGTGATTTTTGTGCCAATTTTGGTGTGAACCTATCTTATGGTTCACATTCGTGCTACTAATAATTCAAATCTTTTGTTTGATCCAGAAATTGCACGGACTCTATTTAGAACTCGTCGAGCTGTGCATGCATTATTACAAGAGTTTGAATCAATGGGTGATCAGCGTGTTACTCTTGAGAGCTTGACAGCTCCTAATCTAAATCAGCCTACACATGGAGTGCGATTCCCAGTCCTTAGTGATGGGTGAAATTTGAGCTCAAGACAGGAGTAGTCCATCTACTCCCAAAATTCAACGGAACTCCACTTGAGGATCCAATTCAATATCTTGATGAGTTCTTTGATGTCTGCAACATCATGTGTCCCTCTGATACTATTGAAGAACAAATGAGGTTGAGAGCGTTTTCCTTTTCTCTGAAGGAATCCACTAAAGACTGGTATCATACTCTACCTCCTAGAAGTGTTACTACTTGGGTGAACTTGAAGAAGTTGTTTCTTGACAAATACTTCCATGCAATCAAGTCTAATCAACTCAAGAAGCAGATCTGTAACATAGATCAATTCCCCAACGAGTTGCTCTATGAATATTTTGAGCGCTTCAAGAAGTTGGTAAAGAGTTGTCCCTACCATGGTTATGATAATCACGATCTCATACTCTATCTCCATGGTGGACTCCGTGAGGATGACATGCGATTGGTCAATTCCTTTTGTGGTGGAAGCATTATGAAGAGAACCTAGGAAGAGGCTCTAGACATCTTTTCCACGCTGGCTGGTGATTCTAGGCAATATAATGGAAGAGGTTCTAAAAACTTGTCAGCCGCCAACTCTCATTCAAAAATTGATCAAGCTAACTTTGATGTGCTGAAAGAAGAAGTGAGGCAGTTGAAGCTGAATGGTACTGCTCAACAGGATAAGGCATGTGAAATCTGTCATGATGCCTTTCATCCTACTGATTCATGTCCTACACAACAAGTAGAGGTGAATGCAGTTGAAGTGTATCAAATGAAGCCAAGATATGATCCTTATTCGAACAACTACAACCCTGGCATGAAAGATCATCATAAATTCAGGTGGAAAGAGCCAAAGTCAAGTCAACAACATGATCATTTTCAACGAGCTAAACCATACATGCTAAGGCCTCAAGGATAGAATCCTAATGCATCTCCTTCTATGGAGAACATGATGAAGATGCTGATGCAAAATAATCTAAGTCTTATAGAAAATGTGTCTAAGTTGACCAAGAGTCAAGAGTAATTCCAAGCAACTACATAAGAAAGCATCCACAACTTGGAAAGAGAAATGAGTCAAATATCTAAAGTAGTGAGCAAACTAGAAGCAAGAGATTCGGGTAAGCTCCCCTCTCAAACCAAAGTCAACCCGAATATTCGGAATGTCAGTGCCATAATGTTAAGGAGTGGAAAGCATATTGAGGACAAAAAGAACAAAGAAACTAATGATGAAGACGACGGCAACCGCCGCCACCACGGAGGCACCCGCTGCCAAAACGAGCTTGGCTACGACAAATTAGAAAAAATAAGCGGCGACCAAAAATTAAATGGCGGCGACCGCAGCAAAAATAGCGGTTCTCGCTGCCCATCTGGAGGCGACCGCCGCGACGGTGATGACCCGCCGCCTCAATTTTCCGAAAATAGCGGCGACCGCCGCCCCATGGAGGCACCCGCCGCCTCTCAGATGCTGATTTTTCCCTTCCAAAATTGCTCACAAACCATCTGATGGCCGGATCGATGGTGTAGATGATGATGCAAAGGGATCTCCAAGAGAACCCGAAAATCCATTCACTTGGTTCGTGGAATGATCCAGTGGCTGAATTTCGTCTGGGATAAAAAGGGTAGATCTCCCTCGTCTAGACTCAGAATCGGGTGATTCTAAAGCCCAGAGTTAGATCTTTGAGTCTAGTTTATTCCTTTAAAATTTCAGATCCATATGAGATGTAATTTAGAAGTTATTGTGAATATACGGTCTTGGTGCAGAATTCCACCGAGATGGAGATGGAACGATTGGAAGTGGATTGATGGATTGTTGGATATGGATGTTGAATCTTGGATATTACGCACCAAGATCAACAAAATAGGTTGAAAGAGCGTCGGATATGACTCACCAACGATCAAACAACGAGATTGAACGAAAAACAAAACAAAGAACTTAGACTAAAAACAAGTAAAAAGAGAGCAATTTCACCGTTCAAGTCTAAGGGCAAAGTGGAGGCTTGGAACGAAATTATAACCTAGGTTTCACACTTCACCTAATCAGCCACAAACCTTAGAGAAATTACAAAAAAACACCCCATAAAACCAAGAACAAATTGATTGTCCTTAACCGGAAAATAGTCACTTGTCGGGCTACTAGTTAAAACGGAACTCTAACTTTCACCTTTGGTAACCAAAGTCCAACTTATGAGCCATGATCTCCTCCTTGATATTGTCAAGCATTTCCCTAGCATGTGCTCAGTGATGCGCCCAAGATAGGGCGTGGTACCTTGACTTGGCTTTTTAGCGCCTCAGACACCGGCCTTGGTTACTTGTCCAAGGGAAGACTCCCCTTTGTCGTGCAAATTGGACTTGTCATTAGGGACGGAATCTTCACTCAAGTAATGGGGCAAAGTTCCATCAAAAATGCCCGAAGAAGTGACACCATCCCTCAAAAGTAAAGGCGCGCCAAGGTCAAAAACTAGCGTGTGCAATAGTACCCCATTAGGCACGGTACTGAGCGTCGCACCCTCGGCAGGAACCTCGACACTGAGGATGTTACTCAGTAGGGCTATGATAGACGGTGTGGTAGATGAACTCACATCACCATCTGTAGATGCCTCAGATGTTGAGAAGGCTTCTGAAACTCCTGTTTTTCCTGAATGGAAACCCATTGCTCCTTTTCTGTTTGCATTGAAGTGTACAGAACCACTTAAGCATGACAAGAAAATGTTTGAGATGTATAGAAATGTGGAGGTCAACATTCCTCTACTCAATTTGATTAAATCAGTTCCTCGTTATGCTAAGTTCTTGAAGCAGATGTGCACTACAAAGAAGATTCAGGACATGAATAGCAAGAAAAAGGTCAAGGTGAGCGAGCATGTTTTTGCAATCTTCCAAAAGCGCTTACCTAAGAAATGTGGAGATCCAGGTATGTTCACTATCCCTATAACTGGAGGTACTAAACTTGACAAGGTTATGTTAGATTTGGGTGCTTCCATTAATGTTATACCTTCCTCTCTTTATGATTCTTTGAAACTTGAACCCATGAAGTCAACTAATACTTCTATTCAGTTAGCCGATAAGTCCACTGTGCGTCCTATAGGAATGGTGGAGGATGTTTTGGTTATGGTTGGTAATCTTACTTTCCTGCTGATTTTTATGTGCTTAATATGGAACATGATAATCATGCAATCCCTATTCTGTTAGGGAGACCCTTCTTGAAAACCGCCAATACCAAAATAAATGTGACTACTGGTTCTTTGACTATGGAATTTGATGGCCAAACTATTAATCATAATATCTATAAAGCCATGAAATATCCATCTAATAATCATTATGTGCTATTGATGTGTTTGAGCCTGTTGTGAAAAATATTCTTATTGGAAACCACCTAGATGATATGAAATTTCTTGTTGATTCTAGTTTGGATTTCACTTTATCACCTAATATGCAGGACACTGTTAATAAGTTGGATGCTTACTATAAGCTTCCTCCTGAATTATTGGGACAAGCTCCTTTACCACTTACCTTACATAGCAAGGAGCTTTTATCTTCTATTATGCAGGCACGGGTAGTTGAGTTGAAGAAACCTCCAGAGCACATAGGGCAACCCCCTCCACCACCCTTGCAACCTTCTCCGTGGCCACCACCGTTCCCTAATCTAAATCAGTAGTTGCATTCATGTAGCTGCATTCGTTAGGCATGTTTGCTTTATGTTTTGCATTGACTAAAGTCTTGGAAAATGAAAAAAATCAGAAAAATTGAAAAGAAAAAAAATAATGCATTTTAGGTTCTTATTTCCCCATTGTGTAAGACCTCTTGTGTTTCTAAGTTAGGTATGGATTCTAACTCATGACTTGCTTGAAATGTTGAAGATTCTATGAAATGAGCATGATCTTTGATTATATACTTTGATTATAGGATTGAGCATGTAGACGAGCTTGAGCTTTAGATATATTTTGAAGTTCTAGACAATTAACCTTGTGTGATTGTTTTTGGCCTTTTTATTGTTTATTTGTTCTTTATTTCTTGAGTGTACCACTTTGAATTACTATCTCTAGAACTTGCGTTATGACTCTTTTCAAGGTTGCTTTACTTGACTTTAATGCATGACATTAATAAGATTGAGGCATGTTTCTTATTAGTCTATTATTTCTCTTCCTACCTTTACAAGATCCATGTTTTTGACACCCCATTTCTTTTGAACTTTAAATCCTATTTTGATAGCTCCACAAAATAATTCCTAGCCTATATAAGTTTGACCCATCTGGGAGTTAGGACTTTAGGTGGGTTTGTTTTTGTGGTGGAGTGATCAAAGGACCATAGGGGAATGATAGCGATCAAAGGACCATGAAGAATACTCTTGCAAAGAAGGTGTCTAAGAGGTCAATACCAAGACCTTTTCTAATGTCTCGGGTATTCAAATTCAAGAATAACTTCAAGGACTTGATCTTATTGGTTGAAGATATTCATCAATGGCGCCCAAGACCACCAAGGAAGAGGATGAAGTCATAAAAGTTCGGAAAGTTAAGAAGCCCGTCAAATTAAAAACAGTGCTCAGTAAAATGGTCATAACTTGGGCTAGAAAATTGATCTCAAGTCTGTTCAAATTGTTTTGGATAGATAATTAAAAGATCTACAACTTTTTAGTTTATGTCGAATGCAGAATCCAACAGAAAAGAGGCAAAAATTGCGATTTACTGAGAGTTGTTCAAGTCTTACGGGAATCTTATCTTTAGTTTTAATTCTATCTTTAGCTAGATATTATATTTATGCATAATTTTAGTCATAGGCTTATGTTAGTTGGCTGAAATATCTCTCTCTTTAATTCATGTTATCTTTAAGTTTATTAGATAGTTTTCTTATCCCTTAAGTCAAATTAGTTATCTATTTGATTTAATAAGGATAAGGAGATTTAGATAGATGCTTTTAATTATTTTATTATATGTTGGGAAGCAAGACATGGGCCAAATCTATCTATTAGGGCCGGCCATGTAGTGCCTTGCTCTCCAAGTAAGACTCTTTTGTATTCTCTATTTATACTTTGGTTTTTCATTAATAAAAATCAGCTTGAGAGAGATTAAACCCATATTGGTTTAATCTATCTCTTGGGCCCAAAAACACACACGAGTTCTGACTTGCAATTGCTACAATTCGATCGATCATCCTCATCAATCTCTCGTCTCTTTGTTATTTCGTTCAAATCAGATTTGTGTTGATAAGTGTTCAATTAGTTTAGTTCTAAATTGATTGTTAAAGATCAATACTAGTTCAACTACTGAATTTAGCGTTAGAGCCAATTCAGTTGAACTATCTATTTGGATTTCATATCAATATTGAATCAATCAGTTCTTCATCGTTTCAATCAGTTTTGGTTACTTAAGCCACAAGCAATTAACTTTGAGAGCAATTTCAGGTTTGAAACAAGATTACAAGGCAAGATCAGGATCCTGTTGGGTTAACTACAAGATTTCTAAGGAGTAATCCGAGGCAATCACGTATCAGGGAAGTTGAAAAAGGAGGTGGAAAAGAGGAAATACAACTCTAGTGTGCAAAAGTGAGAAAAAAATGAAGATGAAGAATAAGTTGAAAAAAAAAGTATTGAAAGAAAAAAAAAATTGAGCTTTAAAGATAGTAGTCTTTATAAGATGAGAAAAGAGTTGAAAAAGAGGCAAAAGTGTTACAAAAGAAGAAAAAGAGCTTAAATGAATGTATGGTTCGGAGTTGTAAGAAGGAGTTGTAAGTATTCAGAAGTGAAAAGTGTTGGGTTTGGGTTTAATTAGTTCTTTGTCCCGGATTTAGCACCACAAGATCAAATATGATCCCTTCCAAATTTCTCTTTACCTTGGCCCCATTACAATCCTTGAAAAGTCCTCATGATTTTTGTTGTGTGTTTGGTCTACAACGGTGGAGAATTAGGACGGTGATGCAAGCCTATGGTAGTCTAGTTTTTCATTGTACATTTGGGTAAAACACATACCTTTAAACACTTGAGTGAGAGTGCAAACACATTACCTTGGTGAGGTCTGGAATAGATGAATTCTCTATGCTCTTTGCTTTACTCAATTGCATGCTAGGATGTCTTGATCAAGTTATAGCTATATGTTGACTTGCTCTATGGATTATGAGATGAATGCATGGATTGCAATGTTGTGGTGTGACTTTGAACTACTTCTTGCTTGAAGACAAGCAAGGTTTAAGCATGGGGGAATTTGATAGCTTGCATATAGGTAGTGTTTAGGATGCACGTTTTCGTTTCTTTTGCGTTGTTTTTAGGTAGTTTTAGTTAGTTTCTTTAGTGCCTTACAGTGTCTAGGAATTTTGGGTTTTTGCACTTGTTCTATTTTGTTTTACAAGTCTTAAAGTAAACAAGTGTGAAAAGAATGGAAACCGGGAAAGAACGCTTGAATTCGGGCCATCCATTGGAGTTGTTGGTTCGACATCTCTGTCTTGTAAGGGCTCGTTCGGGAGTTATAGTCGTCTGATGATGTTGAATTTTTTTATCATTGGAAATTTAATTCAAAGATCTAACATTCAATGTTTACTTAGAGTCCAAATTCCAACTAGAAGGGAGTCAAAACAACCTCCGAAGTGTCACATGAATTCTGAACCGAGTTCCAGGCGCCGCCCGCCGCCCCTGACAACCGCGGAGATCTTTATTTGCCACGTGTTATATTTTGATTGGCTTATTCTCTATCAGTTTTATTCCGAGATTTATGTATTTTTGGATATACTTTTAGACCTACCTTTATATATTAGATTTATGAGAGTTGCACCTCTCATCTAACTATGGCTTAGTTGGACAGTTTGAAGCATTGTTTGAATTTCGGTTGTCAGATTTCAACTCTTCATCTATTACATGGGATTATTTTATTCTCTTTATTGAATTGTTTATGTGATTAGTTTCAACAATTTCTAGGGTTGTTATTTAATCTCTACTGCTAGATCTAGAAAAATTACTGGTTGAGTTTCTCTATTTCATAGTAGCAAACTACATTGTACTAGTATCTGATTGTGCTAGTCTATTACAGAAGAAAGTTGAATTGCATTCTAGGATAAAAGCTGGTTGTTTTATGCTAGAATTGTATCTTGCCTATATTACTATTCTTAATGCTACTTTTGAATTGAATCTTGATGGTTTCAGGATTATTCAATTAGTTAGAATTGATAGTATTTGGTTGTGTTATTAATTATATTTGAAAAGGAATTGGAATTCCATGTGCATGCGATATTGAGTGAAATCTATGATCAACTTGTCATACGAATGTGGATCTCTGTTTGACTAAGTGTTTTCCTAATTTGATAAAAAAAACTCCAGATTTAATTGCTTTACTAGTTTTTACATGCTTGATACTTAGTTTAATTTACAAACCCCTTTTTGTTATTTAATTTGACATTAAATTTATATAAAAACAATCTACCACCTCGCGGATTCGACCACTACTTCCCTAAGACTATAGTCTTTAGGTTTACTAAAGTGCTAACCCCGTCCGTTGGACGGGGAAAAAGTTATAATTTATGTTTATTATTATTTCAAATGTTTAATTTTTTGGAAATTATAACATACTCTCTTCCTTTAGTTCTATTTGTCCTTTTAAACTTCATTTTCTGTTTAGTTCTATTTGTTATTTTATGTATTTTGTCCAAAATTTTCTGATATTATCCGTTGTATTTAGCCAATCAAAAGCAAAACACATTTAAATGCACCATTCAACTTTTTCCAATATGAATTTAATAGGGGCAATTTGGTAAGAATAAAACATGTCTTAATATTTGTGCATTAACCTATAAGGACAAATAGAACTAAACGGAGGGAGTATGATTAAGTGTACTAAATTAGAGTTTACTGAATTACTTTATGAAATATTATAACTAATTAGTAATCATACAATTAAAAAAAATAAAATGTTGCAAATCATACATAAATAAACTACTCCCTCTATTTCTCAAAAGTTGTTCTTTTAGCAGACTACACAATATTAAGGAATGATTTTTTTACCCAAATTACCCCTACATTCTGAAAAAATGTGTACTCTTACCCTCACCTAGAAAATTGTTTAGAGTAATTATTACTCCTATAAAGTAGGGATAAATTTGGAAAAAGGTGGACAAAATATTAAAAGGACATGTTTTTATGAAAAATGAAAAATGGGCTAAAAAGACATGTTTCAAGAAACGGAGGGAGTATTTGATTATTTAATCGGTGTACGTACACTCCATAGTAATTCAAGATATAATAAATTTCTTTTCCATTTAAATTTGGTTGGAAGTTTAAGTATTATTTTGATTTTATTTGCTTAATCTACTTCCATTGGTTTTGCGGGTTTATTTTTTATAATTATTTTCAAATTCAAATTAAATGTGATTCTCGTACATATAAAATTGTGAATACCAATAGCCAACAATAATACTTTTTCTTTTTTAGGAAAATGATATTATGTTTTTATATCACACATATTGTTTATTATATATTTTTTTCTAAAAGAAGAATCTCAATTTTTTCAAAGAAGATAAATAGTCAACTTTAAATATTGTCTTTCAAATAAATTTTTAAATACTTATTGTATTTTAATATTGAGAAAAATAAACATAAATGTGAAGCATTTATTTGACTTGAGAGGGATAACTTTATATGTTGTATAGAAGATAGGAGATTGAGACTCTCTTGCATAGCCGTGATTTGCACGACCATTTCACCGCTATCAATTGGCATGAGGCAATGGAAAGGAGTTTGCATTTATGGTCCGAATATCATTCGTAGGCAGATTGTTAGAGGATAAGAAGATTCAGATTATAAAGGATATATTAAGATCTCGTGCGTTGAATTGATGATGTAAATGGTCTGATTAATTACTTGGAAATTGGCAGAGCCTAGTTATCATACTTGTTGGTAATCCTTGATACAAATGGCACTATATGGGGTTTTGTAGGGCCACAAGTATAGAATATCATTGTAGTGGAATGACCTATGTGATTTGAGAGAGAAAGTGGTTAAGAATCAAGATCGCATGATACTTGCACATAATTCTTAGAAATCTCATGCAGATATTAAAATGTGAGGCAGGAGCACATGTGTAGTAAAAAGGAGTTGCCTACTCGTGAAGTTAAAAGGTTTGGGGTGAAAGGGAAGTTGAGTCTTAAATACATCGAGCCATTTGAGATTTTCAAAAAGGTAAGTGAAGGGGAGGCCTACAAGCTAGCATTGTCACCAACCTTGAATTAAAGCAATTGAGGGACACTATGATTAGAGCTATGTGAGATCTAAAACTTCACATAAGTTTTGTGAGAGAATAATGTATATTTAAATACCTCTGCAGGTGTAAGATAATTTTTCTATTAAGATGAAACATTTTTGTTGAATAAATCCACAATGTATATTGTTTTTTAATAAGAGATCACGGCCATATACTAAACAAAATATATTTTTTAATTTAATTTAATCTAAATTAAACTAAACTAGTACAAATACAATGAACATGAAAAAACACAGACTTTTGCTATGATAAAACTATATTTTCAATTATTAGTGTTGACTTCTGGCGTTCTTTATGCCGTTTGAAAAAAATGAAGCATCTTTTAGAAATCTGAATTGGATTGATAATAATAATAATTACTTGAGTGCTCCTCCAAATCTCACGATCACTCCTCCAAATCTCACGATCAGCATCTCGCCCTCGGCTTTGGTTCATGCTCAGAGGGAGCTAGAGCGATAGCGGAATAGAGGGAGGGACTGAGGGAGTACGTTCAAAACTCGTTTTAACCGCCTTGAAAATTGCTGACCTGTGGAGAATCTTATAGTGGACGATTTTTCGCTTAGTTTTCGTTTTTGATTGCGATTGCAATTGGTCGCGGCGGCGGCTTCTGTCGATTTTATTCTGTTTTTCTCTTCACCTGGACATGAAAATTTGTTGACCTGTGGAGAATCCTATAAAGGGTGTTCTTCTCCCTTGATCAATATTTTTGCTAATCGGATTTCAACCGTATGGGATTCAGAATAGCACTCGTTTGAGTGAAATCTGCTTACATTCTTGTCGACCTACTAAACCTCAAATTCTGGGACCCTAATTTTTGGATTCTGGGGTTTTGACTTCGTTTCAACTGTTTTGTTTGAGATTGTACATTTGCTGAAGAAAAGTGTCTAAACTCCAATAGCTCAAAACAATGGCTTCTCCTACTGATGAGAGTGAGAACAGAGGGAGTATGTGGGATTTGGATCGAAAGCTTGACCAGCCTATGGATGAGGAGGCAGGAAGGCTGAAAAATGCTTTCAGAGAAAAGGTAAAACATCGGAGTATTATTTTTTGCTAATTTTCTCTTTTAATTTTTTTTATATCTTTCTATATTCATTAGTTAAGTACATTAGGTTTCATCTATATATACATATACAGCTGAATTGGAGATAATCTAGCTCTAGCATTCCTGTATGGTCAATTTCCAAACACTTTCTCATTCTGTCTGTTTATGTTGTTATTACAACAATAGAAAGGAGTTTCTCATGGCATGTTGCTGATTTTAAAAGCTTTATCTAAATTTATTTCTCTACTTGGCTATGCTACAATTGGAATTTGACTACAGATGCTCACAGAATATGGATAGGATTTTAAGTTACTCGATGGAGTTTTTTAAACAGATAAATACGGTGTTCTCCAGCATTTAAGAAGAATAAATAACTAGTTACACTAGAAGGGTTGTCAAAGTGTCTTTTCCTTTTAGGCTTTTAAGGCTTAATTACTTTTTGGATTTGTTACAGAAATTTTCAGTCTTGTTTTTGCTGAGATTAGCATTCCAGAGTCTTGGAGTCGTCTATGGAGATCTGGGTACGTCTCCTTTGTACGTCTTTTACAATACATTTCCTCATGGGATAGAAGAGAAAGAAGATGTGATTGGAGCACTTTCCTTGATAATTTACTCTCTCACTCTTGTGCCACTTTTGAAGTATGTCTTCATTGTATGCAGAGCAAATGACAATGGTCAAGGTAACTCCTATCAACTTCTTTCAAAATCAGCTTTCTATCATAGTTCTATTAGTTAGCTCCTATTATCAGGGCTTTCCTCTTGTAAAAACAGATTCTTCCTATTCTTTATATTTATATTTTTTGTGCATTCAACTGTCTTAACTCTCCCCTTAATTGAATCAGACGCAAATCTAACCCACTACAAATAAAACTGAATGAGATTTATGAAAGTGGTTCAAGATTTTTGAAACTTGACAACACAAGTTTGGATAGCTTCATATAATCTTCCCTGCCAGGTTCAGGTCATGTGAAATTTTGACCAAGATTTAATGCTGTGTTAAGAGTTAAGGCATAAGCATGTTGTGACTAAAACGTTTGTTTATATGGAAACTTGGGACTTTGGGAATATGATGTTGAACAGACAACTAAGAAAAGTGAAACACTGTCCAGTTTTTTCAAGAATAAAGGCAGATCAGATCTATATATGCATATCTACGTGATGATTTTTTGTTCTCATTGATTAATGGACTACTTGATGTCTTTCATTTGAAGTATTATATTTTTAGGATAAGCATAAGATCTATATATTCTAGGATTTAAAAAATGTAATTACTGTAAGATGCATGAATTTCATGGGGCATTATTTTCATAAATTCTAGTTGTAAGGTCTCACAATCTTCAGATTTCGAACTGGGTAATTCCTTTTCTTTTCAATTCCTTTTTATTGTCAATTTCACCTTTACTACTTGAGTTCATTTTCATTTAGTGTTACACTTGTATGTTTCGTGTTCTAGGGGGGACATTTGCTCTATATTCGCTGCTTTGCAGGCATGCTAGAGTCAACACAATTCCTAATCAGCATCGGACTGATGAGCAACTGACAACATATATCCGTAATACATTTCATGAAAGTTCTTTTGCTGCAAAGACGAAGAGATGGTTAGAGGGACTTCCGTCCAGGAAGAATGCACTTCTTCTTCTCGTTTTGGTTGGCTCATGCACGATGATTGGCGATGGAATTCTTACACCAGCAATATCAGGTACATACGGTAGTTTCTGATTAGAAGGTATCCAAGGTTCTGAGCTGATTTGACTTCTCCTTTTTCTTTTTCTTTTTCTTTCCTTCCTCGGCAGTACCTTGGAAAATTTCTTGATGGCAAGTTTCTTGCATTGGGTATCTGTATGTGTACTCATACATTACTGAAAGTGTAGGGTAACTGAGATTTTATTTGGAGTATATATAAAGGATTATTCATTGACATTACTCAACTATCACATATGATGTATTTAGGCTTTTAGCTTCGTTGTTTATTGATTTTGGAGAGTAAGGTTCAACCTTCTGCCTTGGATTCTCTTTCTATATTTTGAGTTTGTGAGTCCTTTAGGTGGGTTTGTGTTAATCTCAATTTTATCTCTATTAGAAATTTTAATATATATTATAAATAGAGTCTAGAATAATTATAAACAGGGTAAATTAAACAAAACCTCTTATGAATTACTCAACTAACATATAATGTGCATTGAACTACCTGTTATCCACTTTGCTAGCAAATCACCACCCAGACTCATTTCACCGTTACTAACATGTAGAGAAAAAAAAGCACGAAATGTCTAAAATCGTGCTCATTCAAACACTTCTAGTGTTTATTTTATACCAAGAGATATCTTGCACATTGCATGCATTCTTCCGACATTTTAATAATTGTAAAATGATTGTAAGTGTTAAGTTGCTGAAAAATTATGTATTACAGATCTACTACAAATTCCTTTGCAATATATGTCTTTTTGTAATGAACCCTAATTAAAGGGTACTCCTATAAATACGAAAAGCATGATTCCTGAAGCAATTGGCATTTCTTTTCTGACACAAAATTGTAATTAGCAATTGTTAAGGCAACTCTTGATAAGATTCTATTGGAATTCATATGACTAGATTGATATTTGCAGTCCTATCAGCTGCTGGCGGGATCAAAGTAGAGTACTCCAAGATAAGTAGTGGTATACTTCTTTATTGAAATTTGTTTTCCTTGGCTACATGTATGTAAAATTTCCTATGTTATTCTCTCAATTGCTCTCACAATTTTACAAGCTAAGTTTTCTCTCCTTGTTGTCTCACTCCTTTATAATGATTTCAATTCTTACTGTTCCAATTCCATTATACAGATATCGTTGTATTGGTAGCGGTTCTGATACTAGTCGGCTTTTTCAGCATGCAACGTTATGGTACCGACAAAGTTGCATGGCTGTTTGCCCCTATTGTCCTACTTTGGTTTCTTGTAATTGGAGGAATCGGTATATACAACTTAAAGCAGTACGATCGGAGCGTTCTGAAAGCGTTTTCCCCTGTATATGTTTTCCGTTACTTGAGAAGAGGCAGAAAAGACGGTTGGACTTCCCTTGGAGGAATTATGCTCAGTATAACTGGTACCTGCGTCTTTTTCTTCTTTATACAACAGTTTCAAAGTACACTTTCTGATAAGTTTTTAATATGTATGTATGTGTGTGTGTATATGTATATATTGCAGGGACAGAAGCACTGTTTGCTGATCTGTCTCATTTTCCAGTTCCATCTATTCAAATTGCATTTACAGTGGTCGTGTTTCCTTGCCTTCTTCTGGCCTATGCTGGGCAGGCAGCTTACCTCATTCAAAACACTGACCATGTGTTTGATGCCTTTTACCGTTCTATACCAGGTATTTCTTATGCATTGAACCGTTCTGTATATGCTTTTTGATCTGCAGTTTTCAGGAGATTTCGTCTCTGTAATTTAATGTCGTTGGTCTACAGATGGAATTTACTGGCCAGTGTTCGTCATTGCAACTCTGGCTGCTATTGTTGCGAGTCAAGCAACAATATCAGCCACGTTTTCCATCATTAAGCAGGCTCTTGCTCTGGGCTGCTTCCCAAGAGTCAAAATCGTACATACTTCAAAGAAACTCCTCGGCCAAGTATATAGCCCGGACATTAACTGGATACTTATGGTTTTATGTATAGCTGTGACGGCTGGATTCAGAAATCAAAGCCAGATAGGAAATGCCTATGGTACGGTGCCTAATTAAAATTTTGCTTCCTTCATGATATATGTATATGATTGTTTTCTTGGAAGGGATGAGAGAATTGGTTTGTGAATGTGATGACGCAGGCACAGCAGTGTCGATCGTGATGCTGGCAACCACATTCCTCATGATCCTAATTATGTTACTTGTCTGGAAATGCCACTGGCTCGTCGTGCTCGTATTCACCGCCTTCTCCCTCTTCATTGAACTCATATACTTCTCCGCCGTAATCTTCAAGGTCGGCCAAGGCGGGTGGGTCCCGCTCGTCATAGCATCGGGCTTCCTTCTCATCATGTGTGTGTGGCACTATGGATTGGTCAAACGCTACGAGTTTGAGATGCACAGCAAGGTCTCCATGGCCTGGATACTCAGCTTAGGCCCGAGCCTGGGACTCGTTCGGGTCCCTGGAATTGGACTTGTATACACAGAGCTCCCCAACGGCGTCCCCCACATCTTCTCCCACTTGATCACAAACTTGCCAGCTATACATTCTGTGGTGATCTTCGTGTGCGTCAAGTACCTTCCCGTCTACATGGTCCCCGAGGATGAGAGATTCCTCGTGAAGCGGATCGGTCCCAAGAACTTCCACATGTTCCGCTGTGTAGCGAGATACGGGTACAAGGACCACCACAAGAAAGACGACGAGTTCGAGAAGAAGCTCTTCAGCAACGTGCACACTTTTGTGCATTTCGAAGAGCTAATGGAAGGGGGCTCGGATTCGGACGAGTACAGCAGCGTTTACGGGCAGCGGAGCGAGCAGTCGTGTGAGCGCGTTCTGATCAGCCCCAACGGAAACAACGTCTCGTTGTCGGAGGGGTCGTCGGGAGATGCGATCGTGCCCGCTCGGGTACGGGGGAACCAGCAGCAGCTGACAGTGCGGTCGTCGGGGCAGGGGACGGCGGCGAGTGGGCTGGACTTCTTGAATGAGTGTAGAGAAGCGGGAGTGGTGCATATACTGGGGAACGCCGTGGTTCAGGCAAGGAGGAATTCGCCTTTGTATAAGAAGATCGCTGTGGATTACATTTATGCTTTTCTTAGGAAGGTTTGCAGGGAGAACAGCGATGTCTTCAATGTTCCCCATCAGAGTTTGTTGAATGTAGGACAAGTCGTTTATGTTTAGAAAGGAATATAGTATTATAATATATACCGGAGGATGATGTCCTTACAATTGCAAAAATAATGCATGATGATTATTTGTTAAGTTGGTGGAATACAGGTTTGTGCAAGGAGGGCAAGATTCTTGCTGCTTGAAACCAAAGCCTTTTTGTTCGAAGCTTGGCATTGAATTTCTTCTTCTAAACAGAATTGGTGGATTAAGTTTGGTTCAAATAAAACAACTCTTTATTCTATAAAATAAGGAGCGTTTAGAATCCTTGGATCAGATCCAAGGAGTTATATTCTCGGAAATTAGGGACGCGGTGACATTTACGTAATTTCTCGAAAATTACAAAAGTGTATTGTTATAGTGAAAAAGTGCATTACTAAACCCTAATATTTTGGGCGATTGAGTTCAATCGGAATCGAGTCAATTGGACGCCCAAGATGATGCACTTTTTTAGTTTAGTGATGCATTTTTTGGTATTTACAATGCACTTTTCCACCATAACGATGCACTTTTTCAGTGAACCGAACATGGAGTGTGCCCTGCTAGCTTCATTTTTACTTGCACTTTTTCGGCTTACTAATGTACTTTTTGTACTTAGCAATGCACTTTTTCACAATAGCAATACAGTTTTATAATTTTCGAAAATTTACCAAAATGTCACCGCGTCCCTAAAAGGGGTAGAATATCAGCCCTTGGATCACATTGATCCAAGGGCTCTAAACGCTCCTTATTTTATAGGATAAGGAGTAGTTTTATTTGAACCTTACTCTTGGTGGACCAAGTGATTTAATACAATTTGCCTTTATAAAAATTAAAAATAGATATTTTGGCAAATTCGTAAGAAAAATTCTGATTTTAATCCTTGGGTGATGTAAAATATATTGAGAAATTTTAAAAAATATTGATGTGTGGGACTCTTACATTCAAGAAAATACTACAATATCTTAAACATTGTTGTCAAGATCGGGATTCTTAGATCGGATCGTAAAGAGATAATAGGATCGATCGTAGAATCGGATTGTTAAGATCAGGATTCTTGGATCGTATCGTAAAGAGGTAATAGGATCAAATCGTAGAATCAGATCGTTAGGATCGTAAGATCCTACTACATTAATAAAATGATAAAAAGATTAATATTAATATGTTTTATATCACTCAAATATGAAAGTAAATCAAAAAACATAGACATTATTCATAAAACACTTTATAGGCAACAAATCTATATATAAAATGAAGTATTTTTTCAATGTTTCGATACGTTTCTTTTAACAAAAGATAGAAATAATACAATTTTCATGTTTTGACTTTTATTTAAATTTTAAGTGAAAAATGGGTCATTTATGAATAATTTAATATATAAACTAAATGAGTTTAATAGCTAATGTGGAAAAAAATATCCAAAATGATGATTTGTAACTTAATTTGTGTAATTTAGTAGGATCTTATGGGCCATCCTACATCATGTACGATCACATATGATCCTACTTTTTACGATTCATTTTACATAATTCTAATTGTTTTGTAAAATTCGAATCATAGGACATATGATCCAGATCGCAATCTTGATAACATTGATCTTAACAACGAGTTGTAAATCTAGGATTGTCCGGAGGAGGATGGACTTTGGACATATCTAGTGCAAAAAAAATCAACCATGGACAAATAAAGCTAGTTTAAATAGTAAGTAGTGCACAAAAATAAAACTAAAGACACCCAACTTTAATTAAGAAATATAGGATAAAACTATAATTATTTTATTATTGGTAAAAATTTCAATACAAGTAATGGTGATAGCTATGTCGTCTCTCTTCACACGAAACAACTGTGGAAGGTGTGTGTATAATTTACGATATTTAATTATATACGTTATTAGTATTATAGGCACATAATTTACCTCTGTAATATTTTATATCTTTAATATCCTTGCCTACCTATGAATTATGTTATTTATGAATAATATTTTATTTTACTCTTTAATAATATGCTTGGTATATTAAATGCATAGATAGAATTATAATTTTATTTATTATTTTCTTGGAAAGAAGTATATTCTATCTACGAATGGATAAAATATTGGGATGCTTGCAAGCTTGCAAGCAGAGAGGCACCGACCCTATAGGGGTGGAGAACGGATTTCTCCTATAAAAAGGGTAAGCTTTGTTTTGAGGAACACAAATAACAATTATAATCCTTATTTTTTGATAGCAATTATGGTCCTTATTGACTTAAGCATTAGAGGTGGATTAGGGGGTCAGACCCTTTCTTCCATTATTTTGTAGGTAAAAGTTGAAATCTTTAAGAAGACTAAAGAGAATTGAAGGAAGTAATTAGTGTAATTAGAGATGTATTAGGATTTAGACGAGACTCCTACCATTTGACGAATTTTTCTACTAACAATTGGCACCGTCCGATGGGAATGGATACGAAAGTCCAAGAATTTCCCATACAAATTCAACAAAACACTAATTATATAACAATAGGGGCTAACGAAACCCTAATTGAAGAACGAGTTCATGAATCGTGACAGAATAATTCGTTATAAAGGCACATAAGCCCCACCGCCGAACAATTGGTATGATGATGCACCATCGTCGAAGTCACAAGGGACATGGAAGCCCCACCAGCATGGAAGCCTCTCGATAAATTGACAAGAGGTCGCAAACTCAAGTCAAAGGGGTTGTCATGTTGGGGCATCCGACTGAACCCGAGTGATTGGAGGATTGCATGAAATTGTTGGTGTCAGGCTTGGCTATATCAAGACCAGAAGCGTCGGAAGCGCGGATTGCACAAAGCGAGACCAAGTGAAGCTAGAGCCCCATGTACAAAACCTGGCATAGTCGAAGTCTCGGATGCGGAACTGGCTATTCCCTAAACCCTAACGCGAAGCTTGTGGTTAAGAGAACCCTAGCATATTGACCTCCCAAGCAAGTACGTTGTCCATACCATGGTCAACGTCTCTGCCCTCTCCCCCTATGTTGAGCCTGTTTATGAGAAAACAGGGACGTTTCCCAACTAAGTGGGGGAGGGTGATGCAACCCCGGCCTTGGACGCCCAACAAGAGGAGGATGCCTTCACCTTGAGCTCAAACAGGTCGGTCACTCGTGCCCGGGCCCGTGCCATCACGGCTGCGAATCAATCCTTGGTGTCGCGCATCTCGGCTAGCCATGGCGTGCCCGTCACCTTGCCATCACACGTCACCTTGTGTTCCTTGGCCCAAGCCACCGAAGAACCTCAAGACACGATTCCGGCACCATCCAACTTGGACTCGCCAGTCGCGCTGGAAGCCAGCCCTTCGGCGCTACCCTGCGTCGCAACTTGAGGTTCACTGCCTAGCCGGCTGCGCGTTTTCGTGCCTTCGCCTCGCCAGCGCCCGCGACAGCATGCCTTGGCACATCTTGGTCTCGTCTGCGCCTCGTCATGCCGAGCCTTGGCCTTGTCATGACACTTCAATGTCGATGGCCAAGGACACTTATTTTTCTTGCCTTTTTTAACATACTTTCTATTATCAAACATTACTAGTACGTCTTGGTTTTATAATAATGGAAGGCCATTTATGGGTCTTGTGTGGTTGGGCCTCGTTTGCACACGAGCCCTAGGCATGCCACATAACTTAGGGTTTCTTTTTCATGCCTCCTCTATATAAAGGGGGTTAAGCACTTGTTTCTAGGCTACACAATCAATAGATCAAATTCATAAGTCAGGGACTCTCCTTAGATTTGGTCTTGTGTCACCCTTGTTCGATTGTTACTCAAAGTTCTCAAACAATTGTTACTTCGTGCTTGTTCGAGCCAATCGGATTGGTTTCAAGCCTTAGAGGTCTACTTCGTGGATCTCTCAACATCAAAGTCTTCCGCTTCGCCTCCATCCGAGACACAATATATGCACCATGTCAAAGATCTGAGGCGTCCTTCAAACAAGGTCGCATCAACATGGAGTCGTTCATTGATGATTTCATAGACCAAGGGCTGGTCGACACTTTGCTCTACGGATAATACGACAATTACGGGCCTGGTTCGAATACAGACGGGCGGGTCAATTGGCTCAGCTACCATGTCACGAAGTATGAAGATGCAACTAATTTTACCGTGTCCGGGTTCATCATGGGTGATGAGTGGTTGCAGTCCACTTCATTTCCATACGATGACAGGGTTGGAAACTTACAGATCACGAAAATCCGCAAATGTTTTTTTGACATGGATAAAATCTCCACGTACATCACATAATTTGTGATATTCTCGGAAACTCATTTCTAGTGTAAAATTCTGCTAGCCATAAGTTTTTACCTATGGTGGTATCATTCCCGTTCCCGGATTCCGTGTAGCAACATTGCACGCCCCCAACATTTATTTACCTCGTTTGCAGCTGAAGGTGAATAGTTTCTAGTTTGCACAGCCCATAAAAATAAAATAAACAGCAAAAACTGTGCAGACTGCACGTTGCAAGATCAAACTGCATTGACGGGAAAAGATGGTGTCTTACACCGACACTTTCCATCCCCTCTGCTCTTGTTCCTTGAGCAATTTGGTCATAGAGAGCATAGACGGTCACTAAGTTCATTCATATTTAAGGGGCAACACAAACTGTGAAGGGATCAATTAATTGTGCTTGCTGCGGTACAATACAGAGTAAAGAGCGAGAGACTCCGTATTCGACTACCCTATTATGTTAACGAGTGTAGTCGTCATAATAGTTGTCGCTGATGACTGAGACGAACCTCTCTAGCCAAGGAAGCTGGTGGAGGTCCTTCATGGCATCGACAAAAGAGTCTGTACAGTGAGGGGGTGACTGGTAAGGGTGGTGATCGCTCAGGCTAAAACCGCCGTTGAGGAATCTTTGAATAAGGGCAAGCTGTGATCTTTCTTGATCTGAGTATGCGTCCAATATCATTGGAAATGATTCCAAGGAATCCCAGGGCCACTGCCCGGTTTCAAGAGCAGCGCAAGGAAGAGCCAAGTTTTCAGGGTTAGGATCGTCCCAGAATGCACATACACAGCTCTGCTGCCTGTCTCTATAGTCAGCACCACACGAATAACAAAACTCATGCCCACACCTGTAAGCATAAGAGAATGAACCATCAAAAAAGCAACTCGATCATTTGGAATATGTGCACAAACATAGTATTTTGCCTTTTTGTGTCCATGCAAAGCTATAAATTTTCATCTGAAAACTGACCTATGACAAATGCATTGCCTTTGTTACCAAATGGTACACTTCGGCCAGTCAATCCTGTTCAGGCTCTAAATCTGGTCATTTTACACAAGGGTCTGATAGTTTTGAATATGCTGAAAAAGGTGCTCACCCCCTGAATAAATTTCTGGAATTGGGTCAGGTCAAATTACAGGTTCGGTAGGTTCTGATAGCCTAAGTCCTGTTCAATTTAGGTTTCAGGTTGTTTTGGGTCTTGATCATTACGATGTAGGAAGTTGAGGGTAGCCGAAAAAAGAATATGTGAATTAGACTATAATCCTGAATATCTCATAGTCGGTTAAGTAGGCTGGTTCCACGACATTTTGACAAGTTCACATGCACATATTCTAAATAACCAGTAGACATTATGAAGTATTTTTTTTTAAACCAGACAAAAGTTTTAAGAAATGGGTCTAATGTAAACACTCAGTTTGCATCTAAATTCACAAGGAGCCTTACCGACAGGTCATGTGGAAGCACCCTTGTGGAAACTCAATCATTCTGCGGCACTGCTGACAACGCCTCCACCTCCTGTCCCGAGCCAAATGATGCAAAGTAATGTCCGTAGCATCCCTCTCGTCCAGTGGAAGATCTTGAAAGTCTTCACAACTCAATGAAGTATGCCATGGAACCCCACAATCAATACAGATAGGCTTCTGACAATCAGGGCATTCTACACAGTTACCATCTGATTGACTTGATGAACTTGATCCCACTGAAAAGCATGCACGACAATCAACGAGTGCTGAACAGTTCGGGTAAGGGCAGTAGATTGCATTGGCTTCAAGATTGGCTCTCTCAAAAGAATCATACAAGACGACAGGGAGAAAAATTTTGCAATCAGCAACAGAGAGCACATATTTACACCTTTGATGAGGGCATCTAATTGGAACTTGGTTGGCCTGCACTTTTCCCTCAACATATACTTTCATGCAATGAGAGCAAAACTTATGTGAGCACTTTAAGCTGATCATCATTTCATATGGTCTATCCTCGCAACAAATTGAACAATTTTCAGGTGCTCGAAGATGATCTCCTTTGCCTTGTGGTGATACAATGCCGATTGCTATCCTAGCTAAATCCAAAGTACTCTGAACCTCAACACCTGAAACAAGTTTCAGCTTAAAGGTTTCCAGAGTACTAATCAATTGAAAAATCCTCTCTCTGAAAGCATTGGTCAGCGGATTGTCAAAGTTCTCCTCCAGCAAAATCTGTCATAATTAAAACACCAAAATATGAAAGGTATAAACCTAAATACTTTTATTTGTTTTTGGTCATAACAATCCTAGATACTTCTAAATAGATTATTGCAATAACTGCAAGCTCATAGCTTTAGCTTTAAACAAAGTCTTCTTTTGGAGGGCATGAAGAAATATGATAGAGCATGAATCAGGAATTAAGACACAAACTGGATTAATACTGAAATTTAGGAAGAACAAAGGTGATATTAGTAGATAACTCTCACAAAGGAGGATAATCCCCTCCAATGGAGCCAAATCTCAATGGCAGGCAACCTACCAAAGAGGCCAAGGCACAATGCCCGATTCCCCTTTCTGTTTTCTGGATAATTCCCCAAATGGAAAGACTCTCCTATTTAAGCTAGAGTACAACTTGTTCTCCAAGACACAAAATAGCCTAATCAACTATTTTACCCTTTTACCCCTTGCTAACTATGATATTACATTTGTGTACCTAACAATGCCACCCTCCTTCAAACAACCTTGTCCTCAAGGTTTCTTTCATTTATAACTGAGTTGACATTGGGTGGGTAGTGCAAGGGCGAAGGAACGCAACTTGATCAGAATCTTGAGTGTGCATCTACCTTGGTGAGTTAGCTGCTCATCAATCCTCTTGAAATCAACCTTGTGCCTCACTTTAGTAGAAACCTGAAACTTATCCACTTGAGCTTGTAGGTCATTATCCTTAATCAGCCAACTTAACCTTTTTCTGTCATTCAAAGGAACCTCTTTGTTATGCACAAACTCCGGAGGCCGAGGAGAGTGACATAATATGAGTAGCATTTGATCATCCTCATGTTTGTCTCCTCTTAGCAACAGGCTTGAGTAGTCACCCGGGTCATTGCCGGAAGCCTCTGTCCTTCTTCCCTTCAGCTGGCAAGAGTTATAATCAATTGTGTTGCCGAAGACCAAGAGAAAGGATATAACATCATATCTTGAGAGTGGTGGAGGCTCCGCCAGTGGTGGTGAACTAAGGCTACAGTCCTCAACCTGGTTGTCCTCTTCTATACTTGCCGACCCCTTTGAACTAGCCTTGTCCTCAAGGCTGCGGGTGAATTCCAAATTGAAAGCCGAGGTCGTAAGAGTTTGATGAAACTGAGTGTCTCCTGGGTCCTTGCCTGCAGCGTCCTTCCTACCACACAACTGGAGGAAAGTACAAACAACAGGGTTGGTGTTGATGAGGACGACACCATCCAAAACCCAATTAGAGGGTTGCGGCGGCGGAGGCTCTGCTGGTGGAAGAAGAACAAAACTACAAGCCTCCACATAGTAGCGTTCTGTTGTATTTATAGGAGCCCTTGCCACCCTCTTTAAATCAGCATTACCCTCAAGGTTGTGTATGGAATTAAAAACAGAATTTGATGGCGAGGTTGGGTGAAACCGAGAGTCACCGGGGTCGTCGCCGGGAGCATCCACTTTGTCACTTAGAAGGAGAACATGATGGGAGGCGGAAAGAATTACATATGCGATGGGGAGGAACGCAAAGCTTGAGAAATCCGAGGGAAGGCCCGGCGGTCGTGGTGGAGGTTTATTCGGCGGCAGCGGTGATGGCTCAAAATTCCGATGAGGAGTTTGGGAAGCTATCGAATATGGACAAAGAAGATCCTTCATATTTACTTTGGGCCCGTCATTAATTTGGGAACAATTAGGCCCTATGTTCTTTAATGAAGTTTTGGGCCAAAGGGGTGGGCCTAACATTTCAATTTTTTGGCCCAAATCTGTAAGCTGAAACCCTTTCTTTCCAAACCTGAGACGATCCGGTTTGGTTCTCTAAACCCAAACCCGATTTTGACGATGGAACACGAACAACCATTGACCTCCTATCGTCATCCTCTTGCCGCGATTCCAGATCATTCCACGCCAGTTTCTCGTCCGCCATGGCCGTCACCTGCGAAGCTCGATTCCAAGAGTTTGCCTCGCTTTGATCTTTTCTTCGTCTCTCCCAAGGTGGTGGTCCGAGATGCTCCCTTACCAGAAGAAAAATTGGCTCGAAATTCTGATACTCTCTCCATCCTAGAATCCAAACTGCATCGGATGTCTGCTCTTCGGTTGCAGTCGTCATCAGCCTCTCGAACTCCCTCGCTAGTTCCTCTCTGTGCAAACGCAGCCCTACAATGGCGGAACTCTCCACCACCGGAACAACATTGATGCGGTCTACCGCCTTCTTCTCCGGCCTCGTTCCTCCCATGTTCACCACCACCGACTTGCGAGCATAGTTCTCGGAGTGAAGATCGTCGATGGAGCTAGGTTCGACTCCTCGACCGATTGCATATCCCCCCTCATCAACGGTTTCGACCTTTGTCGTGGTGACTTCCCTGGAATTGCTTCCCTTGCAGATTGAGAATTCTGCCTTCTTCTCATCTCCGAGGTCACTTGGCGGGGAGTCTTCCTTCAGACCTTCTATGGCAGAAGTTTGGAATTCTTCACCAGCCCAATCTCAATGGAAAACACAAGATAAATCTCAATGGAAAACTAGTTCCCAAAGAGCCCAATCTCAAGGAGAAGAATCTCCAAGAGCCCAAGGCACTAACGGCCTGATCCTCACAATACTTTCTAGATACCCCTCCTACAAGAAACCCCTCCTTATTTATAGGTTAACAATTCTGCCTCACTAAGCCAGCTCACGCACTCTAGAATGATCCCTCTAACTGCCCCCTTAAAAGACTCTAATGCCCTCCATAACCAACCCTATAACTATTTTGCCATGTTTCCTAACAATGCCACCCTCCTTCAAACAACCTTGTCCTCAAGGTTGAAGTAAGGAAAAAGATTCTGAAACTAAGGGTGCAAATTCCTAGATACGAGTCTATCCACTGGCTGCTGAATTGAGTCTTCTTGAATTCTTCTAGCTCCATGATTTATCTTGTTCGATTCCATGAATGTGCCATCTTGTGTTGGTTGATCATTTATCTTCCACTTTGCTTGAGCCTTCACCACATTCAACTTAAGCTCACATTTCTCTTGCTGATCGCTTGAAATCAAATGCCACAATTCAGTAGAGAGCTGAAAATCTATTTCCACTTGAGCTTGAAGGTAATTATCCTTATCAGCCATTTTTCCACCTTCTCTGTCATTTAGAACAGCCTCCTCAATATTTTCATACTCTGGAGGACGAGGGAAATGCCCGAAGAATACACCCATAATGAAGATCATATGTTGTCTGTGTCTCTTCATACTAAGCTTCCAATCGGTTGGTGGATTCGGTGGAGGCCCCGCTGGTGGTCGTGGTGAACTAAAGCTACAATCCTCAACCTGGTTGCCCTCTTCTATATTTATAGGAGCACTTGCCGACCCCTTTGAACTAGCCTTGTCCTCAAGGCTGTGGGTGAAATCCAAATTGAAAGCCGAGGTCGTACGAGTTTGATGAAACTGAATGTCTCCTGGGTCCTTGCCTGCAGCGTCCTTCCTACCACACAACTGGAGGAGAGTACAAACAGGAGGGTTGGTGTTGATGAGGGCGACACCAGCCAAAACCCAATTAGAGGGTTGATGCAGCAGAGGCTCTGCCCGTGGAAGAAGGAGAATACTAGGAGCCTCATCATAGTAGTGTTCTCTTGCATTTATAGGGGACCTTGCCCCCCTCTTCAAATCCTCCTTACCCACAAGGCCGTTTATGGACTTAAAAACAGAAGTTGATGACAAAGTTGGGTGAAACCGAGGGTCACCGGGGTCGTCGCCGGCGGCATCTTCTCTTGAGAAATAAGGGGGGAAATCCTGCGGTCGTGGAGGCAGTTTAGATGGTTGCGGCGACGACGGCTCGAAGCTCCGGCATAGACTTTGGGAAGCAATCCGTTCCGGACGAAGAGGTCCGGTGTATTGTCCTTCGTATTTCTCTTTGGATCCGTGAATAATTGGGAGAGAAATAGGCCCAGTTCTTTTAATCAAAGTGTTGGGCCAAAGTGGTGGGCCTAACTCTTCTAGACATGGCCCAATTCCGAAAGCAGATTCAGATCCCTTTACGTTTTGGAACGTTTTAACTTTCTCCAAACCCGAACCCGTTTTCAGAGATTGTACCCTAGCGACTTTCTCGGACCCGTCTTCAACCTTTTTCATCGTGGTCCCAAAATTCAGTACCTCCCTCTCCGTCAGCAGATTCCGATTATCTGCGGCGAAGCGCGTCTCGGGTAAATCGCCGTCAACCTTCTCTTTTATAAGTGCGCCGTTCATCTTCCGGTTAACTCGTTCTCGATTCTTGTCTCCGATCCTCTCTTTCCCGAGTCCTTTTGACCATGGCGGTGGCCCGAGGTGCTCATCCACCAGTTCAGATTCTCCACTATTCGTCCCCTTCATCAAATAGTAAAGGGGCTCGAACTTCTGCTCCACTATCAGCCCTAATACCCACGCATCATCTGTCGTCTGCAATTCACGCATTGCATTCGTCAGGAAGGCCTCAAAGTCTCTGGCCAGTTCTTCCTTGCTCACCTGCTGGCCAAGATTGGCGTGACTGGTTCCTTTCTCAATCTCCTTCTCTGCTTCCCCCAATGATATTGCGATCGAGAATCTCAAAGGTGCAGATGAATCACGCTCATCTTCCTTGAATCTGTCACCTTCTTCTTCATCCTTGAGATATCCTGGCCAAGCTTCTACTGGTTCGTCCCTGGCGGCAGAAGATTGGAGTTCTGCATCTTCATCGCCCTCCATCTCCTTCAAATAATCTCCCATAACCGAGTTCATCAGCTCCACTCGTTGCTTGAGATGAATCACTCGACCTAAAAGCGGTATGCGCTGATTGCTCCCCTTATCTTCCAAAATTTCTTCTCTCAACTCTTCTAAACAGATCTCCAACCATCCTAAATCATTCTCCATATACTTCCCTGTAAATATTGATCTCCCTTCCCCCTCAGCAATCCATGACAAAAACGACTCCCTCACTTCCTCAACCCAGTTTCTGAGATAAGCCAAAGACACTTCCCGATTTTCCTCTATCCCCATCGTTGAAACTCTCAACAAGAGCACCAATTGATAGAGTAGAATCAGGAATTAAGACACAAACTGGATTAATACTGAAATTTAGGAAGAACAAAGGTGATATTAGTAGATAACTCTCACAAAGGAGGATAATCCCCTCCAATGGAGCCAAATCTCAATGGCAGGCAACCTACCAAAGAGGCCAAGGCACAATGCCCGATTCCCCTTTCTATTTTCTGGATAATCCCCCAAATGGAAAGACTCTCCTATTTAAGCTAGAGTACAACTTGTTCTCCAAGACACAAAATAGCCTAATCAACTATTTTACCCTTTTACCCCTTGCTAACTATGATATTACATTTGTGTACCTAACAAAATAGTTACACATCCAATATCATATATGAAGAACAGAACACAATATATTACACACAATCATTTCTGATGATCAGTCTCCATAACACAGACACGGAACTAAGTATCAGTTGAGAGCATTAAACAGGGGACCTGAGCAAATAGGACTGGGTTTATGGTCTGGACAATATTGGATCTTAATATTTATATTTTTACAATTACATGAATCCCTTCTAATTTAATAATTGGTATTTTACTTGAGCCCCAGTTTTTTACTGTCCAAAACCAAACCACAGCATAATTGAAACGTTTTTAATTTAAAAATATTCGAATTATAATGACAAATGGTAAACCGGCCTTCAAGGTCCAAGACCGGACAGTTTCGATCCACCGTCTGACCTTTTATTATATTTACGGTCCACCGAGTTGGACCGGGACTGTAAAGTACAGTTTGGTCATAGTCTAGGAACATATGCACACCCCTAGATGCACATCTAAGAATGAGAACTCTGCAAAGAAAATTTCCGATGAGAAGTCCTAGATTCATAACTAAATAGTGTGAAACAATGTGTTCACAAAAGATAAAGGTATTCTACGTTTAACTTCAGAATTCAGCCCGTTGATTTTACGATTCTGTAAAATAATACTGGAGATTCAACAAAAACCTCTCAGCTATGGATGGGTCCTTGCTTTTGTAGAATTTACATGATTGAATATGCAAAGGAATAGATTTTACTCAAACCTCAAGTTTTCTTCACTCTCTCTTTTGCTTCCACAATTTACAAGATTCTCAATAAGATTGGACAACTAGAAATAATGGGTAAGTTACTTATTTGCCAATCTGATCTTGATTAGTGAAAGATAGTAGAGTATTGATTAGTGGAAGATAGTATTGATTAGTGGAACGCTATACAAGTGGATCTTGATTGTACCAAACTATAAGATCCTTTATCTGGATTTTTTTTTCTAAGATTGAGATGGTGGAGCACATAGTAATGGGTTATTAAGCAACCACTTTGTCCAAGTTGGATTTTTTTTCTAAAATTACTACCCATTTGTAGTATTTATTCTAAAGAATGATTTATGTAATATTATTTGTCCACTTTCAGTTTAGCTTTTTGAGCAGCTTCGGAAGCTTGTAATTCATCCAAAAGCACTTATATAAATATTTTATATTCTAAAAGGCCAAATATACCCTTCAAAAATGCTTATTCAGTACAAATTCAACTTCTGAAGCAAGAAGTCAATATAAAAGCTAGGTAAGCAAGTACTAAATCATGTGATGAAAACAAACACTAGTGAATATTCGCCATCTCGAAGAATTTCAAGCCAATTATTCTTTGCAAGTGTTACTGCATAGAAATTATCAGATAGCCCTACTGAACCTGAAGCTGTCCTTAAGGGAAACGAATTCCTGTTGATATTCCGAAAGGCAACAAACACAAAAACCCATACTAACCTGTATCACAAATAAGGATGTTAGAGAAATAAAGACCTCTAGCACAGTATCCTGAATGATTACCCAACAGAGAAGGAATGATTTGAGCTTCATTTTTTAGTGTAAACCTCACAGTCCAATCTCACTGGTTTATCAGATCAGCATAATAGCAAATCTTTATAACTTACATAAGTATGACGAGCTTCTGGATAATAAAGGAAGGATGGTACAAGTCTAAATGGAACAATGAACACACTGTTAAATGTCAGATTTAGACCCTGACATCAATGCAAACCCTCCACTTCTATATTGCTAGAACCATCGTTTGGCTTAGAAGTGAATGAAATATGTGCATCAATTGGGTGTGTCACATATGATAGGGATACTAAATTTCACCCTGAGCACAAGGCAACTTTCACAAACCTAAATTATCAACTTTATAGTATGATATTCTCCATTTTCTAGATAGCTGCTTTGATTGTCATATTCCCACTTTCTACTTTTTAGTCACTTCCGCCATATTTCCCATTATAAGAAATTTTGTTACTACGTTTAGGAGTTACTTTCTTTATCCATAAATATTTAAGAAGGAGCAGAGCTTGCAATTGTTCAGACTTGATAATTGAATTGCAGATTGTGAGGGTTTGCAAGAATCTGGCTTTCAGATTTCTCTCGTTATTTTTCCTTACCCAAGCTTCGATCAGATTCATACATCATGTTTATTGCCAAAAGAAACTACATAGCATGAAGATTGGCCAATAATTTATAATGGAGGACAAAACATGATTATTTCAGTGCGATTAGAAGAAAACAATACCTGATCATGAAGAAGCCTAGAATCGGTAACGGCCAAAACACGCTTCACATTACGCTTGAAAGCCTCAGAAAGAGCGTCAATCAGAGCCAGATAATCAGCTACAGAATCCTCTGCGTAAAAATCGAGCTTCTTCTGAACCCTAATCGTGGGATCAGACCCGGATCTTTCCATAACAACTCCAATACCAGTAAAGCCACAGCTGGAATCGCTAATCCCTTCCACTGATACACCTTTGAAGTACATCTTCACAGAATAGTCATCAACAACAAAATCATCCTCCTGCACAAGTACCTTGTCTTCTTCTTCATCCGTCTGATTCTGCTCGCACTCACACTCGCAGGCACAATCACTATCGCTGTCACTATCGCTCTCTTCATCTTCGCAACAGCTCCGAAATTCGTCGTGGTCTTCTTCGGACCTCACATGCATAGCAAAATCACCAGAAGGAGATCGATCTCCCATTTCCGCAGCCCCAAATTCTACAGGTGACCTAAAAGAGAATAGCTCTCCAGAAACAGACTCCGAATTCCTTACAGCATGTTCGCTCTCCTACGGATCCGAAATCCTGAAAGCAAAACTCGTCCTGAATAAACCCAATCCTTTCTGAAATTGAAGCAGGGAATCTGAAATTGAAGAGGACGAAAATGATTGGTGATAATTTCTTTATTGGATAATGGGGAATTTGAATAGAAAATGAGTATCTGAAGCTTCGGTTGGATAATAGGGTCTGATTAATACGATGATTGATGACCTACTTGGAAGAATATGATTCTTTGGACAAATTGAAGCTAAATAGAAAATTAAAAACAAATCTGACACTTTCAGACCAAAGAACACCTAATCTGACACCTAATCCTTTGTTTTTTCGACCTATTGAAAATGCAAGAGAGCAGCGGAGACGGAGGAATTACAGTGTGGTTGATTGGCAGTTGGCACTGCGTGAAGCGTGATTGCGCATGCTCAGGCTGGCAATCCTTGTGTGCGACCGTGCCCTAACTTTTTATCAGCAGAGCAACAATTCCTCCGTTTTAAAAAAACTGGAAAATAATAAAAAATCTCCATCATAATATATCTGCGGTCACAATCTACATACTCGTTCAATTAATATTTATAAACAGGAATCGAGGGTTGTTATTAGGGTGTAATATGCGAGCAAATTTCAACCGTTGGATCATGATACGTCTACGGACATGATCAACACACGTGTTTAAGTAATATTATACACGGAGGGGTATTTTTGTCATTTATCCATTTAATTAGAACAAAAGTTACAGGGGCATCTTCTTCCCATTCAACGTAGAGTTTCATTCACCCTTTTCGATCGAATTCTTCTCTAGAATTGTTGCCCCTTTCTTCTTTTAATTTGATTCGCTTTTTTTTGTTGATCCCGACCCCAATTTGTGTTCTCTCTTCATAAATTTTGATATAGATCTCTTTTGTACAATGTCAAGCTCACATTTGGGGTTTTTTCAAATTTGAGAGTTTTCTACTTCGATTTACATGTTGTTGTGTTCTTTGGGTTGTTTTTTGTTGAATTCATCAAACTTGTAAAGATTGTGTATGTTTTGCACTCAATCTCAAGTTTTTGATTGAAAACAAATGCTAATGTACAATGCTCATCTAATTGACCACCATGTGTTCGACAAAATGCCTAAATGATCAACTTAGAGCTTAGAGTATTTTGGTTTACCAATTGTTCATAAATTATGAACCTAGCATACCAAGTTTGAACGTATACCATTTATGAACAAGATTACATGACACACATACGAAGTATTGTGAATTAAATTCCATGAACCTTATTGATAATTGTTATGAACCTAATCGTATAAAGACATGAACTCACAAAATACGATTTATGTACTAGATTATGTGACAAAAATAACAAGTATTATGAATTAGATTTCATGAACTTTATTGAAAATTGTTATGAACTTAGCTATATAAAGACATGAACTAACAAAATACCATTTGTGAATGTCTGGCCAAAAAAATATTGTGAATTAAATTTAATGAACCTTATTGACAATTTTTATGAACCCAATTATGTAAGAACATAAACCATAGACCCACTTGTATGAACTATTAGTTATGAACTGTGAGATTATATATTATGAGCTTGTGTTTATAAAAACATGAACCAAATGAAAAAATATCATGAACCAAAAGATGTAAATCAAAAGAACAACTACGATATGACTTAAAAGACATGAGTTATAAGATAAATTATCATGAACCTAAGCATATAAAAACATGAACCAAAAAAGAACTACCATGAACCAAAATACAAAAATCGTACGAAGAGTTAGCCTATGTGGGATTTGAACCCACATCTATGTGCACATGCACATTACTCTACCATTTGAGCTAATAGGCTATCAAATGACATGGAATAAAAGATAAACTACTAAAAATTAAAAGTCATGAACCATAAACATTATTATGAACCTAGCTTACAAAAATATGAACCGAAAGAACAAATACCATGAACCAAAAATCAGGAAAGAAAATAATAACTAACATGAAGTAAAAGACATGAACCATAAGATGAACTTTGATGAACCTAAGGTTATTCAAACATGAACCAAAAGAATAAGTGTTATAAACAAAAAGGCATATAACAAAATTTATGAACCATAAGAATAAATAAAAAGACATAATCGTATCAAGAATTAGCCTATGTGGGATTTGAACCCACATCTATGTGCACATGCACATTGCTCTATCATTTGAGCTAATAGGCTACCATATATATAATTTCTCAAGTGTCGAATGCACATTTCTCATTTATCACCAATATAAAGAGATGTATACAAACTTACATTGAGATTTGTCCTTAGAGGAATTAGTAGACAACTTCAACAATGAACTAAAAATCTTCTTTTCACTGACCAATATATGTGAAAAATCAGTGAATATTTCTTCTCCTTACCAACAACAAAGGGCTAAATTTTGGAAATTTGGGGGTAATTGGTTTTTGTAAAGAAAAATTATACGACTGAGTTGTTTCCTTGCAATTTAGAACTCTGACCTAGAAAATTAAACAAACTTGCTATCATAAACCAGAAGAATTGTAGATTGCAAGCAAATTTTTACTAAACCCCAAACAACAAAGCCTAGAGAAATCCAATTCATGCATACCTTTGTTTGTATCCTATTTCATGGATTTGATGAACCGATATCGTCTATGAATGAAAATTAGGGAAAGAAAATGGGGGAAAGTAGAAAGATTTATTCTTCAAATCCATGGTGGAGTGGTGGGAGTAGGGGGCAGAGAGAGAGAAGGAGGAGGGGGGAGAAGGCTGCTGACCAAAGATGTGCGTGTAGATTTTTAATTTTTAGGGTTTATTTATTCAAAGGGTATCTTCGTCTATGAAAGAAAAAATCATACTATTTACCCGCGTGCCATTGTTAATGAACAAACCCTTTTTCTTATTTTTTTAATCAAACCCCTTATAATCAATCCAGTCCATCCATTCATCTAATCTAACGGATGCTATTTGCTCGCATTTTTTAATGTAGCATAAGCTTTCACCCGAGCGTGACTCTTATAAAGAGAGGGATATTTTTGTCTTTTATCCATTCAATTAGAACAAAAGTTACGGGGGTCAATGGAGGGGCGTTTTTGCCTTTTATCTATTCAATTAGAACACAAGTTATAGGGGACATCTTCTTTCCATTCAATGTGGAGTTTCATTCACTCTTTTCGATCAAATTCTTCTCTAGAATTGTTGCCCCCTTCTTCTTCTAATTTGGTTTACTTTTTTTTGTTGATCCAGATCCCAATTTGTGTTCTCTCTTTATGAATTTTGATATCTATCACTTTTGTATGGTTTCAAGTTCGCATTTAGGGGGTTTTCAAATTTGGGAGCTTGGTACTACGATTTACATGTTTTGTGTGTTTTTTGAGTGATTTTTGTTGGTTTTAATCAAACATGTGAAGATTGTGTATTTTTTTATTTACAATTTTGAGTTTTTGATTGAAAACAAAGGCTAATGTCCAATGTCCATCTAACCGTCCACCATGTGTTCGACAAAATGCCCAAATGATCAACTTAGTGTTTAGAACAATTTTTTACCAATTGTTCATAAATTATGAACCTCGCATACCAAATCATTAACTCATACCATTTTTACAAGAACACATGATGCAAGTAACAAGTATTGTGAATGAAATGTAATGAACCGTATTGATAATTGTTATGAACCTAATCATATAAAGACATGAACACACAAAAGTTAGGGCACGGTCCAACCTAGAATCCCGATCCTGATAACATTGATTTATGTATTAAAGTACGTGTAAAAAATAACAAGTATTATGAATTAAATTTCATGAACCATAATGACAATTGTTATGAACTTAAACATATAATGTCTTGAACCAACATAACATCATTTATGAAAACATGACACAAATAACAAGTATTTTGAATTAAATTTCATGAACTTTATTGTCAATTGTTATGAACATGACCGTATAAAGACATGAACCATTAGTCCATCTATTATGAACTAAAAATCGTAAGATGAAATATTGTAAGCATATGCTTATAAAAACATGAACTAAAGAACAAAAGTCATGAATCAAAATAACTAGTATGACTTAAAGACATGAGCTCTAAGATAAACTATTAAGAATTAAAAGTCATGAACCATAAGAATTATTATGAACATAGCTTACAAAAACATGAACCGAAATAACAATTATCATGAACCAATAGACACGTGACAAAATAATAACTATCATGAACTAAAAGACGTGAACCATAAGATGAAATTTTGATGAACCTAAGGTTAGATAAACATGAACCAAAAGAACAATTAGTTACAAACAAAAAGGCATGAAACAATTTTTATGAACCATAAGAAGAAATATTACCTTACTTTATAAAGAAATGAACCAAAAGAACAAATCATATGAGCCAAAAGACATAAACTGTACGAAGAGTTAACCTATGTGGAATTTGAACCCATATATATGTGCACATGCGCATTGCTTTACCATTTGAGCTAAATAGGCTACCAAATGACATGATCATTTAAAAAAGTTTATATCCAAACATTTAAACTCAAACAAAATCACCAAAAATATGTAATGAACATGATGTTTATTATAGTGATGTCTTTGTCTCAAGGGCAAGCAACAACATACAAAATCTGCATCATTAGGCACGCCACCAAGTCCTTTGAATCATGTGGTTGAGGCGGTATCTAATATACATTTGGACAAATGCACGTCAAAATGAGAACTTCATCTCAAACAAGACAAACACGATGGAAAAAATAATCAACTTGCAATCAAAAACTGAATTGTATATTAACTCATCAACTACAAGACTACATTCATAAAATAATCGGTAGCCTAAAAATGAAGAATTATAATCGATGGAGAGTTAGTAACAAAAAATAAGAAGTCTTTTCCCTAATCATAGTTGCACTATGAAGCTAAGAGGAGAAGTTATAGTCAATTATGGGTGATATGGTTATATCGAGTATATATAATCTTGGGAATCACGATTAGATGCAATTTTTATTTATAGTGTAATATCCGACATTTTTTAGCCGTACAATCATGCGTGATATGGTTATATCGACATTTTTTAATGGACAAGATTAAAACATATCACCCATAATTGACTATAACTTCTCCTCTTAGCTTCATAGTGCAACTATGGCCAAGATTAAAACATTTTTTAGCCGTACAATCATGTGTTAAAATAATTTTATACACAGAGGGGTATTTCCGTCTTTTCTCCGCCAAATTAGAATACTTGCTATAAGATCGAAGGAGAAAAAAATTTGTTTCCCATTAATTAAACAAGATTTTTTGGTTGACCCTTTTAATACAAATTCTATTGTAATATTCGAGAATATTTTGATATTTTAAAATTTCTCGAAAGTCGTGCCAGGATTGCTTAGCTATTATGTAATCTTGAATAACCCCATTTTTACCGAGATTTTATATATTAAAAGTTATCTAGTTGTTGAAGTTATCCATTAGTTCGTTTTTTAGTCGTTAAGTAATCCCGTTTCTTAATGGAATGAAGATAGACTTGTAAAAGTTTTGATTTTATTTGTTTTCTTAGATATTTGTGCCATGTTATCTTATCTTCTAGATCCGTGTGCCCTGCTTATCTCTCTTCCTCAATATTCGTGCCAAGTTATTTTATCTTTTAGATTTGTGTGCCAGCTTATCTTTCTTTCTCAATATTCGTGCCATATTCGTGCCATATCTTCTGGTTCTAGTTCAATCAACACTCATGTTGGTGTTAAACTTACTGGTGAGGATGTAATTGATAAAAGAATATCTAAGCCTTCTGATTATGTGAAGTCACCTTACATGGAAATGAGTATTGTTTTAATAGAAAAAGTATCTCTTGCGGCCAAGAAATTGTTCGATTGGATGATTGAAGACATTCCTGATCAAAGAGGGTAACAATGCGTAGAATAGTATTTTTTCCTTACATATTGCTCTTTTATATCTTCAAGTTGATTTTATTATTAAAATTGATCATTTTTTGGTTTATATTTCTGATTTGTGTAGTATTGAAATCTTTAAGATGATGCATGTTTCTGCCATGAAAAAGGATTTTGTTTCAATGGCGGTAAAATCTGAAGTGGAAACATATATAATCGGGCTTTTGAGCTATTATCTCAATATACAAGAGCAATGGAAAAGCGACTCAAAACCCTTGAGGTTTTTTATGGCTCTTGAGGATTTGGTAAGAAAAAGGTTTTTTATATCACATTGTCTTATTTAATGACTTTTTGATATTCTCAATCTAATTTATACTTACATATATTTTTCAGTTATTTCCACTAAAAAGGATTTTAGTGATGAGGATTCCATAGAGTTTTTCATTAATGTCGTTCATGGTACTCTTGAAAAATTCAAGTGGATTAATGTGCACAAGATTGGCCTGGTATGCATTTACGTTCATTGATATAATGTAACACCCCGACTTCCGTCGAGACGCTACTAGGAAATAGACCTTACAAGGTACTATTAATTAGGTTGACAACTACACTGTAGGATCTTACAACGCGGGCACGACGAGAAAACATAATAAAACATCCAACCTTTATTTAATAAAACTTAGAAAACGTAATCATGCATGAATCCCCGAAAATTATAAATATTCAAATACGTCACAACGCCTACTGTAACTGAACTATCTGAACCAAAAAGATAATAACCGAAACAAAATACCACTCCGTCTAACAAATATTAAAATCAATATTCTAACTATTATAGATAAACTAGTATAAACCAATCCCACTATGACACGCGCTCTTTACCGCTCCGGCCCGCCATCTTGCCTAGGTTCCTGCACGGCTCCCTGGTTCATACCTGGAACTGAAAAATGTTCCTCGAAGGGTCAGCGTCTAATCTACCAAGCTAGAAAGAATACGAAAATTGTAGAACGCTTTGAAACCATTTATCTAAAGTCAGCATACAAATCCACAATCGCAATCATAACTCAAAAGGCCAATACCTAAATTAGTTATATCAGTCACACAGAGCCACATACGCATTTACAATCACAATCCCATAGCAAAGCAATTCCTCCTTTCCCACAATTCGACTTCCAAGGCGCTCATCACCGCGCCGAGTGCAGAGGCAGATGATAGCTCGCATTTAGGTAGTGTTTAGGATGCATATTTATGTTTAATTTGCATGGTTTTAGCTTAGTTTAGCTTAGTTTCTAGGTTTTTAGGTTTTCTAGGAAATTCGGGTTTTGCGCTTGTTTTGTTCGGTTTTGCAGATCTTTAGGTAAACAAGCATGGACGGGATGGATATTAGATGATTGTGGAGGATCAAGATGAGGTTTAAAGTGGTGCAAGTGAAGATTGGAAGCGTTAAGGCCCAAGAGCTTGTGTGAGAAGAACGCTTAAATCCGGGTCATGCATTGGAGTCTTATTTTGACACCTCTATCTTGCAATGCTTGGTTTGGGAGCTACAGTGGTCGGATGAAGCTGAATTTGGTATCACTTGAAAGCTAACTCTAAGAGATACAATTCATATTTTTACTCCGAGTCCAAATTCCAATTCTAAGGGGGTCAAAACAGCCTCCGAAGTGTTACTAAAGTTGCTGCTGGCGGAGCGCGGCCAGAAGCCTCAGAGCGCCCCCGCGCTCTCAAGTGCACCAAACCGCGCTCTGGCGGTTGACGCGGCGATGACTTGGGCTTCCGCGAGATCTTGTGGGCCGACTCTAATATTTCTTTTGGATATTTTTAGACATAATATAAATACTTTCTCTAGGTTTTATTTGGAGATCTTATGCTATCTTTTTGAGTTTTATGCAATTTGGAGATTTGTGGGAGACAAACCCTAGTTTTGCAATTGAAGATCAATTTGACTTTTGTAAGTTTGATTTCTCTTTAATGTCGATTTCTAGCTAAATTTCCCATGTCCAATTAGTTTGTTGAAGTTGTATGCATGATTGTTTGTGAGATTTGAATTATTTTAGTTTGCCTTGACTAGATTGAATCTCTCCATGCTTGATTGATTAAATTCACTTAGGATTATAATAGATTGGCCACCTATTCTACTTCTAGGTTGAACTACAACTAGAATAATTAAATAGACGGTGGAATTTGATTATTCATGGATGAATCCTTTGATTAAACTTAAAGACGGTGTATATTAAGGTTAATCAAAGGCGGACAATTTAATCACAAGATTTCGTGAATAGACGGTGGAATTCATGAATATTGTTTCTATTGAATGCTTTGAACTTAATTGCATGATCAACTTGAAATTGAAGTTTTCTAGGTTAATTGGTTAAAAGGTTGTTAAAGATGGTGTATATTAACAACAACATTAAGCTTGAATTCATAAATTCACAATAGATTAGTCAAGGGAAATTGAAATAAGGATAATCGATGATCAAAACTCATGTATGCAATGGATACGAAACTAGTTGGACGCTTTTCTCCATATTTGAATCTCAATTTACTTTACTTGTTTAGTTTTAATTAGTTTAATTACTTAGATTTTACCTTACAACCACAAAAAAACCCTTTCTGCTTAGTAATATTATATAAATACGAGTAATATGAGTCCTTGTGGGTTCGACCCTTGCTTCCACTATACTTAGGTTAGGAAGTTAGGAATTTTCTTTGACAGTGCTTTTATAGCGACGTAAAAGTGCTCGTCAGCAGGCCCTCCCACTCCACTTCACAATCTCCCTTCTAACCCCTGGCTAAGCCTCCACTGGAGCACTTGCCAAAAACACACAGATAATAATTTTCGTTTTGAAGGGGCACGATTTTCCCAGTCACACGGGTCAACGTTGCCAACTCTTCCTCAACACCAGCTACGATGGGCCGTGTCGGAAACCGTACCAGCACAGATGAAACGTTCCAAAATATTTTCCGATAAAACACATTTAAAATCATTAACGCACACAACACACAAGGAGATCAAAACAATTTAAAAGGTATTCGGGACTAGTTCCCAAAACCCGCCCTACAATAACGGTACGCAATCTAACAGGATAGAGAAGAACCGAGCAAGTCGAAAAACGACTTACCTCAAAAGTGGACTCTTAGAAGGTTCTGAAAAGTTTACGAGGAAGATGAAACAGATTTCCTGGATAAGATTTTAAATTGCGGCGCAAGAAATTAATAAACGAGTCTAATGACTTGCTTTAAATGAAGACTATTTGACTCTAAACAACCCACACTAACTAATCAAAACTATATAAACACTAATTACCTAGAGAAATTGACTATTCTCTTATATATAGTAACTATATATATATATATATATAATATATATATTAAAACGAGTACATGGCCACATAGTATTACTAGAAGGGATTACCACCTAACCAACCAACTCTCCTACGTAACCTATGCAACAGACTACTCACCCGACACCAAGAATTAGAGCCAAGATGACTAATTAAATAAATCACCTAATAGCCTAATATTTTATCCCTTACGAAGACATGAGCATATATTAACTAGTAATTAGTTAATCTTCACACTAATTTTACTACCCTACTCCTAGTTACTAATAAACATGCTAATTTCCCCATCCTGCTAACTACTGAATTTCTAAGTGAAATTCCTGCCCCTAATGATCGGCCAAACTACAATTTGTAAAGCCACACTAACCAAGACAACCCCCGACCCCAACAACTACACCTCGTCTACTGTCCACTTGACTAGGCCCGATGAACGACACCACCATGGCTACGCCCTCAAACCGACAGACAAATAAAAACCAGACCGAGCATCCAACCGAATAGACCAAAAGTCGAGGGAGACAATTAGAGGAACATCGACACTTACCGACGACTCAGATTCGACCGGGATGACTTGTTGACAAGGCGGTTCGGCAACCTTGATCGGGATCGTAACCCGTCCGCCGAACGGATAACGGTGGTAAAGAGGACCAAGACCGAAAACACTTCACTTGCGTTCTGCGGCGCGGAAGAACTAGATCTAAACGCGGGGTTGGGAAGATTGATGTTCGATCACCGGGGATGTATTTGGAAAGAAGATCAGTTGGACGGGGAAGGTTCACAAATTGGTATGGCGAGAATAAAATCGGGGTTTGTAAATATAGTTGGGTTTAAATATAGATATACATATAATCTAGCTAAGATATCTAGTTAAAAAAGAATATTTACTTAAAGATACTATTGAAGGCATGATCATAGGCCGAAATTTGGTTATGATAAGTCAAATCGTAGTTAACGTCTACATAAATATAAGAGATAAGCGTACTGATAAGTCTAACAAATTGTAAGCATTAGGTCTTGGATTCGAGGTTACTTGCGGGTAATTAAAGAAAACTCGATTGTTTGTAAAATAAGAAACTGTTTTTTTTTGTTTACCTAAAAGGAAAAACGAACCCGAATGTTACATACTACCCCCCTTAAGAAAGTTTCGTCCCGAAACTTTTATACGAAGAAAAGTATATCACGTGATTGCACAAACCTCTCCCCCTTTTAAAAGGGTTCGTCCTCGAACCGAAATCTCAGTAGTAGAGCAAAACGCAATTAATATTGAACATCTAGAAACCCAAAACATAACAGCCAAACAGTCAATAGTCAACTCAAAAGGAAAAACAAATACTCATAAAAGTAAATATCGAATTCGTAACCAAACGCTAACTAATAACCCTCCTCTCAAATGCCTCTACTAAACCCGAGTAGGTCTCCGAGTAACTCACTCTCATCTTGGACTCAGTCTCCCAAGTGGCTTCCCCAACTTCCCCATCGGGATCACTGAATCAACACTAAAAGAATTTCCTTTTTCCACAACTTTTTCATTCGTTGGTTAAGAATCTTCAACGGTTGTTCTCGGAAAGTGTGATCTGGTTCTACCTCTAACTCCTCAAAATTAAGTCTATGACTAGGATCCGGGACATATTGTCTTAGCTGTGAAACGTGGAATACAAAATGAACTCCGTCCAAAGCGGGTATCAATGCTAGCTTGTAGGCCACCTCGACCACTCTCCAAAATCTCAAATGGACCGATATAGCGAGGAGTCAACTTTCTTTTCACCTCGAATATCCTAACCCCACGAGTAGGCAATATCCTCAACCAAACAAATGCCCTAATCTCGCACTCCAGTTGTCGACGCCTCTTGTCCGCATAGGACTTTTGGCGACCCTTGGCGACCAAGATTCTCTTCCGAATTAAGGCAACATTCCCAATCATCTCCTCAATCATGTGTGGCCTCTCACCTGCTACATCTGAGGGTTCATCCCAACATAACGATGTCTTACACCTCCACCCATATAAAGCCTCATAAGGAGCCATCTGAATCGACGAGTGCCAACTGTTATCATAGGCAAACTCTACCAAAGCCAAGTGATCCTACCAATGACCTCCCCAGTCTAGCACACATGACCTCAACATGTACTCTATAGTTTGAATCGTCCTCCTTATTTGTGTCGCGATCTGTTAGCCATGACTAGTCTCGTAAGCTTAAAAATTATCATCCCTCAGACTCTTATATAACGATAGTTTGGTCTTAATACTCCATTTTATTTACTGGTAATGTTAAGTGAATGTCTGCGCTAAAGAATCTTCTCTACCTCCATACTCGTGTCGCTACAATACGTTCTTCACCATGATATCTCTTTAATTCTATTCCTTCATTCAATTCACACCACTATACTTTGCCAGGATATTAGCAATCACAAATCTCTGTACCAAAAGATAACGAACACTCAACTTATGTGATTCCACACACCTAGGCAATTTCGGCTACTTTAGCTTTAATTTACACTAACTATAGATGTGTTTTCAACCCCAGATTCAAGGAGATTGCCCATTCCCTTTCTATAACATATAAACTTCGAGACCTCGTTAACACTTGTGTAAACCTCAAGGTCCTGCGACCATGGCGGTTTGGTACACCAACCATCCCAATTGCAACTCTCCCGATAATCTAAATTTAAGCATCCTTCTTGTTTTCTTCAAAATTGGTTCATAACGGTTCAGGATAGGAAACTCATGTACACCTCAACATGTCAGTCTCCCTAGTCCTCACTCCAACACCCCGTTTGGCCCAAGCACATCCGCTTGATCAGTAAGATCCTTGACCCTAAGTAATAGTTAGAATTTACTCTTCTCGTTGAAAGGCTCACACCACTTAGGTAACTAAGGACCGTATACACCACTTGACTACTGACAGACTTGTATCAATTAGTCGATGCATTCCCTGCTCGAATACACATCTTATGACCTATTGCTAACCTTTCAGCATATATCCGCTAATGTCCTTAAGTCTCCTAGGTCAAGTTAAACCTCCTCGATGTCCTTGCACAAATGTCCACCCAAAAGGAATTCCATTGCAAAACTTGATCCCCAAGTTTTCACTTGCCGATCCTTGTAAACCAATCCAATGGAGTTCCAACCCTGATTGATCTCTAGACATGGTGGTCAACAGTCTTGATTCAACATTATTACTACACGTTACTTCCATCTCGATGGCTTGGGTACTAGTCTAAATCTTTTCTGATAGAATTAGACACCGCAAATATCTCTATCCATACTCTAATTGTTGTTTCTCACGGAATCCATAACCAAGTATATGTCTATATAAACCTTCCCAACAGATTCCATTTTTTTTTTCATTTTTAAATAACGTTGAGCGCGTTTTCACTTCTATTCCAAATCTCCTTTCCCCTACAATTCCGTCATTGTAGTTCTCAAAACCCCACATGTGTCTTATCACTAGTAAATTTTCTCCGGCTGAACGACTGATTCTCTCTCACATGACTTATCCATAGTATCCTTGACCCGCTTATATGGTTCTGTTCCTTCGTCAAATTTTCCTATAAGTGTGGATCATTTGAAGGAAACAACATCCACTTCTAAGTCATATTTGATTAATATTTTAAGATGCCCAATACCTTTTCCATTAAATCTTGGCAACCCACTTCAACTATCACCCTTGTAATGCATCCTTCATTAATCTCTTTTCCAGATATCACAAAAGTTCCAAATCTTGATCTTCGAACATCTTGAGTCATCCTTGCGTCTGTAGCTTTAACTTGTACTTAACGAGGTTCTCTAAAGCCAGTGTTTTTCTTTCCATAGTCAGCATATACCAAATACAGTTGTGTCCAATTCCTGGATTTGGTCACTCGTTCCTTAGCTTGTTTATGCTCGCATGGGTCCTACGACTTTATCTCCTTGTATGCATAGGCGATTACTCAAATCTTTTCCATCGTAACACACCTCTTATGACTTTAAAGAGTTATTAAAATTTACATAACTCCCATAATTCTATGATATTCTATGATATTCAATCATTTTTGTTCATTGATATTCTTTTATTTGTTCATCACTACTACATATTTGTTCAGAGGTATTAGTTATTTGTTCATTAGAAAGATTGACTTTTCACTATGTTGTTTTTAATCAATATAAGATTTTTTCATGCTTATCCCTCTGCATTTTTACAGTTTGTGTTTCCTATCTGTACCTCAAGACATTACTATTGTATTGCGTTGAATGTGAGAGTGCCAAGTTTCCACATAATTGATAAATCGATGAAGGATGTGCCCTTGGAAGCAAAGTATCAGCACGTACCTGCTAAATTGGTGAGTTTTATTTATTTTTGGAATCTTGTAATAGTTTGTTTTTCAACATTGACATGTGTGTTTAATATTGAATGAGTTGTTTTGTTTCTTGTTGTTATATTTTTAGAGAATGCTCTTTGTCGAGTTTATGAACACGCTCAGGATGGATGCAAGGGTTGCTTTTTTTGAGGATGTGGATAGGGTTTCATATGAACGTCTTGAGATGAAATGGAGAGATAATAGAAACAAGACTGATTGTGAAATTTTTATGATGTGGCACATGGAAACTTACTTCGGCAGCGGCTTGTCTGGTTGGGCTTGTGGACTCAATAAACACGATTTGCATCAACTTGACTACTTGAGGATAAGGTACTGCAATGAGTTGTTGTTGAGTCCATTGAATGAACACAAGGCAACAACTAAAAAGCTTGTTCAAGAATTTGTCCCGTGTAAACCGACAGTCGTATCTCGTGTTACTCCTACAAGGAAGTCAAAGAACAAGAAGTTATGTACATTGATATGTTGTTGGTTGGAAAACAGTTTGAAATGGGATTTTTTGTGTATGGTTTCTTAGAATACAGTTTATGGTGGTGTATGGCTTGAATGTTGCAGACATTTGGTTTTTCTTTTTGTATAGTGTGGTATATGGCTTGAATGGAGTTTGTGGATGATGGTTGTTCAATATGTTTTGTGTTTTAGTGTGACATTTGATTTAGAAAATATGATTAAGCGTAATTTGTTCATCAACTCCTTAGATTTGTGCATCGATATCTTAGATTTGTTCATCAATACCTTCGATTTGTTCATCGATTAAGAATATGTGTTCTTAATTTGTTCATCGATACCTTAGATTTCTTCACCAATACCTTTGGTTTGTTCATCGATTAAGAATATGAGTTTTAAGATTGTTTCATTTTATTTAAAGGTTTTTTTCATCATTAATGTATGATTTGTTGATGGAAAATCTATACATGTACATGGAAGTATATTTATTGAAGAATGAAAGGGTTTTGTTCATTAGATAGTAAATTTGTTTATTACTAACTGCTAGTTGAGTCATTGTTGAGTCATTGTTGAATGCAGTAGGTGGAGGTTTGCCGGTTGAATCATTGTTGTGTTGTTTTGTTTTTTTAAATCCTGCTCGATTACACAACATGTATTTCCAAATTGTAGTGTTAGTTTCATCTGAAGACTTTGTAATGGTGCCAGCACGTGCTTGGAAACCACATGCATCTGCGTATGCCTTGTAGAAATTTACTCCTTGTTCCCAGGTTCTAAACACCATCCCCTCTTTAGGTCTTAAGTTGTCATCGCAAAATGGAATGTAGTAATGTGTTTTGCCAGGCAAGATCACAATCTTTAATTCCTTGTTATCTTTTATTTTTCCTTCATTATAGGGAAAAGAAACATGTAAATCCACTACACGTACAATTTGTTATTTTCATTTCTTCAACAATAGGTAATACCAATGAACAACTGCGTACTACCTTTGAACAAATGTGTGATATCTATGAACAAACGCATAATACATATGAACAAATATTGGATGAACAAATGTGCAATATCTATGAACAAATGTGTGATACATATGAACAAATTTTAGATATGTATGAACAGATTTGTAATATTACACATTTGTTCATACGAATGGTTGTCTTCCCAAAAAAGTCATAGCAATCTCCCTCAAAACCATAAAATGGAGTTTCCTATTGTTAATGCGTAAACATAAACAAAATTTTGACCATAAATGTGATGAAAACCTCAAAATCGAGTTGTATTAACTTTTACCTGGTTCCATTAAAGGTAATCAGTCAGATCTTCGTTCTAACTTTGAGGAAATCGTAAATCTGAACAAAGCTCATTAGAAAAGGTATAATTTTCTCTGTGAAAAGAGAAAATCCAATTAAATCGAAGCTCTAAATGATGAATGTGCACTCATATAGCAAGATTAGAGTAGAAAATTAGAAAATATATACCAAATCGTAAATCTCTGTGTTTCAATCCAGTTTAGAAGCTTAGTTTCTGCAGAGAAAAAAAGAGATTTTGGTTTTGATTTGGAAAGAGGATAAAAAATTTCCTTTTTTGGGGGGTTTGCTTGGGCGACAAGTAGCTTTTGGTAGAGGTTGACATACATGCGTACTCTTTTTTTTTGAATTATTTGGACGCGCTTCGTGCGTCCAAATAATTCTACCTAGATGGACGACATAGATTCATTCTCTATTTTTTACACACGGGGCCATTCGCACATGAACCGCTCTCATGTAATCATATTATTTATGTTACTAATATACACTTATATTTAGAGATCGTAAAATTTGGCAAGTGATAGAAACATTGTAACCACCCTATTTTGCAACGATAGGTATTACCGCCAATGACCTCGGATTTTGCCGTCCAAAGTCACCCAAAGCTTTATAAGGTACTAAATTTAAATAAAAAGTGAAAATTTAACAATAATACATATTATAAAAGGTGCTCAAATATGAGACTTCAAGTGTTGTCATTACATCTGTAAACTTGTTTAAACTAACAAGATACAAAAGAGTTAAGCAACGAAATTAATGAAATATTGCTTTTGTAAAGTGTAGCGAAACCAAAATACGAGAGAAAACACCTTCAAGAATGACCCGATCTTTCTTCCTTCATCTCTTGATTTTTCGTCTTTAAACCTTCGAGCGAAGTTTCCTAGAGTCTGGAACTTCTCAAAGGAGACTAAGCAAGCAAAAATGGAACTTCTCAAAGGTAGTTTGGTAATTTATCAAATTATTAAAGAGATACTCGAGATGTGTTTCAAGAAGTACAAACTTTAAGTTGCTTAAGAACGAAAATGAGTAAATCTCGAGATGAGATAACTATAAACCGAAAGAACGACCTACGATATTGTAGAACTTCTTCGAGTAGAATTAATGTTGCGAACATTTTAATTATACACAAGTTTCTAGAAAACCTCACGCGCCCTTGTCAGATCGAGAGCCGGGTCGATCTTTTAAAACCAACCCGATTTTGATTTTTTTAATGTGCACTAGCACTTATCTTTATTAGTGCCAAAACCTATATAATATTAATGACTTTTAAAGCTATGGTGGCTATGAAAGAGCCAACTCCACTTAAGGGAACGAAGTTGCGACACCTAGCTAGGGCGTAGACATCCCTCCAACGAGTAGGAGCATAAAAGATCATGATCTGAATTACAGAGAGAAGAGAGGGCGGTGAGCCGTACTACTTGATAATACCGAGAGAAGAGAGGGTGAAGATCGTACCACTCTTTTTAGCTTAAGTTAACATGCAATAATGTCTTAGTTTATAATAAGTCCATTTATTCACATGCAACAACTTATTTACTTATTTAGTAGAGATTTTTATCTTATTAGATTCACTTTAGTCCAACTCATATAGATATTAATCCAAAGTTTTATACAAAGGACATGTAATATCCGCGATATTTCAAGGTTTTTTTGAAACCAATTATAATATAATAATTATAGTTATAATTTTTTTCTCTATATATAAAAGAGAATTAATAATAGATTATAATAACCCTTATTATCTCTTTAAAAAGAGATTCTTAAGTAAATTAAATTAAATAAAATTCAAGAATTTATTATGAGGGTTATGAAGAGTTGAAAGCATCTAAATAAAAATAATGCATTATAAATTTCGAAATTCATTAATTAAAGAGGGGTACAACAAGTCATTAAAATTACATTGAAAATTCAACAAAAAGGATGCAAGAGCCATGACTTGAACCCGAGACCTCTTGCAACCCATCTCACACACCCATCCCCCTCAATCCGCTAGACCATTGTAATTTTCTACTCATTCACCCCATTCTTTTAATTTTATATCCATTCTATTCTTCTTCTTCCTAGAAACATCAGATTGATGTCTGATGTGATTGACGTAGATTCAAATTGAGCCATTTCATGCTCTTCTTCCATCTTCATTGCTTGCAAGACCACCCTTCTTGCATCATCCTCCCATCACCACCAACTAACACACCTTTGGCCAATAGAGAAGCATCCTCCCCTCTTCCATTGGTCCATCACCATGGCCATAGATTGAGAGCTTGGTCTCTCTTGCCTATAAAAAGGGCATCAAACTCCTTCAAAGCTCACACATTCACCCTTCTCTTCTTCCTCTTATTGAATTGCTCTCAAAATTGTCCAAAATCAGCCCCATTCAAGTTTAGTTTTCCATTCAAAGCTCCACCAAAAGCCTCTTGTTTTTCCCCTTGAGCACCGCCGGCCACCTCCCCCAGCCTCTCCGGACCGCCTGCCGCCGCCGAGCCCTCGCCGGACCGCCGTGCCCCTGCCGGAGCTCCCTGGTGCCGCCGCCCCTACACTGCCGGTTCACCCCTGCCTCTTCTCCCCAGTGTTCTGTAATACAGAATACTAGTAGGGTATATTTTTTAACCCTTTTACAATTTAGTTAATGTATGATTATTAAAATAATTGTTAGTTTAAGCAAACAAATTTAAAATATGGGTTAAAGTGCAAGTTTTAATATAATAAAAATATTTTGCTAAGATATTGTTAGTAGAATAAGAAGGGTAAATCTTTTATTATAAATTAAGTAGATCTCATAATATTTGTTAGCCTACAAGCTTTAAACTTAATAAAAATATTAAGTGAGATCTTGTTAGTTGAGAGGAGAAGATAAATCAATTAAATAAAGTATTGATGATTTCTTATATTATAGTTTAGATTGCAAGACATGTTTATATAAATAACTCTTATAAAAGTATTTTATAAAATTACTAGCATAAAGGTTGTAGCTTTTATATTAAGTATTATTTTTTTATAGAGGATTAATTTTATATAAGATATTATGTGGCATATCTCTAAGTATAGAGAATATAAAGATATATGTGATGATGTCCAAAACAGTAAGATAAAAAGTGGGCCCGGGGTACCAAGAACAAGTAGGCCCGAAGAGATTTCCAAGGGCGACTCAGGGACCCACATTCATACTTCTCATTTATTTAAACAAAGTTTATACCCTCGCAAGGTCTCCCAAATCCCCGGGACGAGGTCTAGAGCTCGCCACCGACTCTACTAAAACACCTGTCCACCCAGACCAATCACAAGCGGCCTCATCCCCGAACCAATCACAAGCGGCCTCGTCCCCGGACCAATCAAAAGCCCCTACTCCGGGCGTCCCACATCGGACCTTGGCCTAAACTCGGCTCCCCAATTCTCTATAAATAGAGGAGAACCTCGTAGGAGGAGGGGGTCGAAAAACCCCTTGAACTCAAGAACTCTCTTGCTTGTTAAAGATCGACGTGATAGAAACATCGTCAAAAGACCTCGCTACAGACAAGAGAAGTCCACAAAAAGACTTCAAGTCATACAAAGACCTCGCCCACACTAAAGACCTCGCTACAAAATCTTACAAAGCTCTCTACACCACGCACCCAAATCTACCTCGCCCTAGGGTCAAACTCGCAACATTTAAGTTTGATCTCGGAACTTCGTAGGAGGTCTAGGTGTAATTCTCAAAGTTGTTTATCAGCCTCGTAGGTTTGTAACCTCGTTATTGGGAGAAAATCATAAATACAGGAGCAAGTGTTTGCACTCTCGAATATAATAATCTTTTTCCTTGTCTCGTAGCTAGCGGTTATTTCGGGTTTCATCACTGGCGCCGTATGTGGGAAGCTTCTTCATCCTAAGCAGTCTCCCGATTAGTGCAAACCTTGGCTCCTTAAAAAACCCCTCAAAATGGCTTGCCCAAACAATTTCTTTCCCCAACATCCCGACAACATGGCCGAGACCCCGCCGTGGATGACGACAGGTCCCCCGGGGTACCCCTTTGTGGTTCCGCCAGGTTGGACGTACAACGCTCCACAAAACCCATACCCGTTTCAGGGGTATGAGCAGGGTGGCGCGCCTCCTAACCCTTAGCCCTACCCGGGTTACGGACAGTACCAGCAGGACCAAGCTCCCCCATATGTCCCGATCCCCTCCCAGGGGCAACCTCACTCCGAGTACGTGCCCGCGTATGTCCCCGGATATATGCCGAGGCAGGAGACGCCCACCAACGTCTCCACCACAGAGGGACCCTTCTGAGATCCGATGCAGATCTCGCGATCCCGTTCGCGACGTGCAGGGAGGCGTGACGCGGAGTTGTCCGAGACGGCGGCAAGCGCGACACGCCCTCTGGCAAAGTCAAAATCAAAATCTGCCCGCCCGTCCGTCGAGAGTGGGTACAAGAATCCGTTTGTGCCTGAGATCCAGGATGCACACATGCCCAAGGGTTTCCACTGGCCGCAAATGGGACTCTACAACGGCACGGCCGACCCCGAGGACCACATAAAACACTACGCCGTCCAGATGAACGTCAACTCCTACAATGACGCCATTTTCTGCCGCATCTTCCCAACCACTCTAGACAAGGCGGCAATGACGTGATTCACCAGCCTTAAAGTCGAGTCGATAGCCTCGTTTTCTCAGCTATGCGAGTCCTTCGTCGGGCACTTCAACGGCTCAAGGAAGCGCAAGAAGAACATGCGCGATCTTCGCGGCATTGAGCAGGGGGAAAACGAGAAGCTGGGTACCTTGTTTACGAGGTTCACCACCGCAGTCGCGGAGATCGCATAAATCGACGAGTCATCGGTGCGAGATATCCTCATGGGCAACCTTTTCCAGGGGGATTTTATGTGTCGTATTTTTCTTAAGAACCCGACAACGTACGAGAGTCTGTGTGCTCGGATCACGGCGCAGGTCTACGTCGAGGACGCTGCCAGCCAGAGCTCGCGACCGAGGAACGATAAGGAAATCGTGACCGAGGCTAAGGGGAAGGCTAAAATGGTTGCACCGGTCGCGAGGGATGCATACATGACGCAAACTCACGACCGGCGCGCCGACCACAAGAGCAACAACAACAACAACAACAAAAAAGGCAACAACAACAACGGCAACAGAAACAACAGCCGCTACGACAACCGCGAGAGTGGCGGTGGGGGTTGGAGCTGTTTCGGCGGGAAGCCACGAGGTTACAAAGGCAAAGGTGGCCCCGCCTACAACCCAAACGAGAAAAGGCGCGCCAACCCCGCGTCAGGAGCCAACCTCGTGCAGCAGGGACCAACCCAATCTCGACCAAGCAACGCGGAGCAACACGCCCCTGCGAGGCAGTCACGTTCCGGACAAGCTGCGGCGCCCGATGGATACATCAATACCATCTCGGGCGGGCCCTCGCTGGCGGGTTCGAGCCAGGCGGAAAGGAAGAGATACGCGAGGGCAAGTCACCATGAGCCCTCGGTATACAACGTGACGCAGACCTCACGGTCCCACGTGGGTATGGCTTTCACCTCCGAGGACGCCGAGGGATTCCACATGCCCCACTCCGACCCCCTGGTGATACATGTTCAACTAGGCTCGAAGATAGTGAAGCGGATACTGGTGGACACGGGTTCTTCCGTGGACATCATGTATTTTGGCGCTTTCGAGCAGTTGGGAATCTCCGCGACATCTTTGAAGCCCTACGCTGGGAATATCACCTCCTTCTCGGGAAACGAGGTCGATGTCGCTGGTCTCATAGACCTGTGGATGACACTCGGTGTTGGCTCTACAACGAGAACCGGGGTGATAGAATTTACGGTGGTGCACCTACCTTCAACCTACAATGCAATCATCGGGAGAGTCTCCTTGATGAAGTTCCAGGCAGTGATCTCCATCTACCACCTCAAGATAAAGTTCCCCACCGACGGTGGTGTCGGAGAGGTGAAGGGCAACCAAGAAGAGGGCCGCGTCTGCTACATGACCTCGGCAAAACAAAAATGCTCCGTGTTCATGGTAGAGGCCTCCGGCGAAGCGGATCTCGAGGTCCGGGATTTCAAAATACCCACCCCCGAGGCAGAAAGAAGGGTGATCACCCCCTTCGAAAACAACTCCGAGAAAATCTACCTCGGGGGGTGCCTCGCCGGAGATACAACGACGTCACTAGAGGCCTTGCTTGCTAGATCCCGCGACGTGTTCGCCTGGACTGCAAAGGATCTCCGAGGTGTGCCTCAGACATTGGCTCAGCACTCCCTGAACATCGACGTCGCCATTCACCCTGTGGTGCAGCGTCGAAGAAAAATGAATGAAGAAAGAGCAACCGCCGCGAACGAGGAGGTGGCCAAGCTGCTGGCCGCGGATTTCATCCGCGAAGTCCAGTATCCAAGGTGGCTATCCAATGTCGTGTTAGTCAAGAAGGCCAGCGGAAAGTGGCGGATGTGTGTAGATTTCAAGGACCTCAACAAGGCATGTCCCAAAGACAGCTACCCTCTGCCCTCGATTGATGCGCTCGTAGATTCAACTGCGGGGCACGAGGTCTTAAGCTTCCTCGACGCTTATTCGGGATACAATCAGATCTCGATGAATATGCGTGACGAGGAAGAGACGTCCTTTATCAACCAGCGTGGAACATACTGTTACAAGGTCATGCCAATTGGCCTCAAAAACGCCGGTGCCACCTTCCAACGCCTCATTGATCGGGTCTTCAAAGACCACCTGGGCAGAAATGTGTCGGCTTACGTCGATGACATCGTGGTACGAAGCACGAACCCCGGGGAACACCTGGCCGATCTCGCCGAAGTCTTCACCACCCTCAGGCATCACAAACTCAGCGTAAACCCCGAGAAATGCGTCTTCGGCGTATCCTCGGGGAAGTTTTTGGGCTTCATAATCAACGAGCGCGGGATCGACGTCAACCCCGCCAAAATTGAATCGATCCTCTCGATGAGGTCTCCCAGATCTCGAACCGAGGTGCAGCGACTCAATGGCGCTGTAAATTACTTGGGGAGATTTTGCTCCCGTTTAGCGGACAAATCTCTTCCTTTCTTTGCCGCCCTCAAGAAGAATGACAAGTTCGTCAGGGACGAGAGCCTCGAGACTACCTTCTCCGAGTTAAAGATCTTCCTCACAAAGCTCCCCACCTTGTCACCTTCGCATGCGGGCGAAGACCTACAACTGTATGTAGCGGTGAGCCCCGAGACAGTCAGCGCGGTGCTCACTAGAGAAGCCATGCACCCGGTGTACTTTGTGAGTCGCGTGCTCCAGCTTGCGGAGCAGCGATACTCCCCAGTAGAGAAAATGGCGCTGGTAGTAGTGACCGCCGCAAGGGGACTACTCCCGTACTTCCATGCACATCCCATCCAGGTACTCTCGGACCTCCCACTCCGTCAAATCCTACATCAGCCCGCCCTCTCCGGGCGTATGACGAAGTGGGCCGTCGAGCTCTCCGAGTTCAACATCAGTTACCTCCCGAGGACCGCAATGAAGGGACAAGCCCTCGCCGATTTCATGGTAGAGGTCACCTTCCCCGAAACCGACACAAGCTCGGACGAGTGGAAGGTGTTCGTTGATGGCTCACGATGTGACGTCGGTGGCGGAGCCGGCGTATTCATCGCTGGCCCCTCAATCGAGACGGAGTATGCTCTCAACTTCGCCTTTGATGCCACCAACAACGACGCCGAATACGAGGCCATGATTGCCGGGATCAAGATGGCGCTACTTAGCGGAGCCCGCAAGATCAGGGTCTACACAGATTCCGAGTTGGTGGCATGACAACTCAACGGCCAATACGACACCAGGACGGGTTTTCTGCCCGCCTACCGAGCAAAGGTGAAGGCCTGGGTTTCATGCCTGGAGACCTTCGCGGTAGAGTCAATTCCACGAGCCTCAAACACAAAGGCGGATGCTCTCGCCAGGTTAGGCTCCGCACTTCCCTTGGTTGTGGGGAACCGCGTGATGATAGAGAGAAAACTCTCACGAAGTGTTGATGGTGAGGTCATGTCCATAAGGACCGAGGACTGGAGGTTCCCAGTGACGCGGTATATACAAAGCGGCGTCCTCCCAAAGGACCCCGCACTAGCCAGGAAACTAAAGATGCAAGCTGCCCGCTACTGCGTCATCGGTGATCAGCTCTACCGCCGAGGCTACGCTGAACCCAACTTGCTATGCATACCGCCCGAGGCCACGGACCACGTCCTTTACAAGGAACACGAGGGGGTTTCTGGAGGGCACCCGGGGTGGAGGTCTTTGGCACACAAGATCGTCCACTTGGGGTACTTCTGGCCCACTCTCCGACAAGATGCAAAAGCTTACGTCCAAAGATGCGTCGGATGCCAGAAACACGGAAACCTCCAGCACACCCCAACGGCCCCCCTCCGCAGCATCCACGCACCTTGCCCATTCGCGGTGTGGGGAATGGACATCTTAGGTCCTTTCCCCAAAGCAGCTGGCCAGGTGCAATACATTTTGGTCATTGTCGACTACTTCACGAAGTGGATCGAAGCGCAGGCCATGGAAAAAATCACCGGGGCAAAGGTCTGCGAATTCCTGTGGAAGAACCTCGTTTGCCGTTTCGGTGTCCCCATGACAATCATGACTGATCATGGCCCCCAATTCGACTGCGAAGAGACTCGGGCTTTCTGCTCTGAACTGGGCATCGACCTCAAATTTTCCTCCGTGGCCCATCCCCAGTCCAATGGTCAGGTAGAAAACGTAAACGCCCGCATCTTGACAGACCTAAAGAAGCGCCTGAGCGTGGCACAAGGCCGCTGGGATGAGCTACTCCCACTCGTCCTCTGGACGTATCGCACGACCGCGCGTCACGCAACGAGCGAAACACCCTTCGCTCTAACCTACGGAGCGGAGGCACTCATTCCCGTGGAAACCCTAATCCCATCGGCAAGGGTGTACAACTTTGACGAGAAAGAAAACGAAGCCAACCTTAGGGTCGAGCTGCAATTCCGGGACGAGATTTGCGAGGTGGCGGACCTACGCTCCAGAGAATACAAGCGACGCGTCGCCGTATACCACGACAAGAAGGTCAGACCTCGCCTTTTGACCACAAGAAACCTCGTTCTGAGACGCATCAAGGGAGGCAAATTGGACCCTAACTAGGAAGGACCATACCTCCTCGGGGAGGAAGTCGCGCCCGGAGCTTTTAAGCTCAAGGACAGCAAGGGGCGCACCCTAAGCAAGACATGGAACGTCGTGCGGCTCAAAAATACTACATGTAAATTCATCAAACCTCGTTGTTCCTAACAGTTTTGGTGAATGAAGGATTGCAGGCTTTTCAAAAAAGAAATCTCTCTCGAAAAGCAAAACCTCGTAAGGTCCACCCCTCGCTTCCCGCTTGGGGTTGGAGAATCTCGTTAAGGTCCACCCCTCGCTTCCTGCTTGGGGTTGGAGAACCTCGTTAAGTCCACCCCTCGCTTCCCGCTTGGGGTTGGAGAATCTCGTTAAGGTCCACCCCTCGCTTCCCGCTTGGGGTTGGAGAACCTCGTAAGGTCCACCCCTCGCTTCCCGCTTGTGGTTGGAGAACCTCGTGAAGTCCACCCCTCGCTTCCCTCTTGGGGTTGGAGAACCTCGTGAAGTCCACCCCTCGCTTCCCGCTTGAGGTTGGAGAATCTCGTTAAGGTCCACCCCTCGCTTCCCGCTTGGGGTTGGAGAATCTCGTTAAGGTCCACCCCTCGCTTCCCGCTTGGGGTTGGAGAACCTCGTAAGGTCCACCCCTCGCTTCCGGCTTGGGGTTGGAGAACCTCGTGAAGTCCACCCCTCGTTTCCCGCTTGGGGTTGGAGAATCTCGTGAAGTCCACCCCTCGCTTCCCGCTTGAGGTTGGAGAATCTCGTTAAGGTCCACCCCTCGCTTCCCGCTTGGGGTTGGAGAATCTCATTAAGGTCCACCCCTCGCTTCCCGCTTGAGGTTGGAGAACCTCGTAAGGTCCACCCCTCGTTTCCCGCTTGGGGTTGGAGAACCTCGTGAAGTCCACCCCTCGCTTCCCGCTTGGGGTTGGAGAAACTCGTGAAGTCCACCCCTCGCTTCCCGCTTGGGGTTGGAGAACCTCGTGAAGGTCCACCCCTCGCTCCCCGCTTGGGGTTGGATAATCTCGTTAAGGTCCACCCCTCGCTTCTCGCTTGGGGTTGTAGAATCTTGGTTAAGTTCGCGACCTGGGTATGTTCACAATAAGAAACAAAAGCGCTCTATATGGCTCGGGAGTCACAATTGCGACGCCCGACCCATGGGGTTGGATATGGATAAGCGAAAAGTAAATCGAAGCAGGTAAATCCAAAAAACAAGGTAAATCCAAAAAACATACAAAAGGTCCACGAGGGAGAGGATGTAAAATGAACAGCCAAAAAAGACCTCGAGGGCCGAAACGATTAAATACAGACCCCGTAGGGCCACCAATGTAAGGGCCACAAGGGCCAAGGTGTTCCGATTACAAACCCCGTAGGGCAACCAACAAGACGAAAATAAAAAAAAGGAAGAACAACAAAAACACAGCATCTCTTAACTCGTCGAGGCTTCGGCGTCTGGACCGGTGAGGTCAACGGTTTCGCTCTTGGAAGCTTCAGCGGTAGGGTCAACAAGCGCGTTCGAGGCCTCTGTAGCCGGACCGGGAGTAGCGGAAGGCTGGGAGGCGGGCGCATCAGCCGCGGGCTGAGGTCCCGTGGAGATCAACTCCGGGTTCCCTCTAGCGAGCTCCGCCTCACAGGGAGCCTCGCTGGACACAGTTCCGTCCGCATTGAGGAAAAATTCACATTCCCCCTCAGGCTCCTCCGCATCAAGCTCCCCCATGGTCTCGTCGTAATTAGGGTTGAAGAAGACGATGCGAGGATCAAAGTGTCTATACTTGGCCACCGCCTGTTTAACACTCATGCGAACGGCCTGGTGGAACATTTTCCTCACACTCTCCACCAACTCCTCTTGATACTCCTCTGAGGCCAAGTACTTAGGGCCCGCAACCATCACTTCCTCATTAAGCTCAACAACGCGCTTCGAGAGATGGGCAATCTCCTCCTCCGCCTTAAAAAGCCCCGCCTCTTTCTCCTTGAAAAACTTGTGCTCAGTGGAGAGCTTGCCCCGAAGCTCCTCAACCTCACTCCGCAAAGCCTTGGCCTCATCCCTCGCCTGTTTCTCCCCCTCTTTAGCCGCCGCCGCCGCCTTTGCCTCGTCCCTCGCCGCGGTTTCCGCGGCCTCGACCCGCTTCTTAGCCGCAGCCTCCGCGGCCTTGGACCTTTCCGCGACCTCGGCCAGTTCCTTGGCCTGTCTCTCGCATACCTCGTTGCGAGCTTGGAGCGCCGCCTCCATTTTGTCTATCCTCGCATGAGCAAGGACGACGCGGCTCCGGTTATAATTATCAAAAAAGGTATGCTGCAAATTTACATGAGGGTGAGAAAAGAAACAAAAGGAGGACAGAAATAAAGCGCATAAAAGCGGAAGCTTACCATGGCCGAATACCAAGCAGCCTCGTCGTCAAGCGCCGCATCAGTGAGGTTATTGGCCCTCGCGATCTCCTCCTTATAATCTCCCCGGGTCCATTCCAACGGGGCCCCCCTGATTGGACCAAGACAGTGAAACCTGGCGGGATGGCGGCCTGCGACTTCGCGGCCTCGCCTCTCGAAGTTGAAGGTGGGGATGATGTCCAAACCCCGCACGCCTCGCTGAAGGTCGCCCGTCTGGGATTTCTTTTTCTTCTCCCCAGGAGGAGACTCCGCGTCCTTCCTCTTGCGAACGGCCTTGTCGTCGGACCCCCGAGGAGGATATGAGTATGTCTTCGCGACGAACCCTTTCAGAGGGGCCGCCTCGGACCTTTTGTCCCCTTGGGGTGGTCCCGCGACGTCCCATTGGGACGCCCTCACAACGTTCCCCTTGGGCGGAACCCCCCCGGCCGCAATCGTCGGCGGAGCAGGTTTAGGTTGCGTTGTGCTCGGCCTCGCCTGCGGGCTCGGCTCGTTGATGCTTATCCCCTTTGGAGCCCGGGGAGCCGGGGCCTTAGAACTAGAAGTCAGGGGTTGTTTCCCCTTCGACTTCGAAGTAAGAGCGTGCAGAAGATCCACTGTCAGGAGAAAAAGCATAAAAAGCAAGTTAAGAAGAAATCAAAAACAAATAAAACGAGGTTTATAACCTCGTAACCTTACAAAGAAAAGAAGAGCAATCAGAAAGAGAATAAAATACCCTCTCTACCCTTGCGGGGAGGGAGACTGAGGCTCAGCCCGGCCCGCTCAAGCCGGTCCTGAGAAAGGTATATCTCATATGGCGCCTAGCTCGCTGTAGCGTATCGAGCCTTGAGTTCCTGAAACTCGGCGACCTTGTACGGGCACACGCACCTCTCCAAGGTACTCGGCGCCACAGGAAAATTGAGATATCTCCCGCGGAGATCTCGAACCAAAAACCACTTCGGTTTCCACGTCCCGACATTCGATTGGGTCGTGGTGATCTTGACGTTCGGCGTGCTGAGATTGATAAGGGAACACCGAGGTTCCCTCCTCGCTAAAACCAACGCCGAAAAATCATCACAATTCGGCTCATCCCCAAGTTCGCGACTTCGAATCGTGTAGGCACACAACAGCCGCCAGGCATTCGGAAACAATTGGGCGGGACAGACACCCATAGCCCACAGGTAATCCACGATGTGTTGGGCCAAAGGTAGCCTGAAGCCCGCTTGAAGACTGAAGAGGTGCACGACCGCGCACCTCTCATAGGATGCCAAGGGCTGTCCCTCCTCCTCGGGGAGTGCCAGCTCGACTCCCTCAGGACAGGGGAAGTCCTTAGCTATCTTCGCGAGGTCTTCCAACTTGAGGTCGGTGGCCATTCCCTCAGACAGATAAGCCTCGGGGGTGCTCGGGCTCATAGGGATTCGTTCTTCAAGAACAGCAGGGACGCCTGACACGGCGTCAGTAATGTAGGCCTCGGGAAAGCTCGGGGGCACGTAGGAGGCAGAGGCTGAGGCAATTGTCGCATCCAACCGCGCCTCAACCTCGGCGACGATCTCATCGGGAGAAGAAGAGGAAGCCATTTCAACACCGGAGTAAACACGAAGACGAGGGAAGAGTGAGTTGATCGAAGCAGCGGAGTCGCTAGAAGAAGGGTCGCTAAAGACCAGTGAAGGAGAACTCGGGTTCTGAGAGTCGCTAGGCTCTACGCTCCCTACAGACTCGGAGACCTCCTGGTAAAAACTCTCTTGAACTTTGAAAACAAAACCAGGTGGCGGGCTCACAGAAGCTCTCCTAGGCATGAAAGGGCGATGTCCAGGCCGCGAAAGGCTAGCACTTGGAAAAGAAACGGTCAGTAAGACACTAGGCAAGGTAGCCAAAAGAAAAAAGCACGAGATCGTAACCTCGGAAGGAAAAAAGCACGAGATCGTAACTTCGAAAGGAAAAAAGCACGAGATCGTAACCTCGGAAGAAAAAACACGAGATCATAACCTCGGAAGAAAAAAGCACGAGATCGTAACCTCGGAAGAAGAAAAGCACGAGATCGTAACCTCGGAGGGAGAAACTACGCGAGGTCATAAGGGAGGAAAGCCACGTGGCACCCTAGAGGCTACTCTGACAAGATAGGACGGCGAAGAAGAATTTGAAGCGCCAAAAGAAAGGAAAGAGAAAGGAGAAGGCCAACCAACGGTGGAAGCCAGCGGTGGAAGCCCAAACGTCCCGTCAGTCAGAGACATCATGACGTTTGGGCTCCCAAGGGTTTCGAAATTCAAAAAGTGGCAGACGGAGGAGTAGAAGTTCAACCGCCACCCAAACAAGCAATGACCCCAAAAACACAGCGGTGACCCCACGGTGGTGACTGCCCGCCACCACCGTCCCACCGCCACAACGCAGAGGAGAAACACCCGGCAAAGCACCGTCGCCCACCAAAAAAAGGGAGAGAAAGAAAAAATAACCAACAGCGAACAAACGAAAAACAAAACGGGAAAAACGCCAGGCGACACACAGAAACATTCGCCTCCTCACCACCGTCGTTCTGCCACCGTGACACCGGCGTGAAACGCTAGGCGACACACTGTCGCCCATCCGAAGCACGAAACAAAAAACAGGCGGAAGAGAATCTGAAGCAAAAAGCACCAAAAAGCGAGAAAAAGAGAGTCGAGAACTTACTTGTTTAGAATCGACGTGGAAGGAGCGGTGATACGGCTGGAAAGCGGTGGAAGTTCGTCGGAAACCGTCTCGAAAATCGTTCGCAGGAGACTGAGAAGACAAAGAGAAAGGAAGCGAAAAGGTTGAAGGAGAAGATCAAGGGGAGGCGTGTGAGGTACGCCCTTATAAAGAGCAGGTTTGGGCCTCCCCTCACCAACGAAAGGCTTATTGGGCCTACCCCACCTAGACGGCCCATTTGTCTAAAAACACGAAGGACAGGCCCCGAAAACCCCGCCCGTACAAGCAAGAGAGAAATCCAGAAGTGCAAAGCCTCGCAAAGAAAGAACCTCGCGAAAAGAAGAACCTCGCGGAAGTTCCCTCCGCGTACCTTGTGGCCCCAAGAAACGTATGACCTGTGGACCTTGGAGCGAGATCCCCAGGCCATGGGGTTGTGATGATGTCCAAAACAGTAAGATAAAAAGTGGGCCGGGGTACCAAGAACAAGTAGGCCCGAAGAGATTCCCAAGGGCGACTCAGGGACCCACATTCATACCTCTCATTTATTTAAACAAAGTTTATACCCTCGCGAGGTCTCCCAAATCCTCGGGACGAGGTCTAGACCTCGCCACCGACTCTACTAAAACACCTGCCCACCCAGACCAATCACAAGCGGCCTCATCCCCGAACCAATCACAAGCGGCCTCGTCCCCGGACCAATCAAAAGCCCCTACTCCGGGCGTCCCACATCGGACCTTGGCCTAAACTCGGCTCCCCAATTCTCTATAAATAGAGGAGAACCTCGTAGGAGGAGGGGGTCGAAAAACCCCTTGAACTCAAGAACTCTCTTGCGTGTTAAAGATCGACGTGATAGAAACATCGTCAAAAGACCTCGCTACAGACAGGAGAAGTCCACAAAAAGACTTCAAGTCATACAAAGACCTTGCCCACACTAAAGACCTCGCTACAAAATCTCACAAAGCTCTCTACACCACGCACCCAAATCTACCTCGCCCTAGGGTCAAACTCGCAACATTTAAGTTTGATCTCGGAACTTCGTAGGAGGTCTAGGTGTAATTCTCAAAGTTGTTTATCAGCCTCGTAGGTTTGTAACCTCGTTATTGGGAGAAAATCATAAATACAAAAGCAAGTGTTTGCACTCTCGAATATAATAATCTTTTTCCTTGTCTCGTAGCTAGCGGTTATTTCGGGTTTCATCACTGGCGCCGTATGTGGGAAGCTTCTTCATCCTAAGCAGTCTCCCGATTAGTGCAAACCTTGGCTCCTTAAAAACCCCCTCAAAATGGCTTGCCCAAACAATTTCTTTCCCCAACATCCCGACAACATGGCCGAGACCCCGCCGTGGATGACGACAGGTCCCCCGGGGTACCCCTTTGTGGTTCCGCCAGGTTGGACGTACAACGCTCCACAAAACCCATACCCGTTTCAGGGGTATGAGCAGGGTGGCGCGCCTCCTAACCCTTATCCCTACCCGGGTTACGGACAGTACCAGTAGGGCCAAGCTCCCCCATATGTCCCGATCCCCTCCCAGGGGCAACCTCACTCCGAGTACGTGCCCGCGTATGTCCCCGGATATATGCCGAGGCAGGAGACGCCCACCAACGGCTCCACCACAGAGGGACCCTTCCGAGATCCGATGCAGATCTCGCGATCCCGTTCGCGACGTGCAGGGAGGCGTGACGCGGAGTTGTGCGAGACGGCGGCAAGCGCGACACGCCCTTTGGCAAAGTCAAAATCAAAATCTGCCCGCCCGTCCGTCGAGAGTGGGTACAAGAATCCGTTTGTGCCTGAGATCCAGGATGCACACATGCCCAAGGGTTTCCACTGGCCGCAAATGGGACTCTACGACGGCACGGCCGACCCCGAGGACCACATAAAACACTACGCCGTCCAGATGAACGTCAACTCCTACAATGACGCCATTTTCTGCCGCATCTTCCCAACCACTCTGGACAAGGCGGCAATGACGTGGTTCACCAGCCTTAAAGTCGAGTCGATAGCCTCGTTTTCTCAGCTATGCGAGTCCTTCGTCGGGCACTTCAATGGCTCAAGGAAGCGCAAGAAGAACATGCGCGATCTTCGCGGCATTGAGCAGGGGGAAAACGAGAAGCTGGGTACCTTCTTTACGAGGTTCACCACCGCAGTCGCGGAGATCGCATAAATCGACGAGTCATCGGTGCGAGATATCCTCATGGGCAACCTTTTCCAGGGGGATTTTATGTGTCGTATTTTTCTTAAGAACCCGACAACGTACGAGAGTCTGTGTGCTCGGATCACGGCGCATGTCTACGTCGTGGACGCTGCTAGCCAGAGCTCACGACCGAGGCATATAGGGTCGGTACCGACCTTTGTGTTGTTAGGATTGATAATGCTCCACTTAGATGTTCTATGATAAGCTTTAACTTCCTTGATCATGTAATTTCATAGCATGTTTGGATAGCTTTGCCTAAATCATGTTGAATTTTTTTATGTGGATATTTAGCATGTGATGAAGTTGAGCACATATGATTTTAGGTAGAAGTGACTGAAATCCAACAAAAATTGCTACCTTGTGAGTTATTTTTGGCCTTATAGGGAGAACATTAAAAATAACTCTTTTTTTCTTGTGTGATTTACTCTCATTATGCATATTATCTCTTGTCATTGATATGGTTATCTATTTCTTGAGACCTTTATGAGATATTAGTTCATTACATGTGAAATCATATGATGGAGAATTTATTTCTTTAATCCACTTTTTATCCTCTCTTTTTACCTACCTATGCATTATTCCTCTTTTTTGAAGCCAAGTTGAGCCTTCAAGCCTTTTATTTATAGCTCCACAAAATTATTTCCTAGCCGATATAGCTTGACCCTATCCGGGGATTAGGACTTAGTGTTGGGTATTGGTTATGATGGTTTTGTTGAGTGAGATTGTTTGGTTCAAGTGTGGGGTAATATTGGGTTGGGTAATTGAGAATCTAGCAGTTTGTAATGTAAAATGAGTTTGGTTATCTGAATGCACTTACAAAAGAGGTGGAAAGTAGAGAGGAAGAAAGAAGAAAAAAATGAGCAGACATCGTTACCGACTTAGTAGCTTCAGTACCGAGCTTCCTAGTAAAGAAGAAAAAAAAAGTGTGAAAAACCAGAAAGGAAGAAAGAGAAAAAAGAGTTGAGTAATGAATAATGTGCATGAGCCAAATCTTCCTTGTTTTTGAGCAAGATTAGTGGGATATTAAAGGGGTTGAAAGAAGTTGAAGTTTGTTCTATAATGTTTGAGATAGTTTGGTATGTTTTTTAGAGAGTTTTGGAAATGTGTGATTTTTTAGGAGTCTATATTCCCGGATATTATTAGCACCACATAGCCAAAATATTTTCATGCCTTATTGTTATTACCAAGCCCCATTACAACCTGGCCGAATGGAAGCTTCATGAAGTTTTTCATTGATTCTAAGTTCTCTTGATGATTTTTATAAGTTTTGACATCTTTGTTGAAGAGTTTGGTGATATAAGTAACAATGATTATGTTGATTTTTGTATTTTGGATTGAGATGAGAGTTGTTATTCTAAGCCTAAACACTTGAGAGTTGAGTGAAACACATTACCCTTGTGAGGTTGGATTTTTAGTTGCTTTTGCTTAAGGTTGCTCATATGTGTGATGATGTTAGAGTCACTTGTTTATTTGTTCTACTTGAGCTTTGATGTCGCTTTTTGGTAAGGGCATTGACTTGATATATGTGTTCATGGTTTTGATTGTTGTCTTGTTGATTGTTTGAGGACAAGTAAGTCCAAATATGGCGTATTTTGATGTCCACCTTTTTAGTCATGTTTTTAAAGTGTGTTTTTGTGTGTTTAAGTCTTTTCTTTTAGTTTTGTGTTTTGTTTTGAGTCGTTTGTGTAGGTTTTTGTATTTTCTTAAGATATGGAGTCTACATAATCTTTAGTGGTATTTGTAGGTTTCAAAAGCTATTTTGAAGCATATTTTGAAGAAAGGAGGAAAGCACTTGAAGATAGCACTCAAGAATGGAGCAAAGCCGAAGAAAAGCACTCAAATAAAGAAGTGAAGGATCAAGTTCAATCTTAGAAATAAGTAGAGAAACGTGTTACAAAGACATAGGAAAAAGAATCGAGTCAAACAGAGGTCTAATGAACCCGCTACGGAAGTTTTACTCTAGGCTGTTTGCATTGCTGAAAAAGGTCGGTACCGACCCTATATGCCTCGGTACCGACCATGTTCAGTACTACGAACAACCAAGAGTAAAACTTCCGTACCGGGTTCTTTACACCTCTGTTTGACTCGATTCTTTTTCCTATATCTTTTTAACAAGTTTATCTAATTCTTTCCAAGCTCGAACTTGATTATTGACTTCTTTATTTGAGTGCGTTTCTTCGGCTTTGCTCCATTCTTGAGTGCTATCTTCAAGTGCTTTCCTCATGTCTTCAAAATATGCTTCAAAACAACTTCTAAAACCTACAAAACACCACCAAAGCTTATGTAGACTCCATATATTAAGAAAATACAAAAACCTACCCAAACAACTTAAAATAAAACACAAAACTAAAAGAAAAAGATTTAAGCACACAAACACACACCCTAAAAACATGACTAAAAAGGTGACAAAGATTGCGCCGACTCGGAGTTAATTAATGTTATTTTATCCCTTTAAATAGTTTCCTTAGGGGATATATCTTTTAAGAAGATTTATTTCCTTATAGATAGCTCTAAGATAGCTTTAGTTTTTCTATATAAACTCTTGTCTAGCTTTAGTTTTCTTATCCACAATTAACCTAGTTTAGGGTAGGAGTAGAGAGTAGAGAGTAGAAAGAGAGAGGAGGTGTGAGAGGGAGAGACGAGTAGAGATTGTGGGAGAACACTTTGTTTGGATTCAAGTTGTAAGCTTTCTCTTTTATTTAATTCAGTTATTCTTAATTATGATGTGTGAGTAGTCTCTCTTTCTTGGATTAAACCCAAAAATGGTTGTGTATGCTTGTTTGTGATCATGTCTTGATTGTTTTTATTACATGAATCTATTCTCTTGTTCTTAATCCTTGGAACGAAAGTTGAAAAGAATTTCTCATTCATAGTTAAAGCGAAAGCAAAAACCTTGAATCAGAATTGTCAAATTAGGGTTTTGAAGCGAAAGCAGATCAATCCTTGTTGAAGTAGAAGAGATAGATAGTAAGTTTATTGATATGATGAAAGTTGATTGATTTACTTGCTTAAGTTGACGAAAGTTGACGACTTTATGTGATAAAAGCATGATCTTTATGTTTCATTAGCGTTGACATTGCATAATTGTTGTTGTGGGGACACATAAACCTTAAATTTTCTGTCTTACTTGCTAAAAACCCTTGCTTTTGTTGATTTCTTGTGCTCCAAGTAACAAAACTTGATACTGACTTTCTCCCGTGGACGAACCTGACTCCCCTGTACTCAACGGGGTCTTGATTATAAATTTATTTGTTGTCAAGAAACCCTTTCAACAATGGGAGAGGAAGATTAAACTTAAAAAAATAAGTCACGTGTGAATGGCAAATCTCTACCCAATATCCCACGTAAATCAACTCTTAAATGATCCAAACGAGTTCGCAAACAGACTGAAAGTCGGTTTAAAAAGCACACCGGAATTGTCGGGTTTTACGAATAGAATTTCCGTTAGTTACGAACTTATTAAATTCCATGTTTAATAAATTCATTTACTCGAATAAATATTTCATACGGATATTGTAATTTATTTATTTTAGAAAAATAGATTTTTGAATGAAAGAGACCTTTTATGAGTTTATTTTATTTAATAAATAATTAAAGAATAAAATAGTAAAAAAATTATTCATAAAAATAGCGGCTATTACAAACATACATTATGCAATAATTTTAAATATAATAATATTACTAATATAATTATGTGGGGTACATACGCACAGTTTTTTTAAAAGCGCACAGAATATCCGCGCAATGCCATTTCGCGCGAAATGGCGTTGGAAGGACAAAACCGTAAACTGTCAAATGGAAAAAATGGGACTCGGGAAATGATTTTCAGACGCGCGAAATGGGCCCGCGCGGGCATGCGAAATGGGCCTGCACGCTTATTGGGCCGCGCGCATTGGGCGTTCGCGCATATTTAGGGTTTCAGGGTTTAGTGTGCCGCCGCAACATTTTGGGCCGCGCGCATTGGGCTTGCACGGTTTTTGGACCCGCGCAAGCCCGTTTCGAAGGTATTTAGGTTTAAATCGACGAAGCGCCGCCATCGTCGTCTACCTCCGTTCGCGAAACCAGATCTCGCGCAAATCAAAACTCAAACAAAAAAAACCGAGCCGTCGCCATGGCCACCGAGCGATCGCCACCGCCGCCTTCGACTGAACCCGAGCCCGTCGCGACGGACCCCATCGAGTCTGCACCGAATCTCATCGCGGCGGAACCCACCTAACCCGCGTCCACCGAGGCTGTTCTGGTGGAACCACTGGCCACCGAGGGCGTTGCCAGCACGTCGAAACCAGCCACCGAGACCGTTGCCACCGCGACCTTCGTCAGCGAGCCCGTCGCCACCAACGTCCACCGAGCCGATCCGGTTTGTAGCCGGATCCGCACCCGATGGACGTTTACGGCTGAGGTACGTTTTAAATTCCTTACGAAATTTTATATGTTTGTAAAATTTCGTATTGAATTATTAATCAAATTTTAGGTATTAAATTTTGTTTATTAATTGAGTTAATCAATTTGAATATATTGAGTAAATCAATTTGGCTTATTTAGTAAGATATTTGTTTACTATTCAAATTTCTAGTTATATTTAGCTTTTGTTATTGTTATTAGTTGTTTAATTTAATTTATTTCAATTAATTTAGAGTTATATTTAGATTTTGAATTATTAGTTATGAACTTGTAATTAATATAAGTAGATAAGTAGATAAGTATGACCCTAAAAAAATGATAAATGATTAAATTAAGTAGATAAGTATTTTTTCAAGATAAATAAGACGATTAGAGAATCGTAACAAAGTTGTAACTAATTTTTGTTAGAAACAATTCGAATAGAGGAAAAAGTGAGATTTTATAAAATAATTAGAGTTATATTGAGTAAATCAATTTCGCTTTTTTAGTAAGATATTTAATTTCATAATTTGTTTACTATTCAAATTCCTATTTATATTTAGTTTTTGTTGTTGTTATTAGTTGTTTTATTTAATTTATTTGTCTTAATTTAGAGTTATATTTAGATTTTGAATTATTAGTTATGAACTTGTACTTAATATGAATTCATAGTCGTAGGTTGAATTCTTGCTTTAAAAAAAAATAATTACAGTTATATTTAGAGTTTGAATTATAATAATTTTTCATTACAAACGTAATAAAAACTGAAATAAAATTAGTAATGATAAATGAGTTTTTGGCTCGGAATTTGAAGTCCGACAAAAACGACGAATTCATTAGTTGAATTCATATTTATAGGGTGAATTTCTAATTTTACATAAATAAAAGGAAAAACAATTAATAGAAAACTTACTAATTTAATTTGAACTTGTCGCCTAAAGGACGTACACACTAGCTTGAGCGTCGTCCTCCTCGATAAGAGGAGGAAAAAGGAGGAGCCCAAGCTCACGTGCGCCGAGATTGCACGTGCGTTACTTGCCGGAGTGCCGCCTACCGAGCAGCAGCGGATAGCTAGTGATCCGAAGTTAACGCATGCACCGGAGATAGATGTAGACCCCTCCGTCGAGGTGGAGGTTGATTTTACGGAGGAGCTCCTGCAAGACGACTTGCCAGATGAGGTTGCAGGGGACGACATGCCCTTCACGGAGCAGGACGTACAGTTTGATGCTCCCTTAGGTACAGCGGAGGATTTGCCAGTTGACGATTACCACATATCCGAGGCCACCATTTCTATTTCACCTCCCACCACGACCCATGTCCCGCCACCGCCACCGGTCTTTTCCAGTCCTCCACCTACTTCTTCGACCGATCCTACTACATCCAAGGCGGGACCCTCAGCTCCTCCGCTTACATCCACATCCCCTCCTCCCATTCCAGCAGCACCCATCCCTCCTCCCGTTCCATCATCCCACATACCTCCTCCCGTTCCAGCAACACCCATCCCTCCTCACATTCCAACTGGGTCTGCCCCTCCCCCCGCTGAGGAGGTACCCCCGCCCCCTTGCACCAGCAGCAGGGGCCGCTCATGAGGACCCTCCCGCTGCGGAGGGCTTTCCGGGAGGTCCTATTGACGGCAGCCTATTGACGGCAGCCTATTGACGACGTATTCCACACATGTGGCGGGCAGGATTTGGATCGACCGTATCGTACGTAAACTTTTCCAAACTACGAGTATTTAATTTTTTTCGAAAGCAATCTTAGTTTTCTAAGTGACGTTTATTTTCCTCTGTTTAGTATCTTCAGGTCATTAGAGTCTGGTCTAGGAACTTGGATCCTTTACACTTGTTTCGAGAGTATATGCATGGAGGACCCGGTTCTTGGTGGGGCCTCGCCCAGCAGAGCGGTCTCACCGGGTTGATCGGCTTGGAGTTTGGCGCGACGGACCATATTCTCATCTCTGCATTTCGGGAGCGTTGGTATCCAGAGACCAACTCCTTCCACTTCCCGTGGGGCGAGATGACCATCACCCTCCATGACATGCACCGCATTTTCGGGCTGCGTATAGATGGAGAGGCTATGGTACCCCAGATGGATATGTTGCAGCTCGAGGCTCGTTTAGGGGATTTGCTCGGCCTCGATCCACAGACAGCACACGCGTGGAGGACACGGGCCCCGAACAAGGCCATCGCAGCTATTCTGTTGGACATGTTTAGGGGGACGCGACCCGCATCCCCAGAGACCATTGCCATTGTGTTTCTATGGTACATTATCGGGATGACGTTATTCGTCGACAAGTCCGGGAACATGATCAAGATGTGGATATTGGGGTTTCTATTGGACCACGAGAGGATTGGTCGATATGCTTGGGGGCGGGTTTATTGTCTTTACTGTTTCGTGAGCTGGGCAAGACGTCGCGCGCCAAGACTAAGGGATGCTCGGGTTGCGCTCTTGTTTTGAGGGTATGTGCTTCGTCCAAAATATTTCATTTCGAATTTGGTTGGATTCAATATCTTATGAGTATTGTTTCAGACTTGGATCATGAGTTATTTCGAGCACACCCTGACCCTCTTGCATCCGCACGACAGCCTGGTGAGCGGGCCCCTAGCCGAGACGTGAGTAGGCTGGATGCGATGCGACAGCATCTAGACACGATCCGTGCAGAGGAGGTTAGACTTTGAAATCAACCTGACGTACATTGTATAGTGTGAGTGCCACGATTGATGATTTGTATTCCGCTTTGCAGATTCACTGGATGCCGTGGGGCAACGAGTTGGATTTTGATGGCGTGTACCGGGTGTCTCGCTATAGGGGCGTCCTGGTCATTGGGATCATACAGGAGGCATACCTTCCGGAGAGGGCGTTGAGGCAGTTTAGTCGCATCCAGACCATCCCTCCTCCACCATTGCAGCCGGCAGTTGTGGTCCGGCATGACGCGGTTCAGAACCGCCCATACATTGTTTCTTATGATCCGGCGGACCATCACTGGGCACAGCGTATGGAGCACCTGATCGAGTTGGATGTGCAGCATGCGGAGTACGCATGGCAGGTGGAGGAGGGCTACTTGGCATGGTTTAGGGCCCAATCTCACGTCTACGTCGACCCAACATCGCCGCACCAGGATGACCCCCGTCCTCCTGTGCCTCACCCGATATCGGCAGTTTCTGACAGGATGGTAAGAAAATATTATTTTTTAGTTGTATGTATAAGTTGATATTTGAGTGTACAAACTAATATGATTTGATTTTATATGCGCAGAGGGTACAACACGCAGCGGGATATGTCCGGAGCCAGCTACTACAGATGTCGCCTGATCATCCGGCTGCGCAGCATCTCAGTCACGTGCTCAGTATTTTAGATTCTGACGCACCGCCTCCCCCACCGATGCCCACCCGGCACTTTCCGGATTCAGTGCACGAGCGCGGCAGTGGCAGCGGCACCTAGCATGAGCGCCAGTCCTAGATGATTTTGATTTCATATTCCACATACATTAGTACTTTATGTATCTATTTTTGGTGGTTTTGGATTTCATTTCACATTACTACTCTTGATTTCCGATGTTTTGGATGGTTTGGATGACATACATTTGTACACGCTTGTATTTATTTTTGTTGTTTTTGGATTATCTCCATAATTTTATTACGCTTGATCCAACCGATACCTTAATATGAATTATGATTTATTAGGGTTTAGGGTTTAGGATTTAGGATTTGAAATTTGGACAAAATGGAGTTGAAAATGAGCGATGGAATTACATATAACACTTGGATCCACATTTCGACGGCGCTTACATCCAACTTACCAAAAAAAACCGTAAACAACACTTATGACTTATACAACTAAACAAGTGGAACTTGAAAAAACCATAAACAACATACACCCTACACCATAAACAACTTACTGAAAAAACACTTGGATCCATAAAAATTGACTTATAACAGTAAACCACATCATTAATTCTCCAGCGAAATATAATGAATCGCCCGAATCTCGTCACCTTCAGTCAGGCGAAGCTACATCGTGGTTTCTTTGGCGTAGATACGATGTGTTATATCGTTGTCGTTCAAGAAGAAGCGACAATATCCTGGTGGTGCTCCATAGCCAGCTTCGCTCCAGTTCATGATGATGTTTTTATTGATGCGCCTTGTATCACAGACCATTCCTTCTTTGTCTCCATCACCCCACGGACGTGGACGATGGAGAAGTTTATGATGGGTGGAGCAAAAGGGTAGGTTCGCGATGAACACGCTTTCCTTTTAGCCATTGGTATGCCGATAATGAAATTATTGTTTCGGTTTAGAGTTTAGGGTTGATAGAGAGTGGAGCAACAATGGAGAAGGTTTAGCTCTCATTTTATACTTGAAATTTGCTCGAAGGGAGAGATGTGCATGCATAAGTCTTGTCACCAGAAAAGCTGCTGATATACTGTTTTCAGATGCATGCGCGGAACTGGTAAAAATGGAAGTACTCAGTTGGGTGAAAGGGGTAACAGAAGCCGCACAATGGGCCCTCGTTGCTCCGCGCAATGGGCCTTCGAGTAAGCTCGAAGGCCAATTACGCGGAGCAACGAGGGTCCATTGCGCGACTTCTGTTAGGGTTTAGGGTTTAGGGTTAGGGTTTAGGGTTAGGGTTTAGGGTTTAGGGTTTAGGGGGGAATTAGGGTTTAGGGTGACATGCATGAGTTTGAAATTAATCCCACTTCAACAAGATTCGTTCTCTTAACATTAGAGGTAAAAATTCAAACGAGTAAGACATGACAATGCTCTTCGTCCCACTTACATCGAAACATCTTAAGAAAGTTCCTAAATCCCCTAAACGGGGCACACAGTACATGAAATATGAAAAAATGTTCTTCTTAATAAAGTACATATATCGCTTTGCAAATGTCTCCGGATCCCGACCGATGTCCCTTCGGCAAGACTTCCAATGGTCAATTCGCGGGGTAAGAGCCTTGAGCCAGTAGTCGGCGCTGGGGTCGTGAAATTGACGCCATGCATGAGGAGGTGGGGGATAGGCGCGTTACCCGTAAGCCATACCTGAAAAAAATGTTATGTCAAATATACGCAAGCAAGATCTACAAAAACACAAAACTTAAAAAAAAGTGATTACAAATTTCTCACCGGTATGAAGTGGTCCCGTTGACCAACGAGGGAGATAGCAACGACAGGTGGCGGTATCCCATGTCCTTGATTGTTACCAAAAACCCGCAACGGTAAACACGTGTGGGAGCCTCGATCCCTCGATAACATCACAAGTGGAACTTGATAAAAGGTAGAAAACACAAGGCCGTGTAGCGGCATATCTAGCCAGTAACTGTTCGAGCAAGGAGACTCCACATGGCCGATCTGCTCCAAGAAGTCATCAAATGATGTAAGGCCCCTAGTGAACAAGACTTGATACATATCTCCGTTACGCATCAATTCTGCCTGAAGCTCCCATCGAATATTGTAATACTCCTCCTCTAGCTTCCCCAATACGCAAGCAAGGGACAGAATACCATAATGACCGTCTCCCATCACGTCTCTAGCATCTTCAATGAACGGAAATACAAAACTATCCACATTACCCATGCCAAAGTTAACCCCGCGCCATTTTACACTTGTCGGGAGGCCACAGTGGATTCCATTGGCTGGGGTAGCAGTGGTAGGAGGCGCGGTCGCAACCGGAGGTGTATCAACTCCAACTCTGGTCCGTTTCTTATTCCTAGATCCTTTAGGTCCTCCACGTGGTCGGGATGGCGCCAATGTATTTGCTTTGCTCCGACTGTCGTTGTTTTTCCGTCTTTGTTGCTCCTTCTCGTACTCTTCCATTACGTGCTCAAGGTGTGTTTTCTCCCGGGTGGTTAAATACTTGTTGGCTCCATTTGGCGACTCGTATGGTATCGGCTCAATAAGGTTTGTGTCTTCAGGATGCTCTGAATCTTTGAACGCTAATGTGATCTGCAAATACTGGTCTCTACGCATCTGACCGCTATTTCGCTTTGCCACCATTTCGTCCCACGTTGGGTCTTGAATGGTCAAGGGTACGCAGGCAAGGGCAAGATCGTTGTCATCACTAAGGTCATCCCATTCGATCTGTTTCCAAAAAGGATGTATCTCCACCAGATCGATGGGTAATTTAGTTATGATAGCGTGTGCAACTCGATGCTTGCACGGAAGACCGTGACATTCCCTCCAAAAGTAGTCGTGGCACTCCATATCGAGTGTACCCTGCGTCAACTCAATTGCTATATCATAACACATGTCTAACAACTTACCTAGGCATTGCCTTGAAACGTGTCCGCGTATAGGACGAAACAACGCTTTGAACTTATTCGCCAGTAGTTTGTATTTTGTTGGTTTCTGTATTCTGGTTCTCTCGATGGCTGTCCTCAAAGTGTTGGTTTGAGATTGCATCTGGATGTGAATCCTTAGTATCACGGTGTTGAAGCCTCCTCGAGATGAATCCAATATCTTTTTCAGCACAGCGTGCATCCCTTCGACCCTAAAAAACACATGTCAAAGTTTAAGTATTGAACGAATACGATTTCTACAATTCAAACTGAATTCAAATGCTAAAAATGAAATTGCCTATTGGTGGTTCTCGTCTGAAAGTGGAGTGTATGATCCGTCCAAGCACGAACTAGGTTCTTCTTGAATGGATTAAGCCACACCTTCTCCACGTATGCAATAAGCGTCGGTCGCCATCTTCTCTTCAATTCTACATATCTTTCTTCAAATGACGCCTCTGTGGTGGACGAAAAGAGCACCCAACAAGCATTTGCAAACCCTCGTGACAACTCATGTGGTTTTTCAGCGTTCGCACACACCTTTAGGCCGTACGCTATAATTTTGTGTCTGATGTGCACCCAACACAACAAATGTTGGACTCCGTCCCCGAAAACTTGACCTATCGCCTTGATTAGAGCCTGCTCGCGATCTGTGATGATTGCATTGACCTGGACTCCAAGCTCGTCGTACACGCCTTTCAATTGAGTTAACACCCATCTATAACTAGCGACATCTTCGTTTGAAATAAATGCAAACCCGATGCTGAATGTATTGCCGGTGCAAGTGAAGCCAACCATCTCCAATAAAGGCATGTCGTACCTAGAACAATGCAAGTTGTTTTAAACATTTATACTAGAAACATACTAATCAAGTCGATAAAGATTAAAATAACATACCTATTGGTCTTGTATGTGGAGTCCATAATGACGACATAGGGAAACATCTTCAACATGCGCAGACTCGTGGGGTGCACAAAAAACAAGGCATTCATAACATCAGAACCCCTTACTCGTCTTGGATGGACAATGTATCCTCGATCTTTCAAGAACTTTAAAGACCATTGTGTCACTGTCAATTCTCCGCAATCCTCAAGAAGTAACTTCTCCCTCATATTGTAGATTTGTCTAATTGATGTCACATTTCCCGGGCACCTTGACCTCAACTCTTGAAGCACCATCTTCGGGGTGGCTAGATATAGGAGCTTCTCTTTCACAAACTCCTTTTGCTCAGCAGTCAATCGGCCCGCATATGGATGAGCTAACAAACTAGTGGGGAGGCGATGATTGTGTTGTCCGCACTTTACCGTTAAGACCCATCCATTTTTTCCCTTGAGGCGGACCCCATTCAGTTCAAACGGACATCCACACTTCCTAGTCGGAGTATCGGTAAGTGGCTTATAAATGCTCCTATTTTTCGGTCCGGGCAACACCCTCTTGCCACATCTATATCTACCGGCTAGGTCACAAGTGAGTATGACCCTGTTTGGATTTGAGGTTTTTATGACTAGTACAAAATTCTTTGAAATTGCAATTTGTCTAGCCCAATCAAGCATTTCTCTTCGATCACTCCACAACCCATCGTAGTGGAAAGCAAAAGAAAAATCTATTCCGACAACCTATGATTTCAAAATGTAAAAACAAAATATTATAAATTACACTATCCTAACTTTCAATAAACTACGTTCGTAAATGGGAAAAAACCCTAACAAAATATTTGGATTTGAGGTTTTTATCATAAAAACATAATATTATGGTTTCTTTGAAAAATACCTGTTCTGGCTCGCTTGATGCATCGGAATCGGTTCCGTAGTCTTCTCCCGGTACACCTTCCTCATCCTCAGCTATGAAACTATCGATTGACGATGAATCTTCCTCCTCGGGATGATAATCGCTCGATGACGTATCTTCTTCTCCTGACGACATTTTTAAACAATGATGTGGAATGAAGGTATGCCCCAACTATGAGAATCCAAATGGGTATTTATAGGGGACACATTTGACCGTTTTTTTTTACCGTTTGAGATCCGCGCAACGAGGCCGCGCGCCAGTCCAACGGCACTTTCAAAAGTGTCGTTGGACAACGCGCAACGCCGTTTGGCGCGCAACACGGTTGCGCGGCTCCTTGGCCCTGCACTCCCAAAACGCTCTTTTTTATTTTAATTCCGAAATTGCCTTTTCCGCGCAACGCCATTTCGCGCGAAATGGCGTTGCGCGGATATCTATGTGCGCTTACCACTTTTTCCGTGTGTATAAATCAACAGCCTATAATTATATTTAGAGATCCTAAAATTTGACAAGTAAAAGGTCCATAATTTTCATTATTAAATATTTTTTAATATTAAGAAAATAATATTACTATTTTTTTTAAATATTAAGAACATAATTATTTTATTTGAATTATTTTAAGATAATTATTAATATTCAATTTATAATATTAAATTTTATATATATCTATGTACATATAACATATTTTACTATTATAGACACGTGCAATGAACGGGTACATCAACTAGTATGATTACTAAACTTGAAGCAAAATGAAATTTCTCTTTCCAATTAGACTCTTCAAGTAGGTTTAATGATAATTTAATTACCGTTCTAAACTTAAATCATAATAGCAATATACTATGCTTTCTTTGGTGGTATTTGGGAACATCAGAATTCAAAAATCTTATATCCTGCATGAATTGATTCTAATTTACTTCCATGTGATTTGACAATGATTCAACACATGCAAATGATTTCCGCAAACTCTAATTAATATTAAGCTTCAAAAATCTCGAACAAAACAGAAAAATCATAGAGTTTGGATTAAGCTTCATGTGGATTGGTTAAAACTTAACTTTGACGCCTCGAAATAGTCTAATTCTATAAAATATGATAGCTATTTAATTCGTGATCATAAAAGCTCTATACTACATTGTGAATGAAAACAATTACAGTCTATGTTTGTTTTAAAAGCTGAAGATTTCTCCTTATTAGGTGTGAAGCAAGCTGCTATGATGGATATTTCTAATTTTATTATTGAAGGTGATAACCTTGTGATTATTAATTCTTTAAAAAGACTCTAGAAAATTCCGTGGGAAATTGAGTCAATTTTGAAAGACATTCGTTTTTTATTTGTCATATTCCTCGCGTGATTTTTTTCTTCGATTGTGTCAAGAAGTTGCAATTCGACGACAGATTTCTTGGCCAGAAGGCATTTTAATCTTGTCCACCTTAGGTTTGCTATTGCTAATATTCTTTCCGGATTTTTTCTGACCCTTTATCTATAATTCCACTTAGGCAGTTGTTGAGTCAACAACCTCTTTTATTTGATTTTTTTTTTAAATCATCCGTTGTGATATTTTATGTTAGCATTGTAATATTTAGGTAAACTAATATTGGTCTTGTAGTGAGCTAGTAGCTCATTATTAAAAAAATAAAGGAATTTTCCTTTTGGTGCCCCTAAACTCTTGACATTTTCTTTTAGTACCCAGGAAAAAAAGTTATTCCTTTTGATGCCCTTGTACTCTTAGAAAAGTTCTCATCGTAGCCTTAATAATACTGAAGTCAAATTTCTGTCAAATGTTTAACATCTCTGTTAATTAACAAGTAAACTAAACATACTAAAATGGCAATTCCATCCACTTTCCATCAAAAAAAAAAAGAAAAAGAAAATAGAAAAGCCCATACATCTCATTACAAAACTAGTAGGTAACATTCTACCAAAAAAATCCAGCAGGTAACAAATTAGCACCTTCTCTTCTAGCAAGTAATGAATTAACGCCTGTTTTGAAATCCAACCCAATTCTAGCTTCTTCGAGCTTCAATTTGCCGAATCTTTTGCTGCTGTACGAAACTAGCAGGTAACGAATTAGCATCTTCAATGGCAGAATTCTCAGTGCGAGAACTCTCAAATTCTCCGTAAAGATTTGAGCGGCCACTTTCACTAAGTGTTTCACGAGGTGGAAGCCAGGAAAACCCCCGGAATCTTCCATCTGGTAGCAGCAATTGTACGCCTCGTCGTCCCTTTCGAGATGCGTTCGAACCAGAGTCTCGAGCTAGAGGATCGTGAGATGCTTCAATTCGCTCCGATTTGCGAAGATCATCGAGCATTTTAACCTTAGTTGTGTTGAAGATACCTTAATTTCACCCTTTTCTAAATTAAAAACCCTAAATTCGTAATTTCTCCAACCACAAACCTAATATATTCATGAATCGTACCTGAATCGCACCTAAATGGGTTGGATTTGCCTGAATCGTACCTAAATCGAACCCAAATTTCCTGATTGCCTTCATCCTACAGTACTTGTACTCATCGTTCAGATTCCCCGACACTCGTCCTCGGATTCGCTCGGATTGGTTGCCCTAGTGTCGCTGGCGATGTGTGATGGCCCAATCGTCCAACAAAGTCGTTGCCTCTCCCTTGCAAGATCGTCTGCCTGACTGCCTCTCCCTCGCAAGTCTTCTGCAATTCTTCGCTCTTCTGATAATATCGAGAGAGGCCTGAGATTTATTGAAAAAGTTAAATGTAATAAAAATAAGATAAGTTAAAAATAGAGGAGTATATATTTTTAATTTTTTTTAATAAATTTTTAACGGAAATATTTGAAAATTGGATGGAATTTGGTTTTATGGCATTTTAGGTTACGGAAAAGACTCTTTTAAAACTAGAAAGGCACCAAAAGGAATAAATATTTTTTTGAGTATCAAGAGAAAAAGTCTAAACCTCGAGGGTACCAAAGAAAAATCCCAAAAATAAAAAAGCATCTACGTATCCATCAGGTCAATTCCCAGAGTATCCTTGCTAAGATGGACAAGCTCAATTCCATGGTCAGCCCAATATGCATGCATGTTAATAAACTGACCTATATAATACAGGCCATCTATCATGAGATAAAGTCATACATGTTTGTATAAATGCTTGGTTACACAACAGAGAAGCATAAGTTTTGTTAAAATATATGTAAACTGTGATCTGTAGATAAACGATGGAAGATCAGCCCAGCTCCCAGAGAACATGTGGGTCAGAAGCACGCAGCACTAGTTTAGAGGTTGTAGTTCTTGCTCAGGGATGGACACCTCATCCACAGGCTTGTATGGTACAATCACTTGTTGTCTCCATTTCCAGACAAACCATATTCCATAAGTTGACAGGCCAATGATTAGTGTCAATATCACAGCCATAACAACAATTAAGTAATGCAGTTGCAACCATGTCCTGTAAAACGTTGACCAATCGGCATTAGCTTCACTATACATGCGATGCTGGTACCAAATTCAAAATCACAGTGAAACACAAACATAGAAACTAGAACAACAGAGGTCATACTTCTCTTCCGGGGGCTGAGCACTCCAGCTGACCAAATGAGAATTACCAAAGGTCTTTGGAAATTGGAATTTATTCTCTGCTAATCGTGTGATTATATGCTGCAGAACAAGCACACACAATAAGTTGAAGTTGCACCCTTGCAAATTCACTTAAATCACAACCAAGTCTGACAAATATAAGAGTATATACAGCAACAAGCAATATAAAAACAATTACCAGTCTTCCAGAATTGCTTCTTCTAACAATTTTCATAACCGCACTTATTTTAGAAAGGGAAAAAATGGGTACTTTTAAATTAAGTTAAACAAACAAAAGACTATCACGGTAATGCCAAAAATAAAAAGTGAAAAGAAAAGAAATCTATTCAAGAAATCAAGTATTGTAGATGATTAAAAAAGAAAATGGAAACAGAAAGCTCACTATTGCAGTAGCATCTGTGAGAAAATTAGATGACCCCCCTGGAAATATTGCCCATTTCAGTAGAGAACCAACTCTGCTGGATGTCAGATTCAATAAATGAACCTGAAAACACCAAATAGAAGGTTTTTTTGTCAACTCAAGGTGCTAACAAAGACCATACAACTATTGCAACACTTTGAATCCATAAATATGCAAACGACATTCTGCATAGGGATGCTCCCTAGCATACCTGTGAGGCCTTGACACCCAGATCTTGAGCAACCACTCCAGATAATTCGGTAACATAAGGTTTCAGGTCTGACGGTTTCATATCAAAAGACATAACAAAGATAATAGCTCCAATTTTCTCCCCTGAATATCACAAGGCCACAATTATAAGTTAGATTTAAATGATAATGTCTCGAAGAATGCTCAAAACATCCATCCGCTGGCAAAATGAGTCAATCATCAATTGTATAAGTTCCTCCATATGCACGGGCACTATAAGAACAATACGAGTACTCTAATGTATGAAAGGGACAGCGTCTAGACTCTACAGACTCAATAATAGTTTAACAAAAACCTGGATGAAGTAATGGTCCATAAGGGGCTAAGGCAGGTCCAGTCCCAGCAGAAGCCTCTCCATCTTTAGAGGTAGGTACTGGTGGAGCGTCATTAATATGAAGCCGTTCCCATAATTCTGAACAATTTGTCTTCCAGAAACCAATTCTCTGACGTTCACGATCATAAGTCACAAGAGTGTTCCGGACAACTATCCCTGTAACATAAACAAAGACATCAAAGAGAATAACAGAGAACTAGTAATGTAGGAAATAATAACTTGAAAGAATATAACAGAGAGAGCCCCCCCCCAAAAAAAAAGAAAGAAAGAGAGTATATTCTTGAGACTATTACCTCCCAATAAAGTAGTTGGATCCCTTCCATTCTGGAAGATACCAAAGCAATAGGCACCACGCACCTTTGAATGCTTTAGAATAAATACGTGAGAAACCATAATTAGATTTATATCACATCAGGGGGAAAAAGCCAGATTGCAGCCATATCTTCGAGGGTGATGAACTGAAAATCTACAAAGATCTAGTTTACCTGAAATAAATAGTTCTCTGGTGATAGTGAAAGCTTTTGACCATTTCCAAACACCAAGTCAACTACTGGAAATGATTTTGAGAGTTCTGAAACATCACTGAGGGAATAGAAAACTTTAGAATTACATTTGAGAATTAAAAGAAATGCAAGAATTCCCCAAGAATTGTGACTTGTGAGCAATATACCTTCCTGCACCAGAAAAACAGATATCATTGTAATTGGGGTCAGGACCACTGATTTGCTGAAGGCCATGTAGTTCCTTCATTATCTGCATGTACATGTAATAGATAATTGACTACTTAATGAAACAATATATGAATGAACTGAATAAATTGATGACAAAGGGCTATATGAACAGAAGGCATAATCATGATTTTATATTATTCTGGATGCAGAAGACGGCTTCATTCAGCCATTTCAGCGCAATGAACTTATTGTGCATAAAAGGAGCTTCAACGTCAGGCATAAATTTCTTTTAACATTACATTTTGCACTAGAAATTAGCTTGACCTTAGCAATAGCACCAAAGTAAACCTAATCAGTTTAATCAATAAGAATAAGTTAGTTACTAAGTCACAAGAGATTCACATCAAGCAGCCACTATAGGAGACTTTTCATAACTGTAAGTCTTAACAGCATCAAGCATTCAAGCCTAAAGTCTCAAAAGAAATGCTAGACAGATTGTGATCTCTGCAGAAGTGTGGCACAATGGAATAAGTGTTTCAAGAATGAAGCTTACAGCATGTTTAAATGCCTGAAATGCAGCCTCTGGCAAATAGGCATAAGTAGTACCACTATCTAGCACAGTACCATGCCTTTGATCAAAAACCCTTGGGCTCAGAGGCAATCTCCTCCCAGCAACATGCATCTCCTTCAAATCAATGTTGTAGTAGGGACTGTTGCCATCCCGAAGCTATAGTAAATGCGTCAGACGTATAAAATGTGTTTGTCAGACTAATGGATAGACATGTATGGAGAATTTTATAACTTTTCCAACGCATACCTGCGATGAGCATCTGATTTGCTATATACCATATCAGATGGGGAAGGTATTTCACCAAGAACCATTGCACCCGCACCCAAATTCATCCCTCCATAACACAGAGAAAAGGAATCACTTATTACATGATTGTTAGAAAGTTGATCCATGATGCTGAGCTCACCACGACCTAAACCCATTATTCCATCTGCATGTTGACTGTACAGATCGCCAGTTTCTGCATTTTCACAACCAAAAACTGCCCGCTGAGGAGTAAGTTCACTTTGGTTCCCAAAGGATATAATATCTACACCAAGAACACCACTGCTGGAACTCATCTCAGCATACTGTCTCACATAAGTACATTGATTCGTCTTAGTGTCACATGTACACTCTGGAGTGCATTTTTTTGGTTCGTAGGTGCTAGATCGATCTGGTTGAAATTTGGGGTCCTATAGATAACATAGTAAAAAGAAGATTTGTTTAAAATTATTACCTCGCCAACTAAAAGATGATACAAAGAGTGTAATCCCAACTGAAAATATATGCAGAACAAGACCAAAATAAGGAGAAAATCGGCGCCCATCTAGAGTCTCTTCAGCTAACAGTATGACCATTCATTGGCAAATTTTTATCCCTTGAGAGAATTTTTCAGAAGGAAAACGCTGCACTAACCCTAAGAACATCATCAAAAAACACAACTATGATGGTAAAATTCTCCATGCTAAATTTACTAAAGTGCACATGCAAGTGTTATGGAGGATTATGAGACACCATGTTTTCATTTTGGAACTAGAAATGGACCCCCTTTGATATACCTTTCACCCCAGTTACCGTGATGCAAGTAATTATACAAACTAAGTCGAACTTGTGTAGTACTCCTAAAACTGCAAATTTGCAGGCAACGCACTACCTTGCACATGTGTATAACATTCAAGCATTAGGTAAATTAAAATTCTGGAGTTTGAGACTCTATTAGATACCCCTTCACCGAAGATATTAGGGCCACACACTCTAAATCGGATGAATAATATCTTTCCAAGATGATTGATAATGATAAATGTCGATAAACACACCCAGTTCAAAGGAATGCCCATATTTCAATAGGTCAACGCCCATACACCAAGCTGCAAAGATTGGATCTTACCAAATAATAATCCAGCAAACAAAAAGACAAACGGGAGCTGCATAATTCAGATAGAAATCATAGAATACGAGAAAATACCTGATGGTTGCCACACTGCTCACAGGTAGAGCAAGGCACATATGTAACGGTACTTCCACTATCCACAATAAGCGCAAACTCCTGTGGTGGCGTCCCGATCCAAAGCCTCGTCGTATAGTACCTTCAAATCACCAAAATGCCCGAGTATAGCAATCAACATAGAACAGTTCAAACTCCAGACAACCATATATCTGAGATTGCTTTTTTATATCCGACAAAAATTCGAAAGTGAGAAGGACAGGTCGAATAAAGACAAGCGGATCGAATACCCGTCGGAAAGGAGATCGTCGAAGAGTCTCATCCGACTGTTGGCAACTCCGGACTCGGATCCCTGGAGGGGCCGATGAAATTCCGAACGGGATGATCTAGAAGAATTAGCAGCAGAATGTACAAGAGGCAGGATCATCGCCGACCGACCACTGCCTGGAAGGAAAAGAGAAACGGGATCGGCGAAGATCGCCGGAGGATGGATTTGGATCATAGCAAGGAACAGCACGGCGGCGGTGGCCTCGGCCAACCGTAGATGTCCACGTGTCATCGATCGAACGATCCACCGGATGTGAAGGATGTGACCGGCGACCGATTTTTTTTCTCTAGTAGAATGGATTTTCCACCGATTTTAGTTTTAGGTTTGCGATCGTAGTTGTATTCTTAGGAAATCCGTCGGCCCTTAACGGGACTGGGAATGGAGCGAGGACGTCCTATCCTTGATTTAAAATGGGATGGGAACGACAAAGGTATTAACTGCCTTTTATACAGTTATATATATCAGATATATTTTTTTTATTTTTTTAATTTATAAAATGGAAAATAAAATTAGATTTTAAATATAATTATAGTTTTAAATTTATACGTTTATACTATATGTTAGAACAAAATTTAGTCCAAAAGCATTTTGGGCTATCTTATTTAGGTGCTATATGTTAGAACAAATTTAGTCCAAAAACATTTTGGGCTATCTTATTTAGGTGGGTGTTTAGCTCCCTAATAAATTTGCTTTTTGTTAAGTATTTAAAGGGTTTATTTTTTTTTCATTGATTTTTCTCTCCCAGGCTGCCCTCTCTTTCCCGACTCCCTCTCTCTCGTAGAAAATCCCTAATCTCATAGAGATTTCATCGGAAATTTCAAATCAATCAGATTCTTTTGCAATTTCTCCTATTTTTCAGGCTTTTGATCTCGATTCCGGAAATCTTCCAATGGCATGAGAGTAAAGAAACACTTTGCGCTAAATTATATCGATCTAACGCCTAGCCTAATCTCCAAAGAGATTGCTCTCTCTCTTCCTCGTTAATTCCGATCGTCGCCAACCAAATCTCTCTATATATTGCTCGATCTAGTTCAAATCTACATCTGAATCGAACGGAGTATGCGCATAATTTAGAGACATCAGGTCTGTAGGAGCTTGATTCGAAAGGGACCTATCTGGACCTTCGCTGCAGGTTCAATCTTGCTCTTCCCTTCATTAATGCTGAATAGATTAATGGTTGGATAGTTCAATTCAAGTTTTTTGAGCACTTGTGATTGAAGTTGAGTGGATTAGTTATCATTTATGCTTTGCTTCGTGCAACCTAGTGATTTAAGTTTGTTTATTGTTTGTTTGCAAATGTTTAGTCCTTTGTGCGATCTCTTGGGTTCATCTCAATTTTAGGTTGAGATGGATTAGTTATCATTTATGCTTATAATCAGGTCTTGCTTTATAATATGATTGTTTTCTTATGTTTTCTAACCATACCTTGACTGCATAGAATTTTTATGAACAATTAGGTTGGAGCTGTTCGAATATTTATCTAATTTCTTCTAATTTGGCATCTTAAATTGTCACTATCGATGTAAATCTCATTTTTAAGTAGTTTGTCACTATCGATGTAAACGTGATAATAAATTAATTTACTTCATTACAAGATCAATGATAATTTTGTTAGTGGGTGACAACCTGTTTCATTCAAATAATGCACACAATCTGAGTGGTGCTTATTGTTTTACTGCATGTTGAATTCAAATTTATATGAAGCTTCCACTTGCATAGTTACAAGCATTATATATGAGCTTAAAAATACTAGCTGATACAGAAAATTATTGAAAACCATGTGTGAAAGTGAATGGTTGGTTATTTTAAGCATCTGATGATAATTTTTGATGGTACTAATGATGTTAAAAAATTATATGTAGTGATACATATTTGATGACAATAAAAATACCATAATTTGTGATGATAATTTTTGATGATGACACATATTTTATTTATGTTTGATGACGCTTTTTTAATCTGTTCTTCTTATGATAGTTGAGCTTAAGATGTACGTTTCCCACTAATATTTCCCAATTTTTTGTTCTTTTGTTGTTGCACATTATTGATTGTTTGGTGGTTTTTGTGTATTATGTTGGTTAGCCTATTAGTTTAAATGGTAGATCAATGTGCTTAATGCATAATGATGTGGGTTCAAATCCCACATAGGCTTACTAATGATCTTTGATTGCATTTTTTTGATGACATGTTTATATTTAGTGATCACAAGTGATAATTTTTTTACGACAATTTGATTGTTTTAGTGATGACAATTGTTTTTTATGTTGTGATGACAACTAGTTTTATGTGATGATGAGATTTGATGACAACTATTTTTTGTGGTGATGATAAAAACGAACAAACTTTGAGTGATGATGGTTGTTTGTCTTCAAGACCATTGTCATCAAGGCCCTTTTGATGACAAATTAATCGAACCGTCATCAAGTAGTGATGACAATCAAAACCATATTAAACCATATCACGCCAAGTAAGCGAATTGATGACAATCAAAACGTCATCAAATAGCGACGGCGATTGATGAGAATCGAACCGTCATCAAGTAGAGAGGACATTTATGATGATAGTTGATGACAATCAAACCGTCATCAAGTAGTGATGACAGTGATGACACATATTTGATGACGCTAAGTGATGATAGTTTGATGACACTTGATGACACTTGTTTGTCATCAAGACCCTTTTGATGACAAATTAATCGAACTGTCATCAAGTAACGATGACAAGTGATGACAATTGATGACGGTTCGAATTGTGTGATGATGATTGTTTTTATATGGTTGAATGCCTTTGATGATACTTTTTGTTATCAAAAAGTTGTCATCAAGACATTTTGATGACACTTTTTGCCTTTTTATTACATTTTTTGTCATCAAAAATTTTTGATGACGTTGAAATAAATTGTGATGACAGTGATGCCAATTATTTTTATGTTGTTGAATGTCTTTGATGATACTTTTTGTCATCAAAAAGTGTCATTAAGACATTTTTATGACACTTTTTACCTTTTATTACACTTTTTGTTACCAAAAAATTGTGATGACGGTGGAAAAAATTGTGATGACGGGGGATGACGGTTTTTTTATGTGGTTGAATGCCTTTAATGATACTTTTTGTCATCAAAAAATGTCATCAAGACATTTTGATGACACTTTTTTACCCTTCATTACACTTTTTGTCATCAAAAAATTGTGATGACGGTTTTGAAAATGATGATAGTGATGATGGTCAACGCCGGTCAATGGTCGGTCAACGCCGGTCAACGTTCAGTCAATGCCGGTCAACGGCCTGTCAACGGGCGAGTCAACTCGGTCAAAGGGCGAGTCAACCCGGTTAACGACCGAGTCAACTCGGTGGGAGTGGGGTGGGGGTGTTGGGTGATGGGGGTTTTGCTATTTACCTAATTTTCACACCCTCCTTAATATTCACCTAATTAGCCTCTTTTTTTGCTATTTAATTAAATCATCCTATATGTTATAATATATATAATGATTTAAAATTTATGTTATTAAATTTGATGTATGTAAACTTTTTTAAATTTAAAATATTAAATTACTAAATTTATAATATTTTTTTTATAATAAACGGGGTGTCGTTGATAACCCCGATAACCGACGGGGATCCCCCGCGGGGATTAGACGGGGACAGGGCAAGGATTGGGGGCAAAATAGTAGGTCGAGGATAGGGATGGCGAATTCCGCCCCATGACACGTGATCGCCTCAGATTACTCCTTGTTAATCAAATATTTGACCTCACAGGATCCCTCTTTCCAATAAAGACAATCTCCAACATGAATCGCTTTGAAAGTTAGAACACTTGTTTGTTTAATGGCCCAAAGATTAGATAAAATCAATAGAGGTTTGTTAGATGATTTGGTTTTGATGGTTTCAAAGGTCAGTGACACAAAAGTTGCGTAGAGAGTCAACTTCAAAGTTATAACAGGTCAAAGTATTTGTCACCATCAAAGACGAGGAATTTGTTAGAAGATTTGGTTTTGATGGTTTCAAAGGTCAGTGACACAAAAGTTGCATGAAGAGTCAGCGACATCAAGTTCTTATGAAGAAGTCACTGACAAGGATAACTGGTGAGAAACTATTGTTGGAAAAGTTGTTTTGATGGTTTCAAACTCGAAGTGAAGTCAGCGACACATAAGCTGAATGGGGAGTCAGCGACATCAAGCTTTGTGAAGAATTCGCTGACAAAGGACAATTGGTAATAAACTATTTTTGGAAGGAAAGCGTCGATCAGATCCAGGTCAGTTGGAGTGTTTATTTATGGAGAAAATCAACACAAATAAGAGAAGAAAATCATCAGAAGAACATGTATGAAGATTGTGTGATTTTCCTTTTAGCATAAAGTGTTATTTTAGGATAGATTTTGTAAGATTATGTGTGATATTATTTCCTTAATAGTATAGGAAACAATATCACACTTAATCAAGACTTCTAACTTAAATACTTAGTGTTTTTAGGTTAGAAGGTCGTGGGGTTTTACATTGAATATCTAGAGTGAACAAAAAGAAAGCATCTTGTGTTTTTTGTAAGGGAAAGTTGGTTGTTCGAGTGACTTGCTCTTGAGATTCGATCGAGTGGTGTAGTTGAGAGTTCTTAGGCATAACATGAGGTTAAGAGTTGTGAGAGACAAAAGTAGATCGTGGTTCAAAGATTGTGGGATTCAATCCTGTACACGGGAGAGCTCTGTAACAACTCAAGAAATCAATAGAACGAGTCTAAGTACTCTTGAAATCCGACCAAGTGAGAATCTCGGAATGGAGTGGTTTCTCTCTAAGTAAACTAGTTGGTTTACAAGGAGTTTTCACTATACATCACTATGTTTGAGTCTTGGTACGTTATTTCTTGTTTGAACTTTCCGCTGCGTATTTAACTCTAAGTCAGCGACTTCGTAGGAGTTGGCGACTCGTAAGTACTAACGATCCTTCAATTAGTATTAATTAGAGCCAAGGCTCCAGAAACCTTTCTTAAGATAGATGGCAAAACCGAAAAGACCACGACTGAATATTATGATGCCGACTTAAGAACCTGGAGAAAAATACAAGGCTTGAGAGAAGTAAGTAATGGGGTTTTATAAATCCTTGCAATGCAAGGCAAGGGAAATGAGGAATAAAAAATTTATTAAGTACATTACTTGAGTCCTTGCCGGGCAAGACTCTTTTTTCCTTTTTTTCTCTTTTTCTTTTTTTTTTCTTGCTTTAATCTCTGATGGACTGTTCGTGTTTTCATTATGGTTCGAGATAATGTTTCGGTTGGTGTCCGGGTGGTATTAGGGGTGTCAATCGGGCGGGTCGGGTCGGGTTTGGGTCGGATCAATTCAATTTCAGGTAAGTTCGGATTCGGGTCAAACTCGGATATTTTGAAATCGGGTCAAATTAGGTCGGATCATTTCGGGTCGGGTGCTTAATTAATCGGACAAAGTCGGGTTTCTGGTCAATTTTGGTCGGGTCATTCGGTTTTCGGTCCAACTTGATTTCGGATAAGTTCGATTTCAGGTTAAGTCGGCTTTCGGGTGAGTCGGGTTTCATGTTTTTCGCATTTTTGGTGAATCGGATTTCGACTTTTGCTGAATTTCGGGTTAATATGATTTCGAGTAAGCCAGATTTTGATTCAGACCATATATCGAATGATTATTTTTTTGTAGTTTAACTACTCTAGGGTCTAAATATTTAATGTAACATTTAATTTAAACATAATTATAATAAATATTCACTATTATCAATATTTTAAAACATAATGTAATTTTCGGATGGTTTCGGGTCGGGTAACTTCGGATTTTCGGATGACTTCGGGTCGGGTATCATTGGATATCGGGTTGCATAAGGCTAGTCCATTCGGGTATAACGAGGATCGCTAATTCCACCCCTTCCTTCCCGCTTGGGGTTGGAAATTCTCTAGGCGAACGAGGATCGCTAATTCTCAATGGACGAGGTCCAAACTCTCTATGGATGAGGTCCAAACTCTCCATGGACGAGGTCCAAACTCTCTATGAACGAGGTCCAAACTCTCTTATGGACGAGGTCCAAACTCTCAAACTCTCTACGGACGAGGTCCAAACTCTCTTATGGACGAGATCCAAACTCTCTTATGGACCTTGTCCAAACTCTCTTATGGACAAGGTCCAAACTCTTTTATGGACGAGGTCCAAACTCTCTATGGACGAGGTCCAAACTCTCTTATGGACGAGGTCCAAACTCTCTTGTGGACGAGGTCCAAACTCTCTTATGAACGAGGTCCAAACTCTCTTATGGACGAGGCCCAAACTCTCTTATGGACGAGGTCCAAACTCTCAAGAGACGAGGTCTTAAATCTCTACTTGAACGAGGTTCGCTAACTCTCAAAGAACGAGGTCCTAATTTTCTAAGCGAATGAGGTTCGCTAACTCTAAAAAGGACGAGGTCCTAACTCTAAACGAACGAGGTCTACCAGCTCTCTAAAGGGACGAGGTCCTAACTACCTTAGCGAAGTGTGCTCATCCCACTTGATCTCGGGTTTAGATCACATCACATAAAATCGATAAGCCGGCGCACCTGCTTGTTGTCTCGTTGCCCTCGTGGAACGAGCGCGCCGAGCCAAGGGGTTGTGATGGTGCGCGAAATAAACGCTAAATAATCAAAAGCAAATTAGTAATATAAGCGGGAAATAGTAAGAATATCGCGTTGCATATACGCATCTAAGTATATCATCTATGTATAAATTAGCAACAACATGAATGAATTTCATGCAAATCCACGTGAGCAACAACATGAATGAATTGAATGAATTGCATGCAAATCCACGTGGGCCACAAAGCAAATTTGGCAACTCATTCTCGTGAGTATATCTCGTCCCACATCGAACCAAGCTAAAAAAAACCAAACAACAGAACGTTATAAAAGGGAAAGAGACATCACTTACAGGTCGAAAATCCTCTGTGGCTCTAGAACTATCTCGTTTGCCAAAGCTTGACGTGTTTGATCTCCGAGTGAGATCGCGTTATAAACGGTATAAAGTCTAAAGGCTTTATTCGTAAAGAGCACAAAAACAACCGGCTGAGGGGTGGGGAGGAGGAATAATTCACGTACGAAAACCGTTTGGTTGTACGAATCCCGAGAGTTAGTATTTATTTAATTCCTGTTTATAGCGCGTATTATATCGGGTTTCATCACCACTTGCTTTTGATTTTACGATTTACGATATTGGACTAGCGAGATAACGAAAAGCGTTGTTCACGACTTGGAACGGAAACTCGACCTATCGACACGAAAATTTATGAACGAGCTTTAATAAGAATTTTCTTTAAATTCTTTTAGAGTTTTGAAATTCTCTTATATTCTCATTACAAGAGAATAAAGTTCTAAATTATTATTATAATAATTTAGGTGGGGATAAATAAAATAATAATATTCCTTTATTATTATTTTAACTTTGTAATATCCTTTTTATCCTTAGTCTTAATATTTAATCATTTTCACTTTTGGAAACCAATAACATCCTTATTTAATTTTATTAAAATATTCTTTTATAACTTAACTTGCTATTTTCTTAATATAATTAAGCAAGGGAATCTTTATGAAAACATATGACATAATGTTTACCTTCAAAGGTATATTGAATTTATAATATTCTTAGGATTGTAAAAGTCTAATATGCCCTTATAAAAACTCTTACTCTTAGTATAATTATAATATTTATCTTTCAACCGATGATATTTTATTTTAACATGATCTCATTAAATCTCCATTAAAATATACAAGTAATATTAAATAGAGATAATAATATTACTAGACATCTTTTTTGGTAATTCCCATAAATAGGACTTTCTAGATAATTTATATAGTAAGCTTTCTATAAATATAGTATGATAATAAAATAATCTTATTATCCTATTTACATAATTTCTCCCATATTATTAGTTTATAAAAAAATAGAATCATGTCTTAAAACATTATTTTATAATCAAAAGTATATAATTATGATAACTTAGATCAAGATATATTATCTCTTTTATTTTAAATATCTTTTCTTGCAAGGCAACTTTTAGCAATATTAATATCCTATTATATATCAAATTATTATCATGTCTACCATAGTCATTAAATAAAACTTATATATTTAAAATCTCTACACTTAGAGATATGCCATATTATAATATCTTTTTATATTCTTCTAACAATGTATTATTCAATAATCAAAAACTACCAACTTTAAAATAATAACTTTATATAATTTTTTTTTTTTATATGAGATCTTATTATGTCTTGCAATTTATGATATGACTTAAATATCAAGTAGGATAAAAGCTTACCAAATATACTTATAATTTCTTTAATTGATTTAATCCTTTTCCTCAACTAACAAGATCTCAATCTAGTATTTTTTATTAAATTTAATCTTGTAAGCTATCACTTATTTGATTTATTTATTTCTACTAACAAATTCTTTTAGATAAAGATCTTGTCTATGTTAAAAACAAATCATTCTTATATTGGCAAACTCATTTAATTAAAATTAACATGATTTAATTAAATCCATTAAAAAAATAAAAGGGATAAGATTATACCCTAAGATTGTTTTCTGTATTACAGAACAACAAAGAAGTGCACAGTGGAGGGGCGACGAGCAGGGCAGCGAGCAGGGCGGCGACGGCGGCGGTTGCTCTAGCGACTGGTGGTGGCCGGCGGTTGCTCCGGCGGGCTGGTGGTGGCCGACGGTTGCTCAAGGGAGGAGAAGGGGGAGGTTGAAGGTTCTCCAATGGTGTTTTTAAGGGGGGAAATAGAATTTGGAAGGCTGATTTCTTTGGAACTTGCTAGAGAGAACTTGCTAGTAGGGAGGAGAAGAGATGAATGGATGATTGTGTGAGTTTGAAGGAGAGTTGAGCCTCTTTATATAGGCAAAGGATGAGAGCTATGGATTCATGCCATTGAAGATGCACCAATGGGGAGGAGGAGGATGATCATCCATTGGGCATTGGTGTGTTAGTTTGATGATGATGAGGGATGATGCAACAATGTTGGTCTTGCAAGCAAAGGGAGAAGGAGAAGAAGGCTCCATTGCCATGCAATGGCTGAATTCCAAATCAACGTCAATTCAAATCAGACAAAGTCTGATGTGTCTTGGAAGAAGAAGATTAAGATAAAATAAAAATAAAAGAGTTGGGTAATTGAATAGAAAGTCACCATGGTCTAGTGGATTGTGTGTAGGGGCGTGTGAGAGGGGATGCAAGATTACTCGGGTTCAAGTCTCGGCTCTTGCCTCCTTTTTGATGAATTTTTATTGCACTTTTAATGGCTTGTTACACCCCTTATTATTTAATAAAAACCGAAAATTATAAAGCATTATTTTTATTTAAATGCCTTTGTTCCTTCATAACCCTTAAAATACATTCTTGAAATTATTTATTTAATTTATCTAAAAAAACTCTTTTTAAAGAGAATAAGGGTTATAAATTATATTATGAATTCTCCTTTATAAGGGAAAATGATTATATAAAATTATATTATTTTGATTTTATTAACCTTGGAATATTGCGGATATTACAAAGCCAACTCTAACTCTAATTTAGATATGAATCAAAAATCAACTAAGTAATCGTATATATATTTGTATACGTGTATAACTAGATCGAAATAGAACCCAATTCAGTGATTCTAGACTTTCCAGTAGTGAGGGAGTGATTTTGAATCCGATTCGACTGAATTCCGAGTTCCGGCTGGTTCTACACTTCAGCCTCTGTCCCGTTGTCCGACTAGCGAGTGGCGACTGCCCAACACCGAATCCGACAAAACTTAGAAGCGTCGACATCGACTCACCATTCTCGACTTCGAGAAGCGAGATCGCCAGAAGAGTTGGTGTAATGGTGAAATGGCGTTGCCGAGTTCTCAGAAGAGTTGTTATGGACTGTGGAATGGTGAAGAATTGAACGAGTTATTCTCGGCGTTGTTCTCAATCTGTTGTTGAAGAGGAAGGTACGGAACTCAAAACTCAAAAGATTGGGAAAATAGAAGAATAGAAGAATAAAAGAATAACTTGATCATCCAAAGAAAGTTCACAATCATTGCTCAAAGAAGATCCTCCTCTACAACAACAACTTGATCCAAATCAAGATTCAGCTAGCAACAAGGGCAAACAACATGTAGAAGAAGAAGAGCATGATGTGCTTGCTAGCTATAATAGAGAGCACGACCTTCTCGGCCATTACTCTCCCAATGGTGGCCGAGGTAGAGGGCGTGGACTTGGAGCAAGACAGCCACTGATCACTCACCAGCAGCTCTACACAAGGCAAACAACGCAGCTCCCTCAAGTCACTTATCATCAACATTAACCTTTTAACAATCCTTATGATGATGTGACTTATGGCTATCCCGGGGAAGAACAACGCCAATGGCATCCTCCCCTTGATGATTTCTACAACCAAACTGAAAAAGTGGTTGTTGTTATCCAGTTTGTTGGGACCGCTAGAAATTGGTGGTCTTGAATGAAGGAGGATAGAATGAGGAAGAATTTGACTCCTATTGAGTCTTGGAACCAGCTGAAGTTTGTGATGAGAAAGAAGTATGTGCCTGAAGAACACACCGAGCACATGAGGCTTAAAGTGGCCACTTGCAAACAAGGTCTTAAGTCCCCTACTGAGTACTTCAATGAGCTTGAAGATTTGAGCTTTAAGGCTGGAATTCATCATTCCCAAAGGTCCTTGAGGACCCAATTCATTGTTGGACTTAATCAAGCTATCAAAGACACACTTGAGATTCAACAAATCAAAGATCTCAATGCATGAGTCCATTCAGCCCAACTACTCTATGAGCAACACCAAAGGAAGAAGAAAGAAGCTTGGAATGCAATAAAAAGGTATCCATCTCATTCTAGTTCAAATTCCAATTCTTTTTCTTCTAACTCTTCTATGCAGCAAAAGGGAGCTATTAGCTCACCTAAAACATGTACAATGACCCCTAGACGCTCCATGAATGGCCCTGAAACGCAGCTAAGGTCAAGGAAGAGGCCATTTAGCTAAAGATTGTCCGAATCATAAACAAGTGCTCCTTACTACCAATGGTGGTTATGTGAGTGATGAAGAGATACCTCCAAATCAAGTGGAGGAGGAGAATCTTAGCAATGAGGTGGACGACATAGATGCAATTGAACCTGATTGCACTAAGAAACCTTTAACGTTGGTAACTATGAGAACTCTTACTTTGTAAGAAATACCTAGGTCAGATCAAAGAGAAAATATTTTTCATACTAGGTGTACTGTGTACAGTTAAGAATCAAGTGTTGTGCATGATTATTGATAGTGGTAGATTCTATAACATTATTAATGCTAAGGTAGTTGATCACTTGCAATTAAAAACACAACCTAGAGTTACTATTATGGTCTAAATGGCATCAATGATTCAGATGGACCTAACTTAGTTACACATCAGTGCTTAGTCCGTGTTTCCATTCGTAATTATGTTGATGATATCATGTTTGATGTGGTTAACACGGAATGCACTCATATATTGCTTGGTAGACCATGGTTATTTGATAGGAGAGTTATTTATGATGGCATGCTTAATACCTATTCTTTTAACTATGACGGGAGGAGAGTTTCTCTCCTACCATTGTCGCCCCAACAAGTGCTGCAAGACCAGGTACACAGGGACCAAGCTAGGGTACTAAGGCGTGCCAAAGAAGAGTAAGAGGCAGCCGAAGCCGCAGCCGAGGCAGCCAAGCGGCGTCCGACACCTGGTGCTGTTTCAGAGATGACCGTCGTTTCCCAATCTCCACCCGGCCAATCCGGCCCAAATTTTGGGACAACATCAAAAATAGGCGGAGCTACTGAATGGGAGAAAAAACACCCTAAATCTTCGAAAGTACCGAGCAATACTTCATATAGTGTAGCTGAGACAAAAACGGGGCTATCTCCCAAACCACTCGGGCGTTCTGGATCAAATTTTGAGAGCAATTCATAAATTCAGAGAGCTACAATTCCAGAGAAATACGCCCATAAAATGAGCAAAAAATCGGTTTAAAAGGCGGAGTAGAGAAGCGCTCTCTAATATCACGTAGTACTTCTTTCCCTATTCTTATTGTTTAATGCTTATGAGGAAAGAAATACTAATCATAAATCAAGATATTTCTCATCTTCTAAAGTGTATTCAAGATCTTTTACAGAAACTTGAAGATGTCATGCCAGAAGAGTTGCCATAAGACCTTCCACCAATTAGGGGCATTGAGCATCAAATTGATTTGGTGCCTGGTGCTTCTTTTCCAAACCGTGCATCATATAGAGCTAGTATAGAGGAGAACAATGAGCTACAAAGACAAGTGCAAGACCTCATGGACAAGGGCTAGGTACGTGAGTTACTTAGCCCTTGTGCAGTTTCGGTGATTTTGGTACCAAAGAAGGATGTCACTTTGAGGATGTGTGTTGATTGCAGGGCGATCAACCAAATAATAGTTAAGTACCGCCATCCTATTCCTAGACTTGATGATATGTTTGATGAGTTGCATGGTGCTAATTTCTTTTCTAATATTGATTTAAGCAGTGGGTACCATCAAATTAGGACGAGGGAAGGGGATGAGTGGAAAACTGCTTTTAAAACTAAGTATGACTTATATGAATGGTTAGTAATGCCTTTTGGACTGACTAATGCACCTAGTACATTTATGAGGCTTATGAATCATGTTTTAAGAAAATACTTAGGCAAGTTTGTTGTAGTCTTCTTTGATGACATCTTAGTCTATATCAAAACTTTGCATGAACATGTAGATCATCTTAGGACTGTTTTGGACACTTTGAGATTAGAGAAGCTTTATGTTAATTTGAAAAAGTTTTCTTTTTGTTCAGAATCTACTGTTTTTCTTGGTTTTGTTGTTTCTAGAGGTGAATTGAAGGTAGATGAAGACAAGATCAAGGCTATAAAGGAGTGGCCTCGACCAACTACACCCACCATGGTGCGCTCTTTTCTCGGCTTGGTTGGATTCTACAGGAGGTTTGTGCGTGATTTCAGCACAATTGCAGCCCATCTCCATGAGCTTACAAAGAAAGACACATCATTCAAATGGAGAGAGCAACAAGAGAACTCCTTCAACACTTTGAAGGACAGTTTGTGCAACACCTCGGTGCTTCAACTCCCTGATTTCTCTAAGGCATTTGAGATTGAGGTGGATGCATCAAGATATGGCATTGGAGGCGTCCTCTTACAAGACAAGAAACCCATAGCTTATTTTAGTGAAAAGCTTAGTGGGGCTGAGTTGAATTACCCTACTTATGGTAATGAGTTGTATGCTTTGATTAGGGTTTTGAAAACTTGGTCTCATTATTTGTGGCCTAAAGAGTTTGTAATTCATTCTGATCATGAAGCCTTAAAGTATTTGAAAGGCCAATCAAGACTCAGTAGGCGACATGTCATGAAGACCTTTCCTTATGTTGTCAAGCATAAGAAAGGAAAAGAGAACGTGGTAGATGACGCCCTTTCTCGCAGGTACATTCTCTTGAACGAAAGTGATGTGAAAATCCTTGGATTTGCAATGATTAGGGAATTGTATGCTAGTGATCCTCACTTTGCTGAAATTTACAAACATTGCATGTCTAGGGGAGAAGTTAACTCTTACTTTGTTGATGATGGTTATTTGTTCAAAGATGGAAAATTGTGTATACCTTCATATAGCATACGTAGGTTGTTAACTAAAGAAGTGCATGAATCAAGAGGACATAGAGGGTTAGCAAAAACACTTGAAGGCTTAAAAGAACACTACTATTGGCCTAAGACGAGTATTTATGTGCGAAGATTTGTCAAGAGTTATGTTGTTTGTGCTAAATCTAAATCTAGACTTAACCCTCATGGTTTGTACTAGTCCTTGCCTATTCCTAGTTCTCCTTGGGAGGACATTTCTACGAACTTCATTGTTGGATTGCCTAGAACTAGGAAAGGTAGAGATTCTATTTTTGTGGTAGTAGACCGCTTTTCTAAGATGGCTCATTTTATTCCTTGTCACACGACTGATGATGTTTTGCATGTTGCTGATTTGTTCTTTAGGGAAATTGTTAAATTGCATGGCATTCCTTCTACTATTGTTTCAGATCGTGATGCTAAGTTTTTTAGTTATTTTTGGAAAATTTTGTGGTCTAAGTTGGGAAGTAAATTGCTTTTTTCTACCTCATGTCATCCACAAACTGATGGACAAACAGAAGTGACTAATAGGACGTTAGGGGTTTTATTAAGAACTATGCTTAAAGCTAACGTCAAACGTTGGAAAGATGTTTTGCCTTTTGTGGAATTTGCTTATAACATGTCAATCCATTAATCCACTAAAATGACCCCTTTTGAGGTTCTTAATCGGCTGAATCCAAGGACGCCAATGGACTTGATGCCTCAGCCATACAAAGGAAAGAAGAGCTTTGAAGCTAACAAGAGGACTGAGTTTGTGAAGAGGCTACATGAGAGGAACAAGATGCACTTGGAGAGGAAATCAATGAAGTAGAATAACTTGTTAGCTTCTGAAAGTATTCTTGAAAAGAAATGATTATTGAGTTCACATTTTGAATGTTTTAAAGAATGCACAATCATAGAAGATTTAACATAATGTTGCAGCGACTTAATAATAAGTGTTTCCTACATCACTTTTATCAACTAGACGGACAACCCATAGAATGCGAAAATCTCAATAGGAATATGCAATTGCTAGAATGCATAATAAAGTGATCATGATGCAACAACCTTAAATGATCATGATGCAGAACTACTTTCACATGGTAAATATGCAAAATGTGAGATGACAAACATGTAGTCAATAGCCTTCAAAAAGTAATCATACTCTTTCAAAAATTAAGTGAGATGGATCAAAACAAATCTATTGTAAGGGATAGAATATCCATCTCAAATCAAACTACATAGAAAAGTAGAGGCGCCAAAAGAATACAAAAGCAATGAAATTAAATGTGCATCCTTGACTAACTAGCATAACCATCGATTGAGCATGTTGACTAATTAGCATAACATGAACTAATTTGGAATATTAAACTACTTGTATGCAATAGTAAAAATTAAATGTGCATCCATACGTACCTAAAATCTATACATAAGTGCCTAAAGTGCATAGTATTGAGCATGTTTACTAACTTGAAATGCACTTTACTAATACTACTAATGTCAAATGCACTTTTACTGTTTTAGAATGCACTCTACTTAATTTGAAATGCACTTTTACTTATCACATAGACACTTGATTTGGCATGTACTTTTTTTATATAGATTTTACAATGCACTCTAACTAATTTAGATTGCACTTTTTCTTATTTGTAATGCACTCTATCTATTTTGGAATGCACATTTACTAATGACATAAGCAAGTTATTTGGAATGCACTTTTACTTTTTAGAATGCACATTTACTTACTTACAATGCACTTTACCAAGGTTATCAAGATCGGGATTCTAGGTTGGATCGTTGGGGGTCTTTTGGATCGGAACACTGAATCGTAAGATCCTACATTATAACTAAAAGTATGCAAGAATAACCTAATAGATTGTATATTTTATTATATATGAAAAAAGAAAATGATAAAGCTTATTAATTTGATTATTTAAAACGTTGTAGGATGGACTAGTCAACCATTTTAGCGGAAAAGACATGTTAATCGTAAAATTATTAATAATATATTGTTAAAAGTGTCATGTTAGAGGATCGTTGGAATCGTTTGTAGGATTGTTATAATCGTTTATAGGATTGTTAAAATCGTATGTAAAATCGGGATTGCATTGAGATTGTATTCTAAATCATATAAGATCCTATTCTAATAAGATCCTACTTGGGATCGTGGGTCGTTTCGCATGTTATGGATCGTAGGATCGCTAAAATCGTAGAATTGGATCGGGATTCTGATAAAATTGCACTTTACTAATCACAAAGATACTTATTTTGCAAACGCTAAATTTGGCAAACACTTTACCTATTACAATTTGTTTTGAATTGAGATACCACTTACCCATGCAACACTGGTACATAAACAACATAGAATTTCATTACAATCCGAATTGTTTAAGGAAAATTATTTGAACATTTGTGCCTTAAAGCAGACCCTGAAACAAAAACCAAACAACTTAAAAACTAACTTCAAAATCATTGTTTCAGCCTAAATAAGTAGATCGAAAGCAAGTAATTAGTTCTGACCATATTAGCAATTTCGGTTACCTAACTAGTGATACCCAATTCTGGCTTCCACCATTCCTAATATTTATATACGAAGAACTTACATTAGCAATTCATTTCTTAGCCATGTACATGGTCATAACGAGCAAGCAACATCAAGAGGTATATTCACTATTAATCACTTCAATTTTCCATTGTTTAGCCGAAGAGGATAAGAAACAAAGCATAAACAACAACATGTAGGAAGATGGAGAGAATATTGGTCTTCATGTTCACGAAATCGATCAGATTAACTCCAAAAAACTTAATTTTAGGGAACAAACTAGAACCAAACAATAAATTTTCACAACCAAACACCTAATTTTAGGGCACAAACAAGAACCAAACAACAAATTTTCACAACCCAACACCAAACACATAATTTTAAGGCTTTAGGGTTTAGATCTACCTTTTGTTTTTGAGGCATTTTGAAACGGAATTTCTCGGCCAAATATCGTGTAGGAACGAGAAACGAATCGAATCTCCGATTGTGGAGTGCGTATTCTTCTTTCACCCATCGCCCGTCAATGTTGCCCTTCTCCTTGTGTGGAGTATCAATTCTCCTCCAAGTGTGTTTCGTCTGAATGAAGGAGGCGAATTTTGTTTCCCTAATTTAGGCTAGGGGTAAGGAGTTGGTCATATTTACAAATATGCCATTGTTTAATTTATTTAACTTTTTTTTAAAACAAACCAATATATAATGTGGACCGTGGATTGATTTTTTATTAGATTATCCAATGGCTAGTATTTCTCCTCTTTTTTAGGATAAGAACATTGTGTACAAGAAACACACTCTATAACAATGGACAAAATCAAAAACCCAAATCTCCTAATCTCATCCTCACCTCATTTATGTTTGATCTAATTCTTCACAAGCTAATAGTTTGAATTTCTCTTATGGGAGAGAAGCCCTGCGGTTCTGTTTTTGGGCGAGAAGCCCCACTTTTTTTGTGGGCTAGAAGCCCCAGGTTTTTTTTTTGTTTTGGGCGAGAAGCCCCTTTGATTATGAGCCCGTTGATTTTCTCATTTCCGAACCGATTTGATGAATTTCAGGTAGATCCGACCCTGTTGGATCTAATCTCATTGAGAAAAATCTTTCTTAGAGCAAATCTTCTTTGAACAAATCTCCTTGCAATATTTTCTTCTTTGAACTTGTTTTAGTGTTAGACATTTTTTATTGGAACATCTCCGGTATTTGGTGGTTAATGGTGGCTGCTGTTGATGGCAACACCGTCTCCGACGACTTTTGTTGTCGTTGGACAAGATAAATTTGCATGCAAACAAAATCCGGGCTTGGGCCACAAGTTTGGTAATAGAAAAAAGGAAAAGGGGAAAAAGAAGAAGAAGGAAATTGTGAAAAGAAAAAGGAATTAGGGTGAGAAGCAAGCAAGGGAAAATAATAACAATAACAACAACAACAACAACAACAACAACAACAACAACAACAACAACAACAACAACAACAACAACAACAACAACAACAACAACAACAACAACAACAACAACAACAACAACAATAATAATAATAATAATAATAATAATAATAATATATTGAACAGAAGTCCTTGCTCAGCAAGGATTTTATTTGTCCCGAAACAAGAAAAAAATTAATAAAAAATAAATATTATTAAATAAAGTAATGCCTTGCCTAGCAACGACAGATAAGTATTTTATTTGTCTCGAACAGAAGTCCTTGCTCAGCAAGTTTGGTCATAAGTGTTCTTACTTGTGTCTACTTGCATTGCAAGTAAAACTAGTACTACGTTTTACTTGCAAGGCAAGTTTGACTTCTTTTCTCGCAGGATAGCTCGAGGCTTAATTTATGTACGTTTTTTTTCAAGGAGCTGGAGCTGAGTTTGGCATTGGACCGAGTTGTGTTAAGCCAGGTCACTTGGTGCTCCGCGCCTTCTGAAGATCCTTCATCTCGGTGGAAGGAACATTAGAAGTCCATTCGCACGCCCAGAAGAGGTCGACCTGCTGCATGTGGCGCTTTCTTATAGTGCTTTACTCACCCCGATCCCAAGCTCTTCTTAGTACTTATTTTCGGAGATTTGTACTTCTTATAGCTTTTCCTACTTGCTTTGACTTTCTTAGTCGTTCTCGGCTGCCATTTTCTAACGGCCTCTCGGTTTGCCAAGTCTGTTTGGTACCCGAATTCTTAACTTATAGAAAAAATACAATAGGCATAGTAAATATGGTTTAAAAAATGTTGGATCTAGATCTGCTTAAAATTAATTAACAATGCATTCAAAAAATCAAAGTTAAGAAAAAATGTACAAAGCATGAAAACAATGGAGGAGGCAGATCAGCCAACAACCAGCAACACACATACAATGAAAATTTGGAGCTTTCTGAATTGAGAAATAAGAACAGTAGTTCACATAAAGACATTAGAAACCAAATTAAATTGAGAAAGACAAGATAAAACCGATCAATTTTTTGGAGGCGAATTTGTAGACTTCGACGATGCAAATAAAATATGTCGGCGCCCGGCCGAGTCCGTCGTTCCGTCCTGATCCTCTCTCTGGTCCTTTCTAGGGTTGTTTGTCAGAATTGAGAGGGTTGTTTATCAGAATTGAGAACTAAGAACAACAGTTGACACAAAAATAGTACAAACAGAATTAAATTGAGAAGACAAGTTCAAACTGATCAATATTTGGAGACGAATTTGTAAAGACAGATAAGATATGTCGGCGGTGAAGCCTTCTTTCACCCGAGTCCATCTTTGCATCCTGATTCACGTTGTTCCTTCATGTTTATTACAATTGAGAAATAAGAAAACCAATTAACATAAAGAATTTAGAAACAAAATTAAATTCAGAAGGACAATTTCAAACCGATTATTTTTGGCTTAGAAACAAAAATAAATTTGGAAGGATAAGTTCCAACTGATAATTTGTTGCAGAAGATTGAGAAGGACAAGTTCACATCGACCAAATTTTGGAGACTAATTTGACGAGGCAGATAAGACATGCCGGGGGTGTCACCCGAGTCCATTGTTCCGTCCTGATTCTCGTTGTTCCTTCATAGGGTTGTGTGTTAGAATTAAGGAATAAGAAGAAAAATTGACATAAAGGCAGAAGAAAAAAAAAGTAAATTGAGAAGGACATGTCAAACCGGTTAATTTTTAGAGACGATTTTGTGTAACTTTGATGAGGCAGATAAGAGATGCTGGCAGTGAAGATTTTTTTTTCAACCCAATCCGTCGTTCCGTTCTCATTCTCTGATAGCCGGATCGATGGATGGAGATGATGGTGCAAAGGATCGCCTTGTAAAAGAGCAAATCCTCTTCTGGAGTTCGATGATGATGGTGATAGGCGTGGGTGGGGTATATGGATGCAACCTTTGGATATAACGCAAATTGCAAACTAGAGTCGAGAGATCGTCGGATATAACTCAACAACAATCAAACAACAAGATTGAAAAGGAAAAATTCAAGAACATCAATTAGAAAAACAAGGTGAAACAAAGCATGTCATGATTTAAGTCTAAAGATGAATGAAGGCCAAAATGAGACTAATACCCTAATTCCCACGCCTCACTCATTCGGCCACCACTTCCAACGAAATTATAAAAAAACGCCCCTTAAATTCCAAAAACAAAACTAATTATCCTTAACTGCAAAAGAGTCACTTGTGGGACCAAGAGTCAAAAGGAGATTCCAACCTTCATCTTTGTACACCTTCGCAAACTTATGAGTCATAAGGTCCTCTTGGATTTGGCAAAGGATTGTTTTAGCTTGGGCTCATGTGATGCGCCCAAGATAGGGTTTGGCACCTTGACTTGGCTTCGTAGTGCCTCAGACACTAGCCTTGGTGATATGTGATCGCCTCAGATTACTCCTTGGTGACCAAGTATTTAACCACACAAGATCCTGATCATGCAGTAACACAATTTCCAACCGAATATGCCTTGAAAGTTAGAAACTTGGGGAACAAGTAACTCGAATGGTAAATAAATGAAACTGAATTTTGTTAAATTGAAAGAATCAATTTTGATAGGGTTAAGATAATTAAAGAGATAGTTCAATTGAATTGGCTCTAACATTAAATTCAATTGATGAACTAGGTTTGATATTTAACAATCAAACTAGAACTAACTTAATTAATCAAATTAACAAACCAAATCTGAATTGAAAGAAAACAAATTGGAGATGATGATCATAGAGATTGAATGCATGAACAATATTGCTTTAATGACCCATAAACTAGATAAACCAATAGGGGTTTATCTAATTCAGACTGATTTTTATTGAATGATAACTGCACGGTATTTAAAGGGATTACAAAAGAGTCTCCTTGGAGAGCAAGTAACAAGGTGGCCAGCCCTAGAGGGGTATGATGGATCTTTTGCTTGCCTCACAAGATAACCTAATATATTCATAAAACTCCTATCTAAGTCCCCTTACCATAAATAAATCAAATAAATAATTATCTGACTTATTTAGATAAGAAAACTAACAAACTAATCTTAAAACTCAGAAAGATATAAATAATAATAAAGCAAAATATATTTCAGCCAACTAACATAAGCCTATGGCTCAAATTATGCATAAATATAATATCTAGCTAAATATAGAATTAAAGCTAAAGATAAGATTCCCGTAAGACTTGAACAACTCTCAGTAAATTGCAATTTTCGCCTCCTTTCTTTTGGATTCTGCATTCGACATAAACTAAAAAGTTGTAGATCTTTTAAGTATATATCCAATGCAATTTGAACGGACTTGAGTTAGATTTTCTATCCCAAGTTATGACCATTTTACTGAGTATTGTTTTAAATTTGACGGGCTTCTTAACTTTCCGAACTTTCAAGACTTCATGCTCTTCCTTGATGGCCTTGGACACCATTGATGAACATAATCAAAGAACAATAAGGAATCCATGAAAACCATCTTGAACTTGAATGCCCGGGACCTTAGTAAAGGTCTTGGTGTTTGGCCTTCATTCGTCTTCAACAAATCATTCGCTTTGATCCTCCCTTGATTTGTATCACATGGTTACTTGTCCAAGTGAAGACTCCCCTTTGTCATGTAAATTGGACTTGTCATTAGGGCTGGAATCCTCACTCGAGCCATGGGAAAAAGTGCACGAAGAAGTGGCACCATCCATCAAAGGCAAAGGCGTGCCAAGGTCGGAAACCGGCGTAGCCCAAGGCATCCCACCACCCGCTTGCAAGGGTGCACCAGCCCCTTACAAGGGCGCACCAAGGGAAGGCGTCGGTGCCGTGTGCAAGGGCACACTCTTAGGTTGTGCTATCGTGTGCAAGGGTGCCATCGCCGGCTTGGTAGATGAACTCTCATCATCATCCTCCCTTTAAAAGGGTTCGTCCACGAACCTTGATCCTACTCAAACTCAACATCATCATTAGAAAAATAAGGAACAAGATCGGACACATTGAATACCTCATGGATGCAATAATTTGGAGGAAGGTCGAGCTTGTAAGCATTGTTGTTGATGCGCTCTAAAACCGGGAAAGAACCATCTCCTCGTGGCTTAAGCTTAGAATCCTGAAGGGTGGGAAACCGCTTCTTCCTCAAATGAACCCAAACAAGGTCACCGGGTTCAAAAATCAGCTCTTTGCACCCTTTGTCAGCTTGGCGCTTGTATTGCAATGTTCTCTTCTCCAATTTCCTCATGAACCTGCTTAATATGCTCAGCTTTGTGATGTCACTCATGGCTCTCACGGTCCGTAATAGCATAAGGCGCCAAATCAAGCTGTGTAACGGGATTGCGCCCATACACCACCTCCAAAGGCGTCTTCATTGTAGCGGAATGAATAGACCTGTTGTAAGCAAAATCAATGAAAGAAAGACACTCTTTCCACCTACACAAGTTAGTTTTCAAAATAGTACGATTAACGACCTCGATTTGCCCATCCATATGCGGGTGGCAAGTAGTAGAAAATAAGAGATTGGTACCCAACTTGGATCAAAACGTCTTCCAAAAGAAACTCAAAACTTTGACATCAAGGTCAGAGATAATAGATTTAGGGACACCATGCAACCGAAGAATATTAACAAAGAACAAGGTAGCAACATTAGAAGCATCATCGGTTTTGTGGCAAGCAACAAAATGTGCCATCTTAGAAAGTCCATAGAAATGTCCTTCCACGGTGCACATGGAATTGGTAAAGGGGTATACAAACCGTGAGGGTGCACCTTAGACTTTGCACGTAAACAAACAACATATGAAGCACAAAATTTCTCTACCGACCTAAGCATGTGAGGCCAATAAAAGTGCTCCGTAAACATATGCAAAGTTTTCATGACACCAAAGTGCCCCATGAGGCCGCCACCATGGGCCTCTTGCACTAGCAAATGCCTAACGATCCACTAGGCACACATAAATGAGTTCCCTTAAAAAGAAAACCCTCATGCAAATAAAATTGATCCCGACTCCCCCCCCCCCCTTCAAACAAGTATGAAATATGTAACACCCCGATTTTTCATACCAAAATGTTACTTCGGTAGTGGACCTCACATGGGTCCACTTAAGCTAGTTTGACAACAAATTTACATTATGGATCTTATAACAAAGGCATGACGAGAAAATAAGAAAACATCCAACTCATATTTTTTTAAAAATTGAAATTGGAAATCATTTATGCACCCAAGTTTCCAACATAAACAACTCAAACCAAAACTTCTAACCATTCATTTGTACTCACAAACCCTTGACTTTCTCAAAGACAACACTAACCCACTACATTGCACAACAACCCAAACCTGGTCTTTGAAACAACCACTTACTTCAAGTTCTAAAAAATACTCGAGCCAATTTAAAACCATAACCTTGTACAAAAACTCGACACATCCTAAGACACACCACATTGAGCAGACCCACCATTATCTTAGAAGAGTTTCCTTGAAGCATGGTTCGCGTATGAGTTGAATCCTACAATAAACACCTCAAAGGGTTAGCTAACAAGTCTAATATGCACCAAACGGTAAACACAATATGCATCAGCAAAATCAGTTTATTAAATTACATAATAAGGATATTACTAGTGTAATAACTGTGGTTTTTCAGGATATTTTTTGAATTTTTCTCGGATACCCTTTTAACCTCTTTGTTCGTTTTAACGCTTAATCCGATATTTTGTTGGAGATTAAATCCTAGAAAATTCTTGGTGATATCCTAAAATCACAAAGAAATGATTTTATGGATCGGTGTGAATTCTAGGATTTTTCGGTGGAAAAAGAATAATTATTGGATAAGTCGTCTTTTTAATTATGTACTGTAAAGGATTTAAAATACGAAACAGAAGCCTTAAAAATTGACAGTAGCAAGATAAAATCATGGAAAATTGGTTTTATTGGTCTACATAATTTACGGGACGTTTTGTATTTAGTAAGATTTTCCACCCGAGGTACATAATTTTAACGCTTTAACGCGAGTCCCGTTCCGAGACGGATTTTGGCTTCACAACCAATGTGTTCTCCACCTCGTTAAGTAAAGTGAATAAAAAAAGGGGGGATGAGGATGATATTGAGGCTCGAGCGCCTTCTCCACCGGCATATCTATTATGCCTCACAAAAGTCTACGATTTTCGTCTCCAAAATAAATTTGAACGTCTTCACCGCCGGCGTCCTCTTCTCCTCCGCCTTCTCTGCCCGTCCACCACCCTCCTCCTCCACCTCATCTTCTTCCTCTATGTTGAGCTGCTGCAAGAGGAAGCTGAACCAGCGAGAGAACCAGGATGACGACGGACTCGAGAAGAAAGGTTAGAAGTCGTCATCGCCGGCGTAATTTTTGCCTCGCCGTACATCATCGCCGGCGATCGCTAGTCCCTTCGACCACCACCTACCGCGAGGGCTACTCTTGGGCAACACCCAGCCACCCTTGGGCTCGGGGATCGAGCCACTATCGAGCCAAATGAGCCATGGGCTCGAGTGAAGGTATTTACGATCGAAATTAATTAGTAGGTTGGTTGCGGAGCCACCGTAAGGGCCTTTTGGTTCTGCGTTGCTAATTAAATTTATAGTTTTTATAATCTTGACATTGATACGGTTCCACAGGTTCAAACCGCTCGAGAAATGGACGTCCAGATCTTCCGTTATAGCGAACACAAGTTTTGACATCGATTGGCAGTTAAAGGACTTTGGATAATTACTCATGATTCGTTGTTAATCCGTTTGATCCGAGATTTGGTCACCTTTAAGAAATGTTGCTAATGAACAATTTTTATTTAGAAAATTGTTTCAAAAGTGAAGCGGATAATTAGTTATAATTCCGCCATGATGGCTCCTTAAAGCTTGATAGCTAAGGATTAATTATGAATCGATATTCGGAAATCAAATCGTTTATCGATTAGAAATCGTAGGAATTGAGTATACAGCTAAGAAGTGTTTCCGTGAGCTCGTTGTTGAGAAATCCTTTTGTTATATTTGGCAGAAGGGCGATAAAGATTACTATTGGAATTGCTAAGGACGTTGAGCACGCCTTCTAAGGCAAGTGGACGGTTCTCTCTTGCATCATTGTTATTAAATGAGGAATTGAATCCCATTTAATATTTGTGTTGGGAACAACTTGGGTGCTTAATAAAATATGATAGGTTGTTATATTTGTTAGAAATAATGACCATGTTGTTTATTCAGTTTTGCGATAGAACTGGATTTAGGTCCGTTATGTGTGACCTTGTATGATGTCTCATGCTAAACATTGATGATGATTAAGGTAGTTTCAGGGAGGGGAACGTGGTTCCATATCCTCTCTTTAAAACAATATTACATTAGGAGGGGCCTAATCCTAATGGTGGATCATGACTCTTCTCCTGCTCTTCGTGTGAGAGGGGTGATGCGCACTCTAGCTAAGTGCAAGTTTGGCATGGTGCAGTGTAGACGACAGGGTAATAGGCCTCTCTGATCTCTACATCACCATATGCAAATGAAGGATCAAGGATAGCTTAAGTCTTGTGATCTTGGTACAAGGTAGATGACCATGGATGAAATACTCCGATGATCTCTACAATCCCAAAATATTTCGGCAGTAGTTCGAGCCGATTAAAAGCCACCAACTTGTTTGTGAAAAGTTTTGAAAGTAATATAAGATAAGTGCGTTAGGCACATTAATATACCTAAATGGTTCGTCCAGTCGAAAAGCCATTCTTGTTTTTCAAAATGTTATGTGATAAATATGAGTTCCCAACAATTGCTCATGTTTCGTAAAGGAAACACAAGTTGTGGTGTCCTCTCTCTTGACTATGCATGCCTCATTCTTATCCTCTATGGGACTGTTAACTGTTAGATCATCGACTGGTTGTCATTCGGATTATGATGCCAATATGTTTAGTCACTACCCTAAGAACCAGTCATTTTGTTCACTTGCTTAGTCTTTCATTGGACTAATCCGACCACCTTATTCAATTGCATGGTCGGCTGGTGTCCACCGTTGTATACGACACATCAGATATTTTTTGGAAGTGGATTTGAGAAGTTGAAGAAAAGTTGAAGAAAAGTTTCTAGAAGTTGTGTTTGAGCAAAGTTTATGGTTGGGCCACTACAAAGCTAATGTTGTTATAAGACTATTTGTATTTATTCCGCTGTAACGTTATCTTAAACTTTGTAAAGTTTGAGTTATCAAGTGGTAACGATTAAGTTCTTTTACAATATTTTGTGGTCTTCCATTTTCATATTTCTATTTCAAATGAATCCAACTTTCGGATTTTTAGTCTGTTCAGTCAGTTTAAAGCCTTGGGTAGCTTTGGTTTAGTCTTAATCGGGGTTACTGGCAGTAATACCTCCAAGGTAGGAAGGGGGTGTTATAGAAGTGGTATCAGAGCTAAAAGTTCCAAGTCTTTTGTAAGACTTTTATCCTTCCATATAGAATCATGGAGAATTCTATATTGGTGTTGTCTTAGAACCATTTACGGAAAGTGGTTAAGATTGGAGGTCAGACTCGTGAAAGAGATTAAAGGAGAAAAGGGAATTGGAGAACATGAGGTAATAAGTTTGTAATAACTTCTTTGAAGGTCTTGTGGTGGACATTTGATTCCCTGTAGATGGGAATGGATTCCGAGAAGGATCCAAAGTAATATTAGGTGAAGATTCCTAAAGTTAACCTGGTTTTAGACCAAGTTCTCAATAAATCCCTATTCTCTCTTGAGAGTCTGAATTGGGTGTACCCTCGTCGTTTCTTCTACGTTATTAGGAAACTTCTTGTGAGATTTTGAAGTTAAGTATTGTACTTCATAAAGACTTTCTATTTTGAAGGTTTCCTATTTTAAGCTCGTATGATGGAAGATATCAAGTTAAGAATTTTTGTTAGAAAGTTCATGATTCAAAGTTATGTGTAAGAAATTGTTAATTCATTTTCTTGAAATATGAAAGCCCAAGTGTTGTCTTTAAAAAGGAAATTTTTAAAGTGAGTTTCTTTGAAGAGTAAGAGTTTTCCCGAGAATATTTTTCTTAGGAATTTCTGAATTTGGTTGAAATTCGATTATCAATAGAAGTTTGGAGTTGGAACCTCTACTTCTCAATGGTAAGATTTGGTGAATCTTATAAGTCTTGAGTAATTCTAAAAGATCAGTATATATCATGAAGTGATGTAAAAGAATCTTGAAAAGAAAAGGATTGTCTTTGGAAACTTCCTTCAACAACTATGTTTATGACTCTATAGTATAGAATCATGGATATTCTGTACTTTTCTTTGCTCAGATGGAAGTTAAAGAGCTTTGAAGTGCTCAAATGTTGGATCAATTGAATTGTTAATCTATTGGAAAATGCAATTCAATTTTTAACCTGATAGTGTTCAAACTCGGATTTTCATATATGTTGATATCCTTTGAGTTAAGAGGATTGAGAATCCTAAATGGAATGAGAATTTCTTATGATTATAGTAAGAAAGGAAGGAAGAATGTTGGTTCAGTTTAAGTTGTGAACAAGTGGTTAATTATCAAGGTTGTTGTGAATAAGGTTGATTGGTCAAAATGGATTGAACAGGTAAAAGTTCATCAGTAATGTGTTTATGTTCAATTAACTACTTAGCACAAGTGTTAATTGATTACATGAGTTGTTGATATCCAAATGATTAACCTATGTGACACGTAATGGGAATTTCGTGTATGATACCCAACTCGGGATAATGAGAAGAGACTTGAGGTCTATAATTGACTAGTAATGGAATCAGTAGTAAGATGTTCTAAATTGCCAATGGTATTGTCTTATGTTTCTTCAAGGATGGAAATGATAAAGTTCAGTTTCAAGAAGATCATTCAAGGAATGATTTTTGTATGTTCGTTTGTGATATTTTAAACAATTGGGAGAAAAATAGCAATCATCTATCGTCAATAAGGCTTAGACTCTATCGCTGAAAGGATAATTTCAGTTGTGTTTAAAAGCTTGATAGCTAAGGATTAATTATGAATCGATATTCGGAAATCAAATCGTTTATCGATTAGAAATCGTAGGAATTGAGTATACAACTAAGAAGTGTTTCCGTGAGCTCGTTGTTGAGAAATCCTTTTGTTATATTTGGCAGAAGGGCGATAAAGATTACTGTTGGAATTGCTAAGGACGTTGAGCACGCCTTCTAAGGCAAGTGGACGGTTCTCTCTTGCATCATTGTTATTAAATGAGGAATTGAATCCCATTTAATATTTGTGTTGGGAACAAGTTGTGTGCTTAATAAAATATGATAGGTTGTTATATTTGTTAGAAATAATGACCATGTATGATGTCTCATGCTAAACATTGATGATGATTAAGGTAGTTTCAGGGAGGGGAACGTGGTTCCATATCCTCTCTTTAAAACAATATTACATTAGGAGGGGCCTAATCCTAATGGTGGGTCATGACTCTTCCCCTGCTCTTCGTGTGAGAGGGGTGATGCGCACTCTAGCTAAGTGCAAGTTTGGCATGGTGCAGTGTAGACGACAGGGTAATAGGCCTCTCTAATCTCTACATCACCATATGCAAATGAAGGATCAAGGATAGCTTAAGTCCTATGATCTTGGTACAGGGTAGATGAACATGGATGAAATACTCCGATGATCTCTACAATCCCAAAATATTTCGGCAGTAGTTCGAGCCGATTAAAAGCCACCAACTTGTTTGTGAAAAGTTTTGAAAGTAATATAAGATAAGTGCGTTAGGCACATTAATATACCTGAATGGTTCGTCCAGTCGGAAACCATTCTTGTTTTTCAAAATGCTATGTGATAAATATGAGTTCCCAACAATTGTTCATGTTTCGTAAAGGAACCACAAGTTGTGGTGTCCTCTCTCTTGATTATGCATGCCTCATTCTTATCTTCTATGGGACTGCTAACTGTTGGATCATCGATCGGTTGTCATTCGGATTACGATGCCAATATGTTTAGTCACTACCATAAGAACCAGTCAATTTGTTCACTTGCTTAGTCTTTCATTAGACTAATCCGACCACCTTATTCAATTGCATGGTCGGCTAGTGTCCACCATTGTATACGACACATCAGATATTTCTTGGAAGTTGATTTGAGAAGTTGAAGAAATGTTTCTATAATTTGTGTTTGAGCTAAGTTTATGGTTGGGCCACTACAAAGCTAATATTGTTATAAGACTATTTGTATTTATTTCATTGTAACGTTATCTTAAACTTTGTAAAGTTTGAGTTATCAAATGGTAAAGATTAAGTTCTTTTACAATATTTTGTGGTCTTCCATTTTCATATTTCTATTTCAAATGAATCCAACTTTCGGATTTTTAGTTTGTTCAGTCAGTTTAAAGCCTTGGGTAGCTTTGGTTTAGTCTTAATCAGGGTTACTGGCGGTAATACCTCCTGCGTAGGAAGGGGGTTTTACAACTAGAATAGTTCACATATAGTATATTCACAACAAAAGACAAGCGCACAACAATAGTTTTAATCATAAGACGCACATAATAATACTTAAATCCATACAACATATAATAATAATAGTATATCCGTTCACTTTAGTAATACGTCACTCATCTTTCGCATCAATAATAGTTCAATCCCAACTCATCAATTTTCATTCAACAACATCATTTCATCTCTACATCAGGTCAAACACATTCAACATCAACTCTTAACTATCAATATTAATTTTATAGTAATAAAAATATCCTCCAGATAACCGGGTGTGTGTGAACGGCGGCATCAACTCGACCGTTTATACGAACCACTAGGTGAACGGCGGCATAAACTCTATCGATCATCCGAACCACCTATCACCCATAATATTCCTTCTTACCTCTGGTCAAGCCTCCATTGGAGCACTTGCCAAAATAATTTATTATGATTTTGAATGTGCTCTCCTTTCCATATGAATAAGCCAGAGACGTCTCCCTCCTTACCGGTCATCCCAGAGGCATCGTCGCACCGGTAGATGCCAAGTTTCATAAATCGAGTAAAATACGAAGTATTAAACATCTACTAATATATCTTTAAATATATTAAATTACACACACATAGATGTATAACAAGATACGGGGACCAATCCCAAAAATAAAGCTCTACACATTATATCTACACATCCAGCACACATCAAAACTAATAACTAAGTAAGTTTGTGCGACTTACCTCGAAACTAGAATTCCAACTGCACAAGTGAAACACGAACTTGACAAATAATTTCCTAAACAACAATATAAGATTTTATAAGTGGAAAGACAACTTAGGCTTAGTAAAAACAATAAAGTGTTTAGACTCGGAATCACTCCATCCCTTAAAATAGCCAAACCCGACAACATAAAAGCCCACACCTCTTATCAATGGACTGAACCATCAACCATGCTATTAGGCCTCCAAAATAGCCTCATGACAACCCATCTACGCCACCATCAACCAACCACATGCTTACCGACACAACATCAATTTTCAACATGCTTCTCGCCCAAAATCCACCAAAATGCCATCTAAGATTTCTCAAGCAACCCGGCTACAAGTCAACCACTAAACCTGGTCTCCTTTACCTAAAACTCACACAACTCAACAAGAAAAACAAGGAATGAAAAACTCACCAAAGATGAGGAGAAGGACGAGATTGTCTTCTGGTAGAAGGGGCGACCAACAATAAGCAAGAAAGTGGCGACAAAGTGGATTAATGGTATAAAGAACAAACAAATGGGAGGAAGAGAGAGAGGTACGAAAATGGGAGGAGAGCATGGATTTATCAAGGCAACTTCAAGCCTTTATATAGAAGAAAAGGAAGAAGATAAATTGAATTTGGCTTGTATAAGATAAAGATCATGCACACAAATCTAGAAGATATAGCACGAATATTGAGAAAGAAGAATAAGCATGACACTCAAATCTGGAAGATCAGATAACATGACACGAATATTGAGGAAGAAAGATAAGCATGACACACAAATCTTGAAGATAAGATAATATGACACGAATATTGAAGAAGAAAGATAAGCATGGCACACACATCTAAAATATCAGATAACATGGCACGAATATCGATGAAAACGAATAAGATCAAAATTCTTATAAGTCTATCTTCATTCCAATAAGAAGTGGGATTACTTAACGACTAAGAAACAAACTAATGGATAACTTTGACAACTAGATAACTTTTAATATATAAAATCTTGGTAGAAGGAGGTTATTCGAGATTACTTAATAGCTAAGCAATCCCTACACGACTTTCGAGAAACTTTAAAATATTAAAATATTGCCGAATATTGCATTCTACCCCCTTAAAGAAGGTTTCGTCCCGAAACTCTAGGAATATACTATAACAAATCCTCAACGCTTCTTGAGGTCTTACACACACAAGTTAAGCAACATGTAAATCATATTATCAGTACACAACAAGTAACAATCAAACAAGTTAAGCACGTAAAGCCAAGTCACAAAAAGCACACAATTAATTACAATCCAGAAGAATCTCACTTCTTCCACTTACCGAGGCCATATCATTTTTTGTTAAGCAATTCTTGCAAATCCTCACTAATTATTCTACTTCAATCTATACATCATCAAAGATAACAACAAACAAGGAGACGCTCAAGGGCTTCCTTCCATAGATGGTGGTGTCTCGACGTGTCCTTCTACCCAACAATGCATAATGCTTCCCCATTACAAAACATTGAAATTTAAAAATATCGGCCGATTTTTATTTTAAAGTTGGACCTCGCATACTTTCGTTAGTAAGTTCCTTGTGCCCTTGTTGTCAACCATGCTCTGATACCAATTTGTAACACCCCGATTTTTCATACCGGAATGCTACTCGGTAGTGGACCTCACATGGGTCCACTTATGCTAGTCTGACAACAAATTCACATTATGAATCTTGCAACAAAGGCACGACGAGAAAATAAGAAACATCCAACTCATATTTTATTAAAAATTGAAATTGGCAACCATTTATGCCCCCAACTTTCCAATATAAACAACTCAAACAATTACTTCTAACCATTCATTTGTACTCACAAACCCTAAACTTTCTCAAAGACAATATTAACCCACTACCTTGCACAACAACCCAAACCTGCTCTTTGAAACAACCACTTACTCATCAATTTTCATCCAACAACATCATTTCATCTCTATATCAGGTCAAACACATTCCACATCAACTCTTAACTATCAATATCAATTTTATAGTAATAAAACTATCCTCCAGATAACCTGGGGTGTGTGAACGGCGACATCAACTCGACTGTTTATCCGAACCACTAGGTGAACGACGGCATAAACTCTACCGATCATCCGAACCACCTATCACCCATAATATTCCTTCTTACCCCTTGTCAAGCCTCCATTGGAGCACTTGCCAAAACAATTTATCATGATTTTGAATGGGTTCTCCTTGTCATACGATTTAGCCAGGGTTGTCTCCCTCCTTACCGATCATCCCATAGGCATCGTCGCACCGATAGATGCCAAGTTCATAAATCGATTAAAATACGAAGTATTAATCATCTACTAATATATCTTTAAAAATATTGATTTACTCACACGTATATGTATAACAAGATTCAGGGACGAATCCTAAAAATAAAGCTCTACACATTATATCTACACATCCAACACACATCAAAACTAATAACTAAGTAAGTCTGTGCGAGTTACCTCGAAACTAGAATTCCAACTGCGCAAGTGAAACATGAACTTGACAAATAATTTCCTAAACAACAATATAAGATTTTATAAGTGGAATGACAACTTAGCCTTAGTAAACACAATAAAGTGTTTATACTCGGAATCACTCTATCCCTTAAAATATCCAAACCCGACAACACAAAAGCCCACACCTCTTATCCATGGACCAAACCATCAACCATGCTATTAGGCCTCCAAAACAGCCTCATGACAACCCATCCACGCCACCATCAACCACCCACATGCTTACCCACACAACATCAATTTTCAACACGCTTCTCGCCCAAAATCCACCAAAATGCCATCTAAGATTTCTCAAGCAACCCGGCTACAAGTCAACCACTAAACTTTCTTTACCCAAAACCTCACACAACTCAACAAGAAAAAAAAGGAATGAAAAACTAACCAAATATGAGGTGAAGGACGAGCCTTGTCTTCTGGTAGAAGGGGCGACCAACAATAAGCAAGAAGGTGGCGACAAAGTGGATTATTGTTATACAGAACAAAGAAATGAGAGGAAGAGAGAGAGGAACGAAAATGGGAGGAGAGCATGAATTTCTCAAGGCAACTTCAAGCCTTTATATAGAAGAAATGGAAGAAGACAAATTCAATTTGGCTTGTATAAGAGATAAAGATCATGCACACAAATCTAGAAGATATAGCATGAATATTGAGGAAGAAATATAAGTATAACACACAAATCTAGAAGACAAGATAACATGGCACGAATATTGAGGAAGAAAGACAAACATGGCGCACGAATATCTATGAAAATGAATAAGATCAAAACTTTTACAAGTCTATTTTCATTCCATTAAGAAAAGGGATTACTTATCGGCTAAGAAACGAACTAATGGATAACTTTGACAAGTAGATAAATTTTAATATATAAATTCTTGGTAAAATGAGGTTATCCAAGATTACTTAATAGCGAAGCAATCTCTACAAGACTTTCGAGAAACTTTAAAATATTAAAATATTCCCGAATATTACAAAATATGTCACCTAATTCAGCATCATGAGCATATAAATCCTTCATAAAAGCAAAACCAAGCAAGCGAGCATCAAGTAAAGATAAAAGAGTATACCTCCATGACAACGCGCCGGTAACGATGTTGTCCTTGCCCTCTTGTGCTTGATGACATAGGGGAAGGACTTGCTGAATTCCACCCATTTAGCATGCCTTCGGTTCTGTTTGATTTGGCCTCTCAAGTACTTTAATGCCTCGTGGTCGGAATGGATGACAAATTCCTGAGGCAAGAGATAGTGCTCCCACGCCCGTAGTACTCGAACAAGAGCAATTAGCTCTTTGTCATACGTGGGGTACTTGAGCTCGGATCCTCCCAACTTCTCACTATATAGTAGGCAATAGGCCTCCCTTATTGCATGAACACCCCTCCAAGCCCGATTCCCGACGCATCACATTCAATCTCAAACATCTTGCTAAAATCGGGAAGGGCCAACAACGGTGCTTGTGTCAACTTAGCCTTAAGGGTTGAAAATTCCTCTTCTTGCACCTCTCCCCATGTAAATGGGACGTTCTTCTTAGTCAGAAAGATCAAGGGTGCAGCCATTGTGCTAAAATCTCACACAAACCGGCGGTAGAAACTGGCTAACCCAAGAAAGTTGTTGACTTATGTCTTGGTAGTCAGTGTTGGCCATTCTTGAATCGCCTTTACCTTCTCTTCATCCACCTGTAGTCCATTCCTACTCACAACAAAACCAGGAAATACCACGTGATCCGAGCAAAAGTGGCACTTCTTGAAGTTAGCAAATAGGCGCTCTCTTTTCAAAGCATCAAGCACTTGCCTAAGGTGCTCGACATGGGAAGGTAAATCGTGGCTGTAAATTAAAATATCATCAAAGTTCACAACCACAAACTTACCAATAAAAGGTCGAAGGACGTGGTTCATCAAGCGCATGAATGTGCTAGGAGCGTTGGTCTCGTAAACGCCTTGCTTGGTTTTGAACGTCGTCTTCCATTCATCTCCCTCCTTCATTTGTATTTGATGATATCCGCTTTTAAGACAATTTTGGAGAAGAGACTCACCCCATGAAGCTCCTCAAGCATGTCCTCAAGGCTTGGAATCGGGTTGTGATACTTGATGTTAATGTTGTTGATTGCCAGGAAATCAACGCACATCCTCCATGTGTCGTCCTTCTTAGGCACAAGAATGACGGGAATGGCACATGGGCTGAGGCTCTGAAGCACATATCCCTTGTCTAGGAGCTCTTGTACTTGCCTTTGAAGCTCCTTAGTCTCCATGGGATTGGTCCGGTATGCTGGACAGTTTGGTAGAGTGGCGCCCGGGACGAAGTCGATTTGATGTTCTATTCCCCTAAGCGGTGGAAGTCCCTGTGGCACCTCTTCTTGAAAAAGCTCCTCAAAGTCCTGTAAAAGATTAGCAATAGAAAGAGGAAGATCAACTAATTCTTGGGAAGATAAAAGACTCTTGAAAGACAAGTAAAAGGCAAACGCCACTTCCCTTGAATGTGTGCAGAATCTCCTTCGGCAAAAGTAAGGGCATAGAGGGGCCGCCTATGGCTAGCTTCTTCTCCCTCTTTTCCTCTCGAAGAGCATGCTTCTTCCTTTGCTCCTTGGCTGCATGATCCAACATAATTTCATGGGGAGTCATCGGGTGCAACATCACCTTCTTTCCCTCCATTTGAAAGTGGTATTCGTTGGATATTCCATCATAGATCGCTCCCTTGTCAAATTGCCAAGGGCGTCCCAATAGTAGATGACAAGCGTTCATCGGGAACACATCACACTCCACCTTATCCTTGTATGCTCCTATAGAAAAGAAAACACGAGCCCTCTCCTTGACTTGGATATGGGCGTTAGAGTTCAACCAACACAAAGGGTAAGGTAAAGGGTGAGGAGTAGTATGCAAGGAAAACCTATCCACCACCTCTTGACTAATGATATTGAAACATGGACCGCTATCAATAATCACACTGCATACCTTTTCCATGATCTTGCATCAAGTGTGAAAGATAACTTCTCATTGAGTAGGCGTGGTGGTGTTCTCTGTCATGAAGAGTGTCCGTTGAACCACAAAACACTCTCCATCCTCGGCAGTGACATGAAGCTCTTCTTCTTCAACCTTGGGGGTCTCTTCCTCCTCTTCCGTAGACCCTTCATCCTCGTATTCATACTACCCTTGGGATGTAAGAAGAACCTTCCGAGCGTTGGGGCAATTCCTGGCATAGTGCCCATGGCCAAGGAACGTGAAACACTTCACATCATTGGCACGCTCTTCTCCTTCTTGCCGTGGGCGTGGGGGAAACTCTCTCCTTGTTTGGGGGGTCGACTCCCTCCTAATATCCGACTTCTTGGACTGATTTGAAGTCACCCTAGGAGCCGTGGCCATTCGAAAGGGAGATTTTGAAATTGGTGGGAGGTTGCCACGCCCGAGGATTGGTGGAACTTTGGCGCCTTTGAGAGAGATGCTTGTAGTAGTGGTTGATGTAGTGAAGCACTTGCACAACCTCGATTCCCCTACTAAAATGTTGCATGCTCACAATATTTTTTAGTTTCAAATTGAAACCATTCACAAATTTAGAAATCACATACCCATCGGGGATTTGTAACCCGGAACAAAAGACAAGCGTACACAGCTCGTTGTAGAACTCATTAGGGGAACGGTTTCCTTGGCACACTTGCTCAAGTTTTGAATGGATCCGCTCGGTATAATCTTGAGGCACGAACCACTCCTCAATGGCCTCCCTAAGCTTTTGCCAAGTGTTGATTTGAGTCATCTGGTGCGTTCTCCTCAAAGCCTTGTCCTCGAGCCACCACTGGTAAGCGAAGTCGGTGAAGTGGATGGCCACTCGCCGAGCATCATCATAACCATAAAAGTCAAAGAGAGAATCAACTTTGTCAAGCCAATCAAGGCATGCATCAGCGTCGGATTTGCCCGCAAAGGTCGGCACATTAAGCTTGATGCCTTGATGGGGGTCTCGTGGCGGCTCCTCTTGGAGGTTAGGCGCTCCGTGCCAAGGCTAGATGGCGGTGCCTTGCGCCGGCACACGAGGCGGCTGGCCACACCGAGGGAGGTGCAAGGCTGGCCCCGACATAGTTGTGGCCATGGTTGGATTAGCCTCTTGGAAATTTACCACTCTCCATAACCTGAAACATTAGTGGAAACTAATGGAATATTGTTTAGAAAGGTAGCGTAAGAAGGTCTTACCCCGGAATTGGCCACATAAGGTGTGTGGTTGAAGCTCATAGGCGGGACATATGGCGGAATGCTCCCATAGGGCGCACTTAGGCCAAGAGAGACATGAGCCTCAGAATTTGGCACCTAAGATGCCGAAGCTTCTTCTTGCAGTCACCTCCACCCGGTTGGCACTTTGAAAGACACTCGGTGGAGCTTTCGATTGAGGCACTTGTGACCTCTCATCTATCCCTTGGCCTTGGCTCTCCAAGTTGTTAAAGCGACCCTCCAAGCGAGTCTCCATAGATTGCATAGATTGTTGTATGGACCGAAGTATGGCCTCCACCGAATTGGAAGACTCTTCATTGACCTTTTGTTTGTCTTTCTCATCACCTACACTCGTCATCTCAACAAACCAAGTAACAAGCAAGGGTATAGAATGCACACGAATTAATCACCAATACTTTTTTGAGATGGAAATCCGACAAGTTTCAAGAATGAGGTTTCCAACAAAAACAACAAGAAGAGCTCGAACACAACACATACTTATCAAAAGGCATCAACAACTAGGAAGCTACTAAACACCAAGAAAGTCAAGCAACAACTTCAACAAAAATTTAGGCCTTGCTCGTGTTCTTTTTCTCACGGGGTCCAACTTTTTCTATGCCCGACCTCTTTTTCACTTTCGTCAGGTCCAAGTTTTTCTAGCCCTGATTCTATTTCTCCCCGAGTTCGACATTTTATTTAGGCACGAATTTCTGATTTTCTTACCAACAAATGTTAGACAACAAGCAAGCAAGACAAGTAATTCTTGTTGTCGGTCCCGTATCCTAGAGTCGAACCAATCAACATGTATGCAATGGACACAAAAGGGGAGGATTTTACTCACTTATCCCCTCGGTTTTCAGCCAAGAAATTCAGCAAACAATTTTTTCAAACAAGCTCTTAATTGAAGGGATTAAACAAGGAGTAAATGATACGTGATTGCCTCGGAATGCTCCTTAGAAATCTCTTAGTAATCCCACAAAGTCCCGATCTTGCCAGTAAACAACTTCAATCCTACAAAAGCTTTCAACTTTTAGATTCCTTGGAGCACAAGTAAAACGAAACTGATTTGAATTGATGATGAATTGAATGAACCGATCGGAATTCTAGAATGAATCAACTTGATAGTTCAAACGGATTGGCTCTAACGCTAAATCCGAATGATAAACTAGTTTGATCTTTAATAATCAAAACTAGAACAATCTAATTGATTTAAACCACAATTCTGATTTTAAGAACACGAGAGAGAGAAGAATCGGATTGATGATGATGATTTCAAAATCTCCAATTTCAAGCAAGCACAAATCGATATTTTGGAGCCCAAGAGATAGATTAAACCAATTTGGGTTTAATCTCTCTCAAGCTGATTTTTATTAATGAAATACAAGAGTATTTATAGTAGAATACAAAGCTATTGCTTGGGGAACAAGAGAGAGTCATGGCCGGCCCTAGAGGGGTAGTTGTGACCTTTTCTTGCTTCCCAAGATATAATAAAATATCTAAAATAATATCTATCTAGATCCCCTTAAATAAAATAAATCATGGCTGATTTATTTATTTAAGGAAATATCCTAACAAACTCAAAATATCTCTAACAAACTAAAAATATCTCTAACAACCAGGAGAGAGAAGATCAACCAACTAACATAAGCCTATTGGCTGATTTTTCTTCATTATTAAAATAAACTCACACGCCTATAATTAAAATAATAAAGATATTTTCTCAATTTAGAATGGTCAAGTCAAAGAGTTGACTTTGACCCATATACCAATTTATCTTACCCGGTTACTTACTAAATTCAGCCCTAAAGTGAGACAAATTAATACATGTTTCTAAATAAAGAAATGGTGAATTTTCGGCCCTCTTGAATTAATCCATGGAAACCGGGCTCAATTGATATTGAATGCACGAGACCCACTTCGTCTTGCTAGGCTCTTCAAGAACCGTTGCCAATCGAACCAAGATCTTTGTTGTGCCTTGAGCAATCTTCTTAGCTCGACTTCTAGTGATTGGTCCGTCAGAAAGCACTCGAATCAACTCATCGACGTCGGTAGGAGACATGGTTGGCTTCACTGTATCATTCTCCTCCACTTGAGCTCGAATCGTCTCTGATTCGACGTCGGAATCAAAATCTAGCACATAAAGAGATAGATCAGCCACGTTAAACGTCGGATGGACATTATACTCACCAGGAAAGTCGACATGGTAAGCATTAGGGCCGATCCTCTTGAGAATTCTGAATGGTCCATCTCCCCGCTGATCTAACTTGTTCTTCCTTTGATTTGGGAACCTTTCCTTCCTAAAATGCACCCAAACAAGATCACCTTCTTAAAAGATAACTTGTTTCCGACCCTTATCAGCATGGGCCTTATACTTCATGGATTTCCACTCCAAGTGAATATTGGTTCTCTCATGTAGCTTCTTCACAAACTCAGCCCTCTTGTCAGCTTCAAAACTCTCTTTTCCCTTGTATGGCTGAGGCGTCAAATCCACCGGAGTCCTCGGATTCAGCCCATAAACAACCTCAAAAGGGGTCATTTTTGTAGCTGAATGGATTGACCTGTTATAAGCAAACTCCACAAATGCAAAACATCTTCCCAACGTTTGAGGTTAGCTTTAAGCATAGTTCTAAGTAAAACCCCTAACGTTCTATTAGTAACTTCAGTTTGCCCATCAGTTTGTGGGTGACATGAGGTAGAAAACAACAATTTAGTTCCCAATTTAGACCATAGACTCTTCCAAAAATAACTCAAAAACTTAGCATCACGATCTGAAATAATAGAACAAGGAATGCCATGCAATCTAACAATTTCCCTAAAGAACAAATCAACAATATGCACAGCATCATCAGTCGTGTGGCAAGGAATAAAGTGAGCCATTTCGGAAAATCTATCTACCACTACAAAGATAGAATCTCTACCCTTCCTAGTTCTAGGCAATCCAACAATGAAGTCCATAGAAATGTCCTCCCAAGGTGAACTAGGATAGGCAAAGGCTGGTACAAATCATGGGGGTGAAGTCAAGACTTAGCTTTAGCACAAACAACACAACTTTTGACAAATCTCAGCACATAATTACTCATCTTAGGCCAATAGTAGTGTTCTTTTAAACCTTCTAAAATCTTTTCTAAACCCCTATGTCCTCTTGATTCATGAACCTCTTTAGTTAGAAGCCTACGTATACTAGATGAAGGAATGCACAATTTATCAGCTTTAAATAAGTATCCATCATCAATAAAGTAGGAATCTATTTCTCCCCTAGACATGCAATTCTTATCAATTTCAGTAAAGTGAGGATTACTAGCATAATAATTCATTAATCATTGCAAATCCAAGGATCTTAACATCACATTGGTTCAAGAGAATGTACCTCCGAGAAAGGGCGTCATTTACCACATTCTCTTTGCCTTTCTTATGTTTTACAACATAAGGAAAGGTCTCCATAAATTCAACCCATCTTGCATGTCGCCTACTGAGTCTGGATTGGCCTTTCAAATACTTCAAGGCCTCATGATCCGAATGGATTACAAACTCATTAGGCCACAAATAATGAGACCAAGTCTTCAAACACCTAATTAAAGCATACAACTCTTTATCATAAGTAGGGTAATTCAACTCAGTCCCACTAAGCTTTTCACTGAAGTAAGCAATGGGTTTCTTGTCTTGCAAGAGCACGCCTCCTATGCCATGGCCAGAAGCGTCCACCTCTATCTCAAAAGCTTTGGAGAAGTCAGGGAGTTGGAGCACCGGGGCGTGGCATAACCTGTCCTTCAAAGTGTTGAAGGCGTTCTCTTGTTGCTCTCTCCATTTAAAGGTTGTATCCTTCATTGTAAGCTCGTGGAGAGGGCCTGCTATTGTGCTAAAATCACGCACAAATCTCATGTAGAAGCCAGCCAAGTCGAGAAAAGAGCGCACCATTGTTGGTGTAGTCGGCTGAGGCCACTCCTTGATTGCTTTGATCTTGTCTTCATCTACCTTCAATCCACCTTTAGACACAACAAAACCAAGAAAAATGGTAGACTCCGAGCAAAAAGAACACTTTTTCAAATTAATACAAAGCTTTTCTAACCTTAAAGTGTCCAAAACAACCCTAAGATGGTCTACATGTTCATGCAAGGTTTTGCTATAGACTAAGATATCATCAAAGTAGACTACAACAAATTTACCTAAGTATCTTCTTAGAACATGGTTCATAAGCCTCATGAATGTACTAGGTGCATTAGTTAATCCAAAAGGCATTACTAACCATTCATATAAACCATACTTAGTTTTAAAAGCAGTTTTCCATTCATCCCCTTCCCTCATCCTAATTTGATGGTACCCACTTCTTAAATCAATCTTAGAAAAGAAATTAGCACCATGCAATTCATCAAGTATATCATCTAATCTAGGAATGGGATGACGGTACTTAACTGATATTTGGTTGATCGCCCTGCAATCAACACACATTCTCCAAGTGTCATCCTTCTTTGGCACCAAAATCACTGGAACCGCGCATGGGCTGAGGGATTCACGCACATAGGCTTTGTCCATGAGATCTTGCACTTGTCTTTGAAGCTCAGCGGTCTCCTCTGGACTTGCTCTATAGGCTGCACGGTTTGGTAAAGAAGCGCCGGGCACCAAATCGATTTGATGCTTAATGCCTCTAATTGGTAGAAGGCCTTGTGGCAACTCTTCAGGCATCACATCTTCAAATTCCTGTAATAGATCCTGAATATACTTTGGAAGATGTGAAATATCTTGACTAATAATAAGTATCTCTTTCCTCATAAGAAGTAAGCAATAAGAGTTAGGGAAAGAAACACTAGACTGTGCAACTAGAGAGCGCTTTTCTGCACTGCCTTTTAAGCCGTTTTTTGGCTCTTTCTGTATGCATTTTTTCCGGATCTGTAGCTCTCTGAGTCTCTGAATTGCTCCCAAAATTTGAGCCAAAACGCTCGAGTGGTTTGGGAGGTAGCCCCGTTTTCGTCCCAGGTGCGCTGCTAGAAGTGTTACTCGGCACTTTGGACGATTTAGGGACATTCTCTCGGCGTTTTTCATCCCAAATAGTAGCTCCACCTGTGCTTGATGTTGTCCTAAAATTTGATCCAGAACGCTCGGGTGGAGACTGGGAAACGCCGCTTGTCTTTGTTGGCGCGTCGGGCGCCGAACACCGCGCCGCTACTTTGGCCGCCGAATCAGCTTCTTCCTTCTCTTCCTTGGCACGGCTAAGCGCCCTAGCTTGGTCCCTTCGTACCTGGTCCTGTAAAACTTGTTGGGGCGAAAATGGTAGAAGAGAAACTCTCCTCCCGTCATAGTTAAACGAATAGGTATTAAGCATGCCATCATATATAACTCTCCTATTGAATAACCATGGTCTACCTAACAAGATATGCGTGCATTCCATGTTTACCACATCACACATGATATCATCAACATAATTGCCTATGGAAACACGGACTAAACACTGATGAGTAACAAGATTAGGACCATCCGAATCATTGATGCCATTTAGACCATAACTAGTAGCCCTAGGTTGGGTTTTTAATTGCAAGTGATCAACTACCTTAGCATTAATAATGTTACAGCAGCTACCACTATCAATTATCATGCATAACACTTGATTCTTTACTGTACACCTAGTATGAAAAATATTTTCCCTTTGATCTAGCCTATGTGTTTCTTGTAAAGTAAGAGTACGCATTGTTACCAAAGATAGAGGTTGTTCGGTGCAATCTGGTTCAATGGCCTCCACGTCCTCCTCTTCTTGTCCATTGCTCTCCTCCTCCACTTGATTTGGAGGTATATCTTCATCACTCACATATCCTCCATTGGTGGTGAGTAGCACTTGCTTCTGATTTGGACAATCCTTGGCATAATGACCACTTCCTTGACATTTATAGCACACTAGATCTCGTGCTCTTGGTTGATTTGGAGGTGCATTGGTGGGACGCCTTGATGGCCGGATCGATGGAGGGGATGATGGTGCAAAGAGATCGCCACGAGAATCCAAGGAATTCCGACAACAAACACCACGCAACTGACCCGTCTTCAACTGGCTGGATCTTCCTCGTCCGAACTCGAAATTGAGTGATTCCAATTCCAGAGGTTAGATCTATGAGTCTAGTTGAAGTCCTCAGAATATGAGACCGAGATGATGAGCGGATTGAAAGTTATGTCGAATTTACTGAGATGGTGCAGAAACCTCCGAGATGGATGATGGTTCGAAATGGAGAGAACAAGGGGATATGGATGCTTGATAACTTGGATATGACTCACCAAGATCTCAAACAAACTAGGATGCTCGAAATTGTCGGATATGACTCACCAACAATTGAACAACGAGAATTGAACGAAACAAAACAAGAACTTCGAATTGAAAATGCAAGGAAAAGAGAAGCAAATTTCGTCCAAGTCTCTCGAAATGAGGAGGAGGAGGCCGACCTTAAACCTAACACAAAGCCTTACAAAATCAACCCCCTCACTTAAGGAAATTACATAAATTAACCCGAAATCCCGAAAACTTATAAAGTGTCCTTAACCGTAGAAATGTCACTTAGAACTTTGAAGCACAATAAAACTCCAACCTTCACCGTCATTAGCCTTCGGAAACTTATGAGCCATGAGCTCCTCCTTGATTTTGTCTAGTATAGACTTAGCTAGGGCTCGTGTGATGCGCCCAAGATAGGGCATGGCTCCTTGACTCGGCTTCTTAGCGCCTCGAACATCGTCTTTGGTTGCTTGTCCAAGTATTGGCTCCTCTTTATCGTGCACATTGGGCTTGTCTTTAGGGATGGAATCTTCACTCAACTCATGGGGCCATGACTTGGTAGATGGAATCACATCACGCCTTTAGCCTTGAAAACTTGTGGGTTTAGGTGAGATAGAAGCTCCCTTTTGCTGCAAAGAAGGGTTAGAAGAATAAGAATTGGAATTAGCACTAGAATTAGGAACATACCTTTTTGGAGCATTCCAAGCTTCCTTCTTATTCCTTTGTTGCTGCTCATAGAGTAGTTGGGCTGAATGTACTAAGCCATTGAGATCCTTGATTTGTTGAATCTCCAATGTATCTTTGATGCTTTGATTCAGTCCAGCCATGAATTGGATCTTTAGAGTGTAATATCCGCAATATTCCAAGGCGTTAAATCCAATATAATATAATTTTATAATTCTTTCTTTTATAAAGGAGGAGTTTTGAATATATTTTTTTATTTATTTATATATAACCTTTTTTTTCTTCAAAAAGAAAATTCGTATGTAATTTAAAAAAAAAATGAAATAAATTTCAAGAAAGCATTATGAGGGTTATGAATAATTAAAAGCATTTAAATAAAAATAATAATTCATAATTTAGGTTTTAGTAGATAAAAAGAGGTACAACAAGTTAGTGAAAATACATGAAAAATTAAAAAAAAAAGAATGCAAGAGCCAGGACTTGAACCCGAGACCTCTTGCAAATCTCTACACACGCCCCTCCTCTCTTCTGCTAGACCAAGAGAACTTCCTTGCCATTTACCCCACCCTTTTTAATTTTATAACAATTCTTAAGTCTTCTTCTCCAAACAAGTCAAATTGATTTGACATGGGAGCTATGCATGCCTTTCACCTTCTCTTTGGCTTGCAAGACCACATTTGATACATCACCTTGCATCACCCTCCAACAAGCACACTTTTGACCAATAGATGGGCACCTCCTTCTCCTCCATAGGTCCATCACCACTGCCATGGATTGAAGAAGCTTGCCCCTTGGCCTATAAAAAGGGCCTTCATCTTCTCCTAACACCCACACCTTCATCCTTCTCCTCCGCTTCTTGCAAATAGCTCTCAAGTGTTTAAAAATCAGCCCCTTCCAAGTTCCAATTCTCCATCAAAAACACCACCAAACACCCTCCTTCTTTTTCCTTGGAGCCCGCCGGACCGCCCTTGGAGCCACGACCGGACCGCCCTGCCTCCGCCGAGCCGCGCCGGTGCCGCCGAGCCCTCGTCGTCGTCCCTGTCCCGCGCCACCCGTGACCGCTGGCTTCCCCCACCTCTCTTCTCCATTGTTCTGTAATACAGAACTAAGAAAGTATACTCATAAGCTTTATTTTATTTAAATTAATTTATGTACTTTATAAATATTAGCCTTTTATGATTAGTAAATGTAATAGTAGAAATCAGATAAGGATTTATGGAATAAAAATATTAGGTATAAAATCATGTTAGTTGAATGATAGAAACAACTTAGAGTTACTATGGTAAATTAACCTCATAAGGAAAAATGAACATTTTTATTGTATTTATTAAAAGTATGCTCCTTACCTAATATAAATGGATTTTTATAAAATAAATATAGCATATGAAATTAATGCTTAATATTATCATCTTTATAAAAAGAAAATAAGATTCCTAGAAGATATAAATTGTTGCATGTCTTAAACTTTAGACGATATCATATTATATGAATTTAGGTACCTTAAATAAATTCATTATTTACTAAAATATAAAGTAGCATGTCACTAAGTGTAAGGAATATAATGATATATGAATTTTTATAATGATGTTAGATATGTTAATGAATCTATTGTTTAATAAAAATATTAGTTTGACCTACCTCTAGGTGTAGAGATTTCTAAAAGATATAAGCTTTATTTATAAATATATAGGTTGTGACAATAAGTTAATATATAATATGTTATTATATTACTAAGTTATAAAAGTTGACTTGCATGACAAGATATTGGAGAAATATGGGAAATATGTTATAAATTGAATTAAGATATCATAATGGCCTAGACATAAGATTTATTTAATAATAATGGTAGGGATGATAAAATACTTATGACATAGTATAATTATAAGTAATCTAAATACTTGTAGAGAACCCTTATGAAGATATCATTATTACAAAGATTATAGTCATGGACTATAGCTGACATTAGACATTGATTTTGTTTATAAAAGAATAATATTGATAATAACTATATTATTAAAGTCACCATAGGAGAAGAATATTAATTTGTTAATCACTAAAGTGTAGAGAATTATTACAAAACATAAGTCTAGGTTATGATCTTATAATGAGTTTATGATATTTTATAGCATAAGGTTGACTTGTATGGAAAGAAACCATATAGATATAGAAAGGATATTATTTTATAACCTACAAATATTATAATAATGGACTATAATTATTAAGTAGGATATTTATAAGCCATGACGATATTATAAGCCATGATTATATTTTATAAGCCATGACCCTATTTTATAAGACTATGATCATAGATATTTTATAAGTCATATAATGTGAAAAGAACTAGAGGAATAAAATCAATAAGAGTAATTTAATATATGTTAATTTTAGGAAGTTACCTTATAAAGAAAATTAGAAATTCCTATTTATGGAAACTTTCAAGAAAAATAGAGTATAAGTTTATTAGCCTTATTTGTTTTAGGTGAATTATAGAATTAAATAAAAGTCACTAAAGGTATATTATTAACAAAATATTCTTGGTGAGGGATATATCGCTAAAAGATCCTTAAGGAATTTAAAAGTAATATTTTTAAACTAAGAAAAGTACATAAAAAGGTCAAGTGAATTTCTTATAATTTAAAGAAAACTTGTAGTTTTATAAGAAAAATACTTCTAGGCAAAGTATAGTATTTTATGAAATTTTACTTGCTTACTTATATTGAAGAAATAGAAAATAAAGTTATAAGAGAGTATTTTATTAAAGGTTTTATGGAATAATAAGGATATTACAAAACCAAAATAATAATGAAGGAATATTATTATTTTAAATAATCCTCTAAATTATTACCATAATAATTTAGAATTCCGTTTCTCTTATAAAAGTATTATAAGAGGTAATCCAAACCTTAAGAGAAAGTCATGATTAAAATTCGCTCGTAAACTCCGTGTCGATAGGTCGAGATTCTCGCTCGAAGTCGTGAATCACATAGTTCCGGCAAAGCTCGATTGTTAGAACTCGCCAAAGCTAAGGCAAGTGGAATTTCCCCTTGAGACCTTTATATTCCATTCCGTGAAAATTCTCGATGTTGGGAACAACGTGTATGCTTAAATAAAAATGAACCTAGGAAATATCGATTGCTAGAAATAACGACTATTGTTAGCATAGTACGCTTTACATTCCTATGTTAGGATTATTATGCTAGTGTGATTGTTATCTTGATTGTTTGCGATCTCGCTCATAGATCAACTTCGAACGAACTAGAGAGGGGCACGGAATAGTCGACGCCTCTATATCACCTTACTAAGTCGTACGTCCATACGACTTTCGGTATCATGATCTCCTTCCGCTCCGATTGCAAGGAGGGATGAGCGCACTCTAGCTAATTGCCGGGAAACTGAGTTTTTCCCTCGGGTGGCTCGGATTATCCGTGTCTCACCACTTTCTATTGAAAATCATAAATGAAATCGAACGTCTTTTTGTCACTAAAGAAGATAAGTGCCCAATGCACAATTAAGACACCAAAACCGGACCGGTCTCAAATGATCGATCCGGCTCTCGGTCCGCTCAAGGCGCGAGAGGTTTTTGACTTGTATAAATTATTCGCGTTCCCAACATACTTTCTACTCTAAAGAAGTCTACAATCTAGTAGCTCTTCTATCGCTCATCGAGTTATCTTCGTTTAAGATATACTCTCCTTTGAACCACTAAAGCTCCACATAAACAAGCCTTATCGTATAGCCTCATCGTAAACACAGCCCGATTATCTCTTTCGACAATAATTTAAAATTACCGAAATACCCTCGGGAAGTTCCATTCCCGCTTGCTTAGTCTCCTAGACTAATTCTTCTTTTCCGCATGTTTGCCTGGCATTCTCTCGCCCCCCGCGAATTATGTCAGAATCTATGAATCCCAACAAGGCGTGAAGTGAAGTGAAGACGAAGGAAGAACAAGGATTTTCAAGATGTACCTTTCTATCATTTTGCTTTAGTTTCATTACGTTTCAAGGACAAGCAGGTTTTGCATTTCAGTTCCGAACAACTTTATGTTTGAAAACAATGTAAGATGTTTTGTAAGAACCAAGTCTCCCTCGGGAGCACCTTTTCTCATTATGTATTATGTTTTTATTTCGCATTTTAATTGTTCTATATCATTCTAAAAGCCTTGGGTGACTTTGGACGGTAAAGTCCGAGGTCACTGGCGGTAATACCCAATGTTGTAAAATAGGGGTGTTACATTGAGACCTTTGGGAATGATGAATTCCCGCTTTGAAGCTCAAATCCTCTAGTTCATTGAAGTACTCAGTTGGAGACTTGGTGCCTTGTTTGCATGTAACAACTTTCAACCTCATGTGCTCGTTTTCTCTTCAGGCACATATTTCTTCCTCATTACAAACTTCAGCTGGCCCCAAGTTTCAATTGATGCTAAGGCCTTTCTAATTCGATCCTCCTTCATTCTGAATCACCAATTTCTAGCGGTCCCAACAAAGTGGATAACAACAACAACTTTATAGCCCATGTGATCTAGAATGAAGTTTGTAGCTTGTTCCCACTCTAGATACTTGTCCGGATTGAGTTCTCCACTGAATGGATCTATCTTGATCTTAATATCACGCTTACCAATCTGATTGATGTGTTGGTTAGCATTGTTGTTGTTGTTCGGCCTTTGTACTCCATAAGCTGGTGGGATATCTTCTACAACCTTAGCTTGGTTATAGAAATCATCAAGTGGAGGATGCCATGGGAGCCTTTCTTCCCCGGGATAGCCATAAGTCACACCAGCAAAAGGATTGTTGTATTGTTGATATTGTTGATGAGTAACCGGTGGAGTTCTCGACCCGATGCCGCTTCCTCTACCTCGGCCTGCTGTGGGGGAGTAGTGAGCCGGGGGATCGTTATCTTTGTTGTAGCTAGCAAGCACATCATGTTCTTCATCAACTACTTGTTGCTTGCCTTTGTCGCTACTCGAGGCCTGATTTGGGTCTCTAGTAAGCTCTATTGCAGGGGCACTCTTATGACTTGCTTGAGATGACTCAATCAATCTTGCAAGTTGCTCCTCTAGACGCTGCAATTTTGGAGTCAATGCAGTCGTGGCCAACTCTACAGCTCGAACCTGGCCATCTCATATAGTCTCACTAATGGACAACCTAATGAAATCGATTGCCTCCTTAGTAAGATTCAATTCAATCGGGTTAGGCTCGGATGGGATCACCATTGTTCCTGAAACAAGCAAGAAAGTAGAAAGAGTATTGTGTTCTAAAGCAAATCACAACAAGCAATACCACACCTTAATCAAGCCAAAACTTGCCTCAAAGCAATCCAATCAACTTAATTCAGTTTTTGGGTTGAATTGAGGGAGTAAATGGGTGGATATAATGGAGGTATGGTATACTAATGATAAATAAAGGAAATATGTAGTTCAAGCAAATGGCAAGTATGCAATAAGACAAGCAATGCAAATAATCCCTTTAGGAGCTTCTAAACACATGCAATCTCTCAATTGACTCTATGCAAGTTAATAAAGCCAAATTTAAGCATGCAAGGACAAAAATAGGGTGGGCTTAGTGACTTTTATTTCGTCACTCTTTTTCTTCAAAGTGATTTCTACTTAGCTATTTTTTTAAGCAAGCAGTCACTAGGGTTGAAAGTGGCTTAAAACTAGCTGGGATAGATCACTTTTCTTTTCTGATTTTTTTTTTGACTTTATGCACAATCTACTCTTATGCTAGAATTGAGAAACAAGCAAACCAATGCAGCAATTGAATGCAAGGGCAAAAACGAAACTAATCTGATTTTTTTTTAACAAAGTGACTTTAAACTACCAATGAAACCAACTAGAAGCCAAATTAACAAAAGAAGAAGGGGGTAGGTCGAATTGATGGGATGCAATAGCAAAAATCAGCAAATATCAACAAGCAATATGAATCTCCATTGATCATGCAACATGAAATAAAAACTCATAAAAATTGTAGGAAGACAATTGGTAATCTAAATTGCAACACAACTCAACCAATTCAGCCAATAAACATGCACAAATCCCTTAAAGGGTTCGAGTAACACTAAAAGGACGATTAGGGTTTGGAATGGTAACAGCTGAGATCTAGGGTCTGGGTGGATAGGGTTCGGTTCTAGGGTTTAGGGACTGGTAGGGTTCGGTCCTATGGTTTACGGAACTAGGGTTAGGGTTTAGATTAGGGTTTCTTCGAACAACTAGGGTTAGGGTTCGAAGGGTTTGGTGGGGTCGATCTAGGGTTTGGCTGGTTCGATCGGTTTAATGGTGGTGGGGTTGTGATCGAGTCGAGTTGGTGGAGGGTGCGGTGGTGGTCAGCGAGCCTAGATCGTGGTGGTGGAGGGTGGTTCGTGGTGGTGGGGTGGCTGAGTTGTGGTGGTTTGGCTTAGAAAAAATTCAATTATGGTCTCAAAAATTCAAACTTTTGGTAAAGGTGGGATTTTTGGGATCAAAAACAAAATTAAATTAACTAGAAAGCAAATTAAGGAAAGAAACAATTACTTGGCGAGACGCTGGAATATGATACCACTTGATACGTGATTGCCTCAGAATCCTCCTTAGAAATCTCGTAGTAATCCCACAAAGTCCCGATCTTGCCAGTAAACAACTTCAATCCTACAAAAGCTTTCAACTTTTAGATTCCTTGGAACACAAGTAACACGAAACTAATTTGAATTGATGATGAATTGAATGAACCGATCGGAATTCTAGAATGAATCAACTTGATAGTTCAAACGGATTGGCTCTAACGCTAAATCCGAATGATAAACTAGTTTGATCTTTAATAATCAAAACTAGAACAATCTAATTGATTTAAACCACAATTCTGATTTTAAGAACACGAGAGAGAGAAGAATCGGATTGATGATGATGATTTCAAAATCTCCAATTGCAAGCAAGCACAAATCAATATTTTGGAGCCCAAGAGATAGATTAAACCAATTTGGGTTTAATCTCTCTCAAGATGATTTTTATTAATGAAATGCAAGAGTATTTATAGTAGAATACAAAGCTATTGCTTAGGGAACAAGAGAGAGTCATGGCCGGCCCTAGAGGGGTAGTTGTGACCTTTTCTTACTTCCCAAGATATAATAAAATATCTAAAATAATATCTATCTAGATCCCCTTAAATAAAATAAATCATGGCTGATTTATTTATTTAAGGAAATATCCTAACAAACTCAAAATATCTCTAACAAACTCAAAATATCTCTAACAACCAGGAGAGAGAAGATATTTTCTCTAACAAACTAAAAATATCTCTTCATTATTAAAATAAACTCACACGCCTATAATTAAAATAATAAAGATATTTTCTCAATTTAGAATGGTCAAGTCAAAGAGTTGACTTTGACCCATATACCAATTTATCTCACCCGGTCACTTACTAAATTCAACCCTAAAGTGAGAAAAATTAATACATGAATCTAAATAAGGAAATGGTGAATTTTCGGCCCTCTTGAATTAATCCATGGAATCCGGGCTCAATTGATGTCGAATGCACGAGACTCACTTCGTCTTGCTAGGCTCTTCAAGAACCGCTGCCAATCGAACAAAGATCTATGTTGTGCCTTGAGCAATCTTCTTAGCTCGACTTCTCGTGATTGGTCCGTCAGAAGGCACTCGAATCAACTCATCGACGTCGGTAGGAGACATGGTTGGCTTCACTGCATCAGTAAAGACAACCCTTTGAGCTTCTCAAACAAGCAAGGCTAGACCCATGGGCTTTCTTTCATCTTTTTCGTGAAAAATCAGCCATGGATGCTCAAGATTTTTCGACCTCCAACAACGACAATCCAAGGACAAAAAACTTGACACAAAAAGAACAAAACAAGGGAAACAACTCACGAAAGCATCAAGGAAGGATGTTCTTGAAAGAAAACTTGCAACGAGTGGTCAACCAAAGTCGAAACAAGGTTTAGATGGCGATACCTTAGCGTGGCTCTGATACCACTTGATAGCCTGATCGATGGATGGAGATGATAGTGCAAAGGCTCGCCTTGTGAAAGAGCAAATCCTCTCTTGGAGTTCGATGATGATGCAGATAGGCGTGGGGGATATGGATGCAACCCTTGGATATAACGCACCAAACGTTTCAAACTAGAGTCGAGAGATCGTCGGATATGACTCACCAACAATCAAACAACAAGATTGAAAAGGAAAAATGCAAGAACTTCAATTACAAAAACAAGGAGAAACAAAGCATGTCATGATTCATGTCTAAAGATGAATGGAGGCTGAAACGAGACTAATACCCTAATTCCCAAGCCTCACTCATTTAGCCACCACTTCCAAGGAAATTACAAAAAATGCCCCATAAATTCCAAAAACAAACTAATTGTCCTTAACCGCAAAAGAGTCACTTGTGGGACCAAGAGTCAAAAGGAGATTCCAACCTTCATCTTTGTAAACCTTCAGAAACTTATTATCCATGAGCTCCTCTTGGATTTAGCAAAGGATTGCTTCAGCTCGGGCTCGCATGATGTGCCCAAGATAGGGCGTGTCACCTTGACTTGGCTTTTAGCGCCTTGGACACCAGCCTTGGTTACTTGTCCAAGTGAAGACCCCCCTTTGTCATGTAAATTGGACTTGTCATTAGGGCTGGAATCCTCACTCAAGACATGGGACAATCAAAAGCGCCTGAAGAAGTGGCACCATCTATCAAAGGCAAAGGTGAACCAAGGGTGGAACCGGCATAGGCCAAGGCGCGCCACCAAAAGGGCAAAAAAGGCTCTGGAAACAAATAGGACTTGAAATTCCAATTTACATGAGGATTCCATGGCGTAGGCCAATGTCTTTTGGGCCTATTTGTTTCCAGAGAGTGAAGGGCTAAAGAAGCAATGTCTTTAGCATTCAGGAAAAAACCGGACAAATTAAGTAAAAGGGCACTGATGTTGCCTCCACCAGAATGAATGATCTTCAACAGCCTCGAGAAAGTCCAAACGACCTCGCCAATCACTAGAAGTCCATACCCAATTCCGGAACCAAACCTCGGAGTAGTCCCAACCAAGCACAAAACAAAACACAAACCAAACCACAACAAAAAAAAACACAAAAAAGGAGGTACAAGTGTACCACCCAAAAAAAATAAAGGAAAAAACAAACGAAAAAGGGCAAAAAAGGCTCTGGAAACAAATAGGCCCAAAAGACAAATTTAAGCCCAAACCATCACCCATAATCTGGAAAGTTCTAACAACTATCAAGAAAGATCAAATCAACAAATCTAGTGATAAGGATAGGCGGCAACGGGGACAACCGACCCACCACACCAATCGACGTCGAGTTAGGCTTACGGTAAGCTGCTGTTCTGACATCACTCTTTGGCCGTCACGAAATTCCAGTTTTCTCGTGTCAAGTCTTTCTTTGTGTTACGGCTCGGTCTGTTCTCTTCATCATTGGTCGGAAGCTCCATTAAAGTCGACGGACGGGATAAAAAAGGCAAATAGAAGTTCTAGGCTCGGTCTTGAAGAAAATAGAATAGACAAACAAAGAATCAAACATCAGGATTAGATAACTAAATACAAAACAAGCCTTATATAATTTCAATTAAAGGGTTAAAAGGAAACATGAAGTTTAGCAAATTATTTTAGATCTTCTTAGATTCTATGGGTATCGTTTGAAGAAATGATTCAGAGCTTCTAGATTGAAGGAAGAGCACAAGGAGTCAAAGCTTCTCGCTTAATGAACAATAGAGCTTCTCACTCAAATTGATTGTCTAAGTCAAGCGGAATGGCTATCTAACCCAAGGGAAGCTTTCTCAGCCATAAAGTTATACTCTAAAACTCCCCCTCATGGTTTAAATTGACATCGTCCTCATTCTCTCTCTGCTCCTTCCTAGGCTATTTATAAAGCAAATATCATTAATTAGACATGCGGTGGGAAGGAGAAGAAAGCAAAGACAAAATAAAAAATGTAGCCAGGCAAAAGCAAAATAGAAGAAGTAACAATTACTAATACGAATTACAATGCTGAAGGGATGTGCGAGCGACATAAGATATTAATCTATCAAAAAAAATATATAAAAACATAAATATTAATAAACTTTTAGCTTAATTTGGTCGGGCAATCGGGCATGCCACATAAATACAACAAATTCAAAAATCTATATCTATAAATTTAAAAAGGAAAACAAAAAGCCGGTTGCACATGTATAATTTACTAATATCCTACATGAGTTGCCAAAATTTGATTCTCCATCTCCCACGTACCAATCATAAAATCATAAAAAGTTCAATTTGAAATCTATACCTATACTAAAGAAGTCATCTCTGTGACACATGTCAACTTGTGATTTAATTTGCCTATGTGTCACATATTTGACGCCATGTCATCAAGACTAAGAAAAAAATAATTCAACAAAAAAAATTAATCACCATTAAACCCTAATAAAAAAAATTCAAATATTTATTTGTTCTTATCCTTTTCTTTAGATTTAATATTCATTTGTTCTTTTCCTTTTCTTTAGATTTATTTAATCCTCCAATAATAATATTTATTTGAAGTCACCTCTATGACACATGTCAACTTGTGATTTAATTTGTTTATGTGTCGCACATTTGGCGCCATATCATCAAGACTAAGAAAAAAATAATTCAATCATAAAATTTAATCACCCATTAAACCCTAATAAAAAAAATTCAAAAATCCATTTGTTTTTATCCTTTTGTTTAGATTTATTTAATCCTCCAATAATATTATTTATTTATTATGAATATATTCAAATCACTTATATATGATTTGTTAGTGATCTTTTGTATCTATTTCTAAACAAAAGGATAAGAACAAAATGATAAGAACAAACGAAAATCAAAAATCAAAAATATATAATACAATCGAAATCCCGCTATATACTCTACTTACTTAAATATCTTGATAAAAAATTAGTGATCTTTTCTATCTACTACATACTTAATTAATATATTTAGTGTTTATCTAAAAAAACATATTAATTTAAAATCTATATTCTATAGATATACTAAAAAGTCAATTTTCTGACACATGTCGGCATCATATTCATTTTACCTATGTGTCGCCTCCATATTCAATTCATCTATATTGCGCCACATCATCAATACTATTAAAAAATTCAATGCTAATTAAAAGATATATTTATATTTATAATTATTTTATTTTATTTTTATATAGGTTTGTTACAAATTTTAAATCTTAACTTCATTCTTATCTTTCTACTTTGATTAGTTATACATTTTATTGATTAATTATATATTAAAATCTCATATTATAATGAAAAAATTATATAAATTAGAATGAAACTTTTGTTTGATATTATATGAATACATTTTAATTTAAACATATGTATACAAATTTAAAATAGCTAAACTAATTATTTTTCTTTTACGAAAGTAAAAAATAAAATATTAGGTCTTACTTTAAAATAATGCGTAAATTTTATTCATATTGATATAAAAAAATCAAATTAATTTATTTTTAAAATTAATGATTCATATTTGACTAAACTCGTACAAGGTACGGGTAATTATGCTAGTTGTCTACTATTAAAATGTCATCAAATCATTTATTGCCAATCATCAACACAACCAACAAAGATGAGAAAAAAGCAAAGAAGAAGCAACATTTATGATCTGGGCCTCACAAAAATAAAATAAATCAGCTAGTTGTTTTACTGTTCATAGGAAACTGTGTAATTCGTTCCACGTTTATATATGTATAGATTTAGATATAGATTTCTTCTTGTTTTAATATATGGTGGGCCTATAATCATAATATAAATTCTTTTTTACATAAATAGATAATAAAAATTTAATAATAAAAGGTGAAATAATATTGACATATATCCAAAATAATGTTGATCACAAGTACGACAATGTTTTCAAAATAAAAAAAATATTGAAAAATATTATCATAAATATTTTTTAAGATAGTTGAATAATTGATAAATATTAGGGAAAGTAAAAATATAAATAATAAAAAAGTAATTAAAAAAGTGAAAATAATATGAAAAAATTATTATTTTTGAATATGAATTGGGTCTAAAATTAACGTGGTGGTTAAAAGGTCAACTTTTATGATATATATATATAATATAAATATATTCATATATATTGATTGATTGATTAAGAATGTTCAAACTTTACAATCTCATTATAAATTATACTCCCTCCGTCCAAAAGGACAACTTTCACATGTATTAAGAAATGGGTAGAAAAGATAAAGTAACCAATAGGGAGAAGGGAGAGATTGTGATTGTGATGGGTAAAAGTGGGAAGAAAGAGAAAAAAAAGGAAAAGACTAAAAAGGGTTTAAAGGGATAGATTCTTTGTTAGATAATGGGGGTAAAAGAAGATGAGATAGAATGAGGGTAATATTGTAAGAAAAAATTGATATAAAAAGAAAGTTGAAAAGGTGGACAAACTTTTCGGGACACCCAAAAAGAAATATAAGACAAACTTTCGGGGACAGAAGGAGTATCTTTTAAAACAATAGCTATAATATCTATTTATCTATTACTAATAACTAAAACCGAAGCAATTTTTGTCACCACATTGCGCCACATCACCTCTTTATTAAAATAATAATTTTAAATAGTTAATTATCCAAAAAATTTATCTCCAATTAATCATAAAGATAAAATAATATTTTTAAAAATTTATCTCCAAATAAACATAAAGATAAATTAATATTATTAGATTTGACCAATATAGATAAAAAAGGACATTATATGTATATATTTGTAAAATATAAATTAAAAAAGGATAACAAAAAAATATGTACATGTGATCACATATATATCTTTGAAATAAACATAATCATATCTATCTATAACTATATGTTAACTTTGTAATTTTTCTAGCTACTACATTAATTTTGGCCCCAATTTATATTCAATTTTTTTTCCAATTTAATTCCTTTCTATTTATTTATGTGGAAAAAATTAATTCAAATTTTAATTAAAAATAATGAAGATTATTTTGTCTTTATATTTTTATCTATTTATAACAACATATTTATCTTAAATAAAATTTTGATAAAAAAAAAGTGAAAAATTTATTTATATATATTATTACTTGCCTAAATTGAATTTCTATAAAAAAATTATATTATCTTTCCTTAATTTCCTTTTTCGATTGTTTAAGTAAATATTGAAGATTTTTTATCTTAAAAAAAATTCTATATTTTTTTATTATCTGTTCTTATTAGTTATCTTTTTAACTTTTTTTTGAAAAGATTTTTTAAAGAATTGAATTTGATTAAAATTTTCTAAGAATTTTCATCATCTTTGACTTTTTATTTATTTTTTATTTTTAATTTATTAATATCATATCTATACTAATACATTATAAAGCAGAACCCAAGTCTGTTGTAAAATTTACGCCACGTGGCATTTTTGAATAAATTAATGTAAATTACATTTTAATAAATTCTGTAACAACTTATAATATTTTTGCTATATATACTAAAACTAAATAGATAACATGTTTATATAATTTTTATGTATATAATTTTCTATCTATGAATTATGAATTAGTTTACTACAATAGATAACATATTTATATAATTTTTATATATATAAATTCCTATGAGATGATATTTTCCATATTAATGTAATATTGTTATCTCTTAACAAGATTTAGGGTTTTAATATATTTGTTTATCTTTTAACAATGCTTGAGCTCCAAATATAAAATTTCTATCTATATAATAATATAATTTTAAATAATAAATTTTGTTATGTTGATATATTTTTATTGTGAGAAAAAGATATAATTTTATATTGATAACTAAGATTATATGTAAATGTCAAAAAAAAAATCGAATATTAATTTAAATTATAAATTAGATTTTCTTTATCTTTTTATGCATTTGTATATTGCATAATTTATTATGATATTATATAAATATATTTAGTATTTCAAATTAATATCATAGAATTATATAGTTTTTTAGTAAAATTATCCCGTGAATATTACGAGACTTCAACTAATTTATAATATAATTGATGAGTTATAATAGTGTATAGTACGACGAGTACAACTATTACAATATCTATAACAAATCAAACAAAAAGTATTAAATTCGTACCTAATTTAATAAATTTAAGACCCATACCCATATCAAATACATTTTTTTATTTGTCGATGAAACAATTATTTTTCGGATTGGCGTGATGATTCGGAAAAGTTGGGGAGAGAGAGTACGAAATGGAGACGGAACTTGAATACTTGATGGTGTCAGTTTGATTAGCGGGACACGTGTCGTCCACGTCACACTGTCTTTTGTCCTCGTCCTTTTGTTGAGAAAAGGTTAACCCCTTTCGTCATGTTTTCCGCTTCCACGCAGGGCCCATACTACTACTATCCCTTTTAAAAACGTACATGTAAATCCCGCAAAGGCATGTCTTACATCCAAGTTCCGTAGCTGCTGCCTGAAATTGGGAACTCCATCGCCATTCATTCTCTCACTGAAATTCAAATCCCCGAACTCCCTCGATCCGTCGATTCCAATTCGTCTCTGGAGGAGAGCAAAAATCTTACTTCGACATAAGAAGAGGTGAACACTCTATTTGATTGATCTGTCCAGTTTTTTGTGTGCTTGCTCGTGATCTTCTGAATGCAGCCCTATTATTTGGACAAAAAAGTGCGATATTTATACTAGTTCTCTCTTTCAGGCTGTGCTGTGATTTTTGTAGTCTTCTCTCTTTCAGTTTGTGTTGTGCTTTCCTCAATTTCAGCTCTTGAGAGTAAAGAGGCTCGAGGTTTGTTGAACGTAATTTCGATATATTCGGACTTTTGCTGCAAGAAGATTCCGTCTTTTGTGTTTGTCGAATGTAATTTCGATATACTCACACTTTTTATTTTATGCGAGGAGATTCTGCCTTCAAAAAAGTAGATGCCCAAGGAAACATTAAAATATAATCTGATATAAAAATTTGTGAAATTTTGTAATTAGCATAAAAACTATCATCTTTCATTGTCTGAATCTTTTCTTCTTTATACTTTTTGCGACCAACTTGTGGAAAAGGGCTGCCTGCTCTCTGTTGGAGTCAACATAAAACTGATTCTGGAGACATTATTGGATCATGTTCCCTTATTCATCTTAGGTAACATGGGTGAAGGCACTATGCTTGGGAATGGAGTTGTTGGAATACTAGCTGAGACAACTAACAAGTGGGAAAGGAGGGCACCTTTGACTCCTTCACACTGTGCTCGGTTACTGCATAATGGGAGTGGCGAGACAGGAGTAAAGCATATTATAATACAGCCATCGACAAAGAGGATATACCATGATGCTCTATATGAGGATGTTGGATGTGAAGTATCAGATGACTTGTCAGAGTGTGGTCTCATTATTGCTGTCAAACAACCTAAGGTAGACTGCTTAATTTTATTACTTGCTATATTGTCATGACAAAAAAAAAAAAAATGTACCTTAAAATTTGAAATTATAGTCTCACTTGTGTCACTTGATTGTAGGTGGAGATGATTCTTCCAGATAGAGCGTATGCTTTTTTCTCTCATACACATAAGGCTCAGAAAGAGAATATGCCTCTATTGGACAAGGTGCGCATTTAACATATCTATTTAAAACTTCCCATGATTGTGTTGACATTCTGCTGCAGCTACTTCTTTTGGTAATGTGTAGATCATAACTGAAAGGGCAACTTTGTTTGATTATGAGCTCATTGTTGGAGATCATGGAAAGAGATTAATTGCTTTTGGAAAATTTGCTGGTAGAGCTGGAATCATTGACTTCTTGCATTGTCTGGGCAAGAGTATGTGCCCTCTACTCTGCAACTATCTTTTCTTACTTCCATGGTAGGATTATTCATCTGTTTGACAGACTGTGTCTCCAACCCACTACATAATGAATAGTATAAATTGGAACTTGCACAAAAGACAGAAAGTAACTTTGGCAAATAGATTCTTTAGAAGATGTTCAATCTGAAAGTCAATGTTGAAGCCAGATCTTGCTGTCCTCCCTACTCAATGACTATCAGAAATTCATTGTTGATCATCTGTATTTCTATCTTTTATTCTTCTTGCTCGTCATAATTTATAATTAGAATCGTTATGTTTGTTCTAACTTTTTTGTTTTACAGGATCATCTCTATAGCTGTTCTGCAGGTCTTAAATGTTGAATTTGTAATCATTAATAATATGATGTGTGCAAAATATCCATCTAATTAATAATATGATGCATCTTTTTTTTTTGGCATTATCCAGGGTACCTGAGCCTTGGATATTCCACACCATTCCTCTCTTTGGGTACATCATACATGTATCCTAGCTTGGCTTCAGCTAAGTCTGCAGTTATATCAGTTGGTGAGGAGATTGCCAGTCTTGGCCTTCCTTCAGGACTTTGCCCTCTAGTTTTTGTATTTACTGGTACAGGAAATGGTATAATAATGCTGAACTCCTCTTGGTCTATTTCTCTGAAATTATATGCTGGAGTTTTTCAGAATGTTAGCAGTTTTTATTTGTTTTTTGTAAAAAATTGTGAATTTTGAATAATTTAATTTTATCTTATGCATAACTATGTGTCCCACTTTTTCTTTTTTCTATAGATTTCCATCATTCATAAGCTTACTTAAGACATTGTGCTTCAAACTTTGTCAGTTTCTCAAGGTGCACAAGAGATATTCAAACTTCTTCCCCACACCTTTGTTCATCCAGATGAACTTCCAGAGCTCTTTAGAGTGGTAATGGAATTGGTACCCTTATAATTTACATCATTTCTGCAATGTTGGATCCTATATTGTTTTCACGACTCATCTGAAGAAAGATTTTAAATGCGTTTTCTGGCTTTCTGTACATACATTCATCACTACCCAAAATGTTGGTTTTAAGTTACAATGCAACTGTTTTGCTACTAGCTACTGTAAGTAGTCGATTTCAATTTTTTTTGGTGTATCCAATTGTTACACAATAAGAAAAGGTGTCTGGTAAAGACTCGTAGCAAACCTAGTAGATACCTTCTGGTGCAATCATTACGTACATATTACGTAAAATAGATGTGTACATTCCCAAGGGTATTGTGTTTGGTGATACGTAGGCTGATGAGGGATAAATCTAACTTATTTTTGACCATCAAGGGTTCACGGCTCTGATGTCTGACTGCATCCTTGCCAAAGAAACAAATGGAAAGGGAAGTGTGTTGGTGTATATAAGTATATTCATGTGAAGATCTTCGACATATATTAATGTTTGGCTAACTCTTGAAGCTCAATAGACAGTTTCTGTTTGTCATTTCATTAATGTATGGCAAAGATCTTCAAATGAAGCAAGATTTTTGGCTCCCACCGCTTAGCCAGCATTTCATTCAAACAATAATTCGATCTAAAAGTATTAAATCTGCATCATTTGGTGTCAAGCAGTATAATTATTCAAGGTTAAAAAATAAACGAGTTAGCCAAATGATAGTTCTGAACTCTTCTTGTATGCAAAATTGACAAATGACTTGGGCTTCAGATTTTTGTCAATTTTGCCCCTTCCTTTTCAACTCTTGTTACATGAACATTACTATTATGGAAAATAAATTATGTTCTTACCTGGCATATATATGTGCATGACTTGAAGTTTTCACCTTGGCAATGCTCTATGTTTTTAACCTATTCACTTTCTGTTTTTTATCTGCTTCTTTACTTAATTCATTCAGGTTAGAGATCGGACTCAATCCTCACGTGTAAAGAGATCCTTCCAAGTCTATGGCTGTGTTGTAACATCTCAAAATATGGTTAAAGCCAAAGACCCGTCTAAATCGTTTGATAAGGTATCATTCTTCTTGTCATCCCGTTATTTTCACATTTTCATTCCTCTTGAGACTAGTGCTGATCTATGGAAAGAGTCAGGAAAATTCAACTTGCAAGTGAATAATCTGTTCGGTATTTGATAAAGAACAACATCTATCTGTGAGATAATTGAGAAAATCTAATTTTACTTTCAGTATATATGTCATTACATGTTAGAAAATCAAATTTACCCAACCTCACACATGTTTTCAGGCTGACTACTATTCCCATCCAGAGCACTATATCCCCAATTTTCATGAGAAGATTGCACCATATGCATCTGTCATAGGTACGCTCTACTTTGTATTGCAAGCATGTGATGTAATTGATTGCATGTTCTTTTGACCATGGAGGCATGTTTTAATGCAGACTAGAACGTCGATGTACCTCAACCATTTGTCTAACGAACATGATGTTAATTCAGAGGATCTATTATAAAGGAATATCATTTCTGTTACTTTGTGCTATAGCATCTTGAGGATATTTATTCTAACCATATCTCATTTGAATTGATAGTACAATGCTTTTGATGAACTTCCAATTATCTCTACTTGCAGATGCAATTGACTTTTATTGAGATGTGCAGTATTTGCTTTGCACATCTTCCTGTTGCTCTTGCTTTATTGAACAACTGTATCATGCTATGTTAGGAGTAGAATAACATACATCTTCAGTATGCCTTATTTTCTGAATATCCATACCTTTCCTTACCTTGTGAGAAACATTTTTGATCTTTCCTAATAAAAAGAATCATTTTACATTTGGCAGTCAATTGCATGTACTGGGAGCCAAGGTTTCCTCGACTGCTGAGCACCAAACAGCTCCAGGACTTAATGAGAACAGGTAGTCCACTTATTGGCGTTGCAGATATAACCTGTGACATTGGAGGCTCCATTGAGTTTGTCAACCAAACCACCTCAATTGACTCACCATTTTTCAGGTACTCTGGTGAAATGGTATTTGAGGAGAAACCATAGATTCTAATCTCAATTTTTTGGACCCAATGGAGAGGAAAATTTTGGTTATATAAAATGAATATGCTTTTTCAGATTCAATCCTCTTACTGAATCTTACCATGATGATGGAGAGGGTAATGGTGTCATATGCTCAGCTGTTGATATTCTTCCAACTGAGTTTGCAAAAGAGGTATAACACAATATCAGCTGCATTGATCACAGACCAGTATTCTTTCGTTTGAATTATATCCTCTTTCATAACATGCACTTTGCATTGAAGGCTTCCCAACATTTTGGAGACATTCTTTCCCAATTTCTTGTTCATTTGTCATCCACAAAAGACATCACAAAGTTGCCTGCACATTTGATGCGAGCTTGTATAGCTCATAATGGATCTCTTACTTCCTTGTATGAGTACATCCCTCGAATGAGAAATTCTGTTTCAGAGTAAGTTTCTTCTCCTGTTTCCAAATTGCCTTAGCAAGTGAACCTGGAGACGTAAAAGTCTCTTCCTGTATTTTTGGCTTCAAAGGCTTGAAGCCTTTAAAGTTTTTCTTAGCTTTCTTCTGCATTCCTCCCTTTAATTTACAAAATTTTCTTACTTTCTTTCCTTGTCCTACTTATGTTGTGTAACTTGTGTTTCATTGATTACGTGTCCTTGAAATAATCCATTTCTCCCTCTGGAATGCAGAAAATCGTCAGAAAACCATCCTAGTTCTCACTCTAATAAGAAGCACACTGTATTGGTAAGTGCATTTCAATATTAATTATATGGACATCAATGCATTTATCGTCAACTCTTAAAAAGTTGTATGTTTTTGCTCACCTAAATTTGAGTATAAAAAGCTCTCAAGAATGAGATGATTGTGATCATGCTTCTTGTGCTGTTGATAATATATCAAAATAAATCTTTGCAGGTCTCTTTATGTGGTCATCTATTTGATCAATTTCTGATTAATGAGGCTTTAGATATGATAGAAGCTGCTGGCGGTGCCTTCCATCTGGTCAAGTGTCATGTTGGTCAAAGTTCAATCGATCTGTCATTCTCTGAGCTTGAAGTAAGCAAGCACTTTTCATGTTAACATATTGATTAGCAATCCTCTTTCTGCAATCTTTTCTCGTCCATTAATTCTTAACAGCTAACCAAAAAGGATAGAAATCTTCGTAGGCACCATAGACGCTTCTGAAGTTTTCCCCTTGAAAAACCTGAAATATTTGATTCTGATTAACTACAGAAGTTCTTTCATGTTGGAAAAGACTTGAGCAATTCTGTTGTAGACTGAATTGTTTGCATGGGATTTAATTTATCATTTCGGGTAAGGAACACAGAGATCTGCATTTCATCCATGGGAATGCAGATACCACTCCTACCCCAACATGTTCTATACCGAAAAAGAGTTCAGTTCATCTAGAAAGAAAAACGTTCAGCTCATCAACCACAGTCTAAGCTAAACATCACCTTTATGGAAAGACTGGTGCCTTTCAAAGTAAAAGCAAACAAGTGAAATGAACATTAAGCAGTTGTTAATGTACATGGTTACTTTAAGATGTAACACACCAATAAAATGAATAAATTGCTGTTTATCTAAAGTTCCCAACTTTAAGATAATACTTTCTTGGACCACAGCATACATCTCCTATCAACTGCAGAAGCGAAAATGCTTTATCAACTTGCAAAAATATCTAAAACATTAGTACTTTCCAATGTATTGGAATGGAGGTGGCTCTTTTTGCTCCCTATGGGCGTGTCCAATATTGCTGGCTACCTTATTTTCTGATAAGCCTGTCACCTTTTATCTATACAGGAGCTGTGATTGATAATTATTACGGTTTTTTTTTTCTGAGATGCTTCAAAAGTTTATTAGGATTAGTTTGATTCTTTTTTATCAGAATAAGATGCCAAAAATCCAAGTGATTGAAACCTTCATTGTCCTGTTTTTTTGGTTAACTCTGTTTACAGGTTGGGGCAGATGATCCTGTGGTTCTAGATCAAATCATCGACTCTTTAACTTCACTTGCTACTGGAAATGATGGAGATCCGAAGAAGGAGGCAAGCATGATCTCGCTTCAGGTTGGGAGAGTCCAGGAGAATGGCTTGGAGAATGGAGATGAGACCAGAAAGAAAACTTCAGTCTTGATTCTTGGTGCAGGGCGGGTTTGTCGTCCAGCTGTTGAGCTTCTAGCATCAATTGGAGATGTTTCCTCATCTCACTGGTCTAGGAGCTGCACAGAAATCAATTTTGGCGAATTAAGTAATTGCCAAGTAATTGTTGCGTCTCTCTACTTAAAGGATGCCGAAGAGGTATGTTTAAAGAAAAACTTCAATTTATCTTTCTATTTACATTTACTTTCATCTCTCACAAATATAACAGATAGATTATGCAATCTATCTTTGCCATCACGTTACTTTGTTACTCTTAAAAACGCCCATGATAGATCCGTATATGGCTAATATAAAATCATTCCTTTCTGTATAGAGATAAAACTGTAAGAATATGAAATCTAGGGAACTGCAACCTTCATAATGAACCATGGAACTATTCTTTCTGTAAATCCATGTCGCTAGCTGAAAAAATAAAAGTATTTCCCATAATGTTGAAGACACTTCCTACATGATTATATGCTCTGAAATAGTGAAATGTGATTTCTCTTATAAGCATGAATTTTCAATTATCACTAATCTCTGTCCAGTACTTTTAACCCTCCATACTCCCTTTTTTTTTTGCATCATTAGGTTGTCCAAGGCATCCCAAATGCAAAAGCCGTCCAGCTTGATGTGTCAGATGATAGTAGCCTCCATAACTATGTTTCACAGGTATGCTCTAAATACACGAGTAATGCATTTGTCATGAAGAGGGTCCTGGATCACAACTTTTTTATTTCTTTATGTGTTTAGACAGGTCCAACATGACTCTCCTTAATGCAGCATTAAGTTGTTAAAAGAACGAGCATTTTTCTGTATACACTCATTGTCTTTGTTTGTGATACATGTGAAGGTTACTTTTGTTTCTAAGCATACTTGTATTTGAAAATGCAGGTTGATGTTGTCATCAGTTTACTACCAGCCAGCTGTCATTTCAGCATAGCAAATGCATGTATTAAGGTATATTTTACTTAGGCCAAGATATCTCCAATCAGTAATCCGTTCAGTGATAAATACGAATTTCACTAAGTAGTGAAATTGAAAGATTGACAAAAATAATGTAAAACTTTCTTCTAGGATGAACAACAAATTTCCTTATATTTGCATCAAGGTTATTTTTATACTCATCTTTTCTTTTCTTTTTTTTTCTGCAGCTGAAAAAGCATCTTGTTACTGCAAGTTATGTCGACGATTCCATGTCAAAGCTAGTTGAGGATGCAAAAGGTGCTGGCATTACTATTCTTGGTGAGATGGGGTTGGACCCTGGAATAGGTGAGTTCTTTCTTTTCGCAATACTTGGTCTTGAATATGGTGCAGCATCTCATGCACATTGCTAATGGTAACTCTCTATGTTCAGATCATATGATGGCAATGAAGATGATCAACCAAGCTCACCAACAGGGAGGGAAAGTGTGCTCTTTCACTTCTTATTGTGGAGGTCTTCCATCTCCTGCTGCTGCGGACAACTCTTTGGGATACAAGTTCAGGTATTGCATTGGTTTTCGTACTACAGTTTTGATTCTTATGGATCACATTGACATATATGTTAACAGATCGTTTTCAAATTCTTAATAAGCATGAATGAAAAGGGGATTTACATGGCTTTATGTTTCATTAGAGCTCAATTTACTTGTCCTAAGCATGTCATCATCATCATTGAACCAGTGAGGCTCCGCTACAGCGGAATCTGGGGGGTCAAAATGGGGGTACCTCTGCCCAAGGGAAAGGTGGTACGCCCGATAGACCCAAGAAAAATGGAAATTCAGCTATGTGACAATAACAACTGAATTTAGTTAGTATACTTGTCCTAAAGCATGTAAAGAACTAAATTCAGCTTCCAGTTCTTGTTTAATCTGCCTCGAAAATCAGTGACCATTTTGTATCTGGGACCAAATTAGTCGATTAATTTCCAAATTAAACTAATTTTTCCTCGAAATATCCTCTTCCACCCCCAACCACTCATGCTTCCATCACGTGTGAAAAATCCACTGTCTTTCCATTGACTATTTTTCAACTATTGCACCTTTCATATCTCAAGTTGGAATCCTGCGGGCGCTATAAAAGCTGGACGCAACCCTGCTGTCTACAGATCTCATGGAGAAATCATACATGTTAGTGGTGAGTATTTTGTTAAGCATTTAAGTTTCTCAACATCATCACTCACTCTACTTATTTAAGGTTATACACTCCGTAATTGTACTAGTACTGTAAAGAATAGAATCATCTAACCATAAACTCTTCAGGTGATGCTCTGTATGACTCGGCCAAAACGTTCCGGTTATCAGAATTTCCAGCTTTTGCTCTGGAGTGCTTACCTAACCGCAATTCTCTTGTTTATGGGGATGTCTATGGAATTGGAGATGAAGCAACTACAATTTTTCGTGGGACCTTTCGCTATGAAGGTATATCTGCTCTTTTTAAATTTAAACCCCGTCGCACACAATGGACTGTTCTTATAATGTGTTACATTGAGCAGGATTTAGTCAGATAATGGGGACATTGGCAAGAATTGGCTTCTTTAATCTGGATCCTCATCCAACTCTTCAAAATGCTGATAAGCCCACCTTTGAAGCTTTCACACTGAAGCTTCTAGGCCTTGATGGTGGTGGCAGTCCAATGGAAGACAAGGGTATTATTGCCCAAAAGATCAGCGCACTCGTCCATTCCAAAGATCAAGCCGCTGCCCTAAAGGCAGCCAAAACTATCATGTGAGTGAATTATTAGACACTTGTTGTTCATTGATGAAAATTCAAAGGACAACCTTCTTAAACAGTTGATATCCTTTCTCGCGTGCATTTAGATTCCTCGGGCTTCTTGAACGAACGGCAATTCCTTCGTCTTGCCAATCCGCATTTGACGTTACTTGTGGGCGCATGGAAGAAAGGCTTGCCTTCTCTAATACAGAGCAGGTAAATGTCATGTCATGTCATACACTCAAAGCTGATCTCTGAGCTGTTGTTGTTGATCTTGCCATCTTAACTTGATACTATTTCTAGGATATGGTTCTCCTGCATCATGAGATAGAGGTAGAGTTTCCGGGAAAAAAGTCGACGGAGAAACACCAAGCAACTCTATTGGAGTTCGGGAAGACCAGTAGTAAAGGAGGAACCACAACCGCCATGGCTCTTACTGTTGGATTACCTGCTGCCATTGGAGCTCTGGTACTAACTAATCTGGCCAAATGTAGCTACCGACGTATCGGCTATTATTGCTTTATTCTCATTCCTCTCTTCTTAACTCTGTGGCTGCAGCTTCTGCTCACAAACAAGCTCAAGACTCGCGGCCTCTTAAGGCCTGTTGATCCGGAAGTATATGTTCCAGGTATTATGTTTTTCTCCTATCTCAAATTGAAAAAAATAAATAAGAATGTGATATGAGTTATGGAAGATATTTGGCATGGGTTTGTTGATTCATATGATTTCTGCTATTTGCAGCTCTTGATATCCTCAACGCTTATGGGATCAAGTTGCTGGAGAAGGTAGAACGAGACTAAAATGTGGATTATTTTCGAGACAGTCAAATATATAGCCCTCAAGAGAGAGTCACAAGGGGGAAAAGCAGCAGCTTCGTCATCATCGCACTCAAAGACTGTTAGATTTGGAATGGGGTTTGTTGGACTTTGTGAACCCTTAACACGGCCTGTAACTATATGTGAAAATTGAATAATGCATAAGTTGTATCTATTTATCTGATCAATAAAAAAATAATCTATCTTATGCATGAATTTCCATCTACAAATGTACATTGATATGTTGACCTTTTTGTAAACAATACTATTAGAATTATCACCAATTAACGTTTTGGAACATGAATATTGGTTGAATTGTGTGAGAGCACTTTCCTAAAGTAGTAATTTGACTATTAGAGCATGTTCAATGGTTAATCAAGATTAAATTAAAAAATAATTCTTCTTTTCTATATTTTATATTTGATTAATAGTAATAAAATACACATCAACTTTACATATGTCAAAATGACATGCAATGACCAAATAAAGTTTTGGATATCATGAAGCCCAAGTTGATGACCAAATTCTTCTCTCCTATTATTTTACAAATAAATCCTCTCTCTCCTCTATGACCAAGAATTTGGGCAACCATTGCAAATGCTCTTATACTTGTTATGCATTAGGGTTGCACAAATTTTATTCTAGGATAATTCAAACGACTTTCTTATTTCTAGGCTTGAACCGAAGAGATGCAAAAAAAACAGGGTTTATTTATTTTTCAGATGTATCTAACTAGAGAAGAAATTGATCCCTCATACATTAACCACCCAACACACCCTTATATAGGTCTAAGAGTTGACTAGACTAGTTGTAACACCCCGTTCGGTGAACCGGGTTGCTACTTAGTTGTAGACCACACACCTGGGTCTACCAGAACTAGTTTGACAACAAATTCACCGGTATTGAACCTTGCAACAAAGGCACGACAAGAAAAACCAAGAAAAACATCCAACTAATCATTTTCAAAATAACTCGAAAACCAATACAAATGCAACCAGCTACTAGAACTACATCCAACATACTAGATACCAACATCAACTCAATGTGACTATTTACTACCCTGTCCTTACAACTAGGAACTCAAGCCCTCAATTCCCACTAAGACACATCACGTCGAGATCGAGCATCATTGTCCAAGAAGTGATCTCGTGGAACATTTCTCATACAAGGATGTTTACCTAAGACATTGGAAGTGGAACACATTAGCTAATAATCCTGGTACGGTCCAAACAAGCAAATCAAACATGTAGATCGAACAAAACATAGATTATCAAAATAACGCATTCAGTCATTCATATACATACCAAACCGATATGCACACCAAAACACGTCGTATAATTATATTGACTAGCATATCAATTTCCAAACCAACACGCCATTGCACAATGACAAATAAGCACGAGATTAATCAATATAATGTTCATGCAACATATGTCATAACAACCAACAACAATTACTCCATAATCCAAACCATAATCATTCTCCATTTCAAGCAACCCGGACATGCCTTCGAAACATGGTACACCGCTAGCTCGCACGCTTAGCTCATGCCCATTTTCTTTTCCATCACCCTCTTTCCCCGGCAAAGCCTCCACTACAGCACTTGCCAAAACAATCAATTTTTGAAGGTGATCTCCACACGCCGCATGACTATGTCCGGGATCTCTTCTCCACCGACTTTCCCGTGTCCATAATCATACCCGCAGAGGCCAAGTTGTACACAATAAAAACTATTGAAACCTGATGCAACCAAAACTAACCCGCAAGCGAACGGGGTCAATCGTAGTACCTCAAGTGTCGATCCCACAAAGACCAATGTAATACGAATAGTAACACTACTAGTAAATTAGGTCAAAAATAAGGAAATAAGGGAAATCTAATCTAAGATAATAAATAATAATGCAAATAAAGGATAAAATCAATGGGATAGATGTGTCTAAGGTTAAGGATCACCACAACAACACTTCAATAAATAAAATTATACTCTGTCTGAATTTGTTTTGAAGGACCAACTATCTTAGATAAACATATGTATCTAAACTTGACTAGCAGTCATTCTCGCACAAAGCAAGTCTAATTTAGATCCCCTGGGCTTTTAGAGATTAGGGAAAAATAAAGTCAACATCCGTTCTTGCGCTCCGCTGAAATAATTCAAACTCTAAAACAACTACGGTAGTTAAGAAATCACACAAGAGAATTAAATCACTCTCGCACAGATAATTCCCAAGTCCAATCCTAGGGATCTAGCAAAAACAAATAATATATTCAATTAATCAATCTCCTATTATTGTTATCTCCTCTCGGTCTCAAACTCTAATAGGAATCTTAATTGCATAAAACAAATAGGGCATAACGCAACCTAGGATCGAATCAAATATATTTCAGTTCAGAAAAAGAATATAACTTTAATTAAATAGACATTGAATGGATCACCTAAACCCTAGAACTAGGAATTTAGCAAGCATGATTGAAGACATAATCACAATGGATAATTAGCCATCAACAAATATGAATTATGAAAATAAAATAAAGATTAAGAAAACTTAGTCTGAATAATATAGATAATCCAAAGCGTGGGCTAGAATCTTGAATAACAAACGAATTCTTCAAACAAGCCGGCCGAACTCCACCGTGAAATCCAAACTTCGTTCTCAAAATAATGTGCGGCTAAAAACTAAACTCATGTTGTACCAACTCAAAGTCGGTCATGGCCCGTCTAAGAAACTATCAGCCCAAATCCGAAATTGCCCAGGCCCATATCCATGTCTTGATCCATATTTTTGTCAACTCCTAAAACAGTCTCCAATTATCTCCAAAATTACCCGAAAAATACCTGAAAAATATCAAAGCACGAGTGTAGATTCCGAATGCATAATAAAATAAAAATAAATATAAAATATGAGAAATATGCATGAAAATTACCTAAACTAATATGCAAGTAGATCCTTAAATACATATTTTAATTACGCGTTATCAAATTCCCCCAAGCTTAAACCTTGCTTGTCCTCAAGCAAGAACTAAAATCAATTCCATAAGAAAATCAATGGCGTCTCAACCCATCATAAAATCAAGCAAGTCGATGGAGTTTTAGATATTATCAATGCATCATCAAAGCAAACAAATAACCATCAAAGAGACTAACAAGTTATCCACTTTAGACCTCACTAGGAAAATATAAGAATCACTCTCGCTCATGTGTTTAGGGTAAGTGTTTCGTTCAGTCTCAAATTTAAATGCTAAACTACCATAGGCTTGCATCAGCGTCCTAAATTTCCACCACGAAAAACCAAATACATGACATAAATCAGGAGGCCTTTTATTGGGTTGTAATTGGGCCAAGGTAAAGAAAAATAGGTTGGGAAATATTTTTGGTCATGTGGTGCTAAATCCGAGAATATAGAATTAATCATAACAGCTCAACTAAACTCAACATCAAGCTTAAGGATTTTCTTTCCGAACCACTCTTTTCAACTTAACACCCATTATTCTTTTATTCCAACTCTTTTTTTTTTCTTTTTCCATTGCATTTTCTGATTATTTTTTCTTTTGCAACTTTTTTTCACTTTTTTCTCTCAAAGAAAACACTAATAGAGCATATATCCCAACCACCAAATATATGTAAACTCCTCCAAGCTTAGATCACAACCACAAAATTAATCAAATAATAATCCTAATTCCCAGATGGGTATAAGGCTTATTATTAGGCTCAAGATTATTTTTGTGGATCTTCCAAAGAAAAGGCTATAAAAGGCTAACAAGGGCTTCAAACAGAGGATAATATGCAAAAATATAAGGAAATATATAGGCTCATGAAAATAATGCATCAATCACTTTTATGTTATGCACAGGAGTTATAAATGTGGTCTCGAAAAGAGTCTAACGCAAGTTTAGAGATAGCAATCAAATTAAGAATCACACACATTCAAGAAAGAGGACTCGTGAATATAATTCAGTCCAACAAAGGCTTAGAAAAACCTCACATGGCTTTTTGTCTAAAGCTTCAAAGCTAAATTAGCTCAATGAATAATCGTAAGTCACTTCAACTCAAACATTTTTAAAATATCCATATTTTTCATCTTCAAGCAAGATCAACTAGGGCATCAACAACCGATGAAATTTCATGGAATCATTTTTTTAATAAACAATCAAGCTAAGATGGTGTTCATATCAAAACACCTAATATATGCAAATGCAATGCATGAAATGTCATCAAAAAGAAAATATTAAAAAATGCAAACGGAATCACACATGAAGTTTTCCCTCCCCCAAGCTTAAATTCGACATTGTCCCCAATGTAGAAAAAAAAGAGGAAAAAAAACTCACCAAATAATTTCAAGCATCTAGACATTTTCAATGAATCCAAGAGAAAGACTGGTTATTGTCTTTTATGTCCGTGGAAGTTACTCGAAGGATCGAAATTTCAGCACAGTCTCCTTTATATATAAGCCTGTCCAACACAAATAACTTCCAAAAACAAACAAAGAGGGAGCTCTAAAAGAGCCAATTAGTGCACTACATAAACAGGACTCACATCAAAGATATACTAGTGTAGTGCCAAATAGCCTTATAAACTTCTACCAACTCAAAAAAACAAAACTAATCAACCAACATGCTCGGTTCAATAGCTAACAAAATCACAATAAATTAAAACACAATGCATCCCATAGGCAGCAAAATCACCCGTTCTCAGCAACAAACCAAATCAGTAACATGTACTTGAATCCAATTTTCAACTTACAACACAAGTGGTTGTATTTAGATGAACTAGTCTCAGGCCAATTCAACCACTACGCTAGTAACACAACCTATGTAGCATTATCTAGCAAAAGAGCGGCAGCAGGATAGAAATTGGTGTGCACACAACCATAGCAGTAAAGACTAAGCACAAATCAATCGAGAGGATATATGCTCAGCAAACGAATGCTATTTAGCCATGGAAATTTATAGAAAATTTAATCAACCACTCAATTGAATTCAATAGACTCTGAGATATGGAAATTATCACATACCATCACTTACCCGGTTGAATCGAAGAAGACTCGAAATCAAGCATCGGGAATATGAGCCAATCTAAAGAGAGGCAGAGTGGCAGTAGTGGTGCCGGTGACTAAGTGCAGACGGAGAAGACATAGAGGCAAAGTCGGGGCTCGGGCTGTGCGTGGAACAGAGCAGAGATCACAAGGATTATGCAGAGAAGGCGAGGAGCTCATATGGATAGAGCTGAAATCGGTTCCGGTGGAAGGGGTGAGGTTGGTGTTGTTGCGCGGTTGAGGGCAGGCGGACTGCTCGGACGGGGCTTGAAGCAGGGGCCGTGGTGGAGTGAATCCGGTGCTTTGAGGGAGAGAAAAGAGAAGGTGAGGGATGGAAGGTGCACGAGAAAGGGCCGAGAAACTCGGGTGAGAGGGAAGAAAAAGGGAGCAAACCCTTCTCTCGAGAGAAGAAGACGAGAGAAATGTTTTTTTTTAGATGTCAAAAACCCGACCTAATACTCGGAGAAATACCCTGCCGAGATAAATTTCTGATTTCTGGCATTCTTCTTTTCATTTTTTTCTCTTTTTTTTGACTTTTTTTAAAAAAAACTACTAATATAGTCTTGGGTTGCCTCCCAAAAAGTGCTTATTTAAGGTCTTTAGCTTGACCCTCCACCTTTGTCAAATTTTTGGATCGGGAGGGTCGGTGGTACCCATCTCAATTGGATCAGGCTCCTTGTATGGCTTCAGTCGATTTTTTTTTACTTTAAAATACCCAGAGTTCTTATGCCAAAGCTCAACAAAATTATCCCTAAGAACTCGATTCAGGAGATATGGACCGGACCTACTTGTGCTTTTGCTTCCCGAAAACATATTTGATTTATGATGATAGAGAATCACTTGATCCACTGGCTTGAATTCAACTTGTACCCGATCACTAGCAATACTTATTTTTCTCTTTTTCCGTCTACTCCGACCCTTCTTTTCTTGAATTTTTTCTACCTTTCGGTCTTGGATTTCTAATGTAGTTTTTGGTACCATTACTACATCAGGCAATACATCATGAAGCTCAACCAGCATTTTAGAACAAGTATCTCTGATGGTCGGAGTAGCCTTTTGAAGCATGTCAAACTCATCAATCATTGGGTCCTCCTTGGTCACCTCGGTAGGCTCTCTTTTATCAACTTGTGGGTCGTCCCACTCTTTCTCACCCCTTAAAAATATAGCAGTGCAAAATTCAATTCGGTGCACCTTTGGAGGCTCAATAGGCAACTCTGAATTGACCAATTGAGCAATCTGAGCTTCTAGCATCTTATTTTGTGTGGTCAATGCACCTACTTGAGCCTTCAGAAGGTTCGCTTCGCCTTTAAGATTAGACAAATCTGCTGCTTGACTTTTAATCAAGTCGTGGGGTTTTGCAACTATATCGATAAGATTCTGGAGTAGTGTTGGTGGTAATGTCACCCAACTAGGCTTGTGGGAATTTGAAGAGGCCTCATTCGCATTCCTCAAAGTTATGTGACAATCTGTATAATCATGATTTGCAGCTCCACAAGACTCACAAAAGAGGTTAGAAGTATTTGGGTTTGAGAAAACCAAATTAGAATTGAAATAATCATACCTCTGAGTACTTGTATTCAATCTAGGAGAAAGAGAGGAAAACGAACTTACCTCATACATACCTGAATAATCCATTTATTCGACTCTATTAACTGTCCGAAACAGATAATAAAAGTATCAAAGCAAAAATAAAGACCTAAATTATACTAGTTATGAGATAACAATCAATATTAACAAATTGGTCCCCGGCAACGGCGCCAAAAACTTGATGCAGCCAAAACTAACCCGCAAGCGAACGAGGTCAATCGTAGTACCTCAAGTGTCAATCCCACAAGGACCAATGTAATACCAATGGTAACTCTACTAGTAAATTAGGTCAAAAATAAGGAATAAGGAAAATCTAATCTAAGATAATAAATAATAATGCAAATAAAGGATAAAATCAATGGGATAAATGTGCCTAACATTAAGGATCACCACAACAATACTTCAATAAATAAAATTATACTCTACCTGAATTTATTTTGAAGGACGAACTATCTAAGATAAACACTAACTCCTCTCGGACGATAAGTGTATGTACCTAAACTCGACTAGCAGTCACTCTCTCACAAAGCAAGTCTAATTTAGATCCTTTGGGCTTTTAGAGATTAGGGAAAAATAAAGTCAGCATCCGATCTCGCGCTCCGCTGAAATTACTCAAACCCTAAAACAACTACGATAGTTAAGAAATCGCACAAGAGAATTAAATCACTCTCGCACAGATAATTCCCAAGTCCAATCCTAGGGATCTAGCATGAACAAATAATATATTCAATTAATCAATCTCCTATTGTTGTTATCTCCTCTCGGTCTCAAACTCTAATAGGAATCCTAATTGCATAAAACAAATAGGGCATAACGTAACCTAGGATCGAATCAAATATATTTCAGTTCAGACAAAGAATATAACTTTAATTAAATAGACATTGACTGGATCACCTAAACCCTAGAACTAGGAATATAGCCAAGAATGATTGAAGACATAATCACAATGGATAAATTACCCATCAACAAATATGAATTATGCAAATAAAATAAAGATTAAGAAAACTTAGTCTGAATAATATAGATAATCCAAAATGTAGGCTAGAATCTTGAATAACAAACGAATTATTCAAACAAGCCGGCCGAACTCCACCGTGAAATCCAAACTTCGTTCTCAAAATAATGTGCGGCTAAAAACTAAACTCAGAATATAAAATTCACCTAGGCTAATTAATCCCCCATCTGTCTCCTGTACGTTAATATATTCTAGAATATCACCCATTTAATTATTAATTACCCCAACCCACCCTTATGAAGAGATCTGTCAAATTAAGCCACTCATACCCTTTCTTCGTTAATTTTCCGTGATAAAAACCCTTATTTGCATATTTTTCTAAAATTAAAGTAAAATCAAAATCACAGAATTTATGTAAGCAAATACGTGAATTCTCTCCCATGCCAATTTTCATTCTATTCTTTTCCCATTTAAGTGTCAAGTTCTTCAAAGTTCAGAAGGGCGGAATTTCAGTTTAGGCCCTTTAGAGGGGCGAAATTAGTTTAGGGTTTTTAAGTTGGGCGAAAATTTGAAAGAGGAAGAATTAGGGTTCTTCAAAGTTGGGCAAAATTTTGGGCATAATTGAGCAAAGAGTTGGCTTTTTTTGAGAAGGTAAGCAGTTGGCTTTTGATGTTACTTTGTAGACTTTTGTCTTCTTGTATTTGTATTCTGTAACCCTAGATCCCAATCTCGCAACCCTAAATCATCTTCTGCGGGTCTCGAACTCTCGATTATGCCTAGATTCGCAAGAGAGACGAGACTGAAAATCCGGTCATCCATAAGAGAGATGAGACCAAAGGCTCGATTATGCCCAATTTTTCGCCCTAATTTGAAGAACCATAATCACTTTGGTTTCATTCAATCAAGAGGTAGATTGAGGCCCTAAACTGAAGTTACGACCTTTGAGCTCTGAATAAATCGAAGTTGGAATTGGCGAGGGAGAGAAATCAGAGAATGAAGTTGGCGAAGGAGAGAGTAGAAATTGGCGAGGGAGAGAAATCAGAGAATGAAAAGTATACGCGAATGTTATAGAAGTTCTTTGCTTTCTTTTTTCTTTTATTTTGATTTTAGAAAAATATGCAAATAAGGGTTTTTACCACGCGCTTAACGGAAAAAATAACGGAGAATGTGTATGGTACTTAAATTTAACAAATCTCTTTACACGGGTGGTTTGGAGTACTTAATAATTAAACGGGTGGTTTTCTAAAAAAATTGGCTATCATATGGGTGGTTTTATGTAATTGACTCTAATATATAACGTGTCCTTGTAATTCATGTTGTACCAACTCAAAGTCGGTCATGGCCCGTCTAAGAAACTATCAGCCAAAATCCGAAATTGCCCAGGCCCATATCCAAGTCTTGATCCATATTTTTGTCAGCTCTTAAAACAGTCTCTAATTATCTCCAAAATTACCTGAAAAATATCAAAGCACGAGCGTAGATTCCGAATGCATAATAAAATAAAAATAAATATAATATATGAGAAATATGCATGAAAATGACCTAAACTAATATGCAACTAGACCCTTATAATATGTATTAATTAAGCGTTATCAAAACCATTTCAATAACTTTCGAGTATGAAAATATACTATGGAATAATATTCCAAAATAGAGTTCCACACAATCAATTTACTAGCTTAACACATAACATGATCGCAAGCTAAGTACGTCTAGACGACTTACCTCGAAGACGAATTCCCGAAGTCAAGAAACACTAACTATCATGCAATGCTGAATCCTGCCTAAGACAAATAGCCTGTCTCAGCCCCTCGTCTCTGATCATGACCTAAGACCCACACTCCTATAAATATATAACCCAATGAATAATAATAATAATCTTTTTACTCTTACAAACTCTGTAATATCCACTAAATTTCTAAATAAAATAAATTGGATAATTATCCCAATAATTTTTTTCTCTAAAGTAGAGAATTTAATAATCTTTATAATCTCATATTACATTATAAAAGATTATAAGAGTTTACTAAAATGGAAATTAAGAATTTAATTAAATATATTAAGCAAGTCGGATAATTATTTAAATAGTTTCTCTTAAAAAGAGAGTTTAATTATTTTCATAATGTTCACAATAAATTATAAAAAAAGGATTGGAGTGTTACAAGGTTAAAAATGGAGTGATATAAATACCAAAATTTTATTAGTATTTGAGTGTTACAAGGTTAAAAATAATACAAGGCAAAACAAATAAAAAGGAGCCGAGAGCCGGGACTCGAACCCGAGACCTCTCATTCCTCCCACACAAACACACACTCCTCAAACCGCTGGGCTATTGTAACTTGTCTACCCATATAAGAAATCTATTAATCTTAAACACTCCTTCCCTTCTCTTTCAAATTGAAAGTCATCAGACTTGACAGTCTGATGTACGTATAACCAGTGCATGCCATTTTCTTCTTCCAATCTCCATTTTTGCTTCAAAGACTCTCCAAAAACCTTCATCATCATCATATGTCATCTTCACAACAAACACAAATCTCACCAATCCCCTTCAACAGGGCCGTCCCGTATTTTTGAGGGGCCCTGTGCAAATTTTTTATAAAAGTAGAAAATATATCACAATATACAAGTAGAAGCAAGAAAAACATATAAAGGGTTGGTTGGTGGGACTCGAACTCAGGTATACTTATATAAATGTAAGGCCTTAACCACTACAATAAACTGATTTTACTTAATTTTATACTGCTATTTAAAATATATTATAAAAGGGACTAAATGGGGCTCTGTGCAATAGCACTCTTTGCACTCCCTCATCTACGGCCCTGCCCTTCAAGCTCCTTCTCTTCCAATGGCCAATTTCAACAATGGTGGATCAAGGAAGCTCCAATTTTGGCTATAAAAGGGCTAAAACTCTATAGAAATTTCACACAATAAAATCCTCTCATCTTCCTCTAGCAAATTCACTCTCATTCAAGTGAATTTTCAGCCAAAATCAATTTATTTTACTTGCTGATTTTTTTCACAAACACCATTAAAAAACCCTAAATTGGAACCCTAGCCCACCGGACCACCACGGGATCAACAACCGGTCCCCACCACCACTAGGGCGCACCACCGCCGGCCACCAGGAGATCCACCCCGTGCTGGTGCCTCGCTGAAGTCGTTCCGTCCGTCTGTCCGTCCTGATGTCTCTCCTTGGTGTACGTAGAAGAAGAAGAGGTTAAAAGGAGATTTGGGCTAATTATATTTGGGTAAGGTTTAATTAAGTTTGGGTTGAGTTTTTTCTAAGGCCCAAAATGTTAATTAAAATCAGATTTAACTCACATTAATTTCTTAAACATTAAAAATCTGATTTAGAAATTATTATTTTTGGGCTAATTATATTTGGGTAAGGTCTAATAGGAATATATTATTATTTTTTACATACTTGGAAAGCTTGATATAAATATTTGAGTGTTATATTTGGAAACTACTATATAAGGGAAGTACTGGCGTAGACATAGTTTAATATAATATCTTAAGATCTTTTATATTATAAGAAAGATTGCATGTCTTAAAAAGGGTTATTTTATAAGAAAAAAATATAATAATAATATATATTCTAGTCTTCAAAAGATATTTTATGATCAAATTGGATAAAAGATATTTATAAGAAAAAATAAAAGATATAATATGGTAAGGGTATTATGGACTTTCTATATCATAAGAATGTTATTATAATCATTTGGAAATATAATTATGGAAAGTATATTTTAATAGGTTTTATTTAATTTATCAACTTGCATGCTTTGAATAATAAAAGAATTCTTAATAATGATAATGTATAAGTTTATGAACTTAAGTGGATAAAAGAATTATAAATTAATTTAAATAGAATATTAAATTCAAGTTAATGAGTATTTAATAATTTGAATAATGTTAAACCTTGATCTTCAAAAGCTTATAATAATTAAATTAAAATAAAGAGTTTATAAAGAATAACAGGATATTACAAATATAAAATAATAATAGAAATATTATTATTTTATTCTTCTCTACCTAAATTATTATTACAATAATTTAAAAAATTATTCTCTTATAAAAAGAATATAAGAGATACTTAGAACTTTCGAAGAATTAAAGAAATTCTTAATAAAGTTAGTTCGTACCTCTCGTGTCGATAGGTCGACCCTCCGTTCCGTTTCGAGGACAACGTTCTTGTTCATTCGATAGTATACAATCGTACAAGCTAAGACAAGTGGAATTTCTCGATGTTGGAAACAACTTGTTTGCTAATAATAAACTAACATAGGAATATCGATTGTTAGAGATAATGATCCCTATGTTATCGTTATTCCGCTATTTAATATTTGATAGGACTATTATGCTAGTCTTGTTTGTGACCTTGATTGTTTACGATCTCGTTAAGAGAGCGGTTCAAATGAATTAGTGAGGGGTACGGGACTAACCCGACGCCTCTATATAATTTACTAAGTCGTATGCCTCTCCGCTTAAAGTACGACTTTTAGGATCATGATCCATGTCCGCTCCGATTGCAAGGAGGGATGAGTGGCACCGTAGCTAAGTGTCGGAATTGGGTTTCCCTTAAGTGGTCCGCGTCATGCAAGCCCCCACACTCTTTTAAAATCATTAACATAATCGACATTTTCGTCACAATATAAGATAAGTGCCAATGTACAATTAAAAGACATCAGAACCGGACCGGTCTCACATGATCGATCCGGCTCTCGGTCCGCAAGGGCGCGAGAGATTTTTAAAAACTTGTATGAATTAATAACGTTCCCAACATACTTTCTACTCTAAAAGAAGTCTACAATCTCGTAGTTCTTCTCTCGATAAACGAGTTAACTCCTCACGAGTTATACTCTTCTCCGTCCCGATAAACCCCACATAAAGAGCTATGCCTTGAAACACATCCCAATAATATCTTTCGAATATTTTTAAATTACCGAAATACCCTTGAGAAGTTCCGTTCCCGCTTGCTTAGTCCTTAAACTAATTCCACCATTTCCGCATTTTTGCCTGGTATTTCTCGCCCTTCGCCACAAATGCCAGACACTAGGAAGTCCCCCACCAAAGCTTGAAGACAAAGACTAGAAGATTCGAGAAGCTTTATACAAGGATAGAAGATCAAGGCAAGATGACATTGAAGGAAGGAAGGAATTTTTAAAGAGCAAAGCATTCAAAAGATAGTGCACCAACTCTTCTATTTTGACCAAACAAATCAGCTCTTCATTTTTCACTGCTACATCAATTGTAAAACAACTCTCAATGTAATGAACGAAAGTTCTTATCAATGAATAAAATTCTACATTTCATCAATTTCTTCTTTAATTATATTCTCAATAAATTATTTAAAGCCTTGGGTGACTTTGGACGGTAAAATACGAGGTCACTGGCGGTAATACCCAGTGTTGCAAAAAAATAGGGGTGTTACAATTATGGTATCAGAGCCGAACGCGTTCTTTTCAAAACCGAAAATTTTCAAAACCTGAGAACCTTTTTTTTTTAAATCTAATCTTTAATTCCGCAAACCAAAACTTCTATTTTTAGAAAATCCCTTTTACCTCCTAAAAACTTGAGTAATAAACATGTTCCAACTCTTTAACTTAATCACCTAAGTTAGAATTCTTTCTGAACTTATATATTCATCTTAGGAACTTTTACAAGTTAGGAATTTCTTATACTAAGAATCTTTTAAAGAAATTCACCCCCTTCTAACTTAAACATCTTAGGTAAGAATCCTCCTTTAAACTTAAACTTTCATCTTAAGAATTTATTTCTAGAACTTCTTATGTTTAAAGAAATTCGAGATCTTTCTCAATAGGACTAAGAAAATGAAATGTCTTAAATTTAATGTTTTATGTCTTAACTTTATAACCAAGTATGACAAAACTTCCTTCCAATATCTTTGTCAAATAAAATCAAAGGATATTCTATATAAACGCCTCTCTTTACAGAAATGATACTCGCTAGAAGTCTAACCCGAATCAGAGACGAAGCTAGCAAAGCTGCTCAAGGGCTTGATGAGGTTTTCGCTCAATGGCCGTTTTTGCCAAATGGATACACCGAGGACAACCCTGAACTAGCACTAATATAGGAGATGCATGAAAATGCACCCGAGGTGAATCTCGAGGAGGAGAACCCCGAAGAGGAATACCTCAAGAAGAGAGTTGATAATTCACTTCATGACCAATCAAGTCAAACTCCAATGGTCTATCCAATGGGTGGATGGGCTAACTGGACTCAAGGAGAGTCATCCCATCACCAAGCAATTGATCAAATAAGAAACCCATCGACAGCTAGTGGTCCAAACCCAACGAGGGTTCGTCAGCCAATTTACGACTATCTCCTCCAGCGTAAGGAAGTGTGGTCGAAAGAAATGAGGTCCTACCGAAATGAGAACGCTCAACTTCATACTCATCTTGCCATCAACCATGGCTATATAACTGCAATCCGTTGACACATCGAGCAGGCCCATTTGTTGTTGAACCACGAGGGAGGAGCCCTCGATGAAAGTTTGTTCGACAAAGGATCTTGGACAACTTTTGTTGCCCAACCACACCCTAGGCCCAAAAATTCGGATGTTATCATTAAGAAGTGTGAAACTCTAAGTAGTCCACTTCACTTGACTATCCGTTTTGTTCTTGAATAGTCTAGTTGGTAGTATATCTTTCCGTCCTTAGTGTTATGGCTTATTTTATAAAGTCTTTGTAATCCGTTTCCATAAGAGTTCTAATAAAAAGTTTTCCCTCTTCTCTAAACTTGCGTGTTATTCTTGCCTATACTTGCGAGTTAACAAAAACAACTATATTCTTCTTCAAATATAGAATTACGAACATTTTATATTTAATGTCGGTTGTTAGCCATTTATAGAAAATGGTTGTAACGAAAAATAAATTTATGCTCATTAGGAATTAGAAGAAGGCATGCCAACTAAAGGTAATGCTTATCTTTCCCTAAAGTCAAGCATACTATGCCAGTGACTCACGGGAAGATAGAAATTTCCAAAGAGGACACCAATGAAGGCCTAGTGAACTATGGACCGAACATGTCTCCACCTAGCCAGATCTCGAAACAGATTATCGATAGGTATGTGAGGGGACCAACAATGGTCTAATGATAAAGGAGTGGTCGAGCATTCTGACCAATGAAGAATATAATAATCTGATGTACCTACAAGTGGTAGTGACTTTCTCAGTCAACATATGGAATCTTAATATGATATCTAATGTTTGTTAGCCGAATAAACCAACCTAATAGGACTATCATGAATGAGAAAGCCACATCATGAACATTCTTCTCCACCATTTTAATAAGTCGACCAATGATAAGATGAAGTTAGAAAGGAAGTCATTAAGACCAAGAATTTTGGATAGAGATTGTAAGTTCTCTAAGTTGCCCCAGTAGGCCTAATAGGTCATAAGGTTTCTTCATTACTAAGACAGTTTGTGAACACGTGTCCCGATTCGCCGCATTTGAAGTAGTTACCTAGGCCATCTTGATGTTATTTCCTACCGCTGATTCCATTATTAGGTTGCCTAGCTCCTTACCTTTACTATAACCGTTTTTCCTTCATTAACACGAGATTATGGTATGGAACCAACCTTTTAAAGGTATTTCGATAAAGCATTAACTTTGGCTTCAATAACCCAAGTGCCTACTCTATCTATAAATGAATGACAATTGTTGGAAAAAAACTTCGATTCTTATTTCAAATGGTCAAACCAAAAAGAACCAAAAATAGAATTCCGCTGAATAGAATTCAAGTTCGGGCACGAATGATGGTTCAAAATCTTCCAAAGAAAGAACAAGAAAATCGTCGTGTAATGGACCCTCATATGTCGATACTGTTGGATGATGTGACAGAAGTTGCATTAAGAAGTCCAACAATATAAGTGATGCCAGAAGCAATCTCTTCTGTTCCACCGAAAGAAGCAAGCATAATTGGAACAGACCGAGCTGCAAATAGAATTGCAAATGAAGCCATTTTCCACCTCAAGTAAATGTGTCTAGCTTTACAAGGACACTAAAGACAGTCACGTCTATGGAGGAACTAGAAAGTCAACCACAAATGGTTCTTGATGTGATTCCATCGACATCCGAGCAAACAATGGAGCACACGCCGGAAGACTTGGACGAGCCACGGCATGACCTAGACGCGCTTGCACTAGACGCGCCTACAAGCTTGGATGCGGAGCCACTCGGCGCGCCCTGGCGAAGGGATGGTGGCGCGCCCTTGTAGAGGGATGGTGGCGCGCCCTTGCAGAGGGATGGTGGCGCGCCTTTTCCAGGTGAGGTGTACCTTTGCAAACGGCTGGTGGCGCACTCTTGCCCATGGATGGCGTGCCTGGCCAAAAGGCAGATTCCAGTCTTGATGGTGCCAAATCTCAAGGAGCCACACCTTATCTAGGTCGTATTACGCGATCCCGAGCTAAAGCCATTCTATGTCAAGTACAAGAGGAGATCATGGGGTGTAGCTTTCCGAAGGAGTGTAATGAAGATGGTTGGAGCCTTTTATTGCTTCATGGTTCGATAAGTGACAATTCTACGGTTAAGGACAATAATTAAGTTTTCGGGTTAATTTTTGTAATTTCCTAAGTAAGGGGGCTGATTTTGTGAGACCTTGTATTAGGTTATATGGTCGGCCCTCTTGTCTTTCTCCCTTAGCTTTGGACGAAAACACTCTCTTGTTGTTTCTTTACTTTGTTCAATCTAGTTTGCATTTCTTTCGTTCAATATCGTTGTTCGATTGTCGGTGACTAATATCCGACAATCTTGCATCTTAGTTTTCTTGAATTCTTGGTGAGTCATATCCAAGTTTCCGAGCATCCATATCCCTCATTTCTGCACTTACACTCACGTCACTTGTGAAGAATTTACGAGGTGTCTTGGCGATTTCTTTGCACCATCTCCATCTCCATCGATCTGGCCATCAAGTGGTATCAGAGCCACGCGAAGGTATCGCCATATAAACCTTGTTTCGAACTTGAATTTCCACTTGTTGCAAGTTTTTGGTTCGAAATTGTTGTGTGGCTGCGTTGTTGTTGTGTGCGGCCTTAGAGGTTGTCGTTGTCTTTTGTTGTTGTGGACATTTTGTGTCCTTGATTGTTGTTGATCTTCGCCGAGTATGGTGACCAGCCATGGCTGAAAAAATGCTCAACAAACGTCCATGGATTGAACTCCAAAGGTCCATAAATTTGGTAGTTGAAAGGTTGTGTCTATTGCTTGTTTAATTGCCTTCTTTAAGGAGCATGAAATGATGGAGTCTTGCTGAATTTTGTTAGTTGAAAAAAATGTGGTTTTGAGTCCATAAACCAGCCTTGTTTTTTTTCGTTACATGCTTGTGAAAGACTCGGTGCTAGGATACGGGAACGACACCAAGACGGAACATCTTGTGTTGTTGTTTACATGTCTTGAAATCTTTTGTTGAAAAATCAGAAAAACCTTGTTGGCGGCGTAAAGCTAATAAAGGGCCAGGCACAAAAAAAAAGATTAAGACTAGAAAAACCTTGTCCGGCGGCGTAAAGCTAATAAGGGGCCGGGTATGGAAAGAGTAGTCATCTAGTAGTGCCTAGCAAAGGCCTACTCGAAACAAAAAAATTAATTAATTAATAATACTTGTTGTTGTGTCTTGGTGGTTTAGTAGCTTCCTAGCATTGTTTCCCTAAGCAAGTGTGTGGTGAATCTTTTCTTTGTTGCCCTTTGTTGTTTTTACATACTTGCAACTTGTCGGATTTTCATCTCGGGCAAGTCTTGGTGGTTAATTCAAGTGCACTCTATACCTTGATCTTTGCCTTGTTTGTAAGATGACACGTGTAGGTGATGAGAAGGAAAAGCAATAGGTTGAAGAGACATCCACTAGTTCGGTGGCTGCCATGTTGCAATCCTTGCAACAATCTATGGAAGCTATGGAGACTCGTATTACTAATCGGATGGATGATTTGGAGAGTCAAGTGCAAGGCCTAGATGATAGAGCACGTTTCGCCTCAAACGGGGACTCTACCAAGTGTGTTACAAAGTGCTAACCAAGTGGAGTCGTTGCACGAAGAGGCATCTACGTCTTACTTGCCAAACACGGAGGCGCAAGCATCCCTCGATGTGAGTACCTCCATGGAGGGTATTCCTCCTTACATTCCTCCTACGAGCTTCCACAACCCACACTTTGTGGCCAATTCCGGGGTAAGACCTTCATTCGCTACATTTCGGAATAATATTCCTATTAGTTCTACTAACGTTTCAGGATATGGAGCGCCGAACTTTCAAGAGGCCAATGCTGCAATGGCCAATCAACCTCCCCCGGTTTCGCATTTACCAAGACGTGGCCAACCTCCTAGAGGGCCGACCAATGTAGTCGCAGGGCAGCCTTGGCAAGGCACGCCGATACACCACGAGGAGCGGCCCCGGGATCCCCATCACGACATTAAGCTGAATGCGCCGACTTTTTCGGGAACTTTCGACGCCGATGCATGCCTTGATTGGCTTGCCAAGGTGGAGTCCATTTTTGATTTCCATGGATACGATGATGCTAGGCGAGTGGCCATGGTGGCCATACATTTCACCGACTTTGCTTACCAATGGTGGCTCGAGGACAAGGCCTTGAGGAGAGCACGTCGGATGCCTCAACTCAACACTCGACAAGAAGGAGGAGAACAGGCTAACGATATGAAGTGCTTCAAGTGCCTTGGCCATGGGCACTATGCTCGGAATTGTCCCAATGAGCGGAAGGTTCTCCTTAGCTCCCAAGGGGAGTACGAGTACGAGGAGGAAGGGGCTGCGGAAGAGGAAGAGGAGAGCCCCGAGGTTGAGGAAGACGGCCTCCATGTCACCGCCGAGGAGGGAGAGTGCTTCGTGGTCCAACGGACGCTCTTCATGACGGAGAACACCACCACACCTAGTCAACGGGAAGTTATCTTTCACACTCGATGCAAAATCATGGATAAGGTATGTAGTGTGATTATCGATAGCGGATCTTGTTGTAATATTATTAGCCAAGAAGTGGTGGATCGTTTTTCTTTGCAAACTACTTGCCATCCTTTACCTTATCCTTTGTGTTGGTTGAATTCTAACGCCCCGATCCAAGTCAAGGAAAGGGCTCGTATTTTTTTTTCTATAGGTCTATACAAGGACGAGGTGGAGTGTGATGTGGTGCCGATTACCGCTTGTCATCTCCTTTTGGGGCGCCCTTGGCAATATGATAAGGGATCTATTCATGATGGCGTCTCCAACGAGTATCATTTTCAATTGTAGGGAAAGAAGGTGACGTTGCATCCGATGACCCCCCATGAAATTATGTTGGACCACGCAATGAAGGAACAAAGAAAGAAGCATGCGCTTCGAGAGAGAAAGAAGGACAAGAAGCTAGCTTTAGGCGGCCCTTTTAAGCCCTTGCTTTTGGCCAAACCGAAGGAGATACTTCATACATTCAAGGGAAGTGGATTTTGTCTTTTGCTTGTTTTTCAAGAATCTTATTTATCTTCCCAAGAATTAGTTGATCTTCCTCCTTCCATATCTACTCTTTTGCAAGACTTTGAGGAGCTTTTCCAAGAAGAGGTGCCAACGGGACTACCACCGCTTAGGGGAATAGAGCATCAAATCGATTTTGTTCCCGGTGCCACTCTACCGAATCGTCCAGCTTATTGAGCCAATCCGAAGGAAACTAAGGAGCTTCAATGGCAAGTACAAGAGCTCCTTGATAAGGGCTATGTGCGCGAGAGCCTCAGCCCGTGTGTCGTGCCCGTCATTCTTGTGCCTAAGAAGGATGGCACATGGAGGATGTGTGTTGATTGTCGGCCGATCAAGAACATTACCATCAAGTATCGCCATCCGATTCTGAGGCTCGAGGATATGCTTGACGAGCTGCATGGGGCGAGTCTCTTCTCCAAAATTGATCTTAAGAGCGGTTATGCCCTTCGGATTAACCAACGCTCCGAGCACCTTCATGCGCTTGATGAACCACGTCGTCTGACCTTTTATTGGTAAGTTTGTGGTTGTGTAGTTTGATGATATTTTAATTTATAGCCACGATTTATCATCCCATGTCGAGCACCTTAGGCAAGTGCTTGAAGCTTTGAAAAGGGAACGCCTATTTGCTAACTTCAAGAAGTGCCACTTTTGTTCGGATCACGTGGTATTTCTTGGTTTTGTTGTGAGTAGGAGTGGTCTACAAGTGGATGAAGAGAAGGTGAAGGCGATTCAAGAATGACCAACAACGACAACTATGACAGAAGTCCGGAGCTTCCTTGGACTAGCCGGTTTCTACCGCCGATTTGTTCGTGATTTTAGTACCTTGGCTGCGCCTTTAACCTTCCTTACCAAGAAGAACGTTCCATTTATGTGGGGAGAGGTGCAATAAGAGGCCTTTGCAACCGTTAAGGCTAAGTTGACACAAGTGCCGTTGTTGGCTCTTCCCGATTTTGGCAAGATGTTTGAGATAAAGTGTGATGCATCGGGAATCTGGCTCGGTGGCGTACTTATGCAAGAGGGACGACCTATAGCCTATTATAGTGAGAAGCTTGGAGGTGCCGAGCTCAAGTACCCCATGTACGACAAAGAGCTACTTGCTCTTGTTCGAGTGCTACGGACGTGGGAGCACTATCTCTTGCCTCGGGAGTTTGTTATCCATTCCGATCACGAGGCATTGAAGTACTTGAGAGGGCAAGAAAAACTGAACTGAAGGCATGCCAAATGGGTGGAGTTCATCGAATCCTTTCCCTATGTCATCAAGCAAAAGAAAGTCAAGGACAACGTCGTCGCCGACGCGTTGTCGCGGAGGTACGCTCTCTTCTCTTTACTAGATGCTCGTTTTCTTGGTTTTTCTCTTATGAAGAAGTTGTATGCTCATGATGCTGAGTCGGGATCAATTTTCTTTGCATGAGGGTTTTCTTTTTAAGGGAACTCGCTTATGTGTTCCTAGTGGTTCGATTAGGCGTTTGCTTGTCCAAGAGGCCCATGGAGGGGGCCTCATGGGACACTTTGGTGTTATGAAAACTTTGCATATACTTAGGGATCATTTCTATTGGCCTCACATGCTTAGGTAAGTAGAGAAATTTTGTGCTTCATGTGCGATATGTATGCGTGAAAAGTCTAAAGTGCACCCTCACGGTTTGTATACCCCTTTGCCTATTCCTTGTGCCGCATGGGAGGATATTTCTATGGATTTTGTTTTGGGTTTTCCTAGGACAAAAAGGGGTAGGGACTCTATCTTTGTGGTGGTTGATCGATTTTCTAAGATGGCACATTTTATTGCTTGCCACAAAACCGACGATGCTGTTAATGTTGCTACTTTGTTCTTTGATAATATTGTTCGGTTGCATGGGGTCCCTAAATCTATTGTTTCTGACCGTAATGTTAAATTTCTAAGTTTCTTTTGGAAGACGTTTTGGTCCAAGCTAGGAACCAAGCTCTTATTTTCTACTACTTGCCACCCGCAAACGGATGGGATAACCGAGGTCGTTAATCGTACCCTTGGTGCCTTGTTGCGTTCTATTTTGAAAACTAACTTGCGCAGGTGGGAAGAGTGTCTTCCTTTCATTGAGTTTGATTATAATAGGTCTGTTCATTTCGCTACAATGAAGACGCCTTTTGAGGTGGTGTATGGGCGCAATCCCGTTACACCACTTGATCTAGCACCTTATGTTGTGTCCGGTCGAGAAAGTCGTGAATGACGGGACCGGGCTGAGTATATTAAGCAAATTCATGAGGATACTCTCCTTCAATTGGAAAGGCGAACTTTGCAATACAAGCGCCAAGCTGATAAAGGGCGCAAGGTGCTGATTTTTGAGCCTAGCGACCTTGTTTGGCTTCATTTGAGGAAGGAGAGGTTTTCTACCCTTCGAAATTCTAAGCTTAATCCACGTGGAGATGGGCTATTCCAAGTGTTGCGCATCAACGACAATGCTTACAAGCTTGAGCTTCCTCCGAATTATAGTGTCCATGAGGTATTTAACGTATCCGATCTTGTTCTTTATTTTTCTAACGATGATGTTGAGTTTGAGAAAGATCTAGGTTCAAGGACGAAACCTTTTCAAGGGGAGGAGGAGGATGTGATTCCATTGACATCCGAGCCAACAATGGAGCACACGCTGGAACACTTAGACCAGCCACGGCATGACCTAGACGCGCCTACAAGCTTGGATGCGGAGCCACTCGGCGCGCCCTTGCGAAGGGATGTTGGCGCGCCTTTGCAGAGGGATGGTGGTGATGTCCGCCTTTTTAGTCATGTTTTTAGGGGGTGTTTTTAGTGTGTTTGAGTCTTTTTGTTTTGTTTTGTGTTTCGTTTTGAGTCATTTGTGTAGGTTTTTGTATTTTCATGAGATATGGAGTCTACATAAGCTTTGGTGGTGTTTTGTAGGTTTTTAGAAGCTATTTGAAGCATATTTTGAAGAAAGGAGCAAAGCCGGTGAAGATAGCACTCAAGAATGAAGAGAAGTTGGAGATTAAGTGCTCAAGTAAAGTTATTGAAGATCAAGTTTGAGCTTGGAAATAGATAAAGAAACTCGTTACAAGAACATAGGAAAAAGAATCGAGTCAAACGGAGTTTGTAAGGAAGAACTATCATCTGGATTCAAAGTTGTAAGCTTTCTCTTTAATTTAATTTAGTTTTGCTTTTAATCATTCTTTGTGAGTAGTCTCTCTCTCTCTCTCTCTCTCTCTCTCTCTCTCTCTCTCTCTCTCTAAGGTTAGGGTTAAACCCAACAATGATTGTGCATGCTTGTTTATGATCATGTCTCGATTGTTTTTATTGCATGAATCTATTCTTTTGGTCTTAATCCTTAAGACTAAAGTTGAAGGGAATTTCTCATTCATAGTTAAAGCAAAAGCGGAAACCTTGAATCAGAATAGTCAAATTAGGATTTTGAAGCGAAAGCGGATCAATGCTAGTTGAAGTAGAAGAGATTAGATAGTAAGTTTATTGATTTAGCGAAAGTTGATTGATTTACTTGCTTTAGTTAACGAAAGTTAGCACCTTTATGTGATAAAAGCATGATCTATGTGTTTCATTAACGTTTGGCATACATGATTGTTGTTGTGGTGATACCTTTACCTTAGAATTCCTCCTTCTCTTGATAAAAACCCTTGCTTTGTTTGATTACTTGCGTGAAAAGTTACAAAACTTGATACTGACATTCTCCCTGCGGATGAACCTGATTCTGCTATACACAGAGGGGTCTTGACTACAAATTTATTTGTTGTTAAGTAAAACCCTCTCAACAAATTGGCGCCGTTGCCGGGGAGATTTCAATAGTACCAAGTTTTTTCTTTTTACGTTTTTTGGGACTTTGCAGAGTCGGTAACGACCCCCCCAGGGTCGGTACCGACCCTGCTGGGCAACCAAGTTTCTGTGCTTTTTTTGTTTAGTTTCTAGGCCACTGTTGAGTCGTTAGCGACCCTACCCAGGCTCGGTAACAACCCTGTCGACAGATAGTTGTTTCTTACTTTTTAGTTTCAGTTTTTACGGGATCACTCCAGGCTCGTTAACGACCCCCAGGTTCGTTACCGACCCTGTCTGAGACCCCATTTTTGCTTTTAGATTTCGTTTTTGTTTTTGTTTTTGCTTACAACGTAGGACAGCTAAAGGACGTCGAGTTGTCTCTAATCCAATAAAGTAGACCCTGAACTCGAGCGTTCCCTCCACAGGAGATTAAGAGTACGCAAAGCCATGGCTACACATGAAGAACTAGCTAAGCAGATTGCTGAACTCTGTTTAGAGATAGAGGAGATCCAGAGAGAAAGGGAAACCATAGCTGCTGGGGCATATGAAAAATTTAATTACATGTGGGGTCCATATAAGAACCAAGATGATAGTTTTTATGCATGGAGGAATTAGAATCAGCCCACTTGGGGCAATTATGCATATTGCCAAGGGAGCCAACTTCCTCAGCAAGAATAGAGAGTTCCACCTTACAGACCCTCGAACTATCAAGAGACGCCATCATGGGTGAATGGACTCTATGAAGGGATCAATGGAGTCCAAGCTAACCTCAATTATCAAATGAAAAGATGGGGAGAGTTCGAGATCTGGAAAAAGAGCGTTGACTCAAAACTTTGTAACCTAGCTGCACGGATTTCAAGACCTCAAGGGCAACTTTCGGGCCGACCCGAAGAGAACCCTAGAGGAAAATTGCAGCCATACACCTCAGAAGTGGCAAGGAGTTACCAGATCGAGACAAGCCTATAGATATAGAGCACGACAACGAAGATGATGCCCCGGTCAGGCTCATTACCGACCCCAACAGGGTCGGTAATGAGGCTCCTCAGCTCGATAACGCGCCACCCATGCCAGGTAAGTCTTTTGAACCGAGCTCTATGTTCGATGTCGATCCCCCTAGGGTTGGTACCGACCCTTCTTCTATACCGATCGACCCTCTTGTCGATTTGGTAGGGCCTCGATTCGGGTCTCTCTCTATCCCGAATCCGCCAAAAACTCTTCCTTTCCCGATTAAGAGGTCTAATGATGTTACGGAAGGAAAGTTTAGACGCTTTGTTAAGATCCTTCAAGGGTTAAATATTTCAATTCCATTTATTGATGCCCTTAATGAAATGCCTGCATACGCTAAATTTTTGAAAGAGATTTTGAGCAGGAAAAGATCTATATCAGAGCTGCATAATGAGGTTCATTCCATAAAGCTCCCTGAGAAACTCGGTGATCCAGGTAAGTTTGCAATTTCAATTGGTATTGGGACTCACCGTTTTAAAGCTCTATGTGACCTAGGTGCCAGTGCTAGTTTATTACCATTATCTATCTGGACCAAGGTTAACATGGGACCACTAGAGCCTGTCAAGATGAAACTCTACATGGCGGATGGATCTTCTGAAAAAGCAACTGGAGTCGTTGATGATGTTCCCGTCCGAGTTGGAAAATTCATTGTCCCAAACGACTTCATTGTGCTAGATATGCCTGAAGACCCTGCGGTGCCAATCATTCTAGGCAGACCATTTTTAGCCACCGCAAGAGTACGTGTAGATGTCAGAAAAGGCCTTCTCACATTTGATATTGGAAAAGAGAAGGTTGAATTCCATTTCAATTTGCCCATAAGTGAAGTGGCTAGTTGTAGTACTGAGGAGCCTACCGACCCACCATGGCTCGGTAACGACCCCTCTCTGAGTACAGAAACGGGCAAATTCAAGGAGGACACGCCTATCGAGGAGCCTACCAACCCCCCATGGGTCAGTAACGACCCATTTCTAAGGAGTTTGATGTTGGAGATGAAATCAGGCACGGTACCGAGGCACTTCCAGATCCAGCAGGGTCATTAACGACCCCCCACACCTCGGTAACGAGCCACTTCCCGAATGACCCTGGTGAGTTTTCTTGTTCTTATCCAATCAATTATCCCTTCTCAGAGGCACTTCCAGATCCAGAAGGGTCATTATCCCTTCTCCTATCCTTGTTCTATATTACATCCTACTGTTAGTACTATGAAGGAGTCAAAGCCTCCTTGGTTTTCGGATTATACTAACCTTGTTATAGGATTACCGAGCATATTGTTGGATGATCGAGGGCCAAATATTTTGGAGAGAAGCTATGATGTTTTTCAGGCTAAGTATGGGTTTTCTTATGATCCCTTCGATACTGGATGGCAGCCGCCCTAGGTAAGCTAAGGTAAGTTCGTCGGGCTAACGACGTTAAAAATACTGCTTACGGGAGGCAACCCGCTTTTTGTTTTTAGTTTTTTCTTTCTTAGTTCTTTTTGCTAGCTTTTTTTTGACTCGTTTTTTTATTAGATTAGTATAATAGGGATAGAAGTTTTTCTAAAGTGAATCAGGTACAAGAAGAAGAAGTGCTAAGTAGGAAAAAAATCAATACACTCGGTACAAGAGCAACAACAAAGAAATTCGATGTACAAGCACGCAGGCTTGGTAACGATCCCCACAGGGTCGGTACCGACCTCTACCGAACCGAGAGAAAAATCAACCCCTCAATGATTAATGGTTTCAAACAGCTTTAGTTTTATTTTGTGAGTTCCCTTTCCTTATTCTCTTTATTCTATGTTTTAAACAGTGAGGACACTGTTTGGTTTAAGTATGGGGTATGGGAAAAGGAAACTCAATTTTCTGTCAGTTTTTTGTTTTTGTTTGTGTTCTTAGGATTGATAATATTCCACTTAGATGTCCTATGATATGCTTTAACTTGCTTGATCATGTAATTCCATAGCATGTTTGGAGAGCTTTGCCTGAATCATGTTGAAATTTGTTTTTATGTGGATAGTTAACTTGTGATGAAATTGAGCACATATGATCTTAGGTATAAGTGACTAAAATCCAACAAAAATTGCTACCTTGTGAGTTATTTTTGGCCTCATAGGGAGAACATCAAAAAACCCTCTTATTTTCTTGTGTGATTTACTCTCCTTATGCATATTATCTCTTGTCATTGATATGGTTATCTATTACTTGAGACCTATATGAGATATTAGTTCATTGCATGTGAAATCATATGATAGAGAACTTATTTTTCATAAGCCTTATTAATCCTTATCCACCCTTATCATTATCTTCTTTTTGAAGCCAAATATGAGCCTGGAGCCTTTTATTTTTAGCTCCACAAAATGTTCCCTAGCCGACAAAGCTTGACCCTATCCGGGGATTATGACTTAGTATTGGTTGTGATGGTTTTGTTGAGTGAGATGTATTGGTTCAAGTGTGGGGTAATATTGGGTTGGGTAAGTAAAAAGATCTTGCAGTTTCTCATGTAAAAGGAGTTTGGTTCTCTGAATGCGCTTACAAAAGAAGTCGAAAATTAAAAGAAGAAAAGATAGTACAATCAGAACTCGTTACCGATTCTGCAGGTTCAATACCGACTTCCCACAGAAAAAAAATGAAGATGATAAGGGAAGAAGAAAGAAAAAAAAGAGCTGAATAGTGAAAGTGTGCATGAGCCAAAATTTCCTTGTTTGTAAGCAAGATTAAGTTGGGATATTTAGAGGGTGAGTGAAAGAAAAAGTGCATAAAGAAGAGTGAGTTTGGTATGTTTTTAAGAGAGTTTTGATGTTATGTGTAAGTTTTTAGGAGCCTTTGATTCCTGGATATTATTAGCACCACATAGCCAAAATATTTCCACACCTATTGTCTTTACCAAGCCCCATTACAACCCGGACGAATGGAAGCTTCTATGAAGTTTTTCATTGAGCCTAAGTTCTCTTGATGATTTTTATATGTTTTGACATCTCGGGTGGAGAGTTTGGTGATATAAGTAACAATGACTATGTTGATTTTTGTATATTGGATTGAGTTGAGAGTTATTATTATAAACCCAAACACTTGAGAGTTGAGTGAAACACAATGATTGCTTTTGCTTGAGGTTGCTCATATATGTGTGATGACGATAGATTCACTTGTCTATCTATCTCTACTTGAGCTTTGATGTTGCTTTTTGATAAGGGCATTGACTTGATATATGTGTTGATGGTCTTGGTTCTTGTCTTGTTTATTGCTTGAGGACAAGCAAGTCTAAGTATGGGATATTTTGATGTCCGCCTTTTTAGTCGTGTTTTTTGGGGGTGTTTTTAGTGTGTTTGAGTCTTTTTGTTTTGTGCTTTGTTTTGAGTTGTTTGTGTAGGTTTTTGTATTTTCATGAGATATGGAGTCTACGTAAGCTTTGGTGGTGTTTTGTAGGTTTTTAGAAGCTATTTGAAGCATATTTTGAAGAAAGGATCAAAGCCGGTGAAGATAGCACTCAAGAATGAAGAGAAGATGGAGATTAAGTGCTCAAGTAAAGTTTTTGAAGATAAAGTTTGAGCTTCGAAATAGATAGAGAAACTCGTTACAAGAACATAGGAAAAAGAATCGAGTCAAGCGGAGTTGTAACGAATCCTTTACACAAGTTTTACTTAAAACTGTTCAAAGTGCTGAACAGGGTCGTTAACGACCCTGTCAAGGTCGTTAACGAGGTCCCGAGACGCAGCGGAGATCCGAGTCAATGTTTAATTAAAGAGCTTCTATCTTGTTTTCTTTTATGTTATTAGATAGATAGAAGGGATATATCTTATTAGAAGATTTATTTCCTTAGAGATAGATTTAAGATAGAATAGTTTCTCTATAAATACACTTGTCCCCTCTTTAGTTTTCTTATCAATGATTCAAGTTAGAGGAAAAGATAGAAGAGAGAGAGGAGGCGAGAGAAGGAGACGAGTTTGTACGGAAGAACTATCGTTTGGATTCAAAGTTGTAAGCTTTCTCTTTAATTTAATTTAGTTTTGCTTTTAATCATGCTTTGTGAGTAGTCTCTCTCTCTCTCTCTCTCTAAGGTTAGGGTTAAACCCAATAATGATTGTGCATGTTTGTTTATGATCATGTCTTGATTGTTTTTATTGCATGAATCTATTCTCTTGTTCTTAATCCTTGAGACGAAAGTTGAAGGGAATTTCTCATTCATAGTTACATCGAAAGCGGAAACCTTGAATCAGAATAGTCAAATTAGAGTTTTGAAGCGAAAGCGGATCAATCCTAGTTGAAGTAGAAGAGATTAGATAGTAAGTTTATTGATTTAGAGAAAGTTGATTGATTTACTTGCTTTAGTTAACGAAAGTTAGCACCTTTATGTGATAAAAGCATGATCTATGTGTTTCATTAATGTTTGGCATGCATGATTGTTGTTGTGGTGATACCTTTACCTTAGAATTCCTCTTTCTCTTGATAAAAACCCTTGCTTTGTTTGATTACTTGCGTGAAAAGTTACAAAACTTGATACTGACTTTCTCCCTGCGGACGAACCTGACTCTGCTATACACAGCGGGGTCTTGACTACAAATTTATTTGTTTTTAAGTAAAACCCTCTCAACAGGTGGCGCGCCTTTGCCAGGGGATGGTGTGCCTTTGCAAACGGCTGGAGGTGCGTTCTTGCCCGGGGTTGGCGCGCCTGGCCAAAAGGCAGATTCCGGTCTTGATGGTGCCAAATCTCAAGGAGCCACACCTTACCTAGGTCGTATTATGCGATCCCGAGCTAAAGCCATTCTATGTCAAGTACAAGAGGAGCTCATGGGGTGTAGCTTTCCGAAGGAGTGTAGTGAAGATGGTTGGAGCCTTATATTGCTTCATGGTTTGAGAAGTGACAATTCTACGGTTAAGGACAATAATTAAGTTTTCGGGTTTTCGGGTTAATTTTTGTAATTTCCTAAGTAAGGGGGCTGATTTTATGAGACCTTGTATTAGGTTATATGGCCGGCCCTCTTGTCTTTCTCCCTTAGCTTTGGACGAAAACACTCTCTTGTTGTTTCTTTACTTTGTTCAATCTAGTTTGCATTTCTTTCGTTCAATCACGTTGTTCAATTGTTGGTGAGTAATATCCGACAATCTTGCATCTTAGTTTGCTTGAATTCTTGGTGAGTCATATCCAAGTTTCCGAGCATCCATATCCCTCATTTCCGCCCTTACACTCACGTCACTTGTGATGAATTTCCGAGGTGTCTTGGCGATTTCTTTGCACCATCTCCATCGATCCGACCATCAGTTCTCCTACGTAGAAATACTTGAGAAGTATAAATTGCGCTAAAGCAAAAAGGGTGCATATTGCCGCTTTACAACTCGAAGAAAGAGTTAGCCAATAGCAAGAGAATTATAATCAAGCAAAACATGTCTTGCTGAGTTGGGAAAAAGTTTAAGACTAAATGATGAATCATTCCTCTCTTATTCTATGAGAGATGAGATAGTTGATGATCTCTTAGACCCTAAAGGTTAAAGGACTAAGTATGTCGAGAAGAAGGCCACACAGTTTAACCAATTATTGCATTACACACAATATGAAGTTTCCCCTTAAGCCCAAATGTTTCCCGTCATAAGTGGATGAGTTCAACCCCCAAGCCATGGAGAAGTTCAACGATAGACGCAAGGAGCGAATAGAATAGCTTATCCTTCCTCGTGTAATCTAAATATGTCCAAACAAGGGTACTTGTGACACATATCGTAGAGTTGTCATTAGAATTTCAACCTCGGTTATAATCAAAGCATAGTTGAATAATTCCCATATTATTTTCAACTATCGTCTTTCGCAAAGTGTTATAATTTGAACTCTGCTATGCTATCATAGGCATCCTGAAGATGTTCGTTGGTACTTTATTTACGAAATCACTGTTTCAAACGCTTAGTTTCGATTAGTTGGTTACGTAAGTCAGTCCATCTTTTCTTATACGAATTACTCCTATCTCTGCAAGAAATATTTTCATTTTGCGTTGCGTTGTTGAACTACAATAGTTAATATCATAAGTTTAAATAGCTAAACATTTTTTTCTAAGTATATGGTTCACAGTGGTTAATAAGGATGAACTTCTATCTCCCATCTTAATCACATGGTTGAGGTAGAATTTCAGGTCTTATTCTTGTGAAGGCATATTAAGGGGTTATGTTGGAAATAGTTCCCCGATGTTGATCACATTGGTGGAATGAAATCGCTTATTCCTTCGAATTTAACCTTGTTTAAGAAAACTACGTTCTTAAAAGAATTAATACGCTTAATATAGGACGCCCAAACCACTTCTTGATAGTATAATATATTCGACCACGACATTGTAAAGATGGTTACTCCCTCTTTCGAGATAACCATCGCCTATCCCAATAGTAACTTCCTTAGAAACCATAATTCGAGATTCTTCTTCTAAGGCATGGCCTTTACATATTCAAATTTCGATTCTATATCAACAATTATCGAATAACCATCTTAAAAGAATTCTTCCGCAATGACTCTATTCTAGCAGAATAGAATGGATTAATCATTTTCTTACTCGCTTCCTAGAAACACTTAAGTGCTCGTTTCAATTAAGATGTTTATTCTATAAACAGTTCAACATTTATGTTTGGGAAGGTCAACCCAGAACTTCCTTAAGTATGACTCAAGCTAATGGATTAAACCGCTTGACCCCCCGCCTAATTCGCTAGCAAGACCAATTGGATTTCCATTCCTATCCCTTGATTTCGTTAAACCACATAAGTTCAAATGTGTGAATCTTTCTAAGGAATACTAAGTTAACGATTCCTTAAGAAAAAGGTACAATAGTAATTCTTCTACTTGTACACTCGTCTTAACGAAAGAACAAAATGTTCTTTAAGGGAGTATTAGACCCTTTGTTGTCTCCTCAGAGTTATGAGTAGCTTTCCGTGTTAACCTTGTACCACCCTAAGTCTTTCCTAGTTTCGGGTACGAAATTAATTTTTAAGGGGGTACTATTGAAATATCCGCTAAATTCTAAATAAATAAAATTGGATAATTATCCCAATAATTTTTTTCTCAAAAGTAGAGAATTTAATAATCTTTATAATCTCATATTACATTATAAAAGATTATAAGAGTTTACTACAATGTAAATTAAGAATTTAATTAAATATATTAAGCAAGTCGGATAATTATTTAAATAGTCTCTCTTAAAAAGAGAGTTTAATTATTTTTATAATGTTCACAATAAATTATAAAAATATGATAAAGGATTATTAAAGTGTAAAAGTTAATCAAATAAAATGGAGGGATATAAATTCCGAAATTTTGTTAGTATTGGAGTGTTACAAGGTTAAAAATAATACAAGGCAAACCAAATAAAATGGAGCTGAGAGCCGAGACTCGAACCCGAGACCTCTCACTTCTCTAACACAAACACACACTCCTCAAACCGTTGGGCTATTGTAACTTGTCTACCCATATAAGAAATCTTTTAATCTTAAACACTCCTTACCTTCTCTTTCAAATTGAAAGACATCTGACTTGACAATCTGATGTACGTATAACCAGTGCATGCCATTTTCTTCTTCCAATCTCCATTGTTGCTTCAAAGACTCACCAAAAATCATCATATGTCATCTTCACAACAAACACAAATCTCACCAATCCCCTTCAAGCTCCTTCTCTTCTAATGGCCAATTTCAACAATGGTGGATCAAGGAAGCTCCGATTTTGGCTATAAAAGGGCTAAAACTCCATAGAAATTTTTACACAATAAAATCATCTCATCTTCCTCTAGCAAATTCACTCTCATTCAAGTGAATTTTCAGCCAAAATCAATTTATTTTACTTGCTGATTTTTTTTCACAAACACCATTAAAAAACCCTAAATTGGAACCCTAGCCCACCAGACCACCACGGGATCGACGACCGGTCACCACCACCACTAGGGCGCACCACCGCCGGCCACAAGGAGATCCATCCCGCGCTGGTGCCTCACTAAAGTCATTCCGTCTGTCTGTCCGTCCTGGTGTCTCTCCCTGGTGTACGTTGAAGAAGAAGAGGTTAAAAGGAGATTTGGGCTAATTATATTTGGGCAAGGTTTAATTAAGTTTGGGTTGAGTTTTTTTTAAGGCCCAAAATGTTAATTAAAATCAGATTTAACTCACATTAATTTCTTAAACATTAAAAATCTGATTTAGAAAATTTTAAGTGTTTGTACATAGTTTTTAATAAAAATAAACATGCATGTATGGTTTTAGAGGAAAATAAATTTTATAAATTATAAAATAAATCCTAATAAACTGTAGGGATTATAATAGTGAATTTGAGCACATAAATTCTGAATTTTAAAAATATACTAACTTGGTTGTATTTTTATTTTTAATGATTAAAGAAAATAGAACTAGATGAAGGGATTTATTAAGATAAGACTTTATTAATTGAAAAATACTAACATGTCTTTCAAGATCATATTATAAACTTATATATAATATGGGTAAGATATTCTTATCATAAGATAATTTTATATGATTAAGTTGAAGACTAAAAAGATATATCAAATAATTTGCATGTTACTCATAGTATAAAATATATCTTTTGTCATAAGATTTGAATATAAATAAAATAAGTGGTTATTATCAATATATTTATATATACATATGGATAAGGAGTTATATTTTAAGTACACTAGATTTTAAAGATAATATAATGTAAAAGACCTAAGTTGTTGGAAAAAGATATACTAAAAATATTATTATTACTTATATAAAATAATGACTTGCATGCTCATATTTTTATAAAATAATGTTCTATGCTTGAAGGACCTTTTTAAATAAAATAATAGGAATATATTATTATTTTTTACATACTTGGAAAGCTTGATATAAATATTTGAGTGTAATATTTGAAAACTACTATATAAGGGAAGTACTAGCATAGGCATAGTTTAATATAATATCTTAAGATCCTTTATATTATTAGAAAGATTGCATGTCTAAAAAAGGGTTATTTTATAAGAGAAAAATATAATAATAATATATATTCTAGTCTTAAAAAGATATTTTATGATCAAGTTGGATAAAAGATATTTATAAGAAAAATAAAGGATATAATATGGTAAGGGTATTATGGATTTTTTATATCATAAGAATGCTTTTATAATCATTTGGAAATATAATTATGGAAAGTATATTTTAATAGGTTTTGTTTAATTTATCAACTTGCATGCTTTGAATAATAAAAGAATTCCTAATAACGATAAGGTATAAGTTTATGAACTTAAGTGGACAAAATAATTATAAATTAATTTAAATAGAATATTAAATTCAAGTTAATGAGTATTTAATAATTTGAATAATGTTAAACCTTGATCTTCAAAAGCTTATAATAATTAAATTAGAATAAAGTGTTTATAAAGAATAAAAGGATATTACAAATATAAAATAATAATAATAGAAATATTATTATTTTATTCATCTCCACCTAAATTATTATTACAATAATTTAGAAAATTATTCTCTTATAAAAAGAATATAAGAGATACTTAGAACTTTAAAAGAATTAAAGAAATTCTTAATAAAGTTAGTTCGTACCTCTCGTGTCGATAGGTCGACCCTCCGTTCCGTTTCGAGGACAACATTCCCGTTCATTCGTTAGTATACAATCTTACAAGCTAAGGCAAGTGAAATTTCTCCTTCTAGCTTTAATAAATTCGTTTCGTGAAATTTCTCCATGTTGGAAACAACTTGTTTGATAATAATAAACGAACATAGGAATATCGATTGTTAGAAATAATGACCCCTCTGTTATCGTTATTCCGCTATTTAATATTTGATAGGACTATTATGCTAGTCTTGTTTGTGACCTTAATTGTTTACGATCTCGTTAAGAGATCGGTTCGAATGAATTAGTGAGGGGTACGGGACTAACCCGACGCCACTATATAATTTACTAAGTCGTATGCCTCTGCGCTTAAAGTACGACTTTCAGGATCATGATCCATGTCCGCTCCGATTGCAAGGAGGGATGAGTGGCACCGTAGCTAAGTGTCGGAACTGGGTTTCCCTTAAGTGGTCCTCTCCATGCAAGCCCCCCACACTCTTTAAAAATCATTAGCATAATCGTCATTTTCGTCACAATATAAGATAAGTGCCAATGCACAATTAAAAGACATCAAAACCGGACCGGTCTCACATGATCGATCCGGCTCTAGCTCGGTCCGCAAGGGCGCGAGAGATTTTCAAAAACTTGTATGAATTAATAACGTTCCCAACATACTTTCTACTCAAAAGAAGTCTACAATCTCGTAGTTCTTCTCTCGATTAATGAGTTAACTCCTCACGAGTTATACTCTTCTTCGTCCCGATAAACCCCACATAAAGAGCTATACCTTGAAACACATCCCAATAATATCTCTCGAATATTATAAATTACCGAAATACCCTTGAGAAGTTTTGTTCCCGCTTGATTAGTCCTTAGACTAATTCCACTATTTCCGCATTTTTGCCTGGTATTTCTCGCCCTTCGCGACAAATGCCACACACTAGGAAGTCCCCCACCAAAGCTTGAAGGCAAATGCTAGAAGATTCGAGAAGCTTTATACAAGGATATAAGATCAAGGCAAGACGACGTTGAAGGAAGGAAGGAATTTTCAAAGAGCAAAGCATTTAGAAGATAGTGCACCGGCTCTTCTATTTTAACCAAACAAATCATCATCATATGATTTGTCTTGGAGAAGCATACATGTATTTTTAAATACGTCTTTTCAACCCTTTTTTAAAATATGGGCTTCATTTTCCGCTGCTACATCATTTGTAAATAACTCTCAATGTAATGAACGAAAGTTCTTATCAATGAATAAAATTCCGTATTTCTTCAATTTCTTCTTTAATTATATTCTCAATAAATTATTTAAAGCCTTGGATGACATTGGATGGTAAAATCTGAGGTCACTGGCGGTAATACCCAGTGTTGCAAAAAAATAGGGGTTTTACAAACTCTAACCCTAAAAACAACAAAAAGCCAGCATGCATTATAACTTCTTATGTATACTTTTAAATCCTTTAAAATTTGACAAGGATATACTATACATAAAAGAACATTTTTCTAGATCAAAATCACCCTCTAAGAGCTATAAATCAACCGATTTTCAAATCAAAATCAATTGTAGATCCAGATCTAGAATAATTTATATGAACCAAATAAACCATTAACCAATTAAAACTTATCAAATCACGCTTGTACTTCGAGATTAAAACCTAATAGAATAAATCTTGTACCAAAACAATATCAAAACCAATAGCCAAATTCTTCATCTCTCTCGAAAACTATCTTCTCTTTCTTTTTTTGTTCCTTCCTAATGAAGAGATCACATCTACACACATTTATATATAAAGGTGAGTTCGGCAAACACCTGAAGTCGGCTAAAAATTTTGGAAATTTTATGTTTTCCACCCTCAAGTCTTCTTTTGCTACAAACTTTACCCTAAAATAATTATTAATTAATTTTAATTCAAAAACTTTTTATAATGTAATTAATTTAGATTCAAAATCAAATATTATTTTAGAAAATATTTAAACGGGATTACTTAACGACTAAGAATATAGCTAATGTATAATTTTGACAACTAGAAAATTTTTACTATATAAATACTTGGCAAAAAATCTAAATTACCCGAGATTACTTATTAGTTAAGCAACCTTGGCACGAAGTTCAAGGAATGTATAAATAAAATAGAATACTAAAATATTCCCGAATATTACATTCCACCCCCCTTAAAGAATGTTTCGTCTCAAAACTTAGAAAAGGACAGTAACATAATAGAATACTAGACATACCCTCTCTGAAGTTTTACACACCTCTCCCTTCTTAAAGAGGTTCTAACTCGCAAGACGACTAGGGAAAGTGCTAAAGAATAAATCATATTACGTACTAGCATGACCCCTAACAAACAATCAACCAAGTCAGCACGAATAAGCGGATCAAACAGAGCATAATTAGTTTAGGCTTTGTAAGACTTAAAACGGAGGATTATTACATTAGTACCCCCTTAAAGTAGTTTCATCCTTGAAACTAGAAAAACTAAAAAAATTCATAACAATGCAAGAATGTACACTCGAACTATCCTCTATACATAAATAGAGGATACTTTCATGCTACTAACCCCTTAAATAACATTTTATTCTTTACACACGATAATACAACTCCAGAAAAACAACATAGCAATTCTTGCTTGATTTTTCCAAGTCCGTTCCAATATTTCTTTACTATTATCTTTGAACCAGAGTACTTATACCAATGGTTCTTTTTCAATGCATACTACTTCATATGATGTCTCACCCCACGCCTATATTTTCCCATGTGAGCCTTTGGGTTGAAATCTCATTATCATTTTATCCGAGAATGTGAGATTCATCCAGCACACATTATCTTAATAATGACATACAAAGGACATTGCAAATTAGGAGCATTGACAAGTGTAGGTCAAGACAATAGTTATCTTGTCAATCTTCTTCCAATACTTCAAAAGGTCTAGCATAACAAGGTTTGGACTTAACTTGTTTTTTTATGATAACACGGCTTTTGAGGAAGTTATCTAAATAAGAACTTTTCTAATTATAGCGGCTCGACAACTTCTTGCTAAACTATAGCTTAAGAACTATGTTGACTTGGTTTTGTCAACAATTTAAAGATGATTAGTGCCATATTTCATTGTATTCATTTTGATCAACCTTGATCCAAGAGTAAACTCATCAATATTGTTCTTCCACAGATTGGGTAACAATATTTTCAATATTATGACGAACTATTCTAGACTTCAACTGATATCCCAACTTGTTGATCAATCTTCCTCAAAAATTTAAAGTGTATCCCCAAACATGATAATAGTAGTTCAAGTTTCTCTGGCATGAAAAACAATACCACTTGTATGTTTAATCCACAATACTTGCTGAAATTGTATCCACGATCTTGACTTTTCTATTTCGAATAGAGATTGAAGTCTTTGAACTGCCATAAAGACTAATGTTATTGAGTAGAGAAGTTACTAAGGCACCCTTTGCTTAAGTAAAGGATTATATACATTAGTATTTTCTTAAGAAGGTTCTGTTAGTTGGAAATCCAAATGAAATCACTCTTAATGTTCTCTTGAACTCCTTATCAAAGCCAATAACTTATCAATACAGGTTCTTCTGACGTCATGACTTTTCCTTTCCTTGGTCCATGATTGCTAACCAAGACCTCCATATAAGTATGCTTCGTTCCATTTTTTTTTTGTATTGCCAATTTCCTAGTTCAAGATTGGTGAATATAATATCTTACTTCTACCAACTAGAACACATGATAGTTATCGTCCAAATCTAGAGGAAGTGTTAATCAATCTTCAATTTCCCTTCACTTCGTCTCTCCTTTCTCCTCGAGTTAGGGTCACCTCAACCACTTACATTCCAATCAAGACATAGGACCTCTAATTAAATATATCTTTGATGATTTAATCGTACCAAGATGTCATTATATAGTCATTGCCTTTTATCCAGTAAATTGGAGGTGTTCTTTACTCCTCTAACAATGTAGGTCTTCCAAGAATAATGATATTTTGACCCTTTCAACCATACCATTCCTCTCATACATCCAATTTAATCAATTATAGGTATATGCATGATTTTCAAACTTTAAAAGTTTGAAATTGTTCTTATCTCTGCTAAGCCACAACTTTCAACAAATCCCTAAGGATCCACATCAATTTCCTTTAGCAGCAAATCACACTATGGTTGATAAGCAATATGAAATGGTTCCTCATGTCACAAAGCATCATGCCATTGATGCCAAGAATATGTTTTTAAACTTACCTTATCAACACAAACTTCAAACCGTCAACTACTTCTTTCCTCTAGTTGGAAAGAAAGGTATTGTCCAAGCTCATTTCATTACCTTCACTCTGACAACATCATTATTCCAACTATTATGAATCTATCATCATTTCTCCCTTCATCTACTTAGAGATGAAAGGTAGTTAGAGATTCCTTACAAGTCTTTAGTGCCTTATCTTTACTCGTTGACTACTTAGACATTACTTCCTCAATGTAATGTATCAGTTTCGGATATAACCATTCCATAACGTCCTTTAGAGCTTGCATCCTCTTTACTTATCCTTAAAGAGAGAATGAAATCTGTCACAAGCCTTTTGTAAAGTTCTCTACCTTAGGTTGTGATCTTATGATACTTAAACTCGGCTTTTATAGTCCCAAAAGTTTTCAACTCATGTGACTCTTACATCCCGACTGTTCTCCTTAGAACACCTTCTAATGCAACATTTGACTTATCACAAGTCTCTTATCTTTGACAATTCTTTTCCACTCAAGTGAACTAACAATTCTAAGTACATATCTAATCTTGGTATCCTTAAATTCACACTAGACTGCAGTTATCCGTTAAACCTTCTTATTAAGTGCTAAAGAATTTTCAAAGCATAACTTCCGATTAAGATGTTCTAGCACTACTTTCTCAGGTTAACAGTAGATCTACTTGAGCTTTAGTAGGCTTGCTCGACCTCACACTTCCAAGAGTAAAGGTGCCACCTCACATTGATCAAATTTTCTAATTCCTTTTCTTAGGTCTCCTAGTTTATCTCCCCTGTCTTAAGCTCCTGAGATGGGTAAATAATCATCTGACCTCTTCCCATCAATCTACATACCAATTTAATACAAATATTGGCATGATCATTGTATCTCTTAGGGTCCTACGAACAACCATATTGGGTATGGAAATTAGTTTCTCCTTCAACAACTCAAATCTCTTCACACAAGTCTTCATCCAGAACCTTTTGATTTGATAACACTTAATCAAAGGTTAGACTATCCTTAAAGACTTCCTAATCCATCATTAGTACTATTCAGTTTACTTGAAACATTATATTCCTTCATCCCGTACCTCAAGTTCCCAAATAGTTATGACTTCATTCTTTTAGTCGAAATCACATACCTTAAAATGCAACATCAATCACTTAAGAGTTGCATTTGATTTCTTATGAATAGATGGAGTTTTTGAAACATTCATTATGAAATCTTTAAGTAGTTAACACCCATTGTGCAACTACAATAGTAAACTAAGAATAATATTAGTACTTCAATCTCTCATGTTCCAATGCAATACTTGTTAAAGATCTAATTCAACAACTACTTAAGCATTTCATATCCATTCATTCTAGTATACATTATCACTATAATCTTATAGTGTTTAAATCTTCTCCCAAATTTAGTTCTCATGCTATCTTCATCCTTAATTCATAGTCTATGATATCCAAATCATAGATCAACTCAGGATTAATACTTCACTTGAAGATGATCTAATAAATCATTGTTGGAAGAAAACGGGAGCATGCCCTTGATAGCATCCTTGATTCACCATGACTAAGTCATCCTTCTTCATCACATATGTCAGCGAATCTTGCTATGATGACACTTTAGAACATATATATGATCTTTCATCTGTTGCCTCCAATTGCATCTTAGTTATGATCCCCACTGATCATCATTGCTACATTCCAACCTTCATTGGAGTAAAATCCTTATAGCTCATGTAGAAATCATCCTCAATCCTTTCAAACCTTGGGAATCCAAAGCTCCTATCTCTACTCAATTTTATGAACGACATATCCCAATCAATCAAAATCTTTTTTTAATAACTTGATTGATGTCACCGAACTAACAACCTTTCAAATAGGTTGGCATACCTCTAGAATATTGGGGGTTCACTATATTCATCATCATTTTCGTCTTACATCAATAAATATTTTGTCATATGTATCCTATCACTTATTCTCTTCACTAAAATCACACTAATATTCAACATCTTAGTAGATTCTACTCCTCATTTTTGATCCTTTGAGCAAACTTGGATACTTAAAATAGGTCCTTCCAACCTCACTAGTTACCATATTATGGTGAATCTATAAAAACAGGTTTAAACCGATTTTCAAATCAAAATCAATTGTAGATCCAGATCCAGAATAATTTATATAAACCAAATAAACCATTAAACAATTAAAACTTACCAAATCATGCTTGTACTTCGAGATTAAAACCCGATAGAATAAATCTTGTACCAAAACAATATCAAAACCAATAGCCAAATTCTTCATCTCTCTTGAAAACTATCTTCTGTTTCTTTTTTTTTGTTCCTTCCTAATGAAGAGATCACATCTACACACATTTATATATAAAGGTGAGTTCGGCAAACACGTGAAGTCGGCTAAAATTTTTGGAAATTTTATGTTTTCCACCCTCAAATCTTCTTTACTACAAACTTTACCCTAAAATAATTATTAATTAATTTTAATTCAAATTTTTTTTATAATGTAATTAATTTAGATTCAAAATCAAATATTATTTTAGAAAATATTTAAACGGGATTACTTAACAACTAAGAATATTGCTAATGGATAACTTTGACAACTAGAAAATTTTTACCATATAAAAACTTGGCAAAAAAACTAAATTACCCGAGATTACTTATTAGTCAAGCAACCTTGGCATGAATTTTGAGGAATGTATAAATAAAATAGAATATTAAAATATTCCCGAATATTACACTAGTTGTACCCGTTGTACCATGTATGACTACGATTCGGTATTTTATAGATTTTATAAATAGGATATTAATAAAAATATAATATAAGTAATTTATTACTCGTAGAATGTATAAATTTTCTAACCAATATAAATGATTAAATTTTAATGTTGAGAATGAAGATATATTATTAAGATAAAATAATTACATTTCTCATTTTCCTTGATGATATATCATAGATATTTAATTAAAAAAAGAGAAGATAAAATATGAATTAATAAAATGTATATATTCAAATATGGAAGAGATAAGAATTTAAAAAATAATAGTTAACTTAATAAATAAGATATAATAAAGTATAAAAGATAAGAGTTTGGTTCAAATGAAACAAACTCTTATCCTAAAACGTGAAACAAATGCACTTTTTCTAATTTATAGTGCACTTTTCATACAAAAGTGCATTGCAAAATACAAAAAAGTGCAATCCGAAAAAGTGTACTACAAAAATTACGAAAAGTGCATTGTAAAGTATGAAAAGTGCAAATGCGAAAAAGTGCACTCCGAAGTAGGAAAAGTGCACTACGAACTAGAAAAAGTGCATTCGTTTCAAGATAAGAATTCGTTTCAGGATAAGAGATTGTTTCATTTGAACCAAACTCTGAAAGATAAAGAGAATTTAATTATTTAAAATATTACAATTTAGATAATTTAAATTAAGATGGACCAAACTCATTTTGTGCTTTGATAAAGTAAAGATTAGATAAGATTAAATATTATACTATTCATATTTTATTACTTTTCATGTACGTAAATTTAGAGATTATCAAAGATTTTAATATATCTATTTAATATTTTATTATCTAGTTTTATTAATTTAATTATAAATATTTATCATTAATTTTTATTATAAAATAAAATCAATATATATCTATAAATAAATTCATAAAAAGATATATGCTATAAGATTTATATTTATTTTAAATATTTTCTCTTTAATTTTAAATACTTGAATAAGGAAGCTTTCAAAAGATATTGTTATACTAAATAGATATTTATTTGATGTTAGAGATAAATTTAAATAGTTAAAAAAGAATTTAATAGAAAGAAGTTATAATAATAGAAATTGATATTATTTTTTTATATATGTGGTAGGCCAGAATCGTTCTGGTGGCTCGAAAAGGTATAGCTCTAATATATAGTTATAGATAGGTATCAAGGCGGTTGTGAAGTTATGGTAGTTGCGAAGTTATAAGAGTTACGAGGATTGGAAAGTTTGCCAAAATTACCATAAGTTTGTTAGAGGGAGAAACCTGTAAAGGGATCAGCCATCAAGCTCAACACAAAAGCCTAATGGAGTTTCTCCCTAAAAACTTTCCACGTGGGATTCACAATTGAACCCAAATAATCTCCCTTTATTTCAGAGCACCTTGGATAAGGCATTACTTAATATCAATCCAAAGCATTCTATTATAATTGCATTCAAGTCTCGCTTGAGATTCAAGTAAGGAAAATATAGACTCATGTTATTCAACCCTCTCATTTTTCTATTATCTACTAACTCGCATTGAAATTCTCAACAATAAATTTCTCCCTAAAAAAATTCGAAAATAACATAATGGTTCAAACAAAGGGGTGAGGCGTGGTGATGATGACCACAAGATTATAACAACCAGAATTAAGTGAAAAGCAAATAAATTTTACTTGCCTCAACATGTACATGAAGTGACGTAGTCACATCATGTGCAAGGCAAGTCGGAACAGATGTTGAGGGCGTGTCGGGCGCGCCAAGTTCTAATGTTTTGTAGCCAATTCGATCGGACACTTCTCAGGTTCCTGCGGGCTATCTTTCGGGAGAGGTTTCTACTCATCCATTTAGGACCATGGAGGCCAAGAATGCCGAGCAAAGGCAAGAGGGGCCAGGTGTGTGCCGAGAGGGTTCGTTGGACGACACCGCCACCGCGGCACCAAGTGCAAGGGTCTTGGAAGCATGGAGTCTCTTGATGGTTCAAGACATGGTTGCGCCGGCGCCGTGACATCCGAGAGGGCGTGCTGGTCTTGAATGTCATGTTTGTGTGGTTTGTTTTAAGTGTTTTAAGGACATTTTTTAAACATTTGGAAACCCTGGGTTAGTTTTGGAAATGATGCCTTGTTTGTGTTATTTTCGAGTTTGCCTTGTTAGGTTAAGAGCCAAGGAGGCATCCACTTTGCCTTAGACAAGAATTGATGAACAATTTCCAAATTTTGTCTCCTTTTAGAAACTCAATTTTCAGCTTTCAATTTGAATCAAAATCAGGTTTTGGTTCCTTGGATTCCGAGTGATATCAATATGAAATCCAAAGGCCTTTTTCACATTAAACCAACACCCTTTCAACTTCTTATTGAATTCCTAGCTTTGATTTTGTGTGTTGTCAAAAAATCGAAGCGTTAACCTTATTCTAGCCGAGCCTTGTCCTTAAATTAGTCACTCTTGTTGCTTACAAGCTTGGTTAACTAGCGGAGTAAGATACAGGAATGGTGCCAAGGTTAAGTACGTTATTGCGCATGCTTTTGCTTGTGTTGTTGTAGAGAAGTTTGCTTGTGTAAGTTATAAAAGACAAAAAATAGAAAGTGTCTTACAAACTGAATTCGGACTCGGAAAGAAAAGGAAGTGGGACTTAGAATAACTCGGATCCGACGAAAGTGAAAATGAGGTTGGATTTGGAAAAATTCGGACCCCACAAGAAAAAGAATCTGAGCAAGGCACGAGGCTAAATCTGATTTTTATTTTTTTCTAATTGCTTACTTGGCACTTAGTAGCTTCTTACTTCGTCTAAGTCTTAGACAAGTTAGTTTACTTAAGTTGTACATGCTTGTTGATTCTGATTATTGCCTAGCCTACCTTTTTGCCTTCCTGAGACCTAGCTTCTTGCAACTTTTTTTGGTGTCATTTCTATGTCTTTTTGGGTGAATCATGTCATTGGCAATATTACGTCCAATACTCAACTCCACAACCCTATTATGGCCAAGGTGATGCGATCTGTGTTGTAGCAACCAAACGACGAAGACCTCCGATGTAGTGTGCTTTGGATGCTCCTCAAAAGTGTTGGGCTTGGGCTCCTTCGTTGTATGTGTCATCCCAATAGGAAAGGTGTCCTTTAGCATGTCATCCTCCTCTATGGGAGGATTACATGTGCGTCGAGGGAAATAGTGCATCTCTCGTCCATTGGGGCAGACAAAGGAATCTACATGGAGCCATACTAAATACATATTTGGTGCTAAATTAATGAAATTATCCAATTTTGATTCTATCAATTTGATCCTAAAATTAGTGCTAGTAAAATTTGATCCTAGTTCATCAATTTATCTAATCATCAAATTATTCAATTCATTAAATGATCAAATAAACAAACAACAAGATCAAACAACAACAAGAGGTAAGGCTTAACGCTAACAATTTTTTTAAAAAAACTCGCAAATTACTAATTTGATTCTAATTCATTGATTCATATTTAACCCTAAGATTATCCAAATTGAATCCTAAATTAATCAAATTTATTCAAAATTAGCCAATTCCCACCTAAAATTATCTTAATTCAACAACAAACTAAAACAAAAACCAACAACAATCCAATTCAACAACAACCAAAAACAAAAGTGAATTTCGGCACAAAAAAATGAAGAAAACCCTCAAAAATAGACATATTGGAGCGGAGCTTCTAGCCAGCGGGTTTTGGTGGTGGCAGAGTTTCTGGGCGGGCAACGGCGGGTGAGATCTAGTGTTGGGAGATGCGAGTGAAGGCAGGAGAGGAGGCGATACGTGATTGCCTCGGAATCCTCCTTAGAAATCTCGTAGTGAACCCACAAAGTCCCGATCTTGACTTGTAATGAATGATCCAACCTGAATTTGCCTTAAAGTTAGTAACTTGCACGACAAGAAATGAAAACTGAATTGAATTGATGAATTTGAAGAACCGATCGGAATTCTAGAAATAATCAATTTTGATAGTTCAAACGGATTGGCTCTAACGCTAAATCCGAATGATTAACTAGTTAATGATCACAACTAGAACAATCTAATTGATCAAACCGCAATTCAGATTTATGAACGCAGGAGAGAGAGATCGAGATCGCGAGTTGAGATGATGATGATGATGATCGAGTTGAATGAACTTGCAAGCAATAGCAAACAAGAGTCTTTTTGGAGCCCAAGAGATAGACTAAACCAATTGGGTTTAATCTCTCTCAAGCTGAATTTTTATTAATGAAATGCAAAAGTATTTATAGTAGAATACAAAGCTAATCCTTGGGGAGCAAGCAAGAGGCATGGCCGGCCCTAATTGGGATAGAATTGACCTTTTCTTGCTTCCCAAGATATAATAATATATCTATAAGCTAACTAACTAGATTCCTTTTAAATAAAATAAATCATGGCTGATTTATTTATCTAAGGAAAATATCCTAACAAACTCAAAATATCTATAACAACCAGGAGAGAGAAGATTCAACCAACTAACATCAGCCTATTGATTGAATTCTCTACATTATTTAAATTAAAAAACATGCCTATAATAAAATAATATTAACTGATATTTTCTCTACTTAGAATGGTCAAGTCAAAGAGTTGACTTTGACCCATATACCAACTTATCTCACCCGGTCACTTACTAAATTCAGCCCTAAAGTGAGACAAGCTAATACATGTTTCTAAATAAAGAAATAGTGTGAATTTCGGCCCCTATAATTAATCCATGGAATCCGGACTCAGTTGATGTTGAATGCACGAGACCCACTTCGTCTTGCTTGGCTCTTCCATAACATCTGCTAATCGAACCAAGATTATTGTTGTGCCTTGAGCAATCTTCTTTTCTCGACTCCTTGTGATTAGTCCGTCAGAAGGCACTCGAATCAACTCATCGACTTCGGTAGGAGACATGGTTGGCTTCACTGCATCATTCTCCTCCACTTGAGTTCGAATCGTCTCTAATTCGACGTCGGAATCAAAATCTGGCACATAAAGCGATAGATCAGACACATTAAACGTTGGATGGACATTATACTCACCAGGCATGTCAACTTGATATGCATTTGGGCCGATTCTACTGATGACTCTAAAGGGTCCATTTCCACGCTGATCTAGCTTATTCTTCCTTTGATGTGGGAACCTCTCCTTCCTAAGATGCACCCAAACAAGATCACCTTCTTCAAAGATAACCTGTTTTCGCCCCTTATCAGCATGGGCCTTATACTTCATGGATTTCCTCTCCAAGTGCATCTTAGTCCTCTCATGTAGCTTCTTCACAAACTCAGCCCTCTTGTTAGCTTCAAAGCTCTCTTTTCCTTTGTATGGCTGAGGCGTCAAGTCCACTGGAGTCCTCGGATTCAGCCCATAAACAACCTCAAAAGGGGTCATTTTTGTAGCTGAATGGATTGACCTGTTATAAGCAAACTCCACAAATGGCAAAACATCTTCCCAACGTTTGAGGTTAGCTTTAAGCATAGTTCTAAGTAAAACCCCTAATGTTCTATTAGTAACTTCAGTTTGCCCATCAGTTTGTGGTTGACATGAGGTAGAAAACAGCATTTTAGTTCCCAACATAGACCACAAATTTTTCCAAAAATAACTCAGAAATTTAGCATCACGATCTGAAACAATAGAACAAGGAATTCCATGCAATCTAACGACTTCTCTAAAGAATAAATCAGCAATATGCACAACATCATCAGTCGTGTGACATGGAATAAAATGAGCCATCTTGGAAAAACGGTCTACCACTACAAAGATAGAATCTCTACCTTTCCTAGTTCTAGGCAATCCAACAATGAAGTCCATAGAAATGTCCTCCCAAGGTGAACTAGGAATAGGTAAGGGATGGTACAAGCCATGAGGGTGAAGTCTAGACTTAGCTTTAGCACATACAACACAACTCTTGACAAATCTAAGCACATAATTACTCATTTTTGGCCAATAGTAGTGTTCTTTTAAACCTTCTAAAGTCTTTTCTAGCCCTCTAGGTCCTCTTGATTCATGAACCTCTTTAGTTAGAAGCCTACATATACTAGATGAAGGTATGCATATCTTTCCAGCTTTAAACAAGTAACCATCATCAATAAAGTAGGAATCTATTTCTCCCCTAGACATGCAATTCTTGTAAATTTCAGCAAAGTGAGGATCACTAGCATACAACTCCTTAATCATTGCAAATCCAAGGATCTTAACATCGCATTGGTTCAAGAGAATGTACCTGCGAGAAAGGGCGTCAGCTACCATATTCTCTTTGCATTTCTTATGCTTTACAACATAAGGAAAGGTCTCCATAAACTCAACCCATCTTGCATGTCGCCTACTGAGTCTGGATTGGCCTTTCAAATACTTCAAGGCCTCATGATCAGAATGAATTACAAACTCCTTAGGCCATAAATAATGAAACCAAGTGCCATCCTTCTTTGGCACCAAAATCACCGGAACCGCGCATGGGCTGAGAGACTCACACACATAGCCTTTGTCCATGAGGTCTTGTACTTGTCTTTGAAGCTCATTGGTTTCCTCTGGACTTTCTCTATTGTCTGCACGGTTTGGTAACGAAGCGTCGGGCACCAAATCGATTTGATGCTCAATGCCTCTAATTGGTGGAAGGCCTTGTGGCAACCTTTCAGGCATCACATCTTCAAACTCCTGTAATAGATACGGAATACACTTTGGAAGATGTGAAATATCTTGATTAAGAATTAGTATCTCTTTCCTCATAAGAAGTAAGCAAAAAGAAGTTGGGAAAGAAACACTAGACTGTGCTACTAGAGAGCGCTTTTCTACACTGCCTTTTAAGCTGATTTTTGGCTCTTTTTGCAGGCGTTCTTCTTTCTGATTTGTAGATCTCTGGGTCTCTGAATTGCTCCCAAAATTTGAGCCAAAACGCTTAAGTGGTTTGGGAGATAGCCCCGTTTTCGTCTCAGGTGCACTGTTGGAAGTGTTGCTCGACACTTTTGCAATTTAGGGACATTTTCTCGGCGTTCTTTGTCCCATTTAGTTGCTCCACTCGTTCTTGATGATGTCCTAAAATTTGATCCAGAACGTCCAGGGGGAGAGTGGGAAACACCGTTGGTGCTTGTAGATGCATCGGGCGCCGAGCGGCGCGCCGCCTCTTTGGCCGTCTCTTTGGCCACTTCCTTTTCTTCCTTGGCATGCCTAAGTGCCCTAGCTTGGTCCTTCATACCTGGTCCTGTAAAACTTGTTGGGGCGACAATGGTAGAAGAGAAACACTCCTCCCGTCATAGTTAAACGAATAGGTATTAAGCATGCCATCATAAATAACTCTCCTATCAAATAATCATGGTCTACCTAACAAGATATGAGTGCATTCCATGTTTAACACATCACACATGATATCATCAACATAATTTCCTATGGAAACACGGACTAAACACTGATGAGTAACTAAGTACTAAGTTAGAACCATCTGTATCATTAATACCATTGAGACCATAACTAGTAGCCCTAGGTTGAGTTTTTAATTGAAGTGATCAACTACCTTAGCATTTATAATGTTACAGCAGCTACCACTATCAATTATCATGCATAACACTTGATTCTTCGCAGTACACCTAGTATGAAAAATATTTTCCCTTTGATCTAGCGTAGGTGTTTCTTGTAAAGTAAGAGTACGCATGGTTACCAAGGTTAAAGGTTGTTCGGTGCAGTCCGGTTCAATGGCCTTTACGTCCTCTCCTTCTTGTTCAACGTCCTCCTCCTCCACTTGATTTGGAGGTATTTCTTCATCACTCACATATCCTCCATTGGTGGTAAGGAGCACTTCTGATTTGGACAATCCTTAGCGAAATGACCTCTTCCTTGGCATTTGTTGTTAGTTTTAGTTAGTGTTGTTAGTTGAAGGTTAGATCCGGCTCTTGTAGACCCCGAAGGGTAATCAAGACGATTGAGTAGACCCCGAAGGGTAATCTCGTGAGTAGACCCGAAGGTAATCTCGTTGGGTGTAGACCACAAGGGTAATCACCGCCGAATGTTGTTAGTATTGTGTTAGCACGATTTAAAACTTTAAAACCATAAACAACATGACTTGTCTAGATAAGGCAACGAGTCAAATGATTAGATCAATCTTTCCTTCAACGTTTATTGCCCCTATTAATATGCCAAGGGTTAAACCACAATAACGTTGCGAGATAAAACGTTGCTATACAATGAACATGTGGCAAGCATGTCTCATCATTGCATATATACACACCTCGTTCTTCAATAAGTGTCTTGTGGATGATGTAGAACAATCAAACAAAACTCTCGTGATTTTGTTAGAACTCACGACCCTCTTCAAGAGAATGAATTCTCGAACCAACCCAAATGAGGCGTCTTGCCTCTATTTATAGTACAAGGGGTGGGCGGTTATTGGAGAGAGAAATGGTAGTTAATTTGTTGAGAAATTCTAGGAGAAAAATAAGGAGGAAAAGTAAGTTATAACCAACTTGGTAACTTCCCTTAACAACTTTTCAAAATTCAAATTCCATCCTTATCCAAAACTCAAGAGGAGGCCCAAAATGGCCCATGTGCGCGCGCGGCCCAATCCATGGGAAGTTAGCTCCGAGCTAGCTTGTCACGCCCTCACACCCGAGACATGAAATGTCCGTCTCGTCCCTACGAGGCTTGGTGAAGCTTTCGCGAAGCCAAAAGGTCATCGCCCTAGCTCAAAATCAGCTTAAACTAAAACCAGCTCCAAACTTGAGCAAGCTTAAAACCGAGGTTCCAAGCTTTGGTTAGCTCTCAAATTTTGCCACATAGTCCTTGAGCTTCATTTATCAACCTAGGAATCATCACATTGCAAATTCATTGGACAAATCAAGCCACATTTGCAAATCACTCAAAACAGCGCCCTCGGCGCGCCTAGCCCTACCGCGGCTGTTGCGCGCTTGCATCTCAGCGCAAGGGAGCGCCGGCGCTGGTGCTTCGGCACCATGCGCGCGCACGCTGGAGCGTCTCGGCGTGCCACGCCGACGCCCGGCGCTTGGCGTACTCGAGGTTCTCGCCTCGTCCTTGGCCAGCCCTAGGCCGTGAACCTCAACTTGGGTCCAATCGATCAAGGCGCGCCTCTAGCATCCTTGCATCGATGCCACCATGATTCCTACCTCTCTTACAACCCTTAGAACCACCATTGGGCCGATCACTAGGCCGTGCCTCCCGCACGCCCCAAGCCTATGCGATACCCTTGGTGATTCCCACACTTATCCATTCATGACTCACACCAAACGGATTGATGACTTTCACAAATCACCAACATTTGTAGCACACAATATCACGTGCCCTTTGCTGATTTTGAGGTGCATTTTTGGGATGTCTTTGGCCTTGAAAACCTGTTGGTTTAGGTGAGCTAAAAACTCCCTTTTGCAGCAAAGAAGGGTTCGAAGCATAAGAAGTTTTGAACTAGGATTAGAATTATACCTCTTTGGAGCATTCCAAGCTTCCTTCTTCCTTTGTTGCTGCTCATATAGTAGTTGGGCTGAATGCACTAATGCATTGAGATCCTTGATTTATTGAATCTCAAGCGTGTCTGTAATGGACTGATTCAGTCCAGCCATGAATTGGGTCCTTAGAGACCTTTGACTTTGTTTCTCTTCATCTTCCACATGTTGTTTGCCTTTGTTGCTAGCTGGGGTATTATTCGAGTCACTAGAAAGCTCAATTGCAGGGGCAACTCTTTGACTTTCTTGAGATGATTCAATTAATGTGGCAAGTTGCTCCTTAATACGCTGCATTCTCAGGTTCATAGCCGCAGTTGCGACCTCTGCAGCTTGTTGTTGCCCTTCCCTTATGTTCTAAAGCAAAATCACAACAAGCAATACCACACCTTAATTAAGCCAAAACTTGCCTCAAAGCAATCCAATCAACTAATTCAGTTTTTGGGTTGAAAAGAGGGAGTAAAGGAGTAGATATGGTGTAGATATGCTATACTAATGATAATTAAAGGAAATATGCAGTTCAAGCAAATAGCGAGTATGCAATAAGACAAGCAATGCAAATTATCCCTTTATAAGCTTCTAAACACATGCAATCTCTCAATTGACTCTATGCAAGTTAATAAAGCCAGATTTAAGCATGCAAGGACAAATATATGGTGGGCTAAAGTGACTTTTATTTCGTCACTAATTTTCTTCAAAGTGATTTTTACTTAGCTACTTTTCTAGCAAGCAATCACTAGGGGTGAAAGTGGCTTGAAACTAGCTGCGGTAGATCACTTCTTTTTCTGATTTTTTTTTTGACTTTATGCACAATCTACTCTTGTGCTAAAATGAACAACAAAGCAAAGCAAGCTAATGCAAAGGTACGAAAATAAAATAGGGCAGACGAGACTGATTTTTTTTAACTAAGTGACTTTAAACTACCAATGAAACCAACTAGAAGCCAAATTAACAAAGAAGATAGGGCTGGTCGAATTTAAAAGGGATGCAATGACAGAAATTAGCAAATATTAATCAAGCAATATGAATCGCAATCAATCATGCAATATGAATGGAAAAAACTCATAAAAATGTAGGAAAGCTATTGCTAATCTATATTGCAACACAACTCAACCAATTCAGCCAATAAACATGCAAAAATCCTTTAAAAATCTCCTAATTGGTTAGTTACTTGGGGGGCAAGCAACACAAGGGAGATTAGGGTTTGGATGGTTCTCGGCTGAGGCTACGGTTTGTGTTAGGGATTCGGGTTTGGCTCTAGGGTTTGGAGGGTTAGAGAAGGTTTGGGTAGGGTTTCGGTTTAGGGTTACCGAATTTGGGGTTAGGGTTTGGGTGGGGTTTTCTCAAAATTAGGGTTAGGGTTTCGAGAATGGATGGGTGGCGATTAGGGTTTAGGGTTGTCCGATTAGGGTGAGGTTGGTGGGGTTGGATTCGGACGGTGGTGGGGAGTGGTGCGGTGTCAAGTGCGACACCAGGTATGGTGGTCCGGCGGTGGTTCGTGGTGGAGGGTGGCGGAAATATGGTGGTTGGTGGGTGAAAAATTCAGGTTTGGTCTCAAAGTTGATAGAATATGGAAAAGGTGCAAACTTTTGGATCAAAAAATATTTTAAATTGACTAGAAAGCAAATTAAGGAAAGAATAAATTACTTGGCGAGACGTTGGAATATGATACCACTTGATACGTGATTGCCTCAGAATCCTCCTTAGAAATCTCGTAGTGAACCCACAAAGTCCCGATCTTGCCTTGTAATGAATGATCCAACCCGAATTTGCCTTAAAGTTAGTAACTTGCACGACAAGCGATGAAAACTGAATTGAATTGATGAATTTGAAGAACCAGTCGAAATTCTAGAAATAATCAATTTTGATAGTTCAAACGGATTGGCTCTAACACTAAATCCGAATGATTAACTAGTTAATGATCACAACTAGAACAATCTAATTGATCAAACCGCAATTCAGATTTATGAACGCAGGAGAGAGAGATCGAGATCGCGAGTTGAGATGATGATGATGATCGAGTTGAATGAACTTGCAAGCAATAGCAAACAAGAGTCTTTTTGGAGCCCAAGAGATAGACTAAACCAATTGGGTTTAATCTCTCTCAAGCTGAATTTTTATTAATGAAATGCAAAAGTATTTATAGTAGAATACAAAGCTAATCCTTGGGGAGCAAGCAAGAGGCATGGCCGGCCCTAATTGGGATAGAATTGACCTTTTCTTGCTTCCCAAGATATAATAATATATCTATAAGCTAACTAACTAGATTCCTTTTAAATAAAATAAATCATGGCTGATTTATTTATCTAAGGAAAATATCCTAACAAACTCAAAATATCTATAACAACCAGGAGAGAGAAGATTCAACCAACTAACATCAGCCTATTGATTGAATTCTCTACATTATTTAAATTAAAAAACATGCCTATAATAAAATAATATTAACTGATATTTTCTCTACTTAGAATGGTCAAGTCAAAGAGTTGACTTTGACCCATATACCAACTTATCTCACCCGGTCACTTACTAAATTCAGCCCTAAAGTGAGACAAGCTAATACATGTTTCTAAATAAAGAAATAGTGTGAACTTCGGCCCCTATAATTAATCCATGGAATCCGGACTCAATTGATGTCGAATGCACGAGACTCACTTCGTCTTGCTTGGCTCTTCCATAACAGCTGCCAATCGAACCAAGATTGATGTTGTGCCTTGAGAAATATTCTTAGCTCGACTCCTTGTGATTGGTCCGTCAGAAGGCACTCGAATCAACTCACTAACGTCGGTAGGAGACATGGCTGACTTCACTGCATCTGGAGGGGAGCGACGACATCTGGCCGATGGTAGCTCAGAGAGAGATCTGATGGTGGGAGAGCCAAGAGGAGGTAGGAGAGGAGGAGAGCGACGAGATTTAGCGGTGGCTCCAGCAGCTGGGCGGCAAAGTACGGGCGGTTGATACATTGTAGTTTCTATAGTGTAACTTGGACTCTTTATCACAATTTAGGAGTGTTTTAGGATAGTTTTATGAGGATATTATGCAAGTTGAAGAATTGAAAAGAATTGAAGAAAACAAGGTTCAACAACAAAATCGAAGAAGAGAAGTTCTGCTGAAGAATCGTGACTCCGGTAAGAAGGACTACGCCTGCAGTTTCATTCTAGAGAAGACAAATTTGTAGAATGAAGGTTGCGAGCGCGTTGGCTAAAACTGCGATCGAGGTAAAAGCTGCCAAGGAAGGGTCGACGATAGTCAACCGCACCGGCGGTGAATTGTGTCGCGACTATGGTATTTTTGACTTCGCAAGGCGGAAATTTCCGTCAATTTTATTTATCTTTGTCTTTTTTTTATTTCCAAAGTATTGTATTTCGTATTTATAGTTTTAGAAGAGAATTTAGAGATCCATTATTCTAATTTGAAGTACAAGTCAGAGAAAACCTAGAATTTTTCCATGGATATGGAGAAATGATTTCTCATTTTTCATTAACAATTGAAGTTTTTGGTTTGTAAGTTGTGAAATTCCTACTCTTGTTGTATTGTTTTAATTAATATTAATTCTCTTATGCTTATTTGATTGAATGAATGTTGTTGATTTCTTCTAGCCTGATCAACTAGTTGAGATTGATATTAAAATTGTTCTATATTGATAGGGTTTAGTACTTTCACGTTGAAAGATTTAATCCAAAGTGTCATACATGCTTTTCTAGGACTCATTGGACTAGATTTGTGTGAAGAGAATTGATTGTATGGTGAATACTGACTAGTTATTTGGTATTGCGTGCATCCTGATTATCCTTATTCTTAAAGATGCTTGATACGTACCCGATGTGGACCGCGTATCGAACCCTTGTTGGTCAAGGGGGTTGAGCCTATTCCGAGGTGGAATCCGACTCGAGATAAGCTAAAGTAGGAAAATAAGAAGCTAAGAGAAATTAGGGCAAACTATTTTCTTGGATAAAATTATGAGAAGAGTTTCCAAGAGTATTTATACCTAAGCCCTAACGGTTCAAAAATAGCGTCCCGGGAAAGAACCGTAAAGAAAATCCGAGAAGAGAGCAATGCTCTAGTTTATAAAAATTACATAAATTGCCTAAAATGCTGAAATTATAAATCAATGTTCTAAAACTTATAAAAATATTAATATAAATAAATAAAACTAATCTTCGTATCGCCTTGGACGACGACGAACTCTAGATGGTCTCATATTTGAAGTTGTTTCCGTATCATTCTCTCCCCCGATGAGAACAGGCTTGTCCTCAAGCCGTAAATCCGGAAAAGAACGATTAAGCATGTCAACTGGTTCCCAGCTTGTTGCGCGCGGTTCACCATCGGCCCACTCAACTCGCCACTCAAGGCGCGGCTTGCCCTCCACGATGACCTCTCTAGCAGCCGTGGCTCGGATTGGTCGTGAAATAGGGCGGTCGTACAAAAATTCAGCGGGTAAAGACGTTGGGCGAATCGGGGTCCCATCGGCAATAAATCGTCTCAACAGCGAGACATGGAATATGTTATGATTACGGGCTGAATCCGGAAGCTCGAGACGATAAGCAACGGGACCAATACGCTCCGTTATAGAGAATGGCCCATAAAAACGGCGAGCTAACTTAGCAGAAAGAGGTCGGCTCACGGAATGCTGACGATATGGTTGAAGCTTCAACAATACTTGATCTCCCACCTTGAATTCCACATCTTTTCGATGTTTATTAGCTTGAGATGTCATGCGGAGCTGCATTTTGGCCAAGTTGGTCCAAATCAAATCCAGAACCTGATCTCGGTCACGGATGGACTCAGAAGTCGGCGTTGGAGGACCCGTCGGAATTGTCACCCGCACGATCGGCGACGCGTCCCGTCCGTACAATGCGTTGAACGGGGGCATGCCCAAACCTTCATGAAATGTGGAATTTAGAGCAAGTTCCGCCCATGGTAAAAAATCAAACCATTGACGGGGCCGACCCTGTGTGAATGCTCAGAGATACTGCTCAAGACTGCGGTTTTTTACTTCCGTCTGACAGTCAGTCTGTGGATGATAAGCGGTACTGTGATGAAGTTTAGTACATCTCAAACAATGAATTTCGGACCAGAAAGTACTGCGGAAAATAGGATCCTTGTCAGACAAAATGATTGCCGGAATACCATGTAGTTTGACTACCAAATCAACAAACAAACGCTACCCGAGGAGCGTCAAAAGATGGTCCGAGAGCCCCAAAATGGGCGTATTTAGAGAGTCTGTCAACTACAACCAGAATCGTGGTATGACCACGAGAAGGAGGCAACCCGGTTATAAAATCCATGGAAACCTCATCCCAAACTTGTTGAGGTACTGGTAGAGGCTGAATTAACCCTGCAGGCTTGCTCGTGCTATATTTAGTAGACTGACAGATAAGGCATGCGTCAACAAAGCGTTTAACATCAGCTCTCATGCATTTCCAGAAAAATACCTCAGCAACCCGACGGAAAGTGCGTTCAATGCCGGGGTGACATGCACTAGGCGTGGAGTGGAATTCAGTCAAGATGTCGGATCTGATGGGGCTGGCGGTGCTCACAACTAAGCGATGCCCATAGTACAAGACGCCATCGTGTACCCGGAATGGCTCGGGCAGTGTGCCATTTGCGGCCTCGGCATGCCAAGCACGCAAATCATCCATGGCCGAATTGTCGGCTCGCAGGCGAAGAAGAACATCCGGCAGAGGTGTCGCAAAAGACATAAGCTGTGTCAGGCAAGCATCATCATCGATCATGCAACGCGAAAACGCGTCAGCGACGCGGTTACTAGCGTTGGACTTGTATTCGATGCGAAATTTGTAACCCATTAGCTTTCGCATAAAAAAATGTTGATTCGGGGTTTGAATGACCTGTGTAAGGAGTTCTTTCCAACTTTTCTGATCGCTACGAATTAAGAATTCACGGCCCAATAAATACTGACGCCATTTCTGAACAGCGGAAACAATTGCAAAAAGTTCCCGATGATATGCGGAAGACCCGCGTCGTCGAATACCCAGTTTCTTGCTGAAGAACGAGAGGGGTCGCTCATCCTGTAACAACACAGCGCCGACGCCTTCATCCGAGGCGTCTGTTTCGACGACAAATTGTTTTGAAAAATCTGGAAGCTGAAGGATTGGCGGTGGCATCATAGTATTTTTCAAGCGCTGAAACGCGGAATCAGCAGACTCGGACCATTCAAACTTATCTTTCTGCAGTAAATCAGTCAGCGGAGCTGCAAGCAGAGCGTAATTGCGGATGAATTTCCGGTAATAACCTGTCAGACCCAAGAAACCTCTTAACTGTTTAACCGATTTCGGGGTAGGCCATTCAGCCATGGCCGAGAGTTTAGCCGGATCGGCCAGCAGTTGTCCCGCTCGCACGAGGTGGCCCAAATATTCAACTTTGGCGGTCCCAAAAGAGCATTTCGAGCCTTTTACAAAAAAATGGTTATCCTGGAGAATCTGCAATACTACATCAAGATGATAAGAATGATCGGTGAGAGAAGGACTGTAGATCAAAATATCATCAAAAAACACAATCACAAAGCGGCGCAGATATTGAGCAAATATAGTGTTCATCGCTGCCTGAAATGTAGATGGCGCATTAGTGAGGCCAAAAGGCATAACTAAAAATTCGAAATGGCCATCATGTGTCCGGAAAGCCGTCTTATAAATATCAGAAGAGTGCATCCTAATCTGATGGTATCCGGAACGCAGATCAAGTTTAGTAAAAATAGTAGCCTTCCCTAACTCATCAAACAATTCATCAGCTGTAGGGATAGGAAACCTATCTGCGATTGTAATGTTGTTGAGGGCGCGGTAATCGATACAGAAACGAAAACTCCTGTCCTTCTTTTTGACCAGTAAAGCCGGCGATGTAAAGGGGCTAGTGTTGTGTTGTACGATCCCCTGCTGTAACATGTCCTTAACTTGTCGTTCAATCTCCGTCTTCTGAAAGTAGGGATATTTGTAAGGACGGACATTGACCGGTTTAGAACCCGGTTGTAGATGAATCCGATGATCCCATGCACGTTGTGGCGGTAAGCCTGTCGGCATAGCAAAAACCGAACTGTGTCGATCGAGTATGGTTCGGATTTCCGGCGCCAGATCATGCGGCCAAGCTAGAGTGTCAGAAATAGTGTCCGGCGACAAGCGGAGGATCTCATAGCACTCAAGAATCCGATCAGAGGCACACAGAGAGTGAAGGGCCGATACAGAAATCGGTTTGGGAGATTGCCTGTCACCATGTAAAAATACGGTTGTGTCGTTCCATGAGAACTGCATCGTCAGCTTAGCGTAATCATGGGATACCGTGCCCAAAGTTTGTAACCATTGCACTCCGAGGACAACTTGCGGTCCATGTACCGCCAAGACATATAAATCAATAGAGAAATTATGACCCTGCAGATCAATACTAGTAGCCTGGCACTGATGGGAACACAAAAGATAAGCTCCGTTGCCCACAAACACACGGAAAGGCGGTACTTTCAACAATGGTAATTGTAATTTTTCAGCCAGATCAGGGTGAATAAAGTTATGGGTGCTACCTCCATCAATCAGAACCTGAACCTGAGTATTCATAATAGAGCCGTATAACCGTAAAGCGCGTGGATTAGGTAGGCCTTCCATCGAATTAAGGCTGGATATATCAGCTGTCACTGCGAGTTCATCCTCGGCGTCGTTATCCTCATCACTGTCTTCACAGCTTAACAAAGCCAAAAAACGAGGCTTACAGCGATGCCCCCGGGAGTACCTCTCATCACAATTCCAACAGAATCGTTCTTAGTACGTTCGTCACGTTCAGCAACAGAAAGACGGCGAATCGGAAGAGAAGAGTAATTACCTGGAGGATTTGCCGGATTTTGTGTCGTCGGCGAAGGGCCCGAAGGCGGCGCCGGTGAAGTGTTCGCTGCAGCGGACCCGAGGCGATTGTTATTGGACACCCACGAACGTTTGTTACTCAGCCAAGGTATGGTCGATTCAGTAAAAGAAGTCGCTAGCTCCCGGGCCAAGGCGAAAGCTTGTGCCAATGTAGTTGGGTTGCGTAAATTCAACTCTCGACGCACCGGCTGTTTCAGTCCAGCCTTAAACAGAGAAATTAGAGTGGTTTCCGACAAGCCCGTAACTTTATTCAACAAGGACTCGAACTCTGTTTGATAATCCAGCACGGAACTTTTTTGTTTCAGATTAGCCAAAAGACCCGTGTAATCTTCATAGTAAGTTGGATCAAAACGCTGCTGAACGGACTGAAGGAAAGCGGTCCAAGTTTGTGCACAATGATTCCGTCGTTGATAACGAAACCAATCTGAAGCGGGATGGTCAATAAGCGTACCCACCAATCGCAAAATAAAATCATAATCCGACGTTTGAAAGTAGTCAAAGTATGCTTGGACCCGAAAAATCCAGCCGTTCGGATCCGAACCATTAAAGCGGGGAGGATCAACCCGAAGTTTTGGGTTCGTATCCTAAGTCTGTGGTGCGCGAGCGACGACACGTTGTTCATGAGGAAAACCGAGCGCTTGCGCATTAGGGTTCCCTGCGTACGGTGTCGAGGCGTGCATTGCGGCGCTCATGTTTGCTGGTGGTGTCCAACCGGCGATGGAGACAGAGGGTTCCGGCAGAAAGGCGGTGCCCGGACTGTGGTGCGGTGGTGGCCAGCCCCCGCGCGACTCGTCGAAGGCCATGTACGGTGCGGTGAAACCCGCGAACTGCGTTGCAGTCGGCTCGGTCCAATTAGAGTAAGCAGGCGGTGGCGGCCACGGTGGTTGGAGCGAACTAGGGCCGGCGTTCGTAGGAGTCCAGCCACTGGAGGGCAGAACCGGACCCGGTGAGGCCAATCCGGCAGGGCTCGACGTTATCGGTGCAGCCGAAATCGCCGTGTTAGGGTTTTGCGGCGATTGCATCAGATCGCAAATCGTATTGGTACGCTTCTGTTGGTCGTCAACACGACGTGTGAGTTTTTGGAAATCGTCGGACAATTGCATGAGCAAGTCGCGGAGATTGGGAAGATCGCCGGTGGTGTTTGTGGTATCGCCGGTGACGGATTTCGACATGGTGTTCAAGGTGAAAGCACCAGTTGATACGGACCCGGTGTGGACCGCGTATCGAACCCTTGTTGGTCAAGGGGGTTGAGCCTATTCCGAGGTGGAATCCGACTCGAGATAAGCTAAAGCAGGAAAACAAGAAGCTAAGAGAAATTAGGGCAAACTATTTTCTTGGATAAAATTATCAGAAGAGTTTCCAAGAGTATTTATACCTAAGCCCTAACGGTTCAAAAAAAGCGTCCCGGGAAAGAACCGTAAAGAAAACCCGAGAAGAGAGCAATGCTCTAGTTTATAAAAATTACATAAATTGCCTAAAATGCTGAAATTATAAATCAATGTTCTAAAACTTATAAAAATATTAATATAAATAAATAAAACTAATCTTCGTATCGCCTTGGACGACGACGAACTCTAGATGGTCTCATATTTGAAGTTGTTTCCGTATCAATGCTATTAAGTTGAATTGTGATCGTTTCATGATTGTTTGAAAGTAAGAATTATTAAGACTTGTAGGATTGTTAGATGACATAAGATCATGACAGAAACAATTATAATATAGAAAGAACTTGAGGAATAATCAACAAACTAAATCAAAAGTGAATTTTAGTGGATACATGGAACTATTTCCCAATTATTATCATAACAAACTTGTTGTTGGGTTAATTGTTTTCCTTTCATTGTTTTAGCACTAATCAATCAATATATAAAATCCCCCATTAATTCTTAGTTGTCAGTAATTAGGGATTTATGTTTGATAACACTTCAACGACTTTATCCTTGTCAGCGCCAGATCGGAGAGAGAGGAGATAGGAGATCGGTGAGAGATCATGGGAAATACCGAAAAAAAAAATCTCCCTCCCTCGTTGTAATAGCGCCTAAGTCCGTTCTATTCTATGGACCAAAAATAAATATAAAAAAAAAAGATAAATGTAAAAATAATAGAAAGGTGGGCGGGCAAATAGGAAAGCACCCTGTTGAGTTTGACCTTTTGGATCAGGAGTGTAGTATAAAGTAATGCTTGTGCACACTTGGTGTATAATTGAAAGTAGCAACCAACCCACTAAAAGTTCTCCTCTTAACTATCCTCTTATCGGTACGATCCGTACTTGTCTCTCTATATCTCACATATCCGTTCTCGATCAGTTCTCTCAGTTCTCACACACGTACGTACTTGGTACTTGGTACTTGTCTCTAATCTAATCTAATTCCTCCTGCATGCATCATTATCGAATTGGTTGCAGAAAATTAAATAAATGGAATCCCTAGCACAATTGGGCGCCAGATCACCTATGTCTCTCCAGAAGAATGAGTCGTCGGAAGCTGTGGACTTGAGCTGTATGTCTCTCCATCATCTCCCCTGCAATCTCTCCACCAATCTACAAGCCATCTCCAAACTCCATCTCTCCAATAACAATCTTCAGGTATCATGTTTAATTCCTTTTCAATATACTCTCTCTCTCTCTCTCTCTCTCTCTCTCTCTCTCTCTCTCTCTCTCTATATATATATATATATATATATATATATATATATATATATATATATATATTGTCGATCACTTAATTATATATGATTTTTTTTGTGTAATTAATTTCCATTTCATGCTAACACGTTATATATTTTGACCTTGAATATTCGACTGCATTTAAATTAAGGCATGTATATATTGACAACGATACCATGAATTAATTTTCTTACAAATTAAATATATCAATTAACTGATATTTGCCGTCCGTTGTTCCTATATATATATGTACAGTATAATATATGCATTAATAATTACTGTAGAAATTAAAAGAAACGTATGTATGTGTCTTAATAATTAATTTGCATGATTGATCGATGTTGATTTATTGAGTTATTATTATTATTATTATTGTAGATAATTCCAGAATCCGTGATAGCAAGAACGGTGAACGTGGTGGAATTGGATGTGCACTCCAATCAGCTGACGGCCCTTCCAAACTCCATCGGCTGTTTATCAAAGCTCAAGATCTTGAATGTCTCTGCCAATCTTCTTCACTCTCTCCCTCCAACCATCCAGAATTGCAGGTAATTCATTATATTTTTACTCACATCTCGATCGATTCATAACAATTTTACTACACTTAATTACTTCTTTGTGAAATACTCCGTATATATAATTCTTGCTATAAAATACTGATTTTAATTTTTATCTTAAAATATCTAAAAAGTTAATCATTTTCACATATTTTAATAATCATTTCATTTATAATATTAATAACTACAAGTGTACGTAGTAGGTACGTAAATACATGTGTGTATATATATTACAAGTAGCAGTACGGCTGTACCTGCAATAATTTATATTCCACTATTCATATTAAAACTGTACAAATATGACCTTCATTCAAATTATTTTTATAATAAAATAAAATATATTATAATTTAAAAAATTTATAATATTGCAATTGAAATATATTAGAATTAATATAATATTATTATTTTAATCATTCAAATAAACTAATAGCTAGTGCCAATATCAAATTACACAAATATATGTTTCCAATAAATGTGTTGCATATTTTATTACTATATATGAAATTAAAGATTAGGATCAAAATACATAATTTAAAAGGTCAAAGTCAATATTGTGTGATTTGATTTTTATTTATCTTGAAAACTCTAAGTTATCCGATAAATGTCTTTGGTTTAGACTTTTGGAGGAGGAGGGCCTACGTAAACATGTTTGAAAAAATAGGCATCCCATCAAAAATCCAAATGATTATTTTTCTACGTACGTTAAGTATATATATAAAACTCTTGATGGCATTGACATGTAATTAGATTACGTAATACGTACGATATATATGAATGAAATCTAACCACCTTACTTGAATAGGATCTGTTCTATAGTGTCGTAAGGAGACAGGAAACCACACCTAGTGGATGACACGTTGCCATGCGATCTCAGTGTGATTAACGGCCACCCATGGCTTCGGTCATGGTTCAGCTGTAGAGGATCGTCCTCAGTTCTTATCAAATCTGAGGTGGTCGCATGGCTGTGTGATAGACCTTCCTACTTATTTTTTCTACCAAAAATAAAAATATAAATGAAATCTAGCTACAACAGTGGTAGCTCATAAATGCGTGTGCAGGTCATTGGAAGAAGTAAATACCAACTTCAACAACCTAACCTCGCTCCCAGAAACAATAGGGTTCGAGCTGATAAACCTGAAGAAGCTATCCGTGAACTCGAACAAGATAGTGTTTCTGCGCTACTCGACCTCCCACCTGACCGCCCTACGCGTCCTGGACGTCCGCCTCAACTCCCTCAGGGCCCTCCCAAACGACCTCGAGAGCCTCACCAACCTCCAACTCCTCAACGTCAGCCAAAACTTCCACCACCTCTCTGAGCTCCCCGACTCCATCGGCCTCCTCCAATCCCTCTTGGAGCTCGACGCAAGCTACAACCAAATCACCGCCCTGCCCCCCTCCATCGCCTGCCTGCAGAAGCTCCAAAAGCTTTGCCTCCAAGGGAACCCTCTCGTCTCGCCTCCCATGCAAGTGGTGGAGCTAGGCTTGCATCGGGTCAGGACTTACCTGACAGACAAGATGAACGGACCAAAGCACAACAAGTCGTCGTCGTGGTGGTTTGGACGGTTCAAGAAGCATGCAAACAACAATAATAATGGCCGCACCGGCACTGGCAGGCATAAGTTTCCTAGGAAAAACCCTATTGAAGCCATTGCTTCGCCTAGGTACTTTGCCATGCTCTCGCCAAACAGGTGGTTCTCCTCTCCACAGCATTCCTTCTCCAGACTCTCTTAATCATGCATGGGTACGTATAGCATGGTTTGATGCTATATGTATAAGATCACTGAACAAGGGTTACAAGCTTGAATTGGTTGTCCACATGTTATATCATTGATTACTTCAATTCTATGGTTTGTATTATACGTAATTATTATTAAAACGGACGTGCTTGTTCTGGGTTAAAAGAGGAGTGTGTAAATTATCGTTTGATTGTACCTATAAATTAAACAAGTAAATTAAACACTCACCATGCTTTTCTCCTTGGCCTCTAAATTTACTTAGTTTTCTTGTGCCATGCACGAGATTCATCCACAAATTTACTGAATCTTTCAAAAACTTTACAAAATATGTCATTTTAGTTATTATCTTATTGTTTAGATCTAGACATAACTTATATATATAAATAGACAATAAAATAGTTTAGTAAAAAAATACGAGTCTTTGACAGCAACAACAGAACAAACTTGAATAATGTCGATAACCTAAGCAAGTTTACTCGAAACCAGATTAAAGAATGGAAACTAACATGAACCTCTTATTCCCTCAGCTCTCACACTTCTTTGCTAGAGCTGAAACATGGAGAAAGCTTGCTAAGTAGGCAAAACCCAATAGGAATTACAAGTGGGCAAAACCTAATAGGAATTACATTAAGTTGAACTTTGATGGTGCAGTGTGTGCGGATGGCTTGTTTTCTTTCGGATTTATCCTCAGGGACTCTGGTGACTCCCCATCCATTTTGATGGAGGACTGATTGGTCGACAGTCTGAACTGATATCCAAGACCATCGCCTTGTGGGACTTCTCGCAGCCATTCGTCATGGCATTTCCCAGATGCAAATTGAAGGCGATAATTTGCAGCTGGTCAAGGCCGTTCTCGGTAATTGGCGCTGCCCATGGGAGATTGAGTTGTTGCATTTGGACATTCACTACTTGCTTGTCCGGTTCCAGGATTGGAGTATTTTTCATTTCTTTCGTGAGTGCAATTATGTGTCGGATCACTAGATCCTTCAGACGTGTCTCCTTTATCCCATTTGCAGTTGACTCAAGTTTGCTTACCCTCATCCGACAAAATAATCTAGGGTAACCACTAATTTGTTAGACCACCTTAATCTCTTTCCTTATAAAAAATATACATACACCATGCATGGCTTACAACACCATGCGTACAAAGAGCATAGCTTGATCCAATTAAAGAGAGAGCTTAAACATGAGATTGCTCAAGTACGTCATCCATCAACACCACTCAAGACTTGTTATAGCACATGAGCACCTTCTGTGAATATGTGCATGAATGACATCATATTTAATACAATTGTAGTACCCATCAGTTGTACATGGGTGTAACTTGTGTTACACCTTAAAATGCTCTTTCTAACTCAAATTAAGCAATTGGGAACAAAAATTCACAAAAGTTGCGCCACCAAACAACTAAGTAGGTTGGCAAGTGCAGAGTTATTTATAGGACGTGATCCAAAGCCACCCAAAAAATCCGAAAATTTTGTTCCCAATATAAAGTAGCATGTCAAAGGTCAGCATTCGGTCCAACAATTCCATGGACCTTCCAGCCACCAAATCCCGCTGAAGCAAACGCCTGGAAATGTGACAAGCAGCCAAAAGATTTCAACTAGATCAGAGTTTAAATCCGCTGGGCACACATTCATACGAATAAAGCACATCTGCTTGAGGTCTGTTTAGCAGGACAAAAAGGCCTTTTGGCTACCTTATACCATATTCAGTCTTTCAGTTCAGATTAAAAAAGGTGCCTATCTAACACAAATTTGTGACTAGCATAGCTAGCATCCTTGTAGCTACATCTTAGTTTGATCTTAATATTCTGTGCAGATGCACAAAAGTGGCGTGTTAGAACTTTAGAGCCAATTTAGAAATTTAGGTTGCATGTGAAATCAATCCATTTAGTTCCAAGGGCATAAGCTTGCCAGCTGTCATGATGTTTATAAAAATTTAATCTTGAAAAAAAGGCATATATATAGAAAATTCTCATGGAACAAATGATGGCAAAGGAGTATACAGACTAGGCAAACAGACCTCTTCCCAGGATCTTCCAGGAGCTTGCATCAATGCAGCATGACAGGTCTTCAATTCAATGGGGGTGCCACTAAGCATAGTGGCAGCCTCCTGCCAGCCCTTATTATGGCCCATGCACCTGTACATTTCAAAGCTCAAATACCACTTTTTGAATGGGATATTTACATATATGATTCCTGAACTTTAGGAAAAATGACAAATGGGTCTCTGAACTTTATTATGTTAAGTGTCTGAAATTTTGGAAAAAGTTACAAACAACTCCTCGCACTTTCCCCCCAGTCCAATAGATTCCCCAAACATTACCAAATATTACAAATAGGTCCTTCAAATATGAGATTTCATGACTATATAGTCCCTCAATCAAAATAAATGAACAAAAATACTCATAGCCTAAACACTTTAATTGACCAAAAAACAAAGTTCAGGGACCAATTTGTAATTGGGAGCCTAGCAACTAACTGAGCTCCGACACCCTTATTCAAGATAAAACACAAGTGCTGAAAAATAAAAGAATGAATATTGGCGTTAGCCGTGTTACTATGTGCAGTCCGTGTGACCCGAGACAAAAACTCAAGGGCATCGCTCCCTAGCTCTCCATCTAAAGTTTAGGGTAAACCCAAAAAAGATCGAGAGACTTGTTTGTAATATGTTACAAAATTTAAGGACTGTAATGGACCAAATATACACCTGTGTTTAACATTGATTAGAGTTCAAGCATCATAAATGAACAAAAATACTCATAGTCTAAACACTTTAATTGACCAAAAAATAAAGTTCAGGGACCAAATTTGTGACTTCATCTAAAGTTTAGGGTAAACCCAAAAAAGATCAAGGGACTTGTTTATGTTGCAAATTTTAAGGACTGCAATGGACCAAATATACACCTGCTTTTAAATCTATTTAAAGTTCAGGCATTATAAAAATGTAATGATGTGATTCCATCTACCAAGTCATGGCCCCATGATTTGAGTGAAGATTCCATCCCTAAAGACAAGTCCAATGTGCATGATAAAGGGAAGCATACACTTGGACAAGCAATCAAGGACGATGTTTGAGGCTCTAAGAAGTCGAGACAAGGAGTCATGCCCAATCTTGGGCGCATCACACAAGCCCTAGCTAAGGCAATACTAGACAAAATCAAGGAGGAGCTCATGGATCATAAGTTTCCGATGACTAATGACGGTCAAGGTTGGAGTGTTCTTGTGACTATTGGTTCGACTAGTGCTAAAACTTGACTTATGTTTTGTTAAGGGTTTTTTAGTTGAATTTCTTGAAATTTAAGGGTGTTTTATGTAATTAGAGAGAAGTGAGGGTGGCTGAGTTGATAGAGGCGTGGCTTTAGGGTTATAAGGCTTGTTGTTGGCCTCCTTTCTCGCTTAGATTGGACGAAAAACCTTGTTCCTTACTTTCCTTGCATCTTTCAATTCAAGTTCTTGTTCTTGTTTTCGTTCGTTCAATTCTCGTTGTTCAAGTTGTTGGTGAGTAATATCCGACAATCTCGGGCATCCTAGTTTGTTTGAGAGCTTGGTGAGTCATATCCAAGTTATCAAGCATCCATATCCCTTGTTACCTACTTCGAACCATCATCCATCTCGGTGGTTTCTGCACCACCTCAGTAAAATCGACATAACTTTCAATCCACTCATCCTCTGGCTCTCATATTTTGAGGACTTCAACTAGACTCATAGATCTAAATTCTCGTTTTGGAATCACTCAATTCCGAGTTCGGACAAGAAAGACCCAGCCAGTTGAAGACGGGTCAGTTTGCGAGGTGTTTGTTGTCGGAATTCCTTAGATTCTCGTGGCGATCTCTTTGCACCATCATCCCCTCCATCGATCCGGCCATCATGTAATTTACCCCTTTATATGTAAGTCTAATACTAACTTGCGTAAGTGATTTCTACTGCCATTGGGAAGAATTGGAACACCACACTATCTACTTGCATTGTTATCTTTATCATCACACAGCAGTATTTGATTTCAATAGCAGTCTCATAATAGAGGATAGATGCAACATAGGATATATTGCAGGTAACTCAAGAAAAACAAGAGAAATAATCTGATTTCATATCAACATAGTAAGAAACATCTCGACAGAAAAGAAACATCTCAACAGAAAAATTGTAGAGACAGTCTTTGCTACCATTGCGGTTAATACTCTTTCAGGAGAAGGACTAACTCAAGGGATAGTAAAATTGTAAAATACACCCTTATGCATGCTGAAAAGTCTACTCGTATCATCAAGCCATAATCACTTCCATATAAGAGTTCTAAACTAGAGTAGAAAAAACACTTATCTTCATTAGCCATAGTCAAATGTTTCAATGATGTCTGTATGAGTGAATATCAAGAAATACCCCTATGGGTATTTCTTGATATATTTCTTGATATTCACTCATACAGACATCATTGAATGCATACTAGTTATTCTTCTTTCTTTTAAGCTCATCATTGACATTATAGAAAGTAATCAATTTCACCACTTTTGAAATTCTTGAAACAACATGATTGCATCATCAGCAAGCTAATATAACTTGTGTCAGGTGAACAAAAAACGGATGTTGACTATGGAGAAACTAGAGCAAGCAATTTCCTTGACAGCCTTGCACCATTTAGCTAGACCAATTGAAAAAAGTGAGCATAGCAGGTGAACTCACATAACTGTAAGGATATCATTTCTTGAGAACTGACAGATGATTTTCTGAAGGTGTTCAGCAGTCTGCCCATCCATTGCCGCAACAGAATAAAAACTTGAAACGAAGTGAACTTCAGCCTCTAGGAAGCTCTTCACTTCTTTTTGCATTATTGAGAGAGTTTCCCTTGTGCGGAAGGCGTTACTAAAGCAAATGTAACAATGAAAAATGAAGATCCGTTCAGATGCATATGAACTGGAACTTTCTGTAAATTTCACATTATATAGTCAAAATTTAACTCACCTACATAAGATAAGTTCAGGAACCCAACCCAACTTCTGGAGGTTATGTGACACGCAAACAGCATCATCACGTCCAGCTTTACTTAGAGGTCGATCATGATCTGATGAGTCATATAAGGGGATATTAGAATCGAATCTGCTGTCAAGACTTTTAACAGCCCTAACCATGTGCAGTCTATAATATCTAATGACGAAACTCCCTAGAGTTTACAATTTTGGTTTGGTTCCTAGTCTTTGAAAAGTCCATTGGGTCTGAGGTTTTGCTCATATATGTATAATTCTACAAAAAAAGTTTATTGAAGTTGATTGTTTGTTCATGTTCTAAATGATGACATGACTTCGAGTTTTGATGGGACATTACTCACGGAAACCCTGAGCTATTGCAAATTCTGCTGGTGCCTCATACTTCTCCTTTGCATCTTATTGCAGCATCTCTGAACACTTCTTCTCACCACTAGTTTGTCATCTCTCTTGACATTTCTTTAACCATACTATCACCATCCTCAACCACACCTGGCTAAAACTGACAACTTTTATTACTGCAACCAATCTTTCCTTTTCTACAACTCTTGTTTGTCAAAAATCTTCAAAAATCATATCAAGAAGCTTTTCCGGTTCAAAGGTCTCCTCTTCATTTGAATTTAAATTGATTTTCTAAAGACTTGTTCAACTACTGCATCTGAGATGTATGAGTTTGATTAGGGGTGACAGTGAGAATTAGAAGATAGGTTGAGACGTGAGAGGTCAAGGGGGACAATAATCTAGTGGAGGAAAGATTGAGAGAGAAAGCAGTATATCAAGAAAAGGTCTAATGCGAATTGGCGGAGAAAGGCAAGCTAAGAGAGGTGGTAGTTGGAGAAGAGGAAAGTGCGGATATCAAACCGTTATCGCAAAAGCTCGGGGTTACTCTACAAAATTTTCGTTATAACTTATGTCATGTCATTATTAAAACAATTAATGAAGCTGTGTTTTGGACATGGTTCAAACATGAGCAAAATCTCACAGTTACAAAAAATCATGGGCATCAAACAAAAATTAAACAAGCACAGGGTTACGAACCTACTATATAGAATTTCCACTATATAATATAGCAAGAATGACTATTTTCTCGAAGGTAGAGCATTCACAAAGCTTCACAATCTATGTTACATATGTTCCAGAGAAAAGATAAAATAAAATATGATAATGTCATGCAATATATAAATGTGTTGACTAAATTCATTGCGAAAGTCGAATTCATTCTATTGACTGAAGAGAAGAATACAAGCCTGATAGCGATAAGGTCATCCTAAATAGAAAAAAAATACCAATACAAAACCTTCTTGGATCAACATGAAAGGAAATTTAAAATAAAACATCTATATTCTTGATATACAAGTAAACTAGCAATAGATCCAACAAACTGCATACACCAATTAAGGCAATTATGGACACTTCCCCTTTAGGTGTAAGCATACTCAAGAAAAAGGTGAAAATTCATGAGCCATATGAAGATTTGAAAGCTTCCATGTTGTTTTGTTCATAAGCATCATAGACTATTAAGTGTCAAAAATGCTTATTATTAATTTCCTGCCACTTCGTATCCATTTTCCATTCATACTAGATTCAAAGAAAAATCTACAGGCTAATTGCTTTCAGATGCTGCAGCAAAAGCCAAGATTTCAGCTCCCAGGCTGATAATGTGAAAGGTATTAACCAAAAAGCATGGAAAAAGGGTTAGAGATTCTGCAGCTGCATTACAATAAAAATAAATGACCTGAAGTTATTAGAGATGATGCATGAAACCATCCATCATAGCCAAATTCCCATTATCTATATACTCTGTCAGCAATTCCCCATCCAAAACTATTTTACCTAAAACATTAAAGAAGCAAGAAAGGTCCTAAATGCTTATCCAAACATATTTACTGGACATCATTGACAATAATCATCAACAGAAATAGAAGGAATCCCCTTTCAGTCCCTGTTATACTTTTTAGATTTTACAAGTGATCAAATGTTTTTTATCCCCCCAAAAAGGGGAGGTACTTTAATACCAATTTGCAATCATTTAACCCATCAACTACCTATACGCCATTCTAATGTCTGTAATTCACAGTAAAAAAAACTCAATTGATTCAATGCAAGTACAGAATAAGTCAAAATTCTAATCATTTAAACAAATTAACAAGCATTCAAAGGATATAGTCTCATCCCAAAAAAGATAAAATGGATGGTTAATCTAATACCAAATTTGCAATCACTTAATCCAATACCTATCCATCACTCTAATGTCTGTTAGTCAATGACAAACTCAATTGATTCAATACAACTGCACAAGCAGTGCGTCATACGAAAATAAAAGCACACAATTTTGCAAAAGCAAGTTTCATTTGAAGCCCATACCCCGCAAAGAACGATCTTCCCAGGAGCTGTCAGCGTGGCGGAGAAGAATAAGGCGGCGAGTGCAGGACTCATCGGATAGCGAATTCCCGGGAGAAGTTTCTTCAGCGTCACCGAGCACAACAGAACGCCTAACGGGAAGAGAAGTAGGGTTTCTGGAACCGAGAAGAGTGGCGGGGTAGGATAATGGAGTGGCTGGGAAGTGGAAGGAAGAAGAAGTGCATCTGATTGGTGTTGTTATTCGTCGTATCTGAGGAGCTGAACTGGTGGAAGTGGTGGTGGAGCTGCAACCACACAGAGCAACGTTCATGGCTGCGCTGTCAATGGAAGTTTCTGGCTGCACCTGCCTTTCAATTTGCAACAAGTATTTATTTTTGTTTTGGGTTGAACTTTGGGTAAATTTTATAAAACCACCCGTAAAATAGGAGTTTGTGCACAAAACCAGGCACGGATCTAGGGGTGGGCTAGGGTTTGCTACAGCCCACCCCAAATTTTCAGAAAATATATATAGTTCAAATAGGAAGAAAGTTGAATGTTTAGTTTTTCCTAGTGGTAGTGGAGTGCATCTATTTCTATCATAAATGAGAGCGTGCGAGGTTCGATTCCCACAAATTGCTTTTTAATTACCCTTTTCATTCAAAGATCTGCTGCTGCCTGTTGGTTTTTTTTTTTCTTTTTTTTGTTTCTTCTTTCTTTTTTATTTGGACAAATAGTACTTAATATTATTTTCTCTCCTTTTCAATAAAAGAATATTACTTATTTGCCTTTTCTTGTAAATATGTACTATTTTTCTGTAATTTATATTTTTTAGTCTTAATAATATTTCTATGCTTATTTTATTTTCAATATAAATGAAGCTTCTTTAATTTATTTGAGATTTTATAGTGACATTGTTACTTATAAATTTTTTATCTTCTATATAAAATAAAAAAATCAACAATATTGTTATCATTTTTTAAATTTGTACAAGATTTAGTTTAAAAACTATCAAAAGGACTAAATAGATGTTTAAAGTTTCAATCCTAGATTTTTCCCATACATTTATAAGATAAATGCAGCCTATCCAAACTTTTAATCCTGGTTCCGTCCCTGCACAAAACCACCTGTAAAATTCAAAATTACCTAAAACCATCCTTCAATTAAATTTGTTATCCTTCAATTAAATCTCTTAACATATGACCACCCCTCAATTTGAATCTGTTAAAACTTACATTAGATATCATCAAATTTATAAAAATAACCCTCATTAAATCAATAAACTTACAAAAATACCCCATTATCTACACATTTTCAATTTAGCCCCTAGGAAACTAATAATAATTAAAATAAATAAAAAACAATTCAGCCTTTGAAACAAATATGTGTTTTCTTCCTCTTTGGAAGCTCCTTCCATGGTGGACAAAGTATCTCATCATGTCGAAACCCATCCAACAAGCCGACCAAGTCATCAAAGCCGTCGACGAGGTCCCCTCCTTCAAGCAATACTTTCTACTTACAGCGCAAATGCCTCGTCTATCCAATTGAACGTGAAAACACAACATAAAATCTCCTCTTTTTTGCTAATTAACACCATCGAATGCCAAATAAGAACTTTCAATGATTTGAGTGAACAGAAAGAAATTTTTTACCTTTGTTGGATAGGTTTAATTTGTTGCAAACATTAGCCTTTTTGTTTACAAGTACAAACACAAGCTCATACAACTAAATCCAGAAACAAGAGGCATTGCCACTGATTTTATAAATTGCTTCCAAATCGATTTGCCATATATTAGGATTTTTGAATATGGAACAACTCAAATTTACCAAAAAAAAAAATAGATTTGCTTTTTTACGAAATTTGTTGATGGCGTTCTTCTTTGCCTTTACTTCCAAATTGGAGGTTGTCATTTGTGTTTGCATATTTGCTTCTTCTTCTTTGTACATGAAGTTGGTAAAAGCAAATTTAAGAGCTTAGAGGATAGAGAATCAAATATACTAGATATGATTTTTATAAAAATAGAAGTTTGTTGGATTATGGATTAAATTGATTTGGGTAGATTAAATTGAAATATATTGATAAAGGATTTTTTTATAATTTTGCTAATTTTTAACGAAGTTTAACGAAGTTTAACGAGTTGGGATTCATGGGTGGTTATATGCATGCTAACGGATTTATTTTAAGGGTGGTTTAAAATAATTTTAAATTTTATGGGTGGTTTTGTGCACAAACACCTAATTTACGGGTGGTTTTGTAAAATTCATCCTTGAACTTTTGCATAATTTATAAGTCGTTTTATTTCAGCGCACATGTTATTTTTCATAGTAGCGCACTCTCTGGTCATTATGGGTGTTCAACCGTTACAGCTGGGTTCTCCAGCTGTAACTCTGGTTATAACAGTTGGTGTTTTCGTTAACCGAGAGACATTAAATGTTCACATCCACCTTAATTTATTCTGTTGTTTACTTTTAACCCATCATGGTTGTGAGAGAACCACTCTATTGCATCTCTTCTCCAAAAATCTCAAAACCTCTTTATGTGAGTTGAATCAAGATTGGACCAGCTTTAAACCAGCCACAAACCTTACTCTTTTCCATGCACATGTCTTGCATTTAGACTTGTATAGGCTTGGTTTAAGATACGGGAACGACACCGAGTTGTTAAACACTTGAAAGATTTGCATTGTTGCTTCTTGTGTTGAAATTTGGTTGCTTGCAACTTTCTTTAAAAAAAATCAGATTTCGTACCTTAAAGAAAGATTCGGACTCAGAAACGAATAGACTCAGGACTTAGAAAAACTCAAACCGGCGAAAGTGAAAGACAGGTCGGGCATAGAAAAGGCGGATCCCGTGAGAAAAAAGAATCCGAGCAAGGCCCTAATTTTGCTTTAATTTGTTGTTGTGAAAAACATGGTCCCTAGTAGCTTCTTATTCAAGTTCGGGTGCTTGTGTGTGCATTGGTTTGTTTTTTCCTAGCCATGCCTAATTCCTTGCATTGACTTTGCACTTGCAATTTGTTAATCTTTCTTGGTTGAGTTAGGAGGAACTTGTGGTTTGGCATTACTTGTGATTTTTGGAATAATCTTGTCTGTTAAGTGCTTGTAAGCATGGCAGACACAGAAAAAAAAATGAGGATGATCGTCGAGACTCTAATCCAACTCTTACTCAAGCATCTATGGAGGCTATGATGATGACATTCTAGCAATCCCTTCACCAATATGTCAATCAATCCATCTGAGAAGCAATGCAACATGTGAGTTCAAGATTTGAAGCTTTGGAACTCCGACAACAAAAGTTGGAGGAAAGGTTTCAACAAAGAGTGATGGGTGACACAAAATCCCCAAAAAAATGACTCTCTTCCATGAATTGGAACAACCCATCACCATCAAGTGTCCAATAGAAATGATGCACATATTGCAAGAAGAGCGGGAAGTTCTGGAACCATCTCCTAAACTCGAGCTTCACCCTACCATTATTCGTAGCTCCATGAACTCTTTGACTACGCCATGGCTAGATGTCTTTCCTATGGTTCCTTCATGTTCTCCCTTCTTGATCCATGAGGAGGACGATGTTGTTTTGTTTACTCCAAGCAATGATTAATCTCCTTTGCTCATGGAGGCCAAGAAGGATTCCTTTGTCATGGAAAATGTCACACCAAGGGAGCTAGAAGCACTACATCCATTGTTGAGCTCACAAGGTGATACGAGTGCACCTCTTAGGGAAGTTTCTTGCACTCCTTTATTCCAAATTTATGAATATGTGTTGATTGTGTCACATGCATCTGATCAAAGAATTTCATTTGTCTTTCATGTATTTGTGACATCTAGGACTAAATACTCTTGCTTACATTTTAGTTCTGTTTCCCAATACATGTCATCTAGGTCGCATATAGGTCATAGTGTTTCATTGATGCCTACTTATGCTCAACTTCTTCATTGTTTTATCACGAGATGTACTTGTAAGAATAGGAAGAGAAGTGGTGTAGCTAGTGATGCTTTCTGGCCATCATATTGAACTTCGAAATGTTTTTCTTAAACTTGACTTTCATAGCTTCTTCTTTCTTGTTCTTCCCTCAATTTGTCGTTTATTTTGAAGGTTTGATGGATTCGAGGATGAATCCTTTTCAGATGGATGATATAATTTTGATCTATCATGAGCAAGAAAACGAGCCGGGACCGACACCAACACCAAGGCGCGCCAGTGCCAAGTGAGCAAGTGTCAGGTAAAGATGTTGAGCCATTTTCGTCGAGCACTTCTCAAGTTCCGTTGGGCTATCTTTTGGGAGGGCCTCCTACTCATCAAATGAAGACTAACGACACCAAGAACGCCCATGAAAGGTGTCCTTAGCCAACAAAGTGCCGAGAGCCTCCTTTTGATACGGTCGTGCCGGTGCCGTGATGCTCGGTTTGTGCTTATTTTGAAGGCCACGTGTGTGTGGTTGTTTTATGAGTTATAAGAGTATTTTATAAACATTTGAAAACCTTGGTTCATTTTGAAAACAACTCCTTATTTGTGGGAGTTTGGGGTTAGATGCTTATGTGGGGTTAAAAGGGTTTAGAAGGCTCATTTTCTCTTTAGACAAGATTGATGCAAAATTCCAACTCTTTATCTCTCGCCTTTTGAAAGCGTTTTTCATCTTTGTTTTAGATAAAAATTCAGATTTTGGTTCCTTGGATTGTGAGTCATATCAATACGAATACGAAGGTAGATCGTGGTGAGTCATATCCTTGATCGATCTTCATAGTTTAAGTTAGATTCAAGGTGGGTCATATCCTTGAGTTTTGCTTGTCCATATCCAATCCTCAATTCGTCATCACCATCCACTTTTCCATCAATTTTAATCCTCAAAATCACCATCTCATCCTCCATGAAACTCGGATCTATAATCCTCTTCAAAACCTGCATCAAAACAAGTCGAGATTCCTTCTTGGTGGTTCATGCGACCTTTCAGTGGAAGAACCATAACTTTCGAACCAGAAAAGATTTTGACCTCAAATTTTTAGGGATTCAAGAATACTCGTGGATCTAACTCTAGGATTTGAAATCATCCAACTACGAGTCCGGATGAGCGAGATCTTACCTTTTGATCCCAGAAGAAGTTCAACCACCAAGTTGCATCTTCCCTTGAAGTTTACCTTTGGATCAAGCATCAAGATTACCTAACCCTTAGTTTACATGCAAATTAGATCAACAAATCCAAAGGGGTCGAATTACACATAAGAGCTTTTCAACCAACATTACCCAAAACCTAAACCAAAACAATTACAAACTATCCTAATGCCAAAGGGCCAAATTACAAATACGTTTACCAAAAAGGAACTTTAATCATAGTTTTCATACATTTATTCAACACACAATAAAAAATTAGGCTTAAGTCCTACAAGAAAAGGCCTGACCTTTTCAACAACTCAACCCAATTACATAGAACACAAAAAAGTTGAAAGAAGTAATTTACACAATCGGAATGCTCATTCAAAAAAATTTATACAACTCAATTGCATAATAAACTTGAAATAGCTTAAAAAGAGACAAAATCGGCAATCCAACCTCGAGGAAAACTTGATCTCCCTCGAACAATTCACAGCACCCACAAACTGATAAATTTTGGCAGTGACAGATAGGCAACGATCACGCCCAAGGCCCGGATCTTTGTCAGAAACACGGAAGTGGCGTATCTGAGCACCCACCACTAGAATTGAACGACAAAATCATAAACAGAAGAAGAGAAGAAAACGAGGATGGGGAAAGTGAAAATTGTACCGATTGTTAGATATCAGAGCAAAAACAATGTCAATGGGTGCGGAAAAGATCAGGCGGTGCAGGTTTGGGTTGAACAAGACGTGGTGAAAGGATCATTGAAATGGAACGGTGCAAGGTAATCAGTGACTTGACTTGATCAAAACTTGGACTTCCCTTGGATGGCACGACTTGGTGATGAGGAGATGGATGAATGTGTTCCTTGAAAAGATGATGGAGGTGATCGCTCGTGTGTGCGAGGGTCTAGAGATACAATTTATAACTCGACCCCGTTGTAGCACGTGGTGGGTGTCGAACGCTCGGGAAATCTACTCGATTGAGGTGCCTAGACACTAGAAAGCTGGAAAGGAGAACTTAAAACAAAGGAAAACAAAGGGAACAGTCGGGACCGACACAAGTGTCACGTCGGGCCCGATGTTGGCGACAAGAGGGAAGTCGGGACCGACGTAGGGCAAGTCGGGCCCGAGGTAGCTGGGTTTTGTCGAACTCAAAGATTGAAAGTAGATCTTGGGCTTTTGGGTTCCTTCTCTAGTAGATTAAGGCTTTTCCACCCCAATTCAAGCAATAAGTGATGATCGGAATAGGATCGAGTGCTTTCGCCCTCGTTCCAATCACTTCTACACATCGATCATTGGGGAAATCCCCTTCGAAGCAAGGTCTTGAGATGGACAAATGTTCACTTTCGCTACTTTGCCAATCACAAGCCTTGATTCCTTACTTTCGTAAGGAATTGTAGCTCTATGTAGAGTGGGTTCCTAGATAAAGCACTCAAGGCTATGGAATTGGGGTTTCTAGCCCAACCTAGCTAGAGTTTTCCCCCATAACCCAAGATCAAGGAGATCTACTCCATATGGCAAACAAAGAAAGCAAACAAATCAAAAAGCAAAGCAATCAACATCATCAATCTCAAACCAAAGCAAAGTTTCATTCACAAATCAAAAGCAATCCACAAACTCCAATCAAAGGTTTCCAAATACACAAAACCAAAACAAGGCAAAGCTAATCTATCAACCAAACCTATCAAATCTCCCTCTCCTTGGCCGATTCTCTCTCTTCTCCTTCTCCTCTCCTTCCTCCTTGCTCTCCAAGTATCCTCTTGAGAGTTTTTGAGGGTTGGTTCCTTGCTAAGTGTGGGAACCTCCCTTTTAATTAGAAGACAAGAGAGCCTTTGTAGAATAGATGAGGGGCAAAAGTGGTAGTTTACAATTTCGTGCCTTGGAGCCCAAGCAGTCCAGTGACCGACACGGAGGACCTTGGGCCCGACTTACTGTGCAAGTCGGTCCGAGGTCGAAAACTTCATCTCGGGCCCGGCGTGGTTCTAACTCGGTCCAGACCTCGTGGTTCTAACTCGGTCCGGACCTCGTTCCACATCAAAATACCCCATACTTAAACTTGCTTGTCCTCAAGCAATAACAATGTAAGCAAGACCGAAACATAATCTTCAAGTAAAGCCTCGTATGAAAACACATTTAAGCACAAGTGATTGATATTCAAGCAAGATTACATCATCACACATGATTAAGTGTTCCAAGGAATAGAGTCAATGCAACTAAGCCTCACTTTAGGGATATGTGAATGTGTATCACTCATCATGTGTATGGGTTTAGCAATGAACACTCAAGCTCAAAAATCATGCAAGTAAGGACTTTACTATTGAAGCTAATATCACCAATTCCTCCACCTAGAGATGCCTAATACAAAGTACACAAAGAATTCGAACTTGGCTCAATGGAGGTCCTCAAAGAGGTTCCATTCGGCCGGGTTGTAATGGGGCTTTTGGTATTTCTCAAGGTGGGAATTATTTGGTCTTGTGGTGCTTACAATGGGGATTGAACAACCTAAACTCTCACCAACTTCACCAAAATTCCACAATCAAATTCACACTCATCTAAAAGACTTAACATTTTTCCTTTCAACCCAAAATTTCACTTAACATTCCACTTCATCTTTGCTCTTAGGCTTTTTGTTGGATTTTCCACACTTTCTACATTGGACCGACTTTCTTATGACATCGGGCCCGATGTGGTGTGTAACTCGGTCGGACCCTTTTTCTTCACTTAAGCTCTTTACTTTCATTCCACTTTCCATTTCCAACATTTTTTTTCTTTCTTTCTTTCTTTTCTTCTTTCTTTTTGCACAACAAAGATGCACTACCCACATGATTCATAACACCATTCTTTGCCCTTAAACCAAAGAGAATCTCAACTCTTCAAATACAATCCCAACCTCTCTTCTAAAGTCCAATCCCATAAGGGTCAAGTCATATAAGGCTAGGAATAATATTTTTGAGGAGTTTCAAACAAAGGCTAAGGCTAAAACGGGGCTACAAACAAAGGATTCACTCCATGGTAGGATATGGAACATTTATGTGACTAGAAGAATAAAGTTCAAAATCAATGTGACAATGCTAGGACAAATCTCATGACGGTCTTGGAAAATAGATAAACACCGCAATAGCAAGTTTTACTAAGCATGCATGCGCTAATCACACAAGAAACATGAGGGATATGCAAATATGAACAAGCATCCCTAAAATGGCTAAAAATCAATCTCACAAGGGTCACTCTTACTTAGTTGCATAAGAACTCATCCTAGAACTCACATGTTCAATAAAACAAGCAAGATATCATGATCACATCAAAAGCAACATCTCTTTAGAGGCTAAACCATCCAAAAATATGCAAAGGAATTTACATGCTCACATCATCATTAGCTTTCATTTGGCAATCTAAGATGGGAATTTCTAGTCCAAAAACTACAAAACACAAAATCTTTTTATTGTTTTCAACACAATTTTTCAAATTTTTATGGATTTTTGCAAAAATTTCTCTAAAACCAAAAACAAAGACTCATCCATTCAAAACCAAATCAATCATCCATGTCGTTCATCAAACCACAAACCAAGAAACAAACATCCCAAACACAAACTAGAAACCGAAAACCAAATATCCTCAAAATAACAAACAAACAAGCAAGTGAAATCATGAGCACACTTACCCCCACCCCATACTTAAAATTTTGATGTCCCCATCAAACAAGGAAACCAAAACTTAAAAGCAAGAGAGAAGAGTATGAAGAGCTCACAATTTCTTTATTCTTCAATGGCATGTCTAGGATCACTCGAAGGGGTTGTCATGCCTACGTCCTCTTTGGAGTCTCGCTTGCCGCTCCCTCTCGTACACTTGCTCTTGGTAGAAGTCTTGTGGTGGTGGTTGGAGCTGAGGATCCGGGCGCGTCCATTGGTCCTCACGGGAAGGGAAATTCCCACTCATCCATGTGTTGAAGCTATCTTGAACCCGCCACCTTTGGTCCTCCACTTCTCTAAGCTCCTCCACCTCTCGCCTAGTGTAGCCGAGGGCTCGGTTCATCTCTTCTTGGCTAGCTTGGAAATCACTTTGTTGTTGAAGCAATTGTTGTTGTTGTTGGTACATGTGTTGTTGTTGAAGATTCACTTGATGGATCTCTTGAAGAACATTCTCTTGTTGAAGTTGAAGATGGGCCATTTGATTGGCCAAGAAGGACATGTCCACCGTTTGTTGTTGCTCGGGAAACACCATTCCCGGACCATACCATTGGGCGTAGTCTTCATAACCGCCACCTTGAGCTTGTTCTCGCCTTGCACCACTCCCCTCTCCACGCTCATAATGCCTCGGGACCTCATCACCATAGAAGGAACCGGACCGACTTTGAGGGAAGTCGGGCCCGATGTGGTGTGTACCTCGGTCCGCCAATGTTGGAGCTTGGTGTGTGGCTCGGAGGTTGGCCATCAAGCCTTGGAAGCGCTCATCTTCTTCATTTTGCTCTTGATCGACGTCCATGTCTTCCCCACGAGGTGCAAACACAACGTTATCTTGGTCGAAATCCGGTGAAGATGGAGGGGAGGTAAACCGAATGTGTTGAGGTTGTTGTCGCCGACCCTCTCTTGCACCTTCGGGGTCACCAAATGAGTGTGGCTTGCCGGCCCACACTTGGTACCAATTGTGATACCGAGAAAGATCATAGAGGTTGGCCGCCAACCGGATCGACACGCCATCATAGTTCGAGTGAGGGGCCAAAGAAATCATGTAAAGCTTCTCCTTGATGATGTTGGCCTTCTTGAAATACTTCATGTTCATGTACTCAACACCATTCGGAGCCGGAGACTACTTGTTAAGATCAACTCCTAGACGCATGGCTAGCCTTGCTATCATCCCGCCGAAGTAGATCCAAGAGGAGCTTTGGAAGTCTCGCACCATTTTGACCCACTCCCATGCAAGGTTCATGGGCTTCTCGGTGTGGAAGAGCATCTCATGTAGCAACATAATCTCTTCCTTCATCGGCTTTCTCAACTCATGACGAGCATAGATTGCACATCCCAAAACTCGCACCATGACCCGAAAAAGAGGGCTAGCAATCTCGGTTGTGGAGGCGCCCTTTCTCATCTCGCTCTTCCCGGCCACATGCTGCCACACTTGGTTCACCTGTCGTTGTCGACGCCGGTCTCTTCTCTTGGACATGGAAACCCGAAGTAGGTAGCCAAGTCCCTAAGAGAGAGATTGTGGTCCTCATTGCCCAATTGGAAAGTGATCGCCCCTTCCTCATCCTCCACATTATCATAAGTGCATTCAAACGTGGCCATGAATTCTGAGGTGAGGGCGGGATAGTGGGTGTTGTCCCACCTTAGCATCCCATTGAGACCGATGTGAGAGTAGCACCTTGGAAGAGCTTGATCCATGTCCATCTTCCTCACGGCGTCCCAATCAAGCCACCTTGTGTGATGCTCAAGCGCCATATACCTTGCATAACTCTCAACTTGCTCATCCTCCTCCAAGTAAACATCCTCCAACTTTGGCTCTTTTCTTGACTTCTAGGACTTCTTCCTCGGCCTTTCCGCATGAGATGATGAAGCTCTAGTCTCCATGGTACCTACACACATCCAACCAAACAAAAGGGTCCAAGATAAACTCCATACAACTCAACAAAAGCACTCATCAACACTTCAACACAAGGGGAACCCCATACTTAGTTTCTAAACACACATGCATCACAATCCAACATGAATCATCATGGATATCTTCTAACAATGGCTAAGCAAATGATCATACTACATCATGATTAGGCTATAGCCAACAATGAAACACATGAATCCACATGATATCACAAGAAGAGAGTAAAAACAACATGGATCGACTTCCAACCTATGTAGGGCCCGACTTACGCAACCTCGGTCCGACTTGATGGACCGACTTCCACAACTCGGGCCCGACTTACCTGGGCACGTCGATCTCGACCTAGTTCATGATTCGACTCTAACCCAAATCAACCCAAATCACTCTAGCATGCACTTAAATTTCAAATTCAACCATCAAACACCCCTAATCGAAGTTCTAAATGGATCCAAACATGCATAAACAACTTTGAAGCTCAATTTCACAAATCATGCAAATCCACCATTGATGCTCAAGCTCAAACTTTCAATCAAACATGGCATTACTCAATCTATGCAATGAAAGCACAAAATCTCCAAGGAAATAGGTAAAGATCGAGTAACACATACCGGATTTGAAGAGTATTGAACTTTTAAACAAACAATATATTTAGAACTCAAACTTTCTCAACCTAGATCGAGATGTGGGATGAAGAACAAGATTGAACTCGAAATTTCTCTTTGGAATCGGGTTAGGGAGGCCTTTTCGTGATTGGATCGAGATGAAGAAGGGGAGGATGGGTGGATCGAGTATGGTGAGAGAGAGAGAGCCGATTTTGAGAGTGTGAGGGAGGTGGGTTGTATTTTGGGAATGGTGGTTAGTATGAAGATGGTAGGTAGATGGGGGATGGTATTTAATGGGGGAAAGGGACAAATTAGGTCAAGGGCAAAATTGGCATTCCACCTAGTCAAATCGGGTCGGACCGACGTTGTGGACCGACGTCCCTATGTCGGGCCCGACTTACCTGGGCTCGATGTGGGAGTATTCGGGTCACCAATTTTACTCCATCCTCTTGCAACTTCTTTCTCTAAATTTCCATTTATATATTTCACCTCAAATCCTACACAACCTTGAAGAATACACAACACCAAAAATCCACAAAACACTAGATAGAGATTGGTTAGAAAAAAGCTAGGCTAAACTAAGAAAAATCAAACTAAAATTACGAAAAGAAAGCTACTAGCTCGGGTTGCCTCCCGAGAAGCGCTCGTTTATAGTCACTAGCTTGACTTCCTAACCTCAACCTCAAGGCGGGTGAAACACAGTGAATTGCTCGCCATTGTTGTGCCCATTCCCATTGCCCTCATACCCATAAAACCACCAACGATGGTCTATATAGGCATGGCTCTCCGATCTCGGGCCTCTCTCATCATACTCCTCCAATGAATGAGATTTCTCCTCCTTACTTGCTCCATCATGTTCCTCTTTTCCTACACCAACGTTATCCAAAGAATTCCTAGGAGATTCTACCAATTCATCTTTCAAGTCACTAAGGCAAATGTAAGAGTCTCCTAAGTCATCTTTCAAATCACTTAAACAAATGTAGGAATCAAAAGTTTGGAAAGAATTGTGGTCATCACCAACATCAAAAGGATATAAGTAAGGATACTCTTCATTTCTCCTTGGGCTAGCATTGATCCTTGACTCATCTTGTTCCTCAACTTGCTCCAACAACTCCCTTGCTTGTATTTTTTTATTGAACCCTTCATCACTTCTCAACACAATGACCTCTCTAGCAACTTCCACTTCTTCTCCTTTTCTCTTGGCACTCTCTTCAAGTTTGAGGATAGCCAAGGCGTCCGGCTCATTCAAAGCCTTGTTGAAGTGAAAATCGACCTTTTCTTCACCAATCTCAAAGGAAACTTTGCCGTTTTTTACATCAAACCTTGCCCCCGCCGTAGCTAAGAATGGTCTTCCTAAGATTATTGGGACCAAGGGGTCCTCGTGCATGTCCAAGATCACGAAATCATCGGGAACAAAGTACTTTCCAACTCGCACCGGCACGTCATCCAATATTCCCTTAGCCTTGATGATGGAACCGTCGGCCATAGTTAGGGACATATCGGCCGGCTCAATTTCACACTTGCCCCAAGGTCACATAAGGTTTGGAATTTTTGAGACCCCACACCAATAGTGATAGCAAACCGACCGGGATCTCCTAGCTTTTGCGGTAACTCCAAGGTCTTGACCTCATCTTGCATTTCAACTATGGACCTCTTCTTGCTCAAAATCTCCTTTAAAAACTTGGCATAGGATGGCATCTCGCTCAATGCATCGGTGAACGGGATAGAGATGTTCAAACCTTGCAAAAGTTTGAGAAACCTCTTGAACTTGTTTTCAACAACATCTTTCGGCTTCTTTGAGGGATATGGAAGAGTTGTTGCACCTTGAATCTTGCTTGGATCAACCTCCTTGGACTTCCCCACTTCACTTGCAACATTTCCTGGTTGGACCGACATAGGCACCACGTCGGGCCCGATGTCGTGTATCTCGGTCCTGGGGCAAAGCTGAGGCAGAGTAGTCGGATCGACATCTGGGTACGTCGGGCCCGACTTACTATCAACCTCGGTCCGGGGTAGAGGAGTCGATCTTCTTGTTGGGTCGACTTCGGGGAACATCGGACCCAACTTGCTGGGTAAGTCGGTCCGGCTCTCTTCATCCTTCTTAGGCATGTGTGGCTCGGGTAGGTTTCGGCCACTTCTCAATCCAATTGCCCGGATTTCATTTTGATTGTTTTGAGCTTGGGGGTTCTCCTCGGGTCGGCCCGGAGTCTCCCATTCTCTCTCGGGGCTTGAGTTGCAATTTGGGCAAATTGATTGTCGACTTGCCTCCTCCATGCACCAAACTCATTGAATTGGGTCCTCATCTCCTTGAACCCATCCCTCATCTCTTGAGCAAATGATTGTAGCTCATTGAATCCCGGTGGCCTATATGGTGGTGGTTGCGGCGCTCTTGGCTCGTTTTGGTTGAAGTTGTTTTATAGCCTTGAGCTTGACCGTTGTTCCACCGGCCATTACCACCATTGTTGAAGTTGCCTCTTCCACCGAAATTTCCTCGAACATAGTTTGCCTCCTCAATTCGCTCGGCCAAGCGCACTTGGCTCTCATTCGGACAAACTTGTGTAGCATGTGCAAAGGATCCACACTCCTCACAAGCTCTAGCATTTTGCTTGTAGTAGTGGACTTGCCTCTTAAGCTTGCTCACTTCACCTTCAAGGAATTGGAGCTTCACATCCTTGTCAATGTCTTCTCCCTTTGGATCATATAACTTCCTTGCACCTTCACCTTGAACTTTCACCTCCTTGCTAGCTTGACTCACCCCATACATGGCCTCATAATCGGATAGCTTGTCAAGTAGCTCCCAAGCTTGATCCGGTGTCAAGTCTATGAACCCACAATCGGTGTGGAGATTGAGCTTGTCCTTCGTTGCCGGATTGATGCCTTGGAAAAAGATGTCTTGGAGCACATATGGTTGTTGGCCATGAGTAGGACATTGGCGCAACATCTCCTTGAAACGGTCCCATGCTTCGAAGAGAGGCTCATTCGGACCTTGTTGAAAGCTTGCAATTTTCCTTCTTAGCTCGGTTGTCTTTGAGGGCGGGAAGAACTTCATCAAGAAAGCATCATAGAGTGCCTTCCAAGTTGTGATTGACCTAGGGGCTTGGCTCTCGAGCCAATGTGTGGCCTTGCCCCCAAGTGACCATTTGAACGCCTTTAGAAGCACATACTCCAACGCCTCCTCGTCGGTAGAGATCGTCTCACACATGTCCACAAAGCGTTTGACGTGCTCTATGGGACACTCATGTGGACGGCCCTCGAATTGATCACGCTTGATGAGGGAATGAATTGCGTCTTGATCTCAAAATTCTTGGCAACCTCGGGAAGCACAATAGCCGGTTCGGGTACCCTCAACTCCGGATGCATGAATTGGCGTGCATTCCGGGGTAGAGCGTTGAGTTGAGCCTCGGCCCTCATCCGTTGCTCCCGTTCTCTTCTTGCCATCGCCTCTTGATTGTCCTTCTCAAGTTGCAATCTAGCCATTTCGGCCCTAAGTTGAGCCAACTCCTCATCAACATGGAGAGCTTGATTCTCCATCCTTTTCCTTCTTCGGGCTTCTTTGAGAATACTTTCCGGATCAATCACAAACTCAAGCTCAAGTGTTCCTCGGGAGGAACGAGCTCGCATAAACCTACGAAACAAAGACACAAACCAAAACAAATAAAAAACAAACAAAGGGTTTGGGCTATTCCCTCACCCAAATCACTACCAAAACACAAGAAACTCACCAAATTGGCACTCAATGCACTTAGACTTCCCCGGCAACGGCGCCAATCTTTTGATCGCTCGTGTGTGCGAGGGTCTAGAGATACAATTTATAACCCGACCCCGTTGTAGCACGTGGTGGGTGTCGAACACTCGGGAATCTACTCGATTGAGGTGCCTAGACACTAGAAAGCTGGAAAGGAGAACTTAATACAAAGGAAAACAAAGAGAACAGTCGGGACCGACACAAGTGTCACGTCGGGCCCGATGTTGGCGACAAGAGGGAAGTCGGGACCGACGTAGGGCAAGTCGGGCCCGAGGTAGCTGGGTTTGTCGAACTCAAAGATTGAAAGTAGATCTTGGGCTTTTGGGTTCCTTCTCTAGTAGATTAAGGCTTTTCCACCCCAATTCAAGCAATAAGTGATGATCGGAATAGGATCGAGTGCTTTCGCCCTCATTCCAACCACTTCTACACATCGATCATTGGGGAAATCCCCTTCGAAGCAAGGTCTTGAGATGGACAAATGTTCACTTTCGCTACTTTGCCAATCACAAGCCTTGATTCCTTACTTTCGTAAGGAATTGTAGCTCTATGTAGAGTGGGTTCCTAGATAAAGCACTCAAGGCTATGGAATTGGGGTTTCTAGCCCAACCTAGCTAGAGTTTTCCCCCATAACCCAAGATCAAGGAGATCTACTCCATATGGCAAACAAAGAAAGCAAACAAATCAAAAAGCAAAGCAATCAACATCATCAATCTCAAACCAAAGCAAAGTTTCATTCATAAATCAAAAGCAATCCACAAACTCCAATCAAAGGTTTCCAAATCCACAAAACCAAAACAAGGCAAAGCTAATCTATCAACTAAACCTATCAAATCTCCCTCTCCTTGGCCGATTCTCTCTCTTCTCCTTCTCCTCTCCTTCCTCCTTGCTCTCCAAGTATCCTCTTGAGAGTTTTTGAGGGTTGGTTCCTTGGTAAGTGTGGGAACCTCCCTTTTAATTAGAAGACAAGAGAGCCTTTGTAGAATAGATGAGGGGCAAAAGTGGTAGTTTACAATTTCATGCCTTGGAGCCCAAGCAGTCCAGTGACCGACTCGGACCGACACGGAGGACCTCGGGCCCGACTTACTGTGCAAGTTGGTCCGAGGTCGAAAACTTCATCTCGGGCCCGGCGTGGTTCTAACTCGGTCCGGACCTCGTTCCACCTTCTTCTTGTTGGCTTTTCTCTTGTTCTTCTTCATGGATTGCTCCTCTCTTTCCCTCTTAAGCTCGGGCCTTGCTCCATGTTCCGACTCTCCTTCAAAACGATCCTTGATCCATGCCAAAACACCTACAAAACACATAAAATGCGCATAGTCTCCGAATCTCATAGAAATACGGGAACTAAGCTAAAAAGGAACAAAACACACAAGAAAAGGGGAAAAAGAAACATATTTACAAAGGAAATCATATATGAAAACACCACCAAATAAAGAGACATCAGGAGGAAGCATGAGAGGTGGAGAATGGTTCATGAGATATGGATGCAAAACACTCGGATATGACTCGCCGAAGTTTTACAAACTAGAGGGGTGATTAGATCGGATATGACTAACCAATCTAGGACTCCAAAATAACAAGAAAATGAAATGAGATTGAACTACCAATCTAGCCAAAATGTGTCCAACTCTTGAGTATCTTTGGACGACAAGAACAAAACAAAAAAAAAAGACAAAATGACAAGCCTACCAATTACTTATGTTCCAATGCAATTTGTCCTCTTTCAAATTTGTTACTTTGAATATACTTAATGCATTGCATGTGGTACACTTTACCATAAATGACATGTTAATGCTTGCCCTTTAGCCATCTCGTATAATTTACTATCAGCTTATAATTTTTTTCTTTTTATTTTACAACATTTAATGCTACCTATTTAAGTGTGTATGTGTTATGAGAAGTGACTTGTATACGGACCGTAGCAAAATATTTGTGCATGCACAAAATATACATATTTTTATGTGTTCTAATGGAAAGCAATAATATTTTATTGTTGAACAATAAGCAACACATTGAAGGTAGGGCCTTTTTTTTGTTTAGTTAGGTTATTTATTGTTTGATTCCTTATATTATATATGTAATCAATAGGTTTATTTTAATTTTGAAACATGTTTATAACTGAATAACTATGTTTTTATATCTTAATAGGTTATGCACTTTATGAGAGTGATATGCATACTCAACTTCCGATCTCCTTAGATGATGCAAGGTATATTGAATTATACATTTTAGTACTCCATGGGTGTCCACATTTATATAGAACATATTATATATATCTATTGTATTTACTAATTACAAATTGTTTATCTAAATTTTCAGCAATACTATGTTGGTGATTTGCATTGCAATCCAATTTCATCGTGGATTATTTCCTAGTAACAACATACCTGAAGATTTATTTCTTCAAAAAATTATTACAATTAAGGTCCGTTTCAAAGGGTTGGCGATCTATAATTGACAGTGCCTACTTTAGAAAATTGCACATGACGAAATTTATAGACAATATTACATAAAAATATATTCTTGTTATACAAGGATATGATCAACAATGTATAATACATGCCAGACAAAATTTTTGTGCAGGGTCAATGCCTTTACTAGAGCTTGGAGAACCGCATATTTTAAATAGTTGGTATTTCTTATGTGCTACACATAGTCTTATTATGTTGAAACATGGAGGACAATTTGAATGCACGTCGTTACTACTATGGAATCCTTCTATGCATCATTTTCGTTTTGTCCCATCTTTGCACAATTTCACTTCTATAAGCCTTGCCAATCTTATCATTTTGAACATTAGTATTGGTTTTGATGAAATTTGTGATGAGTACAAACATGTTAGTTTATTATATCATGCTCAATATTATTTATTCTTTAAAGACACACGCATGGAAGGTGTCTTCTTACAATGGAGAACCAATTAAATGGTCTACTATGTTGTATTTTACGCATCCTGTATATTTCCGAGGTGGTTTGCATTTTGTACACTACGAAGGTGATAAAGAAGTGTCGTTGGTTTTCCACGAAATTTATTTCAGTAGAGCGTATGATGTTGATGGCTCGATGGTGGACCCTGGATCCCAAAGCATGCAAAACTATGTCGGTGAACACCCAGGTCCAAACGTTCTTGAACACCGACTTAATATAGTAAATTGTCATGTACTTGTTGCGCGTGAAGTTGGCGAGCAAGAGGTCGGTGTTAACAGCCTGGCGGTAAGTGGGAGACGGCCACCGCCGGACAGGGTCTCGATCCACGACTTGAGACAATTGAGGCAGAGAACGACCTCGTTGGCGAGCGCGTCGATGATGTTGTTAGACTGGACGTCGGATAGGGCCGACATAATGCTGACGTGCCTCGATGTCTCTTCGTAGAGCCATGTCTAGAGGGCCATGACGAGGAGGCTCTCAGTCGAGTCGCGGCGGAGCGTGCAGATGAGGCTGGCGAGGGTGAGGCGGGAGGACACATGTATACGGCGGAGCTCGGTGAGGGTGATGGAGGCGGAAGCCATTAGGGGAAATTGAAAGGAGTGAGTGAGTAAGAGATAATGTGAGTGTGTAGGGGGTTGTTGGGCCGTATGTATAGTCCACTGTAGCATTGAGGGTTTAACCTAGGGTGACGTGTAAGAGAGAATGATAAAATGTGATGCCAGTCATAAATATTTTATGTGATTTATTAACAGGATATTAGTTATGTTTACCGATAGAGAAATTGAATTCTTATTATGAAGATTATAACATAACAAATGACAATAATAAGGTGTTTTATGAGTATATATAGTAGATCATCAACCATAATTAGATTACGGGTCGTAAGCCCAAAAAACATCACGATAATTCCGCTAATAAACAATATGGCATACCGTTTTTGGCGGGCTTAATTTTCTTGTTCGACTTATTATTTAATTTATTTTAGCCCATTTTTCCAATAATATTCCTAAGTTACAATATTGATATAAATTTAGAAAATAAGGGACATGTTTTTGTACAACGCTTTCTTTAGTCAAATCAATTTTTTCTATTAAATTATAATACAAACGTTGAAACGACAAATTTAATCAAACAGATGAAGTATTTTTACTAAAATGATCCATCCCGATCTAATACGAAACCTAAAGAACTAAACTACTCCATCCATTTCACAATAGATGTCCATATACAAATTTGCACATATATTGAGGATTATTTTTTTGAAAAATATATTACCCCTATTAAAAAATACTTTCGACTCATAAAAGTTTGGAAAAGTCTATAGGATTAATGTGGTATTATTATTATGAGTATAAATGGAAAAAATGGACAAAATTCTTATACGGACTTCTATTGTAAAACAAGAAAAAAAGTCACATGTAGTTCATTATACTTTGTCATGCAAATCTTAAATGTGGTACATATTTTCTACAAATGTTACATTAATATGGTTGATATTATAACCATTACTCTTTCTCTTAAGATAGATATGGCATTCTAGCCTAATTGACTTGTTCAACTTATCATTCAACTTAGTTTAACCCATTTGTTTTCAATAATATCCTTACTAATTTAAAATATTTACATAAACTCATAAAATAAGTGAAAAGTTAACACCTTCAATTTATAGAAGCAAAGCTATGGAAGGTAAGAAAAATTGCTACTCAAATTGTTAAATTATTATTTTATGCTTATATGTGTACTCCAATACTTAAATGATGCAAGGTATATATAAATATTTTTTTTTCAATTACATATATATGTATGTTAGTCAAGACCCCGTTGTGTATAGGGAGGTCAGGTCGTCTACGGAAAGCAAGGTTATGTTTGATTACTAAACTAGAAAGCAAAAGAGAAGGCAAAACAAAGCAAAGAATAAAGCTAAACAACTATATAAATGTACTAGAAGGGGTTGATATCGACCTTGTCAGGGTCGTTACCGAGGTATGAATGCAACAGAAAAACTAAGTAAACAACAAGAAGAAAGGGGAAAATTGCAAGTCGGTATCGACCTGGGTAGGGTCGATATCGAGGTACCTGGGTTTGAAAACTTAACTCAAATAAGGGAAACGCTCTAAGTTAGGGGTTCACCACAACACAATCATGCAATTTCAAATAACATAAATCATAAATATCATGCCTTTAAAATAAATTTATCAACTTTTGTTAATTTAATCAAGCAAATCAATCAATTTTCACAAATCAATTCACTTAATCTACTTGCTTTGATCTAAAGTTCTCAACTTTCGTTTCAAACTTTATCTTTGTTCAAATTCACAACTTTCTCTTTCAATCAAGTTATAAACATGAAATACTTCAACTTTCGTCAAAACTTTTGCACAAACAAGTAGAAAATAGATAAAAGGCAATCAATTCATTCATCACATCACCATTCATGCACAATCATATTGGGTTTCTAACCCCAACCTTAGAAACGAAGACTACTCACTCATGATTTGAGAAAAACAAGCAAAGAGATTAAGAGATAACATAATTGAATTAAAACTAAAGGCTTACTTGAATTAAAATTTCAAACTTGTCTTAGAACACAAGAAAATCTCCCACAATCTTCTTGCTTGTGGTCTAAGCAACACTTGTCTTCTAGAGAACCAAAATAGCGTGTAAAAACAAACCTTAGAGGCGTCTCCTTCTAAACTAACATGGTAGAGAGAAGATTGAGTCTAAACAAGGGTATTTATACTAGATATCCCTCTTAAAAAAGTTTCCATAAAAACAAAACCTACTAAAGATAAAAGATTGTGGAATAAAAGCAATTAATGGACTTTTGACTTGGGCGACTAGGCTGAATGCGTCGATATCGACCCCCAGAGAATCGATATCGAGGTTGGTCTGGACTTGATTTCTCATGTTTCTTCCTTCTTCCTTTGGATTTTGCGGGGGTTTCTTCCATAACTTTCTTCCTAGCTTGATCCTCTCTTATATTGTCCTTTGAATGCATCCAAATTCGCCTCAAAACCTACATAAAAAACACACAAATAGCGTAGTTTCCATACTTTTCACAAAATATGCAAACTATACTAGAAAGACACAAAACACTAACAAAAACACAACTAAACTTGACTAAAAGACTTAGAAAAACATACTAAAACTATGCTAAAAACATGGACATCAATGTATTTTTATTTCATTATGTAAAACTTTCTTTCATATCATCCAAATACTTCATACTCCACATAAAACCTAAATGATATATAAACATAATTTTATACACACATATACTTCATATTTAACACGATTATAGATGTGACTCTCCTTATATATGTATACTTCTTTATGCAGCCAAATTATGTTGACTACATTCCAAACATGGAAAAAGTTCCGTGATCAAAATTCATGTTTTAACATCCCCGATGATCTAATGATTCAAATACTACAGCAACTACCAGTAAAGTCTTTGGTTAGGTTTCGAAGTGTTTCAAAGAAGTGACTCTCTAGTCTCTATCATCGACGACCATAATTTCCAATGTGCCTATCTAAAGAATTTGTCGTATAAATTTCGATAGTACACATATCGTTATGCCGCCTTGAAAACATCAACTGAATCCCACTAGTTGAAACAAAAAAACAAAGACCCACCGGAATCCAAAGATTGGTAAAACATTGGGATGGACTCTTTGGATTTTATCCCGGCCATCAGTCTCTTAGGTGGACTATGTATCCTATGGAAGGGGCACCAATTATCAAATGAGACACTAAAAACTATCCACAAAGATGACCAATTTATCGGAATCCATTATACAAATCTGGAAACCTCAAATGAGATGATCATTATCTTTGCTTATGCTCCGCCTCAGGCACAAGAAAAGTAACAATTTTGGAAAAAGCTTAGCGATTTTATCCTAACACGCGACGTCCCATGCATCATAATGGGAGACCTAAACGAAATCCAACATCCTCATGAGAAACAAGGGGGTGCAATCCCAAACCCTTCCCGATTTGAACGTCTCATCAATTTTAAGAATGACTGCGACGTATGTGATATCCCTACTATTGGGAACAAATTCACATGGAGAAAATCCAAGAATCTAGAGAACACAACCTTCGAGAAACTGGACCGAACCCTACTAAGTGATCAAATCCTTCAATGGAACCCTTCCATTGTTACTAAAAATCACGCTTTTTCATCCTTTGACCATTTCCCTAAATCGTACTATATCCTGACGGGCAATTCATTTAGAGCCCAACCCTTTAATTTAACATAATGTGTGTAACATCCCCGACCAAAGTGCATACGTCATTTGCATTCATATCATATTAGTAGCATATGCATAACATATTGGCATGACATATAGTGCATTTTTAAAAGTAATATTTATTTTTGAATTAAGTTATTTATATTTTAAAAGGTTTTTAACTAAAAATTAATTAATAATTATTTTAGGGTAAAGTTTGTAGAAAAGAAGATTTGAGGGTGGAAATTATGGCTTTTATAAAGTTTAGTCGATTTTCATTTGTGCCGACCTTGTTGGCAATAAATGTGTGCATTATCTAAACCTTCTATCTTAAGCTACGTGAAACAAAAAAAGTACAAAGAGATTAGAGAAAAAAACAAGAGGAGAAGAAAGAAGAGAAAGAAAAGGGTGGTTTTGAATTTGTTTTTGTTGGATCTGGTACAAGATCTCTTCTAGCGGGTTTTAATCCTGAAGTACAAGAGTGGTTCGGTAAGTTTTTAATTAGTTAATGGTTTATTTGAATTTTATTGATTTTTGCAGATCTAGATCTATAGTTGATTTTAATTTGAAAATCTGTCGATTTATAGTTCTCAAAGGGTGTTTTCGATATTGGATTTATATTCGGTAAAAGATTTCAGAATAATTTTAGGGTTTTGCTTTGTAATGATATTATGGGGACATTTGATCAAGTTTACAGAAAGGTTTGAATTAGAAAAATGTTCTTCTATATATATAGTTTATCATTGTCAAGTTTTAAAGGATTTAGAATTATGCACAAGAAGTTATAATGCATACTGGCATTTTATTACATTTGGGGTTAGAGTTTGTAAGAGTAAATAAGTTGTTTTTGCTTTGGGTTACATATAGGAGCACGAGCCATAAGTCGTGGTCAAGGACAAGGAGGAGAGATATAGTATATGTCTTGAACATGTGAGTATAGACTGGATATTAAACCATATGTGCTATGTGTGATATACAAATATATGTTCTATATGTGTTATATAGATACATGTGATATATATGGTATACGTACTATCAGGGGCGTAGCCAGAAATTTATCATTGTAGGGGCCGGGTTTTTTTCAACATAGCTAATATACGTTTCGAGAAAGATGTAGAAATAAAAAATACAAAGTTATACAAAAAAGAACATATTTTATAGAGGAGGGACTAAACTATTTCAAAGTGTAATTACATTAAGAAAATAAGAGTTTATAATGACAACTTATATAATTAGGAATTATGTTTCAGACTACATTTAGATTAAGAAAACAAAAATATTTCAAAATTCAAATTAATTGAATCTATAAATATTAAAAGCTCGTAACTAAAAAATAAAACTAAAACTAAAACCCTTGTTTCAAAGTTTTCGGGTTCAATATTCACATTATGAAAGTAGGATGTATGAAAGTAGGATGTTTTTTTTGTTGAAATGAAAGTAGGAAGTTTAACAAAAGATAAAAGCATTCTAATTAAGTAAATGAATTGTTAAAAGTGGTTTGTATATGCCCAATCTTCAAACGTTCATAACTTTTTACTCAAATGTCAGAATTGAGCTTATAATATATCAAATCGAAGCTATTGACAATAGGAACATATATACGGACAAAAATTTGGATTGGGGGGGCCATGGCCCCCACCCGCCCCAACATAGCTCCGCCCCTACGTACTATATGGATATATGTACTATATGAGTTATATGGATATATGTATTATATGTGAGAGCTCTAAACTTTCAGAGTTGTTTGCACAGAATGTATGTTAGCAGATGGTATATGATATATGATGTATGACTACATGATGCACTTGATTGCATAGCATATTGCAATGAGATTAAAAGGACATGTGATTGTCTTGCCCTGAATTTGTATACAGAGGAGACCTACGGGTTATACAAGAGGCCTAAGATGCCTAAGAGATGGTATATGAGAAAATTAGGCCTAAGATGCCTAAGAGATGGTATATGGAAAAAAGTCGGTATATGGAAAAAAAGTCGGTATATGGAAAAAAGATAGTATATGGAAAAAAAAAGAAGAAAAGTTGGTATATGGAAAAAAGTCGGTATATGGAAACCCATGGCAGATTTAGGCTTAAACAGTTCATAGAATAATGAATCAGATACATCAGCATTTGCATTTGCATAGTAAATTCATATATGATATATGTAATATGTATGTATATATAGATGGACTAAATGTTTGACTCTGTGTGAAATAATTGATGATGGTTTATATTCCATATGTATGCGACTCACGTAAATCGCAAAATAATTTTTCAGGTTCAGCTAGCTCTTACTGAGGTGCGTCTCTGTTAGAGGCCGCGTTCATACAGGTTGCCCGACTGAAGCTCTATGCAACCTTCTCCTCCTCATCTTGCATCTTAGAATTTTATCTTGCAATAAAGTTAGGGTAATAGATGTGTTAGTATAAGAAGTAACTACATATAAGTGTGAGTGTGTGTGTGCAACCTTTTATGGTTGTTAGTTTTGCTTTATATGTTTATGTGAATAGTTCTTATACGTGAATTATCTATATATATATAAGAAATAAATTATTACAAAGTATGCGTCATAGCGTATAATTGTGTTAGAATGTGGACCACAAGGAAAGACTTCCAAAACATCATTAAACAAGCGTGACGCTTTAACTCGGGTGGATCACACATGTTCAACAATACAAAAAAAACACAACTTAAAGTAAAAGCGAAACCTTGGAAAAAAAACCTTTGGTGATAATTTTGAACAAATTTAAAAAAATTGATGATGAGTTGATCACTATTAAGAAAGAAATCATCGAAAATAATAATACAATACTAATCCAAAAGCAAGAAAGGTTATCCAAAAAACAATCATGTCTTATTCAGTTCCATCACTAGTATTGGAAACACAGGGCCAAAACACCTATATTAAACTAACTGACAATAACATCAAATACTTCCACAAAATTACAAATGGAAGGAGAAACAGAACTAACATTAAAGAGATACGAACAATTGATGGTACCCAGATTGCAGGGTTAGAAAACATCAAAACGGATATCAAACGGGATTTCCATAACCACTTCTGGGCCCTTGAAATTAACCATGAAAAATTCTGGAATATGACCCAAATAATTCAACAAGAATTAATTGAGGCTTACAATGCTGAATTCACCAAGCCAATAACACATGAGAAAATCAAGAAAGCCATGTTCGATATCGGGGACGACAAGTCCCCGGGGTCTGACGGTATGCCGACCTTCTTTTACAAATAGTATTTGTCACATTATTGGACCAAATGTCACAAAGCCGTGAAAAGCTTTTTTCACACGGGGAAAATTTTAAAGTAAATCAAACACACATTCATCACCATACTATCTAAATGTGAAAACCCTAACTCAAACAATAAGCTTATGTAACACTATCTACAAAGTGATCTAAAAAAGCCTTACAAACTGCATAAAATATGTCATGGAGAAACTTATTCACCCCATGCAAGGTGCATTCGTCCACAACCATAGTATCCATGATAATACACTCATAGCACATGAGATTTTTCACTATTTCCGAAATAAAAAAGGGAAGGAAGGTTGGATTGCAATCAAATTGGATATGAAAAAGACATACGATCAAATCAGTTGGGAATTATCGGCGTTCACCCTTAACAAATTCAGTTTTCATGCCAAATTCATGGGCTAGATCCGAGAATGTATTGAAACCATTTCTTTCTCGGTCCTTGCTAATTACAAACCAATTATATCCCCAAAGAGGACTTAGACAGGGAGACCATCTGTCTCTATACATCTTTATTTTGGCCGTCGAGGTCCTTGCGAGACAACTTCACCTTAAAAGCACTAACCTGAATAGCGGATTGGCATTCAAATCTCACGAAATGGAATGAAAATCTCCTTTCTCATCAGGCTTGCTGCAATATTAAAGGCATAATTGACGATTACTGCTAGATTTCCGGCCAAAAAGTCAACTTTCACAAATCCGCATTCTAGGTTACTAAAAATATGAACCACAACACTAGTCATCAGATTAAACAAATCCTCCAAGTTTGTAAAAATGTTGCACTGGACAAATAACTTGGATGCTTAATCATAAATGGCAGATTGACTAAAAACACATTTAAACCACTAACCCTCAGAATAAGAACGCAAATTTCAAAATGGAAAGCTAATTCCCTATCATAAGAGGGTCGGAAAACATCAATTAAGGAAAATCTATTTGCACAACTATATTACCTCATGCAATCATTCTTTCTACCGAAGACCACCCTAAAAGAGCTTGATCAAGTCAATAAAATTTTCTTTTGGAACAAAGAGAGGAACCACAAACCATTGATAAGTTGGAACTCGATCTGTCAACTGCCCTCCCACGGAGGACTCGAGATTGCCAAGGGAGAAGACATAAACCAAGCACTCCAAATGAAGCTTCTTTGGAAAATTCTAGTTCAATTAGACAATCTCTGTGTTAGAATTGTCACGGAAAAATAACTGAAATCCGACAAACTGCTTAACTACCAGAAGAAACAAAATACATCGTGGCAATGGTCCAAATCAATGACCCTCAAAGCTCTCTTCATCAAGGGGCTTGTCTGGCAGGGCGGTGATGGCAAAACCATCCGATTTTGGAAAGACAACTAGATAGGCTCCGGTTGTCGCATTCCGAAAGAAAACGTTGGTAATAAAACAAACTAGGAGGATCAGGCTGTTGACTTCCTCTTAGGGGACAATTCATGGGACCTCGATAAGCTTAAGCGGGTTCTTAAGCCCGAGGACATCCAACGTGTGACCCAAAATTTCACTACGCTGAATACAATCCCGGATAGGTTGTATTGGCAACCAAGTAAGAACGGGTGGTACTCTACTCTCTACCATGCAGTGGCTCCACAAGAACAAAGGAGAACCCCAAGTAGTTAACCTAAGCTTGATGTGTAAGTTAAATGTTCCACCAAAAATGAAAAACTTCATGTGAAAGATTTCCCGAAACAAGCTCCCCACGAAATGTCGCCTCGTTGCTAACAACATCCAGGTTGTACAGGGGCGTGTAGCGTGTAACAATCCCAATGAGGACATCAATCACATCTTTCTAGAATGCAACCGCACAAAAACTACTCTTAACGCAATCAACCCTAAAATTTTCTGGATCGTTAACCAAATTAACCCAGAAGAGAAAAAACCATACCAAATCCTTGATGAAATAAGGGCAATGATATCCAATGTTGAGCTGGATGACCTTATTTGCTCCTAGCAGAGCATCTGATTCTTTAGAAACAAAACTATTTTTGAACCAAATACTACGAGACAAACAGACCACCAAGACAACATTTGTGACTTCACCAGTAACCAAATAAGGGAATGGAACAATGCTAACAAGAATGATGACAATGGAACACAAGATGGCGGCCAAAACACTAAGCACATGCGAAAATGCGTAAAGTGGAAGAAGCCCACGATAAATTCTACTAAACTTAATTTTGATAGTGCAGTTAATGCTGATGGGGTGACTTCATTCGGGTTTATCCTTAGGTATCGTAGTGGCGAACCCATCCATTTTGATGAAAGACTAATTGGTTGGCAGTCTATTATGATATTCAAGACTATCACCTTAAGACATGGAATTATTGAGGCCACCCGATGTGGCCTTTCCCACATCCAGATTGAAGGCGACAACTTGTAGCTGGTAAAGTCGTTCTTGGTGAATGACGTTGTTCGTGGGAGATCAAGATGCTATGAGTGGATATCCACTGCTTGCTTCCCCGGTTCCGATGTTGGAGATTTCCTATGTCGTCTGAGAGTGCAATTCGGTGGTGAAATATATTGTTGTTTCTTTTCGCAGTGTCTCTTCTGTTCCACTTACAGATGATTTGATTCTTCGGAACCTCATCTCTTCTGGATGATGCTCTAAAGAGATCGTTAGCGTGTTTTTATATCACCAAAACCAGCTTTAATTAACCAAAGAGATCATTCTCCACAATGTCAAACAACTGAATAGGAAAAGAAAAGACATCAGAACATAAAAAGGTCGAACAAGGCATCAATCTACTTAAGAAATGAGTTGCACGGTTCGCCTCCCGTTGGACATAACACCATCTGCAATTGTCCACCTCGTAGCTCATGGCCTGAATTTGTGCCACCAGCAAGCCATAAACAGAACGTGGAAGAGAAATGCTACGAATCTTCTGAATTGCTGGTTGACAGTTAGACGCCACTAGAATGTTTGGAAATCTAGCACGAGCAGTCTCTTCCAACCCCCACTTCATGGCCTCCATAGTTCAGGAATTTCTACTATAGACCCCCGCTGAATTTTCTTTGCCCCTGCCAGTACCACTTTTCCGTTAGAATCCCGACATATGAAGCCAACTCCACATTTTTCCTTGATTATGGAAGCATCACAATTGATAATAGTCTAGCCTTCAGCAGGCCTTAACCAATGTTGCTCACCATCACCAGGGAATTGTACTTGCTGAACTCTAGGCTTCTTTTTCTCAGTCATTTCAGTCCACCAGCGAAGACTTGATTTATTCAGTTCAGCAGGATCGGTTTTCTTGTTCTAAAAAATCATCAAATTCCGAGCTCGCCAGATCCTCCAAATAAGCTCAGACCACAGAATCACTTTATTTCGATCAGCTGACTTCATTAGTGAGTCCAAGCATCTAAGAAAGTCCATCTCTTCGCCCCCTGAAAATTTGAATTCCAGAAAATGCTCCCGCACGAGCCTGGGAAGAACACAACCAAGCAGAGCATGGCCTACATATTCTTCCTTTCCACAACAAGGACATGAAGCATTTTCCACAATCTTCCTACGCCTAAGATTCAGCTTACAAGGAAGTAAATTCATACAAGCTCTCCATAAAAAAGATCGAACTCTCGGCATTATAGGGAGCTTCCATAAATGCTTCCAAAAGCTCTCCATCCATTTTCCCCTTCTTCACTCCTACTAGCCTCTGAAAATAGATCACCAAGCTGCATGGTATATGCTGACTTAACCGTGAATTCTCCATGCAAAGTATAGTACCACATCAGTGTATCATTCAAATTTTCATCCAACAGATGAATGTCCAACACAATATCCACATCACATGGAGTTAGCACATTGCGAAAAACATCCTCTTTCCAACATTTACTACTCCAATCAATGAGATCAGCTACCCGCATATTCACATCAGCCCCATAAAAATTTCTTGCCACTTTGAAAGAGCTAGGCTGGGGGATCCAGTTGTCGCCCCAAACAGAAAGCGAAAGACCATTCCCGATTTACAAACAAGACCTCTGTCCAAAACATCTTTTGCCTTCATGATACTTCTCCAAGCATAGCTAGGATTATATCCTAAAGATGCCTCATGAAAAGATGAATTCGGATAGTATCGGCCCTTATACATTTTTGCAATAAAAGAGTCCGAAAAATTAATAAGCCTCCATCCCTGTCGTGCCAATAGTGCTTTATTGAACAACTCCAAATCTCGGAAGCCTAAGCCTCCTTGATTATTTGGCAAACAAAGTCTTTTCCAACATCCAATTCAAAGCCCTTTGTTGACGAGAAAAATTTCATGAATTAAAAATTATTCATGTATTTATATAAAGTGGTAAAAACGAATTGAGATAATTTATTTAATTAATTTATCTTCTAAATTTTTCATAAATCTCTCATTTTAAAATGGGCTTATGTGCCATTCAATTGAGGCCCAAAGTGAAATTGTTTTATGGGTTAAAATGAGCTAAAACAATAATTTGAAATTAGAAAAAAAGAATTTAAAATAAATTAGGATGATGTTGAAGGAAGTTAATTTCTTTCTACATACACGCTAAAAGCAACATCAGTTAATTTAGGGAAAAAAGAAAAGCAATTATCCTTTTAAAGTTATTACTGGGAAGTTATTCCTCAACTACCATTTTCCCATTTGTTATAAATTGAGGAGGATGTAGCCGAATCAGTCGGTTTTCTTTTCCTGCATGGGCAAATCACAAAAATGAAACCAGTGGGAGAGAGTTACCCAAGACTGGACGAGATCCCTGTTCAGTAAAAAAAAAATCCAACGAGACTTCGATCGATACAAAAAAAAAGTGTCGTACATGGAAGTCAAATATCTTCTCTAATGGGCAAAATGAAAGTGAGTGCACTTGATATTTGAGTACCATACAAATGGAGAGAGGGGCTGGTTGGGTCTTCTTCACCGCTTGCAATCTCATAGTCTGCACAAGACACAAACAAATTAATGTCAAGGAGAAGGGCAAAACAAATTAAGAAGAAGCCTCTTACGTGCAATATCGGAGTTCGATATCATATGTTTGCACTAATTAATTTGTGGAATGAGGTATACGGCAGAGCACTCATGCGTGCTTTCTTCTTCCTTACAAAAAATAAAAAGATTTAACTTCTTCCACAATCTCGTTTTAAGTTTGATTTTGTGTGCCCTGGGAGGAACCGAGTGGATCCGAACACCACACCCTATAAAATGTTTTGATTTTGTTTTAAATCTTAAACATATATGCTTTGAGACTTTGGTTAATTTTGTGGCCTGGGAGGAACCGAGTGGATCCAAACACCACACCAATTAAGCCTTTTCTAAGTCGTTATAATGCCTGTTTGGACTCTCAATTCCATGATACATTGAATATGGATTAATGAAGTTTGGGATAAACATGGTTTATGGAGAAAATATTTGGACATGAATATTCATGAAAAACATGTCATTGATCGTCAAAAGTTAAATGGAAATGATGATCGATCTTGAGCAATAACAAATAAATGGTGAGAGCAGGGGGTTATTTGAAAATGAAGTAACCAAAATAATATATATCTTGAGAAGTTCTAAGATCCTATTTTCAAAATCTCCCACTAAAAGACTCGTACCCTGGAATCCATTTATCAATTTGTAAACATTCATGTATTTATGGTTGATAAAAGAATACACCAGATAACTAAATACATATTCGTATATGGTTATTCGGTGTTCTTACTGGTTGTTAATTATGATCTATGTAATAGGTTTTATTTTGGGTTGTGCGAGATTAATAGAGAGATGTAACCTATTGTGTAAGTGTATATGCATGTGAACTTAAATGAGTGGATATACATGCGTGCAGCATACGTGAGGGTTTAACATTGGTGGGTGATTGTGGATTGAAGAACTAACATATAAACCCTCTAGGATTGAATTTCCTTAATTTTAATCCTTTAAATCGTTTTGAGAAAGAATGTAGTGGGCTTAGTAAATTTTAGTCCCAAACTGGTCAACACGTTTACATATGTATATACACATATGTGTGATGTATATATGTGTGATATATATATATATATGCATGATCAGTTACTTGCAAAACGAAGTTTAAACAATTAAATTACCCTGCCATATAAGTTTAAGGTTAAGACAAATTAATTAGCCTTTTTAATTATAAAACTACGTACGATTTGACCCCTTTTAAAAGGGTACGTAGGAAACTTGTCATAACGCGAATAAGCTCGTCAAGTTCAATCACAACCACAAATTAAAATTTAATTAAGTTAAGACCATATATCATATTTAATTGGTCTTGCATTAAGAACTACGTTAAGACTTGACGCCTCCATAGACTACGTAGGCACTCGATACTAAATATAATATATATCGAGTTCAGTCGCACACATAAAGAAATTCATTTAAAATACTTGTTCTATTTTTTTCATAACTATGTATAATTTGATGTCCTTTTTGGGCTATGTGAAAAACTTGATTATCATGATATCGAGTTGATACACAAAATTAGAGTGGACTTTCAAGCATAAGGTAAAGTCAATAATAAAATTAAATAGTTCTTTTTGAGAACTAAGCCTGACTTGATTCTCCTTAAAAGAGTATATAGGGAGCCCAATATAAAATACATACATATTGGGTTTAACAATTATTTTGAAATAAAATCAAAATATGAAAATAATAATAATATACATGCAAATGATAGTTGAAGAGAGTTTGGGTAACCCTTCCTAGAAGGTGGGTCTGAATTCAATTCTCTGATGCATGAAAACAAATTTAATAGACATAATATCCAAAGTCTAATTTTTGAACTACGATGACCTGATTTTGATTCGTCAGATACGTAGGAAGCTCAATATAAAGCAAAAAGCTCATTGAGTTCAGTCACGATCAAAAACAAAAAATCATATTTAATTGAACCTATGGTTCTTTGAGACCTACATTTGACTCGATCTCTTTTGAGTCATGTAGGAGACTCGACATATATAAGGTTGAGTCCAATCATAAATATTAAGTTGACTTTTAAATATAAAGATAAAGTCAAAATTGAATCCATATTATTTGATTTCTAGAACTACGTTTGACTTGATTCCACAACATATAAGTGGATACGTAGGACGTTTGACATAATATATAAATATGTCATATTCAGTCACAAATCAAATTAAAAATATATAAAATTTTAAGTCACATGTTTGACAGTGAAGAGATTAGGCAATCCTTTCTAGAAGGTGGGTTTAATCTTATTCACATTACGCAAATGATAGTTGGTTTGAATCCGAGCAACCCTTCCTAGAAGGTGGGTTCGGGTTCGTTCTGCTGATGCGTGAAAATCAAACCAAACCAAAATTAAAACACTCTGAACTACGTAAGGCTTGATTCTCTTTAAAGAGATACGTAGGCAACCCATCAAAACTGGGTGCAACCCATATCATAAAAACCACTTATATTTTGTATCGGTATTGCTTTTAATCAAAAGAGTCAAAAGAGAGGGTCGAACTAAAATAAAAATAATTTAAATGTGTTTTGTAATTTTATGTACATTTTTGCCCAACACCCTTCTATCGCCTCCAGAGCTCCAAAGAAAATTGCACATCAGTTGCTCAATTTCCTTAATTCTTCCTTCTTGCTTTGACAAATCAAAGCTGAAAATCCTTCAACACACAGAAGGAACAAATAGGGAGACAGTATCCCCTTGACGGAGACCTCGTGAGGGTATGAAAATCCTAGAAGGATATCCATTCATGAGCACCGAGAAAGAGACACTAGAAACACATCTCATAATCAAATTGACCCATAATTCACAGAAACCCAGCTGTCTCATAGATTGCTCCAAATAGCTCCACTCAACTCTATTATATGCCTTGGCCAAGTCCAATTTTAAAGCAAGATAACCTATTTTGCTTGTTCTCAAATTCTCCATATGATAAAAGATCTCAAAAGCAGCCAAAACATTATCAGTAATCATTCTCCTCGAGACAAAAGCACTTTGGGATATAGAGATACCCTTATCAAGTACGGTTTTTAACCAATTAGCAAGTACCTTTGAAATTTTTTATAGATAAAATTGCACAACCTAATAGGCCTCAAATGACGCATTCGATAAGGATCATTAATTTTTGGAATTAAAGAGATGAAGGTATGATTCAAGTTTTCTGGAAAAGGAGAACCATTCAGAATGTTAAGAACAAAATGAGTAATATCAGTCCAAATAATATGCCAGTGTTTTGAAAAAACAAAGCGAACATATCATCAGGACTAGGAGATTTAGTGGGATGCATGGAGAAAAGTGCAGAAAATACCTCGTCTCCTAAAAATAGACGTGACAACTCAGCATTCTCCACATCGGTAAAAATAGGCGAAATTCCTTGAGGAGCCGTACTTGAAATTCCTTGAGATGGTTAGCGTGTTAACGGGGGGTGCTTAATCTCTTTTCTTATAAAAAATTAAACAAAAAAAATCCTTGTTCATCCTTGTTCTGCGGCGGAAATCTTCCACTCTTTCCGAAACAAACGTGGAAGGAGGGGTGGATCGCTATCAAACTCAACATGGAAAAAGCCTATGACCGGATCAGCTGGGAGTTCCTTGCTGAAATACTCCACAAATTCGGTTTTAATGACAAATTCTTGGGATGGATCCGAGAATGTGTTGAAACGGTTTCTTTCTCTGTCCTTGTCAACAACGGACCAACAAAACAATTCTACCCTCAAAGGGGCCTTAGGCTGGGGGATCCTCTTTCGCCATACTTATTCATCATCGCTGCTGAGGTTCTGGCTAGACAGCTTAACCTCTGGAGCTCTAATCCAAAAAGTGGCATCGGGATCCAAATCTCAAGGAACGGAACAATAATCCCTTTTCTGGCATTTGCAAATGATATTATCATCTTTGCTAAAGCTAACAGCCAATCATGCAAAAAGATTAAGGACATTATTGACGACTATTGTCAGATATCCGGACAGAGAGTCAACTTCCACAAATCCACGTTCCAAGTGACCAAAAACACTAACAATAATACAAAGGAGCAGATAAAACGAATATTACAAATAACAAACACAGTTGCACTTGATAAGTACCTGGGATGCCCGATAATTAACGGGAGAGTAACCCAAAACACGTTCAAACCCCTAGTGTTAAGAACCAAATCCAAATTATCAAAATGGAAAGCCAACGCCTTATCCCAAGAAGGGATGAAAACACTAATAAAAGCAAACCTATCCGCACAACCTAACTATATTATGCAATCATTCCTACTACCACAAGCAACGTTGAAAGAACTTGACCGGATAAACAAAAACTTCTTTTGGAACAAGGAAAACAACTACAAGCCACTAACTAGCTGGAATTCCATCTGTCGCCCTCCCGCCCATGGAGGGTTGGGAATAGCAAAAGCGGTCGAGATGAACCAAGCACTGCAAATGAAACTGCTTTGGAAAATTTTAGTGGAACCAAACAACCTTTGGGTCAAAGTTGTGACTGAAAAATACCTCAAAACGGAAAGCATCCTGAACCATAAGAAAAAAAAGAAAATACATCCTGGCAATGGGCTAAACTAGTTGGTCTAAGAGACCTCTTCGTAAAGGGCCTTATCTGGCAAGTGGGGGATGGTAAAATCATCCGATTTTGGAAAGATAATTGGACCGACAATGGTTCCCTCAACCCAAAAACCGGGGTCGTAACCCTTATTGATTGGGAGGAACCGGTTGAGGCTTATCTCCGGGAGGACAACACTTGGAATACGGAGAAGTTGGCTTGGGTCGTCGCGCCGGATGACCTCGACAGAATCTCCAAAATAATCAATCCCATTAACAAAATACCAGATAGATTGTAATGACAACCAAGCAAAAATAGGTGGTATTCCACCCACTCCGCAATGGAGTGGCTCCACCAATCAAAAGGCGAACCCAAAATTAACCTAGAGTGGATTAACTGGTTAAATGTCCTTCCTAAAATGAAGAACTTCATCTGGAAAGTTGCCCGAAGCGGCCTACCAACTAAAACTAGGCTTGCGGAAAACCACATTCTAGTAACACAAGGCTGCGAAGCATGTAATTGCACGGTGGAGGACACTTACCATGTGTTAATAGCATGCCCACTCACTAAGGCAACCCTTAACTCATTTGACCCAACATTACGGTGGATCACCGACCAGATCCATCCAAACGGGAAAAAACCACACGAGATTCTGGAGGAAATCAAGAATATGACAATAAAAGAGGAATTTGATCTTCTAACCACTATTTGGTGGAGCGTCTGGTTCTTGGGAAACAAGAGAATTTTTGATTACAACACTGGAACTAATTTGTCTAATGCCGATCAAATCACTTGCAGCTGATGCGGGCTTCGTTACCCTCATTCGTTAAGATGCTTTAGGGCGACCACTAGCTTATTAGTGGTCACCCTAATTCCTTTCCTTATAAAAAAACAAAAACTGATCAGCTCGTCACTTTCAGAAATCTATTTCCACCCAGATCATTTGCCCTAACTCAGCAAAGTACGATTTCAGCCAAACTCCTCTCTCCGTGAGCGTTTCTGTCCGTCTCTCTTCTCACTCCCTCAACCATGGATGAAGCTATGGAGCTACTTAGGTCGAATCTCTCCCGTGTGCGAATCCCCGAACCGACCAATCGCATCTACAAACATGAGTGCTGCGTCTCTTTTGATACTCCGGTACGTTTCTTCCTCTCCATTTCATGGTTTTTCATCTTCTCTACTTTCGATTCCGACCGTTTTTTTCTCCTATTATGGAAACGGAATTCTGATAGGCTCATGGGAAGATATCGCATTATCAAATTGAATATTTGGCTTCGAAATGAAGCACGTTTAGATCGAATCTTGTGCTAAATGCATGTGGATTTTTATTCTTTTTACGTAACCCCAAATTTCTCTCGGAATTGTTTTAGAAATCGGAAGGTGGTCTGTTCATCGATATGAACACATTTCTTGCATATGGAAAAGATTGCGTGATGTGGAACTACGAGAAGACTGGGAATCCGGTCTATCTGCACATCAAGCAGACAAAGAAGGTGGTCTCTGAAGACCGACCTTTAAAGAAACCGACTCTTTTAGCTATAGGTACTTAACTAACTATTTTTGCTGCTACAATTTTTGCTTAGTGACCTCATTTCTTACCTTTATGTATGGAACTATATTCTCCCTGTTCTCGTGAAGGAAGTGACCCTTCTTGTCTAAGTGTTAGTACTCTCTAATTTTCTGGGGAGATGAAGTACATAAATTAAGTTCTTTTTTCAGGACTACTAAGTAATGTAGTTTTGGAATGTGCTTTATACGATGATCGTCATGAATTCGATAGCTATGGTTGTAAGCTAGCTATGTTAGTTAAACATGTGGATGGTGGACCTGCATTCATGGACTTGGTGAGAAAGAACCATATACTTGTCCCTTGTACATTCTTTCTCCCTTCTCCCTTCTGTGTTTCCTTTCCTTTTTTCTTGAAGCTTAAAGTACAAAATCAAATTAAAAAAAAAGAAGCTAATTCTTCTAAGAAGTTACGAAGAAGAAGCATTTCTTTCCTTATCATCAATGATCAATAATGGTTCATGAGTAAACTAGTAAAGTACAAGTTCTGAAACTATATGTTTGGTGCCCTTGATTGGCAAATAGATATTCTCCTCTCCATAATATAATCTCTTTCCTTTTTGGACCTGGAGCAAATACCTCAGATAGTCAGTTTAAATTGGAGAAGAAAGATAATTTATTTGTCTATTCCTTCCTTAATGTGCTAGTGCACAGAGATTATAAAAGTGCAGTTAGTTCATCTTGGTGCTGTTTTATAAGTTTTTATTGCTCTAAAGTACAAAAAATGTTTCTTCTGTCACTATTTGAAGTGGATAAAAAAGAATTAAGAAAGACCACTTATTTTCAATAGGCTTGAAAACAATCACAATTACTTTCATTAGCGCATGCATTAACTTATCCAGTTATAGCAAGATGTAAATACAATGCTCAAGTAATGCTTTTGTATGATGCATGGTAGTTCTATTTGATGGGATTTGCCTATGTCGTTGCCTTTCTTCTGCTCCATTGAACAACTTATAATGTTTTATCTTTTTGCATTGTACAATTTCCCCCATTGAATGATCAACTGATTTATCAGTGGCTGATGTATTCTGATTCTAAATAGTAGGACATCATAAAGGTCAAATTAACTGATTTAACTTGTTTAGTAGCCCAGCAGCATGCTTCCGTATTTCCAGTCTCATCATTATGTTATTACACTTTTGCATCCCTATATCATCGATATCTTTCTTTTTCATGTGTGAACCATTTGTTTTCAATCCTCCCTAGGGTGTCATTTAGATACTTATTTTTCCATTGTAGGTGTAGAAGGTGGTTTTGATGAGAAGGAAACTCAATATGAAGAAAGTCGCAATATTGTTATATTGCCCAGCTTCAAAACTCTTTCGTTTCCTTCTGTAGAGTTGCCAGAGAAGGTGCTCCCATCACTTCTGTTTGAGTATTTACTTTGTAATCATGTGCTAGCCTGCCTTTTGGGGGATATTGAAGTAGTTTATGTTTGGATTCTAGGTAAGGCTGGCAGTTGATGCTGTATTAATGGCTGAGGGTGCTGAGAAAAAAGAGCAACTTGCAGCCTGGGTAGCTGACAAGAAGCAAGTCAGTGCGTATGCTATAAATTTACAGCAGATTAGCAATGGTGTTGTTGTACCTCCTTCCGGGTGGAAGTGTTCCAAGTGTGATAAAACTGAAAATCTTTGGCTAAATCTAACTGATGGAATGATTTTTTGTGGGAGGAGAAACTGGGATGGAAGTGGGGGCAACAACCATGCGGTTGAGCACTATACTGAGACTGGTTATCCTCTGGCTGTAAAGCTTGGAACGATAACAACTGATTTGGATTCAGCAGGTACCTCTTCATGTGTATCATTACGTACTTATTTATAGCTTTGTTGATTTGTAGGTCAAGTTTCTTCTTGCTAAAGAAACTTGATCAGTTGATAATCAATATGAAGATTTTCCCATAAAGCCTTTACATGTATATGAAGTAAAGAAGCAATATCCCACTAAGAAACGTATTTATGGAATTGAGATCTAACAAGTTTTTACCCAATGCAAACGGATTTCAATTTTCTTTTCATCCTTCTTATGCAAGATCAGTAGTTTCTATACCATATTAGATATCCTTAATGAGGACATGTTGTGGCAGCGCAGATGTTTACTCTTATCCAGAGGACGAAAGTGTTTTGGACCCCCTTCTTGCACAACATTTGGCTTTCTTTGGAATTGACTTTTCTTCATTGCAGAAGGTGAGTTACTCTTCTCCATAACTGCTTTTGGTAATTGTCCGTTGAATGAATTTGTACTTCCTTCCCCTTTATGGGGTATTCATTATTCTGTTTTCCAGTGGATTCCCGGGAAATTGGCAATAAGGAAATTTGTGTCATTATATGAAAAATATTATATGATCTATGAAGAAAAATTGGTAGGGTCCCCTTAACTTTCTGGAAGTTGTGCAACGAAACACGGGTTATAAGAAAGTGAAATGGACTTTGAGATGGTCCATTCTTAACGCTCCAAACATCAGCCTTTAGTGGAGCAATCAAGGTGGAACAAGAACTTCCTTGGATCAGCTACGATTTGTGTGAGATATGGTGCTATAATTGTAGATTGTTATGGTTACTGTAGCTCTCTTTTTCTTGTTAGGCCTTGTTTGTTTCTATACCAAGAATCAAGTTGGAATGAGGAATCTGATTGGAATAGAAATCACTCATACCTTAATTTTGAGATGGGTATGAACTCTAGTGTATTTTGGTGGTATGGGAATCACCCATTCCCATTCCCTTAGTTAAAGCAAACACTAGTATGAGTTTGACTCATTCCTAAACCCATTCCCTATACCAAGGGTATAGAAACAAACGGGGCCTTAGAGAAATAGTCTAATTGGGTAGTATTGAGTGTCTGATCATAAAAAAAAAGGTTTTTACTATGATGAAAGTAAGGCATGCTACCTGCCATATCTAACTAAATATAATTCTTCATTCACTCATTTGGGCTTAGAGTTGCAATATATGTCCCGAGACTTCTCTCTTTTAGCTTTCTAAGAGCCTGAAAGAAAGCATAAGGCTTTAAGATAGAAACATTTCCTTCTTTCCTCTGCAAGGACACCATCTTCCAATTCTGATGCAATTTATGTATAATTATGTCTGAAAAAAGCCAACTCCTGTTGTCGCCATACTAAGAATTCGCTAGGCTGTAGTGGATTGATTGCAATCTAGAGTATCCTTGTTGTAGAAGTTAATTATTCCATTTTGATGTGGAATTTCTTGGTGGATATATAAACTAGAGATTCTGCTTATTCGAATGTAAGAATGCTAGTTATTGAAATTAATGTTGGACAGCAATCTGAACCATTCTGTATAACATCGAGTAGCAAGCTCCTAAAAATATGCTGTAATTGCCTTCTCCTTTTAGAAATTGAATCTATTCTGTTTTGATTATATGGAACAAGCATATACTATTTCCTTTGCTTGTGATGCAACCTTGTGGGAATGGTTGTTATGGGCTTCCTATTTATGTATATTTTCTTTATTACTGATACTAGTGCCTTAGAGACTGTTTTGTGTAACGGCTGCATTGTGAAAGATGCATAAATCTCAAGTTTTTTTTAACTCTGAATCGAAATTTTGAAATGGATGTTTGTATGAAGTTTTCTAGATATAGCAGAACTGACTTGATGTTGATTATTAGTGCTTTACCTCTGGAAGCTCGATCAGCTTTTCTGATTTAAGACTTCCTTTTGATTCTCAAGCCACAGGAGTAGGATAGTCAATCCAGACATTTATTCCATAGTTCCCAAATATCCTCCTCAGATAGGTCTGGGATGGCCATCTAGGATTTTAAATAGCATCTAATTTCAACTTTCATGCTATAACATATTAAATCTTCTTGCATACCCTGGCGAATCGTTTATAGCTATATATATTTTCCTTCAGACTGAAATGACTACTGCTGAAAGGGAGTTGGACCAGAATACCAATTTTGATTGGAACCGAATTCAAGAAAGTGGACAAGAAATGGAACCACTGTTTGGCCCAGGATATACTGGACTTGTCAATCTTGGGAACAGGTATATACTTTTAGTTTTTATAATTTGGCCTGAAGCGGCATGTTTATCATGTTCTTTGTCACCAATCTTGCCATTGTCCTCTGTAGTTGTTACTTAGCGTCCACAATGCAAGTTGCATTTACTACAAGTGCCTTTCAAACCCGGTGAGTATAATATTGTTTCATGAATCTTTTGGGTAGTGTTTAAAGCTCAATGATTCTTTGGTGAATCGCTAATTTCTGTTTTTTTCTTACTATTTTATCCAGATATTTTGCAGAACAGAACTTGAAAAAGGCTTTTGACGAAGCTCCTGCTGACCCAACTGTAGACCTAAACATGCAATTGTATGTTATCTTGTCCATTGGTGCATCTTTTTTTAACGCATTCTTTCCACGTAGAAATTGATTACTTCTATTTGGTTCCACTAAAAAGTCTCTGTTATGATTTTGAAGGTTTCCCCCCAATTCCTTACAATTGGATGGTGTAGAATTAATCCCTACTTAATAACCCTCTTAATGAAAATTATTTCCTTAAAGGTGTTTTTTTTTTTGTTATGTTGATATGTTTGGAGCATTACATTGTATAAAAAAATTTTCGCTCCAGAGAGGAAAGAGAGAGTATCTCAACCGGCTGCTTTGTAAAAGATAGAATGTTGATACTGTTTCGTCTCTATCCCTTGTTAAAAGGATAAATAATCAGAAAAAATATTTTGAGGGGTTTGTAATCTTCTTGACAGTTGGAGGAAGTTGTATGAGCGCTTGAGAGGTAATACACAAGTTATAGATACATGAATATATTGCAAAACTCCTCAAGTTATGGCAATTTCATTTCTTGAGTAGGACTTGTTAATTTTGTGTGAACATTGTGTGTATGTTTTCATTCAGTAGGTAATGTAACACATCATTTGTTCTCAACCAATGGTTCTTTTGAGCTTCTTATAGCTTCTATGAATGCTTTTACTGAGTTGAAGAGGGATATTTTCTTAACAAGCTTGGTCCATCTAGGATGTTCTTGTTCTGTAAAGTTCTTTCTAGCAATGTTTTTGTTGGAAGTCCGACTTTCATGTGGTTGATATAGAGTTCAGTTTTATAAACGAGCTATTAGACCTTTTTAAATAATTCTTTTCAATATATGTAGATTCATTAGGTATTTTTTTTTTATCATATGGCAGGACTAAGTTGGGTTATGGTTTACTCTCTGGCAAATACTCAGTTCCAACACTAGAGGTACTTTACTTTTAGGAATTACTTTCAGCAATATTTCACTATTTGAGAAGTAACACTTCAATTTTCATGCAGAAAGATGCTGCGGCAGATACACCTACTTCTGCACCTGTAATTTCTCTAACCCTATTTTTCATTTGATTGATGGTTGTACATGTATAGTTTAGTGTGTGAATCTGTGATGGATTAAATGGCATGGGGATAGTTGCATTTATGAAATGCTTACACATTTTGGTGATATTGTCTCAGTGGTTGCAGCTGGGATAATTGTCGCAAAATGTGTATTGTATCGCTTGTTAATATGTGAATAGTTCTGCAACTTCATTGGTTTCATCCATATGAGTTGTTAGTGTCTGACTTGTTATGTCATAGGGTTTGTCGGCTTCCTATTCCTTAGTACTAAAATACATATTTTGTTTTGACTTTCAGAAACAAGAGGGTATTCGCCCCCATATGTTCAAGACTGTAATTGCTGCTAGTCATCCAGAATTTTCAACCATGAGGCAGCAGGTAGGTTTCCTAATCTTATATGATTCAATCACAAGTTAAATTGCGCCAAGTTAATATCCTTTTGCTTTTGTGAATGCTACCAAGCTAGGTTATATACAAGTACATATTTATTATTCAGCGACTGAATTTGTTCTTAATATACATTTGGTCTTTAAGTCTATGTAAACTAGCAAATTAAATCTACGATTCCACCTTTGATTTGTTTCTAACTAATCATATGATTCTACCTTGGATTTGGTACAATTCTTTGCTTCTTCAAGAGCCTCTTAATGATTTTTTATTTCTTACTGACATATGTATTTGATAATACCTGTTTTTAGGATGCTCTAGAGTTCTTTCTTCATCTTCTGGAACAAGTTGAGCGAGTTAACAGTGGGAACCCCAGATTGGATCCTTCAAGAAGTTTTAAGTTTGGTATCGAGGATAGAATTCTATGTCCATCAGGGAAAGTTACTTACAGCAAAAGATTTGACTATATCTTATCCTTGAATATTCCCCTGGATGAAGCCACTAACAAAGGTACCCACGACAATCTTGCCTTTTCCTTTTGTTGCAGTATCTCAAGTTGTTTTTAGGCAAGTATCTAACGATTTTGGATTCCAGAACAGCTGAAAACCTTCAACAAATTAAAAGATGAGATGAAAGAAGCCGGCAATGAATTGTAAGTTCAGTTGCTATTTGGTTGAATTCATTCCCTGGGAAATTGCAGTTGTTGGTTGAGCATTCATAACCTTTGTTCAAATGTGGCCAGATCTACTGATGATATTGTTCGTCCAAGGGTGCCTCTAGAAGTTTGTATAGCAAATTACTCCGCTCCAGAGGAGGTGCAAGAATTTTACAGTACTGCCTTAAAAACCAAAACAACAGCGATCAAGTAAGACTTTCTTTTTGAACTTATATTTTTTCGTTTTCAATGAAACTGTTTCATAATTTCTATTTCTTGTTTTGGTGGATTGTTATCTATTCTATATGTTAGGGAATAAGATGTGTAATCAGGCATGTGACATCTTATGTTTTGGGAGCCTTTATGCAATTATAGTTTTTTTTTTGAAGATGTGAAATTGCAGTTATAAGTTTTACTTTCTTGTGCAGAACCACTGGTCTGACCTCCTTCCCAGATTATCTTGTCTTGCACATGCGGAAATTTCTTATGGATGCTGGATGGGTTCCTAGAAAGCTTGGTGCGCTGATGTGGCCTTATTTTTGTGGCTGTACTTCATCTTCTTCTTTGTCTAGAGTTAAAATCATGTTTTGACCTTTTGTTGTTTTTCTGTATTGTTTTAGATGTTTACGTGGATGTTCCTGATATCATAGATATCAGTCACATGCGTAGCAAGGGTCTTCAACCAGGGGAGGAGCTTTTGCCTGAGAGTGGTAGGTGTAGGTGGTTTCTTGTTTGCTGAACTTTTATAGTCATTTAGATGGGCGGATGAAAATAATGCTGTACTTTTTTATTGTATATAAAATCTACATGGAATGACTGTCTAATTCCTTTCTGATTAGATTTTTTATAATCAATCAATTATCTTATCTTGCCTTTATTAGCTCACAATTAGATTCAGCTATATCTGTGTGTGCTTTGAACTTAGTTCCATTTGTGAAAATGATAGAATTCAGAACTGAAACAAATATTAAACTACTTAATTGTCCCTGGAATTTTCTTGCCAGTGCATGATGACGAAATGGAAACAGAGAGCCTCTCAGCGAATGAAGATATTGTTTCTCAGCTAGTGTCAATGGGATTCACACATTTACATTGTCAAAAGGCTGCCATCAATACTTCAAATGCAGGCATTGAAGAGGCAATGAATTGGCTTTTGTCTCACATGGATGATGCAGGTATAGATATAATTGTTGTTGGGGTAAACTTTTGCATCGGCTACTTGGGATTTTGTAGAACTCTCCATCTGATAGTGTCCGTTTCACTTTTCAGATATAGATACTCCAATATCCGATGGGTCCAAGGGTGGTTTGGTTCAAGTTGATCAGGCAAAGCTTGATACACTGGTTTCATTTGGCTTTTCAGAAGAAATTGCACAAAGGGCTCTTATGGCTATGGTAGGTACATCATATAGCATATGATTTTGTCGTACTAGATTCTTTCAAAAATTTGCATGGTCTGCTTGTTTTTTTTATCATGCTGGAAATTTGTGCTTAATGCTTCTGAATATCGCATTGACCATTTTGCAGGGTGGTGATATCGAGAAAGCAACTGACTGGATATTTAACAACCCTAATGCCTCTGCTGCTCCTTCGAGTGCAGAAGCCTCTGGCAGTCGAGCAGAACTTGTCGCTGCTGACCTCCCTGATGGATCTGGAAGTAAGTTCCTTTGATATTTATTTTTTATAACGATGAAACTTGAAGAAGCTTTCGTGAAGTAGATAAATACTGGTGTTAATAATTCCTACCTCTTAACATAATTGAAGTTGATTATGGAAATGATTTGTCAATTTTTCAACGACAGATTCTTGTCCTGTAGTAGGTAATGTACTAAATTGCTTAATACTGATTGATGATGCAGGATATAAGCTTTTAGGGTTTGTTAGTCACATTGGAACATCCACCCAGTGTGGTCACTATGTTGCTCATATTCAGAAAGATGGAAGATGGGTGATATTCAATGATGACAAGGTTGGGGCTTCTGTTAACCCACCAAAGGACATGGGCTACCTCTATTTCTTTGAGAGGCTGAATGATTAGATATTATTACTTGTGTAGCAACAAATCATAAAAAAAATTGATTCAAAGTCTTTTCTTAGCCAGCCAGCACCCGAGTGGGGTCGGATTTGCTGCAGGTAGGAGATAAATTGCCTTGTATGGAATGACAACATTTGTTGGGGGTTAAAGCTTGATATCATCATGGCAAGAGGAAGCATGTGATTGAATTGGAGAGTGTAGGTTGTTAGAATGGACGGATTCGGTCATTATCTGTGATTTGTTAGGCTGCTAAGATCTCAAAAGTTGTTGATTTTCTGCGTTGCCTTTGCACTCTTTGCACTTGCACTTTGATTGGTCAGCTCAATATTTTTCCAAACCTTTCTTTGCTCTTTTTGAATAGAAATTTTTGATTGTCCCTTTTAATCTGGGCATTAATTATGCTTTCGGAATTTTAAACATTGCATTGCAAGAGATCAAGGGTGCCTAATCTTAATACTCGTCAAAGTGGCCGGCATTCTGGGTTAAGGTCAGCCGGCATTCTTTAGGCTGTGTGGTGGTTTATACTCTTGGATTGTCCATCTTAGGTACTACTAGATGCTAAATGGTAAAATGTTGGGTTGGGGCACGCTTATGTTTCTTATATTCGAAGTAGACGGTCTATCATTACAAAGTTGTTTATATTGTTCACAAAGCAGCAATACGACCACTTACATAAATTCAATCTTTTGTTTCGGTGGAATCGTAAGTAGTGAGATACAGTAAAATAATGAATAGAGTTGAAGATCCGTAAGTAGCGATGCTACTGCTAAAATATCCAAAAAGCATATATGGGGCATGTTATATGTTTACCAAAAAAAATAATAATCACAAATCCTATCTAAGCTCCTCCAACGGACACACCGAAGCTAGCACAAAATCAAAACACATTGTGCAACCAAAACACACTGAACAAAAATGCAAATAAGATTGAATATTGGGTAAAAACCAAATCTACATAATTTAATGTACTATAACTAAAGTCGAATCCCTCTATCCTAGGTGTCATCGTCTTAACTTATGACACGTTGGCGTTTTAATTTTTCCATTTACCTCTTTGCCTTTGTTAATTTAAGTATTTACAATCCTTTTATAATAATAATAATAATAATTCTTATATTACTAATATACAATTATATTTAGATATCTTAAATTTTGGCAAGTTGATTTTGGAGCCTAATCCATTATGGAAAGTTTTTATTAAATATAAAAATGTTACTAATATTACTAATATACAACTATATTTAGAGATCTTAAAATTTGGCAAGTGATAGAAAAATAATCTTTATTATGAAATAAAATTTTTAAATATAATAATATTACTAATATACAACTAAATAATTTTTAATATATTAGTTTTATTTTTCGATAGGGTAGTTTATACGATAAGATACATATCGTTTCTTAAAAAACCTTACTTATATCAATAATTATTTTTAGAAATGATAGTTTTTTAATAAGATACATATAATTTTTTTAATATCAATTTAATCAAATTTACAAACAAATAATACAATAATTTTATAAATCCGTGCAAGGCTCGGGAAATTAAGCTATTACATTATAAAGTAGAAAGCGTCTATATTGAAAAAATTATGCCATGTAGCATAATTTTAATGAATTAACTTTTAAAAAATATTTTAAAAAATTATATTTTGCTTACTTAGATATCTTACTCTAATTATCTTTAATTTATAATATTATAGTATTCATTTTCTTTCTCTATGTTATCTTTTCTACCAATATTGATATTAATATTTTTCATATTTATAAATGTTATCCAATTCATTTGAAGTAAAAGATAAAAAACCCTAATGCATAACCTTAATATGAGATTTCAACTAGTTGACGATTATTACTAAACACCAAAAGGGAAAAATGTACAGCAAGCCCATATCTAGACACGTACAAACTCGGGTTCGGGTCGGATCCGGGCCGGGCTTTGAACAAAAAATATGCCCATTTGTTCGAGCGGGTTTGGGTCAAGCGGGTGATTCGGGCCGGCAAGGATGTCCAAGTCCGCGCGGACATTCGGACACGGGTAACCCGTCGGGACCCGAACATAAATTCATAAATAATTATTTTTTCATGTCCATTAAAAAACATGAAAATCCTAGTATTATAAATACACTGTCTAACATTACTTGAAATAAAGATCGTATTTATGTTAGCTTTTTAGGTGGCAAGGTGAAGGAACTATAATAAATAACTCTCATTTGTACTAATTCTACAATCAATGACACCAAGACATTCTTTGCAAATATCTTTATTTATAAATATAAATATTTATTTTAAATATTTAATATATTCGGGCGGGTTATCCGGGATATTCGGTCAAAAATATTGTCCCTGTCCTGCCCATGAATTCGGCGGGGCTTATTTACCCTTTCCCGTTAGAAATCTTGTCCAAGTCCGCCCATTTTTCCGGGGGGCGGTACGGGTTGGGCGGGTTAGTCCGACTTTGTTTAGGCCTACTCATATCCATATGAAAAGGACCAAATATGGGGAAAGCCTAAAATTACATCCCTTAAAAACAAGGGTACACATCTAGACATCATGCATAATAGCCATCGACCCACAACACCAAGCCAAAGAAAATTGAGTGCACAAAAGATAAAAACAATTCCGATGCAACAACTTCTAACCAGAAACACCACCACCATGTCAACAAGACAAATAACCCACCCAAAAAACATAACAAATTAAAGACTAAAATGGTCAACCACAACAATAACATAACAAACAAAACTCTAAAGGTTGTTTTCTCATGAAAATAAGCCTTTGGAATTGTAGAGGAATGTGCAAAAAGACTCTTTGGCTCGAAGTCAATGCATTCTGTAGAATATACTGAATCAATCTTATGGACCTTGTAGAAGCAAAAAAACATCCCAACCCACCCGATGAAAAGATGTGGAAAAAAGCAGGCTTTGACTCATTAGAGTACATATATGTTAATGGCTTTGCGGGAGGCATTTGCATTCTATGGAAAGCCACCAACTCACAAATGAATGCATTGAAACCACCCTCATTGAAAAATGCTTCATAAGCCTAAAATATACAAACCTTGACATACAAAAAAGCATATCCCTCATATTTGCATGTGCTCCTCCTCATGAACGTGAAAAAGATGAATTTTGGGACTCACTAAAAAATTACATCAAAAGCTCACCAATTCCATGCATGATTATGTAGGACCTAAATGAAATTCAATCATCAAAGGATAAAAAAAGGATGATTAAACCCAACTAATAATAGATTCTGTAGGTTATCTAAGCTAAAGGATGAATGCGACCAAAATGATTTGCCAACAGTTGGAAACCAGTATACCTGAAGAAAATCCAAAAAAATGGACAACAACATGTATGAAAAACTAGGTAGAATTAGGGGGGGGGGGAATTCGGTAAATCGGTCGGATTTCAGTTGAGTTATTCGGATTTTGGATCATTCAGGTTTCGATCAGTAATGGGTATGATCGGTGATCGGGTATTTCGAGACGGGTCGGATCGGGCCGGATGTGTAAATTGTCGGTTACATTGGGGTTATTGGGTCAAAATCGGTCAAGCAAATCCGGGTTTTGGTTTAGTCGGATTTGCTTAAGTCGATTTCGAGTTGAGTCAGTTTTTGCAATTTTCGATTGAATCGGATTTCAGTTGAATCAGTTCGGTTAAATCGGTGTTCGGTTAAATCAAACTTTGGTTGAATTAGGTCTTGATTGAATTTCAGTTGAAATCGATATTAAGAGTTCAAAATAACTTTATTTAAGTGATAAAAGTTATATGAACTTAATGAATGGATCATGATAATATTAAGAATTGCTGTATTTATAATATACTATTTGAATTTGAATTTATTATGTAGTTTTTAAAGATGAAATAGGCATTTACCATTTGTAGAATAAATCAATTAATATTTGACTGATGAAAAGTCAATCAAATAAATAGATGATCACAATTTATAAATTCATAAGATAGAATATTCACAAATCACAAGTAAAGATTATATGATATTAAACATATGTAATATTTTATATTCATAAAAAATTCTTATAATATTGCAATCAACTAATTACATATTACAACTAATGATCATATGATGTTATACTCCAATAATTTAAAATGATCTCGGTTCATAAATAATAGTTCTATAGTCACGTACATCTTCAAGATCATATACATAAATAAATAAAATCTTTACATTTTACTGAAAAAACATATCTTTTGTGATGAATAATAATATTGGAATCTATATATGACTATATGAGACTATGATAAGTAGTTCTAAAGTCATTACAATGATTTCAATCATCATTACTATATACTAAAGCGGACGTTAAAACAATATATAAAACGATCCCATATTAAAATATATCATCTTTTTTAAATCAATCCGATTAGTTAAAATTTAATCAAATTATTTTTAATTATTTATATTTATATATATTAAAAACATTTAATATATTAGTTTTATTTTTGGACATGATTATTTTTTAGATAAGATATATATAATTCTTAAAATATCCTTTCCTATATCCATTCTGAATGATTATTTTTAGAAATGATAGTTTTTCTTAGATAAGATATGTATTGTTTTTCTAAAATATTCTTGCTTATATCATCAGTTTGATCAAAATTTAACAAGTACAGATACATAACAAAATAATTTTATAAAATTCCGTACAAGGTGCGAGAACTAAGACTACTTCATAACTAAATGATTATACGATCTCTTATATTCATGTGATCTTATATATTAATAACAAATAAGATATTAAAATGATTTCAATCCAATATCCAAATAATTATATGATCACTTATATTTACATGATAATATATGTTAATCATAAATAAGATCTTATTCCAAGTCTCGGGTATAATCGGGTTCGGGTTGTTTCGGGTGTAATCGTGTTCAAATTGTTTCGTTTTTTGGGTACAACCGGTTTGGGTACAATCGGGTTCATATTGCTCGGATTCGAGTATGTATCGGGTTGGTCTTTTTCGATATAATCGGTTTCGGGTTGCTTTTTCAACGGGTTGCTTTCGGGTTCGAGTTACAGTCGGTCAGATCGAGTCGGTTTCAAATTTCATTTTATAATTTTTTGGGATAGCGGCCGATTCTCGAATCGGGTTCTTCGGTCGATTATTTTGGGTCGGATTAGAATTTGACACCCCTAGGTAGAATCCTGGGTCAGGAAAAAATCTTCTAAACATACCCCATTATACACACAAAAATACCACACCTTCACAACGTCGGACCACTGTCCTATTTTGTGCGAGTTGGCTACGAGGTGCATTTACAAAGCACCACCTTTCAAATTTGAAATGATGTGGACTACATGCCATGATTTTCAAAATATTGTTAAGCAAACATGGAGACACAACGAAAGAGGCTCTCTCTTGTTCAAGGTAGATAAAAAGACAACTTTTAAAATCCAAGACCAAGATTTGAAATAAACAAACCTTTGGAAACATATTTCGACAACTAAAATAAGTTGATGAAGAAATTGTTGAAATAAAAAAGGTATTAATGAGACAAAACAACACCTCCCTTGCCCAAAAGCAAGACCGCTTATTGATAACTTGCATTTAGGTATAGTCTAAATGCATGTTTATGTTTGTTTGCATAAGTTTTAGCTTAGTTTTTAGGATTTTGTGTTTTCGGGTAGTTGCACTTGTTTTGTAGGTTATTATGTGATGGAGCAAGGCGGGACGTGATCCGAGCTAACTATGGTGGTGCATTAGAGTATCAAGATTAAGCTTAGAGTAGTTCAAGTGAAGATTGGAAGAGCTAAATCCTTGGAGGTTGTGGGAAAAGAACGCATAAATTCGGGTCATGCATTGAAATTGTTGTTTCGACACCTTTATCTTGTAAGGCTTTGTTTGGAGGCTATAGTAGATTGATGGAGCTACATTTGTTATCATTGGAAAGCTAATTTAAAGAGTTACAATTTATATTTACTCCGAGTCCAAATTCCAATTCGAAAGGGGTCAAAACAGCCTATGAAGTGTCACTTGAATGCTGAACCGAGGTATGACGCGGGCTTAAGGGTAAGTATGCACGGCCGCACTGGTCTGGAGGAACCCCGCACCCCATGTTTTCACGCGGGCCAGTTGGGCCGATTGAATGGGCTTCGACATGGTCTTTTATGACATAATTTCTAATGTGTTAGATGTAATTTCGTGATATCTTGGTCTTTGAATGTCTTAGGGGTATTTAAACCTTGTCTTTGGCGTTTTCTTGGATAACTTTGGATTTACAACTTGGAGGCTATGGTTTCTAGAGAGGTTTTCTAAAAGATACCTTTGAACCTAATTGGTAAGTTTGATTTTATTTTATCATGCATTGCTAAATTTATTGTGTATTGTGTTTAGCTAGTTAATTGAAGTCATGATTTCCATGAGTTGTGAGGTTTGGTTGATTCTCAACAAACTTGAATACGTTTTATTCCCTATGCTTAATTGAACCAAAGTTATTCTAGGGTTTTGATAGATCGCTATCTAATAAGATTTCTAGGTTAATTTACAACTAACTTGATTGATTCCCGGTCGGGACTCGTTAGATAAAGTAGAATCTATTGTTGTTTGGACCCGGTTGGGAAATTCAATTATAGAAGGGAATGAATTCACATGTCACTTAGATGTCTGGTTTCTCTAAGTGCTTGTTTTTATTGATACTTGAATCTTTATGCCGTTGTCTAATTGAATCTAGAAGGCCTTTTAGGTTGTTAGATGATTAGGGTTGTTAGACTGGTAGTTCTATCAACTAAACCTGAAGTTTGGATCAAAATCCACAATAGATTATTCAAGTGAATTGAGAATTAAGAGAATCAATGATCAACAAAGCAATATCATGATGGATTTAACTAGTTGAACAAACTTGTCTCATATTGATAAAATCATCCTTGCATTCATATTTTCCTTTAATTTACATAGTAGAATACACTTTCAGTCATAAAACCCCCCATTATTCTGTTACTTGGCACTCAAGTTAAAGACACTTACACAAGTGTTTGTGGGATCGACTCTTACTTACCATTTTACTCAGTTTGGTCAAGTTAGGTTCTATGATAGGTAAATGACTGAAAATACCTCATCAAATTGGGCGCCATTGCCGAGGATTCATCGCTTTGTGTTTTTCTTTTATGCTGTTTTGGATGTGAACTTGTTATATGGTTTATACCCGTGCTACTAACTCATCTCCATTGCTTTCTGATGTAATAACTGTGGTTTTGAGGATATTTTTGAATTTTCTCGGATATCCTTTTAACCTCCTTGTCCGTTTTAACGCTTAATACAATATTTTTGTTGGAATTTAAATCCTAGAAAATTGTTGGTGATATCCTAAAATCACAAAGAAATGATTTTATGGATCGGTGTGAATTCTAGGATTTTTCAGTGGAAAAAGAATATTTATTGGATAAGCCGTCTTTTTAATTATGTACCGGAAATGACTTAAAATGCGAAACGGAAGCCTTAAAAATTAAGGGTATCAAGATAAAATCATGGAAAATTAGTTTTATTGGTCTACATAATTTATGTGATGTTTTTCGTTTAGTAAGTTTTTCCACCCGAGGTACATAATTTTACCGCTTTAACGCGAGTCCCGTTTCGAGACGGAAAATTCTTATCTTTATCCTCTACTTTCTTAATGGGGAAGGAAGTTGACTTCTTGCCTTGGTTTTATACAATTGAATTGAGATAGAAAAAGATAGGAATGTGAGGAATCAGGACACGAAGGACTCGGGAGCTCCTTCACCGCCGGCATCCTCTTCTTCCTCCTCCTTCACTTCTTGCTCAACCACCATACCTTCTCCTTCACTTCTTCTTCGTCGTCTTCTTCTTTATGGACTCATGGCTGCTGCTATAAACCAAAACCATGAGAGAAATCAGGTCAGAACGAGGGTCGGGAAGAAAGAACGAAGCTCACCGCCGGTCACTTTCTAGCCTCGCCGCGCGACGTCGCCGACGTTCGCTAGCTCCTCCGACCACCACCCACCGCAAGGGCTGCCGCCGGGAAACGCCAAGCCACCCTCGGGCTCGGGGATTGAGCCATGATCGAGCCACACGACCCATGGGCTCAAGTGAAGGTATATACGATCAAAATTAATTAGCGGGTTGATTGCGGAGCCACCGTAAGGGCCTTTCGGTTCCGCTTTGCTAATTAAATTTATGGTTTTATAATCTTGACGTTATTACGGTTCCACAGGTTCAAATCGCTCGAGAAACGGACGTCCGGATCTTCAGTTATAGCGAATACAAGTTTCGGATACCGATTGGCAGGTAAAGGACTTCGGATAATTACTCGGGATTCGTTGTTAATCCGTTTGATCCGAGATTTGGTAATCTTTAAGAACTTTTGCTAATGAAAAATTTTATTTAGAAAATTGTTTCAAAAGTGAAGCGGATAATTAGTTATAATTCCGCCAAGATGGCTCCTTGAAGCATGATAACTAAGGATTTATTATATATCGATATTCGGAAATTAAATCGTTTATCGATTAGGAAGTTGTAGGAGTTGAGAATACAACTAAGAAGTGTTTTTGTGAGCTCATTGCTGAGAAATCCTTTTATTATATTTGTTAGAAGGATGATAAAGATTACTGTTGGAATTGCTAAGGACGTCGAGCACGCCTTATAAGGCAAGTGGACGATTCTCTCTTGCGTTATTGTGTTTAAATGAGGAATTGGATCCCATTTAATATTTGCGTTGTGAAAAACTTGTATGATTAATAAAATATGATAGGTTGTTATATTTTTCAGAAATAATGATGATCGCTCGTGTGTGCGAGGGTCTAGAGATAACATTTATAACCTGACCCCGTTGTAGCACGTGGTGGGTGTCGAACACTCGGGAAATCTACTCGATTGAGGTGCCTAGACACTAGAAAGCTGGAAAGGAGAACTTAAAACAAAGGAAAACAAAGAGAACAGTCGAGACCGACACAAGTGTCACGTCGGGCCCGATGTTGGCGACAAGAGGGAAGTCGGGACCGACGTAGAGCAAGTCGGGCCCGAGGTAGCTGGGTTTGTCGAACTCAAAGATTGAAAGTAGATCTTGGGCTTTTGGGTTCCTTCTCTAGTAGATTAAGGCTTTTCCACCCCAATTCAAGCAATAAGTGATGATCGGAATAGGATCGAGTGCTTTCGCCCTCGTTCCAACCACTTCTACACATCGATCATTGGGGAAATCCCCTTCGAAGCAAGGTCTTGAGATTGAACATGTTCACTTTCGCTACTTTGCCAATCACAAGCCTTGATTCCTTACTTTCGTAAGGAATTGTAGCTCTATGTAGAGTGAGTTCCTAGATCAAGCACTCAAGGCTATGGAATTGGGGTTTCTAGCCCAAACCTAGCTAGAGTTTTCCCCCATAACCCAAGATCAAGGAGATCTACTTCATATGGCAAACAAAGAAAGCAAACAAATCAAAAAGCAAAGCAATCAACATCATCAATCTCAAACCAAAGCAAAGTTTCATTCACAAATCAAAAGCAATCCACAAACTCCAATCAAAGGTTTCCAAATCCACAAGATCAAAACAAAGCAAAGCTAATCTATCAACCAAACCTATCAAATCTCCCTCTCCTTGGCCGATTCTCTCTCTTCTCCTTCTCCTCTCCTTCCTCCTTGCTCTACAAGTATCCTCTTGAGAGTTTTTTGAGGGTTGGGTTCCTTGCTAAGTGTGGGAACCTCCTTTAATTAGAAGACAAGAGAGCCTTTATAGAATAGATGAGGGGCAAAAGTGGTAGTTTACAATTTCGTGCCTTGGAGCCCAAGCAGTTCAGTGACCGACTCGGACCGACACGGAGGACCTCGGGCCCGACTTAATGTGCAAGTCGGTCCGAGGTCGAAAACTTTATCTCGGGCCCGGCGTGGTTCTAACTCGGTCCGGACCTCGTTCCACTTTCTTCTTGTTGGCTTTTCTCTTGTTCTTCTTCATGGCTTGCTCCTCTCTTTCCCTCTTAAGCTCGGGCCTTGCTCCATGTTCCGACCCTCCTTCAAAACGACCCTTGATCCATGCCAAACACCTTCAAAACAAATAAAACGCGCATAGTCTCCGAATCTCATAGAAATACGGGAACTAAGCTAAAAAGGAACAAAAAACACAAGAAAAGGGGAAAAAGAAACATATTTACAAAGGAAATCATATATAAAAACACCACCAAATAAAGAGACATCAAAATACCCCATACTTAAACTTGCTTGTCCTCAAGCAATAACAATGTAAGCAAGACCGAAACATAATCTTCAAGTAAAGCCTCGTATGAAAACACATTTAAGCACAAGTTATTGATATTCAAGCAAGATTACATCATCACACATGATTAGGTGTTCCAAGGAATAGAGTCAATGCAACTAAGCCTCACTTTAGGGATTGGTGAATGTGTATCACTCATCATGTGTATGGGTTTAGCAATGAACACTCAAGCTCAAAAATCATGCAAGTAAGGACTTTACTATTGAAGCTAATATCACCAATTCCTCCACCTAGAGATGCCTAATACAAAGTACACAAAGAATTCGAACTTGGCTCAATGGAGGTCCTCAAAGAGGTTCCATTCGGCCGGGTTGTAATGGGGCTTTTGGTATTTCTCAAGGTGGGAATTATTTGGTCTTGTGGTGCTTACAATGGGGATTGAACAACCTAAGCTCTCACCAACTTCACCAAAATTCCACAATCGATTTCACACTCATCCAAAAGACTTAACATTTTTCCTTTCAACCCAAAATTTCACTTAACATTCCACTTCATCTTTGCTCTTAGACTTTTTGTTGGATTTTTCACACTTTCTACATTGGACCGACTTTCTTATGACATCGGGCCCAATGTGGTGTGTAACTCGGTCGAACCCTTTTTCTTCACTTAAGCTTTTTACCTTCATTCCACTTTCCATTTCCAACATTTTCTTTCTTTCTTTCTTTTTTTTTCTTCTTTCTTTTTACACAACAAAGATGCACTACCCACATGATTCATAACACCATTCTTTGCCCTTAAACCCAAGAGAATCTCAACTCTTCAAATACAATCCAAACCTCTCTTCTAAAGTCCAATCCCATAAGGGTCAAGTCATATAAGGCTAGGAATAATATTTTTGAGGAGTTTCAAACAAAGGCTAAGGCTAAAACGGGGCTACAAACAAAGGATTCACTTCATGGTAGGATATGGAACATTTATGTGACTAAAAGAATAAAGTTCAAAATCAATGTGACAATGCTAGGACAAATCTCATGACGGTCTTGGAAAATAGATAAACACCGTAATAGCAAGTTTTACTAAGCATGCATGAGCTAATCACACAAGAAACATGAGGGATATGCAAATATGAACAAGCATCCCTAAAATGGCCAAAAATCAATCTCAAAAGGGTCACTCATACTTAGTTGCATAAGAACTCATCCTAGAACTCACATGTTCAATAAAACAAGCAAGATATCATGATCACATCAAAAGCAACATCTTTTTAGAGGCTAAACTATCCAAAAATATGCAAAGGAATTTACATGCTCACATCATCATTAGCTTTCATTTGGCACTCTAAGATGGGAATTTCTAGTCCAAAAACTATAAAACACAAAATCTTTTTGTTGTTTTCAACACAATTTTTCAAATTTTTTTTTTGGATTTTTGCAAAAATTTCTCTAAAACCAAAAACAAAGACTCATCCATTCAAAACCAAATCAATCATCCATGTCATTCATCAAACCACAAACCAAGACACAAACATCCCAAACACAAACTAGAAACCGAAAACCAAATATCCTCAAAATACCAAACACACAAGCAAGTGAAATGATGAGCACACTTACCCCCACCCCATACTTAAAATTTTGATGTCCCCATTAAACAAGGAAACCAAAACTTAAAAGCAAGAGAGAAGAGTACAAAGAGATCACAATTTCTTTATTCTTCAATGGCATGTCTAGGATCACTCGAAGGGGTTGTCACGCCTACGTCCTCTTTGGAGTCTCGCTTGCCGCTCCCTCTCGTACACTTGCTCTTGGTAGAAGTCTTGTGGTGGTGGTTGGAGCTGAGGATCCGGGCGCGTCCATTGGTCCTCACGGGAAGGGAAGTTCCCGCTCATCAATGTGTTGAAGCTATCTTGGACCCGCCACCTTTGGTCCTCCACCTCTCTAAGCTCCTCCACCTCTCGCCTAGTGTAGCCGAGGGCTCGGTTCATCTCTTCTTGGCTAGCTTGGAAAGCACTTTGTTGTTGAAGCAATTGTTGTTGTTGTTGGTACATGTATTGTTGTTGAAGATTCACCTTATGGACCTCTTGAAGAACATTCTCTTGTTGAAGTTGAAGATGGGCCATTTGGTTGGCCAAGAAGGACATGTCCACCGTTTGTTGTCGCTCGGGAAACACCATTCCCGGACCATACCATTGGGCGTAGCCTTCATAACCGCCACCTTGAGCTTGTTCTCTCCTTGCACCACTCCCCTCTCCACGCTCATATTGACTCAGGACCTCATCATCATAGAAGGAACCGGACCGACTTTGAGGCAAGTCGGGCCCGATGTGGTGTGTACCTCGGTCCGCCAATGTTGGAGCTTGGTGCGTGGCTCGGAGGTTGGCCATCAAGCCTTGGAAGCGCTCATCTTCTTCATTTTGCTCTTGATCGACATCCATGTCTTCCCCACGAGATGCAAACACAAAGTTATCTTGGTCGAAATCCGGTGAAGATGGAGGGGAGGTAAACCGAATGTGTTGAGGTTGTTGTCGCCGCCCCTCTCTTGCACCTTCGGGGTCACCAAATGAGTGTGGCTTGCCGGCCCACACTTGGTACCAATTTTGATACCGAGAAAGATCATAGAGGTTGGCCGCCAACCGGATCGACACACCATCATAGTTCGAGTGAGGGGCCAAAGAAATCATGTAAAGCTTCTCCTTGATGATGTTGGCCTTCTTGAAATACTTCATGTTCATATACTCAACACCATTCGGAGCCGGAGAATACTTGTTAAGATCGACTCCTAGACGCATGGCTAGCCTTGCTATCATCCCGCCGAAGTAGATCCAAGAGGAGCTTTGGAAGTCTCACACCATCTTGACCCACTCCCATGCAAGGTTCATGGGCTTCTCGGTGTGGAAGAGCATCTCATGTAGCAACATAATCTCTTCCTTCATCGGCTTGCTCAACTCATGACGAGCATAGATTGCACATCCCAAAACTCGCACCATGACCCGAAAAAGAGGGCTAGCAATCTCGGTTGTGGAGGCGCCCTTTCTCATCTCGCTCTTCCCGGCCACATGCCGCCACACTTGGTTCACCTTCTCGTTATCGACGCTGGTCTCTTCTCTTGGACATGGAAACCCGAAGTAGGTAGCCAAGTCCCTAAGAGAGAGATTGTGGTCCTCATTGCCTAATTGGAAAGTGATCGCCCCTTTCGTCATCCTCCACATTATCATAAGTGCATTCAAACGTGGCCATGAATTCCGAGGTGAGGGCGGGATAGTGGGTGTTGTCCCACCTTAGCATCCCATTGAGACCGATGTGAGAGTAGCACCTTGGAAGAGCTTGATCCATGTCCATCTTCCTCACGGCGTCCCAATCAAGCCACCTTGTGTGATGCTCAAGCGCCATATACCTTGCATAACTCTCAACTTGCTCATCATCCTCCAAGTAGACATCATCCAACTTTGGCTCTTTCCTTGACTTCTTGGACTTCTTCCTCGGCCTTTCCGCATGAGATGATGAAGCTCTAGTCTCCATGGTACCTACACACATCCAACCAAACAAAAGGGTCCAAGATAAACTCCATACAACTCAACAAAAGCACTCATCAACACACAACAACACATCAACTCAAGGGAACCCCATACTTAGTCTCTAAACACACATGCATCACAATCCAACATGAATCATCATGGATATCTTCTAACAATGGCTAAGCAAATGATCATACTACATCATGATTAGGCTATAACCAACAATGAAACACATGAATCCACATGATATCACAAGAAGAGAGCAAAAACAACATGGATCGACTTCCAACCTATGTCGGGCCCGACTTACTCAACCTCGGTCTGACTTGTTGGACTTACTTCCACAACTCGGGCCCGACTTTCCTGGGCACGTCGATCTCGACCTAGTTCATGCTTCGACTCTAACCTCAAATCAACCCAAATCACTCTATCATGCACTTAAATTTCAAATTCAACCATCAAACATCCCTAATCGAAGTTCTAAATGGATCTAAGCATGCATAAACAACTTTAAAGCTCAATTTCACAAATCATGCAAATCCACCATTGATGCTCAAGCTCAAACTTTCAATCAAACATGAGATTACTCAATCTATGCAATGAAAGCACAAAATCTCCAAGGAAATAGGTAAAGATCGAGTAACACATACCGGATTTGAAGAGTATTGAACTTTTAAACAATCAAACAACTTAGAAATCAAACTTTCTCGACCTAAATCGAGATGGGGGATGAAGAACGAGATTGAACTCGAAATTTCTACTTGGAATCGGGTTAGGGAGGCCTTTTTGTGATTGGATCGAGATGAAGAAGGGGATGATGGGTGGATCGAGTATGGTGAGAGAGGGAGGGCCGATTTTGAGAGTGTGAGGGAGATGGGTTGTATTTTGGGAATGGTGGTTAGTATGAAGATGGTGGGTAGGTGGGGGATGGTATTTAATGGGGGAAAGGGGCAAATTAGGTCAAGGGCAAAATTGGCATTCCACCTAGTCAAATCGGGTCAGACCGACGTTGTGGACCGACGTCCCTGTGTCGGGCCCGACTTACCTGGGCTCGATGTGGGAGTATTCGGGTCACCAACTTTACTCCATCCTCTTGCAACTTCTTTCCCCATATTTCCATTTATATATTTTTCTCACCTCAAATCCTACACAACCTTGAAGAATACACAACACCAAAAATCCAAAACACTAGATAGAGATTGGTTAGAGAAAAGCTAGGCTAAACTAAGAAAAATCAAACTAAAATTACGAAAAGAAAGCTACTAGCTCGGGTTGCCTCCCGAGAAGCGCTCATTTATAGTCACTAGCTTGACTTCCTAACCTCAACCTCAAGGCGGGTGAAACACAGTGAATTGCTCGCCATTGTTGTGCCCATTCCCATTGCCCTCATACCCATAAAACCACCAACGATGGTCTATATAGGCATGGCTATCCGATCTCGGGCCTCTCTCATCATACTCCTCCAACGAATGAGATTTCTCCTCCTTACTTGCTCCATCATGTTCCTCTTTTCCTACATCAAAGTTATCCAAAGAATTCCTAGGAGATTCTACCAATTCATCTTTCAAGTCACTAAGGCAAATGTAGGAGTCTCCTAAGTCATCTTTCAAATCACTTAAACAAATGTAGGAATCACAAGTTTGGAAAGAATTGTGGTCATCACCAACATCAAAAGGATATAAGTAAGGATACTCTTCATTTCTCCTTGGGCTAGCATTGATCCTTGACTCATCTTGTTCCTCAACTTGCTCCAACAACTCCCTTGCTTGTATTTGTTTATTGAACCCTTCATCACTTCTCAACACAATGACCTCTCTAGCAACTTCCACTTCTTCTCCTTTTCTCTTGGCACTCTCTTCAAGTTTGAGGATAGCCAAGGCGTCCGGCTCATTCAAAGCCTTGTTGAAGTGAAAATCGACCTTTTCTTCACCAATCTCAAAGGAAACTTTGCCGTTTTTTACATCAAACCTTGCTCCCGCCGTAGCTAAGAATGGTCTTCCTAAGATTATTGGGACCAAGGGGTCCTCGTGCATGTCCAAGATCACGAAATCATCGGGGACAAAGTACTTTACAACTCGCACCGACACGTCATCCAATATTCCCTTAGCCTTGACGATGGAACCGTCGGCCATAGTTAGGGACATATCGGCCGGCTCCATTTCACCTAAATTTGCCCTTCTTCAAATACTAGCGGGCATCACCGAAACACTTGCCCCACACCAATGGTGATAGCAAAGCGACCGGGATCTCCTAGCTTTTGCGCTAACTCCAAGGTCTTGACCTCATCTTGCATTTCATGGACCTCTTCTTGCTCAAAATCTCTTTTAAAAACTTGGCATAGGATGGCATCTCGCTTAATGCATCGGTGAACGGGATAGAGATGTTCAAACCTTGCAAGAGTTTGAGAAACCTCTTGAACTTGTTCTCAACAACATCTTTCGGCTTCTTTGAAGGATATGGAAGAGTTATTGCACCTTGAATCTTGCTTAGATCAACCTCCTTGGACTTCCCCACTTCACTTGCAACATTTCCTGGTTGGACCGACTTAGGCACCACGTCGGGCCCGATGTCGTGTACCACGGTCCTGGGGCAAAGCTGAGGCAGAGTAGTCGGACCGACATCTGGGTACGTCGGGCCCGACTTACTCTCAACCTCGGTCCGGGGTAGAGGAGTCGATCTTCCTGATGGATCGACTTCAGGGAACCTCGGACTCGACTTGCTGGGTAAGTCGGTCCGGCTCTCTTTATTCTTCTTAGGTATGTGTGGCTCGGGTAGGTTTCGGCCACTTCTCAATCCAATTGCCCAGACTTCATTTTGATTGTTTTGAGCTCGGGGGTTCTCCTCGGGTCGACCCGGAAGTCTCCCATTCTCTCTCGGGACTTGAGTTGCAATTTGGGCAAATTGATTGTCGACTTGCCTCCTCCATGCACCAAACTCATTGAATTGGGTCCTCATCTCCTTGAACCCATCCATCATCTCTTGAGCAAATGATTGTAGCTCATTGAATCCCGGTGGCCTATATGGTGGTGGTTGCGGCGCCCTTGGCTCGTTTTGGTTGAAGTTGTTGTTGTAGCCTTGAGCTTGACCGTTGTTCCACCGGCCATTACCACCATTTTTGAAGTTGCCTCTTCCACCGAAATTTCCTCGAACATAGTTTTCCTCATCAATTCGCTCGGCCAAGCGCACTTGGCTCTCATTCGGACAAACTTGTGTAGCATGTGCAAATGATCCACACTCCTCACAAGCTCTAGCATTTTGCTTGTAGTAGTGGACTTGCCTCTTAAGCTTGCTCACTTCACCTTCAAGGAATTGGAGCTTCACATCCTTGTCAATGTCTTCTCCCTTTGGATCATATAACTTCCTTGCACCTTCACCTTGAACTTTCACCTCTTTGCTAGCTTGACTCACCCCATACATGGCCTCATAATCGGATAGCTTGTCAAGTAGCTCCCAAGCTTGATCCGGTGTCAAGTCTATGAACCCACAATCGGTGTGGAGATTGAGCTTGTCCTTCGTTGCCGGATTGATGCCTTGGAAAAAGATGTCTTGGAGCACATATGGTTGTTGGCCATGAGTAGGACATTGGCGCAACATCTCCTTGAAACGGTCCCATGCTTCGAAGAGAGGCTCATTCGGACCTTGTTGAAAGCTTGCAATTTTCCTTCTTAGCTCGATTGTCTTTGAGGGCGGGAAGAACTTCATCAAGAAAGCATCATAGAGTGCCTTCCAAGTTGTGATTGACCTAGGGGCTTGGCTCTCGAGCCAATGTGTGGCCTTTCCCCCAAGTGACCATTTGAACGCCTTTAGAAGCACATACTCCAACGTCTCCTCGTCGGTAGAGATCGTCTCACACATGTCCACAAAGCGTTTGACGTGCTCTATGGGACACTCATGTGGACGGCCCTCGAATTGATCACGCTTGATGAGGGAAATGAATTGCGTCTTGATCTCAAAATTCTTGGCAACCTCGGGAAGCACAATAGCCGGTTCGGGTACCCTCAACTCCGGATGCATGTATTGGCGTGCATTCCGGGGTAGAGCGTTGAGTTGAGCCTCGGCCCTTATCCGTTGCTCCCGTTCTCTTCTTGCCACCTCCTCTTGATTGTGCTTCTCAAGTTGCAATCTAGCCATTTCGGCCCTAAGTTGAGCCAACTCCTGGAGAGCTTGATTCTCCATCATTTTCCTTCTTCGGGCTTCTTTGAGAATACTTTCCGGATCACTCACAAACTCAAGCTCAAGTGTTCCTCGGGAGGAACGAGCTAGCATACACCTACGAAACAAAGACACAAACCAAAACAAATCAAAAACAAACAAAGGGTTTGGGCTATTCCCTCACCCAAATCACTACCAAAACACAAGAAACTCACCAAATTGGCACTCAATGCACTTAGACTTCCCCGACAACGGCGCCAATCTTTTGATCGCTCGTGTGTGCGAGGGTCTAGAGATACAATTTACAACCCGACCCCGTTGTAGCACGTGGTGGGTGTCGAACACTCGGGAAATCTACTCGATTGAGGTGCCTAGACACTAGAAAGCTGGAAAGGAGAACTTAAAACAAAGGAAAACAAAGAGAACAGTCGGGACCGACACAAGTGTCACGTCGGGCCCGATGTTGGCGACAAGAGGGAAGTCGGGACCGACGTAGAGCAAGTCGGGCCCGAGGTAGCTGGGTTTGTCGAACTCAAAGATTGAAAGTAGATCTTGGGCTTTTGGGTTCCTTCTCTAGTAGATTAAGGCTTTTCCACCCCAATTCAAGCAATAAGTGATGATCGGAATAGGATCGAGTGCTTTCGCCCTCGTTCCAACCACTTCTACACATCGATCATTGGGGAAATCCCCTTAGAAGCAAGGTCTTGAGATTGACACATGTTCACTTTCGCTACTTTGCCAATCACAAGCCTTGATTCCTTACTTTCGTAAGGAATTGTAGCTCTATGTAGAGTGAGTTCCTAGATCAAGCACTCAAGGCTATGGAATTGGGGTTTCTAGCCCAAACCTAGCTAGAGTTTTCCCCCATAACCCAAGATCAAGGAGATCTACTTCATATGGCAAACAAAGAAAGCAAACAAATCAAAAAGCAAAGCAATCAACATCATCAATCTCAAACCAAAGCAAAGTTTCATTCACAAATCAAAAGCAATCCACAAACTCCAATCAAAGGTTTCCAAATCCACAAGATCAAAACAAAGCAAAGCTAATATATCAACCAATCCTATCAAATCTCCCTCTCCTTGGCCGATTCTCTCTCTTCTCCTTCTCCTCTCCTTCCTCCTTGCTCTCCAAGTATCCTCTTGAGAGTTTTTTGAGGGTTGGGTTCCTTGCTAAGTGTGGGAACCTCCTTTAATTAGAAGACAAGAGAGCCTTTATAGAATAGATGAGGGGCAAAAGTGGTAGTTTACAATTTCGTGCCTTGGAACCCAAGCAATCTTGTGACCGACTCGGACTGACACGGAGGACCTCGGGCCCGACTTACTGTGCAAGTCGGTCCGAGGTCGAAAACTTCATCTCGGGCCCGACGTGGTTCTAACTCGGTCCGGACCTCGTTCCACCTTCTTCTTGTTGGCTTTTCTCTTGTTCTTCTTCATGGCTTGCTCCTCTCTTTCCCTCTTAAGCTCGGGCCTTGCTCCATGTTCCGACCCTCCTTCAAAACGACCCTTGATCCATGCCAAACACCTACAAAATACATAAAACGCGCATAGTCTCCGAATCTCATAGAAATACGGGAACTAAGCTAAAAAGGAACAAAACACACAAGAAAAGGGGAAAAAGAAACATATTTACAAAGGAAATCATATATAAAAACACCACCAAATAAAGAGACATCAAATGACCATGTTGTTTATTCAGTTTTGCGGTAGAACTGGATTTAGGTACGTTGTGGGTGACCTTGTATGCTGTCTGACGCTGAGACTTTGTTGTGATTAAGGTAGTTTCTGGGAGGGGAACGTGGTTCCATATCCTCTCTTTAAAACAATATTACATTAGGAGGGGCCTAATCCTAATGGTGAGTCATGACTCTGATCCCCTACTCTTCGTGTGAGAGGGTTGATAGGCACTCTAGCTAAGTGCAGGTTCGGCACGGTGGAGTGTAGACGACATGGTAATAGGCCTCTGTGATCTCTACCTCACCATATGCAAAAATGAAAGGTCAAGGATAGCTTAAGTCCTGTGATCTCGGTACAGGGTAGATGATCATGGATGAAATACTCCGATGATCTCTACAATACCAGAGTGTTTCGGCAGTAGTTCGAGCCGATTAAAAGCCACCAACTTGGTTGTGAAAAGTTTTGAAAGTAATATAAGATAAGTGCGTTAGGCACATTAATATACCTGAATGGTTCGTCCAATCGGAAGGCCATTCTTGCTCCCGGTTATGAATGATTCTTAATCAAACTTTGATTAAGTTAATCTGAATAGTCGATGGAGGCTTTTCAAGATGTTATGTGATTAATATGAATTCCCAACAATTGTTTATGCTTCTTAAAAGAAACCACAAGTGGTGGTGTTCTCTCTCTTGAATATGCGAATCTCCTTCTTATTCTCTATAAGACTGCTAACTGTTGGATCATAATCCGAGTCTATTCGGATTTGGATGCCAATATGTTTAGTTACAGCCATAAGAACCAAGTTAGATTCTCCGCTTGCTAGTCTATCATTAGACTAACCCGTCCATTTTCTTTTCTTTTATATGGTCGGCTGGTGTCCACCGTTGGTTTACGATACATCAGGTTCTTCTTGGAAGTTGATTCAAGAGGCGGATTCAGATGTTTGAAGCTCCAGAAGTTGAAGAAAGGTTTTCAATGGCTATACTTGAGTGAAGATCATGATTGAACTACTTCAAAGCAAAGTTGAGTTTCAAAAATAAGAACTCAAGGAAGACTTGATGAAGATTTTGTTTAAATAGAAGCTTGTTCTATTTATTTATTCTTTTAAGTTAAGGTTTGTATAAGACCTTTTACGTATTTTTCCGCTGTAATATTCAACTTAAGTTTGTTAGGTTTTCAAATGGTTTCATTTATCTTGTTTTTAGTTTGTTCAGTTAGTTTAAAGCCTTGGGTAGCTTCAGTTTAGTCTTAATCGGGGTTACTGGCGGTAATACCTCCAGGGTAGGAAGGGGTGTTACATCTGATCTGACATGACACTCTTCAAGCTAAGGAAGGAAATCCGAGATCACTTTCGAGTTTTACCGTTCTCCCCTAAAGAATTTGAATCTGAATCTGAACCAAAAACTGAATCTAATCTGCTGAGATGGCTGATAGAACTTTGATACAGTTGACCGCACCAAATTTGGCACAACAGCCTTTGGCGGTGCAATTTCCTGCTCTTCTTGATGGATTCAAGTTTGAGCTGATATCTGGGTTAATTTACCTTTTGCCCCAATTCCATGGGCTTAGTGGTGAAGATCCCAACAAGCATCTTTCTGAATTTCATGTTGTGTGCTCGAGCATGAAGCTTGCTGATGTGACTCATTACCAAATTGCATTGATATCCTTTCCTTTCTCTCTCAAGGATTAGGCTAAAGATTGGTTCTACTAATTGGCTTCGGGAAGTATTGACACATAGACAAAGATGAAGCAAGCTTTTCTAGAGAAGTACTTCCTTGTTACAAGGCTCAACAATCTGAAGAAGAGTATTATCAACATTGTGCAAGAAGCTAATAAGTCCTCGTATGAATATTATGAGAGATTCAAGAGGTTGATAGTCATCTGCCCTTTCCATGGCTATGTTGATCAAGACTTGATTCTATATCCTTTTAACAACCTCTTAGATGATGAAAGAAGGATGGTTAATGCAGCTTGCCAATGCAACATTCTCAACAAAACTTCAACTGCTGCATTTGATCTATTTACCCAACTGTGTGAGGGCACAAAACATTTCAGGAAGGAGACTGATTCCAAAGCTGCAAATGCTGTAGTGGCTAATCCATTATTGCATGAAGAGGTTTCTAAGCTGAAAACCATGATGAAACAATTTATACAACAAGGTGGGAGACAACAGGTGAAAGTCTGTGGAATCTACTCTGATAATATGCACTCCACTGATTCACTCCCCACACTTCAAGAGCCACAAGCTGATGTCAATATGGTGGGCAATTATGGTTAACCAAAGCCTAAGTATGATCCCTATTCCAACACCTACAATCCTAGATGGAGGGATCATCCTAACATGAGGTATTGAAATTCTAGCAATCAACAATTCAACCAGCAGGGTGTTTCAAGCTCCTTACATGCCTCCTTTCCAGCCTCATCCTCAAGGAGCCAATTAGAATTCCATGTCCACTTAAGAGATGATCAGAAATATGACTCGAAGTGTTTCTACAATACCCAATTCCTTAACTCAACTGCAGCAAGAGACCAAGTCTAGCAGTAAGAACTTGGAGAGCCAAGTCATTCAAATCGCTAATGCCGTGAGCAAATTGGAGGCTAGAGAGTCCAACAAACTGCCATCACAGACAAAGCCCAATCTGAGGCAGAATGTGAGTTTTATCTCCGTTTATAGTAAACCTGTGGTTGGACATTTGTTTAAAACAGAGACACAAATTGAGCAAGTCGTTGATGAAGAGCAAGGAGACGCAGAGGAGCGCGAGCTACAACATGAAGCAGTATGACCGCGCTAGATTGACCCATTCCCGCGTAATTTTGACAGAGGGATCGAGAACTTGGGTGCGGGAAAAATCGGGAGCGTCACAATCGCATCAGGTGCGCCGCGATTGCGGCATGAAAGATGCGTGATCGCGACCCCTGTTACAATGCCCGCGTCGACGATGCTTGAACCGAGTACACGCCTATTCCACCGTTTCTAGAGGCTCTAAAAGAGACCGGAAAGCTGAAGAATGACAAGGAACTCTTTGAGACATTTAGTACATGCGGGGTAAATGTTCCATTATTGAAGTTGATTAAAAGTGTGCCCCGCTATGCTAAATTCTTGAAAGAGTTGTGTGCTATCAAGAGGGGTCAGAAGGAGAAAAGCAAGAAGCAAGTTAAAGAGAAAGAACATGTGTTTGCTATGTTTCAAAAGCGTTTGCCTGAGAAGTGCAGTGACCTTGGCATATTCACTATTCCTTGTATGATTGAAAGCACCAAGGTGAATGAGGCTTTAATTGATTTGGGTGCATCGGTCAACGCCATGCCTTACTCCTTGTATGAGAAAATTGATGTGGGACCTTTGAAAGAGACTCAGACCATCACTGAGTTAGTTGATTATTCCACTATTAGGCCAAAGGGGAAACTTGAAGACTTGTTGGTCAAAGTGTATTCCTTTGTGTTTCCAACTAATTTTTTGATTTTGGACATGGGACCTAGGAATGAAAGAGCGCCTATGCTGCTAGGGAGACCATTCTTAAAGACTGCAAACACCATGATTGATATGTCCTAGGGCATTTTGAAGATGGTAAGGAGATCAAATTCCATAGCTCAAATCCTTTTTGAATCCTTTTTACGTCAGGCTAATGACATTAAACAAGCGCTTCTTCGGAGGCAACCCAATTCTTAAGTATATTTGTTTTCAGTTAATCTTTTTCTTTTTAGTTAGTTCTTGGTGTGTGTTAGATACCCCATGTTCGAAGATTGATAACCCGAAGAAGCCTTCACCACCACCGTCGGATTACCCGCCACATTACCCGGATAACTAGAGATTTTTGAGAGTTCTTCTCTTTCCTTTTATTTTTACTTTACTTTGGGAACAAAGTAAGTTTTAAGCATGGGGAAGGAAATTACTTGTTTGCATTGCATGTAGTCGCATTGGAAAAGGCATGTTTCAATTTTTGCATGCATTGATTAAAATCTTGAAAAATGAAAAAAAAATAAATCAGAAAAATTTGAAAAAATGCAAAAATATTGCATTTAGGTTCTTATTTCCCCATTGTTTGATACCTCTTGATTTTCTAGACTAAGTATGAGTCCTAACCCATGATTTGCATGATTAGATGAAGTTTTTATGATATGAGCATGATATTTGATTAGTTACTTTGACTATAGGATTGACATGCATAATAGCTTGAGTTTTAGATTTATTTTGAAGTTCTAGACATAATTTGCCTTGTGAGATTTTGGCCTTTCATTGATTATATTGTTCTCTTATGTCTTGAGTGTATCACCTTGATTTTCTAGCTCTAGAACTTGCGTTATGACTATTTTTCTAGACTACTTTACATGATTGAATGCATGACATTAAAATGATTGAGGCATTGTTTCTTATTAGCATATTATTTCCCTTCCTACCTTACAAGATCTATGTTTTGACACCCAATTTCTTTGAGCTTTAAGCCTATTTTTATTAGCTCTACAAAATAATCCCTAGCCTATTAAGCTTGACTCATCCGGGACTTAGGACTTTAGGTTGGTTGTTTTGTGTGAGTTTTGTATAAGTATGGGGGAGGTTGAAAAGAGAGGTGAAAAAGAGAAAATACAACTCTAGTGTGCAAATTGAAAAAATGGAAGTGAAAAATATGTTGCAAATAGAAAGAAAATGTGAGCTTCAAAGAATAGTAGTCTTCATAAGTAAAAAAAATAAAAAGAGTTGGAAAAGAGGCAAAAAGTGGAAAAAGAAGAAACAAAGAGCTTGAATGTGTATATGGAGTTGGTGAAGAAAAGTTGGAAGTGTTATGAAAAGTGAAGTGTGTTGGTTTTGGGTTTAGGATTAGTTCTTTATCCCGGATTTATCACCTAAAGACTAAATATGATCCCTTCCATATTCTCTTTACCTTGGCCCCATCACAACTGTTTAAAAGTCCTCGTGATTTTTGTTATGTGTTTGGTCTATAGCAGTGGAGAATTAGGACGCTGATGCAGACCTATGGTAGTCTAATTTTTCCTGATTGATTTTGAGCGAAACACATATGCCATAAACATATGAGAGAGAGTGCAAACAAATTACCCATGGTGAGGTCTAGAATGGATGAATGATCTTTACTCTATGCTTAAATAAAATGCATGCTATGATGTCTTGGTCAGGTTCTAATTATATGTTGAATTGCACTATGGATTATGAGATGAATGTATGATTGCAAAGGTGTGGTGTGACTTGGATTTATGTCTTGCTTGAGGACAAACAAGGTTTAAACATGTGGGAATTTGATAGCTTGCATCGTTAAAAGTCCTCATGATTTTTGCAATGTGGTCTATAGCGGTGGAGAATTAGGACGCTGATGCAAACCTATGACAGTCTAGTTTTTCCTAATTGATTTTTATTGAAACACATACGCCATAAACATTTGAGAGAGTGCAAACACATTACCCATGGTGAGGTCTAGAATGGATGAATGATCTTTACTTTACGCTTAAATAAAATGCATGCTATGATGTCTTGATCAGGTTTTGATTATATGTTGAATTGCACTATTGATTATGAGATGAATGCATGATTGAAATTGATGGCTGGATCGATGGATAGATTTGTGGTGCGAGTTGATTGCCTTGAGAAGGAACGAAAACCCTCTCTTGGTTCGATGATGGTGGATCTCGGTGGTTGAATTTTGTCTAGGATCAAAAGGGTAGATCTCTCTCATACGAACTCGTAATTGGGAGATTCTAAGCCTAGAGTTAGATATTCAAAATTTGGAAGCCATATGATGAGTGGTTCGAGATTTATGGTTCTTGCATTGAAAGGTTGCAGAGAAAAATGCAAGAAACTTCAATTAGAAAACAAGGAAAAACATAGCATGTTCATGATTCAAGTCTAAGGAAACAAGGAGACAAAAATGAGGGTATTAATCCCTAAGGCACACCCCTCCACAACTCAGCCCACACTTCCAAGAAATTACAAATTAAACCCCAATGTTTCAAGAGAACAATTTAATGTCCTCGACAAAACATAAGTTAATTTTTTGCACTAGTTTCACCAAAAACACAAGAATACTCCACCCTTCACCATCGTTAGCCAAAGTGCAACTTATGATCCATGATCTCCTCCTTAATTTTGTCAAGCATTGCCTTAACTCGTGCTCTTGTGATGCACCCAAGATAGGGCGTGGTTCCTTGGGTTGGATCCTTGGTGCCTTGGATGCCGGTCTTGGACATTTGTCTAAGTGAAGACTCTCCTTTGTCACGCAAATTGAACTTGGCATTAGGGTTGGATTCCTCATTCAAGTTATGTACCAAAGTCCCACCACAAATGCCCTAAGAAAAGCTCCCATCCAGCCTAGGCATGGGCGCGCCCCATGGAGTCGTGTGCAAGGACGCACAACCAAGTAATGGCATCGGGCGCGACACATACAAGGGCTATAGAAGTGCACGCCAAGGCGAGTCGTGGGGATGGAGAGGAACTCAAGTTGGTTTAGCGTGGGGCTCGATACTGAGAGGTGACGCCTCGTAGATGGCTCGGAACTGAGAGGAACATTGAAGGTTGGCTCGGTACCAAGAGGCGATGCCTCGGTAGAGGGCTCGGTACCGAGAGGCAAGGCCTCGGTAGGTGACTCGGTAGATGGACTCACATCCTCCTCCTCCTCTTCAAAAGGGTTCATCCACGAACCATGATCCTGCTCAAACTCAATATCAAGATGCAGGCACGAACTACTCCACTCTTTTTCATAGTCCTATGTACATGCTTAGTAATGCAACTACTTGTATAACACGAAGATCGAGACATGATGAAAATATTTTGGACAATATGCATTCCATAAAGCATGTATTGAGAAAGAGAACGATAGTGCATGCAAGAGTACCTAGTTTGACTTCTATATGCAAAAATGAATATCAGATCATGAAATCTTCTACCCTTTTTAATATTCTCATGTTCATTCAAGGGGGGAAGGAATTGAAAAATTATGGAGAAGTGATACTTCCCTGAGATTAGTTTTCTTGCAAAACAACTTTCTCGTCATGGTCAATGGTCATTTTCTTGGAACGGTCAACATAACACACATCTCCTCTTGGATTGAATGTATTGGTATCATCCTCTTCTTGGAGCGTAAAGTGAAAATTGGAAGGAACCAAATGAAAAGCATCCATCCACGGAGTTTCCAAAGAATGAATAGAGCTTGGTATGATGGTGGGGCAAAGCTCACTATTAGAAAGAGATGGTTTCATAACTTCGTCCCCTTTTCCCTTGGAATCAAGATCCACTTCAATTGGCACTTGAATCTCATGAGAGTGTACATTCAAAGTAGAACCTTCCTCGACTTGGTGGGCAAACCCCGTGCCTTTGAAGGAAAGCTTAGCCACCTCCACTTGAGTGTGAGGCTCCACTTGGTTCACACTTGAGAGTGCCATCTCATTTTGTTGAATCCTCTCATCCAAGCCTTGTACTCGGTTTTCCAAGGCGTCTAAATGGAAAATCATGGTTTGCATGGATTGTTGAATGGACCTAATCATGGCCTCCACCGAATTGGAAGCCTCTTCATTGATCTTTTGCTGGTCTTTATCTTCACCTACACTCATCATCTCAACAAAACCAAGTAACAAGCAAAGATATAGAGATGCACACAAATTAATGACCAATACTTGTTCGAGATAGAAATTTGACAAGTTGCAAGTATGAGGTTTCCAACAAAGACGATAAATAAAGGCTCAATCACAACACACACTTATCAAAGGCAAACAACAACTATGAAGCTACTAAACATCAAGAAAGTCAAGCAACAACTTAATCAAAGATTTAGGTCTTGCTCGGGTTCTTTTTCTCACGGGGTTCGACTTTTTCTAAGGCTCAATCACAACACACACTTATCAAAGGCAAACAACAACTATGAAGCTACTAAACATCAAGAAAGTCAAGCAACAACTTAATCAAAGATTTAGGTCTTGCTCGGGTTCTTTTTCTCAAGGGGTTCGATTTTTTCTATGCCATACCTCTCTTTCACTTTCGGCGGGTCCGAGTTTTTCTAGGCCCGATTCTCTTTCTCCCAGATCCGACTTTTTCTTTAAGGCACGGATTTCTGATTTTTTTAAACAAGCAAAAGAAGCTAGACAAACACTTATTGGTGTCATTCCCGTATCCTAGAGCCGAAGCCAATCAATAAGCATGTAATGAGACTCCAAGGGGATGATCCACAAGTTTAAACCCTCATTTTCAGCACACAAATTCAGCCAACAATTGTTCAAAGACGCAAATTAAGTGAAAGAGTAAATTCAAGGGGTAATCACACAACCTTTCAACTTCTCAATCAAACAAAGGACCTTTGGTTTCCTTCACAATTTTCGTGCAAGCAATTTCAGCCATGGATCATCAAAACTTCGACCTCCATCAACAACAATCAAGGCCAAAAATTGGCACAACAAAAACGCAAGACAAAAGGGCACACTCGCACACACCAACAAGATAGTGACGAACAATACAATACTTGCAAATAGTGGACAACCAAGGTCGAAACAAGATTTAGATGGCGATATCTTCGCATGGCTCTGATACCACTTGATGGCCGGATCGATGGTGGAGATGGTGGTGCAAAGAGATCGCCTAAGATGGATGAAATCAATCACTTGGTTCGAATGGAGGTGGATCGGTGGTTGAATTTTATTTGAGATAAAAAGGGTAGATCTACCTTGTCCGGACTCGGAATTGGGTGATTCCGAAGCCCATAGTTATATCTTTGAGTCTTCTTGAATCCCTCAAAATTTGAGATCCAGATGATGGCTCTTGCACTGAAAGGCTGTAGGAACCACCGTGATGGAATTTTGGTTTGTTAAAGGGTGGCGTGAAGGATATGGATGCAAGCGATATGACTCACTGAGAGTTGCAAACTAAGTTGGATATGACTCACCAAGAAGTCTTGAACAAGATTGAACAAAGAAAAATGCAAGAAACTTCAATTAGAACAAGGAAAAACATAGCATGTTCATGATTCAAGTCTAAGAGAGCAAGGAGGCAAAAATGAGGGTTTTAAGTCCTAAAGGCATGCCCCTCCACACTCAGCCCACACTTCTCTCTAATTACATAAAACACCCTAAAGTTTCAAGAAAACAAACTAATTGTCCTTAACTGCATACGAGTCACTTTGTGGAACCGAGAGTCAAAAGGAAACTCCAACCTTCTCCTTTGTAAGACTTGGGAAAATTATGAACCATGATCTCCTCTTTGATTTGGCCAAGCATAGCTTTAGCTTGGGCTCGCGTGATGCGCCCAAGGTAGGGGGTGGTACATTGACTTGACTTCTTAGCACCTCGGACACCGGCCATGGTTACTTGTTCACGTGAAGACTCCCCTTTGTCATGCAAATTGGACTTTTCATTAGGGATGGAATCCTCACTCAAGTCATGGGACAAAGTGTCTTCAAAAGTGCCAGAAGAAGTGGCACCACCCATCAAAGGCAAAGACGCGCCAAGGTCGGAAATCGACGTGTGCAACGGCGCGCCACGATCTGCTTGCAAGGGCACCTTAACAAGAACGGTACCGAGCGGCGCACCCTCGTCAGGGGCCTCAGCGTTGAGAACGTCGACACTGGAGGGCCCGGTACTGAGGTACCGTGACTCGGTAGGAGGGTCGGTACCGAAGTGTCGTGACTCAGTAGGAGGGTCGTAATTGAGGGCATCATCCCTGGTTGGTGCGGTACCGAGAGGCGAGGCCACGGTAGGTGACTCGATAGATGGAATCACATCAACAATGATGTGGTGTGACTTGGATTTATGTCTTGCTTGAGGACAAGCAAGGGTTAAGCATGGGGGAATTTGATAGCTTGCATATAGGTATAGATTAGATGCATGTTTATGTTTGTTTTTCATAGGTTTTAGCTTAGTTTTTAGGGTTTAGTGTTTTCAGGTAGTTGCACTTGTTTTGCAGGTTATTAGGTGGTGGAGCTAGGCGGGACGTGATCCAAACTGACTATGGTGGTGCATTAGAGTATCAAGATTAACCTTAGAGTAGTTCAAGTGAAGATTGGAAGAGCTAAAGCCCAATATGGTGTGGGGAAAAGAACACTTAAATTCGTTTGGAAGCTATAGTAGTCTGATGGAGCTACATTTGTTATCATTAGAAAGCTAATTCAAAGAGTTACAATTCATATTTTTACTCTGAGTCCAAATTCCAACTCAAAAGGGGTCAAAACAGCCTCTGAAGTGTCACTTGAATGCTGAACTAAGGGTATGACGTGGGCTTAAGATACTTACATGGGCCGATTTTATTGGTTTCGACATGGCCTTTTATGACATAATTTCTGACGTGTTAGATGTAATTTCGGGATATCTTGGTAATTTGATGTCTTAGGGGTATTTAAACCTTATCTTTGACTTTTTCTTGGATAACCTTGGATAATTTTGGATTTACAACTTGGAGGCTAGGGTTTCTAGAAAGGATTTTTCAAAGAGATCTTTGAACCTAATTTGTAAGTTTATTGTGTTTGGCTAGTTAATTGAAGTCATGATTTGCCTGAGTTGTGAGGTTTGATTGATTCTCAACAAACCTGAATAAATTTATTCTATATGCTTAATTGAATCAAAGTTATTCTAGGATTTTGTCAGATTACCTACCTAATAAGATTTCTAGGTTAATTTGTAACTAATTTGATTGATTCCCGGTTGGGACTCGTTAGATAAAGTAAAATCTATAGTTGTTTAGACCCGGTTGGGCTATTCAATTATAGAAGGGAATAATTCACATGTCACTTAGATGTCTGGTTGCTCTAAGTGATTGTTTCTATTGATCCTTGAATCTTTATGTTGTTGTCTAATTGATCTAGAAGGTCTTCTAGGTTTTTAGATGATTAAGGTTGTTAGACTGGTAGATATATCAACTAAACCTAAAGTTTGGATCAAAATCCACCACAGATTATTCGAGTGAATTGAGAATTATGAGAATCAATGATCAACAAAGCAATATCATGAGGGATTTAACTAGTTTAACACACTTGTCTCATATTGATAAAATCATCCTTGCATTCATATTTGCTTTTAATTTGCATAATAGAATAGACTTTCAAACATAAACCCCCCATCATTCTGTTTCTTGGTACTCAAGTTAAACACACTTACACGAGTCTCTATGGGATCGACTCTTACTTACCATTCTACTCAGTTTGGTTAAGTTAGGCTCTTTGATAGGTAAACGGCTAAAAAAATCCCTCATAACTTATGTAGAAAAAAGCATCCTTGCTCCAATTCCACCTCACCTACTGGCATCAAAGAGAAAAAAAACATAAAGAATATTGATAAAAATATGTGATACTTTCACAGAATAGATATAGGAAAAAAAGAAGCAAAACCCACATAAAAGAAATAAGAACAAACGACGAAGCATCTATTATTGGCATAGAAAACACCAATCACGAAATTAGAGCAGATTTATGTAAACGATTTCAAAAGCAAGAAATCAAGCAAAACAAACTAAACAACCCTTGAACTAATAAGACAAGAAATCACAAATGACAATAATGTCCTACTTACACAACCTGTAACAATCAAAGAAATAAAGGAAGCCATATTTAGCATTAGAGAGGATAAGTCACCCGGACCCGATGGCATGCCATCCATCTTATATATATAAAAGTATTGGCATATCATAGGCTCTGATGTGATAAAAGCTATCAGAAGCTTCTTCCATTTTGGAAAACTTCTCAAATAAATAAACCACACGTTCATCACACTAATCCAAAATATGAGAACCTAAACCCAACTAACCAATAGACCGATTAACTTATGCAATACCATCTACAAAACAAAATCCAAAATAATAACAAAAAGACTGAAAAGAATCATGAGAAAAATAATCCACCCCTTACAAGGGGCCTTTGTGTCTAAAAGAAGGATCCAGGATAACATTCTCATTGCACGGGAACTCCTTCAGGAATAAAAATTGCAAAGGAGGTTGGCTAGTGCTAAAGCTAGACACATGGAGAAGGCTTATGACCATGTAGATTGGGGATACACAATCCAAATGAAAATTAAGATTTTGCAAAAATTTTTTTGGATGGATTAAAGAATGCATATCAACAATATCATTCTCGATCCTAGTAAAAAATGGGCCAACAGACCAATTCTTCCCCACCATAGGCCTAAAGCAAGGCAACCCACCCTCGCCCTACCTCTTCATCATAGGGAACGAAATACTAACCAGACAACTCCACCTACATAGTATGGATAAAAAGACCCTATTGGTATTAAAATGACAAGAGGGGGACTACAATCTACTCCTCTCTTTCACCGACAACATAATCATCTTTGCTCAAGCAAATGAACATACGTGTTCCAAAATGAAGAAGATCATAGAAGACTACTATGAAGCCTCCGACAAGAAAGTTAATCTTCACAAATCGGCGTTCCAAATGCCTAAAAATACAACAAGCAACACTAAGCAACATATCCAACAAGTTATGATTATAAAAAGCATTGTGGCCTTAGAAAGGTACGTACGATGTCCCATAAAAAATATAACACCCCGTCTGGTGAACCAGGTTGCTAATTAATTGTAGAACACACTTGGGTCTACCAAAACTAGTCTGACAACAAATTCACCGGTATTGGACCTTGCAACAAAGGCACAACAAAAAAAGTCAAGAAAACATCCAACTTATTTGTATTTACAATCGATTTAAGACAACATTATGCATGTGACTATTAAGAAAACTAAATTCACATACTAAACTGACTATACTACCGAGTTTCTATACAATATTGCCTTAGTCTTTCTTGCCACCATAACCAACTGGCTTAACAACAAAAAGACTTAAACCAACATCTTTTCCCTATGACACGTTACGTCGAGAACGAGCATCACCATCCAGAAATTGATCTCCTGGCACACCCCCCATACCAGAATCTTTACCTAAAAACATGGAATATGAACACATTAGCTAATAATCCTTGTATGTGCCAAACGGGCAAATCAAACATATAGAACAAATATCTACATCCAAAACACATCATATAGTTATATAAACTAGCATATCAAATTCCAAACTAACTCTCAATTCCAATATAATTGATAAGCACAAAGCTAATCAATCAAATTCTCATGCAGTACAATAACCAGCAACAATTCCTCCATAACCCAAATCATAATCATTCTCCAGTTTAGGTAACCCGGACCTGCCTTTGAAACATGGTAAACGGCTAGCTCGCACGCTAATCATCGTCATTTATAGGTCTCGTTTATCACCTTGGATTGGCTAAAAAAATGATGGCTCTTATATACGAACATGTAATAATATATAAAAGAGCAAGAGGTCAGGTAGAAGATGATCAAACATGTATCAACATCAAGGAAGAGGTCTAGTCTTGCCACAAAATAAATGTAAAATAAATTATCTTACTAGCTAAGACTTATCATCTAGTTAACTGTGAGAGACATAAACGATATGAACAAATTGGCTAGTTAAACAAGGTAGTAGATAATTCAATAATCTAATTCAATACTACCCATTCAATCATATCAAAAATTTTTCATCATAGAAACTAGCAATCACTTTTATATGACCAAACATCTCAAGAAATTCAATAATCTACAAGAAAAGTTAAGTCATGAACACTAACTAACTTGCTAAACCTCTAATTCCTCCCTGCTATCAAGCTAGGGTAAAGATCAGGATAACTTTGTTATATACTAGCTTCAGTCTCCCAAGTGGCTTCCTCGACCCCTCATCGAGACCATTGGATCAATACTAACAAAATCTCTTTATTCCGTAACTTCTACATGCAGCGATCTAAAATCGCTATTGGCTTCTCTACAAAGGTGTGATTAGGCTCAATCCTCAGTTTTTCATAACTGAGCTGGTATATATTGTCTCAACTGAGACACATGAAACACTGGATGAACCCCTTCAAGAGATGGAGGTAAAGCTAAACGATATGCTCGTTCTCCTACTCTTTCTAGGATTTCAAATGGTCCGATGTATCAAGGACTTAATTTTCCTTTGATACCAAATTTTCTTACTCCTCGGGTAGGAGATATCCTTAACCATACATGCGCTCCAACGTCAAATTCCAAAGGTCGTCATCGTCTATCAGCATAAGACTATTGACGACTCTGTGCAGCTAGCATATGTTCTCTAATCAACGCTACCTTCTGGAGAGTATCTTGCATCATGGTAGGTCTTTCACCCACCATGTCCGACGGATCATTCCAACATTGTGGTGTTCTGCACTTTCGACTAGAAAAAGCCTTGTAGGGAGCCATCTGAATGGATGAGTGCCAACTGTTATTATGCGCAAACTCTATCAGTTCCAAATGCTCACACCGACCTTCACCCCAATCTAGAAAACAAACTCTCAACATATCTTCAAGAGTCTAGATTGTTCGCTCTGTTGTCCATCTGATTGAGGGTGGTAAGAAGTAGTGAAATGAAGTTTTATGCCTAAGGCCTCAATCACTTGTTGCCAATATCTCGATGTGAAATGACCATCTCTATCAGAAACAATGGTCTTTGGTACACCATGCAGTTTGACTATTTGCTTTATAAACACATCTTCTAATCTATTCACTGGCCAAGACCCTCTAATCTGAAGGAAACGTGTTGTCTTTGTCAGTCTATCAACTACAATCCAGATAGCATCATTACTACGACTGTTACGTAATCCAGTAACATAATCCATCGATATGTCCTCCTATTTCCATTCTGGTATGAAGAGTGGTTGGAGTTCTCTTGCTGGTCTTTGGTGTTCAATCTTGACCTGCTGATAAACCTGACATTGTGCCACAAACTTAGCTACATCAGGCTTTAGACCTTCCCACCATTAATGTTGCTTAAGGTCTTTATACATCTTGCTAGATCCTGGATGTATTGAATAGAGTGTAGAGTGAGCCTCTTGCAATATTTTCTATCTTAACTCCTGATCTCGAGGCACACATACTTCCATGAATTCTCAGAATTTCATCTTATCGAATTTCAAATTCATGTGCTTCTCCTTGGCGCACCTTCTGACAAATATCTTGAATCATCGAACAATTCTCTTGCTTTTTTGAGGATCTCTTCTATTAAACTAGGTTGGTATTCTAAAGCATGTAATTGACCTTGATATCTCTGAATCCATACTTCAATTCCATTCCTTATCATATCCCTTTGCAGAGACAGTTGAGCAGTCAAGTGTGACAATATTCGTTCCTAAGATGATTTTCGGCTAAGTGCATCGGGTACAACATTTGCCTTGCCTGGGTGATAAAGGATCTCTAGGTCATAATCCTTAATCAGTTCGAGCCACCTACGTTGTCTCATATTGAGCTCTCGTTGGGTGAAGATATACTTAAGACTCTTATGATCTGTTAGAATCCGACAAGTTGCTCCATATAGATAATGACGCCAACTCTTCAACGCATGAACCACAACGGCTAACTCTAGATCATGTGTCGGGTAATTTTGCTCATTCGGTTTTAACTGTCTTGAACCATAAGCAATTAATCTACCATTCTGCATTAGAACACAACCTAATCCAAATTTCGAAGCATCACTATATATAACATAACCTCCATTCCCTTGAGGAAGAGCTAAGATCGGAGCTGAAGTCAATCTATTCTTCAATTATTCAAAACTTTTCTAACAAACATTTGACCACTCAAATTTTGTTGTTTTACGTAGCAGATTGGTTAATGGTTGGGCTATAGAAGAAAATCCTTCTACAAACCGCCTATAGTACCCAGCCAAACCCAAGAAACTACGTACCTCCTTCACATTCTTGGAGGTTCCCAAGCTGCCACATCCTCTATCTTTGTAGGACCAACCATCACTCCTCTAGCAAACAACACATGACCTAGAAATGTTACTTCTGGCATCCAGAATTCACACTTTGACAACTTGGCAAAGAATTGGTGTTTTCTCAAAACGCCCAAAACTGTTCTTAGATGATCAACGTTCTCTTCCTGACTTCGTGAATATACCAAGATATCATCTATGAAAACTATGAAAAACCGATCTAAATAGTCAATAAAGATTTGGTTCATCAATTCCATGAACACAGCTGGGGCATTTGTCAATCCGAAGGGCATCACCACAAATTCATAGTGCCCATATCCAATACGAAATGCTGTCTTTGGTATGTCTTCCTCTCGGATTCTCAACTGATGATATCCTGACCGTAAATCAATCTTAGAGAATACCACGACTCCTTGTAACTGATTTAATATGTCATCAATTCTAGGCACTGGGTACTTGTTTTTGATGGTAACCCGATTCAATTCACGAAAACGATGTGTAATCTTAACGACCCATCTTTCTTCTTTACAAACAAAACTGGAGCTCCCCAAGGTGACACACTGGGGAAAACATATCCCTTTTCTAACAACTCCTCCAATTAAGTCTTCTACTCTTGCATTTCCATTGGATCCATATGATAAGGAGCTCGCGATATTAGTCTTGTACTTGGTTCTAGGTCAATACTAAAGTCTACCTCTCGTTGAGGTGGTACCCTTGGCAATTCCTTAGGAAAGACATCCTAAAATTCTTGTACTACAGAATTATCAGTAACCTTTGGAACTTCTTTATCTTCTTGCAATATATAACACCAATAGCCTATACAATCATCCTTTATCAACTTAGCCGCCTTCAATGTGCTAATTATTGCTCCCTCCTTCCCCTTTCTTGAATCTTTCCATACATGTTTGGAACCATCATTTGCAGTTACTGTTACAGTTCCACTATGAATATCTAACACTGCTCGGTACCGCTTCTTCCAATCCATTCCTAAGATTACATCATCATTTGGTAGAGCCATCATGATAAAATCAGTTAACCAGTCTCGATCCCCTATAAGAATTGGACATTGAAGGATATCTTTCTCCCCACTCACTTTACTACCATCCGATAAACCAACCACAAAAGAAATACCAATAGAACAAATCAAATGTAACTTATCTACAAATGCAGTAGCAATAAAAGAGTGGGTAACACCAGTATCAAATAGAATCATAATAGGCTTAGACCGAATCTAGATCGTACCTGTAGCAGTTGGTGCATTTGGTTCTTCAGCCTTTCTCATCTCAAATGCTCAAGGCGGATTAGTCCTTGAACACCCAACTACACTACCACGTCCTCTACCTTGACCATGTCCCACTGAACTATAAATCTGAGGAAGGTATATTGGTTGAGATCCTCCAATTGACCTAAAAGCAAGTGACAAACCTTGAGAAGGAGCAACCCCTTTGTTTTGACAAAAAGGCTTATGATGGCCTTTTTGTCCACAATTAAAGCAAGTTATTGGTGGCTTGTTACATGTATTTCTCAGATGGTCAATACTCCCACAATTATAACATTTCCTTGGACCTGCTGAAGCTCCAGACCATTGAAATTGACTTTGTTGACCTTGTTGTCCACATGGTTGTTCTTGCCTTACACCAAATTCATTACCTCCTTGAGGTGTAAAACTTGGCTTCTCATCAGCCCTGAATCGTATTGGGGTCTTCTGTCTCTTACCACTTTCCTAGGTGACCTCAAAACATTTAAAAGCTGGATTTGCCATCTCATATGCCATAGTAACATTCTGATATTCCCTCAAATTAGGACATTGGAAATTCAGCCACATACTGTCGAATCCCAGGTTTCATTCTAATAGAGAAAGCTTGAATACGTTGCTTCTTAGTGGTCACTATATCTTCTACATAAGTCAGATCTCTTTGAAACTTCTGAGCAGCTTCCGCAACAGAGATATTTTCAGGCTTTGCATCGATGAACTCTTGAGCTCGAGCATTTCTAATAGCAGCTGGACAAAACTCGTCTCTTAAAATTTGAGAAAATTTCTCAAAACTCGCCCATGATCGAGAATTTGCAGAGACCACCAGTCAAAAAGCATTATCTCTAAGAAAGCTCTAAGCTACAAATACCTTTATATCATTACGGGCCTTAATCGTGTTAAGAGAAGAAGTAACTTGTCTCAACCACAAATCCACATCTTTCCCGTGAGCTCCTGTGAAAAAAGGAAGTTTCATGTAGCTGAACACACGAAGCCACTTGTCAGGTCCTGAATCTTTGAGACCCCTATCAGCTTGTAATGATCATTTAGATGCTTCTTTAACAACTTGTGGCAATCTTGGAACATCTGGCACCCTGTTAGGGAGTGGTGGTGACATTCTAGCAGCGGATCTTTGGGGATTTGGTGCCATTAAACCAGATGGTTGAGAAACAGTAGCAGCGGAATTCGGTGCTTGATCACTCCTAAAAAGATTCTGCAAGAATGACATAACCCTTTCATTAACCAAGGTTCGTATCTCATGTAATCCAGTGGGTACTAGAGCGGAAGGTTGTCCTTGTGCTACATTATTACGATGAGACCTTGATCTAGCTACGTCTTGACATATTGATCTAATGCTTCCAACACATTAGACCGATTATCATTTTGTCCTAAAGGAACACCTCCAATTGGTCCTTCACTTTCAGCAGTTTCCTCAACTAGAGGCTCAATAGCAATTCCCCTTCCTCCACCTCTAGGTCTTCTTCTACCTCTTCCTCTTACCATGAATAAAGCACATCAAAATTTAATATATCAATTAAGTTACTATAAATATCTATATTAGCTAAACAAGCAAGATGTTTACGGAGATTTTCTTGTATGGTGATGACGTCTCCACGTGTTTTTCTATCCCAAATGCATAATGCCTCAAAAATTAAGTTTTTGTTTAAAAGAAACTCTAAGTTGGACCTCGCGGGCTCTATTGTTAGGACCTTGTGCCCTTGTTGTCAACCTGGCTATGATACCAATCCATAACATCCCGTTTGGTGAACCGGGTTGCTACTTAGTTGTAGACCACACTTGGGTCTACCAAAACTAGCCTAACAACAAATTCACCGGTATTGGACCTTGCAACAAAGGCACAACAAGAAAAGCCAAGAAAACATCCAACTTATTTATATTTACAATCGGTTTAAGAAAACATTATTCATGCGACTATTAAGAAAACTAAAACTACATACTAAACTGACTATACTACCGAGTTTCTATACAATATTCCCCTAGTCTTACTTGCCACCAAAACCGACTGTCTTAACAACAAAAAGACTTAAACTAACATCTTTTCCCTATGACACGCTACGTCGAGGACGAGCGTCGCTATCCAGAAATTGATCTCCTAGCACATCCCCCATACCAGAATCTTTACCTAAAAACGTGGAACATGAACACATTAGCTAACAATCCTGGTATGGGCCAAATGGGCAAATCAAACATATAGAATAAAACATATATTATTTAAATAATACAATCATCCATTGATATACATACCAAACTAATAGGTACATCCAAAACACATCATATAGTTATACAAACTAGCATATCAAATTCCAAACCAACTCTCAATTCCACAATAATTCATAAGCATGAAGCTAATCAATAAAATGCACATGCAATACAATAACTAGCAACAATTCCTCCATAACCCAAATCATAATCATTCTTCAATTTAGGCAACCCGGACCTGCCTTTGAAACATGGTACACGGCTAGCGCGCACGCTAAACTCGTGCCCATTTTCTTTCCCATCACCCTTCTTTCCCCGTCTAAGCCTCTACTAGAGCACTTGCCAAAATAATCAATTTTTGAAGGTGATCTCCACACGCCGCATGACTATGTCCGGGGTCTCTTCTCCATCCATTTTCACGTGTCCATAATCACACCCGCAAATATCAAAGTTGCACACAATAAAAACTATTGAAACCATTTCAATAACTTTCGAGTATGAAAATATAATATGGAATAATATTCAAAAATAGAATTCCACTCATTCAATTTACTAGTTTAACACATAACATGATCGGAAGCTAAGTAAGTCTAGACAACTTACCTTAAGTGAAGAGTTTCCAACAATAGCTAAACAAACTCGATCAAACTAATTACGGAACCATAACTATTAGGCCACATAACGTAGGATGGGAGGTGGTGAGAAGCCAAAATGACCGAGAAAGAGATTAAAGGAAGAGGGAGTTGATTGAAGTTGGAAGTTAATTCTTCCTCACATATACATACAACATATGTATATATATATACATAAAGAAGTCGGTTATTAGATAACTTAACAAGGAGGTATTCTAATTGATGACATGTTAGCTTAAGAAGAAATGTGACTAGACACGTATATATATGACTAGGTTGGCTATTTTATACGTAATCAACAAAATTGGCTTTTTCAAACATAGCATCTGATAGTCAAAGAAAATGGCTAGGATATATATCCATATGGGATCAACTCTCTTAATCATCATCATTTATAGGTCTCGTTTATCACTTTGAATTGGTTAAGAAAAATGATGGCTCTAATATATCAAGATGTAAAAATATATAAAAGAGCAAGAGATCGGCTAGAAGATGATCGAACATGTATCAACATCAAGGAAGAGGACTAGTCTTGCCACAAAATAAATGTAAAATAAAGTATCTTACTAGCTAAGACTTATCATCTAGTTAACTGTGAGAGGCATAAACGATATGAACAAATTGGCTAGTTAAACGAGGTAGTAGATAATGATGGGTTTGTTTAATTTGACTTCCAAATCTTACGTATGAAGGAGTATTAGTTAAATGTATATAAAAAAAATTATTTAGTCAAATTTTATAAGTGTATGTATATATGTATATAGTTTGTAATGAACTAGAGGTAGGTTTAGAGTATAATTCATATAGTTATATCTGAACTTATAATACAAAATACTCTACTGACTTTAAGTTCAAAGCCTTCCAATGCCACTATTAGGATCATTAAAAGAAACCGAAAAAATGAAAATTATTCAAGTAACGAAATCCTAACCAAAATGGATATTAGGGTATTACAATAAATGGCAGTCACAAACCAAAATTCAACCAAATCATCACCAAAATGAGAAACCAATTTAGCAAGTTGAAGGCAAACTCACTATACCAAGAAGGTAGGAGAATTCTTATCCAAAGAAACATTCAAGCCTAACCAAACTACCTCATACAAGCACTCTTGCTTCCTATGGGAATCCACAAAACCGTTGATAAAATATAAAGAACTTCTTCTGGAACAAAGATCAAAACTATAAGCCATTAATAAGTAGGGACACCATATGCACTCCTCAAAAGTATGGTGGACTAGGACTCACCAAATTAGAGGACTTTAACAAAGCACTCCAAATAAAACTTCTTTCGAAAATCCTTACCGAACCCAAAAACATCTAGGTCCATGTAATAAATGAAAAATACCTCAAGACTAATGAGCACCTAAACTACAAAAAAATCAAACACATCATGGAAATGGTCTAAACTTATGTCTAAAAGACACATTTCTTGAGGGACTCACTTGGAAAATAGGGGACGAGAATACTGTCAAGTTATGGAAAGACAGATTGATGAGTATAAACCCGCTAGAGAAAAGCAATGATTCAACTGGGAAAGAAATAGGAAAAGATCGTTGACTACTCAACCTTGACAAAAAATGGGACACCAACAAACTACAATAAAACCTACAACAAATCGATGTAGAACAAATTAGACAAATGGTGCTCCCCAAGAATGACATCCCAGCTTGACTTTATTGGAGACCAAGCAAAAATGGATGGTTCTCAACCTTTTCAACAACCTAGTTCTTGTGCAAAAAAGGGGAATACATGAGGATAACACTAAATGGATTTGAGAACTTTCCTTACCACCAAAAATGAAACTCTTCTTATGGAAAATCTATCAAAATGGACTCTCGACCAAGGCTAGACTCTATGAGAATCAAGGATGTACCACTTCAATGCGAGGAATGTAACTTCACCAATGAAAACCTACAACACCTCCTACTAGAATATGGCCGCTAAATCGTTTTAGCGACCATTTTTGGATATAGAAACATCGATCTTAACTAGAAAATAATGATACCAAACATGTAGGAAAAATCATGCAAATCACAAGTATGCAACAAAGGTTAATCAAATCTTCCAAGCAATAAAAAGTCCCACCAAATCTCATATCAACTTGAGTAAAAAGACCAAAACTTGCAAGACGAGTAATATGAAACTAACCCTAGACTCAATAAAACAAACAAACAAGAAGATTACAATGCAAGGCGCGACACTAGGGTGGAGCACGCCTGTAATAACCCTTCCATTTATAAATAAATATTTTAGAAATAATTAAAAAAAATTATTACGTGTGGATAATTAGTAAATCGTTAAAATTTGTTTTATTCCGCTTTTTAGTTAATAATTATTTTTTTGGTCCGTTATATAATTCACTCAAATAATCAAAGCACAACTCAAACATATAATAGTATCTCAACATGGTCACGTAAAGATCATTAAAAATAATGGAAGAATAAAACTCGTTGTGCGATCAGTGTATTATCCGTATAAATATAAAGTTCAGTATGTATATAAATTAGGCATATGCATACGAGTTGCTTTATATATATATATATATATATATATTTTCATTCCATTTCTATTCAAACTCGTTATACCGACAATATGTACTTAACTTCATGATTATATATGTGACGTAGAAAATTCAGTCGTTGTTTTTGTTGACAAGTCAAACCAATTTACAAGGCATTGTCATTGGTATCCATATATTTTTCACCGTCTATGTATTAGGAGTACTAAGTTGCTCCAATTTCCACAGCCTCCTCAAATTACTACACCAGCCACAACCTTGTCTCCTTCACTTAATTATCCTAGATGACTTCTTGCTCACCTTGAAATAACGCCCACTTGGACACGTTGAAGCTCGTTAGTCTTGTGAGAACCACCCTTGTCACCACGGCACCACCACTTCGGTCTCTCACACACTTGTCACTACCACTTCGGTTCCTTGTAGTACGCTACCTCGTTACACTAGCTAGTACCAGCCGTCCCCTCATGTAAAAGCTAACCATCACCATATATAAATTTCTATGGAGGAAGGTTGATGTTTTCTTCCATGGGAAGGTTCCCATGACTTAGCCAAGGAAGCTAGTCATCGTAGTCTCGTCACCCTTTATTGTCGTCGTTGTTCTCACGCACCATGGAACCATCAAGACATCAAGTTTCCACCATCGGAGAAGCTCGATTCTCTCGAGCCACCGTCGAGACACCATCGAGTAACCGCCAAGCTTCGTTGAAGTAGTCACTAGACCCTTGATTCTCCGGCTTCGATCATATAAGATTTTGGAGGACTTATGTGCTGGAGTGGTCATGGTTAAGCTTGGTTTATTCAGGTTGATAGGAGATGGAGAAGTAAGAATTGATCTTGCTTAGAAAAGAAGAAAGATAAGTGATTTAGTGACTATTGGGCATTTCTACACTTCTGAAAAATCTGGGTTGATTTTGTAATTTCTGGAAAGTTGTGGTTATCATAATAAGGTAAGGAATTCTCCTACGAGTATGGGACACTTTACGGATTTCATTTTGGATATGTATGTGAAAAGTTATGAATATTTATGCGTTGATATGAAATTTGAAAGGTTTGGATGCCTCCACTAATTCTCGGGCTAGTTTGGGCTAGCTAGGATTGGAGAAGAGAAGAGCGGAGAGTGAACAAGCTTGTCTCAGTTTGAATATTCTCGGATCCACTCTCGTGCCTTGATAAGCGGGTCGGATTTGGTTTCACGTTGTTCAAGATTGGACAAATTAATTTAAAAGGAATTAACTCGTATAAGTTCTTCATCGAGGTAAGTCGTCTAGACTTACTTAGCTTGCGATCATGTTATGTGTTAAACTAGTTGATTGAATGTGTGGAACCTTATTTTGGAATATTATTCCATATTATATTTCATTCTTGATAGTTTCAATTGTTTTTAATATGTGCAACTTGATCTCTGCGGGTGTGATTATGGACATGGACAAGTCGGTGGAGAAGAGACCCCGGACATAGTCATGTGGCGTGTGGAGATCACCTTCAAAAATTGATTTTTTTGGCAATTGCTCTAGTAGAGGCTTAGTCGGGGAAAGAAGGGTGATGGGAAAGAAAATGGACACGAGTTTAGCGTGCGCGCTAGCCGTGTACCATGTTTCGAAGGCAGGTCCGAGTTGCCTGAACTGGAGAATGATCATGGTTTGGATTATGGAGGAATTGTTGCTGGTTGATAGGATATATGTTGCATGAGCATTACATCGATTAATCTCGTGCTTATTTGTTATTGTGGGATTGAGTGTTGGTTAGGAAATTGATATGTTGGTCTATATAACTATATAACGTGTTTTGGTGTGCATATTAGTTTGTTATGTATATGAATGTGATAGGCGTGAAATGGTCGTGCAAATCACGGCTATGCAAAAGAGTCCTAACAACCTAAAGACTGTATTCTTAGGAAAGTATGGGTCGAATCCACAGGGAGGAGATTTATCTTTCTATGTAAGTTTTATGTCAATTAAAGTAAAAAGGGTTTAAGGATTAAATAACTATCTAGCATGCAAAAACAAATAAAGTAAATAAAGTTTGGGTTTTTATCAATTTAGGGAAACACTTAGTCAATCAGAGATCCACATTCTTATGACAAGTTGATCATAGATTCACTCAATATCGCATGCATATGGAATTCCAATTCTTTTTCAAAGATAATTAATAGCACAACCAGATACTATCAATCATAACTAATTGAATAACCTGAAACTATCAAGATTCAATTCAAAAGCAGCATTAAGAATAGAAATATAATCAGGATACAATTCTAGCATAAAACAACTAGGTTTTATACTATAATGCAATTTAACTCTCTTCTACAATAGACTAGCACAACCAAATACTAGTACAATGTAGTTTGCTACTATGAAATAGAGAAACTCAACCAGTTTTTTCTCTAGATCTAGCAATTGAGATTCAATAACAACAACCCTAGAAATTGCCGAAATCAATCACATAAACAATTCAAACAAGAGAGTAAAATAATTCCATGCATTAAATAAAAAGTAGAAATCTCACAACTGAAAGTCAAAACGAAGCTTCAAACTGTCTGACTAAGCAAAAGGGCTTAGTTCTCCATAGAAAAGCTGAAAACTTTGAAAGAAAAATATGATAATAGTCTATGAATGAGAAATGCAACTCTCTAAAACCTAATATATCCAAACTAGGTGTAAAAAGTCTATCCAAAAATACATAAACTCGGACTAAAGCGGATAAAGATATGACCAATCAAATCATAACACGTGTCGTCACTCGGATTTGTTGACCGCCAAAGGCGGCGGGCGCCGCTTGGTAGGCGGCGGTCGCCGCCAACAACAGGACGCGATCTTCAATTTTCTTCGATCCAGCTTTAAAACTCCAAATGAATGCATCTTCGAGTCTTCTTTCTCCTAGCTGAAAATAGCATATAAAACACCTAAAAATATCATAAAACCATGCTAAAACTCTTGCTAAATACACAATATAATTGTGAATATCAAACTCCCCCACACTTGAATCTCACTCGTAGTGACTCAGAAAACTATCACTGATAAAAACTATAACCCCCAGATCATCAAAATGCAAGGAAGCTTACAAAGAGGAACAAAAGCATTCTCATGCAAACACATACAACCTAAACAAAAAGATAGAGCAAATAAGCTCTAGCTACCTGCCCTACTCAACATCAACATAAATGAGCAAATCATCATCAACATCAAATCAACATCATGCTCAACTCAAACCACCAAACAATCCCCAATATCTATCAAAACATCAAACATCAACCCACCAAGAACTAACCACTAACAAGTCCATAAAAAACACCAACAAAGAGAGTGAAAGTCTCCATAAATCTACACCTTATACCTCCTAGTGAAAACCTACCCAAAACACTCCTATACTCCACTTCTTATGTCTCCTATGCCGGTAAAAAGATTGGCCCAAGTGGTGAATTTTTTTTTCACTCATTTTGCTTAGGCGCCTTTTTAGGTTTTTACCTAACACTCTCTTTTCATTTTTCAATAATGGACTCACCAACTCACACCACTCTGAATCTATTTTTGCCAAAGCCTAGTGCCTGCCAGCTTACCTGCTTATTACCTAGACCGTCCTTTCGGGTTTTTAGTCTATCCCAAGATTTTATTTTGCCTTTTTTCAATTTTTAAGGTTCTTTTATTTATTTATATTTATTGCATATCAATAGTAATATAACTCCAACTCCCCCACACTTAGAACACACATTGCCCTCAATGTAGTAAAGACAAGATAAAATAAAGGGGAAGTAGAGAAGAATACCACTACTAATCAGATGGTGGTGGTGGTGGAGGATATTGTGGATAGTCAGGATATGAGGGGTAGGTGGGCCACACGCCTTGGAAAAACTAAACCTGTTGTTGGAAATAGCTAGTCTGCTGCTAAAAGAACTGAGACTGATCCTGATGGAACTGGTGGATCCAGTCTATAGAAGTAGACAAAGCAGACTGCTGAACAAACATCTCCTCCTGACGAACTGAAAGCTGATGCATCTGGCGCATCATATCATCCTGCCAGCTCAGACTAGTGTCAACTCCAAAAGTACTAGGAAAATCCAAACCAGAAGGATCCTCATGCATAACTGTATTGTCTTGAGGAAAAGTCTCCGGAATAGGCTGTGGAGCAGATGGTGGGACGACATTTGGAGCAGAAGAAGAAGAACCAGGAGCTTCAACACGTACTGACAACCCTCTGAGATCAAAGTGATGATACTCGGGTCCAAATGGGAGACCGTCAATGGGCAGACGAATCTTACAAGCACCCATAGGACCAAAAAGATAATCAATATGATCCTTAACATAAGCAATCACTGAAGCGTTCTTCAAAAACTTCCTATCATAAGTGAATCGAGTAGAAAGCCACTCAGCTGGAGGAGGAAAAGAAATGTCCATCAACTCAGCAATGAGAGAAACCATACCGCCAATAGCAATCTTGCCCTTCTTCTCACTTCTACACTTCTTACAGCTAGATAAAAATAAAGCCTTCCAGTCTTTCACCAAAGCACACTTCGGTGTCAAACTCCAAACTGCCTCCAAGTCAGGATGATTGATCTTGTTTGGTTCAAAATGACCAAACCAAGCCATCCTAAGCACCCTGTGAGCTAACCGAAGAGAAGGATGTGACCACTTATAATTTTTCTCCCCTCCCTTAGAATCAAATGGAGTGGAACCAGTAGAATGATCCCAAAATGTAAACTGAGCACTCGCAACAGACCAATCAGCAGATTCAGAAGGCTGTTTGGTAATAACAAATTCCTGATCCAAATCATCATAACTCAAAACATTCGGAGAACCACCTAACTGAAACGTAATCCTAGCTGTATCACGATCATCCTCAAGAGTAATGATGAACTCTCTAGTCCACTCAGGATATGTAGGAGCATTCTTGAAAGAAAAATTTGCCAACTCTCCATGATCAAACATCCGCCTAGTACACTCCTCTAGGCCTCTCATAAATGTAGGATCAAGAAATATAGTAGAAACAAACTCCTTCTCATCCACATTCTTTTTCCGCCCCTCATAAATTTGAGATTGAGCGAGTTTAGTGGCAACACGCTTCCTAGCTAGTACTCATATTCGGTAATTATAATGCTCAAAGGACAGAAAATAGAGAAGCAAAGGCCAGAAATACCCGTAAAATTAGGGTGGCGAGGAGCGGAACTGCGATAGTGAGCGTCGTTCTTGGCGGCGGTCAGGCGGCGGGCAAGCGGTGGTCGCCGCTATGAACTTGTTCTTGGCGGCGGTCGCTGCTATGAAACGGCGGTCACCGCTAAGAAGCTCTTCGAACGGATTATAGATTTGGTGGCGAGGGCTGCTGAGAACGAACGGCGGTCGCCGCGTGGTGATGGCAACGAACGGGCGGCGACTTGGTGAGCAGCGGCGAGCTTGAATCAGACCCCAAAGGGAGTAGATCTGGGATTGAAGTATAACTTCTCCTCACTTTTGTCTAAAAGCTCTCTATTTTTTTTTCAAACTCTCAATATTTTTCTGATAACCTCTCTCTCCTCACCCCTCTTCTATCTTTTAACTCTTAGCACTCTATATTTTTTTCTTGGTTTTTCGATTTTTTTTAAGGGTAAAGAATTGGATTTACCGTACAGCAGAGGCGGCGGGCACCGTGTTTCGGCGGCGGTCACCATTTTTCGGCGGTGGTTGCCATTTTGAGGCGGCGGTTTCCGTTCACCACTTCGTAGCCAAGCCACTTTTGAGACGAATTAATGTCGGGCGCCGCTACCCTGGCAGCGTCCCCGCCTTGTCTGTGGCGTCCTTTTAACTACCTGCAGGTTAGTTACCAAAAAACAAAAGGGAAAAATGAAATAAAAACAACTAAACTAGAAATTAAGTAAAACAAGAAAGTACCTAGGCCGGGTTGCCTCCCGACAAGCGCCTTATTTAACGTCGTGGCTCGACGTAATGCCATTTCATCAGTCTTCAGTGTCGGGCTTTGTTAGGACAACTTCCTCAATTGTATCCTTGGTAAATCCCTGATCATACATCTTCACTCTTTGATCATTCACTTTGAATAAAGCATGAGTTTTGGAATCATAGAGCTCAATTGCACCATGGGGAAAAACTTGAGCAATCACATAAGGTCCTGCCCAACTGGATCTTAATTTGCCTAAAAAAAGTCTAAGGCGGGACTGAAATAGAAGGACTTTGTCACCAACTTTGAAGTCCTTTCTCAAGATATTTTTGTCATGCCAAACCTTAGTCCGCTCTTTGTAGTGAATAGCATTATCATAAGCTTCAATCCTGGCCTCCTTCAACTCCTGTAATTGGAGCTCCTAAGCTCCCCAACTTCTTCAAGTTGTAAATTGCACTTCTTGACAGCCCAATAGGCCTTGTGTTCCAACTCAACTGGGAGGTGACATGCCTTACCAAAAACCAACCTAAAAGGTGACATACCAATAGGTGTTTTGTAAGTTGTCCTGTAAGCCCATAATGCATCATCAAGCCTCTGGCTCCAATCTTTTCTACTAGGGGACACCGTCTTCTCCAGAATGGATTTAATCTCCATGTTTGATACTTCAGCTTGGTCATTTGTTTGAGGATGATAGGCAGTAGAAACTCTTTGGTTGACATGATACTTCTTTAACAAGGCAGTGATTGTCCTATTACAAAAGTGAGTTCCTCTATCACTTATGAGGGCCTTGGGGATTCCAAAACTATTGAAAATATGGGACTTAAAGAAATCTGCAACAACTTTGGAATCATTAGTCATGGTGGCCTTCGCTTCCACCCATTTGGAAACGTAGTCCACCGCAAGTAAAATATAAATATTCCCACTAGAGTTTGGAAAAGGTCCCATAAAATCAATACCCCAAACATCATATATTTCACAAAAAATTAAACTAGTTTGGGGCATTTCATCCCTACTGGATATATTTCCGACTCTTTGGCACCTGTCACAGGATTTACAGTAGTTGTGTGCATCTTTAAAGATGGTAGGCCACCAAAATCCTGCATCAAGTACCTTCCTAGCAGTTCTTTGAACCCCAAAGTGTCCCCCACATGCTCCAGAATGACAAAGTGTAAGGAGAGGATTTACCTCATTTTCTGGAATGCAATGGCGGATTACCTGGTCAGAGCAGTGCTTCCGAAGATAGGGGTCATCCCTGACAAAAAATCTTGTTGTACTGCGTAGTCTGTCCCTCCGAGCTTTGTTGAAAGGTTGAGAGAATTCACCTCTGCTGAGGAAGTTCACCAAGTCTGCATACCATGGCTCTATGATGCTCATCTTGAATAAGGACTCATCCGAAAAGCTTTCTTGAATCTGCTTTTGAGGGGTGCTTTCTTCTTGGACAACTCTGCTGAGATGATCAGCCACCAGGTTTTCGAACCCTTCTTGTCCTTGATCTCAATATCAAATTCACTGAGCAATAGGTGTAACACCCTCTTCCTACCCTGGAGGTATTACCGCTTGTAATCCCGATTTAGACTAAACCGAAGCTACCCAAGGCTTTAAACTGACTGAACAAACTAAAAATCCGAAAGTTGGATTAATTTGAAATAAAAATATGAAAATGGAAGACCACAAAATATTTTAAAAGAACTTAATCTTTACCACTTGATAACTCAAATTTTACAAAGTTTAAGATAACGTTACAGCGGAATAAATACAAATAGTCTTATAACAACATTAGCTTTGTAGTGGCCCAACCATAAACTTCACTCAAACACAACTTCTGGAAACTTTTCTTCAACTTCTTGATCCACTTCTCAAATCCACTTCCAAGAAATATCTAATGTATCGTATACAACGGTGGACACCAACCGACCATGCAATTGAATAAGGTGGTCGGGTTAGTTTAATGAAAGACTAAGTTAGTGAACAAAATGACTGATTCTTATGGTAGTGACTAAACATATTGGCATCGTAATCCGAATGACAATCGGTCGATGATCCAACAGTTAGTAGTCCCATAGAGGATAAGAATAAGATATGCATAATCAAGAGGTAGGACACCACAGTTTGTGGTTCCTTTACGAAACATGAACAATTGTTGGGAACTCATATTAATCACATAACATTTTGAAAAGCCTTCATCGATTAATCAGATTGACTTAATTAAAGTTTGATTAAGAATCATTCGTAACCGGGAGCAAGAATGGTTATCGAATAGACTAACCATCCGGGTACATTAATGTGCCTAACACACTTATCTTATATTACTTAACTTCTTACAAACATGTTGGTAACTTTTAATCGACTGAAACCGCTGAGAATCCACATGTACATGGAGACGTCAAGATGAGAGGGATGAAATTCATGATCATTGACGAACACCTAGTACCAATTTGCACTTATCTAGAGTGCATAAACACCTCCTCCAGCGTTGAGTGAGGTATGAGTCATGACCCGAATGTTGGGATATGATAGCGAACTAAACCTCCCAACATAGACTGTGTTATAAAGAGGTCATCGGAGACTCAACTCCTACCCCTAAAATTAACTTACTTCACAACAATGTCTTAGCATGAGACAACATACAAGGTCACACGTAATGGACCTAAATCCAGTTCTATCGCGAAACTGAATAAATAACATGGTCATTATTTCTAACAAATATAACGACCTATCATATTTTATTAAGCACACAAGTTGTTCCCAACACAAATATTAAATGGGATTCAATTCCTCATTTAATAAAAATAATGCAAGAGAGAACCGTCCACTTGCCTTATAAGGCGTGCTCAACGTTCTCAACGATTCCAACAGAAATCTTTATCACCCTTCTGTCAAATATAACAAAAGGTTTCTCAACAACGGGCTCATGGATACACTTCTTAGTTGTATTCTCAACTCCTACAACTTCCTAATCGATAAACGATTTGATTTTCGAATATCGATTCATAAATAATCCTTAGTTATCATGCTTTAAGGAGCCATCTTGGCGGAATTATAACTAATTATCCGCTTCACTTTTGAAACAATTTTCTAAATAAAAATTGTTCATTAGAAACAGTTCTTAAAGGTGACCAAATCTCGGATCAAACGGATTAACAATGAATCCCGAGTAATTATCCGAAGTCCTTTACCTGCCAATCGGTGTCAAAACTTGTATTCGCTATAACTGAAGATCCTAACGTTCGTTTCTCGAGCGGTTTGAACCTGTGGAACCGTATCAACGTCATGATTATAAAAACCATAAATTTTATTAGCAAAGCAGAACCGAAAGGTCCTTACGGTGGCTCCGTAATCAACCCACTAATTAATTTTGATCGTAAATACCTTCATTCGAGCCCATGGCTCATTTAGCTCGATAGTGGCTTGATCCCTGAGCTCAAGGGTGGTTGGGCATTGCCCAGGAGTATCCCTCACGGTGGTTGGTGGTCGGAAGGACCGGTGGTTGCCGGCGGCGTGGCGTAGTGAGGTAAGAAGATGACCGACAACGATGAGCTTCGTTCTTCCTTCCCGAGTACATCGCTCCGTCCTGGTTCTCATTCCGTCCAAACTCTATGGTTCCTCTTTTTTAGAAAAAAACATATAAAGGAAGAAGGTGAGATGAAAGTGAAGATGGAGAGGTGAATGGGGAAAGAAGGCGGAGAAGAATTCAATTTCCCCGAGTCCATCGTTCTTCTAATTCCTCACCTCTCTTTTCCCTTATCTTGTTCTAGGTGGAATCGATCCAAATGAAAAAAAAATCCAACCCTATCTTAACTCTCTTTCGATTCCTTCCCTATTAAGACTAGAGAAAGTGGTGGGTTTTAAAACAAAACCCTTCTCGGAACGGGACTCGCGTTAACGCGATAAAATTATGTACCTCGGATGGAAAAACTTACTAAATACAAAACGTCCCGTAAATTATGTAGACCAATAAAAACAATTTTCCATGATTTTATCTTGCTATCTTCAATTTTTAAGGCTTCCGTTTCGTATTTTAAATCCTTTATAGTACATAATTAAAAAGACGGCTTATCCAATAAAAATTCTTTTTCCACTGAAAAATACTAGAATTCATACTGATCCATAAAATCATTTCTTTATGATTTTAGGATATCACCAAGAATTTTCTAGGATTTAATCTCCAACAAAAATATTGGATTAAGCGTTAAAACGGACAAAGAGGTTAAAAGGATATCCGAGAAAAATTCAAAAAAAATATCCTCAAAAACCTCAGTTATTACAATAGGACCCACCAAATCAATTTTGGCTTTGCTTCTTTCTTTGTTAGTAGGTATCTCAGGGCAGCATGATCAGTAAATATGATGACCTTTGTTCCAAGAAGGTAAGGTCTGAACTTCTCAAGTGCAAATACCACTGCAATCATCTCTTTTTCTGTAGTAGAATAGTTCCTTTGTGCACCATTCAGGGTCATTGATGCATATTGAATCACATGAGAAGCTTTGGCTTCCTTTTGGCCTAGCACAACCCCTACCTCATAATCGCTAGCATCACACATTATTTCAAAGGGCTTAGACCAATCAGGAGCCTGAATTATAGGGGCACTTGTCAAGCGAGCCTTAAGATCATCAAAGGTTGCCTGACACTCAATTGTGAACTCAAACAACATGTCTTTCTTCAACAGTTCGCATAGGGGTGCTGAAATCTTGGAGAATCTTTGATAAGCCTGCGGTAGAAACCTGCATGGCCTAAAAAAGAACGAACTTCGCGCACACTTGTAGGATAGGGAAAAGATTGAATTTCTTCAACCTTTGCCTTATCGACCTCAATACCCCTAGCAGAAACTATATGACCAAGTACAATACCCTGTTCTACCATGAAGTGACACTTTTCAGAAATAAGTACTAAATTAGTGTCAACACATCTAGCAAGTACCAAAGTTAAGTGATTTAGGCATGCATCAAAATTATCCCCATGTACAGTAAAATCATCCATGAATACCTCAATGAAATCCTCAATGTACTCAGAAAAGATGCTTACCATACACCTTTGGAAAGTCCCAGGAGCATTGCACAACCCAAATGGCATCCGACGGTAGGCAAAAGTGCCAAATGGGCAAGTGAAAGTTGTCTTGGCTTGATCTTCAGGGGCAATGGCTATCTGAAAGTAGCCTGAGTACCCATATAGAAAGCAATAAAATGCCCTGCCTGCCAATCTTTCAAGCATCAGATCAATGAAAGGAAGGGGAAAATGATCCTTCCTAGTGGTTGCATTCAGCTTGCGGTAGTCAATGCAAACTCTGTAACCTGTCTATAGTCTTGTAGGGACCAATTCTCCTTGCTGATTCTCCACCAGTGTAATTCCCCCTTTCTTTGGTACAACCTGTGTGGGGCTAACCCATTTGCTGTCAGAGATAGGGAAAATCATACTTGCTTGCAAGAGTTTCAAGACTTCTTTCTTCACCACATCCATCCTTGGTGGATTTAAATGCCTCTGTGGTTGTCTAGATGGCTTCTCTTCTCCTTCCAGCAGTATACGATGCATGCAAGTGGTGGGGCTGATTCCCTTGATGTCATCAATGGTCGAACCAATTGTTGTCTTGTACTCTTTTAAAACTGCCACTAGCCTGTTTTCTTGATCTTTTGTAAGCTTGTTGGAGATGATCACTGGTAATGTCTCCTTGTCTCCAAGGAATACATACTTGAGGTGGTCTGGGAGTTGCCTCAACTCGATCACCGGTGCCTGCACACTAGAGGGCAAAAGCTTTTCCCTTGGCAGGGTTAATGGTAAAGAAGTTTTGCCAGGTGGCTCAAGAGGAAGCTTATAATAAGCATCCATCTCATTTACAATCTCATGTATATCAGTTGATAGAGTAAAATCCAAACTAGAATCAACAATTATAGATTGCACATCATCTAGTTGATTTTCATCAAAAACATCTTGCACCACAAGCTCAAGCATATCAATAGCATAAACAGAGTAATCATCAGAAGGATATTTCATGGCTTCATAAATATTATAATTAATGATTTGACCATCAAATTCCATGGTTAAAGAGTCAGTGCTCACATTGACTTTAGTATTGGCTATTTTCAGAAAAGGTCTCCCTAACAGAATAGGGATTGCATGATCATCATGTTCCATTTTGAGCACATAGAAATCATCCGGAAAAGTGAGATCACCAACCATAACCAAAACGTCCTCTACTAAACCAATAGGACGAACATTAGAGCTATCAGCTAATTGAATAGAGATATTAGTGGAATGCATAGGTCCAAGTTTCAGAGATTCACAAAGAGTAGAAGGCATTACATTAATGGAAGCACCCAAATCTAGCATGGCTTTGTCAACTTTAGTACCTCCAATTGTAATAGGGATAGTAAACATACTTGGATCTCCGCACTTTTTAGGTAAGCGTTTATGAAACACAATTGAAACGTGCTCACTTACTTTGTAGTGCACATCTGCTTCAAGAACTTTGCATAGCGTGGAACTGACTTGATCAAGTTAAGGAGAGGAATGTTAACCTCAACGTTTCTGAACATCTCGAACATGTCTTTGTCCTGCTTCAGGGGTTCTATACGCTTTAATGCAGATGGAAACAGAGCAATTGGCTTCCATTTAAGGAGAACTGAAGATTTTTCTTCAGTTTCTCCTTGAATGGAGAATTGAGGGGCGGTGGTCGCCGTCAGTAGGTTGGCGGCGGTGGTCGCCGTCAGAGGTTGGCGGCGGTTGCCATCAGAGGGGCGGTGGTCGCTGTTAGTAGGGCGGCGGTCGTCGTCAGACGGGAGGCGGTCACTGATTTTTTCGGAAAATTCAGCCTCGGTTGGATCATCGTGACGGCGGTCGCTGCTTTTTGGGCGGCGGTCGCCGCTACCTGGGCGGCGGTCGCCGCTTGAATTTTCTATTTTGCCGTAGCCAAGCTCGATTTGATGGCGGGCGCCGCTACCCTGGCGACGATCGCCGCCCTTGCTTTCGTCATCTTCTACCACTATTTTGTCCTCAAGTTGTCTCCCACTCCTCAAGGTGACAGCACTGACATTCCGAATATTCGGGTTGAGTTCTATTTGTGAGGGGAGCTTACCCAAATCTCTTGCTTCTGGTTTGCTTACTGACGAGCTCTTTTATATCGCTGTAAAAGCACTATCAAAGAATTATTCCTAACTTCCTAACCATTGTAAAGTGGAAGCAAGGGTCGAACCCTCAGGGACTCAGATTATTCGTATTTAAATAATATTACCAAGTGAAAAGGGGGATTTTATGATTTCAAGCTAAAAATCTAAACAATTAAAACAAAGCAACTAAAACGATTAAAGATTCAAATATGGAGAAAAGCGTCCAACTAGTTTTGTATCCATTGCATACATGAGTTTTGATCCTTGATTATTCTTATTTCGATTTCCCTTGACTAGTCTATTGTGAATTTATGAAATTCAAGCTTAAAGTGGTTATTAATATTCACCGTCTTTAACAACATTTTAATCAATTAACTTAGAAAACTTTCTATGTCAAGTTGATCATGCAATTAAGTTCAAAGCATTCAATAGAAACAATAATCATGAATTCCACCGTCTATTCATGAAGTCTTGTGATTAAATTCTCTGCCTTTGATTAACCTTATTCCACCGTCTATAAGTTTAATCAAAGGGTTCATCCATGAATAATCAAATTCCACCGTCTATTTAGTTATTCTAGTTGTAATTCAACCTAGAAACAGAATAGGTGGCCAAGCTATTATAATCCTAAGCGAATTTAATCAATTAAGCACGGAGAGATTCAATCTAGTCAAGGAAAATAGAAATAATTCAAATCTCACAAACAATCATGCATACAACTTCAACTAACTAGTTGGACATGAGAAATTTAGCTAGAAATTGACATTAAAGAGGAATCAAACTTACAAAAGTTAAATCTCACTTCAATTGCAAAACTAGGGTTTTGTCTCCCAAAAATCTCCAAATTCAAAAGTAACATAGAACACAAAGTAGAAAATAGCATAAGATCACATAAGAAAACCTAAGAAAAAGTATTTATATCGTGGCTAAAAATATCCAAAAATACTACTAAAGTCGGCCCAAAAGATAACACGGAAGCCCGAGTCAGCGTCGTACAAACGCGCCAGAGCGCGGTCATAGCCCCCTAAAGCGCGGTCGCGCTATGCCCACTCTTCCCGCGCTTTGCCTGCAACAACTCTAGTGACACTTTAGAGGCTGTTTTGACCCCATTCGAGTTGGAATTTGGACTCAGAGTAAAATATGAATTGTAGCTCTTCGAGTTAGCTTTCCAGTGATACCAAATTGAGCTTCATCCGACCATTGTATCTCCCAAACCAAGCATTGCAAGGTAGAGGTGTCAAAATAAGACTCCAATGGATGACCCGGGTTTAGGCGTTTTTATCCCTCAAGCTCTTGGGCCTTTGCTCTTCCAATGTTCACTTCAATACTCTCCACTTGTTCCTAGCTCCGATCCTTAGCTTCATATCCACCATGCTTCACCTTCCAACCTGCAATATAGCCCAGAAACGCGTAGATTCCGAACTAAACCGATATAAAACTTAAACTGCAACTTAAAGCAAAACTCTAGCTAGAAATGCATAATAAGCGAATAAAAACATGCTCTAAAACCTATACCTATATGCTATATCACTTACATCATTAGAAATTTGACTCATTTTTCGTTCCAAGTTGTGAATGCTTGCTAATGTAGTATCTTGGAATTTGACTTGATTTTGAGCTAGTTGAGTCATACTATTTTGATGTTGAGTCATACTATTTTGAAGAGTGAGGTTACTTTGCATCAACATCGTCAATCATGTCTTCCATAGAAGGGGTTGCATTGTGATTCTATCCTTGAGGCCTTGGCACATATGGCTTAGCTTGTTGAAACCGATCCTGTTGCTGCTTTGACTCAGGATCTTTCCACTTGAAGTTCTGATGATCTTTCCAGCCAGTGTTGTAGGTGTTTGAATAAGGATCATGTCTTGGCTTCATTCGGTACCCTCCAACTGCATTCACTTCCTCTTGTAGTGTAGGACATGAATCAGTAGGATGAAAGGCGTCATTACAAATTCCACAAGCCTTAGCCTGTTGAACAGTACCCTTCAGCTTCAACCGCCTCACTTCTTCTTTCGGCACATTAAAATCAGCTTGGTCAATTTTAGAGTGAGAGTTGGCGGCTGACAAGCTTTTAGAACCTCTTCTAGTATATTGCCTAGAATCATCAGCCAGCGTAGAAAAGATGTCTAGAGCCTCTTCATAGGTTCTTTTCATGATGTTTTTCAGCACAAGAGGAATTGACCAATTGCATGTCCTCCTCACAGAGTCCTCCATGGAGATAGAGAATAAGATCACGCTTAGCATAACCATGGTAGGGTCAGCTCTTTACCACCTTCTTGAAGTGCTCAAAATATTCATAAAGCGACTCGTTGGGGAATTGCTCTATGTTACAAATCTGCTTCTTGAGTTGATTGGACTTGATTGCAGGGAAGTATTTGTCCAGAAACAACTTCTTAAAGTTCACCCAAGTAGTAACGCTTCCAAGAGGTAGAGCATGATACCAGTCTTTAGCGGATTCCTTCAGAGAAAAAGAAAACGCTCTCAGCCTCATCTGTTCTTCAGTAATATCAGAGGGGCACATGCTGGTGCAGACATCAAGGAACTTATCAAGATGTTGAATGGGATCCTCAGTGGAGTTCCGTTGAATTTTGGGAGTAGATGAACTACTCCTGGTTTGAGCTCAAACTTCACCCCCTCACCAAGGGCTGGGAATTGCACTGCACGTGTAAGCTGATTCAAATTAGGAGCTGTCAAGCTCTCAAGAGTAACTCGATCACCCATTGTTCGGATTCCTTGCAGTAGTGCACGCACAGCTCGACGAGTTCTGAAAAGAGTCCGTTCAATTTCTAGATCAAAAACAAGTGGTGAATTATTAGTAGCACGGGTGTGAACCATAAGATAGGTTCACACCAAAATTGGCACAAAAATTACACAAAAAGACAATTATTGCCTCCCCGACAACGGCGCCAATTTGATAGGCGTGAAATGGTCATGCAAATCACGGCTATGCAAAAGAGTCCTAACAACCTAAAGACTGTAGTCTTAGGGAAGTAAGTAGTCTTAGGGAAGTAAGGGTCGAATCCACAAGGAGGAGATTTATTTTTCTATGTAAGTTTTATTATGTCAATTAAAGTAAAAAGGGTTTAAGGATTAAACAACTATCTAGCATGCAAAAACAAATAAAGGAAATAAAGTTTGGGTTTTTATTAATTTAGGGAAACACTTAGTTAATCAGAGATCCACATTCGTATGACAAGTTGATCATAGATTCACTCAATATCGCATGCATATGGAATTCGAATTCCTTTTCAAAGATAATTAATAGTACAACCAGATACTATCAATCCTAACTAATTCAATAACCCTGAAACTATCAAGATTCAATTCAAAAGCAACATTAAGAGTAGGAATATAATCAGGATACAATTCTAGCATAAAACAACCAGCTTTTATACTAGAATGCAATTTAACTCTCTTCTAAAATAGACTAGCACAACCAGATACTAGTACAATGTAGTTTGCTACTATGAAATAGAGAAGCTCAACCAGTAATTTCTCTAGACCTAGCAATTGAGATTCAATAACAACAACCCTAGAAATTGCTGAAATCAATCACATAAACAATTCAAACAACAAAGTAAAATAATTCCATGCATTAAATAAAGAGTAGAAATCTCACAACTGAAAGTCAAAACGAAGCTTCAAACTGTCTGACTAAGCAAAAAGGCTTAGTTCTCCATAGAAAAGCTAAAAACTCTAAAAGAAAAATATGATAATAGTCTATGAGTGAGAGATGCAACTCTCTAAAACCTAATATATCCAAACTAAGTCTAAAAAGTCTACCCAAAAACACATAAACTCGGACTAAAGCTGCTAAAGATATGACCAATCAAATCATAACACGTGTCATCACTCGGATTTCTGACCGCCAAAGGCGGCGGGCGCCGCCTGGTAGGCGACGGTCGCCGCCAACACCAAGACGCGATCTTCAATTTTCTTCGATCCAGCTTTAAAACTCCAAATTAATGCATCTTCGGGTCTTCTTTCACCTAGCTGAAAATAGCATATAAAACACCTAAAAATACCATAAACCCATGCTAAAACTCCTCCTAAATACACAATATAATTGTGCATATCAGAATGGCTGAGTGCGTTATTTTGATAATCTATGTTTTATTCTTCATGTTTGATTTACTTGTTTGGCCCATACTAGGATTATTAGCTAATATATTCCACTTCCAATGTTTTAGGTAAACATCCTTGTATGGGAAATGTTCCAGGAGATCACTTCTTGGGCGATGATGCTCGAACTTGACGTGACGTGTCTTAGTGGGAATTGAGGGATCGAGTCCCTAGTTGCAAGGAGAGTGTAGTTAATAGTCATATTGAGTTAATGTTGGTAGCCAATAGGTTGGCTTTAGTGCTAGCAATCAATTGAATTCACATTGGTTATCGAGATGTTTTAAAAATGATAAGTTGGATGTTTTCTTGGTTTTTCACGATGTGCCTTTGTTGCAAGGTCCAATACCGATGAATTTGTTGTCAGGCTATTTCTGGTAGACCCAGTTGTGGTCTACAACTAAGTAGCAACCCGGTTCACCGGACGGGGTGTTACAAATTAGTATCAGAGCCAGTTTGACAATAAAGGCACAAGATCCTCACAATTGAGCAGTGAGGTCCAACTTAGAGTTCCGGTCCACCGGACGGGGTGTTACAAATTGGTATCAGAGCCAGTTTGACAATAAAGGCACAAGGTCCTCACAATTGAGCAGTGAGGTCCAACTTAGAGTTCCTTTTACACAAAAACTTGATTTTTGGGACATAGTGCATTTGGGATAAAAAGACACACCGAGACGTCATCATTAATTAAGAGGATCTTCGTAAGCATTTTTGTTTGTTTAATAGAAGTAGATGTTTGTAGAAATCCAAGTAATTGGTTGTGTTGATAATAATTAGTCAATAAGTAAAAGAAGTAAAGGTTGATTGTGAGGAAGGAGAAAAGGAATTGTTCCTGAGCTTAAGTTAAGAATACTAATGAGGGGGAATATAAGATATGTAAGTCTAATTAAGGTATATAATAATTGTTCTCGAGGAGCGCATAACAAGAAATTTTATTGCCTCTACAAGTGAAAGAACTGGTAGACGCAATGAAGAATGAAGACGTGATGGCGTTAAACCTGAATTAATGCTTAGTTACAGGAGGCTAGTAAAACTAATGGAGTAACTAAGCATGATTCTTAGTACAGTAGCTTTCTATGTTGGGCTAAGTTAGACCCGACTTATGATACAAGAAAAATGAGAGCCTTAGGACAAGGCTATTGAAGTAATCTTGGACCGTATTTTGATGACCTAAGTGGAGATAATATCAAAATATGATAGACACATAGTAGGGGTTTACCTTCTTAATAGGCATTGTGAGGTTACATATAGAGGAAACATGAGATGAAGAGCTCAACATGATTATGAGGCATGAGCTACCATCGGCGTTATCTTTGACAAACTTATTGAAAAGTAGTTTGGGGACGAGTTCACGGGCATCTTCAACCAAGTAAAATGAGGTTTGTGACTACTGGAGAGGAGAAAGGTAAGATATTTCATATGGGAAATACAAGCATAAATAGAACGATTATGACCTTGAATGGTGCAATTAGGAACTAACTATCCTTCAATGATCAAGGTAGGATGATCCATGAGTTAACCCAAAGAGGAAGACATGAATCAGATATAGTCTAAACTAGTCGTATTTCTTATGGTTTGTTGTAATGAGAGAACACTTCTAGGTTATAGATTCACCATGGTATAGAATAACTAGTGAGGATGGAAGGACCTATTTTAAATATCTAAGCTTGCATAAATAATCAGGAATGCGGAGCAACCTCTACAGAGATGTTGTTGAACGTTAGTGTGATTTTAATGAACGAAATAAGTGACAAGATGTAGATGACAAAATATTCATAGATGTTGGAAGACAATGATGATGAGTATGGAGAACCAAGAAGATTTCAATGGAATGTCATCCTATTTCAAAGATTGTTGGTTTCGTGACATCAATCAAGTTATGGGATACAGATTTTGGTTGATTGTGATATGTCGTTCATGAAATTAAGTAAAGATTGGAGCTTTAGATTACTGAGATGTGAAAGGATTGAGGATGATTTCTATACGAGCTACAAGAATTTTATTGGAATGAAGGTTGGAATGTACCAATGATGATCAATGGGGATTGTAACTAAGATGCAATTGGAGGTAATATATGAAAGATGAGTATATATGCTCTAAGGTATCGCCATATCAAGATTTGATGACATTTGTGATGAACAGGGATGATTTAGTCAAGGTGTAACAATTATTAAGAATGAAATTACAAAATCTCTCAAGAGCAAGTACCGTTTTCCTACAACAACAATTGAGTAGATCTTCTTCAATTCAAGTGTAAAGCCTAAGTTGATCTATGATTTGGTTATCATAGATTATGAATTAAGGATGAAGATAGCATGAGGACTAAAATCGGGAGAAGATTTAGACACTATAAGATTATAGTGATAATGTTTAGTATTGGAATGAATGCATATGAAATGCTCAAGCAGTTGGTGAATCGGATCTTTAACAAGTATTTGGATTAGAACATGAGAGATTGACATACTAATGTTATTCTTAGTTTGCTATTGTAATTGCATAGATGGTGTTAACTACTTGAGGATTTCATGGGGAATCTTTCAAAAACGCCAACTATTTATAAGGAATCAATGCATCTCTTAAGTGATTGACGTTGCATATTTAGGTTTGTCATTACGGTTGAATGAATTTCAGATGGTTTGGTGTAAATCAAAGTCATAACTAGTTGGAAAACCTAGGTATAAGATGAAGGAATATATTATTTCAAGTAAACTCAATAGCATTAATGATGTATGAGGAAGTTCTTGAGCATAGCCTAACCTCTGATTAAGTGTTATTAAATCAAAAAGTTTGTCTAGTCAATACTTGCTTGAAGAGATTTGAGTAGTTGAAGGAGGGGAAAGAAGGGTGATGGGAAAGAAAATGGACACGAGTTTAGCGTGCGCGCTAGCCGTGTACCATGTTTCGAAGGCAGGTCCGGGTTGCCTGAACTGGAGAATGATCATGGTTTGGATTATGGAGGAATTGTTGTTGGTTGTTATGATATATGTTGCATGAGCATTACATTGATTAATCTTGTGCTTATTTGTTATTGTGGGATTGAGTGTTGGTTAGGAAATTGATATGTTGGTCTATATAACTATATGACGTGTTTTGGTGTGCATATTAGTTTGTTATGTATCCGAATGATTGAGTGCGTTATTTTGATAATCTATGTTTTATTCTTCATGTTTGATTTAATTGTTTGGCCCATACCAGGATTCTTAGCTAGTGTGTTCCACTTCCAATGTTTTAGGTAAACATCCTTGTATGGGAAATATTCCAGGAGATCACTTCTTGGACGATGATGCTCGAACTTGACGTGACGTGTCTTAGTGAGAATTGAGGGCTCGAGTCCCTAGTTGCAAGGAGAGTGTAGTTAATAGTCATATTGAGTTAATGTTGGTAGTAAATAGGTTGGCTTTAGTGCTAGCAGTCAATTTCATTCACATTGGTTATCGAGATGTTTTAAAAATGATAAGTTGGTAGCTTTCTTGATTTTTCACGATGTGCCTTTGTTGCAAGGTCCAATACCCGTGAATTTGTTGTCAGGCTAGTTCTGGTAGACCCAAGTGTGGTCTACAACTAAGTAGCAACCCGGTTCACCGGACGGGGTGTTACAACGCCTACTCCGGATAGGATAGGGATGAGATGATGGTGATGATTTCGACACTAAAAACATGACCTAAGATATATGTAAACTTGAATATGCAAGTGAAAATATGATGGGGAACTTCTAGATGCACAAAAAGAAGTTTGAATGAAACTTGTTCTCCAAGTAAGAACAAAAGACTCAAACTTTATGACAAATTCAAAAGTCAAAACATTTATGGTCTAAAACTAAAAGCAAGCACCAATTAATGTAATGAAATAGTCAGCACAAGCAAAAAAACCCCGATTAAGACTGATACCAGTTGATATGTGACTGATTGGAAGGATCGATCTCGTGTGTATGTGTGTGTAGGACCGATCTTACTCTTAATTTTGATCTTGAAGAAGAGAACTTGAAAAGTTCTTGGATGACACACCTCTCTTTAGATTGGTGCGGAAAACTCCTCCAAGTAGTAAACGAATGGAAAGGATCGAATCCTTGGACCAATCTACAAGTAGTCGACTTGTCCTTTGATTTTGACTAGAATTGAACTCGATTTATATATGAATATGAGGAGCGCATTTTAGTTGGTGTTGTATGTTTTTATGTGAAACAAAGAGAAGGAAGAAGGTAGAACACAATAGGGTTGGACTGAATAGAGAATGAGGTGCTCTCTAATTTTCAATCTAATATTTTTATTGGATAAAATCATAACACATAAATAGGAAACTAAAGAAACTAATCTATCCTAGCTATCTGGAAGAACTCTAGGGTCGGCCATACTCATGAATTTCGGCCCTAATGAAGCATCCAACATAAGATAGAAACCCTAAGCTAAAAGATAGAAAGACTAGTCAACTTTCATTATAGAATTCTTATCTTCTTTGCCTTGGAAGACAAGGAATTTCAATTAAACAATAAATTATATCTTCTTTGCCTTTGAAGATAATAATTTATATTTAAATAAGGAATTTGATATAATAACAAAAGGCTAAAAGAATAATAATAATATTCATATGAAAAATTCAAAATTAGAAACTTTCTAATTTGGACTTTCCATAAATAGTTCAACAACTAAATAAGGAAAGTACTATTATAGGATAAGCATGTAACAACTTTTGCATGTGTGTTTGAATAACGCATGCAGACACTCTTCATTTTCCAATGCTACTAGACCAGGGTTGTTGAAAGAAATGCAAATTGTTCAAGGCCATTTGTACTTAAAAGCTTGTTAAGAGGGTTTATTGATAACAAATAAATTTATAGTCAAGACCCCGCTGAGTATAGCAAAGTCAAGATCGTCCACGGGAAGCGAGGTTGTGTTTAATTACTAAACTAGAAAGGCAAAAGAAAACAAAAAAAAAAGAAATAAAGCAAAGCAAACAATCAGTCACGTCCTAGAGAAGGCTCAGTACCGACCTTGTCAGGGGCGGTAACGAGGTAAGACTGAACGAACAATGCACGAACAAACCAGAAGAATGCAGGTTCGGTACCGATCTCATGGGACTCTGTAACGAGGTATACTGAGTTGAGTTTTTAACTAACAAGTAAGAAAAGAATTTAGGACAAGGGTTCACCACACATAATTATGCAATTTCAAACAATATGAAAGATAAATATCATGTCTTTAACATCAAGCTGTCAACTTTCGTTGAGAAGACAAGCGAATCAATCAATTCTCATAAATCAATTCACTTTAACTACTTCTTTTTATCCAAAGTTTTCAACTTTCGTTATCAAACTTTATCTCTATTTAAGTTCATAACTTTCTCTTTCGATTAAGCCACAAACTCAAATTACTTCAAATTTCGTTAAAGCATAAGCACAAACAAGTAGCAAACAGATAAAAGGCATTCAATTTCATTCAAATCATCATTCATGCATAATCATGTTGGGTTTCAAACTTAAATCCTTGAGTAGAAGACTACTCACACTTACTTGAACAAGAATAAACAAAGTATTTGAATGAAAACATGACTTAGATTAAAAACTAAACTTACTTGAATCCAAAACAAACGTTGTTTCCAGAACACAAACTTAGAATGCAAGAAAAACTTCAACAATCTCTTTCCTTGAACTCCAAGTAACAAATTTTCTCTCCAAACTGAACGTACAAACTAAAACTAAAGATTAAGTCGTGTTTAACTCTAGCCCCCCCCCCCTCTCCTAAAATAACTAAAGACAAGAGTATTTATACTAGAAAAGCTATCTAAAAGTTTCCATAAAGATATAACTTTCTAAAGCTAAAAGATTATGGAATAAAAATCATTAAAAGGCTCGAAGTCGGCTACGTCTACCGACACGGGGAGCTCGGTATCGACCTCGTCAGGGTCGGTAGACTCTACACATTTTTGCTGAACTTTTCTCTTCCTGATGCCTCTGTACCGACACCTCCTAGGTCGGTAACGAGTCTTGATTGGCCTTGTTTCCTCTTGAATTATTCACTCTTCATTTTGGATTTCTCGGGATTTCTTCAAGTATCTTCACCTCTTCCTTCTCCGCTCACTCTCCTTCATCTTGATGTCTCTAGAATGCCTCCAACTTTGCTCCAAAACCTACATGAAAGCACCAAACTAGAGTAGTTTCCATACTTTTCACAAAATATGCAAACATACCTAAAAAGACACAAAACTAACACAAAAGCATAACTAAACAAGACTAAACAACCTAGAAAGATACTCTAAAACTAAGCTAAAAACATGAACATCAAAGCTCGTGATCTTCGAAATGGTCGTGGTCTTAATCTTTGATTTGCCTTCTTCACCTTTCTATGTACCATGGTGGCATGGTTCTCTAATTGGTACCATGCTCTTCATTTTTATTCTCATTTATAAACCTTTGTTGGTCTTCTCTTAGAGTTACATTGAAATTAATTGAGAGTGCTTTGGCTAAGGCGCTTTTCAATTTTCATCTCAAAACAATTGTGTTCGTTTGCTTGGAAATCAATTGAAGCTTGTTTGTTTGCATTCAATCTTTGGAGTTCTTTCACCTAATTCAATCCCAAGAGAACTTCGAGGGCAAGGTCGAACCACAACTCATACCTGATGAACAAGGATGAGTCATCACATATCAACGAATATCGGATTCTCATGTCTCTTGCAAGTTCCTCTTTGTGACAATTAATTGAGTGTTGATTTCAGTTTCAATTTTATTGCTTTGAACCATAAATTGATTTCTACCCTTATCGTTCGCCTCCACTACCGTTCCACCCCCACCACCTCTTGCCACCTCCACTCTTACTTTCGCCTTTAGAAAAGTTATATTAAGTATATTGTTTATGAACAAAGCCATATACTCCATAACATCGACATCGAAACTATGTAACATCATTTTACATCAATTTAATCTAAAAAGAATGTAAGATGTCCAAATTTTATTTTTGCATCATTATATGCATATGATATATATATATATATAGCATAATAATAATGTAAGAGGATGAAAAATGATATAATTAAAATATGTAAAAAAAATTCAATATATTTTTATGAAAAAATTGTTAAATGTCACCATGCGTATGCCCGGACGTACCAGTTTATTATTTATGGTCAATTTTTTATACTCCACAATGTAAAAGTTTGAGCATTATAAGTTATAACTCTTTGGATGCATTCAATCTCAATCGCATGAGAATTTTCCCAACAAGGCCCAAATGAAGCCGGTCCAGATCTCCATAACCTCTATAACCTCATCTTTTGAGATGTTATAAGCCTATAAAGCACATTTCATAGCAGTTTGTGAGATAACACTATTTTCTTTCCTCGTAAAAAAGCCCGAACGATTGAAACGAAGCCTGTTTGTGCCTCTTCCCTTGGATTCAAACATAACCCTCATCATGAGATGAAAGGGAAAGGAGGTTAGATAATTGAGAAGTCAAAGACATCACTTTGAAATTTAAATTTGAAAGTAAGACGAGCGGCATAATATTTTCTCTCCAAATTCCACCGTTTTGGTCAGACTCAATTTCCATCCCCTTCCATTATTATTTTTAACCCATTACTTTTCATTTCATTCTATAAAATGTAAACCAAATAAGGGAAAATATCCTTCCCTCTATCCTCCCCTCCAAATCCCTTGAAGTGTCTGTTTGGCACCAGCAGATTGGAAGCGGAATTCTGTGAAATTGTTTGATTCCTAGAGAAAATTATAGATTGAGGAGAGTATCTTGAGGAAGAAGAGGGAAATATGAGAAAGAGATCTCATTGTATTTGACTCTTCTTTCTAGGGTTTCATCACAAGAAGCTTTCATTTATAGTAAAAAGCATAAAAGCAAGATTATACTATAAACTTCTAATAATACAAAACATATCCCATATTTCAACACTCCCCCCTCAAGTTGAAACTACTCCGACTTGACAACAAATGAGCAAAACCACATAAGGGTGTCTATCAAGGGCCAATCATAGGCATTTCACTTCACCATTCAACTGAACTTACATATTGGTTCCAATCAAGGCAACAACACACCAACTTGTAGCAATTCGAGTATGCTGCAACTCCATCAAAAATGTGTTTATCAACTCGAAGAAAGGTAATCCACATGAAATGGAAATCCCACAACTCAATAGATGCAAACCACTCTCACCCATGTAAAAATACCAATCGAAAACGAATTAGAATCAAAATTGAACATGGGGCCTCATCCAAAGCCTAATCGACAATGACACAATCAACAATGTCGTCGAGCTGAATTAGGGAGAGCTTCAACCTTAGTAAGACAAAGAAAACAAGTGACTCTCATCCACGCCAAAATCAACCAAAGATGAATTCGAATTCGAACACAAATGTGGAGCCCAATCCAAAGCCTAATTGACAATGAGGTAGCATCACACCAATACCGCTGGGATGAATCGGGGAGAATCTCTTCGCCATATCAAAACTAAGCTTCACATCTACTCAAAGTTCCTTCTAAAACAATGGAAGAGGAGCATCCTTTTTCAGCACATTATGAGCATCAAACAATACAAGCAAGCAAAACATGCTAGGCCTCTCAAGCATTTTAACAAACAGTTGGTGTGCATCCTTAGCATCTTCTTGCAACTCAAACAATGGCATAAGAGCAGATCAATCAAGACGAGAAGTACTTCTTCCCGCCAAGAACACACAAATCAACATTGCTAAAGTTTAGCATTCATCAAGGATGGACAAGAATTATCCTGAATCAGCACAAATCATCATGAATTGGTACGAAATAGACTGAATCGATCTACAACCTCCAACCACCACAAAATAAAATTGGTCTCACCTGGTGTGAATTCGTGAGCAGTGAGACGTTCTTCCTCGTTAAAATACCTAGCAAAAAATTTGGTCCTTTGGTTCTCCAGCTTCGTCACCTCCTTCAGGAGAGGAAGAGTAATCAGCTGATACGATCGTCCTTAGTTGGTTCACGGTGCGAGCGAGCGACTCCAAGAAACTAACAACCTTGATCAATCGGTTTGTTCACAATTAGGACAATTTGGCTCAAGATCGATACCAAGTAAGCAGGGTCAGTACCGAGGGAACGCGGGAATACTAGAACGAAGAAGATGAACAATTTGGATGGAAGATTGATGCGGGTATGGACTCTCAAAGACGGATATAACTCACCGGCATTTGAGAGAACTAGGGGCTTGGATGTTACACACCAAGTGCTCTTGAAAGATCGATGCTACTCACAATCCAATTCAGGAACAAGACCTTCAAAGGGACGTATCTTTGCATTCAGCAAAAGAGAGTTTTTCATCAATTCAAAGGTGGAATGAAACAACACATGAAAGGCCTTTTAAACTCCTAGGCCGATCCTCTTCTAAAACAATAAATAAATCATTAAAAATAAAGCACTAAAACGTGCATTAAAGATGTCTATTTACATCGCCAACAACTCTTGGCATTCAAACACAGATCGGTACCGAGGCGTACAACTCGGTACCAAGGAAGCTGAAGAGAAAACCCCAATGTTGGCACCATAACAATGTCCGCCAGATCGGTACCGAACCCCAAGGGTCGGTACCGAGGAGCAGTGGCTCTATAGCGGTGCAGTGTCTTTGCCATGGAATGAGTAATACGCATCACCGGCTCCTCTTGATCTTGCTTCTCGTCCTCGGTGTCCTCTTGGGCGTCCCCGCTTGGATCGATGAGATCATGATGGGAATGATTCACATCATCCTCTCCCCCTTCGGAAGGATTCGACCTCGAATCTTGCACGTAACCTTCGTCACCGGAATCACCCACCAATTAAGGCCGAAGATCGGCCACATTAAACACATCATGGACACCCATCTCCAGTGGAACGGTAAGCATTGTCGTTGATCTTCTCAAGTACTTGAAATGGACCCTCCGCATGTGGCTTCAACTTGGAGTTTCTACGTGAGGGAAACCGTTCCTTGCGGAGGTGAACCCACACCAAGTCATCAGGCTCTAGAATCAACTCCTTGCGTCCCTTGTTATGTTGGCGTTCTTATTGTGTCGTGCGCTTCTCAAGCTGCCTCCTCGTGTCCTCGTGCAACCACTTCACATAATCCGCTAATTCCTTTCCCTCCTGGCTAAAACCATCAATAATGGGGTGAGCAATAAGGTCTAATGGAGTGAGAGGATTCTTACAATAAGCGACTTCGAATGGTGTCTTCTTGGTCGCAGAGTGGCTAGTGCGGTTATGTGCGAACTCTATGTAAGGAAGACAATCTTCCCACCTGCGGAGGTTAGTTTTCAAAACAACACGGAGCAAGGTGCCAAGCGACCTATTCACTACTTCGGTTTGCCCATCCATTTGCGGATGACAAGTAGTGGAATAAAGTAGCTTGGTTCCTAACATGGCCCACAAGGTCCTCCAAAAATGGCTAAGGAATTTGACATCCCTATCCGACACAATAGTTTTGGGAAGACAAAGTAGACACACAACAAGATTGAAAAAAAAGGACGCCACGTTCGTAGCATCATCGGTTTTGTGACACGAAATGAAGTGTGCCATCTTACTAAATTGGTCGACGACTACGAGAATGGAATCCCTTCCCCGTTTAGTCCTAGGAAGACCTAACACAAAATCCATGGATAATTCTTCCCAAGGTTGTTGAGGAATGGGCAAAGGAGCATACAATCCTTGAGGGCTAGTTTTAGATTTAGCTCGTGCACAAGTAGACAAGAGGCACACAATTTTTCAACGTCCCTAAGCATTCGCGGCCAATAGAAGTGTTCCTTCAAGGCATGCAAAGTCTTAGCAACTCCGAAATGACCCATAAGGCCACCACCATGTGCTTCTTGCACTAATAGGAATCTAATTGATCCCCCAGGGATGCATAACTTAGCACCCTTCATAAGATATCCGCCATGAAGGAAAAATTGATCTTTACTTCCCACGATACTACATTCCTCATAGATATCCTTGAAGTCAAGGTCTACGGAATATAGTTCCTTAATGAAAGCAAATCCTAACATCCTAGCATCCATAGTGGAGATGAGGGCGTATCTTCGTGACAAAGCATCTGCCACAATATTGTCCTTTCCCTTTTTGTGTTTGATCACATAAGGGAAAGTCTCAATCAATGCAACCCACTTGGCATGATGTTTATGTAACACCCCCTTTTTATACAGGGATATTACCGCTACTGACTCCGAGATTAAACTCTTGAAGCCACCCAAGGCTTATAGTAATTACAAAACTTAACCAAAAACTTTAAAAAGCGGAAGATATATTATAAAAAATGCGGAAATCAAATACAAAAGTTGAATAAACTTGAACATATACCAAAAAAAATTGAAATGGAGAGGGTCCCACAAGTCGGAACCTCGACCCTTAAAATTCTAACTTTTTCCAAGCTAACCACCTTCACTCTAGCTGCTCCTCAAGCTTGCTCCTTGTGATCCTCGATGTAGAACTCCACTCCTAATGTGTCGCGACGAGAAATGCGATGGACACCAGCCGACCATGCAAGGAAAATAAACAGTCGGTTAGTCTTGTGACAGACTAAGCAAATGGGGTTTTGGAAGGTGGTTCAGTTTTTAGGAAGGGACGAGTTGGGATGGGCACCGAATGAAAGTGGGTCCCATCCTCGGACCTTAGACCTCCTATTAAAACTATGATTTGAAGAAATGAGCGAGAACGTCACCCAAGGATGAGTCTCGGTTTAGAAAGAAAGATTTACTTATGCTGGGAACATGGGTTTCACACATTTAGTCAGGTGGGTGATTAAACCTCTCGTTGATCACGTTTCCCTCTACCAACCTCACCGCGTACGTGTTGTGCAAATACAGATTGGAGCTAGAGAATTACGAAATCCGAGAGTAAGGATGGCATTCCATTTTGTAAATACTCAAAAGATAGAATGTGGGTTACGACCCAACGAAAATACTCAAAGGTTGGGTTGCAAGCCCAAACTAGCACAAGCTACGTGCCATCACCCCTCATCTAGCGAGCGGGTATTGACCTTGGTCTTACAAGTAGAGCATCGGCTCAAGATTAATGTCGAATGAATCGACGCGTATAACATTAAGTACGCAAACACAAGCCTACTCATCTAGGCGCGCACACACATATCACAAGGCAACGACCCTACAGTCCATCTAGCGTAACCTAAGTACGACTAGAATAACATGTCATTAAATCTAGAACAATATAAATCCTAGATTCATTTTATTTCATACAAGAGTTCCCAACAAAGTCATAAAACAATTTGAAGCACATGTAACATATAACAAGATATGTAACATGATTGATAAAAACGAGTTGTGCATAAACAACATTATATGGAAATCGAACCCAAACCACTTGCCTCGTAATTGATATAGATGTTTTACGAAACGATCACTCGCGATTAAGAACTTATTCCTGTTTCAATCAACCACAAAATAAATTGTCGTCAATTTATTTTGTTCATTTGATAACGTTGATTTTCCAAGGAATGACAACGGATTTAAGTTTATAAAAATTATAAACTTTACACATTATATTAATAATTTCCTTTTTATTAATATAATGTCATTTAACCTCTTCTTTTCATTATACAATATTAACCTATTCTTATCTTTAGTACTAATCTCAATAAAAATCTTATTGATACATATTCAAAAATCTTGTTATTAAGTTCTATGTAATCAAAACATTTTCAGTCTTATAGTGAAATAAGAAATTCTTTTCTTATTAATATCCTTTTTTAAAATACCAATTTATTTATATGAATACTAAAATTACCCATTTAAAATTCATATATTTATTTAAATACTTATAGAATACATAATTCTTAACATTTCTCAATTTAAATAATTTTTACCCATTGAAATTTAACAAAAGAATTTTTTTTTAAATTGAATTAAAATCGAATATACCTACAAAGGTGAGCAGCCCGGTCGGGCCCGACCTGCTCACGGGCTCACCAGCCAACCGAACAGCCACGTAAAAACAGAGCACAAAACAGCACCAACTTTGATCGCTTCGTTCTCCTTCGTCTAGTATTGGATCGGGGCTTGTGAGTAGGAGTTGGAACCGTGAGAGAGAGAGAGAGAGAGCTTTTCAATGATATAAAATAGAAAAACTTTGGTTTTGTGTGGAAGGAGAACGAGCTTAAAAACTATCAGCTCCTCTGTTTTATTCGAACTCAGCCATCAGAGTTTTAATCTCGTTTTCGGTATATTTGGAGAATGTTTTAACGGAATGTTTTTGAATGAAAAGTGTTGTTCAAGGATTGATCTTCGTAATGGCCTTTTATAGCACTAAAAACGATCCACAATCGAATCATATTCTGAGTTTGAAAACCCAATCCCCAAAACCGAATGCCTCCCACTTTAATTCAAGATTATCCACCAATTAATGGTCAATTTCAACGATTCGGCTACTCCTATTATCCCCTCTTTAATGATTATTGTTTTTGAGTACCAATAGACGCCTAATTCAATGTTATTGAGCCGAATTAAAGCAACTTTCAAAACATTGAATATTTTAGGCTGATTGGATTCCTCGACCGTTCACTCTCAAAAACCGAATCAACACCCCAAATTGATTGAGGGTTATTAAAGAAAATGTGATGGGCTTTCCATAGCTTCTTTCGGATTTAAAATCCATTGAGAAACGAGAAAGCTATTAGCAATTGAAGTTTGGGGTTGAAGGTTGATGACAACCCCCCAACTTCTTCAATCCATTTCCGAAACAATTGCACAAACAACCCTCTTGTTTTGCAAAAGTGATAAAAATACCCTCCCACCTTAACTTTTGTACTTCAAATAAAATCTTATCATCTTTAAAACATTTTATTTAGTTAAAACTTTAGCTAAAGACATTTATATAAATTTTAGAAATAGAATTATAATACTTTCACATAAGTTTTATTACTTGTAGTTATTGTCTTATAATTTTTTACTAATAAATAAGACTCATATTATTTATGGTAACATTTTATAATCATAAAACCATAACACATATGGTTAATAATTGAGATTTATAATATGAGGAATTTTTTTAAAGTTATAACATTATAACTTTAAGAAATAAAATATTTAAATATTTTATCGTATCAAAGGAAAATGTAAAAATACATTATTACCTTTATAAAAATGAGGGATATTACAGTTTATTCAATTTATTTTGACCTTTGAGGAAACTAAGTGCCTCATGGTCGGAATGAATAGCAAATTCGCTAGGGCGGAGATAGTGAGACCATACCTTAAGCACCCTTACCAAAGCGAGTAGCTCCTTGTCATAAGTTGGGTACTTGAGCTCGGCACCATTCAGCTTCTCACTATAATAGGCAATCGGCCTCCCTCCTTGCATAAGCACGCCCCCAAGTCATACTCCCGAAGCATCACATTATATCTCGAAAGTCTTGGAGAAATCCGGTAGAACTAGAAGAGGTGCATGTGTGAGCTTGTCCTTGAGAGTAGTGAAAGCTTGTTCTTGTTTTGGACCCCATTGGAAGGCCACTTTCTTCTTGGTAAGCTCGGTGAGAGGCGTTGCTATCGAACTGAAATCCTTCACAAATCGACGGTAGAAACCAACCAAGCCTAGGAAGCTCCTCACTTGCGTCATGGTGGTTGGCACGGGCCATTCCTCAATTGCTTTCACTTTCTCCTTGTCCACTCGAAGCCCTTATTTGCTTACTACAAAACCAAGAAACACCACATTATCCGAATAAAAATGGCATTTCTTAAAATTAGCATAAAGGTTCTCTTTTCTCAAAACTTCTAGAACCATGGGAACATGTCTAGTATGCTCATGCAAGCTATGGCTATAAATCAATATGTCATCAAAATATACCACCACAAACTGACCGAAAAATGCTCTTAAGACATGGTTCATTAATCTCATGAACGTACTAGGCACATTTGTAAGGCCAAATGGCATAACCAATCATTCATAGAGATCGTAATTGGTCTTGAATGCGGTTTTCCATTCATCACCTTCCTTCATGCGGATTTGGTGATAGCCACTTTTGAGATCCACTTTGGAAAATATGCATGACCCGTGGAGATCATCCAACATATCATCAAGTCTAGGAATAGGATGCCTATACTTGACAGTAATGTTGTTGATAGCTCTACAATCCACACACATTAGCCACATTCCATCTTTCTTAGGAACTAGGATGGCGGGAACGGAACATGGACTCAAACTTTCACGCACATAACCCTTAGAAAAAAGCTCTACAACCTGTTTTTGAAGCTCCTCCGTCTCCGTTGGATAAGCTCGGTAGGCTGGCTTGTTGGGGATGGAGGCGTCGGGCACGAAGTCGATTTAGTGCTCGATTCCCCAGATTGGAGGCAACCCTTCTGACATTTCTTCAGGAAACACATCATCGAACTCCTTCAACAACAAAGAAATGGAAGAAGGTAAGTGCTCTACATCTTATTCATTAAGCATTACATCCTTAAATAGCAAAAGAATGCAAGTAGTACTCCCTTTCGAGTCTCTCGGGCTTTGGCTAGAAGGAGATGACTTGGCGGTGTCGTCTATGTTGAACTGCTGTCCCTCGGTACCAAGGTGTTCGCCTTCGGTACCGAGGTGTTTTCCTTCGGTATGGACCGCTTGGCATTGTTAGTAGCTTCACGTCGTTGCTTCCTCGCAATATGATCGGCCATGATCTCGTGTTGCGCCATTGGCATCAAAGTAATCCTTTTACCATTGAGATGAAAAGAATACTCGTTCGTGATGCCTTGGTGAATAACGCCACGATCATATTGCCACGGCCATCCAAGTAGAATATGGCACGCCGGCATAGGGACCACGTCACATACCACCTCATCAGTGTACCCCCTATAGAAAACTTGACACATGCTTTCTCATTCACCTCAAGAGGTGTGTTAGAATTTAACCAACATAAAGTATAGGGTAACACATGAGGAGTAGTTTTAAGGGAAAACCATTTGACCACTTCTTGTTCTATGATGTTACAACAAGATCCTCCATCAATTATAAGATTGCAAAGCTTACCTTGAATGAGGCATATTCTATGGAAAATGGTCTCCCTTTGGTTAGATGGAACCGGCGCTTCATTGGCGAAAAGGGAACGCTTGATGTTCGCATTTCTAGTATAGTTTTTAGTAGGTTTTCTTTACTTATTAGGTTTAGTTTTGTTAAGTTTAGGTTTAGTTTTGAGTGTTTTTATATAGTTTTGCATATTTCTATGAAAAGAGTGGAAGCTACGCTATTTTGTGTATTTTGTAGGTTTTAGCAAGGAAAAGAACTATATGGAGCTGAATTTGGAGCATTACGGTGAAAGATGGAGGAATACAAGATTGAAGAAGTCAGAGCTTAATATTACGAGAGGAAGTGTGGAAGAAAACAAAGCCCAGGCTCGTTAACGAGGCAGTGAGGGCTCGTTAACGAGGCCACGAAGAAGAAGATTTGAAGGATGATTTTTATGATTCACCGATCCTGAGCGGGAATTTATTTCCGTGTCGGTTGAGTATCTTTTTAGAATCTTTTAGGGTTATTAGAATATGTATTTTAGGTTTTATTATCTTCTTAGATTTTGTTTCTATCTTTTAGAGTTTTATTTCTATCTTTTTAGGAAAATGTATATCTTTTAGCCTTTTTAGTTTTTAGCTTTTTAGTATAAATACCCTTCTATCTAGCATAGAATAAGGGGGGGATTTTTGGAGGAGGAGAATTTAGAAGAGCCGAGAGAGAGAAGCACAGATCGGAGTTGTGATCGAAGGGGCTCGGTAGATGAAAGTTAACGGGATCGTTAGTCGTGATTTTGATTCGGTATTTTGGTGTTTTCGGTTTCTTCTGAACCTCTGTAAGACGATATTTCTTATTAATTTGTGTATTGTTTTGTTTTCAATGTTTTCTCTGATTAAAGTTATTAGTTTCTTATTCATGATTAGTGAGTAGTCTTCTTTTCTAGGATCGGGGTTAAGCCCGACATAGTTGAGCATGTTTGATGAGTAAGATTGTGTGTTGAATGCCTTTTATCTTTTATTGAGATTGTTTGTTGTGCTTATACCAAAACGAAAGTTGAGGTAATTTGAGTTTTTAACTTGATTGAAAGAGAAAGTTAGTAACTTGAAGGTTGATATTGTTTGAATACGAAAGTTTCAAGCTTTAGATCCAAAACAAGGAATTAAGTGAACTAGGATACGAAAGTTGGTTAATTTACTTATTAGTTAACGAAAGTTGATGACTCTATCTGTTTAAAGGCATGATCTTATCTTCTTACGAGTTTGTATGCTTGGCTATGTTGTGGTGTCCCTAGTCCTAAATCTTTGTTTTATTTGAATTATTTCTAGTGAATTTTCGTTGCTGAGTTACTTGCCTCGGTACCGAATTTATTTAGGTCGTTGTTCGGTGGTTCGTTAACGACCTTGACAACGTCGTTAACGAGGCTACTTGTGAGTGTTTTTATTTGTTTTTGTTTGCTTTTTAGTAGATTGATAAACGAACAACCTTGCTTCCTGTGGAACGATCCTGACTTCGCTATACTCAGCGGGGTCTTGACTTATAAATTTATTTGTTGTCAAGAAACCCTCTCAACAAATTGGCGTTGTTGCCGGGGAAGCAACGAGTTTGTTAGTTTATCTTTGGGTTCAGGAATAGCCCGACCCCGTTTTTGTTTTCTTTGTCTGTTTTTCTCAGTGTATGCCGGTAGGACGACGAAGGCTTCAGTTTGATAATACTGGTTATTACTCAGAACCTGAACGTTCCCTGCACCGTCGACTCCGAGAAAACCGAGCCATGGCCACATCAGAAGAGATGGCTCGAGAGTTGGAGATCCTCCGGACTCAGATGGAGGCACTTAGAGCCGAGAAGGACGGCGCAGACGCCGAAGCTGAGCGTCAACAAGCTGACAAAGCTCGTCTACAAGAAGAGCTTGATGCTTATCCAAGGAATGCCAAACAATACATGCATCCGGAACTGAGGGTGCCAGAATCTCCTAGTCCCTAGTCCTAGATTTTTGTTTTATTTGAATTATTTCCAGTGAATTTTCGTTGCTGAGTACTTGCCTCGGTACCGAATTCAATTAGGTCGTTATTTGAAGTGTTTTTGTGTTCGGTGGTTCGTTAACGACCCTGACAACGTCGTTAACGAGGCTACTTGTGAGTGTTTTTATTTGTTTTTATTTGCTTTTTAGTAGATTGATAAACGAACAACCTTACTTCCTGTGGAACGATCCTGACTTCGCTATACTCAGCGGGGTCTTGACTTATAAATTTATTTGTTGTCAAGAAAACCCTCCCAACAAATTGACGCTGTTGTCGGGGAAGCAACGAGTTTGTTAGTTTATCTTTGGGTTCGGGAATAGCCCGACCCCGTTTTTGTTTTTAATTTTTGTTTTCTTTGTCTGTTTTCTCAGTGTATGCCGGTAGGACGACGAAGGCTTCAGTTTGATAACACTGGTTATTACTCAGAACCTGAACGTTCCCTGCACCGTCGACTCCGAGAAAACCGAGCCATGGCCACAGCAGAAGAGATGGCTCGAGAGTTGGAGATCCTCCGGACTCAGATGGAGGCACTAAAAGCCGAGAAGGACGTCGCAGACGCCGAAGCTGAGCGTCAACAAGCTGACAAAGCTCGTCTACAAGAAGAGCTTGATGCCTATCCAAGGAATGCCAAACAATACATGCATCCGGAACTGAGGGTGCCAGAATCTCCTATTGTGCTTCCAGCGATAGAGAAACCTTTTGAGATCAAATCTCAATTTATATCCTTAATCAAACGGGCTCAGTTTGAAGGGAAACCCGCTGAGTGCCCTATGGAGCATATTAGAAACTTTCTTGATTTATGTGACACCATAGCTGTTGAAGGTGTCTCACTAGAATATGTTCTGTTAAAAGCTTTTAGATGGTCTCTTACTAGAAAGGCCCTGAACTGGTTGGAGAGCCTACCTTCTAAGTCTATCAGGACTTGGAAAGCTTTGTACGATCAATTTCTTACAAAGTTCTTCCCTCCTGCTAAGACAACGGAGTTGAGGAAACGCATCACCTCCTATCACCAGTTGCTTAATGAAACATTCGTTGAAACATGGGAAAGATTCAACGAGATGCTTAGACAGTGCCCTACTCATGGGCAAACTTTATATGTTTTGCAAGAAATCTTTTTCCAGGGTATCAACGCAGAGACCAAGAACCGCATCAACACGCATACTGCGTGCGGTTTTATAGAGATGAACCCGACAGAGGCGTGGGAACTGTTGGATAAGCTGGCTAATTACGATGCTATGTACGGAACCCAACAAGCTCCACAAACTCAAAAACGTCTCTACATACCTAACCGAGAAGAAGTTGACCCAGATGTTAAAAATCAATTCTTACAAGACGAGGTCAACTGTCTGAAGAAACAGGTAAGTTTTCTGAAATCCTCTCAATCATGTCAAGAATGTGGTTCTTCTGCACATAGTACCTCTACTTGCACTAACATTGAGCAGGTTAGAGCCGCTGAGACAATAGTTGAGATGAATTATATGAGAGGACCATACAGGAACCAGCCTAGTTACCATGACAGGTCGAACAACTATCAATCATGGGGCAATCAAAATACAAGTTAAAACTATGCAGGGCCCTCACCAGATAGACGACCTGCACCATATCGACCTCCAGGCCATCAGGAGACGCCATCATGGGTTCAGGAAATAAAGAAAAGCATTAACGGAGTGAACAACAAAGTTGATGAAGTTCAAGCCAAACTGAACCGACAAGATAAAAGATGGGGAGAGTTCGATATTTGGAAGCGTAGTGTTGATTCCCAACTAGGGGACCTAGCTGCACAGATTCCAAGACCACAAGGACAACTCCCAGGCCGCCCCGAGGAGAACCCGAGAGGCCAAATAGCAGCGGTACACCTCAGAAGCGGGAAGACATTGCCAGAGAGAGTTCAAGCTGAAGACAAGGAGGAACAAGACGTCACCAAATGGATCGTTAACGAGCCAGCAAGGGAAAATAACGAGTCCACCAACAAGGATGACGAGGCTCCGAGGGTTCCTGACGACCCTACCACAGGTAAGTTCTCTAAACCGAGCCTTCCTATCAACCCCAGGGTAGTTAACGACCCCACCAGGGTTGGTAACGACCCGCCGAGGACAATAAACGACCCCAGTGTCGACCCGGTACTCTCACCTCTCGAGCCTAACTTGGTTCCGAGAATGGTTAAATCCCTTCCATTTCCAACTAAGAAATCTATGGACTCTTCTGAGAGTAAGTTCAAGCGTTTCGTAAAAATTCTTCAGGGCATTAATATTTCCATCCGATTCGCTGAGGCCCTAAGCGAAATGCCGGCTTACACAAAGTTTTTGAAAGATATTCTTAGCAGGAAAAGATCCATTACAGAGCTACAAGATCAAGTCAGATCGATAGCTCTACCGGAAAAGCTAGGAGATCCAGGAAGATTTGCAATAACGATCGGCATAGGCAACCACAAGTTCAAGGCTTTATGCGATCTGGGTGCCAGTGCTAGTCTCGTTCCTCTCTCAATCTGGTCTAAAGCCAATATGGGACCACTAGAGCCGGTAGACATGAATTTGTACATGGCAGATGGGTCATGTGTCAAGGCCACAGGAGTGGTGGACGACTATCCTATTCAAATCGGGAAATTCTTTATACCGAACGATTTTATCGTCCTTGATATGCCTGAAGAACCTCATGTCTCCATAATTCTCGGTCGACCATTTTTAGCCACAGCAGGAGCAAGAGTTGATGTGCGGAAAGGACTCCTCACTTTTGATATCGGAGAAGAACGGGTGGAATTCAACTTGGATCAAAAAGCCAACGACCAAGTTGGAGTCGCACAAATCGAGTTGACTCAACCAAAACTCGACACAACCGTCACTACCGAGTCTCATTGGCCAATCACCGAGTCCCACGTGCAAGATTACAACCAAGGCCCTATTATATGTACCATAGAAAAGTCCAAACCACCTTGATTTTCGGACTTTACCTACCATCATGTAGGAATATCGGGCGTACTGATAGAAGAAAAGGGTCCTAATTTAGCAACTCAAGCACACAGAGGCTGCAAGGCTAAATATGGGGTACCTCAAGACCCCAACATAGCTACACATGAACCACCATGAGCAAAAGAAGCTCGTCGGGCTAACGACGTTAAAAATAGCGCTTACGGGAGGCAACCCGCTTTTAGAATAGATTTAGTTTTTCTTTTTCTTTTTAGATTATTTTTCTTAGATTTGTTTTGTTTTATTTTTAAGTTTTAGTTAGGATAGAAATTAGAATTTTTGAGCTAACAAGATTTCAGGAGAAGGGATCGAAAAAATCAGTCCAAGGGGCTACGATAGCTCGTTAACGACCCACCCAGGGTCGTTAACGACCCGGTTCGACGACCCGACTCGTCAAAAACGGGGCAGGTAAGTTTTTTTAACCTAATCTATCTTATTACTACCCCAGCCGCCACCCTCTACCTATTCCTACCCCTTCCCTCTCCTATAAAAACCCTTTTACCCCTTCCACAAATTTACCACCACACTCTCCCAATTCCATACTTCTCAAAAACCCAACCAACGAGATCGAAATCCCTCTTCCACCGTTCGGAATCCTTCGCTCCACCGACCACCGAGAGGTCGTCGTTACTGAAGCCCGGAAACCCGGTTTCCTCACCGACGAGATCCGAGCTCGTTAACCACCCGATTCCGACCTCTTGTTCTTCAATTTCTCGATTTCCAGTATGATTTCTAAACCCTAACTCGAAATTGCATGATTCATGGTTTTTAGGGTAGAAATTTCATGTCTTGGATCTTGTTCTTAAAGAAGTCGATTTGCATGCTTGGTTTTCGCTCATAAAAATTCTTGATTGTGCTTAGTTGTTCTTGTTTTAGGAAGGATTACTCATGTTAGATTATCTATTACAACACTCTAGTTAGAAAAGAATGAATTTTTCTTGTTCTAGTCTTAAGTTCAAACTTTTCATGTCAAAATTTTGGGTAATTCTAGCATGTTCGGGATGATTAATCGAGCAAGTATGGGGTGCTTATATCCGATCGTGGGATTGGTGGAGAAATATAGGAGATTGCATGCTTGATTTATGCTTTAATTAAAGGTGGATTAAATTCGGAAATTCTGTTATTTTGGTCTCGGCGGCTCGTTAACGACCCACCCAGAGTCGTTAACGACCCTACAAAACTTCAAAGATCAATACCGAGTCCAGAATCATAAACGACCCAATTGAGTAGTTAACGAATAATTCCGAGGCTAATTCGAGACCAAGTATGGGGTCTCTTGCCTACCTATTTTTGAAGTGGATCTTATCTTGGAAAAGTCTTGATTATTTTGTAGGATCTCATGGCAAGTTCAAGCAGACCCGCTACCCGAGCTCAGAAGAAGAGGAGAAACCATAGGTCCCCATCTCCACCTCATGTGGATGACGTGATTTTGAGCACTCAGGGCCAAGTACGGCGTTACCGTGATTTTCTGGAGAAGGACCACTACACCCGATGGTTCTCAAAGTCCAGTGCTGTCAACACGGGGATCTACACGGACGTCAAGGAGGCCTTTGTTATCCTTGGTGCCGCTCATCTTCTGAAGCAGGAGAATCTACCACACTATCCGGCCCTCACATCCGAGTTTTTGGCCACCTTGGAGACCAACTTCTCGTCGAAAAACTCGGCGGGACGAATCCGGTTTCGGCTCGGTAATGAGAGTCGTGAGTTCACAATGGCGGAGTTCAACGCAATCTTAGAGCTCCCAAACCCGTCTAGAGACTATAACTTGAAGGACTACAAAGTGACTCGCACTTGGAGCTACATCACCGGGGAGGTTCAATCCTCCACCGCGGCATTATCCGGGGCAAAAATCATCAACCCCATTTTCAGGATCATTCTTAGAGTCCTAGCCGCGACTTTTTGGCCAAAGAGAGAGTTGAACCGGCCTACAAGGACGGAAGTTGCTTGTTTCCGCACCATCCTTTTTGAGGAACCCGGCCCCTTAAATTTGGGGTACGAGTGGCTTTACTACATCGGGAAATCAACCAAGTCCAAGGAGGTTTGGTGTGGCAACTTGGTTAGCCTCTTGGCTAAAAATCTTGGAGTAGGTCTCACCCGCTACACACCGGCTCACGCCCAACTCCTCAACAAGAACTATTGGTATAGCTCTGGTGTCTTCATTCAAGCCGAGGGAGGATTCAAGGTGAAAGATCAAGATCGCATCGTTACACCGACCCTCGACAAGTTTGAGCTTCTCTACGTACCGAATTGGTACGAGGCGTGGACGGGACATGCTTACCCATTGGAACCTAAGCCGGAGGACGAGCTTTCGCTTAGGCCATGTGAATCCCGGTTTGAGCGAGAAGCCATGGATGAAGATGAAGATGAAGATGAAGATGAAGAAGAGGATACCGAGGTAGTAGGCAACGACACTGAAGAGGCCGACACCGAGGGCGGAACTGAGGAGCTAAATTTCGAGGAAGAAGACATCGACATGGAAGTCTTGGGGAGCAACATCCTCGTTGACGAGCCCACCAGGCTCGTTAACGACCATTTCCAGCCCCCTCCCAACACTGTTAACGAGGCACCCAGCTTCGTTAACAAGGTGCCAAAAGCTCCTGTCGACCCACCACCAGCTCCTGTCGACCCTCATTCCTATGGACTCATGCCTTACAACCCGGTGATGTATCAAGATCATTTCCAGCCTCACTACCCACCACCTCCTCAGCTCGAGTACACAGGATCGAGTATACCACCTCCATGGGCCGAGGATCTTTCTGCACGGATGCAACAACTTCACCTCCAGCAGGATCACATTCATAGGAAGATGGATAGATGGGAATCTTTCTATTCCGCTCGCAAGTAAATGGAGGATCAGAGGCATCGTCAGAGAGAGGCGGAGGATGCTGAGCGTTGGAGGACGATGTACGACTTCATGGGGAACTTTGAGCATTACTTTCCTCCACCAAACCGTTGATTCAGCCCGAAGATGAAGTTTTTCCTTGTTTTCCACTCTTGAAACTTTGTAAGTTTTTATGTCTTTCTTTTTCTTTTTATTCTTTTGTTGTTTTCTTTTCTATTTCTTTTCCTTCTTCTTATTTTTCTTACAGTGGGGACACTGTAATTTTAAGTATGGGGTGGGAGAAAATAGAAAACTTATGTCCTAGGTGTTTATGTGTTTTATGTAGTCTCTATTTCTTTATGTTGCAAATTGAAAAAAAAAACGAAAAAAATTAAAAAATTTGAAAAATCTAAAAAAGAGTTTTAGAATTGATAGATATCCCTTTCTTAAGTTCTATGATAGCAGTCGCTAACTCAATCATATAATTCCTTGCAAACATGTCTTTAAAAGTATAGCCGGATTCTCAACTTGAAATTATTTGTTTTAGAAGAAGATAGCATTTGATGAAATTGAGCACATATACTTTATAGCATAAATGATGCAATCCAACAAAATCTACCTTGAGAGTTATTTTTGGCCTTATAGGGAGAACATTTATAAATCCCTCTTCTTTTCTTGTGTGATTTACTCTCTTTATGCATATTATCTCTTAGAATTGTGATGGTTATCTATTTCTTGAGACCCGTATAAGATTTTTAGTTCATTACTTGTGAAAATCATATGATGGAGAACTTATTTTTATAAGCCCTATTATTCCCTATCCACCTTTACATGATCCTTCTTTTGATAACCAATTCTAGCCTGAAACCTTTTATTCTTAGCTCCACAAAAGTATACCCTAGCCGAGATAAGCTTGACCCTATCCGGGAATTAGGACTTAGATTGGAGAGGTAAATTTTGTTGTGTGTTAAAAAGAGAGAAGTTGCTTATATTTTGCTTCAATTGAAGGATATTTGGGAAGGGTAGATTGGAAGTCTCTTGTTTTTACATGTAATAAGAAATATCTCTTGATAAGCAAAAGATGCACAAAATAAAGTATTTGATGGAGGTGAGAAGGATAAGAAAAAATGTATACGGGAGCTCGTTAACGACCCTGAAGTGGGTTCGTTAACGAGGCAACGAGGCAAAAAATATATAAAAAAAAAGAAAGAAGAAGAAGAAGAATGATAATAAAAGGAAGTGAAGAGTTGAAGTGCATTTGTATCTATAGATAATATCAGAGATTCTTTTATTTGTTATGAGACTTTCTAGGATGATAAAGGGTGAGTGAGAATAAGTGCATAAAGAATAGTGAGTTTGGTATATGTTGTTTTATGAGAGTTTTGGTAAAGTGTGAGTTTTTAGGAGTCTTTGATTCTCGGATATTATTAGCACCACATAGCCAAATATTTTCCACGCCCTATTGTCTTTACCAAGCCCCATTACAACCCGGCCGAATGGAAGCTTCTATGAAGTTTTTCATTGAGCCTAAGTTCTCTTGATGATTTTTGCTTGTTTTGACAAATCTTGGGTGGAGAGTATTGGTGATATAAGTTCCAATTTCTATGAGTTTTTGTATATAAGATGAGTTGAGAGATTGAATTTATAAGCCTAAACACTTGAGAGTTGAGAGAAACACAATATCCCGTGTAAGGTTGGATTGTATTATCTTATGTCTATTTAAGTACATATATGTGTGAGGACGTTAATAGTCTTTTGCTATATTTTTCTCATGTGTAGATGTTGCTTTTTAGAAGATGGCTATGTCTTGATGAGTATGTTTGTTTTGGTTTTGGTTAGTGTTTATTAATTGCTTGAGGACAAGCAAGTTTAAGTATGGGGTATTTTGATGTTTGCATTTCTAATATAGTTTTTAGTAGGTTTTCTTTACTTATTAGGTTTAGTTTTGTTAAGTTTAGGTTTAGTTTTGAGTGTTTTTAGATAGTTTTGCATATTTCTATGAAAAGAGTGGAAGCTACGCTATTTTGTGTATTTTGTAGGTTTTAGCAAGGAAAAGAGCTATATGGAGCTGAATTTGGAGCATTACAGTGAAAGACGGAGAAATACAAGATTGAAGAAGTCAGAGCTTAAGATTACGAGAGGAAGTGTGAAAGAAAACAAAGCCCAGGCTCGTTAACGAGGCTGTGAGGGCTCGTTAACGAGGCCACGAAGAAGAAGATTTGAAGGATGATTTTTATGATTCACCGATCTTGAGCGGGAATTTATTTCCGTGTCGGTTGAGTATCTTTTTAGAATATTTTAGGGTTATTAGAATATGTATTTTAGGTTTTATTATCTTCTTAGATTTTGTTTCTATCTTTTAGAGTTTTATTTCTATCTTTTTAGGAAAGTTTATATCTTTTAGCCTTTTTAGTTTTTAGCTTTTTAGTATAAATACCCTTCTATCTAGCATAGAAAAAGGGGGGGATTTTTGGAGGAGGAGAATTTAGGAGAGCCGAGAGAGAGAAGCACGTATCGGAGTTGTGATCGAAGGGGCTCGGTAGACGAAAGTTACCGGGATCGTTAGTCGTGATTTTGATTCGGTATTTTGGTGTTTTCGGTTTCTTCTGAACCTCTGTAAGACGATATTTCTTATTAATTTGAGTATTGTTTTGTTTTCAATGTTTTCTCTGATTAAAGTTATTAGTTTCTTATTCATGATTAGTGAGTAGTCTTCTTTTCTAGGATCGGGGTTAAGCCTGACATAGTTGAGCATGTTTGATGAGTAAGATTGTGTGTTGAATGTCTTTTATCTTTTATTGAGATTGTTTGTTGTGCTTATACCGAAACGAAAGTTGAGGTAATTTGAGTTTTTAACTTGATTGAAAGAGAAAGTTAGTAACTTGAAGGTTGATATTGTTTGAATACGAAAGTTTCAAGCTTTAGATCCAAAACAAGCAATTAAGTGAACTAGGATACGAAAGTTGGTTAATTTACTTATTAGTCAACGAAAGTTGATGACTCTATCTGTTTAAAGGCATGATCTTATCTTCTTACGAGTTTGTATGCTTGGCTATGTTGTGGTGTCCCTAGTCCTAGATCTTTGGTTTATTTGAATTATTTCTAGTGAATTTTCGTTGCTGAGTTACTTGCCTCGGTACCGAATTTATTTAGGTCGTTATTTGAGTGTTTTTGTGTTCGGTGGTTCGTTAACGACCCTGACAACGTCGTTAACAAGGCTACTTGTGAGTGTTTTTATTTGTTTTATTTTGCTTTTTAGTAGATTGATAAACGAACAACCTTGCTTCCTGTGGAACGATCCTGACTTCGCTATACTCAGCGGGGTCTTGACTTATAAATTTATTTGTTGTCAAGAAACCCTCTCAACAACGCTTGACCACGAAGCATTCCCCATTGGTCTCGGCCACAACTTGCAACTCCGCCACCTCTTCATCAACAGCTTGTGGCTCTTCAATCTCGGTCTCCTCATCCAACTCATACTCCCCAGTGGTGTAGAGCAACACTTGGCTTTTAGAAGGGCAATCCTGAGCCATGTGTCCACGCCCTAAGCACTTGAAACCCTTGATCTCACTCGAACGTTTCTCTCCTTCACGCCTTCCTCCTTGTGGAGTCCGAGATGGCTCATGTCGTGTGGGCACGGTACCGACATCTTGCTTGTCCTTGGGATGTCGGGTTTGTTGGCTAGAAGATCCCCCACCTTGAGCATTCCACGGCTTGGAAGAAGATGGATAACTCCTCCGTTGAGGCATGTTTTGATAAATGTGATTGGTGTAGTGCAAAACCTCCTTAATAGTAGTGCCCCTAACGAAATGTTGCGTACTCACAATAGAATTAAGATCAACAATTAAACATTTAATGACTTAGAGATAACATACCCCTCGGGAAACCGTAGGCCGGATCTATAGACAAGGATCTTGAGCTCTTTGTAGTACTCATCCAGCGTCTTGGTTCCTTGCTTCAATTGCTCTAGCCTAGCATGCAATCGGGTAGTGAAGTCTTCGGGTACAAACCGGTGCCTTAGCGCAACCCTTAACTCCTCCCAAGTATCGATAGTCGGATAGCCATTGTATTCCCTTTCTTCCTTATCCTCTATCCACCAATGGTAAGCGAAATCAATAGACTTAATGGTGCCGATGGCTACCTTTTGACCGTCCGTGTATTGGTAGAAGTCAAAGACTTGCTCCGTTTTATGTTCCCACTCCAAGTAGGCTTCGGCCTCGGTAGAACCTCCAAAGTGTTGTACTTCCAACTTCACGTTAGGCCCTCTTCCATATCCTTGGTCCATGTCTTGACCTTGGTATCCTCTCATGGGTTGTGGAAGTTGCCTAACTGCTTGATAATTCACTCGCACTGCACCTCGGCTCCAGCGGGACGTCTTGGTTGCCATGGTGCCATTGGTGCCCTCGGTTGGAAATCTCCTACATATTCTTGGCCTGAAAAGTTAGTGGGGCCCGAAGGCAAAGGCATAGTAGGGTAGGTAGAATAAGGAAAAGAATGGAAAGAATGCATACCTGATTCTTCTCGATTGGTACTCGGGTAAAGAACGGTAAGAAGTCGTCGGAGCCATTGTAAGGGTCGTTGCCGAAGTATGCCGGTTCGGTACCGAGCTGTTCAGACTCGGTAATGGGGTGTTGTACATAGTCTGGCCCGAATTCACTCCTTCTCCATAGCTCGTGAGAAGGCCCTCGCTCGATAACGAGGTATTCAGGCTCGCTTGATTTTCGCCAAGGCTTCCCCATTGCATTGCACCCGTCCTTGCCTCCATCGAAAGCTTAAAGGCTTCCGTCTCCCGTTGTTGTTTTTGCAATCATTCCTCATTCTCCGTTTTGAGCCCTTGAATGGATCGAAAGAAATCTTCCATTGTAATGGAGGAAGAATTCACCTCTCCTTCGATAACTCCCTTGTTTTTGTTGTTAGGATCGTTCATATTGTTCCTAGAGCACAAAACTCAACACACACAACTAGGAAAAATGTGTCAATGGATCCCACACACGCAAGGGTCCTTAAACCGATCCTTAAGCAATAAAAATTGGTTATTCGAGGGTTCGATAAAGTCTCAAGACAAGGTATTAAAGTGAAGCAAGAAAATAAACAAACAAGAAAACTCGGCACACTCCAAGAAGTGTAACACAAAAAGCAAAAGGAAAGGTACTTGAAATTTTTTTTAAACAAAATATCAACAAAACAAGTGGTGTAGGTGTCACCCTTGTGTTGCCTTACTTTTTCTCGGTCACTCCTCTTGTTTTACCGGTGACCGGATCTTTCTAAGAACAACCACTTTTTTCGCAAGGGTTAAGCCAGGAGGTGTTGGGTTCAATACCAAGATCTCCCTCCTAGCGTCTTGACACTTTGAAGGAGGATGGGTGAACCAAATCTTCTCCTACTACACCTCAATTAGAACAAGCAAGTTACTTTTTTTTTTCGTTCCCTTAATCCTTTAAGCCTTCTTGTGAATTACACACAACCTTTCGCATGCCAAGTGCACTTAAAGATTGAAAGAAAGGCTAAGATCTCAAGAGTTAAGATCTCAAGGTTTAGATTTTGAGCACACAAACGCAGGCAAACAAATGATGAAGGAAACCAATTTCTATGTACTTAACAATCGAGTTTTAGGAGTCAAACCTCGCGTGGCTCTGATACCACATGATACGATCGTCCTTAGTTGGTTCAAGGTGCGAGCGAGCGACTCCAAGAAACTAACAACCTTGATCAATCGGTTTATTCACAATTCGGACAATTCGGCTCAAGGTCGGTACCGAGTAAGCAAGGTCGGCACCGAGGGAACACGAGAAGACTGGAACGAAGAAGATGAACGATTTGGAAGGAAGATTGATGGGGATATGGACTCTCAAAGATGGATATAACTCACCGGCATTTGAGAGAACTAGGGGCTTGGATGTTACACACCAAGTGCTCTTGAAACATCGATGCTACTCACAATCCAATTCAAGAACAAGACCTTCAAAGGGACGTATCTTTGCATTCATCAAAAGAGAGTTTTTCATCAATTCAAAGGTGTAATGAAACAACACATGAAAGGCCTTTTAAACTCCTAGGCCGATCCACTTCTAAAACAATAAACAAAGCATTAAAAACAAAGCACTAAAACGTGCATTAAAGATGTCTATTCACATCGCCAACAGCTCTTGGCATTCAAGCACAGATCCGTACCGAGGCATACAGCTCGGTACCGAGGAAGCTGAAGAGGAAACCCCGGCGCTGGCTGTTGATAGGGTTTCTTGACAACAAATGAATTTATAAGTCAAGACCTCGTTGAGTACAGTGGAGTCAGGATCGTTCCACAGGAAGCAAGGTTGTTGGTTTATCAATCTAATAAAAATCAAATAAAATTAAACAAAACACTCACGAGATGCCTCGTTAACGACCTTGTCAGGATCGTTACCGAACCACCGAACACAAATATACCAATTAACGACCTAATAAAATTCTAATTAATACTCGGTACCGAAGCAAGTATTCAGCAACGAAGATTTATCAAAAATAATTCAATTAAAACAAAAATCTAGGATAAGGGACACCACAACATAGCCAAGCATAAAAATTCGTAAGAAGATAAGATCATGCCTTTAAATAGATAGAGTCATCAACTTTCATTGACTTAACAAGTAAATTAATCTATTTTCATAAACTCACTCACTCAATTGCTTGTTTTGGATCTAAAGCTTGAAACTTTCATTTTCAAACAATATCAACCTTCAAGTTACTAACTTTCTCTTTCAATCAAGTTAAAACTCAAATTACCTCAACTCCCGCTTCGGTATTAAGCACAACAAACAATCTCAATAAAGATAAAAGGCATTCAACACACAATCTTACTCATCAAACATGCTCAACTATGTCGGGCTTAACCCCGACCTTAGAAAAATAGACTACTCACTACTCATGATTAAGAAACTAAAAACTTCAATGAAAATAAACATTGAAACAAAACTCAAACTTAAATTAATAACAAAAATATTGTCTTACAGAGATCCAGAAGGAAACCAAAACAAAAACAATCACCGAACCATAAACTCGATCAACGAACCTCGAAAACCGTCGTTACCGACCCTCGTCACCGACTTCCGATCCGGTTCTCTCTCCTTCGGTCTTCCTTCTCCTCCAAAACTAGCTCTAAAACTCTACTCCAAAATTAAGCCCCCCTCTTCTATGCTAGATAGAAGGGTATTTATACTAGAAAATCCTAAAAACTAAAAAGGCTAAAAGATAAAAACTTTCCTAAAAAGATAGAAACAATCTCTAAAAGATAGAAATAAAATCTAGAAAGATATTAAACCCTAAAATACATATTCTAATAACCCATAAAGATTCTAAAAAGATACTCAACCGATACGGAAATAAATTCCCGCTCAGGATCGGTGAATAATAAAATAATACTCCGAAATCTTTCTCTTCGTGGCCTCGTTAACGACCCTTCACAGCTTCGTTAACGAGCCTGGGGTTTTGTTTTCTTCAACACCTCCTCTCGTACTCTCGAGCTTTGACTTCTTAAATCTTGCACTTTCCCGTCCTTCACTGTGATGCTCCAAATTTAGCTCCATTTAGCTCCTTTCCTCGCTAAAACCTGCAAAATACACAAAATAGCGTAGATTCCACTCTTTTCGTAGATTTATGCAAAACTATCTAAAAACACTTAAAACTAAACCTAAACTAGACAAAATTAATCCTAGTAAGCAAAGAAAACCTATCAAAAACTATACCAAAAATGCGAATATCAAAATACCCCATACTTAGACTTGCTTGTCCTCAAGCAATAAACAAGATACTAACCAAAACCAAAACAAATCATGCTTATCAAGACATAGCCATCTTCAAAAAGCAACATCTACACATAAGAAAATTATAGCAAAAGACTATTAACATCCTCACACATATATGCACTTAAATAGACATAAAATAATACAATCCAACCTCTCAAGGGATATAATGTGTTTCACTCCACTCTCATGTGTTTTGGGCTTATAATTTCAATCTCTCAACTCATCCTATATACAAAAGCTCATAGAAATTGGAACTTATATCACCAATACTCTCCACCCAAGATTTGTCAAAACAAGCAAAGAATCATCAAGATAACTTAGGCTCAATAAAAAACTTCATAGAAGCTTCCATTCGGCCGGGTTGTAATGGGGCTTGGTAATAACAATAAGGCGTGGAAAATATTTTGGTCATGTGGTGCTAATAATATCCGGGAATCAAAGACTCCTAAAAACTCACACTTCCAAAACTCTCATAAAAACATATGCCAAACTCACTCTTCATATTAGGCACACTCATTTTTACTCACCCTTTATCATCCTAGAAAGTCTCATAATTAAAAATAAAAGAATCTCTCGATATTATCTTTAAACACAAATGCACTTCAACTTTTCCTTTCTTTCTCTCTTTTTTATATTTTTTTTCTCTTTTTTTTTTCTTTCGCTGCCTCGTTAACGAACCCACATCTGGGTCGTTAACAATCCACCGTATACATTTCTTCCCTTCAAGCTTAATTGTGCATCTTTTTATCAAGAGACCTTTCTTACATAAAGTAACAAGAGACTTCCAATCTACCCTTCCCAAATACCCTTTTAATTCAAACAAATAGAAACTCTTTTCTTTTCAACAAAACACAAGACTTCACCTCTCCAATCTAAGTCCTAATTCCCGGATAGGGTCAAGCTTATCTTGGCTAGGGAATAATTTTTGTGGAGCTAAAAATAAAAGGTTTCAGGCCAGAATTGGTTATCAAAAGAAGGAATAATGTAAAGGTAGATAGGGGATAATAGGACTCATAAAAATAAGTTCTCTATCATATGATCTTCACAAGTAATGAACTAAAAATCTTATAAGGGTCTCAAGAAATAGATAACCATCACAATTCCAAGAGATAATATGCATAAGGAGAGTAAATCACACAAAAAAAAAGAAGAGGGATTTTTAAATGTTCTCCCTAAAAGGCCAAAAATTTCTCACAAGGTAGGTTTTGTTGGATTGCATCATCCATGCTATAAAGTATATGTGCTCAATTTCATCTAATGCTATTCTCTTCTAAAAACAATAATTTCAATTTTTAAGAATCCGGCTATACTTTCAAAGACATGTTTGCAAGGAATTATATGATCAAGCTAGTGATTGCTATCATAGAACTTTTTTAAGAAGGGATATCTATCAATTCTAAACTCTTTTTGGATTTTTAAATTTTTCAAATTTTTTTTTTTTCGATTTAACAAAAGTAACAACTACATAGAACATAAAAACACCTAGGACATAGTTTTTCTACTTTTCTTCCCACCCCATACTTAAAATTACAGTGTCCCCACTGTAAGAAAAATAAGAAGAATAGGGAAAAGAAATAGAAAAAAAAATAAAAAAGAAAAAAGAAAAAGAAAGACATAAAACTTACAAAAGCGGAAACAAGGAAAGGAAACTTCATCTTGAGCTTGATCAACGGTTTGGTGGAGGAAAGTAGTGCTCAAAGTTCCCCATGAAGTCATACATCGTCCTCCAACGCTCAGCATCCTCTGCCTCTCTCTGACGTTGCCGTTCGTCCTCCATCGACATACGAGAGGAGTAGACGGTTTCCCATCTATCCATCCTCCGATGAATGTGATCGGTCTGAAGGTGAAGCTGCTGCATCCGTGCAGAAAGATCCTCGGCCCATGGTGGTGGTATACTCGATCCTGCGTACTCGGGCTGAGGAGGTGGTGGGTAGTGAGGCTGGAAATGGTCTTAATACATCACCGGGTTGTAAGGCATTAAGCAATATGCATGAGGGTCGACAGGAGCTGGTGGAGGGTCGACGTACAGGAGCTTGCGGTACCTCGTTAACGAAGCTGGTTGCCTCGTTAACAGTGTTAGGTGGTGGCTGGAAATGGTCGTTAACGACCCTGGTTGGCTCGTCGACGAAGATGTTGCCTCCTAATTCCTCCGTCTCCATGTCTTCTTCTGTAAAGTTGAGCTCCTCAGTGCCACCCTCGGTGTCGGCTTCCTCGGTGTCATTGCCTACGACCTCGGTATCCTCTTGCTCATCTTCTTCTTCATATTCGTCCACATCGTCCCGCTCAAACCGGGTGTGACATGGCCGAAGCGAGAGCTCATCCTCCGGTTTTGGCTCCAATGGGTAAGGCTGGCCCGCCCACACTTCGTACCAATTCGGTACGTAGAGTAGCTCGTACATGTCGAGGGAAGGTATGACGACTTGATCTCGAACCTTCACTTTGTAGCCTCCCTCAGCTTGCACGAAAATCCCGACACTATACCAATAGTTCTTGTTGAGGAGTTGAGCGTGGGCCGGTGTGTAGCGGGTGAGATCCACTCCAAGATTTTTAGCCAAGAGGCTAACCAAATTGCCACACCACACCTCCTTGGACTTGTGGGACTTCTCGACATAGTAGAGCCATTCGCACCCCAAATTCAAGGGGTCGGGCTCCTCGAAGAGGATGGTGCGGAAGCAAGCGACCTCCGTCCTTGTAGGCCGGTTCAACTCCTTCTTCGGCCAAAATGTTGCGGCGAGGACTCTCAAGATAATCCGGAAGATGGGGTTGACTATGGTTGCCCCGGATAGCGTCGCGGTGGAGGATTGAACCTCTCCGGTGATGTAGCTCCAAGTGCGGGTCACTCGGTATTCCTTCAAGCTATAGTCTCTAGACGGGTTTGGGAGCTCCAAGATTGCATTGAACTCTGCCATGGTGAAGTCACGGTCCTCGTTACCGAGCCGGAACCGAATGCGTCCCGCCGAGATCTTCGACGAGAAGTTGGTCTCCAAGGTGGCCAAGAACTCGGATGTGAGGGTCGGATAATGTGGCAAGCTCTCTTGCTTCAATAAGTGTGCGGCCCCAAGGATGATGAAGGCGTCCTTGACATCCGTGTAGATGCCCGTAGAGACGGCGCTAGACTTCGAGAACCATCAGGTGTAATGGTCCTTCTCCATGAAATCCCGGTAGCGCCGTACTTGGCTCTGACTGCTCAAAATCACATCGTCCACCCGGGGTGGAGATGGAGACCTGTGGTTCCTCCTCTTCTTCTGGGCTCGGGTAGCGGGTCTGCTTGAACTAGCCATGGATCCTACAAAATAATCGAAAATTTCCCAAGATAAGATCCACTCAAAAATAATAGGTATGAGACCCCATACTTGGTCTCAAAATTAACATCGGAATTATTCATAAACTACCCAATTGGGTTCTTCACGAGTCTGGGCTCGGATCGATCATCTTATAAAGTGCAGGGTCGTTAACGAGCCTGGGTGGGTCGTTAACGACCCGCCGAGAGCAAAACCAGAAATTTCCGAAATTAAATCTACCTTTAATTCAGCACAAATCAAGCATGCAATCTTCTATTATCTTCCACAATCCCCTCATTGGGTAAAAGCACCCCATACTTACTCAATTACCCATCCCGAACATGCTAAAAATTTCCCGGAATTTTGACATGCAAAGTGCGAATTTTTAGATCTAGAACAAGAAAAATTCATGCTTTCTTAACTAAAGGGTTACAATAGCTAATCTATCATGAATAATCTTACCTAAAACATGAACAACTAAGCACAATCAATAATTTTTAGAACGGAATTTAAGCATGCTCATCGATCTCCCTAAAAATCATGATTCAAGATATGAAATTTAACCCTATAGATAATCAATCATGCAATTTCAAGCAAGGGTTTAGAAATCATACCGGAGAACCGTGAATTAAAAGAACAAGGGTCGGAATCGGGGCGATTAACGAGCTCGTCGTCGGTGGGTGGCTTCCGAACTCCGGTATCGATGGTGGCTCTGGTGGTCGTTAGCGTGGGATTTCCGACTCGGTGGGAAAGAAGGGAAAGGGGTTGAGAGAGTTTTGGGTTTGAGAGTGAATGTAGGAGAGATTGTGGTAGAATTTTGGGAGGGGTAGAAGGGTTTTTATAGGAGGGGTAAGGATAGAAGGGGGTGGCGGCTAGGGTTAGAAAAATTAACTAGGTTAGAATTACTTACCTGCCCCGTATTGTGACGAATCGGGTCGTCTGAACCGGGTCGTTAACGACCCTGGGTGGGTCGTTAACGAGCCACCGTAGCCTCCTTGAGTGAATTTCGACCCCTTTTTCCTGAAATCTTTGTTAGCTCAAAAATCTTATTTCTATCCTATTTAAAACTAAAAAAAAGAAACACAATAAAAGAAAGCTAAGAAATAATCTAAAAAAATAAAAATAAAAAATAAAAAAAATAAAAAGAGAATAAAATAAACTAAACCTATTCTAAAAAGCGGGTTGCCTCCCGTAAGCACTATGTTTAACGTCGTTAGCCCGACGAGCTCTCTTGCTAGTCTTCATGGTGGTTCATGTCTGGCCATGTTGTGGTCTTGAGATACCTTGCTTGTAGCCTTACTTCCTCTGTGAACTTGAATTGCTAAATTAGGACCTTCTTCTTCTATCAGCAAGCTCGATATCCCTGGATTGTTAGTGTAGTCCGAAAGCCAAGGTGGTTTGGACTTTTCTGTAACCTCTGTAGTAAGGCCTTTGTGTACGTGAGAATCAGTGATCGGCAGATGTGGCTCGGTAGGAACTGTGGTGTCGAGTTCGGGTTGAATCAACTCTAGTTGTGCCACTCCAATTGGGTCGTTAGCCTTCTGATCTAAATTGAATTCCACCCGTTCCTCTCCTATATCAAAAGTGAGGAGTCCCTTTCGCACATCAACTCTTGCTCCTGCTGTGGCTAAAAATGGTCGCCCGAGAATTATGGGGACATGAGGGTCTTCAGGCATATCAAGGACAATAAAATCATTCGGTATAAAGAATTTCCCGACTTGAATAGGGTAATCGTCCACTACTCCCGTGGCCTTGACACTTGACCCATCTGCCATGTACAGATTCATGTCTACTGGTTCCAGTGGTCCCATATTGGCTTTAGACCAGATTAAAAGCGGAACAAGACTAGCACTGGCACCAAGATCGCATAAAGCTTTGAACTTGTGGTTGCCTATGCCGATTGTGATTGCAAACCTCCCTGGATCTCCAAGCTTTTCTGGAAGAGCTATGGATCTGACCTCGTCCTGCAGCTCTGTAATAGATCTTTTCCTGCTAAGAATATCTTTCAAGAATTTTGTGTAAGCCGGCATTTCGCTTAGGGCCTCAGCGAATGGGATGGAAATATTAATGCCCTGAAGAATCTTAACGAAACGCTTGAACTTACTCTCAGTAGAGTCCATGGATTTCTTAGTTGGAAATGGAAGAGTTTTCACCATTCTCGGAACCAAGTTAGGCTCGAGAGGTGAGAGTACCGGGTCGATATTGGGGTCGTTCGGTGTCCTCGGTGGGTCGTTACCGACCCTGATGGGGTCGTTGACTACCCTGGAATTTAGAGGAGGACTCGGTTTAGAGAACTTACCTGAGTTGGGCTCGTTAGGAATCGTCGGAGCCTCGTCATCTTGTCTCGTAAGCTCGGTACTAGCTCTCGCTGGCTCGTTAACGAGCTGGTTGGCGAGATCTTGTTCCTCCTTCTCTTCAGCTTGAAATCTCTCCGGTAGTGTCTTCCCGCTTCTGAGGTGTACCGCTGCTATTTGGCCTCTAGGGTTCTCCTTGGGACGGCCCGGGAGTTGCCCTTGTGGTCTTGGAATCCGTGCAGCAAGGTCTCCTAGTTGGGAATCAACACTTCTCTTCCAAATATCGAACTCTCCCCATCTTTTATCTTGTCGGTTCAGCTTGGCTTGGACATCATCAACCTTGTTGTTCACTCCGTTGATGCTCTCTTTAATCTCCTGAACCCATGATGGTGTCTCCTGATGGCTTGGAGGTCGATATGGTGCAGGTCGTCTATCTTGCGGGGGCCCTGTGTAGTTATGATTTGTATTCTGATTGCCCCATGGTGGATAGTTGTTTGACCTGTCATTATAATTAGGCTGGTTCCTGTAGGGTCCTCTCATGTAATTCATCTCAGCTATTGTCTCAGCAGTTCTAACCTGCTCAATGTTAGTGCAAGCAGAAGTACTATGCGCAGAAGAACCACATTCTTGACATGATTGAGAGGATTTCAGAAAACTTACTTGGTTCCTCAAACGGTTGACCTCATCTTGTAAGAATTGATTTTTAACATCGGGGTCAACTTCATCTCGATTGGGCACATAGAGACGTTTTTGAGTTTGTGGAGCCTGCTGGGTTCCGTACATCGCATCGTAATTTGCCAGATTGTCCAACAGTTCCCACGCCTCTGTCGGGTTCATCTCTATAAAACCGCACGCAGTATGCGTGTTGATGCGGTTCTTGGTCTCCGCGTTGATACCCTGGAAAAAGATTTCTTGCAATACATATAAAGGTTGCCCATGAGTAGGGCATTGTCTAAGCATCTCTTTAAATCTTTCCCATGTTTCAACAAACGTCTCATTAGGCAACTGGTGATAAGAGGTGATACGTTTCCTTAACTCCGTTGTCTTAGCAGGAGGGAAAAATTTTGTAAGAAATTGATCATACAAAGTTTTCCAAGTCCTGATAGACTTAGAAGGTAGGCTCTCTAACCAGTTCAGGGCCTTTCCAGTAAGTGACCATCTAAAAGCTTTTAACAGAACATATTCTAGTGAGACACCTTCAACAGCTATGGTGTCACATAAATCAAGAAAATTTCTAATATGCTCCATAGGGCACTCAGCAGGTTTCCCTTCAAACTGAGCCCGTTTAATCAAGGATATAAATTGAGACTTGATCTCAAAAGGTTTCTCTATCGCAGGAAGCACAATAGGAGATTCTGGCACCCTCAGTTCCGGATGCATGTATTGCTTGGCATTCCTTGGATAGGCGTTTAGCTCTTCTTGCAGTCGAGCCTTGTCTGCATCAACGCCGTCCTTCTCGGCTTTCAGTGCCTCCATTTGGGTCCGGAGGATCTCTAACTCTCGAGCCATCTCTTCAGCTGTGGCCATGGCTCGGTTTTCTCGGAGTCATCGGTGCAGGGAACGTTCGGGTTCTGAGTAATAACTGGAGCTATCAAACTGAAGCCTTCTTCGTCCTACCGGCATACACTGAGAAAACAAACAAAGAAAACAAAAATTAAAAACAAAAACGGGGTCGGGCTAGTCCCGATCCCAAAGATAAACTAACAACTCGTTGCTTCCCCGGCAACGGCGCCAATTTGTTGATAGGGTTTCTTGACAACAAATAAATTTATAAGTCAAGACCCCACTGAGTACAGTGGAGTCAGGATCGTTCCACAGGAAGCAAGGTTGTTGGTTTATCAATCTAATAAAAATCAAATAAAATTAAACAAAACACTCACGAGATGCCTCGTTAACGACCTTGTCAGGATCATTACCGAACCACCGAACACAAATATACCAATTAACGACCTAATAAAATTCTAATTAATACTCGGTACCGAAGCAAGTATTCAGCAACGAAGATTTATCAGAAATAATTCAATTAAAACAAAAATCTAGGATAAGGGACACCACAACATAGCCAAGCATAAAAATTCATAAGAAGATAAGATCATGCCTTTAAATAGATAGAGTCATCAACTTTCATTGACTTAACAAGTAAATTAATCTATTTTCATAAACTAACTCACTCAATTGCTTGTTTTGGATCTAAAGCTTGAAACTTTCATTTTCAAACAATATCAACCTTCAAGTTACTAACTTTCTCTTTCAATCAAGTTAAAACTCAAATTACCTCAACTCCCGCTTCGGTATTAAGCACAACAAACAATCTCAATAAAGATAAAAGGCATTCAACACACAATCTTACTCATTAAACATGCTCAACTATGCCGGGCTTAACCCCGACCCTAGAAAAATAGACTACTCACTACTCATGATTAAGAAACTAAAAACTTCAATAAAAATAAACATTGAAACAAAACTCAAACTTAAATTAATAACAAAAATATTGTCTTACAGAGATCCAGAAGGAAACCAAAACAAAAACAATCACCGAACCATAAACTCGATCAACGAACCTCGGAAACCGTCGTTACCGACCCTCGTCACCGACTTCCGATCCGGTTCTCTCTCCTTCGGCCTTCCTTCTCCTCCAAAACTAGCTCTAAAACTCTACTCCAAAATTAAGCCCCCCCTCTTCTATGCTAGATAGAAGGGTATTTATACTAGAAAATCCTAAAAACTAAAAAGGCTAAAAGATAAAAACTTTCCTAAAAAGATAGAAACAATCTCTAAAAGATAGAAATAAAATCTAGAAAGATATTAAACCCTAAAATACATATTCTAATAACCAATAAAGATTCTAAAAAGATACTCAACCGATACGGAAATAAATTCCCGCTCAGGATCGGTGAATAATAAAATAATACTCCAAAATCTTTCTCTTCGTGGCCTCGTTAACGACCCTTCACAGCTTCGTTAACGAGCCTGGGGTTTTGTTTTCTTCAACACCTCCTCTCGTACTCTCGAGCTTTGACTTCTTAAATCTTGCACTTTCCCGTCCTTCACTGTGATGCTCCAAATTTAGCTCCATTTAGCTCCTTTCCTCGCTAAAACCTGCAAAATACACAAAATAGCGTAGATTCCACTCTTTTCGTAGATTTATGCAAAACTATCTAAAAACACTTAAAACTAAACCTAAACTAGACAAAATTAATCCTAGTAAGCAAAGAAAACCTATCAAAAACTATACCAAAAATGCGAACATCACTGGCAACGTAACGATATCCGCCAGGTCGGTACCAAACCCTAAGGGTCGGTACCGAGGAGCAGTGGCTCGATAGCGGGAGCCGCCTGAACTTGGCAGTGCAGTGTCTTTGCCATGGAACTAGTAATACACATCACCATCTCCTCTTGCTCTTGCTTCTCGTCCTCTTGGGCGTCCTGGCTTGGATCGGTGAGATCTTGACCGGAAGGATTCACATCATCAGCGCCCAAGGCTGAACCACAATGTCACTTCCTGGTCCCTACTCTTTGCGGACGGCTGAAAGCTCTGATACCATGTGAAATTGTTTGATTCCTAGAGCAAATTATAAATTGATAAGAGTATCTTGAGGAAGAAGAGAGAAATATGAGAAAGACATCTCATTGTATTCGACTCGTCTTACTAGGGTTTCATCACAAGAAGCTTTCATTAATAGTAGAAAGCATAAAAGTAAAATTACAAGATTATACCATAAACTTCTAATAATCCAAAACATATCCCATATTTCAACAAATTCAGCTAGATTGATGGAGCGTAATTTAGCCAAAATGAAAAAGTTTGGTGGTAGGTTGGTGAGAGAAGAGGCGATCGGATCATCTATATAAAAAGTTAGAAAAGCTCTGGTTAAAAAATGCCGAAAGAAATCTAAATTCCCTCAAACAAACAGACTGGAAGTCGTAACTAGTGCGGGCACCTCTCTTATCGCTTCTTCCCCGTTATCTCAAAATTCTCTTCCGGCTTCTGTACATACATTTTAAACTAGTATGTACATTGTTCTTCTACCAAAAAAAAAGTAGGGTAAATTGCATTTAACCACCCTCTATTTAACACACTTTGCATTTGACCACCCTTTATATTTATTTTTGCAAAAAACCACCCTTTATATGTCTTATCTTTCAATATTCCACCTTTTAGCAGATTCCATTAAACTTGTGTTATATATAGAAGAAGACACTTTTACTTTTATATTTTTATTATATTTACAAAAGAAGGAAAACCTTATTAAATTTTATTTATTCAATTCAATCTGCAAAAGAAAGAAAATCTTATTAAATTTTTTTTTCTTCAATTTAGATCTGCAATTGAAACTTGAAAAACTTGACCCCGATGCATATGGAGAAGAAGATCTTGGCTCAAAATCTCAAAGCTTTCTTTCCCTTGTTCTTTTATCAAGCCCATGGCTTTAGAAAGAAGAAGAAAGTAAGTAAACATTAAAGATTGGTGGAAATTGTAATATAAATTTGGGGATAAATTTATGGTTTTTGATTTGATGGATTTTTAGCTTTCTGCTAGTATTTAGGTTAGTGAGATTTCATTGGATAAATAGATTGAGTGATATTAGGAGGAATCTCGGCTTGGAGCCTAAATTTCAAGACGCCAACATGAATAGTTTTGCCCAGAAGCTTTCATTCATGGTGGTTGGTTTGAGTCTCAATGAAATTGAATTAGTAAAGTAGGAAATAAGGATTTGACTTCCAAATAGACTAGGGTTGAAAAATTGATTCATATGAGCATGTAATAGATAATAAATATAGAAGAAGAAAAAATGCTTGAATTTGGCTTCCCTTCTTCTCTTTCGTGTTCCTTCGTGTTCCATTAGACTAGAAATTGGGTAAAGCTTTAATCAGATCTGTGGAAGACTATTGAAAGACAAAAAGATAAAATAGGTTTTTTTTAATTAGATTAAACAAAGGGTAAAAATGTAATTTAAAATACTTGACAGATGAAAAACGATACTTTGTTAAAAAGGTGGTGAAATTTTAGATTTGTGGAAATAAGAGGTGATTTTTTGCAAAAATAAATATACAGGGTGGTCAAATGCAAAGTGTGTTAAATAAAGGATGGTTAAATGCAATTTACCCAAAAAAGTATGTACACTGTTCAAGTGGGGTTTTATTTGAGGGCATCTCCAACAGATGCTCCTAATTCTTGAATTTGGTGCATTTGGAGATTTTGGACCTATTTTAAGGTCCAACAAATTCTCCATTACATTCTCCATTTTGGAGAAGATCTCCAAAAGTTGAATCCTTTTCTCTAAATTTGGGGATATCCTAAAATTTTTTGGAGAATGCATTAATTGTATATTAAATCATGTCTTCTCCAAATTGGTCAATTTCAAATTTATAATAGTAGTTTAAATATAAATATAATAATGATAAAAATATAAATCTTTAAAATGGAGAATTTGTTAGAGTTAGGACATAAAAATTTTGGAGAATGTGGGATTTTTTTCCTCATTTTAGAGAAATTTTTAGAGCATCTCTTAGGAATGCTCTGACACACTAATTTTCAAACGAACTTCCTGATTTCTAAGCCGGCCTAATTCAATTTTGTACAACCTCTTCCACCCCACCTCCTCTGCCCCCAGATCTCTCCTGGGTCGTGTTTATTTCGTTTGATTCTCAAGATTTTGAGGGTGGGCTCTGTCTATGTTAAGCGTTGTATTTTGACCTCCAATGGCGACCCTTTACTCCTTTTGGTGTTTTTAGTCGTTGATGATTGATACCCCACGTATCAGGTAATGCATTTACTTTCTTCTGCTTTTCATTCGGAGTGGACCTCCAAATCTAATGCTTTCTGTAGTTTTTTTTTTTTTGATTTTGTTTGTTATATGTTCCACCTATCAGCCCTTTCTTATATTCTCACTAGTGATGATGCCCGTGCATACGCACGGGTAAAGTTTTTCGTAAAAATATATTGAGATTTTTTTTTACATTTTTTAGTTATGTCATTTTCATTGTTTATTTGGTCAACTTACTTTTTTTTGATGTCATTTTTTATGTTGTTGGACCGTTAAAATCTGCACATCAATGATCCGATCTAGTCATGACTCATTATGTCATTTGTTATGAAATATAAAGAATTCGTAAGAAACTCAAAAGGTCTTTCTAACGAAAGTATAAACTACCTAAGGTTGAGTTTAGTTATTACACTAATTTAAAAAACATACGTTAAATTCATTGAAAAATATTTATTTTAATAATATATGTAGCTTTAGTTTATTGAGGTATGTATAACTATGCTAATGTATATAACTATGAATTATTTTGAAATAATTTATATGTATATTCTTATTCTTATAGTAGATATATATTTTTTCCTATTTTTTCATCATCTCCTTTCTCTTCAAATCTTTTAAAAATGGAAGCATTAAATTGAAAAACTATATGAGGGGACATTTTGACATTGGAATTCTATAAGTCACAACTTCTCACATTATTAATTGGGTTCATTGTAAAAATTTAGTTTTTATATCTAATTTTTTTTTTCTTCTTTTAAAATTATTTATATGGTATTAATTGTGAGTTTGGTAATAAATGAATAAAATTTTGTTCTTTAATTATCTAAGAAAACTAATCTAGCCAAAATCTAAGAATTCGTTAAAAATACAAAATATACAAATTGTTGTTTACAATTCGATATATTAATAATGGAATAGAGATGCTTAATCTAACCTTGTTAGTTCGCTATGGAGAAAAAACTAACCAATGATGAAACAAACTAAATAATTATGTTTTTTTTTGAATGATTGTTTTGTTGGTGTATTCTGCTTTTTATAGTGTGTCTATGTATGTTTATAGTCTCTTTATTTTCCCTCCATATTAAACTTATAATTAATTAGGAGTTTGAGCATGAGAATTTGAATGGTCATTTTATAGACTATTGGTCTTCTTGGTTGAGAAAATGAATGGTCATTTAATAGACTATTGGTCTTCTTGGTTTAATTGTAGAATTAGACCTTCATATTAATTTTAAATTTAATTAGGAGTTTGAGCATGAGAAAGGGATTGGTCAATTTATAGCTATTGGTCTTCTTATTTTAATTGTAGAATTAAGCTCTATATATTTCATTTTTTGTATTTAGGTTTAATAGTAGAGTTTTTTTTTATTCTTTCACTTAATGATAGATTGGTCATAAATGGCCAATTTGTTTTCCATGTATTTAATTATAGAATTGGTCATAACTAGGCTGAATTTTTCAAGCCATTTGAATGAGTCATTAATTGGTCAAATTTTTCTATTTTCTTCTACTTAACTAAAATTAAAAGGTTATTTGGTTTCCAACACAAAAAAGAAGAAAAGAAAGAATGCTCTCTAATATAAATGGAATTGATATCAAATTCGCAATATTCATACCCACTTCAAAAAAGTTAAAAAAGTTATTTTGATTTAATGTGATTTTCTTGGTTGTAAAGTGTGATTTTCTAATATTTAAAAAAAGATATGATTTACTAAAAATAAATTATATTACATAAACATGAAAGGTTTAAAGAGATTAAGACTCGAACACACATTTTATTTTGACAAACTTATGATTTTTTTTACAAACTAAGCATATATCATTCCTTTCCATTTAGAATAATCAGATTTGATGAAGCAAGATTGTTCACGAAACCTGAAAATAAAGTATATATCATTAATAATTCTAAAGTATATAATATAACACTCAAATAACTCCATTGAGAAAAATAAATAGGGACAAAGAGTAAAGTTTGTAGTTAACCTACAATCTTACTTACATTTTACTAATGAACATGATTTAACTCCATCATTAATTCTTTTTATTATTTATTTATTGTAAGATGTTTTTATGTTTTTTAATAAAAACTAAAATTTTGATTATTTTAACTTGTAAGTTCAAATTAATAATAAAAGATTACGATTAAATAAAAAAATAAACAATAAAAATAAAAATATTACCTCAATCGAGATATGAAAAAAATATTGTAGAAAACTTAATCCTTGAAGTCCCTATGAGCTAGATGAAGATACTTCATAGAAATTATTTTTGTAAATATTAACTACATGAAACTAATCAAATGCTCAACTTGTGGCAAGAAAAAAGAGATAATTTAACAAATACAATTTTCAAGTACGGATTATTATATAGTGATAGAAATTAAAAGTTGCAATTGCAAACCTATTTCATGGAAATCTTCATGTCGTGCTAAATCGAAGAGTAACATGATTTGATTAACATATGAAAAAATTTCATAAAGAAAAAGATATACTAATGATAATTTTGTATGATTGCATCCTTTATTTTCTCTGAACTCCTACTCCAATCATTCACTCGTTACTTTTCTTGTGATTTAGTTGTGCTTTTGGATAGGACCCCCGCCCCTTAGCCCATTCTTTACTAATATATATAGGAAGCTAGAAGAAATAGGGAATTTGGATGGTTGAATTTCAAAAAATTAACCTTGAGGAGAATAACTTTTTATATTCCCGAATTAATTTATCATTTATGCCTCAATCTTTTCCTTTTCCACCCTTTCATTTTTCTTCAAATCCTTTCAAGAAATGAAACATCTCATTTAAAAAGCAATATGAAGGGACATTCTAGGGTAGTTAAAGTCAATGATAATAAAAGCACTTAATTGCAAATTTTATATATAGTTAATTATAGATTAGAAAGATATGTATAAGAATTCCATAAGTCATGACTCCTCATATTATAGAATGGGTTGATTTTTAATGAGCATATTTAGTCTTTTTTTTAATCTCATTTTTCTTTTCTTTTTTGTTTTCTTTATGATATTAACTTATAGTTGGATAAGAAAAGAGCAATGAAAATCTAGATAGATAGTTCCTATCAATTTAATAGGAGAATTAAATGATAGTAAAAAAATATCATTAAAGAAAAAATAAATATCATAATCTTTGTAATTTGATTAAGAATATGGAGGATTATCACATAGAATAAGGTATTTGTTAGGTACTATATTTGTAAAAAATTTATTATATCTTGCTAGATATGTCAAAATACATATATTTAAATCTGAATAATTTCATTCTAAAACTTGTAAAGAATAGATTAATCATCATATGAAATTTGTAAGATATATATTTTCATGTAATTGATGAACGGTATTATGTTACATTGGATATGTATTCATAAAGCCATCTTATAATGGAATTAAAATTTAATATTGGATCAATTAAATGAGGTATTAATTATCCATATTTTTCTATTTTATAATATATATAGATAGATTGATTGTCTGTTTCTCACACATCAAAACTCTTCTTAGGGTTTTCTCAATGCCTGAACATACCAGGATGGTTAATTAGTTTCTATCCTTGTCGTAAATTTTGATTTCTCGTTCGCAAATGTGTTTGATTTCGTCTTCATCTCCTTTTTCGCTCGATTTGCATTCTCAATTTATTCCGTATCACTTCCAACTGTCAGATAATTTTTTTTGTCGAAGTTCATCTGCCTGATTCTTATTTTTGCTCTGGCGTGCTTGGTTGCATTTGCTTGTTTATGGTGGCGAATTTCCATCCATTTTCAATTTCTTTGTTTTCAAATCTGCTTACATCCCTATCATTATGATCAGTAATCATTTCAGTGATTGATGGTTCACATGAACACTGTTCTTTGTCGGTGCAGAATACATGATTTGATTCCTGATTATCAGGTGAAAATTAGTTTCCGAAGATTTGAGTTCCAAATGTTAAACTTAAGCAAAAGTAGAACACAGTCGAGAACAAATAGAGCTTCTATAGGTGGTAAGCTTTCAATTTTATCAAGTTTTTATCTCGTCATTTATATGTTTTCTGAGTCTGGTGTTTAGTATTGTCTTAGCATGAAAGCAAACTAGAAATTAATTTCATTCATGATAAATAAACTCGTCTTAGGTGCATCTGATCAGACACTTTTTTTTCTTCTATATTTTAAAACAATGTTTAAAACATGCTGATTTATCCTCAATCACAATGCCAGTTGTGCCCATACTCTTTCTTGATTCCTATGATTGAAATGTTATCAATTGACTACTTGGTTTTGTGGCATATAAACTTGAAATAGCAAGCTCCTTAGTATCATGTCACTATCATGCAAGTTCTCTTTTGGTTAACCATCGGTCCTTAATTCTCTGTCAGCCAATTTTATTTAGACTTAAGGTATATTTTCATACACAATCCTCAAAAGGGGATATTGATGGATAAAAAGATTGTTAATTTGTTGAAAGTTATACTTGAGATCAAATGCGTCATAAACATGTGAAATCCATTTTCCTGTGTTCATATTTATATATAGATTAAGCACAGTTGCTTTCCTTTGGTTAAGATATTCATAGGCCTATAACTCGTATGTTTGCTGATGTTTCTTTTGGCTCACAGGCATGGATCTTGTAGATCCAAAGCGTAAAAGTAGCATTGTCTGGAAGCTTTTATGTACTACTGCCTTGATAGCATTTTGCCTAATCATTATCAAACAGTCTCCCACTTTGAAGACACAAAGCCATGTATGTTTGGAAACTCCCCTGAAAAAAGAAGTTCGCAACAGAAAATTAAGGGGGGATGGGGGTAAAACGAATTTCATGTACTATTGGTAGTGCACAGTGTTTAAAAAGGCAAGGCGACACCCTAGGCGATGGACCATCCAGATCGCCTAGGCGCGCCTTAGAGGCGAAGGCGCTCGCCTTATACATAAATTTTCGGTAAATAATAAATATAAACAAAATAATGTCAAGTAAGATATAAAAACATATTTTTAAAGAAAAAAACCCAAGTTTTTATTAAATTTAAAGTTCTAAATGAAGGTCAAGATCAATATCCCCTATGTATAGCAGCAGGAGCTCCAAGTCTCAAACGTCCAACAGCCAGACAATAAATGAAGTATTGAACAATGGAAAAAGATAGAGGGGAGGAGTTGTGTAAGGAGAAAAAGATACACGTATGATTATATAGTTAGATAAAAGGATATTGAGATCTTTTTTTTTTGAAAAGAAAGGATATTGAGATCTTTGAAAATAGATAATTGCATATAAAATAAATATTACAATAACTTCAATTTGGGAAAATAAAAAGATATTAATATATATTGATAAGATATATAGTTGATTTGTTGAGATTCTATCCTTTTTTTATATCGTCAACATTATTTTTCAAGCAAATCAGGATCAGGCGCATTGCCTGTCGCCTAGGCTCGCCTGGCTGCCTTAGTGCGCCTGAGACGCCTAGGGGCCGCCTTATGCAGGCGGCCTCGCCCTGCCTGATGCAGGCGCTGGCATGACCCAGGCGCGCCTAGGCAACGCCTTTTTAAACACTGGTAGTGCATACCTAGAAGGTGCAATCTGTCAATACTTACTTTTTAAAAAGATGCATAATGATCTGTACTTAAAATTGACTTGGTTGTAATCAGAAACAAAGAGTTGTAGGAATTGCCGCATTGCACTTGGTAGTTCTTTTATTTTGTGGTTAATTCTTAATCTTCTTTTCATTTCACTACTTTATTTTACCCCATTGTAAAAATTTGTTCTTCATCTTCTAGTTTTTCGCTCGTGAACCGGGAGTTACTCATGTATTAGTAACGGGAGGTGCTGGCTATATTGGTTCACATGCAGCATTACGACTTTTGAAGGACAACTATCGTGTGACTATAGTGGTATTTTGTCTTTTGGATCAGTTCTACTCTAGTATTTCAAGAAATTTTGCGGTTGTAGCTACTGTTAAATGCTTGAAGCTCACAAGAAGGACTTCAATCTATGACAGGACAATCTCTCCCGTGGAAATCTTGCAGCTGTTAGAATTTTGCAAGAACTGTACCCAGAACCTGGAAGACTCCAATTTATCTATTCTGATCTAGGAGATGCTAGAACCGTATCCTTTTGTAATATTACCTCTCTTTGTGCATTTATACTCTGTTTCACTCTCTTTATCTCTGTGTTATGCCTTGATCTATAAGAGAATATTAAACAGGAAAGCTCTAAGCCACACAAAATTTTCCTTCACAACAATTTCAGGTCAATAAAATATTTACTGAAAATGCATTTGATGCTGTAATTCACTTTGCTGCTGTAGCATATGTTGGAGAAAGCACTCTTGACCCTCTTAGGTATAGTCTTTCTAAAGTGTATTTGCAATTTAAACTTAAAGTTATAAGATATTCATTATATTTCCCTTATATCTCTTATTTTGCAATTGCCGATTTACTAATATGGAATTGGATATGCCAGTGCTGTTAAGGATATTCGTGTCTTATTCATAAATTAGATACTTCGATGTAAAATGCTCTACATCAATGGTAGCTAATGTTGTATGATATTTTCACTTTTCACCGTTTATCTCAAAGTAAGATTTAATAATTGTGGTGTTGGAAACTGGATAACTTGTTTGTAGCATGTCAATTATGCATAAGTGAAAAAATATTTTGTCATCCTAATTGCCCCATTTTTAGTTACCTAGTTTGAGCAGTGTTTTATACGGTGCATTGGAGATAGATATAGCCCCTATATCAATTTTGGTGCATTTTGGCTGAACTAAAGTGCAACTTGCATGATAATTTCATTCTTCAGTCTCTATAAATGAGAAGTCACCAATCTTGATGAAGTCAACTGGTTCTCATTTGAGAAGTCTCTTCATGCTAAATGAACTGCTTTGCATATAATAAATGAATATGTTAGTGTATTGTGAAATCTTTATTTCTGCATGATGGAGGTTGATATTTCTTTTGTTCTTTTATTCTCTTAGATCTATTAGACGAGGATTAGGCTTGTTGGGGTAGAACGAGGACTCTTATCTATATATATCGGGGTTCTTGAAAGAGCCTTGGGGATATTTACAATCACGGTGGGGCAATCTACAAAGAAGACTTGGGCGGGGGATTTGAGAGTCTTAAGTTGCCCTTGGTGTCTGGTCCTCTCAGGTTGGTGAATTGTTTTCACCGGCTTTGTACACTCTCATGCTCCTCTATAAATGAACCTTTGAGGTTGACTCTTCTTGAATTTCTCTTGTTCTCCTTAGTTAAGTGTTTGTGCTATTCCTTCTTTGCAGTGTTTTTTGGCTATTCTTCTTTCTTTGCTGCAAAGTATCCTCAAGTGGCGATGATACTCTGCAGTTTCTGGTGTTTCCAATAGCATATATTTCTGCCTTTGTTTTTTATGCTTTACCTTGCTTCTATGCTCTCTATGCCTTATATGCTTTTTCTTCTCTCGGCTTCGTTTTTGTTTTGGTTTTTGTTTTCGGCTTTGCTTTTGGTGGCTTTGTTTTCTTACCTTTGGTCTGTGGTTTGTCGGGTCTTTTGGTCGCTCCCCATTGCATTAAGCCAGGGGTGCCTCCATCCTGACCCCCCAGATTCTCCGTAAGGGGAGTTACACTGGGTCATTGTTGTTGCTGTTGTTGTTGTTTTTTTTCCTGCAAATTTCTGTGAAACACAATACAAATTAATATGTTGGAACTGCATTTGTACAGTTCTAGAACCTTTTAGTATCTTTTGTCTAAATTAAGATTGTTACTACTGCAAACATATTTTGGCATTGCTGTTATCAGTGTTGCTGATTTACATAAAATTTCTTTCTTTGATTTATCTGTTGCCTGCTGTTTTGGATAGGTACTATCACAATATTACATCGAACACATTGATAGTATTGGAAGCTATGGCTTCTCACAGCGTGAAGACGTTAATATATTCTAGTACCTGTGCAACGTATGGTGAACCTGAGAAAATGCCAATTACAGAGGAAACTCCTCAGGTAGCTGATAGGTGAAACCTACGTTGCATCTCAGCTAAATGTCTACAGGCTGTACGTTTTCTTGGTCAACCAAATTTATTGTGGCACTTGCAGAATCCAATTAATCCTTATGGAAAAGCTAAGAAATTGGCAGAAGACATCATTCTCGATTTCTCCAGAAACTCAGACCTGGCTGTCATGATCTTAAGGTTGGTAAGTCTACGTCTGTAAATGCAGGAGCTCTGTGAACGACAGGAATGTATACATATGTAAATTCCCTTTTCATTTACTCAGGTATTTTAACGTAATTGGATCAGACCCAGATGGATGGCTAGGGGAAGCCCCTAGACCTGAGCTGCGTGAACATGGACGGATATCAGGTGCTTGTTTTGATGCAGCTCGAGGTATAATTTCAGGGCTCAAGGTACACAAATTATAACACCATTGCTCTACTGTTTGCAGTAGTTATGGGACTCGCATTACAATTATAATACATTAAATACACATATCAAGAAATGGCCCAATTGCATCGCGTCTCAATACAGGTGAAAGGGACGGACTACAAGACTCCCGATGGCACCTGCATTAGGGATTACATTGACGTGACCGATCTCGTAGATGCTCACGTTAAAGCCCTCGAAAAGGCAACACCTGGCAAAGTTGGAATCTACAACGTCGGTACTGGGAAAGGTATTTTACATCTCTGTTTTGTTTTACCGGCCCCATCTGTTCTTCATCATATGAGAAATTTACTCCTTAGATACCCTCCAAACGTCAAGTCGGGGTAAGGGTGCGTACATCTCGACCCCCAGATCCTGTACATACCGGGTTCCATCTGGGTAGATGTTGTTTCATTTTCTATAATAAACCTTTCGGCCCCTCGATATCAGGTCGATCCGTGAAGGAGTTTGTTGAGGCTTGCAAGAAGGCGACGGGTGTAAAGATCAAGGTCGACTATCTTCCTCGTCGCCCTGGGGACTATGCCGAAGTCTATAGCGACCCTACGAAGATCAGGATGGAACTGAACTGGACAGCAAGGTACACTGATCTTCAACAGAGCTTGGAGATTGCTTGGAGATGGCAGAAGGCTCATAGAAATGGGTATGGCCCAGCACTTGCCATGCCCTTCTGATTCTTTGCATGACACACAAAAAGCAGCAATAGAGACGAGATATTATTTTAGTATTCCGTCGGTGGAGAATGGAAATAGAGTAATAGGAAGAATGAGGGAGTTGATTACTTTTTTATTTGTAATTCCAGAAGATGGTATAGTTCAATAATGAATATCAGGGCTTATGATATTCTCATTCATATGCCAAGTGCAAATCTGTGGTTATGTAACCCGAGTGGTAACAGACTCTAGTTTAATACATATCTAATTGATGCTTGCACATGTGTTTTTTAAAATAAATATTGTAATATTAATTTATAATCAAATGTTGGTGATCTTAGGTAATTGAATGTCAAATTAAATAACTGGTTAGGCTAAAAAGTTAAAAATTAAGTATTATATAATAGTGTGTGGATCACATGAAACACACTTCTTATGTGTAATATGAGGTGCTATGTTATCCGTTCGAGAAGGGGTGTTTTAATCGGGTTTTAGGACTAAAGGAGAAGGGTGTTTTAATCGGGTTTTAGGATTTAGTATTTAGGGTTAGTATTAAGGGTTTTAGGATTTAGCGTTTAAGATATAGGGTTTTAAGCTTTAGGGTATGTTGTTATTCATTTACGAATAAGTAGTTGTTCATGATAAATAATACTTCTTCATGATAAATAAATTACTTGTTCAATTGCAATCTTTTAATTGTTCAATATGTATTACGAGTTTGGTTGAAGCGAAACAAACTCTTATCCTGAAATGTATGCACTTTTTTCTAGTTCGTAGTGCACCTTTCCTATTTTAGAGTGTACTTTTTCGGAGTCGAATATTTCGTACTTTGCAGTGCACTTTTTGTAGTACACTTTTTCGGATTGCACTTTTTATATATTACAATACACTTTTGTATGAAAAGTGTGAGGCCCAAAATACCAAGTCGGCCCAATTGGTAATCTTAGCCCAAATGCAATAGAGGAAACACGTAAGAGAAAGAAGGCAAAAGTCTTGAAGAGGTGAAGGGAGATCAACGGTCATCCAAAGAAGAAAGAAAGTTGTGGTCTAGGGGAAGAGATATGTGCCTGCGGTCGACCACTAGTGGTAGATATTTGCTCTGATATGTATGCAAAAGTGGGAGACGATTGAAGATACATCCTAGAAACATGGGCATCGTGGGATATAAGGAAATAATTGTTAGTTTGATGAGGATATAAGCTAGAAAGATAGAAAAAAAACCATTCATTCCATTGTACGCATGGATATACAACAACAAAAACTCTCCAAAAGTGAGCACTTGTATTCCCGATTCCATCAATCCGATTATTTCTTTTGTGATTTTGACTTTCAATTCGATCGTGGCCCAATTTAGGGCAAGAATTTGATTATTAAAGTTTTGTCCAAAACAATTTGGCGCCCACCGTGGGGCCCTACGATCGAAAAGAGTTCGTCTTTCCATATCAGAAGAAGTTCAAAAAGTCACCATGAGCAACTCCAACGAGGATAATCAAGAGCAAGGCACCGGGGGTGACGGAGGCGCACACCTGGACACATCGACAGCGCTCCGCCTCGAGTTATCTGAGTTCATCCAGAGGCTTCAAGCTCTTGAGAAGGAACTAACAAGTCAACGTGCTTGCAACGAGAAGCACAAAACTACCATCGAGCAACTAACCGCCGGTAATGAAGGTTTGCGCACTCAATTTCGATCTGTCTCTTTCGTCGGCCCACGCGCCCGAACGACGGATCGAGTCCGAACCAGTGGGGGAGAAGGATCCTGTAGAAACCCTACCGGTCGGAACAAGAGATCATCCGGTACAGAGTTCGTTACCCCACCAGCAATTGTCCCTAGGGTACCGTCCATCGTCCCTACACAAGGCAACCATACCGGTGAGGACGTGAGAGCACCATTCGCCTGCGATCGGCGTGAGAGATTAGTCCTCGCCACTTTGAAGATGACATCATGGATGATGAAGAGGATTGGGACCGCCTTCGTCCACGACATCTAGAAAACATCATCCGAAACTAGTTCAAGATGTTCACCAAGAAACTAGCAAAGATAAATGGGGTCCCTCTGCCCATAAAGAAAGAAGCGGTTGACGGTTACGACGAGTTACCCTTCGCTCCTCACATCGCCCAGGTCGAGATACCGAAGAAATTCTCGGTACCCAGCATGAGCTCCTATGACGGCACGGGAGACCCCGACTGATACAAATCAAGGGAGGATACAAGGGAATGATTCGTTGAAGACGAATGGAGGCCAAACACCAAGACCTTACTAAGGTCCCGAGCATTCAAGTTCAAGAAGGTTTTCATGGATTCCATATTGTCCTTTGATTATGTTCATCAATGGCGTCCAAGGCCACCAAGGAAGAGGATGAAGTCTTGAAAGTTCGAAAAGTTAAGAGACCCGTCAAATTAAAAACAATTCTCAGTAAAATGGTCATAAATTGGGATAGAAAATTGATCCCAAGTCCAATCACATTGTGTTGGATAGATAATTAAAAGATCTACAACTTTGTAGTTTACGTCGAATCCAGAATCCAACAGCAAAGAGGCAAAAAATGCAATTTACTGAGAGTTGTTCAACAACAAAGAGGCGAAATATATCTTGCTTTATTATTATTTATATCTTTTTGAGTTTTAGGATTAGCTTTTTAGTTTTTTTATCTAAATAAGTCAGATAATTATTTATTTGATTTATTTATGGTGAGGGGACTTAGATAGAAGTTTTAGGAATATATTAGGTTATCTTGTGAGGCAAGAAAAAGGTCCATTATACCCCTCTAGTGCTGGCCACCTTGTTACTTGCTCTCCAAGGAGACTCGTTTGTATTCCCTTTAAATACCTTGCAGCTATCATTCAATAAAAATCATCCTAAATTTGATAAATCCCTGTTGGTTTATCTAGTTTATGGGCCATTAAAGCAACTATTGTGTTCAAGCAAATTCGATCATCATCATCACCAATTCGTTCTTATTTCAATTTAGATTTGGTTTGTTAATTTGATCAACTTTTTAGTTCTAGTTTGATTGTTAAAGATCAACTAGTTTATCAATTGAATTTAGCGTTGGAGCCAATTCAATTGAACTATCCTCTTGATTATCTTAACTCTTTCAATTAGATTCGTTCCTTGTTCATATTTCGAGTTTCTTGTTCATCAAGTTATTAACTTTGAAGGCAAATCAGGTTGGAAATCGAACTACTTGCAAGATTGGGATCCTATGTGGTTAAATACTTGGTCACCGAGGAGTAATCCGAGGCGATCACGTATCACCGACAAGCATGTAGCTATATTTAAGCAGAAGATGATGACCAGTGTTGTCCCATATCACTCTCGCGAAGCACTGATGTGTAAGGGCTTCAGAGCGGCTCTCGTAGGGCCGACTTTGAAGTGGTTCGTCAATTTCCTCGAAGAAGTATTCACTCCTTTGCCGAGTTGATGGGTTCCTTCAGGGTCCAATTCGCTAGTAGCCGAAGGCTCGAAAAGCATTCTAGCGATTGTACCGGATTATCCAGAAGCCAGTAGAATCCACCTGCAAATATCTGGACAAATTCAACCGAGTGAAGATTTCCATCCCGCACTGTGACGTGCCGACTACTATGGAAGCCTTCCGTCAGGGGGTTAACCAAGATGGAGATCTTTACAAAGAACTCACCAAGCACCCGTTCCAAAATTTTGAAGATTTTCAAACCAAGGCTTTGGCCCAAATCAGATTTGAAGATGAGGAAGCCTCTAAGATTTTTGGAAAGGGTAAAAAAGAAAGCAACACTAGATCACCGTCGGGAACACCGCGATCAACCATATCAACGCCCTCACCCCGACGCAGTGAAGGTAAATGTTGCTGAGACTAGACCTTCCAAGCCATTGCCACCGAAGTATGATGAGTTTAACCTGGGTATATCCCCCGAGGAAATCGTGAAGAATATAGCTTTGACGATATGTGGCGTCAGATGGCCAAATAGAAACCAGAAGCCCTACTCGAATAAGGATATGAGCAAATGGTGCGATTTCCATGATGACTACGGTTACATAACTAAAGAGTGCGTAGCACTGAGAAGAGAGATTGCCTACCTCGTATCTCGAGGAAGGATCACGAAAGTAGCAACCAATCACAGCTCCCTCCGGATGTGGTAGAAGCCTCACGCGCGGGAAGGCCTGTGTCGCCAATACCTGCCAAGGTTGTAAACATGATCACCGGGGGATCAAACGTATGCGGCCTCACGTACTTGGCAGCCAAGAGGAACGCACGAGAAAACGCTTTCCATCGTCCCATACAGATGAAGAGAGATGTCGTCAATCTCACGATACACTTTGATGAGGATGACGTCAATGGTCTTGAAGGTCCCCATCATGATGGACTCGTTATCTCGCTCTCGATAGGGAACGTCTTGGTCAAGCGGGTTCTCATTGACACCGAAAGTTCGACTAACCTCACGACGCTTGGAGCACTAAAAGAAATGGGGTTGAGCGGAAAGGCTGTGGAGAAGAACCTGGCCGCGCTTGTGGGATTCAACGGAGAAGTGAAGCACACAGTAGGGGACATCATCCTTCCCACATATGCAAAAGGCGTGAACGTCCAGGTTAGATATTGTGTCATGAATTGTCCTTCTTGCTATAATGTGATAATGGGGATACCGTGGGTCCATGACATGAGGGTCGTTCCCTCCACCTACCACCAGACGATAAAGTTCACAACGCCTTGGGGGTTCAAGAGATCCGAGGAGACCAAAGAACATCAAGAGAGTGTTACAAGTCGGCTTTAAAATCGACCTCCAGCCAGAAATCGACATAGCAATTAAAGGAAGCCACTGATTCTACCGTTCCAAAAGAAAAAGAAAAGAAAGATGAGCAGGTAGAAGAAGTGGTCTTATACCAATCAGACCTCAATCGGTCCGTAAAGATTGGAAGAACCGTCCATGAAGGATAAGCTAATAGACTTCTTCAGTAAGAATGCGGAATGCTTTGCATGGTCCCACGGGGACATGGTGGGAATCGACCCGAGGTCATTACGCACAAGTTAAATGTGGATCCTAACCACCCACTGGTGAAACAGAAAAGAAGGAAATTTGCCACTGAAAGAAACAAGAAAGTGGACGAGGAAGTGGGAAAGCTGATGGAGATTGGAAAGATTAAAGAAGTCAAGTATCCAGAGTGGTTAGCTAATGTAGTCATTGTACCCAAGACAAATGGAAAATGGAGGATGTGCGTAGATTTCACGTATTTGAACAAGGCTTGTCCTAAAGATTCATTTCCGTTGCCTCACATAGATTCCCTGGTAGACGCCACGGTGGGCCATGAATTATTGACCTTCATGGATGCCTTCAATGGTTACAACCAGATTCGGAAGGAAGAAAGTGACCATGAGAAGACATCTTTCATAACTAGCAAAGGAACCTATTGCTACAAAGTGATACCCTTTGGACTACGGAACGCTAGAGCCACGTACCAAGGGCTAGTGAATAAAATGTTCCAAAGCCAAATTGAGGAGACTATAGAGGTATATATAGACAACATGCTCGTCAAATCAAAGAAAGTCGTAGACCACCTCCGTCACTTAGAAGAGGCTTTCGGAATCCTAAAGCGATACAACATGATCTTGAACCCGCAGAAGTGTACATTCAGAGTGAAATCTGGGAAATTCCTAGGGTATTTGGTCACCCAGAGAGGGATAGAAGCATGCCCCGAAATGTTCGCGCGATAGTATCGCTGAAATCTCCGAGATGCGTAAAAGATATTCAAAAGCTCACCGGGAAAATTGTTGCGTGGAATAGATTCATATCCAAGTCATCGGATCCCTGCCGTCTGTTCTACGAGGTGCTTAGAAAAAAACAAGTGCTTCCAGTGGACCTCCCGACATGAGGAAGCTTTCCAAGAGTTGAAGAAATACTTCTCCGATCATCTGATATTAGCGAACCCGGAAGAAGGAGAAACCTTACCCTTGTACTTGGTTGTCACCAAGCAAGCCATCAGCGGGGTGCTGGTCCGCGAGCAGGATGGGCAACAACAACCTGTGTATTACGTAAGTAGAACTCTCCTACCCTTTGAAACTCGTTATTCTTCCCTAGAGAAATTGGTGTTAGCCTTGGTCATGTGCTCAAATAAACTCCGCCCCTACTTCGAGTCTCACACGATCGTGGTAAGAACCATGCATCCCTTGAAAACGGTCATGCACAAACCTGATTTTACGGGAAGAATGGGCCAATGGGCAATGCACCTAAGCGGATTCGACATCCAGTTGAGCCTAGAATTGCGCTGAAATCTCAAGCATTGGCCGACTTTGTGGCTGATTTTAGCCCTACCATAAAAGAGAGAATTGAGTCGGCCGAATTGATGATGCTAGAAGCTAAGTCTCCAGTCAAATGGACACTTCACACAGATGGTGCCGCCAACGCTGGGGGAACAGGGATAGGAGTAGTCCTAAAATCAACACAGGTGGATAGGGTGGCACAATCCGTGAGATGTACTTTCAAAGCCACAAGCAATGAAGTCGAGTGCGAGGCTTTAATTTTATGCCTAACCTTGCCAAAGACCTGTCCATACAACAGTAGGGGACATCATCCTTCCCACACAAAAGTGAAGCCACACAGTAGGGGATATTAACCTTCCCACATACGCAAAAGGCGTGAATGTCCAGGTTAGATATTTTGTCATGGATTGTCCTTGTTGCTATAATGTGATAATGGGGATACCGTGGGTCCATGACATGAGGGTCGTTCCCTCCACCTACCACCAGACGATAAAGTTCACAACGCCTTGGGGGTTCAAGAGATTCGAGGAGACCAAAGAACGTCAAGAGAGTGTTACAAGTCGGCTTTAGAACCGACCGCCAGCTAGAAATCGACATAGAAATTAAAGGAAGCCACTGATTCTACCGTTCCAAAAGAAAAAGAAAAGAAAGATGAGCAAGTAGAAGAAGTGGTCTTAGACCAGTCAGACCTCAATCGGTCCGTAAAGATTATAAGAATCCTCCATGAAGGATGAGCTAATAGACTTCTTGAGTAAGAATACGGAATGCTTTGCACGGTCCCACGAGGACATGGTGGGAATCGACCCGAGGTCATTTCACACAAGTTAAATGTGGATCCTAACCACCCACCAGTGAAATAGAAAAGAGGGAAATTTTCCACTGAAAGAAACAAGATAGTAGACGAGGAAGTGGGAAAGTTGATGGAGACTGGAAAGATTAAAGAAGTCAAGTATCCAGAGTGGTTAGCTAATGTAGTCATTGTACCCAAGATGAATGGCGGCTTACCTGGAAGTGGTGAAGGGTCTGATCCCTTAGTTTGAGAAGATATCCTTCACACAGGTCCCAAGAGAGCAGAACGCTCAAGCAGACTATCTCGCTGATTTAGCTTCGGCCATCGACCTTGATGAATATCCTGCAATTCCAATGATTCATATCATGGTTCCTGCCATCGGAAGAACCCGTGTCGATGATGGTGACAAATCCCTTAGCATGACTGAAGACGTCATCCCTCGCGGGTCCACGCCACGTGAAGACGTCTTCATGAGCAATGATGATATTGACGCCTGGAGCTTCCGAAATGACCCCGACCCAGATCTATCTTTGGACGGCCCGAGTCATAAAGAAAATTCCCTCGTTCCCTTCGAAGTTAATGAAGAACCCTGGACCCAGCCGTACCTTGATTGGTTGGTCGAAGGGAAGCTTCCGAAAGATAAAACTGAGGCTAGGATGATGAAGATGAGAGCTACGCAATTTACAGTCGAGAATGGAATTCTTTTCCACCGATCAGCAGTGGGTACACTCCAACGTTGCTTGACCAAGGAAGGCGTCCAGAAACTTCTCGAGGAGCTTCATGAAGGATATTGTGGGAACCATACAGGAGGAAGAAGTCTATCCAACAAAGCCCTTCGTCAGGGGTGGTACTGGCCTACTATGAGGAAAGATGTTGTAGACTTCTGCCGTAAGTACGACGCCTGCCAGAGACACGCACCAACAACTCACCAACCTCCCGAACCACTCTACTCCACACTCACACCATGGTCGTTCATGCACTGGGAATGGACATAGTCGGGAAACTACCCCCTTCGTCCGAACAAAGGGTATTCTTCCTCCCTATGACCGATTACTTCTCCAAGTGGATTGAAGCCGAAGCTTATCGAGAAATCAAGGATAAACAGGTGATTTCCTTTATCATTAGAAATATCCTCTGTCATTTCAGGGTGCCTTTAGAGATCGTATGTGATAATGGATCTTAGCTCATAAGTTAGAGAACCAGAGAATTCTGTAGTCGCTGGAACATCAATTTAGTCACTTTGATACCTCGCTACCCCCAGTCTAATGGGCAAGCCGAAGCTAGCAATAAGGTGATTGTGAACAACATGAAGAAGCGAATCGCGAAAACTAAAGGAAACTGGGTCGATGAACTACCCTATGTCCTATGGGCCGATCGAACAACGCATAAGGTAGCAACTAGTCAGTCTCCCTTCTCATTGACGCACGGGTGTGAACTGGTCATTCCCGCCGAGATTCTCATCCACATAGCTTGCGCCAACTTCTTGACTGAAGAACCGAATCGTCCGGAGTTGTTGGCCGATCTGGATACTTTTGATGAGCTTCGTGACCAGGCCCGATTATGTCTAGCTAAACACCAACAACAGGTCGTCCGAAGCTACAACCAAAACGTCAGGATTTGGACTTTCCGAGTTGGCGATTGGGTACTACGAAAATTCTTCAAAATACCCATGAAACCAAATCGGGCAAGCTAGTTGATACGCTGGTTTTAGTACAACGTAATTATGTATTTTTACTAGTATTTTTGAGTGTTTTAGGCTAGATTAGGATGTTTAATTGTAATATCAGAAAAGCCTATAGTTGAATCTTTTGAAGATAGAAGTCCTATGTTCGACCTGAAAACCCGCTTTACAGCGGTTGCAAGGAATACAAAATTGAAGAAGTTGTCGAAGAAACTGAGACCCGGGCAGGCGGGTCGAAACCAGAGACCGCGGCTGATCGAGCTTCCGCAGACGCCGAGAGAAGACTCGACTCGCACACGCGGGTTGGGACCCGCGCTCGCGGGTGGCGTAGTTTCAGCGCGCCGACTCAGTTTTATTTTATCTTCAGGTTGTTTCGGATGTTTTTAGTATTTAAGCTTAGTTTCGTATTGGAAATCTACAATCTAGCATACTTTTGGAGACTTTTACTTTTAACCTAGTTTTTATTTTCTATTGTGGAGAACTAATTTCCCTTGGAGTTTGTTTAATCAAGGAAGCCTTTTTATTTGAATTCGTGAGATTCTGGTAACTTTTCTATCCTTTGGTTAATATCAAAATACTTGTTTTTATTTATATGATCTATGTTTGATTTTATGAGCCTGATCAACTTGTTTGATTGACTTAGATCTACTGTTTGGATTAGGTTTGATTGTTGTCTGCGCAATCTTATTTATCCTTGAAACAACTCTTTTCCAGGACCGTGGACTGGAATTGAGAAGAGTATTTGATAGTTATTTTATGCATGGGACTCGTTGTTTGATTGCATGAATTGTTCCTATTATCCTTAATATCTTGCATGATTTGAATTAAGTGTTTTTGTTCATATCATAATTTCGCTTGGACTGTGGACAAGTGGAAATCTTTTATAAGGATTGGAATTAACCTAGGAATTATAGAAAAGTGGATGAATCAATGATCGAAGTATATAAAAGGTGGAATTGATTGAATGAACTTTGCTTTCCTTTTATTGATTTGAATTCTCAATTTGCTTGCTTTCTTAAACCTAAACACCCCGTCTTTGTTCTTTGCTGATTGATTAGAATACTGATTCTCTTGGGTTCGATCCCTTACTTGCATGTTATACTTGGTTTGTAGTTTAGGGTAATTTATTTTTGATCTTGGCAACAACAACTTTAGTTGAGTCAAATTTTGGTGCCGTTGCCGGAGAATCGGTTTTAATTTTTTGTTCAATCGGCGTTTCCGGACGAACCCGTGCTCGCGTCTCGGGGCCCTTGCCCGCAACCAGACCCTGATAGGCCAAATCCTACCCCGCAAGTGTACGGGATCGGTTGTAATACCAAGGTGTCGAACTCTGGGACTAAGTAGTATTAATTGTAATCAAATCAGTAGACCAAGCCGTAAAATAAGAAAAGATTGGATTGGGATTTTTACTATGAAACTAATTAAAGCAAACAAACAACTAAATGTGGGCAAATCAATGAGAGGAAAGCTTCTAAGATCAAGGATCACCACAATAATGCGTCGGTAGACTATAAAAGATGATTGCACAATCTTAATTATGACTTCGTTTGAAGGCAATTGTCTAATGTATCCGCTAAATTCTTTCCAATGTTAACAGACGTATCTAGACTCAATTAAACATCCACTTTCAGGACTTGCAAATTAAAATCTAGACCATTAAGCACTTATAATTTAAGAATAAATTGAATAAACATCCGCTTTCGCGACTTGCTAACTCGACCTAACCATAAGATTTCTATGACAATTGTTATTCCACAAGAGAACTCAAAATACTTTCATAATAGAGAAAACTCAGGTTCAAATCCTAGGGTTCCAACAAGAAAAAGTACCTTTCAGTCTCAATCTCCTGTCTGACTACTTAACAAAGTTTTCACCTTTCAGTCTCAAACCTTGGCAAGTTCCCATTCATATAAATTACTAGGGCATAAAGCATCTATGATTGAATCAAACAAAGCTTCAAACAACGGATTGTGCAATTTAATGAATAAGTCTACCTAGACATCATTGGGTTCACCCTAATCTTAGAATTTGGGGTTTAGCTAGACATGAAAATAGAAGAAATCAATTCAATAACGAGATTAAACATACCGGATTGAAGAAACAAGCAAACTTGATTAATATCCAGCAAATCCAAACTCAAGATCAAAACAAAGTCTTCAAATCTCCACAATCTCTCTAAACTTGTCTCTCAAGGATTAAAACTAGGTTAAAAAGTCGAACCCCTATCTAGAAAACAAAGTAAAGTGTTTATACTAAGGATAGGGTGGAAGAGGCGGCTCAAAAATCCGAGCAAACAAGGCGCACGACTCACGGCGCGCGTCGTGCGCCGAAGCGCACTACCCATGGCAGACGCACGATCAGACGCACGATTGTCTCCTTGGAAGCACACGGTTGTTGCCTTGATTTGGAGGGACGCACGATCGTGCATCCAAACGCACGATCCACGCCCTGGACCCGCACGATCTAAGTCTGGATGCCGCACGAGCTTGTGCCTGCGCACGGGAGACTCCTTGGAAGCGCACGACCCATGCCATGGCACCGCACGACCGTGCGTTTGTATCGCATGGGGGACGCCTTTCTCTAAACAGAGACGCACGATACGAAGAAATATGAACACCGCCTGCACGACCGTGCACCTTAGTGCACGACCTTGGACTTTGATCGTGTGCTTCCTTCTTTTAGGCTCTTGAATCATCTTTTCCGGTCCCGTTGCCTCCTAGACTGAAGTCTTGATTGCGTCTTGTATCCAAAAACATTCCAATGAGGCTCAAACTCTCCAAAGTACCTGAAAAACATACAAATACGCGTGTAGACATCTATAACGGAAACTCAACTAAAAGTACTAGAAAACACAAGACTAATGCATGAAAACATATAAACTAAAGTCCTAAATGCATGTCCTAATATGCTCTAAAATGCAAGTTATCAAACTCCCCCAAACTTGAACCTTGCTTGTCCTTAAGCAAGAAATAAACTCAGCAACCCACAAAAACAATGCAATTCAAGTATCCACCTCAAATGAAGTTAAGCATTAATCAATAAACTTGTAGTTCAACAAATTGAAATCATTGCACATGCTTTAGAAAATCAAAAAGATCAAGAGAATGCATCCATTCTAGACCTCACTAGGGGATTGTGTTTGTCTCTCTCACTCAAGTGTTTAGGGTATAGTGTTTCGCTCAATTCTCAACTAAGACTGCTGAACTACCATATGCTTGCATCAATGTTCTAAATCTCCACCGCTATGGACATCGCACAACAAAAATCAAGAGGTCTTTTAATGGGTTGTAATGGGGCCAAGGTGAGAAGAATTGGGCATGGAATATATTTGGCTATGTGGTGCTAAAATTTGGAAAATAGGAATCAAGCTCTTATCAACACCAACAAACCTTTTTAGCTCACTTTCTTTCCACACATTTCATTCATACTTCACTTCTTTATTTCTTCTTCCACACTTCTTTTACAACTTCCTTCAACCCATTTTTTTCATGAATTTTGAAGCTTTTTTTCTTCCTATGCACGATATTATCAAGCTCAAACCATTCTTCATTCTCAACCTTTATTCCCTTTACTTCACATTTTTCTTTCTTTCAACTCATCCACCATTCTCATTCTTCTTCTTAACTCCCCTACTCACCAAAATTTCACAAAACAATTCAAGCGTAAATTCCTATTCTCCAGAAGGGTCAGGCTTATTAGGCTCGGGATTTAATTTTATGGAGCTCAAAAAGATAGGCTATCAAGGCTAACAGAGGCTTCAAAAAGAAGGATTAATGTGCAGGGTGGATAGGGAAAATATAGGCTAATGAAAAATAATGCCTCTATCACTTTAATGTCATATGCAAGACTCATGTAAGCAGCCTCAAAATAGATATTTAACGCAAGTTCTAGAGTAGCAAGTCATAGAGAGACACTCAAGAAATAATAGAGAGGACAATTAGTCCTAGAAAGGCTAAAAAAAATATGATCTCACAAGGTTAAACATGTCTACAACTTCAGCATAATCTCAAATCTCAAAAGATAACATGTGCTCATTCAATTACATGCAAAACATACAAATCCACAATCATGCTAATATGTAGAGGTTTCAACAATTCAAGCATGTCATGGGGTTTAGAGTTATGCAAAGAATGATTAAGAGGACAAGAGGTTTTCCATTTAAAAGGGATTCAATAACATCTAAAATGCATGGTTTTTTTATTTTTCTGAATTTTTGTATGCAAAGACGAATGCAAAAAAAAAACTTAAACATGAAAATGCAATCTAGCATGAAACTATATGCAATCTAAACTAACAAGAAACTTATTTCCCTCCCGCAAACTTAAAATATACATTGTCCCCAATGTAGAAAATAAAAGAAAGAGAAGAAAACACTAACCTTGGGTTGCCTCCCAAGCAGCGCTTGTTTAAGGTCATTAGCTTGACCTTCCATCTTCTTTTAAGCACTCGGGTCAGGAGGGGCTTTGGTACCCACCCTAACCGGATTTGGATCAACTACAAGCTTCAGTCTATGCCTTTGTACTTTGAATTTTCCCGAGTTTTTATGCCAAAGCTCAGCTCCACCTCCATGTAAAACTCGAGTCACAATGTATGGCCCAGACCATCTTGTTCCTTTGCTGCCTGGAAACATGTTGGATCTTTCATGAAAAAGCATCACTTTGTCTCCAATCTTGACCTCAATTTTTGCTCGATCCTTCTTCTTTTTTTTTGGAACTCTACCCTTCATCTCCATAGCACCATCACCAACTATAGGACTTGTAACCTCTACAACTTGTTGAGAATGTTGAGCAACATCAGCAAGTAGCTGTCCTTTCTCCACCTGGTCCTCAATAGCGGGTACATTAAGCTCCAATGGGTTCTTAGAGACCACAAACATCAATGATCCATGAGCTTCCCTGTCTATGACATTTATCCTGCAATCATCTTTCTCACAAGAAGGTTGTTTAGTAGCTTTTGAAAAACTAAATTCAATTTTCTCATCACCTATTGTGAAGGAGAGGACCCCCTGCTTAACATCAATCAAGGTACCTGCAGTAGATAAAAAGGGTCTTCCCAAGATGACTGGTACATGCATATCAGCATCAATATCTAATACAATAAAATCCACAGAAATAAAAAACTTACTTATACGAATAGGCACATCCTCAATGATTCCTATGGGGCGAACTGATGATCTATCCGCCATATAATGTGTCATCCCTATAGGTCTAGGCTTTCCCAAACCCAATTCTTTGCAGATGGATAAGGGAATAATACTAACACTAGCTCCAAGATCACATAAAGCATCATAAGTAGTATTTCCAAAGACAATAGGGACAGAAAAGTTACATGGATCTCCAAGTTTTGGAGGGAGCTTGTTTTGGATAAGAGCACTGCACTCCTTTCTTAAAGACACAGATTGGCATTCATCAATCTTCCTCTTGTTGGATAGAATCTCTTTCAAGAACTTCACATAAGAGGGTATTTTCTTCAAGGCATCCGTGAAAGGAATGTTGATGCAGAGCTTCTTCAACATATCCACAAATTTTCTTAATTGTGGATCCAATTGGGCTTCAGCTCTTCTTTGAGGGAATGGTAGAGGTGGCTTGTATGGTGGTGGAGGAACATATGGAGGCTCCTTCTCATCTTCTTTTGGCTTCTCAGGAACGTCTTTCTTTTGTAGCTCATTCTCCTTCACCTCCTGAGTCATTGGTGGAGTCTCAAGCACTCTTCCACTTCTTAGAGATATAGCATTCACTTGGCCTTTTGGGTTAGCTTCAGGTTGACCAGGCAATTGACCACTGGGTCTTGGAGCATTCAAGGCTTGTTGAGCCAATTGTTGCTCAAATAAGTTTTGTTGCTTTTTCATCTCTTGCAGCTCTGATATCACCTCTTGCTGAAAGGACTGACTTGCTTTTTGACCCGCCACAAGTTGCTCAAGTAGAAGCTCCATAGTTGATTGTTGAGGTTATGACACAGGAGGGAAAACGTGTGGTTGAGGAGCTTTTGGTTGAAACCCAGGTGGTTGTCTTTGTTGTGCTTGACTATTTCCATAGGATAAGTTTGGGTGATTCTTCCAACCGGTGTTGTAAGTATTAGAGTATGGGTCATTCCTTACATCCCGATTGCAGTTATTCATGTAGTTGACTTCTCCTACTTGTGGCTCACGTTCAGAAGCATACAAATGACAAGCTGATATTGTGTGATCACGTGCTCCGTAAAACTGACAATTTACCACTAAGCTTGATGGTGTAGGGCCAATGGGCTTTCTTGCTACTACAACTGTTTCCAACTACTTTACCTTCTAAGTAAGAAAATCAACCTGAGCTCTCAATTGAGTATTGGAATCAACTTCATACATCCCAGAGGCTTTCTTGGCACAAGAAGTAGAACGAACATCACAATAGTTCTGGGAGTGCAATGCAGTTCTTTCAATCAAATCCCATGAATCGTCTGTTTGCAGATTAGACAGGCCACCTCCAGATGAGGCATCAATTAGCAGATGAGTTGCACCATCAATTGCATTGTAGAAAATATCAAGAAGCGCCACCTTAGATTGCCCATGATGGGGGCACAACACAAGAAGCTTCTTGAATCTCTCCCAAGCTTCAATGTAAGATTCTCCATCTTTCATCCTGAAATTACTGATTTGCTGCCTCATCTCAGAAGTCTTCTTAGGTGGGAAGTATTTGTTCAAGAAGGCTGAGGCTAACTCATCATGTTCTGATGGAGTTCTGAGGAAGAGTCGTGAACCATGTCTTGGCCTTGTCCCTTAAAGAGAATGAGAAGGCTCTCATCCTGAGTGCGTCATCTGGGACATCATGGATTTTAATAGTTTCCATGAGCTCAATAAAGGTAGTGAGGTGCTGATGAGGATTTTCAGATGGAAGACCTCCAAATTGATTTTGTTGGACCATGTTGATCAAGGAGGGCTTCAATTCAAAGTACCGAGCTTGTACCTCAGGATAGACAACACCAGAAATGGGACCATGTTGAGCAGGCCTCATATATTCAGCAAGAGTTTGTGGGTGTTGTTCTTCCCCTTGGACCGCTTGGTTTTGTTCCAACTCAGCCAATCAATTGTTGGCAGCTGCTATTTGGGTTTCTAGATCAGCAACATAGGCTCTATCCAAAGCCTGAGCATCTTCTTCTTGATCACCCATAGCTTGGATTGCACGTTGCTCTCTTAGTATTCTACGGAAAGTACGCTCAATTTCAGGATCAAAGTTGTTGAGTGGTTGAGCGTTCAGGGCTCTTCGCATGAACTAGAGAACAATCTGAAAACACAAACAAAAGAAACAAAATTAAAAAGAAAAACAGACCTAATCTACCGGTTGTGAGAAACAACCAATACTAACTATAGTCCCCGTCAACGGCGCCAAAAACTTGATAGGCCAAATCCTACCCCGCAAGTGTACGGGATCGGTTGTAATACCAAGGTGTCGAACTCTGGGACTGAGTAGTATTAATTGTAATCAAATCAGTAGACCAAGCGGTAAAATAAGAAAAGATTGGATTGGGATTTTTACTATGAAACTAATTAAAGCAAACAAACAACTAAATGCGGGCAAATCAATGAGAGGAAAGCTTCTAAGATCAAGGATCACCACAATAATGCGTCGGTAGACTATAAAAGATGATTGCACAATCTTAATTATGACTTCGTTTGAAGGCAATTGTCTAATGTATCCGCTAAATTCTTTCAAATGTTAACAGACGTATCTAGACTCAATTAAACATCCACTTTCGTGACTTGAAAATTAAAATCTAGACCATTAAGCACTTAGAATTTAAGATTAAATTGAATAAACTTCCGCTTTCACGACTTGCTAACTCGACCTAACCTTAAGATTTCTATGACAATTGTTATTCCACAAGAGAATTCAAAATACTTTTATAATAGAGAAAACTCAGGTTCAAATCCTAGGGTTCCAACAAGAAAAAGTACCTTTCAGTCTCAATCTCTTGTCTGATTACTTAACAAAGTTTTCATCTTTCAGTCTCAAACCTTGGCAAGTTCCCATTCATATAAATTACTAGGGCATAAAGCATCTATGATTGAATCAAACAAAGCTTCAAACAACGGATTGTGGAATTTAATGAATAAGTCTACCTAGACATCATTGGGTTCACCCTAATCTTAGAATTTGGGGTTTAGCTAGACATGAAAATAGAAGAAATCAATTCAATAACGAGATTAAACATACCGGATTGAAGAAACAAGCAAACTTGATTAATATCCAGCAAATCCAAACTCAAGATCAAAACAAAGTCTTCAAATTTCCACAATCTCTCTAAACTTGTCTCTCAAGGATTAAAACTAGGTTAAAAAGTCGAACCCCTATCTAGAAAACAATGTAAAGTATTTATACTAAGGATAGGGTGGAAGAGGCGGCCCAAAAACCCGAGCAAACAAGGCGCACGACTCACGGCGCGCGTCGTGCGCCGAAGCGCACGACCCATGGCAGAAGCACGACCAGACGCACGATTGTCTCCTTCGAAGCGCATGGTTGTTGCCTTTATTTGGAGGGACGCACGATCGTGAGTCCAAACGCATGACCCACGCCCTAGACCCGCACTATCTAAGTCTGGATGCCGCACGAGCTTGTTCCTGCGCACGGGAGACTCCTTGGAAGTGCACGACCCATGCCATGGCACCGCACGACCGTGCGTTTGTAACACACGGGGGACGCCTTTCTCTAAACCGAGACGCACGATCGTGCGCCTATGGCGCACGATATGAAGAATTATGAACACCGCCTGCACGACCGTGCACCTTAGTGCACGACCTTGGACTTTGATCGTGTGCTTCCTTCTTTTAGGCTCTTGAATCATCTATTCCGGTCCCGTTGCCTCCTAGACTGAAGTCTTGATTCCGTCTTGTATCCAAACACATTCCAATGAGGCTCAAACTCTCCAAAGTACCTGAAAAGCATACAAATACACATGTAGACATCTATAACGGAAACTCAACTAAAAGTACTAGAAAACACAAGACTAATGCATGAAAACATATAAACTAAAGTCCTAAATGCATGTCCTAATATGCTCTAAAATGCAAGTTATCAGACCCGCACCCGCGGTTTAATACCCGCGCTCGCGGTTTGTTTCGTCCTAGAAAACCCCAAATCGGTAAGAACCTATCTTATGGTTCTTACCCGTTCTACTGATAATTCACCTATTGTTCCTTTTGATCCAGAAATTAACAGGACTCTGAGAGAGCTAAGACGTCAAGTCCAAGCTTCAGTGTTAGGCATTCAGTTTGATCCAGTAACATCTTCTTCTTCTTCCTCATCTGACTCAGAGGTTGAAGAACAGTTAGTAGCAATTGCAGATCGTACTATTAGGCAACTGACTGCACCTAATCTAGAGCAACAACAACTTGGTCTTCAATTTCCCGCACTAGGGGAAGGAGTGAAGTTTGAGTTGAAATCCGGTCTTCTCCATTATCTGCCTAAGTTCCATGGATTGAGTGGGGAGGATCCGTATAAACACCTTACAGAGTTCCATTCTGTCTGTTTGGGGATGAAGCCGACTGATGTGACTAAAGATCAGCTGATATTCAGAGCTTTCCAATTTTCTTTAGCTGACGCAGCTAAGGAAGGGCTCCTGTACTTAGCACCTGAGACGATTACTGGGCTCAGATGAAGGGTGCTTTTCTGGAGAAATATTTCCATGCTGCCAAACAAACGTCTATTAAGAAGCAGCTGAGCAGTTTGGAGCAGGGCGATGATGAGAATCTACGTGAATATTATGCGCGTTACAAGAGGCTCATAGCCAGCTGTCCCTATCATGGCTATTCTGATAAAGATCTGATTTGCTATATCATTGAAGGGCTCTATGATGTTGATAAGCGCCTGATGAATGCATCATGTTGAGGTTCTTATGAGAATCTCACTCCTAGGCAAGCGTTTGAAAAGTTGGAGACTCTAGCTGAGCAATGCAGGAACCAAAGAAAGAGGTCCAACAATAGGTCTGTAAATTATGTGAATGACTCCCTAAATGCTAAAGTAAGGGAATTAAAGGCTATGATGAAGCAATTGTTGGTGGGTAATGGGGCTTCAAGTTCAAGGGCTTGTGGAATTTGTGGTGAAACAAGCCATCCTTCTGATGCATGCCCTATCATGCAAGAGCCAGCAGTTGATGTTAATGCTATAGGGAATTATGATCAACCAAGGCCTCGGAATGACCCTTATTCAAACACCTACAATCAGGGGTGGGCTAACCATCCTAAATTTAGATGGAACCAACAACCTCAACATCTTTTTCCACAACAAGGAGGTCAGCCCAATTATGTTCCCAGGCCTAATTATGTGCCAAGGCCCCAAGTGCCTCCTGAAAATCCAGCTATTATTGCTTAGCTCATGAAGGAAAATCAAGAGACCAAGGCTGCAGTGAAAAGCCTTGAAAATCAATTAAGTCAGATTGCAACCATTCTTAATTGTCTAGAAGCCAAAGACTCGGGGAAACTGCCATCTCAAACTATTAACCCGAGGGAGAATGTGAGTGCAATCACATTGAGGAGTGGGAAGGAGCTGAATATTGAAGTCCCAGCCAGCGGAAACCAACCGAGCTCGCAGGAGGACAACCCCGATCGCGGAACAGAAGACAAAGCTGAAACTGAGCATCAGCCAAAACCTGCGATCTCGGAGTCAAACCGCGACCGCGGTCAACCCGCGCCCACGGGTCCCCACCCGAGCTCGCGGGTCCCTTCTCCGATAAATTCAGATCCTTACGTTCGGCCTTCATTTCCTCCCATGGCTTCACAAAAGCCCATTCCACCATTTCCTGAGGTATTAAAGGACACCAGGAGGCTATCCAATGACAAGGAAATTTTCGAAACCTTCTCCAAGTGTGAGGTAAATGTCCCTTTATTTAAACTTGTTCAAAGTATTCCTCGATTTGCTAAATTTCTTAAAGAATTGTATACTATTAAGAGGAAACAAAAAGAAAAAGGGCAAGTTAATAAAACCAATCTTGTTGAGAATGTTGAAAATGTATCTTCCATGCTTCAAAGGCAATTGCCTAAGAAGTATGGGGATCCAGGGAGGTTTACTGTTCCTGTAACCATTGGTGAGACAAAAATTGAGCATTCTTGTGCTTGACTTGGGAGCATCTATAAATGTCATGCCACTTAGCATATATGAGAGGTTAGGTCTAGGGCCATTACAGGATTCAAATATTACTATTGAACTGGCTGATCACTCTAATGTGCATCCGAAAGGATTTATGGAAGATGTTTTAATGTAGGTGGACGGTTTAATTTTCCAAATGGACTTTTATGTCCTAGAAATGGGTAAGGGGAGATATGACCTTGTTTTACTGTTGGGTCGTCCGTTTATGAAGACGGCGAGCGTCGTGATTGATGTTTCAAAGGGCCTATTATCCATGGCACATGAAGGGAAAAAGGTCCAGTTTCAATTACATGAGGACCCGTTCTGAGCTATAAAAAGACGTCGGACCAACGACGTTAAACAAAGGCGCTGCTCGGGAGGCAACCCGAGGTAAGTTTTTCTTTTCTTCTTTTTGTCTTTTTAGTTTAGTTTTAGTTTTAGTTTCGTTTTGGTTTTTTCGGGCTAACTTGCAGGTACAATTTTTCCATCTCAAAGGAAGTGCAGCCCGAGGCTGGATCCGAGGCCGCGGCTGGACCCGCGCTCGCGGTCCAGGACCCGCACTTGCGGGTCGGCCCTGACGGAATTTAGTTTTTGTTTTTCGGTAAAATAAAAAAATATTAATAAAAAAATAAATAAAAAATAAAAGGTTTTCGTGTGAAACCCCCGAAATAAAAGGCTTTTGGGTGAAACCCCCGAAATAAAAGGCTTTCAGGTGAAACCCTTGAAATAAAAGGTTTTCGGGTGAAACCCCCGAAAAAATCCAAATCAGTACCAACCCGAGCCCAAAACAATACTAAAATTACCTATCCCTTCTCAAAATTAAAAAATCTCTCCTATAACCATTGTCTTCCTCACCAAATCCTCAAAGTACTAAAGAACCCCATATTTCTTAACTCAAACACTAAAGTCCCGCGCGCGCAGCGTCTCACACCTGCGACCCTCTAGAGACCCGCGCGCGCAACCACCGATCCGAGCTCGCGGCTCGTAGTCCCAGCTATTTTCTGTTCGTGGTCGAGATTGAGATTGGTGGAGTTTTTGTTCAAATTCGGGTTGAGATTGAGATTGGTGGAGTTTTTGTTCAAATTGGAGTTGAAATTCTGGTTTTTTGGAGTCGATTTGCTGTTTCTTTGAGAGATTTAGGAGTTGTTTGACCACCATAGCTGTTCGAGAACTCAGATCTGGTTTTAACCTGCGACCCGCGCTTGCGGGTGAACTTCGGACAAGGCCGCGCTCGCGGTTGTAAACACGCGCTCGCGGGTTGGTTTCGCTGTTCCAAGCCAACTGTTTGCTACATGCGCCCGAGGGTACTCAGTTTCCGGGTAATATTTCTCGTTCGATTCTGTTTTGTATTCAGTATGGCATATTTTGGTTTACAGAATCTTACTGATGGGCAGAGGGATTTGTGGGATAAGTATGAGACTAGGAGATTTGTGAGTACTAAGTTCTTTGACATCCCTACATTGATAGATCTGGGATTTAGGGAGTGTACAGAGCAGTTGTTAAAGACTGAGGGTTTAGATGGATTCAGTACTATGCCTATTCCTACTTACAAAGGACTGACTATAGAGTTTCTGTCTACATTCCGTTATTCTGATGGGGTTCTAACTTTCCATGCTTGTGATAGAGTGTGTAGCATATCCCGTGAACAGGCTTGTTTTAATTTTGGGATTACTTCTCCACCTACTGAAGGGTGGAAGAGTATATTGACAGATGCCACATTCTTTGACTTTTGGTATGCACTTACTAGCTCCCCCTTCAACACTGATTTAGGGGAGACAAACAGTAATATTCCCCACCCTTGTGTGTGTTTGTGTCACAAGGTTTTAGCTATGGCATTTCTAGGACAGGGAGAGGTGAACAAGGTATCTGCACATGACATGAGGATTATTAGGTGCTTGTTTCCTTTTCCATCTGAGTGCCCAAACTAGTTTGGATTATTTACTTCATCAGCTAGGAAGTATCCCAGGCGACAGGGGCAGATAGGATTGGGTGGCATGGTTACACATCTAGCCACTCGATTTATTGATATAGAGCAGATTGAGGCCCGATATATAGAACGTTTGGCTGATGGTTATCTGTATAACCATCAGGCTTTAGTTAGGGCTGGTTGTCTGAGAGGTTCAGCTGAGGGGGGTTGGACTTGGTTGCATGGGCATCCTACTACACCTTTTCTGCGTCTACCTAGTGCATTACAATATGGCAATAATGTATATGATTTACACTTACAGCCTGATATAGACGCTCTTGTGGAGGAGGTTGTTATGGAGGATTTTGAGGATGTTGGTGGAGGTTGGGATGATCATGTTGAGGCGTTTCACTCTAGATTTTCTGATGAGCCATCTGGATGGGCTCCTGGTCCACATTCTACAGTTGGTTGGAGTGTACCTAAACCAGCTACACATGCATCTACTTCTGCATCCACATCTGCTCCTTATAGTTTGCCATGGACTGCTGATATGAGTTTTGAGGAGCGAGTTTTGAGTGGGTTGCAGCATTTATCAGTTCGACAAGATGCGTTGTATGAGCATCAGAGACAGGCTGCTTTATTCTTCCAGACTCAGTGGCCAAAATTTCCACCATTTCCTCCACCAGGTCAGCAGTGAGTCTTCTGATTCCCTCTTCTATACTTTGTTTTATATTTCTTAGCTTCATTGGGGACAATGAAGAGTTTAAGTATGGGGGAAGGGATTCACTGCTATGCTTGTGATATATGTACAGTTGCATTTGATTCAGTATGTTTTTATTTAAAAAAATGAAAAAAAGCCATAAAAAATAGAAAAAGGCATATAAAAATCCTCGGATGAGCTGAAAATCCGAAAGGGCGGCTCAAGTAATAAGCAAGTAACTCGGACCAGCATTAGGCTGGGGTAGTAAGAGGTTTATGAGAGATGTGATTATATGTGAGCACACCTAAAGAAAAATGAAATGAGTGATTAGGTGAAAACCCGAAAGGGTGCCTAAGTAGAAAGAGTGGTAAAATCAGAGTGTTTAGGATCATATTCTACTTTGTTGTCTGGGGATTACATTTTAGATGTCGGATAGATCCTAGGTTGCTCTACACTTTTTGGAGCTTGAGTGTTTTATATGTATTTTGGTGAGGTGTGTGTTTGAGCTTTCATGTCTTTGCTGATTATTTTCTCTACTTGGGTTCAGGTTGTGAGTTGAGAGTTTTTATTCTTCAGATTTCCTTATTACTTACTGTGGATCTTTGATAGGATTTATTTTTAGATTTGTTTTGAGCTTACTCGAGGACGTGCAAGATCTAAGTATGGGGGAATTTGATACGCTGGTTTTAGTACAGCGTAATTATGTATTTTTACTAGGAGTTTTGAGTGTTTTAGGCTAGATTAAGATGTTTATTTGTAATATCAGAAAAGCCTACAATTTAAGCTTTTGAAGATAGAAGTCCTAAGTTCGAGCTGAAGACCCGCTTTACAGCGGTTGGAAGGAATACAAAATTGAAGAAGTTGTCGAAGAAACTAAGATCCGTGCTAGCGGGTCGGAACCAGAGACCGCGGTTGATCGAGCTTCCGCGGACGCCAAGAGAAGACCAGACCCGCGCACGCGGGTGGCGTAGTTTCAGCGCGCCGATTCAGTTTTATTTTATCTTTTCTTTTATTTTATCTTTAGGTTGTTTCGAATGTTTTTAGTATTTAAGCTTAGTTTCGTATTGGACTTCTACAATCTAGCATACTTTTGGAGACTTTTACTTTTAACCTAGTTTTTATTTTTTATTATGGAGAACTAATTTCCCTTGGAGTTTGTTTAATCAAGGAAGCCTTTTTATTTGAATTCGTGAGATTCTGATAACTTTTCTATCCTTTGGTTAATATCAAAACTCTTGTTTTTATTTATATGATCTATGTTTGATTTTATGAGCCTGATCAACTTGTTTGATTGACTTAGATCTAATTTTGGATTATGTTTGATTGTTGTCTGTGCAATCTTATTTATCCTTGAAACAACTCGTTTCCAAGACCGTGGACTGGAATTGAGAAGAGTATTTGATAGTTATTTTATGCATGAGACTCGTTGTTTGATTGCATGAATTGATTTCCTGTTATGATTAATATCTTGCATGATTTGAACTAAGCGTTCTTGTTCATATCATAATTTCGCTTGGACTATGGACAAGTGGAAATCTTTTATAAGGATTGGAATTAACCTAGGAATTATAGAAAAGTGGATGAATCAATGATCGATGGATAAAAAAGGTGGAATTGATTGAATGAACTCTGGTTTCCTTTAATTGATTTAAATTCTAAATTTGCTTGATTTCTTAAACTCCAAAAACCCCGTCTTTGTTCTTTGCTGATTGATTAGAATACCGATTCTCTTGGGTTCGATCCCTTACTTACATGCTATACTTGGTTTGTAGTTTAGAGTAATTTATTTTTGATCTTGGCAACAACGACTTTAGCCGAGTCACTAGCCCAAGCATGGGAAGGGTCGTACAAGACAACCAGGGTCGTCGGTCAAGGCGTGTACCAACTCGAATCCATAGATGGTGATGCCATCCCTCGGAGTTGGAACACGATACACCTAAAGAAGTATCACTTCTAAAAGAGGTCTTCCCTCCTCGGAACACAAACTTCTTGGGCACTCCTAGCAGAAAGCCTCCTCGCGAGATACGCAAGACGTTCGAGGTCATCTATCCCTAGTTGTTAGTTTACTTTCATTCTAGTTCTTTCCTTTCGTAGTTTTCTTGTGATCAAACTGACTATGTGGAAACTACTTGTTGTGTGATTTCCATGTTGCGGTGTTTTATTAAATGAATGTCATTTGCTTGTGTTGTTACTTGCTCGTATCTATTTTTCTTGCATAAGTAAGGATAGCACATCAAGCATGTTTTATTCATTATAAGATAGGTTATATTCATTTAGAAAAATAACCGTACAACCGAAAAGCTTAAACGGTAAATGCAACAAATCCTAGACCAATGACGTCTTCGATCGATGGAGCTTCACGAGCGCACGCATCGACGAAATAGCCGTCACTCGCCTGGAAACACACTTCGGTAAGCGCAGCTCCCACCAGTAACGAACGACTTCTTCATGGGTCTTCGTCCAAAAGCCTTCGATCGGAAGAAACTAACCGTCCTGGAACACCATCACACAAGATGGGGTAAAATTGTCTTCGGCCAAAGCAAAAATACGCTAGAAATACCATGCATGCATACTAGCTAAATTAAAACCTGACCCAGCGAGACGATGCTCCCGGGATGGGGTAAAGTTGTCTTCGGTCCAAAACCTAGTCACACCATTTACAAAAACAAATAAGAGAATGTGCAAAAGATTTGTTCGAGCACTTCAGAGGTAGCAAAAGAAATTACAATTGCACGCAACCCTAATATTCATCAGTATCCTTCAGCTGAACTCGTCCACTCGCCAGGGGTTCATCTTGTCCTTCGTCCATCTCAGGAGTAGCTCCGGCATCCGTCCCACGATCACCACCATCATCTTTGGCGTCAAGATCCTTGCATGTCGCTTCTTCTTCCAAAAGACCCAGGGAAGCAAAGATCTCGTCGTCGGGAGCCGGTTTCTCGGGAGGATAGCATTCATCGAAGGTCGCGATTTCGACATCCAGGTCCCAACTCAAATGCTGACCTGCCGCAAATTGCTTGATCGTTTCTGCCCGTGACATCATTGAGAAATAAGCACTGATCTCGCTGGCCTCCTTGAGGATCCTCTTGTTCACGGCTTCAAGCTCGGCAATTCTAAAGCGATCCAAGGCAGCTTGGGAAGAATGACGTTTAACCGCTTTTGTGAGCTTGGTAATCTTGTTGGCATCCACTTTCCGTCATTAAGCAGTGACTTGTTGAAAGGGTTTACCGACAACAAATAAATTTGTAGTCAAGACCCCGCTGAGTACAGGGAGGTCAGGTTCGTCCACGGGAATTAGAAGAATCTATGTCTAGCTACTAATCCTAATAAAAGAAAGCAAAACAAAGCAAAACACTCAAACTGACGCTCGACACCGACCCAAAACAGGTCGTAATCGACCAACACTTCAACACAAACGCATGAGAAAACAAGAAACACAGGCGCCCAGCACCGACCTAACAGGGGTCGTAACCGACCTATCCGGGTATGAGAAAATTCCGAAAAACCAAATTAAAGAAGATCTAGGGCAAAGGACTCACCACAACAAGTTTATGCATGCAAACATGAATCAAAATCAACCATTAATAATCCCATTAATGACTCTCGTCATGATAAATCAAGTAAAAATCTTAACTTTCATAAAGATCTAAACTTGCAATCCTACTTGTTTCCATAAAACAATCAACAATCACAAACGAAAGAGAAGACATGATTCAAATCCAAACAAACTTCGATTAAAAGAAAACTTACAAACTTAAGCAAACCTCCAAGTCTCTCTAATTGTCCAAGAGCTTGGAATCAAAGAAAACTAGAAAACTCCACTTGCAACTTGTTCCGTCTCCACAATTAACCCTAAGAACGTTTTTTCCAAATCAGCCTCTCCCCAAAATAAAACCCTAAAGATCCTTATATAGTGGTAGAAATAAAATCTATATGGAAACTAAAATCTATCTTAAAAAGGCCCATAAAACAATTACTAAACCAAACTTAAGGCGCAAGTAGTAATTCCGCAACACACGGAGTAGGTCGTCACCGACCATGGCTGGGTCGTCACCGACCATCTGGCTGCACATAACTTCTTCATTTCTTGCTCAAAACTTGCTCCAATGCTTGGCTTTCCTTCATTCTTCCTTCTTCAATCGCTCTTGGCCTTTTAAGACGTCCTTTAGCTCCTTCTTTAAGCACTTAGATCTTGAAACCTTCACTCTTAAATCATCAAACCTTCACATGTATTGACTCTTGCTCTTCTCTCAACATCACCACCAAAAAACTTCTAGCACCACCTCCTAGAAAGCTTTAAAAACCGAAATATCCCCTCCTCAACGCTTCAAAGACCTACAAAACATCAAACACACTTATGTAGACTCCATATCTTAAGATAATATGAAAATCCACAAGAACGACTCAAAACAACAGAATAAACTTAAAAAAGACTCAATCCTAACTAGAAAACTACCCATGAAAACTAACTAGAAAGTGCGACATCAAAATACCCCATACTTAGACTTGCTTGTCCTCAAGCAATCACTTAGCATGCATCAAAACCAATAAACAAAACTCAAGAATCATCTTATAGGAAAAATAAGCACAAGTAGAATAATGAGCAAACAACTTCCACATCCTAGCATACATGAACATTTCAAGTAATCACAATCCAACCTTACCAAGGAATGTATTTCACTCAACTCTCAAAGTGTTTATGGTTATAGCAATAATCTCTCAACTCAATTCCAAGTACAAAACCGCATAGTCAATGGGACTTATATAAACAAATTCTCCACCGAAGAAGTCAAAACAAGTCAAATCATCAAATGAACTCGGGTGGCTCAATAAAAACTTCAAAGAAGTCTCTATTCGGCCGGGTTGTAATGGGGCTCGGTGAAGACAAAAGGGTGTGGAAATAATTTGGCCTTGTGGTGCTAACTAATCCGGGAATCAAGACTCCTAGACTATACATCACTCATCCAACGTTCTTTCCTCTTCTCAATCACCAAACACTTCAACTCTACAATGCACTTCCCTTTTTCACCTATCATCATTCGTCTTACTTCTATTCTTTTGAAGGCCTTGGACTCTTTGCATTTATTATATGGAACTTCTCTTCTCTTTTCTTCTTTCTTCTTTTTTTTTTCGGAGGTGGTCGGCACCGACCCACTTTGGGTCGGCACCGAGCTACATATGTGCATTTTCGAGTCCAAAAACCTTCATTCCTCTTGATTTTCAAAGACAACACCCTTAATCTACCTTCCATAATCTCTTTCTTTTTCACCCAATTAAATCATAACAATTTTCAACAATTTCTTCTAAGTCCAAATTCCCGGATCAAAGATGTCAAGCTTATCATGGCTAGGGAATTCTTTATGTGGAGCTAGAAATAGGCTTTAAGCTCAAAAAATAAGGGCTACAAAAAGAGGGATCATGTATAGGTAGGAAAAGGAATATAATAGGCTTATATAAGAAAATGAGTTCAAAATCATTTGATTCAATCAAGTAATGAGCATATCTCCATTGGTCTCAAATTTTACAATAACCATGCCATTGTCAATTGGTATATTTGCACTTGGAAGAGTATTTCACACATGAAAGAGAAAGGAGTAAAAATGTAAATCCTTTATAGGCCAAAAATATCTCACTTAGGGTCACATTTTTTTGGATTGCTTTTACTTAGAAATATGTATGCTCAATTTTCATTATAAGCTCAAAACTCAAAAAGCAAGATCATGGTTTAGGTGATTCTTAAAGCATGTCATTGGGATTACATGATAATGCAAGCAATTTCCGTCCTAGAACATCTAAGGAATAGGGCATTTATCCATCTAAAAATTTCAAAAGAAAAAGACTCAAAACAAGATTAAACACAACTAAACACATATTAACACAAAGCAACACATGACTTAAACCAATAAAGACTCATGTAGATAATTTCCCAAACCAATAAAGACTCATCGGGGATAATGCCTCCTACAACATAGTTAGCAAAATCCGCAAACCAAGGGGTTTTCGCCCCTCGAATAGCATAGATAGAATGGCAAGAGAGAATGGAAGGAGAGAAATGAAGAATAGTGGAAAGTACCGAAGAAGGGTTAGAAACATGACCTTGATTGGTGGTGGTGAGGGTCGGTGCCATCCTTTCTAGCTCGGTGCCAGCCAAAATCTGCATATGGGGGGTCGTCACCGACCCAGAAATGGTCGTCTCCGACCCAGCCTTTGTTGTTTCGATCCGTAAGACTTCATTGCTCAATAAAGTTTCATCCGGGCGAGAGTCGTTGATGGGTATTGTATCTCCAGACTCCTTAATGTGTTCCAAGGGTAACCGAGAAAGATGATCCGCCACAAGATTTTCCGCTCTTTTCTTATCCCGTATTTCAAGGTCAAATTCTTGCAATAGAAGCATCCATCGGAGCAATCTCGGTTTGGCGTCCTTCTTATCCATAAGATAACGAATAGCTGCATGATCAGTGTAGACGATTACTTTGGAACCCACCAAGTATGGCCGGAACTTCTCAAAGGCAAACACAACAACCAGGAATTCCTTCTCTGTGGTCGTGTATTTGCTTTGGACCTCATCTAGCGTTTTGCTCGCATAATAGATAGCATGAAGCTTCTTCTCCCTTCTTTGCCCAAGGACTGCGCCCACGACGTAGTCGCTAGCGTCACACATGATCTCGAAGGGAATGGTCCAATCCGAAGGTTGCATAATAGGAGCCGATACAAGTGCATCCCGGATCCTGTGGAAAGCTGCAAGACACTCGGAAGAAAACTCAAACACAACATCCTTCATTAATAGGTTAGTTAACGGTTTGGTAATCTTAGAGAAATCTTGAATGAACCTCCTATAAAACCCGGCATGTCCTAAAAAGCTCCTAACATCTTTCACTGAGGAAGGGGTGGTAATTTTTGGATCAATTCAATTTTAGCTTTATCAACCTCAATCCCCCTTTTTGACGCAACGTGACCTAGAACAATTCCTTCTTGCACCATAAAGTGACATTTTTCCCAATTAAGTACTAGGTTAGTTTCCTCACATCTCTTAAGTACTCTAGTAAGATTGGCAAGACAAGAGTCAAAAGTGGTACCGTAAACCGAGAAATCATCCATAAATACCTCCACAATGTCCTCAATCATGTCGGAGAAGATGGCCATCATACACCGTTGGAAGGTGGTTGGGGCGTTGCAAAGCCCGAACGGCATCCTCCTATAAGCAAATGTGCCATAAGGACATGTGAAGGTGGTTTTCTCTTGATCATCCGGATGTATCGGAACCTGGCAAAAACCACTATAGCCATCGAGATAACAAAAATAGTCATGCAAAGCTAATCTCTCTAGCACTTGGTCAATAAAAGGCAAGGGAAAATGGTCCTTTCTAGTGGCGCTATTCAACTTCCTATAATCTATGCACATGCGCCAACTAGTAGTAGTCCTAGTGGGAACTAACTCGCCTTTTTCATTCTCAACCACGGTAAGACCACTCTTTTTAGGCACAACATGAACAGGGCTTACCCACTTACTATCCGAAATAGGGAAGATGATACCTGCATCAAGCATTCTCAATATCTTCTTTTTTACCACTTCCTTCATATTTGGGTTAAGCCTTCGTTGATGCTCTATGGATGGCCTATGTCCTTCCTCAAGAAAAATACGATGCATACACAAAGAAGGTGAGAGGCCACTTAAATCCTCAAGTGAGTATCCAATGGCCTTCCTATGAGCCCTAAGAACATTCAACAACTTTCCAACTTCTTCCTCATTAAGGTTAGCATTAATAATCACAGGAAAAGTGGAATTTGGGCCAAGAAACTCATACCTCAAAGACTCGGGAAGAGTCTTAAGCTCTGGAGTCGGTGGTGGTGGTGTAACAATGTCGTCAGCCTTCTCCATTTTGAAAAATTCTTCATAGTGAGTAGTATCATCTACCTCCAGAAGGGTCGGCTCTGACCATAGGGAGGTCGCCACCAAGCCAGAAGCAAGCATAAAATCTTCAGCAACAATCGGAATGGGGGTGGGTGCCGAGCTGGAAGTGGTCGGTGCTGACCTAGAGATGGTTGGTGCCGAGCAAAATGTGGTTGTTGCCGAGCAAAATGTGGTCGGTGCCAACCTTGTAGTTTCTTCTTTGGCTTTAGCTTCACTTGTATAAGCTCCAAACAAACGTTCGATCGGGTCCTCACAGTCAATGTAGTCCGAGCGAGTGTACAACATCTTCACTTCCATGGCTTCACCGGTTTCCTTCATCGTCGGATTGAATCGGAACTCAACCACCTCATTGCCGATGTCAAAAGTAAGGAGACCTTTCTTCACATCAATAATAGCTCCAGCGGTTGCAAGAAAAGGTCGCGAATGATCGGGACGACAGGGTCTTCCGGCATCTCCATGACAATAAAATCATTAGGCACAAAGAACTTGCCGACTTGAATAGGGAAATCATCAACAACTCCAGTGGGTCTAACACAAGAACCATCCGCCATATAAAGCTTCATATTCACCGGTACCAAAGGACCCATGTTGGTTTTGGACCATATAGAGAGAGGTAGAAGACTAGCACTTGCACCAAGATCACACAAAGCTTTAAAGCGATGGGCACCTATGCCGATAGTGATTGCAAATTTACCCGGATCACCGAGTTTTTCTGGAAGCTCTAAGGATCTCACCTCATCAGTTAATTCGGACATAGACCGCTTTTTGGACAAGATCTCTTTAAGAAATTTGGTGTAGGCGGGCATCTCATTCAAAGCTTCGGCAAAAGGAATGGTGATGTTAAGACCTTGAAGAACCTGCACAAAATGCTTGAATTTGCCATCCGTGGAATCTTTAGCCTTCTTGGATGGGAAAGGAAGCACTTTGGTTGTTGATGTAGGAGGGACGGAAGGACGGGAATGAGGTCGGCCACGACCTGAGTTTGGTCGGTGACGACCGTATCTGTGGTGGGAGGAGGGTCGGTTACGACCTGTGGTGGGTTGGTGACGACCTGCTCTGAACTTGGCCGGTCTTCTTCGTCTTCCTTGTTCTTGCTTGTTCCTCGGTTCGGTAACTTCGTTCCGCTTCTCAAGTGAATTGCAGCAATTTGTCCTCTCGGATTCTCATCAGAATGTCCCGGTAATCGCCCTTGTGGCCGTGGAATATGGGCCGCTAAATCACCAAGTTGAGAATTCACATTCTTCCTCCAAGCTTCAAAGTCACCAAGTTGATTTTGCATTCCTTTAAGATCGGTTCGGATGCCATTCATTCCTTCATGATGTCCTTGTGCCCAAGCTGGTGAGTCTTGAAAACCGGGAGGCCTATAGGGCGGGGCTCTTTGCTCTTGTGGTGGTCCTTGAAAACCTTGACCATAGCCATTGTTGTTCCATTGAGGAAAATTGTTGTTGTTTCTTGGATAAGCGTTGTTTTGGCCACGGTAAGGTCCTCTCATGTAATTTGCTTCTGCATAGGCCTCTGCAGCTCGGACTTGTTCCACGTTTGTGCAAGAAGAAGTAGGATGAGCAGAGGAACCACATTCTTGACAAGGTTGAGCGGTGGATTTATAGTGGCCCACTTGCTTCTTAAGCCGGTTTATCTCATCTTGCATAAATTGGAACCTCACATCTGGATCAATTGGTTCGGCATTAGGATCATAAAGCTTCTTCATTTGAACACGGGCGGATTGTTGAGTGCCATACATCGCATCATAGTTGGTAAGTTTATCCAACAAGGCCCAAGCTTGATCGGGATCCATCTCAATGAATCCGCAGTCGGTGTGAAGGTTGATGCGGTCCTTAGTAGCGGCATTGATTCCCTGAAGCACATAAGGCGGTTGTCCATGAGTAGGACATTGCCGAAGAAGTTCTTTAAATCGCTCCCAAGTCTCCACAAAAGGTTCATTGGGAAGTTGATGATAAGAAGTAATGCGCTTCCTTAGCTCTGTAGTCTTAGCTGGTGGAAAGAATTTAGTCAGAAACTGATCATGCAACGCCTTCCATATATGAATCGATTTAGAGGGCAAACTTTCAAGCCAAGTAAGAGCTTTTCCGGCCAAAGACCATTTGAATGCTTTCAACAGCACATACTCTAGCGATACATCATCAGCCGCAATAGTGTCACAAAGGTCAGTGAAGTTCTTGATGTGCTCCATGGGGCACTCGGTGGGCTTGCCTTCAAATTGTGACCTCTTGATAAGAGTGATGAAGTGCGATTTAATCTCAAAAGCATGCTCAATAACAGGGAGTACAATAGCAGATTCAGGAACTTTGAATTCAGGATGCATATACTGCTTTCCATTGCGTGGAATAGCATTTAGCTGTTGTCGAAGGAGAGTAACAGTAGTAGTTTGATCATCACGTTCTTTCTGAATGCCTTCCATCTAAAGGCGAAGATCAGCCATCTGGCGAGCAAGTTCCTCAGCGTTGGCCATTGCTCGTCGTTCTCTCAACTTGCGACGAAGGGTTCTCTCAAGTTCGGAATCAAAAGGAAAAAGGTCGAGTTCCCTTCGCGAACTAGAGGGCATGCACCTACACACAATAAAAAGGAAACGAATTAGTAAACACAAGAGGGTATGGGCTATTCCCAAACCCCAAAAATAACTAGACAAGAAACTAAACTAACTCCCCGGCAACGGCGCCAATTTGTTGAAAGGGTTTCCCGACAACAAATAAATTTGTAGTCAAGACCCCGCTGAGTACAGGGAGGTCAGGTTCGTCCACGGGAATTAGAAGAATCTATGTCTAGCTACTAATCCTATTAAAAGAAAGCAAAACAAAGCAAAACACTCAAACTGACGCTCGACACCGACCCAAAACAGGTCGTAACCGACCAACACTTCAACACAAACGCAGGAGAAAACAAGAAACACAGGCGCTCGGCACCGACCTAACAGGGGTCGTAACCGACCTATCCGGGTATGAGAAAATTCCAAAAAACAAAATTAAAGAAGATCTAGGGCAAAGGACTCACCACAACAAGTTTATGCATGCAAACATGAATCAAAATCAACCATTAATAATCCCATTAATGACTCTCGTCATGATAAATCAAGTAAAAATCTTAACTTTCATAAAGATCTAAACTTGCAATCCTACTTGTTTCCTAAAGGTTTAACTTTCGTTTCAACCAAATATAATTCAAATTCACTACTAAATCTTTCGATTCACTCATAAACATGAACATGCTTTGACTTTCATCAAGGAATAGATAGCAAACAAGAGAATAATGGATAGAGATAAAAAAGATGGTTGATTCAAATATTCATGGCTTAATCATGCATAACTCGTCGGGTTTCACCCCAACCCTAGAAAGTAGACTACTCACGATCCATAAAACAATCAACAATCACAAACGAAAGAGAAGACACGATTCAAATCCAAACAAACTTCGATTAAAAGAAAACTTACAAACTTAAGCAAACCTCCAAGTCTCTCTAATTGTCCAAGAGCTTGGAATCAAAGAAAACTAGAAAACTCCACTTGCAACTTGTTCCGTCTCCACAATTAACCCTAAGAACGTTTTTTCCAAATCAACCTCTCCCCAAAATAAAACCCTAAAGATCCTTATATAGTGGTAGAAATAAAATCTATATGGAAACTAAAATCTATTTTAAAAAGGCCCATAAAACAATTACTAAACCAAACTTAAGGCGCAAGTAGTAATTCCGCAACACACGGAGTAGGTCGTCACCGACCATGGTTGGGTCGTCACCGACCATCTGGCTGCACATAACTTCTTCATTTCTTGCTCAAAACTTGCTCCAATGCTTGGCTTTCCTTCATTGTTCCTTCTTCAATCGCTCTTGGCCTTTTAAGACGTCCTTTAGCTCCTTCTTTAAGCACTTAGATCTTGAAACCTTCACTCTTAAATCATCAAACCTTCACATGTATTGACTCTTGCTCTTCTCTCAACATCACCACCAAACAACATCTAGCACCACCTCCTAGAAAGCTTTAAAAACCGAAATATCCCCTCCTCAACGCTTCAAAGACCTACAAAACATCAAACACACCTATGTAGACTCCATATCTTAAGATAATATGAAAATCCACAAGAACGACTCAAAACAACACAATAAACTTAAAAAAGACTCAATCCTAACTAGAAAACTACCCATGAAAACTAACTAGAAAGTGCGACATCACGACCGCTACCTCCTTTTCCAGCCCAACTTTCTCAGCATCCCACCTCGACCTTAGATCCGTCAAACTCTTCTCCTCCCGGTCTAAAACATCAGCTACCCACAATGTGCCTTGCAAGGCCTAGAAGATAAAAACACCGACGATAAGGAGGAATTCATAAATAAATAAATAAAAGGACGGAACATTGTAAGGAGAGGAGTTTTACCTTCCAGACCGTCAGGTCGGCGTCTCTAATTAAAGCAGAGGCAGGGATATCCAAACGAGATTTCTTAGGAGCATGAGTGTTGCGGAGCCCTTGCAACATATCCAGTGGAACTTTGCCTTCCATGTCTACAACCTCAGTAACTTCAGACGATAACCACTTGACTGGAGTAGCCTTAGCCACGACTGCCACCTTCACTTTGGGATCCAATAGAGGTTTCCTATCACTCGAGCGCAGCTTGCGCTGAATCATGGCTGGGGCAGAGAACTTCCGTCCCAAAAAGGTTGAAGCTTCCGAGTCCAGGAACAAAGAAATTGTCAGTCAAAAAGAGAAAGATAAAACAAATAAAGGTTACGCGGTAGGGAGGTACGTACCAGTAGATCTCCCTGGAGGCTTGTCGATCGTCTTGGCGGTAGCCGCCGACGCAGGAATTTTATCATCAATCGTCTTCTCATAATCGCCTAACCTAGAGTCATCTTCACCATCGGACTGGTCCTCTGACAAAGCCACTAAGTTAGTACTCGATTCATCCTCAAGCATTAGCTCCACCGACTTGCGATAGGTCCTTCTCGCCTTAGGAAGGGCAAAGATATTCCTACATGCCTCTGATTCCAAGACATGTGTATCCAAACCTGACGGAACTACAAAGGAACGCCGCCCAAAGAAAAAGATTAGTAAAAAGGGCCAGTTTCTAGTAAAATAAAACAGAAATGGGGGCCGAAAATGTTTACCCTTGGAACTCCTCGAATCAGAGAAGGTTGCCTGATCTTGGGCCCAACGTAGATCTCTCCACAAAAAAGAAGCGGGTCACCCAATCCTTGTCATTCACCTTCGATTTAGGGATTAGCGGATTTTTAGCGTCCCTCATGTGAAGGGTGAAGCGATCGACCCTGAGTGGACACACCCTGTAAGCACACAAGAGATTTGACACCGAGAATTCGATCCTCTCCTCCAAACACACCTCACTTATCTGGTGCAAAATCTTCCACGTAGACAACATCAACTGTGCCGGAGAAGCCTTGAGGGGTAACATGAAGTTTAGAATCAGAGTAGAGAAGGGAAAGAAAGCCCCCAGCGTGAAAGAATACTCGAGGAAGCAAACTCATCAGTCCTTAACCCAGTCAACGGCTTCGTGTGAAGGGCAATGAAAGTTGGTACCCGCCGAAAAGCCATGAGTGTTGACGATCTTCTCCACCTCATCCGGGGACATGGAGCATAGGCGACAGTCTAGGTTGACTATGTTTGCCTTGGATATGGTGTAAAGAATCGGAAATGATTGAAAAAGAAGAAGACGAAGAGAGACCAAAGGGAGGGAGAGGAAAACGCTGGAAGACGCTTATCTTCGAGAATCCACACTCGGAGTAAATATAACCAGACTGATGTGACTCTTCCCTTCCTTGAGGATAATCGAAAAGACAGGGTGAAGCCAGGTGGAACACGCCCACTGTAGATCACGTGAAAAATCTCATCCAAACCCCGCCAAAAGATTCGAATCGAGATTTGGGGGTATTGTTAGGCCCAAAAAACCAAGTCAGTCTAATTAGTAATCTTAGCCCAAATGCAATAGAGGAAACACGTAAGAGAAAGAAGGAAGAAGTCTTGAAGAGGAGAAGGGAGATCAACGGTCATCCAGAGAAGAAAGAAAGTTGCGGTCGAGGGGAAGAGATATGCGCTTGCGGTCGACTACTAGCGGTAGTTATTTGCTCCAATATGTATGCAAAAGTGGCATACGGTTGAAGATACATCCTAGAAACATGGGCATCGTGGGATATAAGGAACTAACTGTTAGTTTGATGAGGATATAGGCTAGAAAGATAGAAAAAACCATTCATTCCATTGTACACACAATTATACAACAACAAAAAATATCCAAAAGTGAGCACTTGTAATCCCGATTCCATCAATCCGATTATTTCTTTTGTGATTCTTTGACTTTCAATTCGACCGTGCCTCAATTTAGGCAAGAGTTTGGTTATATAATTTTTGTCCAAAACAAAAAGTACACTAATAATTAGAAAAAATGCATTTGTTTCACGTTTTGGGATAAGAGTTTGTTTCATTTGAACAAAACTGAAGATATTTTCAAAAGTTTAAGATCCCATCACATCATGAGCAGTGCTCAATAAAACGGATACATCTTTGGCTACCATATTGATTCGAGGTGATTCAAGATGTGTTCGAAAGCTTATTCAATTGTCTACAACTTCATAGTTTACGTGAAGATGAGAATCATACGGGAAGATGGTCAAAATTGCTTAATTATATATCTATGTTATTATTAGAGTCCGGTTCAGGTGCGAATGGGCACGCCTATGTGCGAAATAAGAAAGAACAAGAGCCGTTGGATGAAGAAAAATCAAAGGCGTTGATCTTTTCACTTAAATAGGGGAATAAACGGCATAGACAAATTATTGGCGAATTATTCGCGTATTTTTGAAAAAAAAATTGAAATAGGACGCGCAACCAAATTGTTCATCAATATTGTGGATTTGTTGTTCATCATAGTGTTGATAATGTTGATTTGTTCATCAACACTATGATTTTGTTCATCAAAACTATGATTTTGTGCATAAATAAACTATTGCTTGTGCATCAAAAATCTATTGTTTGTACATAATGAACAAATGTGTATCAAAAATTGAATGCAATATGTTCATCAACATTGTGATTTTGTTCATAAAAAACGAAAATATTTGTTCATTGGTTTTGGCATATTTGTTCAACGGCTTGTGCATATTTGTTCATTAGAAACATCAATTTGTTCATTGGTTTATGCATATTTATTTTGGCCCTCAAATTCCATAGTCAAAGTATCAGTACTCACATTTATTTTGGTATTAGCGGTTTTCAAGAAGGGTCTCCCTAATAGAATAAGGTCTCCACATTTCCTTGGTTAGTGCTTTTAAAATATTGTTGAGACATGTTCGATCACCTTCAGCTTCTTCTTACTATGTTTGTCCTGAATTCGCTTTGTAGTGTGTTAGGCCCAAAATTAAGTCAGCCCATTTGACGAATTAGCCCGAGAGGGATAGAGGAATCGCAGAAGAAGGAGAAGACAGAAATTTTGGAGATATAGGAAGAAGTCTACGGTCACTCAGATAAGGAAGAAAGCTATGGTCAAAAAAGGAAGATATGCGTTGACGGCCGGCTGTTGGCAAGTAGTTACCTACTCCGATATATACGGGAAGTGGTTAAACGGTTGGAGATATGCCCTAATGACACGGAGATCGTGCAACATGGGGGAAAACGACTAGTTTAAGGAGTTATGGGCTGGTTTTATGATTCATTCTCATGTATGCACAAAAACTAAGACCGGTTTTTGAGAGAAAACTCTTGTAACCAATTTTCGAACAAATATGCTCATTCTTTTCATTTTTTCTTCGAGAATCAATTCAATCGTGACCCCAATTTAGGACAGAAGTTTGATTATTAATTTTTTATCCAAAACAATTTTGCACCCACCATGGGGCCTTGCGATTGAAAAGAGTTTATCTTTCTGGATCAGAAGAAATCGAAAAATCACCATGAGCAACTTCGACGAAAGAATCTAAGAGCAGGACGTTGGGGGCGACAGAGGCGCACGCCAGGATGCATCAATAACCATATACAACGAAGTTGTTTGAATTTTCCTAGAGGCTTTAAGCTCTTGAAAAGGAGTTAACGAATCAACGTGCTTACAACGAGAAACACAAAACTAGCGTTAAGCAACTAAATGCCAATAACGAGGGTTGCGCTCTCAACTTCGATCCGTCTCTTTCGTCGGCCCGTGCACCCGAACGACAGACCGAACACGAACTAGTGGGGGAGAAGGTTCCTCTCAAAACCCTACTGGTCGACGTGAGAGATCCTCCGGAACGGAGTTTGTTAACCTGCCAGTAATTGTCCCTAGGGTTCCATCCTTCACCACCGCACAGGACAACCATATTGGTGAGGAGGAAAGAGTGCCCATCCACCTTCGATCTGCGCAAGAAGTGAGCCCTCGACGCTTTGAATATGATATATTGGATAATGACGAGGATTGGGACCATCGTCGTCTCCGAGATCTAAAAAAATACTCCGAAACCAGTTCAAGATGTTCACCGAGAAACTCGCGAAGATCCTTGGGGTCCTCGACCCATCGAGAAGGAAGTGGTTGACGGTTAAGACGAGTGACCTTTCGCTCCTCACATCACTCTGGTCAAAATACCGAAGAAGTTCTCAGTACCAAGCATGAGTCCTTATGAGGGAAATGGAGACCCCGATGAGCACGTGGCTATATTCAAACAGAAGATGATGACCAACGCCGTCCCTTATCACTCTCGAGAAGCACTGATGTGTAAGGGCTTTGGAGCAGCTCTTGTAGGGTCGACTCTTAAGTGGTTTGTTAATCTTCCACGAGGAAGCTTTCGTTCCTTCGCTGAGTTAATGGATTCCTTTAGATTCCAATTTGCTAGCAACCGAAGACTCGAGAAATAATCTAGTGACTTGTATTAGGTTATCCAGAAGCTGAAAGAATCCACTAGAGAGTACCTATACAGGTTCAACCGAGAGAAGATTTCCATCCCGCATTATGACGTGCCAACTGCTATGGAAGCCTTCCGTTAGGGGGTTAACCAATATGTAGATCTTTCCAAGGAACTCACCAGTCAACCCTAGCCACAACTTTGAAGATGTTCAAACTAAGGCCCTAGCTCAGGTTAGGCTTGAAGAAGATCTGAAAATGAGAAAACCCGTGAGTGTTTGGGAAAGGGTGGAGAAGAAAGCCACGCCAGATGATCGCAGGGAATGATGTGACCAACCATATCGGCGCCCTCACCCCGACGCGGTGAAGGTAAATGTCGCTAAGGCTAGATCGGCCAAACCATTGCCACCAAAATACAATGAGTTTAACTTGGGTATATCCCCCGAGGAACTCTTGAAAAACATAGCCCTAACGGTATAGGGCGTCAAGTGGCCAAAGAGAAATGAGAAGCCCTACCCAAACAAGGATATCAACAAGTGGTGTGACTTCCATGACGATTATGGTCATATCACATAAGAGTACGTAGCGCTAAGAAGAGAAACTGCTTACCTCGTATCCCGAGGAAGGATTACAAAAGTAGCGCCCACTGCACAGGTCCCTCCAAACATGGTAGAAGCCTCACGTGCGGGAAGGCCTGCGTTGCCAGTACCCGCCTAGGTTGTGAACGTAATCACCGGGGGATTGAGTGTATGCGGTCTTACGTACTCAACAACCAAAAGGAACGCACGAGAAAATGCTTTCCATCGTCCCATGCAGATGAAGAGTGACGTCATCAATATCACGATACATTTTGATGAGGATGACGTCAATGGTCTCAAAGGACTTCACCACGATGGTCTTGTGATCTCTCTCTCTCTCTCTCTCTCTCTCTCTCTCTCTCTCTCTCGATAGGGAACGTCTTGGTCAAACGAGTCCTCATTGATACTGGAAGTTCTACCAACCTCATGACGCTGTGAGCACTAAGGGAAATGGGACTGAGCGAGAACGACGTGGAAAAGAACCCAACCGCGCTGGTGGAGTTTAGTGGAGAAGTGAAGCAAACGGTAGGTGACATCATTCTTTCCACGTATGCAAAGGGCATAAACATCCAAGTTAGATACTATGTCATGGATAGTCCTTCATGTTATTATGTGATAATAGGAAGACCATGGCTCCATGATATGAGGGCAGTCCCTTCCACCTACCATCAGATGTTAAAGTTCCCAACGCCCTTAGGGGTTCAAGATATTCGAGGAGATCAGAGGACGTCGAGAGAGTGCTACAAGTCGGCTTTAAAACCAACTGTCAGTCAGAAGTCAGCATAGGAATTAAAGGAAGCCACTAATTCTACTGCCCCAAAAGAAAAAGGAAAAGGAAAAGAAGACGAGCAGGTGGAAGAAGTGGTCTTAGACCAATTAGACCTCAATCGGTCTGTAAAGATTGGAATAGACTTGGAAACGTCTATGAGGAACAAGCCGATAGACTTCTTGAGTAAGAATACAGAATGCTTTGCATGGTCTCACGAATACATGGTAGTAATCGAGCCGGAGGTCATCACACATAAGTTGAATGTGGAACCAAATCACCCACCAGTAAAACAAAAAAAGAAGGAAATTCACCGCGGAAAGAAACAAGATAGTAGACGAGGAAGTAGGGAATGGAGACTGGCAAGATCAGAGAAGTCAAGTATTCGGAATGGCTAGCTAATGTAGTTGTCGTACCCAAGAAAAATGGAAAGTGGAGGATGTGCGTGGACTTCACGAATTTGAACAAGACTTTTCCCAAGGATTCATTTCCGTTGTCTCACATAGACTCCCTAGTAAACACCACGACGGGTCATGAGTTGTTAACCTTCATGGATGTCTTCAGCGGATACAACCAGATCTGGATGGAAGAAAGCGACCAAGAGAAGACAAGTTTCATAACCAGCAAAGGAACCTACTGCTACAAAGTCATGCCATTTGGACAGCGGAATGTTGGCACCACATACCAGACACTGGTGAACAAAATGTTCCAAGGCCATATCGGAGAGACCATGGAAGTGTACATAGATGACATGCTCGTCAAGTCAAAGAAAGTTGTAGACAATCGTAGTCATTTGGAGGAGGCATTCGAGATCCTAAAGCGGTACAACATGAAATTAAACCTGCAGAAGTGTACCTTCGGCGTGAAGTCTTGGAAATTCCTAGGGTACTTAGTCACCAAGAGAGGAATAGAATCGAGCCCAAAACAGGTTCGCGCAATAGTATCGTTGAAATCTCTAAGATGTGTGAAAGATCTCCAAAAGCTCAATGGGAAAACCACTGTGTTGAATAGATTCATTTCCAAATCAGCAGATCGCTGCCGTCTATTCTACGAGGTGCTCATACAGAACAAGTGCTTCTAGTGGACTCACAGACATGAAGAAGCTTTCCAAGAATTGAAAAAAATACTTTTTTGATCCTCTAATCCTAGCAAAGCAGGAAGAGGGGGAGACCTTACCCTTGTACCAGGTTGGCACCAAGCAAGCTATTAGTGGGGTGCTTGTTCGCGAACAAGATTCACAACAGCAACCCGTGTACTATGTAAGTAGAACCATCCTACAAGCTGAAACCCATTATTATTATTCTCTGGAAAAATTGGTGTTAGCACTGGTCATGTTCGCCAATAAACTTCGTCCTTACTTCTAGTCACACACGATCGTGGTAAGAACCACACATCATTTGAAGACGGTCATGTATAAACCCGAGTTTACGGGAAGAATGGCCAAGTGGGCAATTCACCTAAGCGGATTTGACATCCAGTATGAACCCAGAACCGCGCTGAAATCCCATGCATTGGTTGACTTTGTGGTTGATCTTAGTCCTACCACGGAAGAAAGAACATAATCGCAGAAGAACAAAACGCCCAAGCAGATTCTCTTGCCCGCTTAGCTTCAGCCATCGACCCTAATGAATATCCCTAAATTCCAATGGCTCATATTATGGTTCCTGCCATCATGAGAACCCACAACGATGATGGTCATAAAAAAACATGAAACGATCGAAGACGTCATCCGTCCCGAATCCACACTTCACAAGGACGTCTTCATGAGAAATGACGATATTGACGTCATGAACTTCTCTGGACGATTTGGGTCATTACAAAAACTCCCTCGTTCCCTTCGAGGTTAATGAGGAGTCATGGACCCAACCATACTTTGATTGGTTAATCGAAGGGAAACTTCCAAAATATAAAACAGAAGCCAAGATGCTGAAGATAAGAGCCTTGCGGTTCACAAGTTAGAATGGGATGCTCCTCAATGCTGCTTGACCAAGGGAGGCGTTCAAAAACTTCTTGAGGAGCTTCAAGAAGGAGATTATGGGAACCATACAAGAGGAAGAAGTCTGTCTAATAAGGCCCTTCGTCAGGGGTGGTTTTGGCCCACCATGCGAAAGGATGTTATAGACTTCTGCCGCAAATGCGACGCCTGCCAGAGACACGCACCAACGACACACCAAGCTCCCGAACCACTCTATCCCACACTCATGCCACGACCGTCCATGCGCTGAAGAATGGACATAGTTGGGAAGTTACCCCCCTAGTCCGGTCAAAGAGTATTTTTCCTCGCCATGACCGATTACTTCTCCAAGTGGATCGAAGTCGAAGCCTACCGAGAAATCAAGGATAAATAAGTAATTTCCTCGTCAAAGAGTATTTTTCCTCGCCATGTCGTTTCTAGGTGCCTTCAGAGATCGTATGTGACAACGGTTCTCAATTCATAAGTTAGAGAACCAAAGACTTCTACAGTCACTAGAACATTAATTTGGTTACTTCAACACCTCGCTACCCCTAGTCTAATGGGAAACCGAAGTAGCAATAAAGAGATTGTGAACAACCTGAAGACGTGTCTGGTCAAAGCCAAGGGGAACTGGGCCGATGAGTTACCTTACGTCCTTTGGGCAGACCGAACAACACCTAAGGTATCGACCGGGCAATCTCCTTTCTCTCTGACGCATGGATGCGAAGCGATTATTTCCGCCGAAAATCTCATCCCCACAACCCATTCCAGCTTCCTGACTGAAGAATAGAATTGTCTATAGTTATTGGCCAACATAGATACCTCGGATGAGCTCTACGACCAGGCCCGGCTTTGCCTAGCTCTGCACCAACAACAAGTCATCCGGAGCAACAATCAGAATGTCATGATTCAGACTTACCAAGTGGGCGATTGGGTATTGCGGACCGTCTTCCAAAATACCCATGAAACCAAGTCAAGCAAGTTAGCCCCAGCATGGGAAGAGCCATACAAAATAACTAAGGTTGTTGGCCAGGGCGTGTATCATCTCGAATCTAAAGAGGGTGACACCATCCCACGAAGCTGGAACGCAGTGCACCTAAAAATGTACCACTTATGAAGAAGTCTACCTTCGTTGAGCCAGACCTTTCCCGACACTCCTGACACGAAGCCTCTACGCATCAAACGTGAGACGCTCGAGGTCGTCTAACCTTAGTTGCTAGTTTCTTCCAGTTCGTTCTTTCACTAGTTTGTATGCAACCTCCTTGACTCTATGAAAATTGCTTTTTATGTGAAAACCATGTTGTAGTGTTCATTTTGATGAATGAAGGATTCCTCTTTGCATCTCTATTTTATGTCAACTATACTTCGTTTCACATAATTTTAAGATTGGTAGAACATACATCAAGCTTTATTCAGATCATCCTTGGTAGAATACATCATTTGGGTAAACACCCGTACAATCAGTAATCTTAAAACAATAGAGGTATAAAACCCTAGACTAAAAATGTCTTTGATCGATGGTACATCCCGAGAGCACGCATCAACGCGATAACCGTCACTCGCCAGGAGACACTCTATGGTAAATGCAACTTTCACCAACATGAATGATTTTTGCAGGAGTCTTCGTCTCAAAACCTTTGGCAAGAAGCACCTAGTCATTCAGAAACACCTGCACACAAGGGATAGACACACCAAAACAAACGCATGCCAGCTACGCAAGGAAGTCAAACGAAACACAGGAAAAAGCATGCAAGAAACGATCTAAAACCCCTATACTAGCATGGGGTCATGTGTGATTTCGGAACGATATTGTTTCCGGACCAAAGACGGCCCACACCACCAAAAAAAAACCATAATATATAAAACTTGTCTAAGCAAACCACTGAAGATAAAAAAGAAAAAAAACAAAAGAGAAATTACAAGGACGCATAGCCCTAATCTTCATCCTTGTCAACGGAGTCCCTCGACCGATCCACCTCGCTTTTGGAAGGATCATCTTGAACTCTTCCGACCTTGAGCATAACATCAGTGTCCGTTCCATGATCACCATCGTACTTCTAAGCATCAGAATCCTCATTCGCCCCGTCTTCTTCCATCAAGCCCAGAGAAGCAAAGATCACATTGCCAGGGGTTGGTCTGTCGGGTGGATAGCATTCGTGGAAGGCCCTAATCTCAGCATCCAAGTCCCAACTCGAGTTTTGACCTGCCGTGAATTGCTTGATCATCTCTATCCACGACATCATTGAGAAGTAAGTGTTGATCTCGATAGCTTGCTTGAGGATCTTCTTATTCACGGCCTTGAGCTCGGCAACCTTAGATTGATCCAAGGCAACATGTGAAGAATGACGCTTGACCAGCTCCGTAAGCTTAGCAATCTTGCCAGCATCCACCTTCTGTTGTTCGGCAGCAATGGCCACTTCCCTTTCCATGTTAGCCTTTTCGACGTTCCACTTCAGCTGGTGCTCCTTAAGATCATTGTCTCCCCTATTGGCGGCATCCGCTACCCATAACACGCATTGTAATGCCTACAAACGGAGTGTCAATTATGATAAAGTATAAAAGGGAAAAGAAAAACTAGGCGAAGGAGAACACCTACCTTCCATACCATCAGACCAGCATCTTTGACCAGAGAAGCAGTGGGAACGTCCATGCGAGGCTTCTTGGGACCGTGAGCATCGTGGAGCTTCTGCCACAAGTTTGAGGGAACCTTTTCTTCCAGATCAATGACTTCTGTGGCATCCAGCGTTGATCGCTTGACAAGGGTTACCTTAGCCCCGACTTCTATCTTCACCTTAGGGTCTAGAGGGGGTTTCCTGTCACTTGATCGCAACTTGCATTGGATCATAGCTGCATCGGTGAAGCTTCATCCCAAAGAAGAAGAACCTTACACAAAAAGTAAAAGCAAGTCACGCCTTCCAGAACACCAAGTATTAAACAACCAGAGAGAAACGCTTACTAGTGGTTTTGTCAGAGGTTTCACAGGTGCCTTTGTGGTTGCCACAAATGCGGGGATCCCTTCAATTGTCTTCTCAGAATCTCCTGACCTTGCATCATCGCCCTCTTCAAATTGATCCCTAGACGGTGTCGTTGTCCGATTACTGGATTCACCCTCTAGTGTCGCTTTTGATGACTTCCGATACATCCTTCATGCCTCTGGCAAGGCAAAAACCTTCCTGCAGGCCTCGGATTCCAAAACATGGGTGTCTAAACCTGGCAGAAGTACACGCAGAGGTAACCTAGAAAGGACGGTCGATAAAAGAAATAAGTATTTGTAAAGAGAAAAAGAAGAGTAAGGCTATATATACTCACCTTTGGCATTCCATGATTCCGAGAAGGCCGCTTGATACATCGAGCCTAGTGTTGACCTTTCCACAAAGAAGAAGCGGGTAGTCCAATCCTTGTCGTTCACCTTCAACTTCAGGATTAGTGGGTTCTTGGCATCCCTAGCGTGAAGGGTGAAATGACCCGCTCGAAGGGGACACACTCGATAAGCACATAACAAGTCAGATATGGAAAAATCGATCGTTTACTCCGAACATACTTTACTGATTGGTACATGATCTTCCAAGTAGACAACATTAACTACGCCAGGGATGCCCTAAGAGCCAGCAAGAAGTTGAAAATTAGAGTGGAAAAAGGGAAGTGAGCCCCCGAGGTGAAAGGATAATCTAGGAAGCAGACCCATCCCTCTTTCACCCAATCTACAGCCTCATGCATAGGGCAATGGAAGTTGGTACCCGCAGGGAAGCCGTGAGTTTTAACAATTTTCTCCACTTTCACGAAAGACATTGAGCAGGGGTGGTAGTCATGGGGTTCGAGGGAGTGAGAGGACTCGAAGACTAGGTCTGTTATCCTTGCCTTGATCATTGTGGGACGGATCTGAAACGATTAGAGAGGAGGAAGACGGAAGGAAGGCAAAAGAGAAGAAAGATAAGTACAAGAAGACTCGTATCTTCAAGAGAATCTGCGCTCGGAGTAATTATAGCCTGGCCGATATGACTCTTCGTTTCCCCAAGAATGATCGGACGGACAGGGTGAAGCCACATGGAGCATATCGATTGTAGAAAGCACGACGAATCTAATCAAAATCCCGCCTAAGGATTTGGATAAAGATTCGGGGGTATTGTTAGGCCCAAAATTAAGTCGGCCAATTCGACGACATTAGCCCAAGAGCGATAGAGGAATCACAAAAGAATGAGAAGACAGAAATCCTGGAGAAACAGGAAGAAGTCTACGGTCACTCAGAGAAGGAAGAAGGCTATGCTCATAAAAGGAAGATATACGTTCAGGGTCGGTCGCTGGCAAGCAGTTACCTACTTTAATATATACGGGAAGTGGCTAAACGGTTGCAGATATGCCCTATTGACATGGAGATCGTGCAATATGGGGGGAAAACAACTTGTTTAAGGAGTTATGGGCTGGTTTTATGATTCATTTTCATGTATGCACAAAAACTAAGACCGACTTTTAAGAGAAAACTCTTGTAACCAATTGTCGAACAAATACGCTCATTCTTCTCATTGTTTCTTCGAGAATCATTTCGATCGTTGCCCTAATTTAGGACAGAAGTTTGATTATTAATTTTTTGTCCAAAACATAGTGCACATCTGCTTCAAGAATTTTACATAGCGAGGAACTGACTTGATCAAGTTAAGGAGAGGAATGTTGACCTCAGCGTTTCTGAACATCTCGAACTTGTCTTTGTCCTGCTTCAATGGCTCTTTATGCTTCAAAGCAGATGGGAATAGATGATGTTCGCATTTTTGGTATAGTTTTTGATAGGTTTTCTTTGTTTATTAGGATTAATTTTGTCTAGTTTAGGTTTCGTATTAAGTGTTTTTAGTTAGTTTTGTATAAATCTGCGAAAAAAGTGGAATCTACGCTATTTTGTGTATTTTGCAGGTTTTAGCTAGGAAAGGAGCTAAATGGAGATAAATTTGGAGCATCACAATGAAGGACGGGAAAGTGCAAGATTTAAGAAGTCGAAGCTCAAGAAAACGAGAGGAGGTGTTGAAGAAAACAAAACCCCAGGCTCGTTAACGAGGCTGTGAAGGGTCGTTAACGAGGCCACGATGAAGAAGATTTCGGAGTATTATTTTATTATTCACCGATCCTGAGCGGGAATTTATTTCCGTATTGGTTGAGTATCTTTTTAGAATCTTTATGGGTTAATAGAATATGTATTTTAGGGTTTAATATCTTTTTAGATTTTATTTCTATCTTTTAGAGATTGTTTCTATCTTTTTAGGAAAGTTTTTATCTTTTAGCTTTTTAGTTTTTTTAGGATTTTTTAGTATAAATACCCTTCTATCTAGCATAGAAAGGGGGGGCTTAATTTTGGAGGAGAGTCTTAGAGTTTGTTTTGGAGAAGGAAGGAAGGCCGAAGGAAAGGCTGCCGGATCGGAAGTCGGTGACGAGGGGTCGGTGACGACGGTTTCTGAGGTTCGTTGATCGAGTTTGTGGTTCGGTGATTGTTTTGTTTTGGTTTTTCTTCTGATTCTCTGTAAGACGATATTTTTGTTATTATTTAAGTTTGAGTTTTGTTTTCATGTTTGTTTTTATTGAAGTTGTTGGTTTCTTAATCATGAGTAGTGAGTAGTTATTTTTCTAGGGTCGGGGTTAAGCCCGGCATAGTTGAGCATGTTTGATGAAGTAAGGTAGTGTTTTGAATGCCTTTTATTTTTATTGAGATTGTTTGTTGTGCTTAATACCGAAACGGGAGTTGAGGTAATTTGAGTTTTAACTTGATTGAAAGAGAAAGTTAGTAACTTGAAGGTTGATATTGTTTGAAAACGGAAGTTTCAAGCTTTAGATCCAAAACAAGCAATTGAGTGAGTTGGTTTATGAAAATAGATGAATTTACCTGTCAAGTCAATGAAAGTTGATGACTCTATCTATTTAAAGGCATGATCTTATCTTCTTACGAATTCTTATGCTTGGCTATGCTGTGGTGTCCCTTATCCTAGATATTTGTTTTATTGAATTATTTCTGATAAATCTTCGTTGCTGAAAGCTTGCTTCGGTACCGAGTATTAATTAGAATTTTATTAGTTCGTTAATCGATGTTTTTATATTCGGTGGTTCGGTAACGATCCTGACAAGGTCGTTAACGAGGCATCTCGTGAGTGATTGTGTTTGATTTTGTTTGATTTTTATTAGATTGATAGACAAATAACCTTGCTTCCTGTGGAACGATCCTGACTCCACTGTACTCAGCGGGGTCTTGACTTACAAATTTATTTGTTGGCCGAGAAACCCTCTCAACAAATTGGCGCCGTTGTCGGGGAAGCAACGAGTTGTTAGTTTATCTTTGGGATCGGGACTAGCCCGACCCCGTTTTTTTTTTTATTTTTGTTTTCTTTGTTTGTTTTCTCAGTGTATGCCGGTAGGACGAAGAAGGCTTCAGTTTGATAGCTCCAGTTATTACTCAGAACCCGAACGTTCCCTGCACCGACGACTCCGAGAAAACCGAGCCATGGCCACAACTGAAGAGATGGCTCGAGAGCTAGAGATCCTCCGGACCCAGATGGAGGCACTGAGAGCCGAGAAGGACGACGCTAATGCAGACAAGGCTCGACTGCAAGAAGAGCTAAACGCCTATCCAAGGAATGCCAAGCAATACATGCATCCGGAACTGAGGGTGCCAGAATCTCCTATTGTGCTTCCTGCGATAGAGAAACCTTTTGAGATCAAGTCTCAATTTATATCCTTGATTAAACGGGCTCAATTTGAAGGGAAACCTGCTGAGGGCCCTATGGAACATATTAAAAATTTTCTTGATTTATGTGACACCATAGCTGCTGAAGGTGTCTCACTAGAATATGTTCTGTTGAAAGCTTTTAGATGGTCACTTACTGGAAAGGCCCTGAACTGGTTAGAGAGCCTACCTTCTAAGTCTATCAGGACTTGGAAAGCTTTGTATGATCAATTTCTTACAAAGTTTTTCCCTCCTGCTAAGACAACAGAGTTAAGGAAACGTATCACCTCTTATCACCAGTTGCCTAATGAGACATTTGTTGAAACATGGGAAAGATTTAAAGAGATGCTTAGACAATGCCCTACTCATGGGCAACCATTATATGTATTGCAAGAAATCTTTTTCCAGGGTATCAACGCAGAGACCAAGAACTGCATCAACACGCATACTGCGTGCGGTTTTATAGAGATGAACCCGACAGATGCGTGGGAACTGTTGGACAAGCTGGCAAATTACGATGCTATGTACGGAACCCAGCAGGCTCCACAAACTCAAAAACATCTCTATGTGCCCAATCGAGATGAAGTTGACCCCGATGTTAAAAATCAATTCTTACAAGATGAGGTCAACCGTTTGAGAAAACAGGTAAGTTTTCTGAAATCCTCTCAATCATGTCAAGAATGTGGTTCTTCTGCGCATAGTACTTCTGCTTGCACTAACATTGAGCAGGTTAGAACCGCTGAGACGATAGCTGAGATGAATTACATGAGAGGACCCTACAGGAACCAGCCTAATTACAATGACAGGTCGAACAACTATCAATCATGGGGCAATCAGAATGCAAATCATAATTACACAAGGCCCCCGCAAGATAGACGACCTGCACCATATCGACCTCCAGGCCATCAGGAGACACCATCATGGGCTCAAGAGATTAAAGAGGGCATCATTGGATTGGATAAAAGATGGGGAGAGTTCGATATTTGGAAGAAGAGTATTGATTCCCAACTAGGAGACCTTGCTGCACGGATTCCAAGACCACAAGGGCAACTCCCGGGTCGTACCGAAGAGAACCCTAGAGGCCAAATAGCAGCAGTACACCTTATAAGCGGGAAGATACTATCGGAGAGAATTCAAGCTGAAGAGAAGGAGGAACAAGATCTCGCCAGCCAGCTCGTTAACGAGCCAGCGAGAGCTAGTACCGAGCCTACAAGCCAGGATGACGAGACTCCGAGGATTCCTGACGAGCCCAGCCCAGGTAAGTTTTCTAAACCGAGTCCTCCTCTCAATCCCAGGCTCGTTAACGACCCCACCAGGGTCGCTAACGACCCGTCGAGGACACCAAACGACCCCAGTGTCGACCCGGTACTCTCACCTCTCGAGCCTAACTTGGTTCCGAGAATGGCGAAAACTCTACCATTTCCAGTTAAGAAATCTATGGAATCTACTGAGAGTAAGTTCAAGCGTTTCGTTAAGATTCTTCAAGGCATTAATATTTCCATCCCATTCGCTGAGGCCCTAAGCGAAATGCCGGCTTACACAAAATTCTTGAAAGATATTCTTAGCAGGAAAAGATCTATTACAGAGCTGCAGGACGAGGTCAGATCCATAGCTCTCCCAGAAAAACTTGGAGATCCTGGGAGGTTTGCAATCACAATCGGCATAGGCAACCACAAGTTCAAAGCTTTATGCGATCTTGGTGCCAGTGCTAGTCTTGTTCCACTCTCAATCTGGTCTAAAGCCAATATGGGACCACTGGAACCAGTAGACATGAATCTGTACATGGCAGATGGGTCAAGTGTCAAAGCAACAGGAGTAGTGGACGATTACCCTATTCAAGTCGGGAAATTCTTCATACCAAATGATTTTATTGTCCTTGATATGCCTGAAGACCCTCATGTCCCCATAATTCTCGAGCGACCATTCTTAGCCACAGCAGGAGCAAGAGTTGATGTGCGTAAGGGACTCCTCACTTTTGATATAGGAGAGGAACGGGTGGAATTCAATTTAGATCAGAAAGCTAACGACCCAATTGGAGTGGCACAACTAGAGTTGACTCAACCCGAACCAGACACCACAGCCCCTACCGAGCCACATCTGCCGATCAATAATGCTCCCATGCACAAAGGCCCTACTACAGAGGTTACAGAAAAGCCCAAACCACCTTGGCTTTCGGACTATACCATTAACCCAGGGATATCGAGCTTACTAAAAGAAGAAGAAGGTCCCAATTTAGCAATTCAAGTGCACAGAGGCAGTAAAGCTACAGGCACGATATTTGAAGACCCTAACATGACCAGACATGAACCACCATGAGACTAGCAAGAGAGCTCGTTGGGCTAACGACGTTAAACATAGCGCTTACGGGAGGCACCCCGCTTTTTAGAATAGGTTTATTTTATTTTATTTTATTTTATTTTATTTTTCTTTTAGATTATTTCCTAGCTTTCTTTTATTTTTCTTTTTTTTTAGTTTAAATAGGATAGAAATAAGATTTTTTGAGCTAACAAGATTTCAGGAAAAAAGGGGTCGAAATGCACTCAAGGAGGCTACGGTGGCTCGTTAACGACCCACTCAGGGTCGTTAACGACCCAGTTCGGACGACCCGATTCATCACAATACGGGGCAGGTAAGTAATTCTAACCTAGTTAACTTTTCTAACCCTAGCCGCCACCCCCTCTATCTTTACCCCTCCTATAAAAACCCTTCTACCCCTCCAAAAATTCTACCACAATCTCTCCCAACTTTCACTCTCAAACCCAAAACTCTCTCAATCCCTTTCCCTTTTCTCCTACCGTGTCGGAAATCCCAAGCTAACGACCACCGGAGATGCCATCGTTACCGGAGTTCGAAGGCCCTTTCACCGTTGACGACGAGCTCGTTAACCTACCCCGATCCCGACCCTTGTCCTTTTAATTCTCGGTTCTCCGGTATGATTTCTAAACTCTTGCTTGAATTTGCATGATTGAGTATCTATAGGGTTAAATTTCATATCTTGAATCATGATTTTTAGGGAGATCGATGAGCATGCCTAAATTTCGTTCTAAAAATTCTTGATTGTGCTTAGTTGTTCATGTTTAGGAAAGACGATTCATGTTAGATTAGCTATTGTAACCCTTTAGTTAAGAAAGCATGAATTTTTCTTATTCTAGATCTAAAAGTTCGAACTTTGCATGTCAAAATTTCGGGAAATTTATAGCATGTTCGGGATGGGTAATTGAATAAGTATGGGGTGCTTTTACCCAATGAGGGAATTGTGGAGAATAATATAAGATTGCATGCTTGATTTGTGCTGAATTAGAGGTAGATTCAATTTCGGACATTACTGGTTGCTCTCGGTGGCTCGTTAACGACCCACCCAGGCTCGTTAACGACCCTGCACTTCATCAATGCTTAATCCGAGGCCAGCTTCGTGAACAACCCAATTGGGTATTTTATGAATAATTCCGAGGTTAATTTTGAGACCAAGTATGGGGTCTCGTACCTATTATTTTGGAGTGGATCTTATCTTGGAAAATTTTCGATTATTTTGTAGGATCCATGGCTAGTTCAAGCAGACCCGCTACCCGAGCCCAGAAGAAGAGGAGAAACCACAGGTCTCCATCTCCACCCCGGGTGGACGATGTGATTTTGAGCAGTCAAAGCCAAGTACGGCGCTATCGGGATTTCTTGGAGAAGGACCATTACACCCGATGGTTCTCGAAGTCTAGCGCCGTCTCTACGGGCATCTACACGGATGTCAAGGACGCTTTTGCCATCCTTGGGGCCGCACACTTTTTGAAGCAAGAGAGCTTGCCACATTATCCGGCCCTCACATCCGAGTTCTTGGCCACCTTGGAGACCAACTTCTCGTCGAAAATCTCGGCGGGACGCATTCGGTTCCGGCTCGGTAACGAGGACCGTGACTTCACCATGGCGGAGTTCAATGCAATCTTGGAGCTCCCAAACCCGTCTAGAGACTATAGCTTGAAGGACTACCGAGTGACCCGCACTTGGAGCTACATCACCGGCGAGGTTCAATCCTCCACCGCGGCACTATCCGGAGCAACCATAGTCAACCCCATCTTCCGGATCATCTTGAGAGTCCTCGCCGCACTATTCTGGCCGAAGAAGGAGTTGAACCGGTCTACAAGGACGGAGGTCGCTTGCTTCCGCACCATCCTCTTCGAGGAGCCTGGCCCCTTGAATTTGGGGTACGAATGGCTCTACTACGTCGAGAAGTCCCACAAGTACAAGGAGGTATGGTGTGGCAATTTGGTTAGCCTCTTGGCTAAGAATCTTGGAGTGGATCTCACCCGCTACACACCGGCCCACGCTCAACTCCTCAACAAGAACTATTGGTATAGCGCCGGGATCTTCGTGCAAGCCGAGGGAGGCTACAAAGTGAAGGTTCGAGATTAAGTCGTCATACCTTCCCTCGACATGTACGAGCTACTCTACGTACTGAATTGGTACGAAGTGTGGACGGGCCAGCCTTACCCATTGGAGCCAAAACCGAAGGATGAGCTCTCGCTTCGACCATGTCACACCCGGTTTGAGCGGGACGATGTGGACAAATATGAAGAAGAAGATGAGCAAGAGGATACCGAGGTCGTAGGCAATGATACCGAGGAAGCCGACACCGAGGGCGGCACTGAGGAGCTCAACTTTACAGAAGAAGACATGGAGACGGAGGAATTAGGAGGCAATATCTTCGTCAACGAGCCAACCAGGGACGTTAACGACCATTTCCAGCCACCACACAACACTGTTAACGAGGCAACCAGCTTCGTTAACGAGGTGCCGCAAGCTCCTGTCGACCCTCCACCAGCTTCTGTCGACCCTCATGCATATGGCTTAATGCCTTACAACCCGGTGATGTACCAAGATCATTTCCAGCCTCACTACCCACCACCTCCTCAGCCCGAGTACACAGGATCGAGCATACCACCACCATGGGCCGAGGATCTTTCTGCACGGATGCAGCAGCTTCACCTTCAGACCGATCACATTCATCGGAGGATGGATAGATGGGAAACCGTATATTCCGCTCGTATGTCGATGGAGGACGAGCGGCAACGTCAGAGAGAGGCGGAGGATGCTGAGCGTTGGAGAACGATGTATGACTTCATGGGGCACTTTGAGCACTATTTTCCTCCACCAAACCGTTGATCAAGCTCAAGATGAAGTTTCCTTTCCTTGTTTCCACTTTTGTAAGTTTTATGTCTTTCTTTTTCTTTTTAATTTTTTGTTTTCTTTTCTATTTCTTTTCCCTATTCTTCTTATTTTTCTTACAGTGGGGACACTGTAATTTTAAGTATGGGGTGGGAAGAAAGTAGAAAAATTATGTCCTAGGTGTTTTTTTTTACTTTTGTTAAATCACAAAAAACAAAAAAAAAATTGAAATTGAAAAATTTGAAAAATCCAAAAAGAGTTTAGAATTGATAGATATTCCTTCTTAAAAGTTCTATGATAGCAATCATTAGCTTGACCATATAATTCCTTGCAAATATGTCTTTGAAAGTATAGCCGGATTCTTAAAAATTGAAATTATTGTTTTTTAGAAGAGAATAGCATTAGATGAAATTGAGCACGTATACTTTATAGCATAGATGATGCAATCCAACAAAACCTACCTTGTGAGAAATAATTTTTGGCCTTATAGGGAGAACATTTATAAATCCCTCTTCTTTTTTGTGTGATTTACTCTCCTTATGCATATTATCTCTTGGAATTGTGATGGTTATCTATTTCTTGAGACCCTTATAAGATTTTTAGTTCATTACTTGTAAAGATCATATGATAGAGAACTTATTTTTATGAGCCCTATTATCCCCTATCTACCTTTATATTATTCCTTCTTTTGATAACCAATTTTGGCCTGAAACCTTTTATTTTTAGCTCCACAAAAATTGTTCCCTAGCCGAGATAAGCTTGACCCTATCCGGGAATTAGGACTTAGATTGGAGAGGTGAAGTCTTGTGTTTTGTTGAAAAGAAAAGAGTTTCTATTTGCTTGAATTAAAGGGTATTTGGGAAGGGTAGATTTGGAAGTCTCTTGTTATTACATGTAAGAAAGGTCTCTTGAAAAAAAAAAAAAAGATGCACAATTAAGTTTAAAGGGAAGAAATGTATACGGTGGATCGTTAACGACCCGGATGTGGGTTCGTTAACGAGGCAACGAAATAAAAAGAAAAAAAATGGGAGAAAGAAAGAAGAAAAGTTGAAGTGCATTTGTGTTTAAAAATAATATCAAGAGATTCTTTTTGATTATGAGACTTTCTAGGATGATAAATGGGTGAGTGAAAATAAGTGTGCATAATATGAGAGTGAGTTTGGTTATTTTATATGAGAGTTCTGATGTTATGTGTGAGTTTTTTTTAGGAGTCTTTGATTCCCGGATATTATTAGCACCACATGACCAAAATATCTCCATGCCTTATTTTTATTACCAAGCCCCATTACAACCCGACCAAATGGAAGCTTCTATGAAGTTTTTCATTGAGCCTAAGTTCTCTTGATGATTCTCTGCTTGTTTTGACAAATCTTGGGTGGAGAGTATTGGTGATATAAGTTCCAATTTCTATGAGTTTTTGTATATAGGATGAGTTGAGAGATTGAAATTATAAGCCCAAACACATGAGAGTTGAGTGAAACACATTATATCCCTTGAGAGGTTGGATTGTATTATTTTATGTCTATTTAAGTGCATATATGTGTGAGGATGTTAATAGTCTTTTGCTATAATTTTCTTATGTATAGATGTTGCTTTTTGAAGATGGTTATGTCTTGATAAGCATGATTTGTTTTGGTTTTGGTTAGTATCTTGATTATTGCTTGAGGACAAGCAAGTCTAAGTATGGGGTATTTTGATGTTCGCATTTTTGGTATAGTTTTTGATAGGTTTTCTTTGTTTATTAGGATTAATTTTGTCTAGTTTAGGTTTCGTATTAAGTGTTTTTAGTTAGTTTTGTATAAATCTGCGAAAAAGTGGAATCTACGCTATTTTGTGTATTTTGCAGGTTTTAGCTAGGAAAGGAGCTAAATGGAGATAAATTTGGAGCATCACAATGAAGGACGGGAAAGTGCAAGATTTAAGAAGTCGAAGCTCAAGAAAACGAGAGGAGGTGTTGAAGAAAACAAAACCCCAGGCTCGTTAACGAGGCTGTGAAGGGTCGTTAACGAGGCCACGATGAAGAAGATTTCGGAGTATAATTTTATTATTCACCGATCCTGAGCGGGAATTTATTTCCGTATTGGTTGAGTATCTTTTTAGAATCTTTATGGGTTAATAGAATATGTATTTTAGGGTTTAATATCTTTTTAGATTTTATTTCTATCTTTTAGAGATTGTTTCTATCTTTTTAGGAAAGTTTTTATCTTTTAGCTTTTTAGTTTTTTTAGGATTTTTTAGTATAAATACCCTTCTATCTAGCATAGAAAGGGGGGGCTTAATTTTGGAGGAGAGTCTTAGAGTTAGTTTTGGAGAAGGAAGGAAGGCCGAAGGAAAGGCTGCCGGATCGGAAGTCGGTGACGAGGGGTCGGTGACGACGGTTTCTGAGGTTCGTTGATCGAGTTTGTGGTTCGGTGATTGTTTTGTTTTGGTTTTTCTTTTGATTCTCTGTAAGACGATATTTTTGTTATTATTTAAGTTTGAGTTTTGTTTTCATGTTTGTTTTTATTGAAGTTGTTGGTTTCTTAATCATGAGTAGTGAGTAGTTATTTTTCTAGGGTCGGGGTTAAGCCCGGCATAGTTGAGCATGTTTGATGAAGTAAGGTAGTGTTTTGAATGCCTTTTATTTTTATTGAGATTGTTTGTTGTGCTTAATACCGAAACGGGAGTTGAGGTAATTTGAGTTTTAACTTGATTGAAAGAGAAAGTTAGTAACTTGAAGGTTGATATTGTTTGAAAACGGAAGTTTCAAGCTTTAGATCCAAAACAAGCAATTGAGTGAGTTGGTTTATGAAAATAGATGAATTTACCTGTCAAGTCAATGAAAGTTGATGACTCTATCTATTTAAAGGCATGATCTTATCTTCTTACGAATTCTTATGCTTGGCTATGCTGTGGTGTCCCTTATCCTAGATATTTGTTTTATTGAATTATTTCTGATAAATCTTCGTTGCTGAAAGCTTGCTTCGGTACCGAGTATTAATTAGAATTTTATTAGTTCGTTAATTGATGTTTTTATATTCGGTGGTTCGGTAACGATCTTGACAAGGTCGTTAACGAGGCATCTCGTGAGTGATTGTGTTTGATTTTGTTTGATTTTTATTAGATTGATAGACAAATAACCTTGCTTCCTGTGGAACGATCCTGACTCCACTGTACTCAGCGGGGTCTTGACTTACAAATTTATTTGTTGGCCGAGAAACCCTCTTCTGAGCGGCGGTCGCCGCTTTTTTCGGAAAATTGAACTGGGGAGAAAGCACCGTTGGATGGGCGGTGATCTCCGCCAATTAAATGGTGGTCGCTGATTTTAATTTCCTAATTGTCATAGCCAAACTCTTTTTGGCAGCGAGTGCCAGCATGGTGGCGGCGGTCGTCGCCGTCTTCTTCGTTAGCTTCTTGCTCTTTTCTGTCCTGAAGCTGCTTCCCGCTCCTTAACATTATAGCTTTGACATTCTGAATGTTCGGGTTTACTTCAGTTTGAGAGGGAAGATTACCCGAGTCTCTTGCTTCAAGTTTGCTCACTGCTTCAGAGATTTGACTTAGTTGCCTTTCTAAGTTCTTAATGCTTGTTGATGTATTTTCTTGGAATTGCACTTGACTCTTGGTCAGGTTAGAAACATTCTCTGCAAGACTGAGATTATTCTACATCAACATCTGCATCATGTTCTCCATAGAAGGAGCTACATTAGAGTTCTGTTCTTGAGGCCTTGGCATAGAGGTTCTAGCTGGTTGGAAATTATTTTGTTGTTGATTTGATTTTGGCTCTCTCCATTTGAAATTAGGGTGGTCCTTTTAGCCTTGATTTTAGGTGTTGGAATAAGGATCATATCTTGACTTCATTTGATACCCTCTGACTGCATTCACCTTCTCTTGTAGTGTAGGACATGAATCACTAGGATACAGGGGGTCATGACAGATCTCACAAGCCTTAGCCTACTGAGCGATACCTTTCAGCTACAGACGTCTCACCTCTTCTTTCAGCACATGAAAATCAGCTTGATCAATCTTAGAATGAGAGTTAGCGCCTGATAAATTTTGGGAACCTCTTCCATTATATTGTCTAGAATCTTCCGCCATCATGGAAAAGATGTCTAGAGCCTCTTCATAGGTTCTCTTCATGATGTTTCCACCACAAGAAGAATTGACCAATCCTCGGTCATCCTAACAAAGACATGGAGATAAAGAATGAGATCATGATTAGCATAACTATAGTAAGGACAACTCTTCACCAGCTTCTTGAAGCGCTCAAAGTATTCACAGAGAGACTCATTGGAGAATTGATCTATGTTGCAAATCTGCTTCTTCAGTTGATTAGACTTGATTGTAGGGAAGTATTTGTCAAGAAACAACTTCTTCAAGTTCACTCAAGTAGTAACGCTTCCAAGAGGGAGAGCATGGTACCAGTCTTTAGCAAATTCCTTCATAGAAAAGGAAAATGCTCTCAACCTCATCTGCTCTTCAGTAATGTCATATGGACACATGCTGGTGCAAACATCAAGGAACTTATCAAGATGTTGAATGGGATCCTCAAATGGAGTTTCGCTGCATTTCGGGAGTAGATGGACTACTCCTGTGTTGAGCTCAAGCTTAACTCCATCACCAAGGGTTGAGAATTACACTACAGAGACTGATTCAAATTAGGAGTTGTCAAGCTCTCAAGAGTAAATCGTTGATCACCCATTGCTTTAAACTCTTGTACTAATGCACGCACAACTCGCCGAGTTCTAAACAGAGCCCGTTCAATTTCTGGATCAAAGAGAGGATTTGAATTATTAGTAGCACGGGTGTGAACCATAAGATAGGTTCACACCAGCATTCGGACAAAAATCACACAAAAAGACAATTATCGCCTCCCCGTCAACGACGCCAATTTGATAACGGTGAATTTGGTCATACAAATCACGGTTATACAAAAGAGTCCAAACAAACCAAAAGACTATAGTGTTCAAGAAGTAAGGGTTGAATCGCAGGGAGGTAGGTTGATCGCTTTGTGTGAATTTTATGTCAAATCAAGTAACAAGGTGGTTTATGAATTAAAACTAGCTATCAAGCATGCATAACTAACAAAGTATTAAAGTTGGGTTTTTATCAAGTTTGAGAAAGCACTTAGTCAAACACGTATCCACATTCGATTGATAAGTTGATAATAGATTTCACTCAGAATCACATGCATATGGAACTTCCAATTCCTTTTCAAACATAATCAATAGCACAACCATATACTATCAATCCTAACTAATTGAATAACCATGAAACCATCAAGATTCAATTCAAAAGCAACAATAAGGATAGGAATAGAATCATGATACAAATCTAGCATAAAACAACCAGCTTTTATCCTAGTTTGCAATTCAACTCTCTTTCTACATAAGACTAGCACAACCAGATACTAGTACGATGAAGTTGCTACTTCAATCTAGAGATGCTCAACCATTAACACTCTAGATCTAGCAATAGAGATTTAATAACAACAACCCTAGAAATTGTTGAAATCAATCAATTAAGCAATTCAAACAAAAAAGAAGAATAGTTCCAAGCATTAAATTAATAAATATAAATCTCACCACTAGTAATCAAATGAAGCTTCAACTGTCTGACTAAGCAAAGAGGGCTTAGTTCTCCATGAAAGCAGTAAAAACTCCAAAAGTATGAAAAGTAGTATATGATATGAGAGGTGCAACTCTCTAAAACCTAATATAATAACTAGGTCTCCAAAAGTATATCCAAGAATACATCAAGATGGAATAAAGTTGATATAACTAAGGCCAATCAAAACAAAACACGTGGCGAATAAGGAATCTTCGTGCTGTCAGAGGCGGCGGGCGCCGCCTGCACCAGAACGCCGGTCTTCTGCTTTTCTTCAATCCAGCTTTAAAACCAACATAATGCATCTACAGGTCTTCTTCCTCCTAGTTGTAGATAGTCTCCAAAATACCACTAAACATATGCAAAAACCTAGAGCTGTCAAAAGCTGACCGAACCCGCCAACCCGACCCGAACCGCCCGATAATTTTAGGGTCAAGACCCGAAAATTTGAACCCGAAACCCGAAATCAACTGAACCCGATAGAATTCGAAACCCGTTGGGTTGACCGATTTAGTATATTTTTAGAATTTTTAGAATTTATTTTGAAAATTATAATATATTTTATTATTAAAATAGATGAAAATAATATTTTTATTAATTAAATATTGATTTTAATAATCACAAAAAAAGGATTTTTTAGATCCGCTGGTTGATGTCTCTCTATTTGGTGGTGTTTTCATATGTGATTTCCTTTGTAAATATGTTTCTTTTTCCCCTTTTCTTGTGCGTTTTGTTCCTTTTTAGCCTAGTTCCCGTATTTCTATGAGATTCGGAGACTACGCACCTTTTATGTGTTTTGTAGGTAATTTGGCATGAATCAAGGATCAATTTGAAGGAGGGTCGAGACATGGAGCAAAGGCCGAGCTAAAGCGGGAAAGAGAGAAGCAAGCCATGAAGAAGAACAAGAGAAGCCAACAAAGAAGAAGGTGGAACGAGGTCAGGACCGAGTTGCAACCACATCGGGCCCGACTTTGAAGTCTCCAACCTCGGACCGAGTTGCACAGTACCTCGGTCCCGAGGTTCCTCCATGTCGGTCCGAGTCGGTCACCGGACTACTTGGGATCCAAGGCACGAATTTGTGGACTTCCACTTTTGCCCTTCATCTAATCTATAAAAGGCCCTCTTGTCTTCTAAGAAAGGGTTCCCTCACACACACACAAAAGGGGGGTTCCAAGGGAGCCAAGAGGATACTTGGGGAGCAAGGAGGAAGGAGAAGAGGAGGAAGAGAGAGAGAATCGACCAAGAGAGAGGAAGGCTTGATAGGTTTTGTTGATTGTTTAGCTTTGATTTGCTTTGATCTTGTGGATTTGAAAACCCTTGATTTGAATTTGTGGATTGCTTTGGATTTGAATGAAACTTTGCTTTGTTTTGAGATTGATTATGATGATTGCTTTCCCTTTTGATTTGATTGCTTTCTTTGCTTTTCACATGGAGTAGATCTCCTTGATCTTGGGTTATGGGGGAAAACCCTAGCTAGGTTAGGGCTAGAAACCCCAATTCCATACCCTTGAGTGTTTGATCTAAGGAACCCACTCTACATAGAGCTACAATTCCTTGCGAAAGTTGGGAATCAAGGCTTGAGATTGTCAAAGTAGCGAAAGTGAACATGTGTCAATCTCAAGACCTTGCTTCGAAGGGGATTTCCCCATGGATCGAGGTGTAGATGTGGTTGGAACGAGGGCGAAAGCACTCGATCCTAGTCCGATCATCACTCATTGCCTGAATTGGGGTGGAAAAGCCTTAATCTACTAGGGAAGGAACCCAAAAGCCCAAGATCTACTTTTAAAATCCTTGAGTTCGACATCCCCAGCTACCTCGGGCCCGACTTACCCAGTGTCGGTCCCGACTTCCTCTTGTCGCCAACCTCGGGCCCGACGTGACCTCAGTGTCGGTCCCGACTGTTTTCTTTGTTTTCCTTTGTTTTATGCTCTCCTTTCTAGCTTCCTAGTATCTAGGCACATCGATCGAGTAGACTTCCCGAGTGTTCGACACCCACCACGTACTACAACGGGGTCGGGTTATAAATTGTATCTCTTGACCCTCGCATCCGAGAGCGATCAAAAGATTGGCGCCGTTGCCGGGGAAGTCTAAGTGCATTGAGTGCCAATTTGGTGAGTTTCTTGTGTTTTGGTAGTGATTTGGGTGAGGGAATAGCCCAAACCCTTTGTTTGTTTTTGATTTGTTTTGGTTTGTGTTTTTGTTTCATAGGTGTATGCTAGCTCGTTCCTCCCGAGGAACACTTGAGCTTGAGTTTGTGAGTGATCCGGAAAGTATTCTCAAGGAAGCCCGAAGAAGGAAAAGGATGGCGAATCAAGCTCTCCATGTTGATGAGGAGTTGGCTCAACTTAGGGCAGAAATGGCTAGATTGCAACTTGAGAGGGACAATCAAGAGGAGGTGGCAAGAAGAGAACGGGAGCAACGGATGAGAGCCGAGGCTCAACTCAACGCTCTACCCCGGAATGCACGCCAATACATGCATCCGGAGTTGAGGGTACCCGATCCGGCTATTGTGCTTCCCGAGGTTGCCAAGAATTTTGAGATCAAGACGCAATTCATCTCCCTCATCAAGCGAGATCAATTCGAGGGCCGTCCACATGAGTGTCCCATAGAGCATGTTAAACGATTTGTGGACATGTGTGAGACGATCTCTACCGACGAGGAGACATTGGAGTATGTGCTTCTAAAGGCGTTCAAATGGTCACTTGGGGACAAGGCCACACATTGGCTTGAGAGCCAAGCTCCTAGGTCAATCACAACTTGGAAGACACTCTATGATGCTTTCTTGATGAAGTTCTTCCCTCCCTCAAAGACAACCGAGTTGAGAAGGAAGATTGCAAGTTTTCAACAAGGTCCGAATGAGCCTCTCTTCGAAGCATGGGACCGTTTCAAGGAGATGTTGCGCCAATGTCCTACTCATGGCCAACAACCATATGTGCTTCAAGACATCTTTTTCCAAGGCATCAATCCGGTAACGAAGGACAAGCTCAATCTCCACACCGATTGTGGGTTCATAGACTTGACACCGGATCAAGCTTGGGAGCTACTTGACAAGCTATCTGATTATGAGGCCATGTATGGGGTGAGTCAAGCTAGCAAGGAGGTGAAAGTTCAAGGTGAAGGTGCAAGGAAGTTATATGATCCAAAGGGAGAAGACATTGATAGGGATGTGAAGCTCCAATTCCTTGAAGGTGAAGTGAGCAAGCTTAAGAGGCAAGTCCACTACTACAAGCAAAATGCTAGAGCTTGTGAGGAGTGTGGATCCTTTGCTCATGCTACACAAGTTTGTCCGAATGAGAGCCAAGTGCGCTTGGCCGAGCGAATAGAGGAGGCAAACTATGTTCGAGGAAATTTCGGTGGAAGAGGCAACTTCAACAATGGTGGCAATGGCCGGTGGAACAACGGTCAAGCTCAAAGCTACAACAACAACTTCAACCAAAACGAGCCAAGGGCGCCACCACCACCATATAGACCACCGGGATTCAATGATTTACAAACATTTGCTCAAGAGATGAGAGATGGGTTCAAGGAGATGAGGACCCAATTCAATGAGTTTGGTGCATGGAGGAGGCAAGTCGACAATCAATTTGCTCAAATTGCGACTCAAGCCCCGAGAGAGAATGGAAGACTTCCGGACCGACCCGAGGAGAATCCTCGAGCTCAAAACAATCAAAATGAAGTTCGGGCAATTGGATTGAGAAGTGGCCGAAACCTACCCGAGCCACACGTGCCTAAGAAGAGTGAAGAGAGTCGGACCAACTTACCCAGCAAGTCGGGTCCGACGTTCCCCGAAGTCGACCCAGCAAGAAGATCGACTCCTTCACCACGGACCGAGGTTGAGAGCAACTCGGGACCGACGTACACAAACCTCGATCCAACTCCTTTGCCCAGGACCGAGATTCACAACATCGGGCCCGACATGGTGCCCAAGTCGGTCCATTCAGAAAATGTTGCAATTGAAGTAGGGAAGTCCAAAGAAGTTGATCCAAGCAAGATTCAAGGTGCAACAATTCTTCCATATCCCTCGAAGAAACCAAAAGATGTTGTTGAGAACAAGTTCAAGAGGTTTCTCAAACTCTTGCAAGGCTTGAACATCTCCATCCCGTTCACCGACGCATTGAGTGAGATGCCATCTTATGCCAAGTTTTTAAAGGAGATTTTGAGCAAGAAGAGGTCCATAGTGGAAATGCAAGATGAAGTCAAGACCTTGGAGTTACCACAAAATCTAGGAGATCCCGGTCGTTTTGCTATAACCATTGGTGTGGGGTCTAAAAATTTCCAAGCCTTATGTGACCTTGGGGCAAGTGTTTCGGTGATGCCCGCTAGCATTTGGAGAAGAGCAAATTTGGGTGAAATGGAGCCGGCCGATATGTCCCTAACCATGTCCGACGGTTCCATCATCAAGGCCAAAGGAATATTGGATGACGTTCCGGTGAGGGTTGGAAAGTACTTTGTCCCCGATGATTTCGTGATCTTGGACATGCATGAGGATCCCTTGGTTCCAATAATCTTAGGGAGACCATTCTTAGCTACGGCGGGGGAAAGGTTTGATGTCAAGAACGGGAAGGTTTCCTTTGAGATTTGGGAAGAGAAGGTCGATTTTCACTTCAACAAAGCTTTGAATGAGCCGGACGCCTTGGCCATTCTTAAACTTGAAGAGAGTGCCAAGAGAGAACGTGAAGAAGTGAAAGTTGCTAGGGAGGTTGTTGCTTTAAGGGGTGATGAAAGCTTCAATGAACAAATACAAGTGAGGGAGTTGTTGGAGCAACTTAAGGATCAAGATGAGTCAAGGAACAATGCTAGCTCAAGAAGAGATGAAGAGTATCCTTACTCATATCCTTTTAATGTTGGTAAAGATCACAATTCTTCCCAAAATTTTGATTCCTACATTTGCTTGAGTGATTTGAATGATGACTTAGGAGACTCCTATATTTGCCTTAGTGATTTACAAGGTGAATTGGTAGAATCTCCCAGGAATACTTTGGATGACTATGGTGTAGGACAAGAAAAACATGATGGAGCAAGCAAGGAGGAGAAATCTCATCCGTTGGAGGAGTATGATGAGATAGGCCCGAGATCGGAGAGCCATGCCTATGTAGACCATCGTTGGTGGTTTTATGGGTATGAAGGCAATGGGAATGGGCATAACAATGGCGAGCAATTCACCGTGTTTCACCCGCCATAAGGTCGAGGTTAGGAAGTCAAGCTAGTGACTCTAAACGAGCGCTTCTCGGGAGGCAACCCGAGCTAGTAGCCTTATTTTCGTAATTTTAGTTTGATTTTCTTAGTATAGCTTAGCTTTTCTCTAACCAATCCTTATCTAGTGTTTTGTGGATTTATGGTGTTGTGCATCCTTCAAAGTTGTGTAGGATTTGAGGTGAAATATTTAAATGGAAATATGGGAAAGAAGTTGCATGAGGATGGAGTAAAATTGACGACCCAAATACTCCCACATCGAGCCCAGGTACAATGGAGACAAGAGCTTCATCCTCTCATGTGGAAAGGCCAAGGAAGAAGTCCAAGAAGACGAGGAAAGAGCCGAAGTTGGATGATGTCTATTTGGAGGATGACGAGCAAGTGGAGAATTATGAAAGATATATGGCGCTTGAGCACCACACGAGGTGGCTTGATTAGGAAGCCGTGAGGAAGATGGACATGGATCAAGCCCTTCCAAGATGCTACTCCTACATCGGTCTTAATGGAATGCTAAGGTGGGACAACACTCACTACCCCGCCCTCACCTCGGAATTTATGGCCACATTCGAGTGCACTTTTGATAATGTGGAGGATGAGGAAGGGGCGATCACTTTCCGATTGGGCAACGAGGACCACAATCTCACTCTTAGGGATTTGGCTACCTACTTCGGGTTCCCATGCCCAAGAGAAGAGGCCGGCGTCAACAATGAGAAGGTGAACCAAGTGTGGCGTCATGTGGCCGGGAAGAGTGAGATGGGAAAGGGCGCCTCCACAACCAAGATTGCTAGCCCTCTTTTTCGGGTCATGGTGCGAGTCTTGGGGTGTGCAATCTATGCTCGTCATGAGTTGAGCAAGCCGATGAAGGAGGAGATCATGTTGCTCCATGAGATGCTCTTCAACACCGAGAAGCCCATGAACCTTGCATGGGAGTGGGTCAAGATGGTGCGGGACTTCCAAAGTTCCTCTTGGATCTACTTCGGCGGGATGATAGCAAGGCTCGCCATGCGTCTAGGAGTTGATCTTGACAAGTATTCTCCGGCTCCGAATGGTGTTGAGTTCATGAACATGAAGTATTTCAAGAAGGCCAACATCATCAAGGAGAAGCTCTACATGATTTCCTTGGCCCCTCACTCAAACTATGATGGTGTGTCGATCCGGTTAGTGCACAACCTCTATGATCTTTCTCGGTATCAAAATTGGTACCAAGTGTGGGCAGGCAAGACACACTCATTTGGTGACCCCGAAGGTGCAAGAGAAGGGCGGCGACAACAATCTCAACACATTCGGTTTACCTCCCCTCCATCTACACCGGATTCCGACCAAGACAACTTCGTGTTTGCACCTCGTGGGGAGGACATGGATGTCGAGCAAGGGCAAAATGAAGGAGATGAGCGCTTCCAAGGTTTGATGGCCAACCTCCAAGCCACGCACCAAGATCCAACACAAGCGGACCGAGGTACACACCAAGTCGGGCCCGACTTTCCCCAACGTCGGTCCACTTCATTCCATGGTGGTGAGGTCCCGAGGCATTATGAACGAGGAGAAGGGAGCGGTGCAAGGCGAGAGCAATTCCAAGGTGGCGGTTATGAAGGCTATGCCCAATGGTATGGTCCGGGAATGGTGTTTCCCGAGCAACAACAACCGGTGGACATGTCCTTCTTAGCCAACCAAATGGCTCATCTCCAACTTCAACAAGAGAATGTTCTCCAAGAGGTCCATCAAGTGAACCAACATCAACAACAAATGTACCAACAACAACAACAAATGCTTCAACAACGAAGCTCTTTCCAAGCTAGCCAACAAGAGATGAACCGGGCCCTCGGCTACACTAGACGAGAGGTAGAGGAGCTTAGGGAGGTGGAAGACCAAAGGTGGCGAGTCCAAGATAGCTACAACACGTGGATGAGCGGGAACTTCCCTTCCCGTGAGGACCAATGGACACGCCCGGAGCCTCAACTCCAACCACCACCACAAGACTTCTACCAAGAGCAAGTGTACGAGAGGGAGCGGCAAGCAAGGCTCCAAAGAGGACGTAGACGTGACAACCCCTTCGAGTGATCCTAAACATGCCATTGAAGAATAAGAAATTGTGAGCTTTTCATACTCTTCTCTCTTGCTTTTAAGTTTTGATTTCCTTGTTTGATGGGGACATCAAAAATTTTAAGTATGGGGTGGGGGTAAGTGTGTTCATGATTTCACTTGTTTATGTTTGTTTATTATTTTGAGGATATTTAGTTTGTGTTTCTAGTTTGTATTTGGGATGTTTGCTTATTGGTTTGTGGAATGACATGGATGATTAATTTGGTCTAGAATGGATGAGTTTTTGGTTTTAGAGAAATTTTTGCAAAAAAAAAAAAATCCATAAAAAAAAATTGAAAAAATTGTGTTGAAAACAACAAAAAGATTTTGTGTTTTGTAGGTTTTGGACTAGAAATTCCCATCTTAGATTGCCAAAATAAAAGCTAATGATGATGTGAGCATGTAAATTCCTTTGCATATTTTTGGATAGTTTAGCCTCTAAAATGATGTTGCTTTTGATGTGATCATGATATCTTGCTTGTTTTATTGAGCATGTGAGTTCTAGGATGAGTTCTTATGCAACTAAGTATGAGTGACCCTTGTGAGATTAATTTTTGGCCATTTTAGGGATGCTTGATCATATTTGCATATCCCTCATGTTTCTTGTGTAATTAGCTCATTCATGCTTAGTAAAACTTGCTATTGCGGTGTTTATCTATTTTCCAAGACCGTCATGAGAATTGTCCTAGCATGGTCACATTGATTTTGAACTTTATTCTTCTAGTCACATAAATGTTCCATATCCTACCATGAAGTTAATCCTTTGATTGTAGCCCCGTTCTAGCCTAAGCCTTTGTTTGAAACTCCTCAAAAATATTATTCCTAGCCTTATATGACTTGACCCTTATGGGATTGGACTTTAGAAGAGAGGTTTGGATTGTATTTGAAGAGTTGAGATTCTCTTGGGTTTAAGGGCAAAGAATGGTGTTATGAATCATGTGGGTAGTGCATCTTTGTTGTACACAAAAAAAAAAGAGAAAGAAAAGGAAGAAAGAAAATGTTGGAAATGTAAAGTGGAATGAAAGCAAAGAGCTTAAGTGAAGAAAATGGTCCGACCGAGTTACAAGCAACATCGGGCCCGATGTCATAAGAAAGTCGGTCCAAATGTAGAAAGTGTTGAAAATCCAACAAGAAGCATAAGAGCAAAGATGAAGTGGAATGTTAAGTGAAATTTTGGGTTGAAAGGAAAATGTTAAGTCTTTTGGGTGAGTGTGAAAGTAATTGTGGAATTTGGTGAAATTGGTGAGAGTTTAGGTTGTTCAATCCCCATTATAAGCACCACAAGACCAAATAATTCCACCCTTGAAAAATACCAAAAGCCCCATTACAACCCGGCCGAATGGAACCTCTTTGAGGACCTCCATTGAGCCAAGTTCGAAATTCTTTGTGTACTTTGCATTAGGCATCTCTAGGTGGAGGAATTGGTGATATTAGCTTCAATAGTAAAGTCTTTACTTGCATGATTTTTGAGCTTGAGTGTTCATTGCTAAACCCAAACACATGATGAGTGATACACATTCACATATCCCTAAAGTGAAGCTTAGTTGCATTGACTTTATTCCTTGGAACACTTAATCACGTGTGATGATGTAATCTTGCTTGAATGTCTATCACTTGTGCTTAAAATGTGTTTTCATACGAGGCTTTACTTGAAGATTATGTTTCGGTCTTGCTTACATTGTTATTGCTTGAGGACAAGCAAGTTTAAGTATGGGGTATTTTGATGTCTCTCTATTTGGTGGTGTTTTCAAATGTGATTTCCTTTGTAAATATGTTTCTTTTTCCCCTTTTCTTGTGCGTTTTGTTCCTTTTTAGCCTAGTTCCCGTATTTCTATGAGATTCGAAGACTACGCACCTTTTATGTGTTTTGTAGGTAATTTGGCATGAATCAAGGATCAATTTGAAGGAGGGTCGAGACATGGAGCAAAGGCCGAGCTAAAGCGGGAAAGAGAGAAGCAAGCCATGAAGAAGAACAAGAGAAGCCAACAAAGAAGAAGGTGGAACGAGGTCAGGACCGAGTTGCAACCACATCGGGCCCGACTTTGAAGTCTCCAACCTCGGACCGAGTTGCACAATACCTCGGGCCCGAGGTTCCTCCGTGTCGGTCCGAGTCGGTCACCGGACTACTTGGGCTCCAAGGCACGAATTTGTGGACTTCCACTTTTGCCCTTCATCTAATCAATAAAAGGCCCTCTTGTCTTCTAAGAAAGGGTTCCCTCACACACACACAAAAGGGGGGTTCCAAGGGAGCCAAGAGGATACTTGGGGAGCAAGGAGGAAGGAGAAGAGGAGGAAGAGAGAGAGAATCGGCCAAGAGAGAGGAAGGCTTGATAGGTTTTGTTGATTGTTTAGCTTTGATTTGCTTTGATCTTGTGGATTTGAAAACCCTTGATTTGAATTTGTGGATTGCTTTGGATTTGAATGAAACTTTGCTTTGTTTTGAGATTGATTATGATGATTGCTTTCCCTTTTGATTTGATTGTTTTCTTTGCTTTTCACATGGAGTAGATCTCCTTGATCTTGGGTTATGGGGGGAAAACCCTAGCTAGGTTAGGGCTAGAAACCCCAATTCCATAGCCTTGAGTGTTTGATCTAAGGAACCCACTCTACATAGAGCTACAATTCCTTGCGAAAGTTGGGAATCAAGGCTTGAGATTGTCAAAGTAGCGAAAGTGAACATGTGTCAATCTCAAGACCTTGCTTCGAAGGGGATTTCCCCATTGATCGAGGTGTAGATGTGGTTGGAACGAGGGCGAAAGCACTCGATCCTAGTCCGATCATCACTCATTACCTGAATTGGGGTGGAAAAGCCTTAATCTACTAGGGAAGGAACCCAAAAGCCCAAGATCTACTTTTAAAATCCTTGAGTTCGACATCCCCAGCTACCTCGGGCCCGACTTACCCAGTGTCGGTCCCGACTTCCTCTTGTCGCCAACCTCGGGCCCGACGTGACCTCAGTGTCGGTCCCGACTGTTTTCTTTGTTTTCCTTTGTTTTATGCTCTCCTTTCTAGTTTCCTAGTATCTAGGCACATCGATCGAGTAGACTTCCCGAGTGTTCGACACCCACCACGTACTACAACGGGGTCGGGTTATAAATTGTATCTCTTGACCCTCGCATCCGAGAGCGATCACTGGTCAACCCAAACCGACCGAAAACCCACTACAACCCGACCCGATTGACCCATGACCCATAACGAAACCTAACCCGATTTAACCCGAACCCGAAATGACCTAACCTGAACCCGCCCGACCCGACCCGATTGACAGGTCTACTAAAACCCCATCTAAATACACAATATAATTGTGTATATCATTTTGCATTGAAATCTAAAGTTTTAGATTGAAAACAAAAGCAAATGGTCAATGTCCATCTAATTGCTCACCATGTGTTTGACAAAATACACAAATGGCCAACTTAGAGCTTGAAGCATTTTCACCAATTGTTCTTATTATTTCATTTAGTTTTATGTCAATGTGATTTGTTTCCATATCTATATTTAAAAAGGTCGTGACTTTTGTCATCATATCTCACTTAGTGTTCAAAATTCATGAATCAACATTGTAATTTGAGGATAATTTTATGAACTTTATTGATAATATTTATGAACCTAACTATATAAATACATGAACCAACATAATATCATTTATAAATCATAACACATATTATTGTGAGATAACTTTCATCAACCTTATTGAGAATTGTTATAAACATGACCGTATGAACTAAAAATCGTAAGATGAAATGTTATAAGCATATGCTTATAAAAACATGAACTAAGGGAAAAAAATGTCATGAACCAAAAGAATTGAACCAAAATAACTAGTATGACTTAAAAAACATAAACTGCAAGATAAACTATTAAGAATTAAAAGACATGAACCATAAGAATTGTTATGAACCTAGCTTACAAAAACATGAACGGAAAGAACAAGTACCATGAACCAAAAGACATGAAAGAAAATAATAACTAGCATGAACTAAACGACATGAACCATAAAATAAAATTTGATGAACCTAAGGTTATTCAAACATGAACCAAAAGAACAATTGTTATTAACAAAAAGGCATGAAATAGAATTTATGAACCTGGCTTACAAAAACATGAATCGAAAGAACAAGTACCATGAACCAAAAGACATGAAAGAAAATAATAACTAGCATGAACTAAACGACATGAACCATAAGATGAAATTTAATGAACCTAAGGGTTATTCAAACATGAACCAACAGAACAATTGTTATTAACAAAAAGGCATGGAACAAATTTATGAACCATCACAAGAAACATTATGAACCTTACATTAAAAAGACGTACACCAAAAGAACAATTGATATGAACAAAATGACATGACAATACCAAGAATTAGCCTATGTGGGATTTGAACCCACATCTATGTACATATGCACATTCCTCTACCACTTGAGCTAATAAGCTACTAAATAAGTTTCCAAATTATGCGTATAGGTTACCAAATAACTTCAACATACAACTATTGAGCGTAGTGCAAAGTGTGAATTGTAAGAACACTAATGATGAACTTTAACATACAAAGTTATGAACCTTAACATACTTACGAGAAGAACACGGTAGAAAAAAAAAAGAACGACCTAAATCACATGTCTCATGAACCCACAAAGTTTTCACTTCAGTTGGCTTCAAAGAAACACATAAATCAAGAAAAAAAAAGTAATTATACTTGCAGAAAAGAATCATGCCCAAATAGCAAACAAAAATTAGGATTGCATAAATAGCAAATGGCGAAACAATTAAAGAACATAAATCAACATCTTTCATTATTTTCATGAAGTTCAACAGATCAATTGTTGAGAATGAATACCTTTAATTAATCGGACAAAGGAAACATTGTAAGAAGAATACAACAGAAACTTATATGTCTTTACTCTTTAGATTTCACCCAAAAGCTTTTTAATTTTACCCAAAAAAGAGAAAAAGGAGAATAGTAGAAAGATTTTGATCTTTAGATATGGACAGTAAGGCCATGAGCAATGAGAGTAAAAAGGGTACAAAATATTTTTTTTGAAAAGAAAAAAAGAAATTAGTTTGTACCCAAATGAGGGTAGCTATATAACTACCCTTATGTACCCCCTTTTTTTAAATACATGATTTCAAGAAAGAAAAATATAAAATAAAATAATATGTACCCTTATTTTTTTGGTAAGGTAAGATTTTGATTCCCGAACAAGCTCAGAGAATCGAGAGACCAAATAAAGTCGGTGACTGGACAAGCCAGTACAAGACAACTAGTAGTGGATCGGCGATCAAGGGAGACAAGACTCCAAGCCAAATGAGAAACCAGCGTGGAAACGAATTGGACAACTCACAAGGAGGTAACGAACTTGAACTCCCAACTGTAACAAACCTGCAAAACAAATGAAAGCAAGACGCCTCGAAATCTAGGCCAAAACCAAAAGTCTGGGCAAGACCTAGAGCAAACAGCTAAACCAGAAGAAGCCAACAACCCAACAACCCCAAACCAAAAGTCCCATCAACAATGGGGGAAACTTTGCCGCAGATGATCGTACAAGAAAGAGCATCAAGCCATCAACAAAGCAAAAGTACCAAAGTTGCGAGTCGATCCCAAAACAAAGACATGTCAATTTCTTTATGGATGTTGAGTTTCTACATACTTAGTTTCTTTAGACAAGAGGGATGAATTTTCATCATAGAAACAAGGAGATTTCTCACAATGGATCTACTCGAGGGGGTAAGGCTTCTCGCCATATAAGAATTGTGCTCACAACAAAATTTCTCGCATAATAATTGAATGTCTTCAAACTCAATTTCAGGCAAAACCAATATTCATATTGAAATAAAAAAAAGGATCAAGGTTGAAAACAAAAGATAAAGCAACAAATAGTACAGTCTGAAATCCAAATCTCAGAAATATGTCAAACTAATAGAGGGCTTTGTGATGTGATTCCATCTACCGAGTCATGGCCCCATGAGTTGAGTGAAGATTCCATCCCTAAAGACAAGTACAATTTGCACGACAAGGGAGAGTCTTCATTTGGACACATATCCAAGGCCGGTGTCCGAGGCGCTAAGGAGCCGAGTCAAGGCACTACGCTCTATTATTGGCGCATCACTCGCGAACATGCTAGGGCAATGCTTGACAAGATCAAGGAGGAGCTCATGGATCATAAGTTTCCAAAGGTTTACAAAGAAGAAGGTTGGAGTCTCCTTTTGACTCGTGTTCCGACAAGTGACTTTTTTTTACGGTTAAGGACACTTTATAAGTTTTCGGGATTTCGGGTTAATTTTTGTAATTTCCTTAAGTGAAGGGGCTAAATTTGTGAGGTTGCTTTCTAGGTTATATGGTCGGCCCCCTCACCCTTTGTTGGGAGAGACTTGGACGAAATTTGCTTCTCTTTTCCTTGCATTTTCAATTCAAAGTTCTTGTTTTGTTTCGTTCAATTCTCGTTGTTCAATTGTTGGTGAGTCATATCCGACAATTCGAGCATCATAGTTTGTTTGAGAGCTTGGTGAGTCATATCCAAGTTATCAAGCATCCATATCCCCTTGTTCTCTCCATTTTCGAACCATCATCCATCTCGGAGGTTTCTGCACCATCTCAGTAAATTCGACATAACTTTCAATCCGCTCATCATCTCGGTCTCATATTTTGAGGACTTCAACTAGACTCATAGATCTAACTTCTCGAATTGGAATCACTCAATTTCGAGTTCGGACGAGGAAGATCCAGCCAGTTGAAGACGGGTCAGTTGCGTGGTGTTTGTTGTCGGAATTCCTTGGATTCTTGGGGCGATCTCTTTGCACCATCATCCCCTCCATCGATCCTCTCATCAAGTGGTATCAGAGCCACGCGAAGGTATCGCCATCTAAACCTTGTTCCGACCTTGAATTTCCAATTGTTGCAAGTTTTAGGTTCGAACTCCTTAGGGCTGCGTTGTTGTTGTTGTGCTCGGCCTTGTCCGAATTGTTGTCTTGAATTGTGGCGTTTTTGAGTCCTTGAATTGTTGAAGTTCTTGGCTGAGTTTGATGTTCAGCCATGGCTGCCAACCATGCTCAAAAAACGTTCCAATAGAACACTCAAAAGAGTTATCAAAAGTTGGTAGTTGAAAGGGTGCATTTGTTGCTTGATTAATGTCTTCCTTTAGTGCTTGATTTAAGTGTGTCTTGCTGAATTTGGCTGAGTAAAAACGTGGGAATTGAGTCCATAATCTAGCTTTCTTTTGACCCCTTTATATCATTACATGCTTGTTGTTGGTTACGGTGCTAGGATACGGGAACGACACCAAGACGAGACATCTTGTGTTGTTGTGTTTGAGCTTTTCTTGTTCCATTTTGTTGGTCATCTCCTACTTGCAACTTGTCGGATTTTCATCTCGGACAAGTCTTGGTGATTAATTCATGTGACCTCTATACCTTGATCTTTGCCTTGTTTTTACGATGACAAGTGTAGGTGATGACAAGAATAAGGAACAAGTTGAGGAGACGTCCACTAGTTCGGTGGCTGCCATGATACAAACTTTTCAACAATCCATGCAACAATCCGTGGAAGCTTTGGCGACACGCATGGATGCCTTGGAGCGCCAAATCCTGGGGCTGGACGAGAGGACACAAGTGCCTCAAGTGGTGAAGATCAAGGATATACGAGAAGAGGATGAAGGTTCGAGGACGACCCCTTGTAAAGGGGAGGAGAATTTCTTCCAACAAAGAGTGATGTGTGACATAGAACAACCAAAAAGAGAGACTTGGACGAAATTTGCTTCTCTTTTCCTTGCATTTTCAATTCAAAGTTCTTGTTTAGTTTCGTTCAATTCTCGTTGTTCAATTGTTGGTGAGTCATATCCGACAATTCGAGCATCATAGTTTGTTTGAGAGCTTGGTGAGTCATATCCAAGTTATCAAGCATCCATATCCCCTTGTTCTCTCCATTTTCGAACCATCATCCATCTCGGAGGTTTCTGCACCATCTCAGTAAATTCGACATAACTTTCAATACGCTCATCATCTCGGTCTCATATTTTGAGGACTTCAACTAGACTCATAGATCTAACTTCTCGAATTGGAATCACTCAATTTCGAGTTCGGACGAGGAAGATCCAGCCAGTTGAAGACGGGTCAGTTGCGTGGTGTTTGTTGTCGGAATTCCTTGGATTCTCGTGGCGATCTCTTTGCACCATCATCCCCTCCATCGATCCTTTCATCAAGTGGTATCAGAGCCACGCGAAGGTATCGCCATCTAAATCTTGTTCCGACCTTGAATTTCCACTTGTTGCAAGTTTTAGGTTCGAACTCCTTAGGGTTGCGTTGTTGTTGTTGTTTGCAGCCATCATCGAATTGTTGTCTTGTGTTGTGGTTGTTTCTTTGTCTTGATCTTGTTGTTGTCTTGGCCGAGTGGGTGCTCAGCCATGGCTGCAAAACCATGCTCAAAAACTTCCCCATAGAACACCAAAAGATCTTCATTAGTTGGTAGTTGAATGGTTGTTTTTGTTGCTTGTTTAATGCCTTCCTTTAGTGCATGAATTGAAAGAGCCTTTGCTGATTTTTTTTTTGCTGTGGAAAAATCGTGGGAATTGAGACCAAAAACCAGCTTTGATTTTGTGTTCGTTACATGCTTGTTGAATTGGATCGATTCTAGGATACGGGAACGACACCAAGAATTGCTAATCTTGCTTGGTTGTTTCTTTTCTTGTTGTTGTGTTTGAGTTTTTCTTGTTCCATTTTGTTGGTCATCTTCTACTTGCAACTTGTCGGATTTTCATCTCGGGCAAGTCTTGGTGATTAATTCGTGTGACCTCTATACCTTGATCTTTGCCTTGTTTTTACGATGACAAGTGTAGGTGATGACAAGAATAAGGAACAAGTTGTGGAGACGTCCACTAGTTCGGTGGCTGCCATGATACAAACTTTTCAACAATCCATACAACAATCCGTGGAAGCTTTGGCGACACGCATGGATGCCTTGGAGCGCCGAATCCTAGGGCTGGACGAGAGGACACAAGTGCCTCAAGTGGTGAAGATCAAGGATATACGAGAAGAGGATCAAGGTTCGAGGACGAACTCTTGTAAAGGGGAGGAGAATTCCTTCCAACAAAGGGTGATGTGTGACACAGAACAACCAAAAAGAGAGACTCTTTTCCATGGATTGGAACAACTCATTACCATCAAGTGTCCAATAGAAATGATGCACATATTGCAAGAAGAGGAGGAAGTTGTGGAATTGTCTCCTAAAATCAAGCATCGTCCTACCATCACTCCTAGCTCCATGAACTCATTGGAGACACCATGGATGGATGCATTTCCTATGATTCCTTCATGTTTGCCCTTCTTGCTCCATGAGGAGGACGAGGCTGTTTTAGTCACTCCAAGCGGTGATTACATTCCCTTTCTTGTGGAGGCCAAGAAGGATGTCTTTGTCATGGAGAATGCCACACCAAGGGAGCTAGAAGCCCTACCTTCTTTGTTGAGCTCACAAGACTTGATAGATTCGAGGACGAATCTTTTTGAAGGGGAGGAGGATGATGTGATTCCATCTACCGAGTCATGGCCCCATGAGTTGAGTGAAGATTCCATCCCTAAAGACAAGTACAATTTGCACGACAAGGGAGAGTCTTCATTTGGACACATATCCAAGGCCGGTGTCCGAGGCGCTAAGGAGCCGAGTCAAGGCACTACGCTCTATTATTGGCGCATCACTCGCGAACATGCTAGGGCAATGCTTGACAAGATCAAGGAGGAGCTCATGGATCATAAGTTTCCAAAGGTTTACAAAGAAGAAGGTTGGAGTCTCCTTTTGACTCGTGTTCCGACAAGTGACTTTTTTTTACGGTTAAGGACACTTTATAAGTTTTCGGGATTTCGGGTTAATTTTTGTAATTTCCTTAAGTGAAGGGGCTAAATTTGTGAGGTTGCTTTCTAGGTTATATGGTCGGCCCCCTCACCCTTTGTTGGGAGAGACTTGGACGAAATTTGCTTCTCTTTTCCTTGCATTTTCAATTCAAAGTTCTTGTTTTGTTTCGTTCAATTCTCGTTGTTCAATTGTTGGTGAGTCATATCCGACAATTCGAGCATCATAGTTTGTTTGAGAGCTTGGTGAGTCATATCCAAGTTATCAAGCATCCATATCCCCTTGTTCTCTCCATTTTCGAACCATCATCCATCTCGGAGGTTTCTGCACCATCTCAGTAAATTCGACATAACTTTCAATCCGCTCATCATCTCGGTCTCATATTTTGAGGACTTCAACTAGACTCATAGATATAACTTCTCGAATTGGAATCACTCAATTTCGAGTTCGGACGAGGAAGATCCAGCCAGTTGAAGACGGGTCAGTTGCGTGGTGTTTGTTGTCGGAATTCCTTGGATTCTCGTGGCGATCTCTTTGCACCATCATCCCCTCCATCGATCCTTTCATCACTTTGTCTTTGATTACTACATAGATAAGCCTTGATACACCAATTGGGAAATTTTCAATCTAGAGACAAATTATGGGCAAGTTGTACTCATCATCTTCGAGACTTCGACTGCCCAAACAAAAGATATGGGCAAAATCAACCCACATAAGAGCAAATCGATGATTTTCAAAAAGAAATTGGCTAGGCTCTTCACCATCAATCGGGGTTCTCGCCATTAACGTGTTTTGGCCGAAGTTTAAGTCTTCATGCCCTAACCTTCTTTTAGGTGGCTTCTCGTCGAGTATCCCCGAAATACCACTTAGGCTCTTGTTAAATTAAACTCTTGGGATCAGATCTTGGATGGGGCCAATTATTTGTCTGGATAGATTTAGGCAAATTTCTGGGCTAGGGTTAAGCTTCTGGCTCTTTCTGTACAGGAGCTTCTCGCTCTAAAAGATGGGAGCTTCTCGTTCTAAAAAATGGGAGCTTCTCGCTCTTCCTTCAACTAATTTTGAAGTATCTTATTACAGTGTTGAGTTTCTTCTCCAACAAAGATCGAGTTTTTGTTCTAAAGGAGAAAAACCATAAGGCTAAAATTGAGGCTTCTCGCCGAGTAATTCAAGCATTGAGAGAACACCAAAGCTCTTGTTAATTTATTTTTTTTGAATCATGATCTTGGATGAGGTAGATTGTGTGAAAAGATTTGGTAAAAGGATCTGGGTTGAGGTTGGATCTGAGGTTGAGGCTATTGTGCTGGAGCTTATCTCTCTAGATTGTTCTGGGAGCTTCTCGCTAAAAACATATGTATCCTTATGTACTTATGAAGGGTACACTAATGAAAAAGGAGAAAACATTAGGGTATTTAGTAGTAAAGAAGTATGAAACATATATTATTTTATTTTTTATGTACCTTTATGTATTCATTTCGGGTACACCATTGCTCATGGCCTAAGAGGGGTTGGAGAGAGAGAGAGGGAGGGGGAGAAGGCTGGGAAAAAAGATGCTTCTAAGTTTTTGAGTTTTGGGGTTTATTTATCTAAATGGTAATTTTGTCTATAAATAAAAAAATTAAACTACTTACCCGCGTATATCACTTTAAATAAACATGTCATTTTCCTTATTTTTTAATCAAACTTATGTTATTTAACCCTATTCGTTTAATTTAATGACTCTGCTTTTCTCGCATTTTTCACCGTAAAAATATTTTACACCAGAGTGGGACTCTATATGTAGTATTCTTGTTCCTTGGGGGGTTGAAAAGGCCAGATTGTGAGAAGCGGTGATTCAACGCAATCGAGCAACAATCACAATGTAATAAACGCAAATTCAACAAAATTCAATCAAATTCATTGATGAATAGAACAGTGATTCATACATACAAAATCATGCCGAGAAGGCACACACCATCAGTGTACTGCTCTATCACACTTGGAAAGCAAGAAATGCAAAGTTTATATAGTCCCGGTTTGTAGAGTAAACCAGTTTACAAGCCTTATTTAATAAAACTAAGGATAAAACCCGGTTGGGCTAAATGACCAGAAAACCCGCCTAAATATGAAAATATACTATCTAAACCAAGATCTCAAAATCCCACGCCGTTGTCTTCTTGGCTCCGACTTGATCTCTTGTCTAGACTAACATATTTCCATATCCTCCCCTCAAGTTGGAGCTAAGCATAAGCCCAACTTGTTGGCAAGGAAAGTGTGTTGGCCATGGTTGAGAGATTTTGTCATCAAATCAGCAATCTGCAAACCTATATGAATGTAAGTTGTTTGAATAAATCCTGATTGCACCCTCTCCCTAATAAAATGATAGTCCAAATCCACATGTTTAGTCCATTCATGAAAGCATGGATTCGTCGCCAATTGTTGTGCAGCCCTATTGTCACAAAAAAAACACTATTGACATTGGTGGATGGACCTGTAAATCATGCAACAAGTAGTTACACCAAATCAGTTTTGCAGTGGTGGATGTCATGCTTATGTATTCCGCCTCTGCTGATGATCGAGACATAGTGGTTTGCTTCTTCGTTTTCCAGGATAGTAGAGAATGGCCTAAGAACACGCAGTACCCTGATAAAGACCTTCGAGTTGTGAGGCAAGAGCCCCAATCAGCATCACAAAAACCAATTAATTTGAGGCTGGTTTGAACTGGATAAAACAGACCCAGCTTTGGCGTTCCACTCAAATACTTCAACACATGAATAACAGCTTGCTAATGAGGCAATCTTGGCTTTGACACAAACTGGATCAGGTGCTGCACCGAAGAAGAAATATCATGCCTTGTCAAGCATAAATACAGCAGCTTACCAACAATTCTTCTATACTTCTCTGCATCTAGAAGTACCTCTCCTTCATCTTGGCTCAGTTTTAGCCTTGTTGGCAATGGTGTCTTTACAGATTTGCAATTCTCCATGTGACAATCAACAAGTATATCCTTAATGTATTTCTGCTGATTGATGATCACTCCATTACCATCTCTAAAAAGCTCCATGCCCATGAAATACCTGGCATGGCCAAGATATTTGATAGTAAATTTCTCATGTAAGGTTGCCTTCATGTATTGTATCTCAACATTATCATTCCTTGTCATTAATATATCATCCACATACACTAGCATTGCAGTGAATGACTCTCCCTTCATCTTAGTGAATTAGGAGTAATCCGAATGAGATTGCTTGTAACCCAAACCAACAAGAAATGTAGTTAATTCCACATTCCATTGCCTGGAAGCCTGCTTAAGGCCATAAAGTGACCTCTCCAACTTACATACTTGTCCTGGAGCATGCTTGCTAAAACCTTCTGGCACCTCCATGTAGATTTCTTCTTCTAGATGTCCATGCAAAAATGGATTATTTACATCTAGTTGATGTAAATTCCAGCCCTTTGCAGTTGCTATGGCAATCAACATGCGCATTGTTGGCACCTTTGCAACTGGAGAGAAAGTATGCTTGTAGTCCTTATCAAGCTTTTGGCTAAATCCTTTTACCACCAATCTAGCCTTATGTCTCGCAATATCTCCATCAGGCTTGAATTTTATCCTGTAGACCCATTTGGACTTTATTGCTTCTTTATTTGGTGGTAATTCTGTCAAAGTCTAGGTTCCATTCCTCTCTAGAGCTTCCAATTCAGATTTCATAGCCATTTTTCAGTTTGGATCTCCATGTGCGTCTTTGTAATGTTGTGGCTCTTTAATACTCATCACATTAGCCAACCAAGCATAATAATCTGTCTGGACATTGTTGACAACATAATCATTGTGCCAAACAAGTGCCTGCTTGACTCTTTCTGACCTTCTTGTAATCTAAACTAGAATGATAGGAAAACCTGATTCTGCTGATGGTGAGAAATCCACAATCTCTGTCTGATCTGTACCACCTCCAGTTTCTAAAGTTTTAGCATCAATAACTTCACCAGCTTCTACACTTTGTAACAAAGGATTGCTCAAATCCACTTGTTCATCTTCTCCATTTATCATAACTGAAGGCATCTTAGTACTCCCTCCTTGCATAATTACCTTCTTCCCATTGGAATCAGCAAGGAAAGGGAAAACATCTTCATGGAACACCACATCTTTGCTAAAAAATACCTTCTTATCCTCCAAATCATATAACTTGTAACCTTTTTCATTTGGAAGATATCCAATGAATATGCATCTCCTACCTTTGGGCTCCAGCTTGTCACTTGATTTAGGAGTCATGTATGCATAACATAGACATCCAAAGACCTTTATATTACTGTAATCTGGATCTTTGGAGAACAACACCTCATAAGGTGTCTTACATTCTAACACTAAGGAAGGCATTTTATTAATCACATATGTGGCTGTGAGCACACACTCTCCCCAAAACATCTGAGGTAAACCAGCATGTATTCTTAATGCCCTAGCTGTGTCAAGCAGATGTTGGTGCTTCCTTTCAACCACACCATTTTGCTCCGGCCTGTAGACCATGGTTCTCTGCTGCACAATCCTAAAGTTTCTCAACATCTTTCACACTCTCCATTTACAAACTCACTTCCATTATCAGTCGTTACTGCCTTTACCATCACACCAAACTGTGTTTGCACATATCTGAAAAATGCATCCATGATCTACACTACCTGTTGTTTTCTATGCAACAGATAGGTCCAAGTTCCTTTACTATGGTCATCTACCACAGTCAAGAAATAGCATTCCCCATTCAATGCCCTAACCTTATAGGGCCCCCACAAATCAAACTGCACCAAATCAAACAGGTTTGTAGAGAAAGTTAAGCTTGGAGGAGAACTCAACTCGTGGAACTTAGCTAATGAACAAGCATTACATACAAAATTATCTTGTGTAGAAAACTTATACGAAGGCAAATGTAACATCTTAGAGAAAGATATATGTCCTAGCCTCTTATGTAAAAGAGCTGAATCTGATTCATCTTTGGTTACACAACCATAAGACTTTCTATTCTCTGCAATACATTTATTACTACTTGAAACTGATGCCACTTCTCTTCTATTCTCTGCCTTGATTCTGAATAGCCCACCTGAACCTTCTCCTCGTGCCACACAGTCTCTACTCAAATGGTCCTGCAATATGCAACAACCCTTGTGAAAATATGCATCTAAATCCCCTTGTGAGACCAATTTACTCACTGACAACAGATTATATCTAAAATCTAGAACATACAATACATCTTTCAATGTCAATTTCTGATTTAGTCTAACATCACCAACAGTTTGTACAGACTTAGAACTTCCATCAGGCAACACTATGTGGACTGGACATTTAACATCTCTTGGATTAATTAGCAACTCAAATAATGATATCATGTGATCTGAGGCACCACTATCTACTATCCAATCATTACTAGTATTTTGAATCACATTTAGAACTGAAACGGATATACCTGCAAAGTGGAAGTTGGTATTAGCATTCTTAGCACCATGACTTGATGATGAACCTCCCCTTCCTTCCTGAGCAAATTTTTCTCCCCTTGCTTCTGCTGCCATGGCCTTTTCAATCTTATAAGGTCTCATTTCTCATTGCAAGCATTTGAAGACTTGAAACAGCCTGTGCTAGCTGACTGTTGCCACCACATTTCTGGTAACTCTCATTCCCAACCTCCAGTGGAGTCTCATTGTGATTCTCTGACTCCACATTTGCTGCCATTCTAGCACCCTTTCTCACTCTTTTCCCTTTGTACAATCCGGGTAACCTATGATCTCAAAGCAATTGTCCCGAATGTGACGTTCTTCCTTGCAATGATAACACACACTATTTTATCATACCCTTTTGACTTCCTATAATCCCTCTTATCACCACTGTGAGCACCACCTCTCGTGCCTTCTGATGAGCTGCCATTGTAATTCATGTTACTTCCCTTTTGTCCAGCCATGAATGCAGAACTTTCAATGCTAACCCCTGTTGTAATCTGTCTCTGAGTCTCCACCTGTACCACCAACTGATATACCTTGTTTATATTCAGCAAAGGATCCATGGCAATCAACTAATTCTTCACCGACTCATTAACTCCATTTAATTAATTTGATCAGGAATTCCATCACCTTGTCTCGGTTGTCTTGATCCAAGACTCTTGAAGCCAAATTACACTTACAGATCTCAGCAGCACTGCAAGTACAGGCAGGAATCCCAGACAAATCCTTGATCTCATCCCAACAACGTTTGAGCCTGCAATAGTAGTGAGCAACTGTTGAATTACCCTGCGTAATCTGAGACAACTCCTGCTTAAGTTGAAAAATCGTCGGTCCACTACTCTGCCTGTATCTCTTGCAAATATCCATCCACAAAACCCTAGCTGATTTGTTGTAGATGAAGCCATTTGACACATCTGCTGTCATCGAGTTGAAAACCCAACAAGAAACCATTGAATCGCAACGTTTCCAGCGCTCGTAGTTGACGGATCCAGGTGCTGGTGCGACTTCACTTCCATCTATAAAACCGAGCTTCATCTTGGCCATGAGAGCTCTCTCAACTCGTCAACTGCAAGCCAAGAAATTCTTCCCATCGAACAAACTTGTTGTCAGGGTCATTCCAGGAAAATCCAAGTTCGTAAGAACCAACGAATCCACCATGTTCACTATCTGCACAACGTCCTTATCGCTAGGTTCCTTCGTCATCTTCTTCTAAAATTGCAATCGCTAGTTGGAGACACAAGAACAAGCTCAGATCGAAGATGCAAAACAAAAATCCCAAAGCAATTTCCCAAAACGATCACAACAACTTCTCAGAGCTCTAATACCATGTGAGAAGCGGTGATCCAATGCAATCGAGCCACAATCACAGTGTAATAAACGCAAATTCAACAAAACTCAATCAAATTTATTGATGAATACAACAGTGATTCATACAAACTGAATCATGCCGAGAAGGCACACACCATCAATGTACTGCTCTATCACACTTGTAAAGCAATAAATGCAAAGTTTATATAGTCTCGATTTGTAGAGTAAACCGGTTTACAAGCTTATTTAATAAAACTAAGGATAAAACCCAGTTAAGCTAAATGACCAGAAAACCCACCTAAATATGAAAATATACTATCTAAACCAAGATCTCAAAATCCCACGTTGTTGTCTTCTTGGCTCCGACTTGATCTCTTGTCTAGACTAACATATTTCCATACAGATTAGTGGCTTAGTGTAGGAGCCTGGCGTTCACAAATCACAAGTGAAAAATAGGAAAGATCGCAGGATCAGACGGCGCAACGGACAGCTGTCAGCACCACAATCATCATTCTAAAAGCATATGCTTAATGCTCTCTTTTCTCTCTGCCCTCTTTCTACTCCCGCCGTCGCTCTTCCCTTTCTCCTCGCTAAATAGATTCTCTGTAGCTTCGTTAATTGACAATGGCGGCCTTACAAGCGACTCTCCAACAACGTCCTTCTCTCTCTCCCTCTTCCCTCTCTTCCGCTTCTTCTTTTCCCTCTTCTCTAGCTTCTCCTCCTTCCCGTGCCCGATTCTCTGTCAGATTCGGAGTCCGAGTCTGTGTGCAGAGCCCCTCTCCCACATTTCTCCTCAATGGCAACGCCGACAGCCGCGTTCCCGACCGCTCCGAAATCCGGCTCGGCTTGCCTAGTAAAGGTCGCATGGCCTCTGACACTCTCGACCTTCTCAAGGTTCTCTCTCGCTCTCTTATTACCTTTCTCTGTATTTGAGGCTGTTTTGAATTTGTGTGGTTTTGATTCGCTGGATTACTAGGATTGTCAATTGTCGGTGAGGCAAGTGAATCCGCGTCAATACGTTGCTGAAATTCCGCAGGTTTGCTTCCATCCCGCAGGATCTTGTTAATTTTTGTTGCTTTATGTTAAACTTTATCAGGTTTCCTTTCCGATATCAATTTCAGATAGAACTTTGGTGTAATTCAATTCAAGCTTAACGGTTCAATTTTCTAGTTACTTTGTTTTGATTCACTTCATCTGGCATTAGTCTCTTCATTTGTAATTGCTAATGTGCTATGGCATTTCTCATACTTTGGCAAAAGATTTCTTGGTGGGAAATTCGACTGTTTTATTGCCTCTTTGTGGGGAGGACTTGCGTCCGTGGGGCTTATCATATGCATGAAAAGCTTTTTGTGGTTTCTGGTTTGAATTATCAACGCAAGAAGTTAATATAAATCACTCAAACAACCAAATGAAAATAATTGAAAAGCTATGAGCTATAGATGGGTTACTCTCTTGTATCTGTATGTATGTCTTTTCTTTTCTTTTCTTTGTAAATACTTAACCATACATTTTGCATCTATGCATCGTGCTACATTTCATTGAGATGTCATGTTTCAGCCAATGGTTTTCTGCTTTTCATATTGTTCACTAATTTTCAGGAATTTATTTTCCTTATTATTCTCTTCTTTCTTGTAAAAGCAAGTGTTCTATGCTTGTTGATTGGCGTTAACTTGCTAATCTCAAAGTTTAATATTGCAGCTTCCAAACATGGAAGTTTGGTTTCAGCGGCCAAAAGATATTGTAAGAAAGTTGTTGTCAGGGGACTTGGACCTTGGCATTGTGGGTCTTGATACAGTCAGTGAATACGGACAGGTAAAGATAAATGTGCCAGTTAGTCTTTGACAGGTGCCTCATCCTTCTAGTCTCCCCTACATATGGCTTCTCTTCTAAATTCATGTATGCAACAATAGTTAGGCTGTAATCGTTTACTTGTGGGGGAGGTCTAAGCATTAAGTACCAGTAGCTGATCAATCACAATCTTTATGCTGCATGGTTCAAACAGAATATTACTCATTATTATAACATGAAGATACAAACACTAAATTAAAGATTTTTTCATTAGATGAAGCCTTTACTGATATGACTCTCCAATGTTTTTCCGACATTATGAAATAGAATCAATAGTGTAACTCGTATTCAGCAAAGAATTGTGCTTTGTAGGAGAGTGAAGATCTTATCATTGTTCATGATGCTCTAGACTATGGTGATTGCAGGCTATCCATAGCAGTAAGTTTCTGTTGCACTCTTTTCAAAAATGAGGTGCACTTGTATCATTATTCCTGATTGCAACTCTTTCTTCTTTGCAATTTTAGATACCCAAGTATGGTATCTTTGAGAATGTAAACTCTATCAAGGAACTTGCTGAAATGCCTCACTGGACTGCAGAGAAGCCTCTTCGAGTTGCCACCGGCTTCACTAATGTATGATAATTGTTTTAGATAACTAAGTTTGGTGGTTTCACACTAGGCATATTTGGGGCTTTCTTTTTTAATAATTCTTACCATTATATCCATACAGCTGGGACCAAAATTCATGAAAGCAAATGGATTGAAGCATGTTGTTTTTTCAACAGCTGACGGAGCGCTGGAGGCAGCTCCTGCCGTAAGTATAAATCTGCACTGGACCTGTGCTTTGCAAGCTGTGCAAAAATGGTCACTAGACACTATAATTATTCAAGATTCTGTTATAGTCCTACAATAGTTTTTGACATGATTGAGCACTTTCCAAAAGCTTGTTTTAAAAGTACCTACAAATACAAGACATTTCAGCAGACGCTCATTCTTATCCTTTAGTTATGAATTGTAGTAGTTGATAAGGAAGTAGATTTAAGTTAATTAGCTTCTTTTTATCCTATCATATGTTATGTTTTTACTCTTCCAGGCACACAGTGAATACATTATCATTTGAATATAGGATTCTCCGAAACATGCTGCACGTATTTATAGTGCATAGTTCTATTTCTGCTCGCTCTAAAACTGAATTGATGCTGACGATGGTAGCTAGTTGAAGTTTCAGCTGCTTTTAATCAGAGAATTGTAGTGATGTTAGGGATAGATGTCATAATCCTGTTTTTATTTGTTATTTATCTGTGGACAAGTTGTATCTTTGTGTTCTCTATTACACACTAGATTAACTTGGCGTTCTGTTTACAGATGGGGATAGCTGATGCTATTTTGGATCTTGTAAGTAGTGGGACAACACTACGAGAAAACAACTTGAAAGAAATTGAAGGTGGTACTGTCTTGGAGAGCCAGGTAGACTTTCCCTTTTGGCTGGGTCTTCACCAATTTCGGCTCATTTGAGGACTATTTTAGAAGATGTTTACATTAAATTTTGCCTTCCTCTCACCGTTGGTTAAATATTGTTATATCCAGGCTGTACTTGTTGCAACTAAGAAATCATTGACACAACGGGAAGGTGTCTTAGATGCGATGCACGAGATACTAGAAAGGTTGGAAGCACATTTGAGAGCAACTGGTCAGTTCACGGTATGCATACTGTTTTAGTTTTTCCTTTTTTTTTTGTTCTTTCATTGGTTTTCATATATGTGTTTATTGTACTTATCCCACTTGTTTGTTTCTTTTTGCACATATGATAGGTAGTAGCAAACATGAGGGGAAACAGCGCTGAAGAAGTTGCAGAGCGAATTTTGAGCCAATCATCTTTATCCGGTTTGCAGGTGTTATAGCACCTCACTTTCTCATCCCTTTGCTTCACATTGCTACAGTTCCTTACCCTATATCAACACTTACGTCAGACTCCAAAATGTGTTATTTTTTCGGTCCCAATTCAGATCAACAATATCATTTTGAGAAATGCTTTGTGCAGGGTCCGACTATTAGTCCTGTCTTCTGCAAACGTGATGGCAAGATTACTGTGGAATATTATGCAATAGTTATTTGTGTTCCTAAAAAGGCTCTCTACAAGTCAGTTCAGCAGCTAAGAGCAGTAAGAACTCAACCTATTTGACGCATCAAATATATTAAAAGAGCTGGGATGTCCAATTACTGATTGCTTGCTTACATGAATCACATGATAACGAGTTCTTGTAGATGAAATTTAACTTAAATTATTGATATCTTGTGTCCCTTCATACACACTTTACAGTGAATGCACAGGTTTCACTAAACCCTAAGAGGTAAATAATTAACGCTATAAACAAAATCTTAAATAATCCTAAAAATTACACCCAACCACATCTTTTTTATTCAAGATCTTTATCATTGGCACATTATAGAAAAATGCACTAAAATATACAACGATTGCACATTGGTGATTTACTTTCATAAAACATAAAAGATGGTTAATATATGTCAATAATGTTGGTTATTGATTTTGGTGTTGCATAAAGCTGTTCAATTCGTGTACCCTGCATCTTTTCAGAGCTGATTATTTTCATTATGTTATAAGGTAACTTGAGATGCATTCTCCATTTGTCATCCTATTTTTGTTGCAGATTGGTGGTAGCGGAGTGCTGGTTTCACCTCTGACCTACATATTTGATGAAGAAACTCCAAGATGGCGTGCATTGCTGTCTAAACTTGGTCTGTAGTTGTTGTAGGAGGCTTCTGCATAATTCTTGAGGTGACGATGTTCCAAGTGCACATTTTGGCTCCACAATGGCAACAATGAACAGTCAAAACCATATCGTGTAACTTCGTATTTGGTTGGTTGCTCTTACAAACTGTTTTGAGAACCCCTATAGCATAGAGTTATGACCCACGAATGCTGGGTTTGTGGGGGATATGATTGCGCGGCTACACTTTTTATGTTGTAATCGTTCTATAAATTGAATATTTTATGTTTTGATTTGAATGAAAAAGAGATATGTGATTTGTTTTGGCTACTTTTTAATAAGTTTATTGATGGGTAGTATATGGTAGGATTGGTGGCAACTAGCAATAGCATGTAATCATGCGTCAACCAGTCTGTTTTAAATCTTTACAATCCCTCTCTTTTAATATTTTTACCCATTCCAGACAAACGAAGTATGTCTCACCCAAAAAAATAATATTATGACAACAAGTGTACTCATGACGGCCTCTTCCAAAATTTAGCCAAAAATAGATGTATGACAATAAGTGTATATCACAACAATGAAACCGGCAGTTAAAATTTTCCACATGAAAAGATTCCTTCAACCATGCATGAACAACAAAAACTTCTACCAGTCCATGTCATTTCACAGCTTACATGAACCTGCTCGCAAAATGGGGGAGGGAGAATCAACTATCCCAGATGCAGTAAAACTATCAGCAAAAGATTCCACATCCGCAACAGAAATCGCCTTGATCAAATCCTCTCCGAACACAAGGCAAAAAGTAAAGCGGAAACTGAAATCATTAGTCTCTTCAATACTTACCTCTCCATGAACTCCATTTCAGTTTCAGCTGAAACCACAACGGAGGCATACCCAGAATACCTCGAGTAAACCTCGGATCATACACATCAAAGTTGACCCGACGCAAAGAATCCAACACAACTTGCGCAGGAATTGCAGGCAAAAGAGCTGCCACAGCCTCGGCAGGAACAATTTTAGCTAACTCACGAGCCTTCTGCAAATGAGAATTGGCAACAGACGCCATCTCAAAAACCGCATTGCACAAACCCTCTCTAGATTCCAAGCTAATTTCTCTTCGGCCTCCTTGCTCAATTAACAGCCCGCTTTTCTCTGCAATCTCTAAAGGTATATAAGCAAATTGTCGTTGCTTACTTGCATGGTAAGGCAATGACCTAAGAAGCAAGAGAATCCCGCCCGCTTTACCAATGTGTGATGCTGCATGATCAGCCACAGTAGAACCTATACCGCCCGCTTGGAGGGTTAAGTACAGAATTGTAGACTGCGTATCTTCAGCATATTTTTCGACCTCATCTATATTATTTGGGAATTCGTCGGGTTCTCTCTGGGCGTCTTTAATACGTGCTTCGACAGATCTTTTCAGCCATGATTTGCTTAGTTTATGCTCAGCTAATACCATTGAGAGAGCCAAGGCAATAGGGTGTTCAACTAGCTTGTTTTGGAAGATTTTGTCTATGGTATCTCGCCACCAAACGAGGCGCATAAGGCCAATCCTGGGATCAGAAGCAACATCCATTGCCTTTGCTGTTTCTACGTTGAAGGCACGTATTGCAAATGCTGCCTTTCGCATCTCTGGTGGAAGCTCAAGGAGACATAGGTAGTGGTGATAATCATAGTTTCTTACTTGCTGAACACAGTGCGAGAAAGCTGATTTTAGACCGGTTGATCTCGAAGCAGCACTCATTAAGTACCACGGTGATGCCTCCTAAAATCACGAAAAAAATGAAAAAAAGCTCATCACATTTTCCAAAAAGATAACAACAATATCCCTCAAATGATAAGCAAAAAGCATTTGACACAATAGCATTCCTATTTTTTCTCTTATAAAGGGTAATTTAAAAAAAAAACTCCCTTAATATAATTTGTTAGAAAACAATTTACATTTAGCACCTCATTATCTACATCTCTTTAGCTATTCAACAGCCATGACTAATTTAGTCTTACAATGAAGTTCAAAAAGAAGTATGATGTGTGCAAAATATCATTCACTATGCAAAAACAAACCTATTACATGCAATAATCGAGGCATTTTATGCTTCATTTAGAGTTTTATTGGTGGTAAAATGGGTGTATCGATGTGCAATTACCAGCAAATTACAGATAATTGGACAACAAGAGGTTAACAATGATGTTGCTAAGTGCTAATAAAAGGGTGTTGTGTAAAACCAACACAATAAGCGTTTTCGTATAATTTTTCATATTCTAACAACCAAATTCCCAATAACCTCAAGCTTAGTGCTCGTTTGGTTACAATTAAAAATCCCAGGAAGTAGAAAATCACATGAATTAATACTAACTATATCCGTTTGGTTAAAAAAAGATTGAGTAAAAATCCCATGATTTTAAATTGCTGGGATTTTCAATTCCCCCATATCACAGGAATTCCATTTACCAGGAGGAGGATAGGTGAGATCTTCTTCCCCCGTTTTTTTATCACCAAATCCCCTGATTACCCTCTCAAAAATTGACTCCAAAATTTTGACGTATAGTTGTGTACTTTTGTCCATAATCGATAAATACAAGCCTATTTTATTTTTCTGGACGTGATTGCTACTTGCCAGAAGTTTTGCTTATGCCTATTTTGAATTGCCTCTCTCTCTCTGTGCATTCACAATTAGCATTAACTATTTTATAATTCATAGGAGTTATTATGTTTAACTAGTTTTACCCGTCGTACCATGTACGACTACGATTCGATATTTTATAGACATTATAAATAGGATGTTAATAAATAAAAATATAATATAAATTTTAATATAAGTAATTTATTGTTTGCAGAATGTATAATTTTTTATCAAATATTATATTCTTCACATTTTATTACTTTTTATTTACTTAAATTTAGGGCTTATCAAATATCTTAATGCATCTATTAAATATTTTATTATCTATTTTTATAAATTTTAAAAATATAAATATTTATCATTAATTTTATAAAAAGAAAATCACTATATATATATATCTATAAATAAATTCGTCAAAAGATATATGATAAAAGATTTATATTTATGCTAAAATATTTTATCTTTAATCTTAAATACTTGTATAAGGAAGTTTTCAAAAGATATCGTTATACTAAATAGATATTTGTTTGATGTTAAAGATAGATTTAAATAGTAAAAGAAGAATTTAATAGAAAAAGTTAAAATATTAGAAACAAAAATTAATTTTGTAATTATAAGGTGGGACCAGAATCGTTCTAGTGGCTCGAAAAGACACAACTTTAATATATAGTTATAGATGTCACTAATGTGTAAACTGTTTAAGCAAAATTAATTAGTTTATTTTTATAAGGTTATAGTTGTAATTTTAATTAAATTCCTACATACTTCCCACAATCAACCAAACAAAATATAGTAATTGAATTCCTAGGAATTAGATATCAACCAAACATAATTTTCTAATTCCTAGGAATTATAATTCATGGGAAGATACTTCATGGGAATTAACTTCCTAGGAATTGTACTTCTTTCATTTAACCAAACAAGCACTTATACAGTTAATCTAAGTTCAAGAATCAAGTTTAGCATCAAAAGAACAGGCTGCTCCATGGAAGCAACTGGCTTTCAGTAAGGAATAGCAATTAATCAATAACATTTAGTTAAAATTCAAGATTAGAAGAGTGCTAGTTGGATCCTCAACTTCTTATATGAAATAATTAGTCATCGATTACACTGGCATTATGCATCACTTGATAAACATATGGTACATTGGGTTTGGTAAACGAGTGTTCATCTTGTTGCCTCATTTGAAAACTAGGAATGAAGAGGCATAGACAAATCTGATCTCAACATATATGCAATGCCACAAAGGTTAAATTTTATACCTAATTCTAATAATTAATCTTATAAAACCTAAATTGCAATTTCCAGGAGTAAATGAGAATGCTGAAAGGCAGGTGGGCGAGGGCCAGCGGCATGAAACAAGTGCAAATTTGGATATTTCTGAATTGAAAAGTAAGAATTACGAATTCCTCATTCAATTGAGAAGGACAAGTTCAAACCGATCAAATTTGGATCTACAAACAAGACGAACAAGAGGAAAACCTAACCTTTGTAGACTTTGACGGTGGCAGAGAGGATATGCCGGCGGTGAAGAATTCCTTCTCCCGAGTCCTGACTCTCTCTCTCTCGTTCCTAGAGTGTATCAGTTGAACGAACTAAAGACAGCCCGCGGTCCGGCTCACCGGGCTCATAACTTTGGTGTGTTCGGTTTTGTGGCTTTTGGTTCTGCTGGTTGGCTTGTTCTGACACTTTGAAATGTTGTTTAATATTATATTTGGAGTCAGGTGTGCGAATGGGCGTTCATATGCGAAATAAGAAAGAATAAGACCCGTTGGATCAAGAAAAATCAAAGACGCTGATCATTTCACTTAAAAAGGAAAGAAACGGCATGAGCGAATTATTGGCAAATTTTTGAAAAAAACGGAAATAGGACATGCGCCTAAATTATTCATCAATATTGTGGATTTGTTCATCAATAATGTGGATTTGTTCATCAAAACTGTGATTTTATTCATAAATAAATTATTGCTTGTGCATCAAAATCTATTATTTGTACATAAAAAATTAACAAATGTGTATCAAAATTACATGTAATATGTTCATCAACATTGTGATTTTGTTCATAAAAAACGAAAATATTTATTCATTGGTTTTGGCATATTTGTTCATCGGTTTGTGCATATTTGTTTAGTAACATCAATTTGTTCACTGGTTTATGCATATTTGTTCATTGCCTTTTTCATATAATTGTTCATTACTAGATGCATATTTGTTCACTAGTAACCTTAATTTGTTCATTGCTATATGCATATTTGTTCATTAATAACATCAATTTGTTCATAGCTAAATAATGCACAAGCACTCTTCTTCAATTTATTGCTATCTCGTTCTCGATTTATTATCTTTTGCATTCAAGTTTCTACATCAAATTTATCTTAATTTGGTACTATATTGAGCACTTCATTCGTATTGACAAGTTAGTCTTAAAGCACTTCATTCGTATTATACTTTGAATTCAAGATAGCCTTAAAGCACAAAATAAATGCAAAAATGCACAAATGCACAAATAGATAGTCCTAAATGTACAAGTTGATGGTATTAATAGTCCTAAATGTACAAGTTGATAGCCTTGACACATAAAACATAAGTTTATTTCAATTCACAAATAAGGGTATAATAATAAACAAATAAGGTTATATCAATGAACAAATAAGGGTATATCCATGAAAAAATAGGGTATATCAATGAACAAATAATGGTATACCAATGAACAAAAAAGAAGTATACTAATGAACAAATAATTGTATACCATGGGTATATCAATGAACAAATAGAGGTATATTAATAAACAAATATGAGTATATCAATGAACAAATATGGGTATATCAAAACTAATTATATGTGCATAAAAAACTACATAATATTGTATTCCTACACATAAATAAGGTTAAAAAATAAAATTAAAAATTAAAAAAGTTCAAAATAGTTGAAAATGTTATAAAAACTCAATGCACAATTAGTTAGTATTTGTGAACAATTGGTGAATATTGATGAACAAATCGCTATTTCAAATGAACAAACTGGGCGCGTCTAATAAAAACGTATTTTTCGAAAAATTCGTGAATAATTCGAGAAAAATTCGTCTGTGTCGTATTTTATTGAAAAATACGCGAATAATACGGAAAAAATTTGCCCGTGCCGTATTTTTTTTTTAATGAATGTTTAATTAGGGACGTTGATTTTTTGGAATGAACGATCGAGATTTATTCTTATTTCCCACACAGGCGACCGTTCGCACGGGACTCTTTTCTTATATTTGATTTATATGTTGACTTCGATAAATAAATCTTTCATTACTTTAACTAGTTTTACCCGTCGTACCATGTACGACTACGATTCGATATTTTATAGACTTTATAAATAGGATATTAATAAATTAAAATATAATATAAACTTTAATATAAGTAATTTAGTACTCGTAGAATGTATACTTTTTAATCAAATATTATATTCTGTATATTTTATTACTTTTCATGTACGTAAATTTAGCATTATAAAATATTTCAATATATCTATTAAATATTTTATTATCTATTTTTATTAACTTTAAACATTATAAATATTTATCATTAATTTTTTTATAAAATAAAATCACTATATATCTATAAATAAATTCGTCAACAGATTTATTATAAAAGATTTATATTTATTTTGAAATATCTTATCTTTAATTTTAAATACTTGTATAAGGAAGGTTTCAAAAGATATTGTTATTGAATAGATATTTGTTTGATGTTAGAGATAAATTTAAATAGTTAAAAAAGAATTTAATAGAAAGAAGTTATAATAATAGAAATAAAATTAATTTTTTAAATTTGAGGTGGGGCCAAAATCGTTCTGGTGGCTCGAAAATGGAAAACTTTAATATATAGTTATAGATTCCAAATATTTAAAATTAAATTGCGATTAATTATTACAATCCTATTAGGCTGTACAATACAATATGTAAAACCAATATTAAAATTCTCTCCATTTCGTAAGTTGTTTCTGTGCCTTTCCTATGGATTCCTTGAATGTGTCTTTATTAACTTTTCCACTGATAATCGGACATCCAAGATATTTTTCGATATCTGTCATAGTTGAAATTCCTAATGTTTGTTGGACTATGCTCCTTTGTCGTGCATTAATATTCTTAGATGTCTGGAATGCAGATTTGGTGTAGTTTACTTTTTGACCCGAAATCTTACAAAATTCATCAATTATATTTTTCACCTTTGTGCGAGAGCCTTGAGATGCTTTGGCAAAAATTATGATGTCATCGGCAAAGGCCAGAAAGGGAATCCTAATTCCCCCTAGTAATCGGGAAACCAATTGATTTTCTGTCCGTTTCACTTTTCAGTTGTAATTTACGTGCCAGGATTTCCTCCGCTAAGACGAATAAAAACGGTGATAATGGGTCACCCTGTCTTACGCCTCTCTCCGGTATGAACGGTTCCGTGGGACCGTTAATAACAAGGACTGATAAGGACACTGAGCATATGCATTCTTGAATCCACCCTATAAATTTCTTGTAAAAACTGAATTTTCTCATAACTTCTAAGAGATAGCTCCAATCAACTCTATCATATACTTTTTCCATATCCAATTTAATTGCAATCCAACCTTCTTTGGCTTTACTATGTTTAAAGGAGTGCAGGATTGACTCGACTAAAGTCGTTGTTGCCAAGATAAAAAATAAATTACCCTAAATTACAAACCAAGTATAGCATGCAAGTAAGGGATCGAACCCAATAGAATCGGTATTCTAATCAATCAGCAAAGAACAAAGACAGGGATCACGAGCGCGGTTTGCAACCCGCGATCGCGGGTCCTGTAGCTCTCGGCGTCCGTGGATCACGATCTTGCCGCGGTCTCTGATCCCGACCCGCGATCGCGGGTCCTGCTTTATTCGAATCTTCAACTTTATTTTCCTTAGCAACGGGTCTTCAGCTCGAACTTAGGACTTCTGTCTTCAAAGTCTCATATGTAGGCTCGTCTGATATTACAATTAAACACCCTAATCTTGCCTAAAACACTCAGAAATCCTAATAAAAATACATAATTACGTTGTACTAAAACCAGCGTATCAAATTCCCCCATACTTAGATCTTTCTCGTCCTCGAGTAAGCTCAAAATAAATCTAACAATAAATACAAATAAGATCCACAAGAAGTAATAAGGGAATCTGAAAAATAAAAACTCTTAACTCACGACCCGAATCCATATAAAGAAATAATGAGTAAGACATGAAAGCTCAAACACACACCTCACCAATACAAAATATAACACTCAAGCTCTAAAAAGTGTAGAGTAACCTAGGATCTACCCGACATCTAAAATGTAATTCCCAAACCCCAAAGTAGAATATGATCCTAAACACTCTGATTTTACCACTCATTCTACTTAGGCGCCCTTTCGGGTTTTGACCTAATCACTCTTTACATTTTTCTTTAGGTGTGCTCACATATACTCACATCTCTCATAAACCTCTTATTACCCCAGACTAATGCTGGTCCAGGTTACCTGCTTATTACCTGAGCCGCCTTTTCGGGTTTTCAACTCATCCTAGGATTTTTATGCCTTTTTATCTTTTTATGGCCTTTTTTTCTTTCTTTTTTAATTAAATAAAAACATACTGAATCAAATGCAACTGTACATATATCATAAAGCATAGTAGTGAATCCCCTCCTCCATACTTAAACTCTTCATTGTCCCCAATGAAGCTAAGTAATATAAATCAAAATATAGAAGAGGGAATTAGAAGACTCACTGCTGAACAGGTGGAGGAAATGGTGGAAAATCTGGCCACTGGGTATGGAAGAATAAAGCAGCCTGTCTCTGATGCTCATAAAGCGCATCCTATCGAATTGATAAATGCTGCAATCCACTCAAAACTCGCTCCTCAAAACTCATATCAGCAGTCGAAGGAAAACTAGAAGGAGTAGATGTAGATGCAGAAGTGGATGCATGTGTAGCTGGGTTAGGTACACCCCAACCAGCTGTAGAATGTGGACCAAGAGCCCATCCAAATGACTCAGAAGAAAATCTAGACTGATAAGCCTCAACACGATCATCCCAACCTCCACCAACATCCTCAACCTCACAATCCTCTTCAACCTCCTCCACATGAGCGTCTATATCAGGTTGTAAGTGAAAATCATATACAGTATTGCCATACAGTAATGCACTAAAGGTGTAGCAGGATGCCCATGCAACCAAGTCCAACCCCCCTCATCTGAACCTCTCAAACAACCAGCCCTAACTAAAGTCTGATGGTTATACAGATGACCATCAGCCAGACGACCTACATAGCGGGCCTCAATCTGCTCTATAGTAATAAATCGGGTGGCTAAATGTGTAACCATGCCACCCAAGCCTATCTGCCCTTGTCTCTTGGGATACTTCCTAGCTGATGCAACAAATAATCCAAACCAGTCTGGGCACTGAGATGGAAAAGGAAACAAGCACCTAATAATCCTCATGTCATGTGCAGATACCTTGTTCACCTCTCTTTGCCCTAGAAATTCCATAGCTAAAACCTTGTGACACAGACGCACACAGGGGTGGGGAATCTTACTGTTTGTCTCCCCTGATCAGTGTTGAAGGGAGAGCCAGTAAGTGCATACCAAAAATCAAAGAATGTGGCATCTGTCAATATACTCTTCCACCCTTCAGTAGGTGGAGAAGTAATCCCAAAATTAAAACAAGCCTGCTCACGGGATATAGCACAAACTCTATCACAAGAATGGAATGTCAGATCCCCATCAGAATAACGGAATGTAGACAGAAACTCTATAGTCAACCCTTTGTAGGTAGGAATAGGCATTGTACTGAATCCACCTAAACCCCTAGTCTCTAGAAACTACTCTGTACACTCCCTAAATCCCAGATCAATCAATGTCGGGATATCAAAAAACTTAGTACTCACAAATCTCCTAGTCTCATACTTATCCCACAACGCCCTCTTCCCATCAGTCAGATTCTGTAAACCAAAATATGCCATACTGAAGTAAACAGAATCGAAGGAGAAATTACCCAGAAATTGATAACCGCGGGCACGTGTAGCAAAACGAGGGCGCGGAAAGGCGAAAGACTTCATCCGCGAGCACGTGTTGGACAGCGCGAGCGCGACCTTGTCAGAAATCCACTCGCGAGCGTGGGTCATCAGCGGCGGTCGCGGGTTGCAAGCAAAAACAGATCTGGGTTCGACAGTAATGGCGAAAACCTCCAAATCTCCTCAAAATTCCTCAATTTCTTCTCAATCAACAGCAATTTGACCCCAATACAACAATACACAAACTCCAAAAGCTAGAAGAAGGACTAACCGTTGTAGATCTGAACCAAATTTGCACCTAAGAATGCCTTCAATCCAACCAAACCAAGTGCAAAAGGGCTGGGGACTTGCGAACCGCAGACGCCGGTAGCGGGCCGCACGCGCGGGTCTCCGATGGATCGTCGTTGGGTGCGGAGGTGAGACGCGGTGGCTGGTGTGGTGGTATATTTGGTTGGAGGTAGTATGGAGGTTTTGAATGGGGGTGTTGTTGATATGGGGTTTTGGTGAGGAAGATAAGGGGTATGTGGGAGAGGTTTGTAATTTTGAGAAGAGATTTTCGTATTGTTTTGGGCTCGAGTTGGTGCTGATTTGGGCTTTTTCGGGTGTTTCACCCCAAAACCTTTTATTTCAGGGGTTTCACCGGAAAGCCTTTTATTTCGGGGGTTTCACCCTAAAACCTTTTAATTTATTTGTTTATTATTTTATTATTTTATTTTACTATTTTTTTTATTTTTAATTTTTCCGACAAGAAAAAACTAAATTCCGTCAGGGCCGACCCACGAGCGCGGGTCCTAGGCCGCGAGCGCGGGTCCATCCGCGAGCTCGGTTCCAGCCTCGGGTTGCGCTTTCTTCGAGATTTGATATTTTATAACCTGCAAATTAGCCCGACAAAACCAAAAATGAAACTGAAACTAAAATTAAACTAAAAAGACAAAAAGAAAAGAAAAGAAAAAACTTACCTCGGGTTGCCTCTCGAGTAGCGCCTTTGTTTAACGTCGTTGGCCCGACGTCTTTTTTTAGCTCAGAATGGGTCCTCATCTAATTGAAATTGGACCTTTTTTTCCTTCATGTGCCATGGATAATAGGCCTTTTGAAACATCAATCACGGCCCTGTTTTACTATTGGGTCGTCCATTCATGAATCATGAATGGACGACCCAACAGTAAAACAGAGTCGGATCTCCCGTTACCAATTTCCAGGACATAAAAGTCCGTCGGGAAAATTAAACCGTCTACCTGCACTAAAACATCTTCCACAAATGCTTTTGGATGCAAATTAGAGTGATCATCCAGTTCAATAGTAATATTTGAATCCTGTAATGGCCCTAGACCTAACTTCTCATATATGCTAAGTGGCATGACATTTATAGATGCTCCCAAGTCAAGCATAAAATGCTCAACTTTTGTCTCTCTTATGGTTATGGGAACAGTAAACCTCCCTGGATCCCCATACTTCTTAGACAATTGCCTTTGAAGCATGGAAGAAACATTTTCCACATTCTCAACAAGATTAATTCTCTTAACCTGCCCTTTTTCTTTTTGTTTCCTCTTAATAGTGCATAATTCTTTATGAACTTTAGCAAACAGATTAATACTTTGAACAAATTTAAATAAAGGGACATTTATCTCACACTTTGAGAAGGTTTTGAAAATTTCCTTGTCGTTGGCTGGCCTCCTGGTGTCCTTTAGTGCCTCAGGAAATGGTGGAACGGACTTTTGTGAAGCCATGGGAGGAAACGAAGGCCGAACGTAAGGATCTGAATTTGTCGGAGGATGGACCCGCGAGCTTGGGTGGGGAACCAAGGGCGCGGTTTTGTTCCGAGATCGCGGGTTCTGGCTGACGCTCAATTTCAGCCTCGTTTTCTGTTCCACAATCAGGGCTATCCTCCTGCGAGCGCGGTTGGTTTTCGCTGGCTGGGATTTCAATATTCAGCTCCTTCCCACTCCTCAATGTGATTGCACTCACATTCTCTCTCGGGTTAATAGTCTGAGATGGAAGTTTCCCTGAGTCTTTAGCTTCTAGACGATTAAGAATGGTTGCAATCTGACTTAGTTGATTTTCAAGGCTTTTCACTGCAGTCTTGGTCTCTTGATTTTCCTTCATGAGCTGAGCAATAATAGCGGGATTTTCAGGGGGAACTTGGGGCCTTGGCACATAATTAGGCCTGGGAACATAGTTGGGCTGACCTCCCTGTTGTGGAAAAGGTTGTTGAGATTGTTGGTTCCATCTAAAGTTAGGATGGTTAGCCCACCCCAGATTGTATGTGTTTGAATAAGGGTCATTCTAGGGCCTTGATTCATAATTCCAAATAGCATTAACATCAGTTGCTGGCTCTTGCATGATAGGGCATGCATTAGAAGGATGGTCTGTATCACCACAGATTCCACAAGCCCTTGAACTTGAAGCTCCATTACCCACCAACAGTTGCTTCATCATAGCCTTCAACTCCCTTACTTCAGCATTCAGGGAGTCATTCACAGAATTAACAGACCTACTGTTGGACCTCTTTCTTTGGTTCCTGTATTGCTCAGCTAGAGTCTCCAACTTTTCAAACGCTTGCCTGGGAGTGAGATTCTCATAAGAACCTCCATAGGATGCATTCATCAAGCGTTTATCAACATCACAGAGCCCTTCAATAATATAGCAAATCAGATCTTTATCAGAATAGCCATGATAGGGACAACTGGATATGAGCCTCTTGTAACGCTCATAATATTCATATAGATTCTCATCATCACCCTGCTCCAAACTGCTCAGCTGCTTCTTAATAGACGCTTGTTTGGCAGCAGGAAAATATTTTTCTAGAAAAGCACCCTTCATCTAAGCCCAAGTAGTAATTGTTTCAGGTGCTAAATATAGGAGCCACTTCTTAGTCGCGTCAGCTAAAAAAAATTGGAAAGCTCTCAACATCAGCTAATCTTCAGTCACATCAGCCGACTTCATTCCCAAACATACAAAATGGAACTCTGTAAGATGTTTATTCGGGTCCTCCCCACTCAACCCATGAAACTTGGGCATAAAATGGAGAAGACCGATCTTAAGTTCAAATTTCACACCTTCCCCTAGTGCGGGAAATTGAAGACCAAGCTGCTATTGCTCTAGATTAGGCGCAGTCAGTTGCCTAATAGTACGATCTGCCATTGCTACTAACTGTTACCTTTGTGTCAGATGAGGAAGAAGAAGAAGATGTTACTGGATCAACATGAACGCCCAACACTCGAGCTTGACCTTGACGTCTTAGCTCTCTCAAAGTCTTGTTAATTTCTGGATCAAAAGGAACAACAGGCGAATTATTAGTAGAACGGGTAAGAACAATAAGATAGGTTCTTACCAAATTCAGAGTTTTGATATTAACCAAAGGATAGAAAAGTTACCAGAATCTCACGAATTCAAAACAAAGGCTTCCTTGATCAAACAAACTCCAAGGAAGATTAGTTCTCCAAAATAGAAAATAAAAACTAGGTTAAACTAAAAAGTAGTCTCTCAAAAGTATGCTAGAACTAAAGTCTGCTACGAAACTAGGCTTGAATACTCGAAAACAATATCCGAAAACCTAAAGATATAAATATAAATAAAGATAGAATAAAAAGAAAGTCGACGCTCGGAATAACCGCCACCTGCGAGCGCAGTTTGCAACCCGCGATCGCGGGACCTGTAGCTCTCGGCGTCCGCGGATCACGATTTGCCGCGGTCTCTGGTCTTGACCCGCGATCGCGGGTCCTGCTTTCTTCGAATCTTCAACTTTGTTTTCCTTAGAAACCGCTGCAAAGCGGATCTTTAGCTCGAACTTAGGACTTCTGTCTTCAAAGTCTCATCTATAGGCTCTTCTGATATTGCAATTAAACACTCTAATCTAGCCTAAAACACTCAGAAATCCTAATAAAAATACATAATTATGCTGTACTAAAACCAGCGTATCAAGGATCTCATGGGCAATAAGAATGTTATCTTAAATAGCTTGGTTTGCAATAAAGGTCCCTTGGAGCGGGTGTGTGATTTTACTTATTACCTTCTTCATTCTTTCTGTTATGATTTTGGATATGATTTTGTATATAGTTGAACATAGACTAATAGGTCGATAGTGGTTTGTTGAACTTGGGTTTTCTATTTTTGGTATAAGAGTTATAAATGTGTGGTTAATTTGTTTTAGTATTTTTCCAGAATGGAAGAAGCTTTTAACCGCTTTGATCACCATTGGCCCTACAATATCCCAGTAGCTCTTGTAAAACTCTGATGTAATTCCATCTGGTCTTGGAGATTTGTATGACCCAAGACTCATTGTTGTATTTTTAATTTCTTCGTTCGTAACCGGTTTTATTACATTAATTTTGTCCTCTTCTGTTTCTTTTCTATTAATTAGGTTCATGTAGTCACTTGCATTTCTCAGTTGTGTGGGTTCTCTTGTATAATTTTTTTGTAAAGTCTTGCCTTATTTCTTCACGAATGTTTTCAGGCCCAATAATTAGAGTCCCATCAGTTGTTCTGATTTCTTTTATCATTTTTCGATTCCTTCTTCCACTTGCCATTTTGTTGAAATATCTTGAATTTGCATCAGAAAGTTTAATATGTTTTGTTTTTTCCCTTTGTCTCCAATATGTTTTATGATAATTTAGAATACACTCTTTCTTTTTCAGTAACCGTAATTGTTTTTGTATGGTGTCCGGATGTGCCGATATTAAGATATTTTTCTGGATTTCGAGAAGTTGTTCTTCAAGTTCCTTTAATTGCTCAAATATGTTTCCTAGTGTATGCTTATTCCACCTTTTTGCATGTTGCTTAAAAATCTGTGTTTTCTTGACTAGCTCGAACATGTTAGAGCCATGAAAATTGCCTCTCTATGCCTGCTTAACTACATTGCGAAAATCTTTTCTATACATCCACATTTTTTCTAACTTCAAGGGTTGTGCTTTGATTGTCTCGTCATTACTTAGTTCTACCGATATCTTACAATGATCAAAACTAGTAAAGGCGTGGTTTCTTGTACTTAAATTCGGGAACCATTGTATAATTTTGTTGCTTGCCAGAACTCTATCCAATATTTCATAAGTGTTAACAATTTCTGTTTTATTTTTCCTCCATGTGAAGAAATTTCCGGAAGTCGGAATATCTTCAAGAAGACAATCGTTTTTAAAGTTTATTAGTCTCTCAAATCTATATGCTTCCGGGTGCGCTCCTCCCTGTTTTTCATTTGGTTCCTGAATTTCATTCAGGTCTCCAATTAGTAGAGTTGGCATACTCATATTTTGAATGGTTTCAGTTAGGTCGCTCCAGAACACGTTTTTCCCCCAACATTAGGTAGGGCGTAAACGAAACACAAAGCTAAAGTTTTTTTGGTAATTAAATGATAGTATTTGAGAACAATGTACCTTGGTGCTTGGACTAGCACTGTGATTTCTTCGTTAACGAGTTGGTATGCTTTCTAGAAGACTCCTAATCCGCCAGCCCGACCACAAGCAGGAGACCATAGAACATCTTCCAGCCTGACACGTCGCCAAACCTGGTCGCTCGGAAGAGTATTAGTTTTTGTTTCTCCGATTGCCATAATTTGTATTTTTTGTATTTTACAAAAAGAGTCTATCTCAGGCCAAAATGATTTTCTCCCAATACCTCTACAATTCCAAAATCGTTCTTATTAGCTTATTTTATGATCCTCCATTCCACTAGCTATCCTTGTTTTAATTTTGGTGAGTAATTGACATATTGTCTTTATGTGTTGCTCTCTCTTTTGTTCTATTATCTTAGTTCTATCCATCGTTATAGGCCTATCGTCATGAATAAAAAAAAGACATTATAAATCCATCTTATCTGCTTCTGATGGGCGTATTTTAGGCCTTTCCTGCTTTGAAAATAATCATTATAGTGACACACAATCTGTACATCATTGTCTAGTCCATCAATAGGCTGCCTTTCATCCAACTGAAAAGTGCTATCATCAACATTAGTGTTTTTAATCCTGTTTGTGTCATATAAGTGTTTCAACTGATCATTACATTCAAGATTTTCAAAGGTAATCCTTATTTGCCATCCTAACAGCAACAATATACTATCTATTACATAGTTTTCATGATCCATGTACAACATTACATCTTTGTTTCTACATCTTAATGATATCCAAAGATACATCCAATTAGGTTCTTCAGTTGCATCCGTCTCATTATCATAAGCAAGTGCTTCTATTTCTTGTCTCCATGCCCGGCTCATCATGCTCACCATATACATCTTTCTATCTCTATTATTCCTCCAACAGGTATACCATGATATTTTCTCTAGTTTCATGCTGCCACCTACATTGTAAACCAAAATGGACCAATCATTACCATCACAGTGTACATTCCATTCCTTGTTTTTATTACTCTTACTATAAAACACAAAAAACTCATGGTGATCATGCCCTTCATTGCCTTTAATTTTCATGTAATATGTTTTTCTAAAAAAATAGACACGAAACACAGGTTTATTAATTTTTTTCCCTATGTATCCAATCATCATAACAACAAATATTTGGTTCCTGAGTGTGTTGCTGGTGCATGTAAGATAATGCCCAGGTTGTTATTAATTACAAGGTTCCTCAGATTAAGAGTCCATATAGGAGAGTCATAATCATCCATGGACTGAGGTTTTTTAATGATATGCACCAACAATATTTTGTATTTCAAGTAATCACACCACTAGTAAACATAAACATGCATATTAATATATTCAACCAGGTAGCAGTACAAAAACTTCCAATTTTTCAAGATAAAGATCATAGCTAAACCACATGTGATTCTATCCCCAAAGGGCCTAGACCACCAAAAGGTTGACAGAGGTTTAGCAATCATCTTCCCCCCATTAGCTTCCTTAACACACAACATACTACTAGGGTTGTCAAAATTTGACCCGACCCGAGAAACCCGCCCGACTCCGAACCCGACCCGACCCGAGAAAACAATAAAATGTTTTATACCCGAGACATGTTTGACCCGAACTAATTTGATCCGAATTTGAAAAAAACCCCAACTCAAGATTAACCTAAAACGGATTATACCCGAATGGACTAGCCTTATGCAACCCGATATCCGATGCTACCTCATCCGAAGTCATTCAAAAATCCAAAGTTACCCGACCCGAAACCATCCGAAAATCTAAAGTTACCCGACCCGAAACCATCCGAAAATTACATTATGTTTTAAAATATTAATAATAGTGCATATATATCATAATTATGTTTAAATTAAATGTTACATTAAATATTTAGACCCTAAAGTAGTTAAACTACAAAAAATAATCATTCGATATATGGTCTGAATCAAAATCTGGCTTACTCGAAATCATATTAATTCGAAATTCGGCAAAAGTCGAAATCCGATTCACCCAAAATGCGAAAAACCTGAAACCCGACTCACCCGAAATCCGACTTAACCCGAAACCGAACTAAACCCGAAATCGAACTTATCTGAAATCAAGTTGGACCGAAAACCGAATGACCCGACCGAAATTGACCTGAAACCTGACTTTTCCTGATTAATTGAGCACCCGACCCGAAATGATCCAACCTAATTTGACCTGATTTTCAAAATATTCGAGTTTGACCCGAATCCGAACTTACCCGAAATTGAATTGCTCCGGACCAAACCCCGACCCGACCCGCCCGATTAACACCCCTACATACTACCCTAGCAGAAGCAACCAACAACACATAACCAATCCATAGCTAAATACAAGAACCTAGAGATACTAGAATTAGGCATAATATCATACACACTATTGCCTTCATAAGGCCAACAAAAGCAAAATGTTGGAGGGATGGTATTCATAGTCACATCTTCATTTTTTATGTTCTCCCCTCCCTTCAGAGCAGAAGAAACTGATTCATAATCCCCAGGTCTGCCTTTGCGCTTTCCAGACTCAGAGTTTGACTCCCTTTCCTTGATCATCTCCATATTTTCAAGTTTGAGAACAACAAAGTTAGTATTAGAGAGAGAATGGAAGGACTCCTGGGGCTAAGAGTCTTCCATAGGCTCCTCACCAATCTCTTTTTCTATGTAGGCTTCAATATCCTCCTGGGAATAAACCTCATCATTATATTCCTCCTCATCAAGGAGCAAGAAATCATTCACCAAGTCAAGTGCATCAATTTGCTCCTCATAGTCTTGGCCAAGAAGCTCTTGGGGATTGAATATGATGATATTCTCCTGTAAATGCTCATCATTAGGGCCAGGGTGCACCTCAGCTTCAATTAGTTCGTCATCATTGGTGCCAGCAGCTTGCTCCATCACCTTAGGGGCAAAGATATCCACGAGGGAAAGAGCAATAGAGTGATTGGACATCTTGGATTCCTTGGAATCTGAGGATGAGGATTCAGTTTTGTAAATCACATGAATGCCACTCTTAAGAGGAGGGTCAATGGGGTTTAAGACAACCTTCCCCTTTCCATTGTCCTTCAACTTGCCCATGCCCACAGATTCCCAAGGACACCCCTCCTCATTGATCACCACATTTTCAGAGGCCTTTTCTTTACCCTTTTTTGAGGTGCTTGGCTTGGATAAAGTTATGGTCACAGGCTGGTTTTTAACAACAACAAGTGGGCAGCTAGAAAAGGTATGGTTTAGGTCACCACAACTCCCACACCCATGAGGGAAATCCTCAAGCTAGACCTTGTAAGAGTGCTCCTGAGCATTTTCATCAGGGACAACAATAGAGGTATCATCAATCTCAGCTAAATCCACATTAATACATAGCCTAGCATACCTAAGCCTTTGGAGCTTTTTAGTGTAGGTATCTAGTTTAATCACATTTCCCATATTGTTCCATCTCATAATGGTGCTAAGGACTTCGAAGCTAAGGTACTCCATAGGGAGTCTATGGATGCGAACCCATACATCCACCACAATAATGGATTCACTAGCAGGGTCAAAGTTTGATCTCCAAGGTTTCAAAATCACGAGCTGGCCAAAAACATGGTAGGGTCGGCCCTCCCATGCTTTCTTTTTTTCTAGAGGATTAGCAAACCTAAGTTCCATCCACCCATTAGTCCTTACATGAACATAGAAATCACCCTTCACTTGCCAATCAATTCTAAGTTTTTACCTCACCCTGACAACCTCAATAGACTCACCCAACACAAAAGCAAAGAGAGATGTTTCTTTGAGATGGTTTATATTTTCTCTAAAACCCGAGAGTTGGTCAAGAAAAGCATTCATATCAATTTTTCCTTTAGATTTTCCCTTGTCTTTCTGAGATCCTGAAGGACCAGCCTCATAAGGCTTGGAAGAAATGCCACCCTTAAAGGCCTTTTGGGCCATGGTAGGCAAAGATTCAGGAGGATCAACCAGAGGATCACTTTGATTTTGTTCTTTAGAGAAAGAGGAGTCAGTACAAAGTACCTGCTTAAAGGATTTGTTCTTACGATTTTCCCCCATGCTGAATTGATGACCCAGAGAGAACAAGATACTTTTGAACCAAAATAGAGAGTTTTTTTTAGAAGGAAATGGTGTAGCAAACAAGATAGCAATCACAGTATACATAGGCAATCTTTCTGGTATCTTCAATTAACCATTTTGTTTTGTAATTCATAAAATAAGGGGAGGAGAGATACAGCCTGAATATAGGCTTAGGCCACAGCCTCCTTCGAATCCCCTCCCAGAGAAACGAGGAGCAAATCTTCATCATTTCTTCTGACCTGGCCGCCCGGAAAAGATGCTGAGACAACACTCCCCCAAGCGAGATCTTCCAGCCTCCATAGCCTCTTTCCCCACTGTAGCATAGGCGTACTAGCCCTAGCCTCCATGACGCTCTGGAATCACGCCATTTCAATCCTTTTTTCTTTCTCCTTTGCCATAGAACAAGTAGATTAGGCCCAAATCGAATCCAAATCTTCGCCCCCACTTTAGGAGGAGCAGCGGGATTTTGGGGATTTCATGTGGCGATTCGCCGAATAAAGTACCAACTACAACCAATATAGCCATAGATAATCAGACTTACAACAAATAATTTGAAGATTGCATTGATGATAGCATGGATTTTGGTTCTAGGGTTTCGAATTTTGGGGAAAGCACGAAAGATTGGGGAGAGAGTTTTTCTAGGGGTCATGGGCTCGGGTCTGTAACAACTATTTTAGTTCTTCACAAATATGCTTTTCATTAAACAAAAGCTTGAACATTTTACAAAAATTCCAGGATTAGCAATCAATTTCCATAAAAGTTCTTTCCAAGTTTCTGCTAATGTTCCTCGTCAACTTGCTATTTTGCTTACAAGTGTACTCATATCCAAATTAGTTCTTCTATGGATAAGTATTTGGGATTCCTATCTTGAAAAGAAGAGTTCAAAATAATGTTTTTGTTGAATCTATTTCAAATTTGAAAAAACAACTCTCCTAGTGGAAGGCCAATTCATTTTCTCAAGCTGGTAGGGTAGTCCTTATTCAGTCTAATCTTATGGGTCATGTTTATTATAAAATGTAATACTTCCTTCTGCCTAGAGGGGTTTGGTAAGAAATTGACAAAATAAACAAAAATTTCTTTTGGAACAAATTTACCCGTAATTATCACTCGCCTATCAAATGGGAAAAAATTGTACCCCTAAGCAGGAGGGCGACATAGGATTGCGCATGACTCGATCTAATAATTCGGCTCTTCAAATGAAATTATTATGGAAAATGTTGACACAACCTTCAAGTTTTTGGCTTTGAATCATTAAAGATAAATATCTTGGGTTTGGGTTGTTGCTCCACTACCAAAGGAAAACTTCATCTTCTATTTCATGACAGTTTGGCTGCCTTCTCGGTATTCGACAACCCTTTTCTTTAGGAATTCGTTTGATGGTTGGTAATGGTCAAAAAATAAACTTCTAGTCAGGTATTTGGATTGAAAACTTCGATCTAACAAACTATTATGACAATGTTAATCCACTGCTTCATGTTTCTAGTTTTATTTTACATGATTTTTATTGGGATTTTTCCGCCCTCAAGTCTTATGTTGTGAGGGCAGATTTAACTCGAAAACAAATAAAATTTGTAGTCAAGACCCCGCTGAGTATAGCGAAGTCAGGATCGTCCACGGGAAGCAAGGCTGTTTGTTTACCGAACTAAAAAGAAACAAGAAAACAAAGCAAAAATAGCTACGACAGACCTCGTTAACGAACCCTTCCTCTCTCTCGATCGGAATCAGTCCGATTTCTCTCTCTCTCTCTCTCTCTCTCGACTTCTCTCCTAGAACTAATCGAATCCCTTGTCTAGGCTTAGAACAAGGGTATTTATACTAAGAAAACTATCTAATAAAAGATGTAAAAGATAAAAACTTCCTAAACTAAAAGAAAACAAGATAAAAGATATAAAACCCGAAAGTCGGCTGCGTTCTACTGACACAACTCACTTCGTTAACGACCTGCACAGGGTCGGTAGACACTTGTCGAATCCCTTAACAAAAATTTTGATTTACAGCTCGGTAATGACTCTCACAGGTCGTTAACGAGCGCCTCTGTTTTGGCTTATTACGAACTCTTCCTTGGCTTTAAGTTGCACTTCTAACTTGATCTTTCCATGCAATCTTCTTTCTCTTCATCTATGCACACACCACACACACCACTTCACTTCAGCTTCGCTTAAAAAGTGCTCCTTTCTGCTCAAAAACCTACAAAAAGACACAAAACGGAGTAGCTTCCATACGTTTCACAAAATATGCAAACTTATCCAAAAACATACAAAAATAGCTCTAAAACTTACTAAAACTAAACTAAACAACCTAAGAAAGACTCCTAAAACTAGACCAAAAACACGAACATCAAAATATCCCATACTTAAGCTTGCTTGTCCTCAAGCAATCACTATACAATAACCAAAACCAAACAATCATGCTCATCAAGCAATATCCATCATCTCAAAAGCAACATCAAAACATAGCAGAAAATAGCAAATGACTAATAACGTCATCACACATATATAAGCACTAATAAACATAAGCAAATGCAATCCAACCTCACCAAGGATATGTGTTTCACTCAACTCTCAACTGTTTGGGCTTATAAATTCAATCTCTCAACTCAATCTTATATGCAAAAACTCATAAAAATTCGAACTTATATCACCAAACTCTCCACCTAAGATTTGTCAAAACAAGCAAAAATCATCAAGAGAACTTAGGCTCAATGAAAAACTTCATAGAAGTTTCCATTTGGCCGGTTTGTAATGGGGCTTGGTAAAGCCAATTAGGCGTGGAAATATTTTGGCTATGTGGTGCTAATAATATCCGGTAATGAAAGACTCCTAACAACTCACACATATATCCAAAACTCTCATAAAAGAACATACCAAACTCACTCAAACATTATAGAACAAACTCTCTCACCTTTTATACTAGAAAGCCTCATATAAACATAAAGAATCTCTGGTTTAACTTCAAACACAATGCACATCTGCTTCTCTTTCTTTTCTTTCTGCATTTTTTCTTTTTTTCGAACAGCTTCGTTAACGACTTAAAAGGGTCGTTACCGAGCTACACTTTCTCCTTGTTTTTCTTCTTATATAACATCGGTACCAAACCCATATAGGTTGATATCGATCCAAACATTCTCTTCTTTTTCTCTTTATTCTGTGCACCTTTTCTACCAATAGACCTTTTTAAAAAATAAAACAAGAGACTTCCAATCTACCCTTCCCAAAACCCATATTTTGAACCAAGACATAACATTTTTCTCTCTACAAAACATACCTCTCCAACCTAAGTCCTAATCCCCGGATAGGGTTAAGCTTATCTTGGCTAGGGAAATAATTTTTGTGGAGCTGCAAATAAAAAGGCTAAAGATCAAATTGGTTGTCAAAAGAAGGATCATGTAAAGGGTGGATAAGGATAAATAAGGCTCATAAAAATAAGTTATCTATCATATGACTTTCACAAGTAATGAACTAAAAAATCTTATATAGGTCTCAAGAAATAGATAACCATCACAATTCCAAGAGATAATATACATAAAGAGGGTAAATCACATAAGAAAAGAAGAGGAATTTTTTTATATTCTCCCAATTAGGCCAAAAATAACTCACAAGGTAGCAATTTTTGTTGGATTGCACTACTTAAGCTAAAAGTTATACATGCTCAATTTCATCAAAATGCTATTCCTGTATAAAAAAACAATTTCATACGAAGAATTAGGTTATACCATCAAAAACATGCTTGAAAGGAAATTACATGATCATGCAAGCAATTAACTGGCATGGAACCAAAAGACAGGGCATTTATCCATTCTAAAAACTCTTTTTTTTTTAATTTTTCAAAATTTCAATTTTTTTGTGATTTTTCTCATCATTTTTTCAAAAACAAAGACAACTTAACAAAGCAAGCAAACAAACAAAACAACTAAGCAAACACACAAGCAAGTTTTCTTCCCTCCCCTACCTCATACTTAAAATTACAGTGTCCCTACTGTAATAAAACTAAGCAGAAGAAAAGAATAAGGAAAAAGAAAGAAACTCACAAGATAAACTGAAGCGGAAAAGAACATCCTTTGAAAGCTGAATCATCGCCGTGGTGGTGGTGGAAACTAACGCTCAAAGTTTCCCATGAACTCGTACATGGTCCTCCAACGCTCCTCATCAACCGTCACCCTTTGCTCCATCATCCTCCAACGACCATCCACCTGTTGATGCCTTGCATCATCCAAAGCCATGCGAGCTGCATTGACACCCTCCCAACGCTCCATCCTCTGGATAAGTTGTGTCTGCTGCAGGTTGAGCTGTTGCATCTAAAAAGATAAATCATCGGCCCATGGAGGTGGAACACTCAATCTAGAATAGGTGAGCTGAGGGGGCGGTGTGTAGTGATCTTGGGGCTGGAAGTGGTCTTGGTAGGTCACCGGGTTATAGGGCATCATTGAATACGACTGAGGCACGATACGAGGTGGCGGTAGCTCGGTACTGAAGCTGTATGCCTCATTACTAGCCTTGAAGTAATCATTAACGACCCCCGGCGGGTCGTTACCGAGGTTGTCATCATCGCCCAGGACCTCGGTACCGAGGTCCTCATCCTCGTTATCGAGCTCCTCCGTGGCTGCCTCTGTGGCTGTGTCATCTTCATCCATTTCTTCACCTTCTTTGTCGTACCTTGATTTGCACGCCCTCAACGACGGATAATTTTGTGGCTTTTTCTCCAACGAGAAAGCATGGCCCGTCCAAGTCTCATACCAATTTGGCACGTAAAGCAACTCAAACTTGTCTCGGGTAAGAAGCACATTTTGGCCAAGTACCTTGGTGGCGTATCCTCTTTCGGTCATCACAAAGATGTTGGAGGCAAACCAATACGTCTTGTCGAGCTTCTGGGCACGGTTTGGCGTATAATGTGTGAGATCAACACCGAGCTTCTCCACCAGAAGACTCACCAGATTCCCGCACCATACTTCCTTTGACTTGATCCCATGCTTCTCGATGTATTGCAACCATTCATACCCCAAGTTCAAGGGGGCGGGATCCTTAAAAAGAATGGTACGGAGGCATGCAACCTCCAACCGTGTTGGTCTTGAAAGCTCTTTCTTGGGCCAAAAAGTGGCGCCCAAGACTCGGAGTATGATACGGAAGATGGGGTTGATGATACTTGCCCCTGGTAGTGCTGCTGCGGAAGGTTCAACCTCCCCGGAAATGTAACTCCAAGTGTCGGTCACTTTGAAGTTCTTGATCTTGTAATCCCTAAAGTGGTGAGGAAGCTCGAGAAGTGCATTGAATTCAGCCATTGTGCACTCGCGATTAATATTGCCTAGCCGGAACTTGATCCTGCCGACTGAGGTCTTGATCTTAAAGCTTGTTTGGAGGGTGGCTAGGAACTCGGCGGTAAGGGCCGGGTAATGTGGCGTTTCCTCCTTCTTCAAAAGTTGAGGTATTTCCAGAATGGCAAAGGCGTGCTTGACGTCCTCATAGATCCCCAATGGCTTAGCGCTTTTCCTCGAGAACCACATGGTGAAGTGGTCCTTTGCAAGGATGGCGTCAAAGATCCTAGCTTGCTTCTGAGTACCCAAAATGACATTATCCATGCGTGGAGGGGACGGGGACCTTTGAGTCCTCTTCTTCTTTATGGATCTAGTGTTAGCTCGGCTAGTGCTTGCCATTTGTACCTGCAAATACCATGAATTGCCAAGATAAGATCCACACAAACCAACCAAAATAAAACCCCATACTTGCTCTCGAAAATGCTCTCGACATGCCTTGGTACCGAGCCAATTGGGTCGTTAACGAGGTATCTGGGTTTGGTATCGAATTAAGCATTTCACAAGTCGTTAACGACCCTCACAGGTCGTTTTTCGGGTACCAAACCTCAAGAATTCCAACAATTCTAGCACAACTCCACCATAATTCCACATAAACCATCTAACACATGCAACCCCATACTTGCTCGAAAACCCTATCTAAACATGCCAAGAATTGCCAAAATTCATGGTGAAGATTAATCAATTCAAAAACAAGTTACTTCATGCTTTTCTTATCAAAATTTCAATGCAAACTAAGCAAGAATAACCAAGTATAGATCAAGATCAATCACCAATAATAGAAGCGATAGAAGCACAATGCAACATTGACATGCAAACTAATCACTCATCAATCTAGATATGAATTTTACCCCAAAATATCATGAAATTTGCAAAAAAAAGAGTTAGGGTTCAGAAATCATACTGTTGATTGAATGAAGAATTGAAGAAAAAAGATTGAATACAAGAGGGGTAACGAGGGCTTTTGGTGCGCCGGTAACGAACTCAAAAGAGAGGGGCTCTTTATCTTGGGACGTGGTTGGGGGTTAGGGCACGGTGGTGCTCCGATCAGTGGAGTTTGGAAAACTCGGTGGGATTTGATTGAAAACTTTGAAGATTTGGGTTGAGATTTGGGTGTGGGATTTGGAGATTTGAGAGGGTTTTAATAGGAAGAGGCAAGAAGAGAGGCGGCGTGGGGGGATAAAAAGATAGAAGATAGATTAGGTTCAGAGAACTTACCTCCCGCGTCTCCGTTTTCACGTGCCGTCTCAGGTCGTTTACGAGCTTCTCATGTCGTTAACGAGCCTAGGCGACTCGTATTTCAGCGTTGTTCCGAGCCCAACTTCCTATGCCATGTTAGTTTTGAACAATTCTATCTTGCTAACTTCTAAACTACTAAAAAATCAAAAGAAGTTTTGAACAATTCTATCTTGCTAACTTCTAAACTACTAAAAAATCAAAAGAAAGCTAAGAAAAAGGATCTAAAAAGAAAAGAAACTTAACTAAAACAAAAAATCAGGTTGCTTCCCGTAAGCGCTATTTTTAACGTCGCTAGCCCTACGAATTTACCTTGGTAATCAAGGGGGTTCCTTCTCATCTATGTTGGGGTTTTGAGAGACCCCATACTTAGCTTGGAGGGCAAAATTAGCTCGTCTCACTAAATTTGGTCCTTGATTTGGTTTAGTGTTATGCATATTGATTTGGTTTAATGGAGTTTCAGGTAGTCCCGCTAGAATTTGGAATTCAGAGAAATTTTTCCCTCCAAATATATCTATGTTTAGCCTTATTTTACATTTACGAGAATTTTTATTTTAAAAAAAATATATTCTTATACACCAGTTATCAAGATCCGAGGTATATAATATATCTGAAAGAACTTGAAAACTGCATATTAAAGAGAACCGGTGTATAATATCTCCCATCTATTTTTTTCATCACTTGACACACACCTGGTGTATATTAAGTGATGGAAAACACGACTTTTGTACTAGTGTACATGAACCTTTTTATGGCGGATGGCTCTTGTGTGAAGGCAATTGGAGTTGTTGATGATTTCCTTGTGCAAGTGGGCAAGTTCTTTGTCCCTAATGACTTCATTGTCATGGAGATACCAGAGGACTCAGTGGTGCCTATCATCCTTGGTAGGACATTCTTAGCCACAGCTGGAGCAAAAGTCGATGTTAGGAAGGGACTCCTAACTTTTGAGGTTGGGGAGGAGATGGTCGAGTTCCGTTTTAATCTCACCATGAATGAGACCAATGTTGCGGAGATTAAGATGCTCCATACTCGCTCGGAGACCGGTAATGTTGTGTTGATCAATGACTCCCGCCCAGATGAGCACCTCATGCTAAACGAGGTGGCAGAGAGCATTAACGAGGGGCCTACCGACCCAATTGTGTCGTTAATGACCCCTCTTCTGAGGATGAATTACGAGGCTGGATTCGGATTCAAGTCCGTTACCGAGGTAGAAAAGCATGTTACCGAGGCTTCTGCTGACCCAACTGGGTTGGTAACGACCCACATTGCTTCTTGAACGACCCCATATCTAAAAAGAAACGGTGAGTCTTCTTACTTCGATTCAGTACTTTCAGGTGAGGATTTGTTCTTAAACCCTCTTTCTACTTTTTCTGCATCTCCTCCTTATATACATGCTATGAGAGGTTGGCAACCCCCTTGGTTTGCGGAAAATGTTAACCCTATTATAGGAGTTCACGAGAGCTAGTTGGTAATGGAAGATCGGATTTCATGAAGAGGAGTTTTGAAGCTCTTTTGGCTAAATATGGGGTTTCTCATAATCTTAACGAGGTCGGAGCAAAGCAGTTTATGGACCTACAAGAGCTAGAGGATGTTGATTGCCTTGGGGAATTTCTTAAGACGGAGTAGGAGGATCCCATTATCATTCCATCTGAGCCTACTCCAGAACTTAAGCCGCTTCCATATTAATCTAAGGTAAGTCTTGTCAAGCTATCGACGTTAAAAGTAGCGGTTACGGGAGGCAACCCGCCTTAGTTAATTAGATCTTTTTGCTAGCTTTCTTTTGACTTTCTTTTTAGGTTAGTTAATGTAGTCGGGATAGATCTTTTTATGAGTGACTCAGGTACTAAAAGTTGAGGAAGACGAGCTAATAATGGAGAAGAAAACAATTAGGAAGATCTGATACCGAAAGCCAATACTACGAAGAACTTGGCGTACAAGAAGTGGGTTAGTAACGACACACCGGGGTCGGTATCGACCCTATGCAGAAAATCCGAAAAAATCGAGCGTCGATAGGTTAGTACCCTTTCCCCTTTATTTTCTTTTCTCCAACCCTAGATCCCACCTTCCACTCATCCTTGATACCGAGCCGCACCTCCCTCTACCTTACCATCGTTCTTGCCCTCGCCTGCACCACGTCAGAGCCATCAGTTGTAAAGCCCGAGGCTTTAGAAGCGCTATCCCCTACCAACCCGAGGACTTCCTAGGAGGTCACCCATACTAGTACTACTCTCGCCTCTGCACGCTTAGCTTCTGAGTTCTTACTCCTCACTCGAACGCAGAAAAGGAAGAACTCTTGTTGACATAAGTAGCATCTCAATCCCTTATAAATTATCGTGTTGTTACATCAGTCGACCGCCTATCGCACCTGGTGCTGCACTGCCGCGCCTGTGCGAGCCCCTGTTGAGTCGATTCTAGTGAGTAGAGCCTCGTTCGAGCCCATATTTCCCTCTTGTTCGCTTGGTCTCGTTACAAGCCTCATTGTTATCTTAATCTTCACTCTTTTTCTTCCTTTCATCAGATTCTCAGTATGATTTCTAACCCTTAATCTATTCATTCGAATTAATTGTGATTATTTGGTGGATTGGGTTAAATTTCATATCTAGGTTCAAGTTAGGGTCGAAAATTTTATGGTTAGATCTTGTAAAAATTCATGTGAATTGGTGATGTTTTAGGATGAGAATTTGATTATCTATGTCTAGGTTGATTAGTTTCAATTTTTGGGCATGATTTATCTTGTTCTTGACATGGCTTGATTTGCACCAAGTTGAGGCTATTTTTTATATGTTGAAGGGCTGATTTTTTGAATTAAGTATGGGGTTTGGGTGATTTGTGTGTTAGTTTTTGGTTGTATTTGATTTTATTTGGTTTCTTTGTCTTTGTGCAGGACAATGTCCAGCAGGCCGAGCAAGAAATCTAGGGCATCATCTAGCCAAAGGCTAGACAATGTACATGAAAAAGATGAGCAAGCTGAGTACACTCGCCTTATTGGGAGGAGACACAAGACGAGATGCTACTCCAAAGCTGAAGGAGAGATATTGGGGATTCGTGCTAATATTGCTAAGGCATTTTCTTACATAGGTGCTAAGTGTTTCCTGGAGGCTTTTGAGTACCATTATCCAGCGTTGACGGCTCAGTTCATGGCTACTCTCCATGCTGATATTGATTCGCCTGCTTTTGAGGACATGATTAAGTTCCAGTTGGGGAACCAACATCATGAGGTTACTTTGGAGGGCTTCAATTCTCTCTTGGGGTTCCGCAACCCAACTATAGAGTATGACATGGCTGGTTTTGAGCTTCAGAAGACATGGGGATACATCATAGGCCAGTCTCGTTGCTCTACCTCTGCATTACCTGGCAAGGAGATTGCTAGTCCAATTTTTCGAATCATTCTGAGGATTTTGGGCAACATAATTTAGGCCAAGAAGGAGCTCTCACAGCCCATAAGGAGAGAGCTTGCTTTCTTGAGGTGCATGCTATCCAGGTTGAGCACCCTATGAACCTAGCTTATGAGTGGATGCAGCACATTAATGACTACAGGAAGCTTTCTACTGAGATTTGGGATGGTGATATGGTGGCTCGGCTCGCCAATGCCCTTGGAGTTGATTTGGGGAGATATTCTTCTCACCCCCCTCGATTTATTGATGCTAACTACTTGCTTCAAGCGAAGATCCTGCAGAAGAAGGGGTGTTCTTACTAGGCTATTTACAAAGAACATGAAGTGGCTCTAACGGCGGAGAGGGTGGACCTCCTTCATTTGCCAAACTGGTATGACACATGGTCCCATGTGCCCTATCCGCTGACATCAGATTGGCCACCGACCCCAGCTTGCGTTGGAGAGATCCTTGTTACCCCACTACACCTATCAATAACGACCCCCAAAGCCACGGTACCAACCCTTCTGCAGCACCCAGGTACACCTCTACTCCCTTCGGTACCGACCCCTTGCCTTTGGTACCGACCACTTAGTACCACCCCACTACACCTCTGGTCCATTTTGTAATGACCCCTATGGGTTCGTTAACGACCCCCCCCAGTGATGCATAACTAGTTAGTTGTTCTTGCGTCGGATCTGTTTGGAGGATTTGGAAGTCACCGACAGTATTATAGAGAGAAGGCGCCCCACCGAGGGCATCAGTCTTATGTTGGAGGAGCGAGCACCAATTGATCTGATCCACAACCGCCCTATTAAAGGATCTATGTGCTGAGATGAGTATGCTGGCAACTAGCCAGCAGAGGCTACATGATGACATTTTGGCGCTTCGTTAGGACTTTGATGCACAGCGGGTGGGTCATCGAAAAGATTCCAAATACGGCGTGTTTTCCGAGAGGCTAACCATATGGTAGACGCCATAGCCTCTTGTCTTAGAAGAGCCTACGAATTGTATCATTGATCTTATGAGGGAGGACGCCAGGGGAGTGGCATTCCCCCGTATTACTTCTGTAACCTCCCATTCCCTTAATTTAACTTGAGAGCCTGGTCTCTTTGCCGACCAAAATAAAACAGAGCCTCCTGTTTTAACTGAGGGGTGTGTTGGCATATATTGTGTTTACTTGTAACCCTTTATATTGTATTAATGAGAACTCCAAGAGAACTTTACCATATTCTTACACAAATAATGAAACCTGCTTTATAATCAACATGTTTTTTATTTATGCAAAGGTACACCATGCACCCAAATAATACAGCTTCACATAAGAAAACGGGGTGTGCGGGCATTGGAAGTTGATCAGCCGAAAAATACAAAAGCAGACAGAAGAGAGGATTAAGAGCCCAGAAGCTTCTTCCACCGAGCGTAGCCCAGAATAAGAAAGAAAACCAGGACACACACGGCTGTGATAGTTGCCACAAAATACTCGAACACGCCATTCGTAGCGTACAAAAAACAAGGGATGTTCATTCCAAACATCCCAGCAATGAGAGTCTCCAGCGCTACTGCAAATGATGCGATTGTTAATGTCAGCTGCAGCTGAATCAGCTCATTACGTTGGTTGTCTAGTTGAATGTTGACGTAATCCTCTGTGTCGTCTATGTACTCTCGCACCTGAAATTTGATTCTGTTAGCAGTCGCAACAAGTGTTGTTTCAACTGAAATTTGCAAACTTAACAAAGCTTTCACTTGATGCCATCAGCATGTGTTTGGCGGACAAATCAGCATGTTTTCAAAAGACCGATGCTGAGAGTTGGGAATTCCCACATCGGAAAGAAGATCAAAAAATTGATAATATATAACTACGGTGAAACCTCCTATCCCACCTTATATATAAAAAAAAAAAAAAACCGATGGAACCTCTCGCCCCCTATCATAATTTCACAATTTGGAAGAGAACAACATTTCATTTCATGTTATAAGGTTGCAACTCCAAAGATTGTATTCAAGTGTCAAGTAAAAAGCAATGCATCCAAATACATTGTAGTGGGAAAAGATGCCAAACCTTGAACACATCCAGATGTCATTGTTGCAAATACGCAATGTATAGTCACCGTTTGTATAAATTAAGGCAATCTCTTCCAACGGATGCTAATATATTTCCCCTATGAAAAGCAAATTATCTGCTACAATTTATTCATGTACTACGGTCACTAAAACTGCATTTCTTATGTCTACGATAATAATATACTTGAACCAATAGGTTCTCAAAACAAAATTCATTTTCCATCACATCTGATATTACTATAAGAAACAGAAACTGATAATCTAATATATATTATCTATCCACCCAACTCCTCTCCCTATCGAAAAAGGAAAAAGAAACCTGCAAAAATAAACACAAAACAAAGCCATCTCATCTAGAGAGCCTGAAGTAAGCAGGCGATTTATGATGAGTTAGTGCACTTTTCCAATTTCATGTCCATTGTAGAATGCAAAGAGAACAGGATACTTACAGACAATATTTTATTGCGAGTCCCATCCAACTGCATGAAATAAGCCTCAAGCAACATTTCAATGTCCTCCACATCATCTAAATGGTTGCCAGTCAGCACACTACCACTCCTGTTCGAACTGAGTCGTACAAGATGATGTGGTACAGGAACAAGAGCATTTGAAGTTGTTGCAGCCAACAAAGCCTCAGATTGCTGATTCTGGATCAATTTCCTCGTAAGATACAGCTGTGCCATATCCTCGTTGTCATCCAACAGGTGCTCAATTTCATCTCTTACCTGCCAACATGCAATCACTCCTGTGTGGTGAGCACAATCCTCAAGGCTACACAAATTTTATGATCCCTCATAAGCGTAAAGTCAAAATCACTCAGAATTGTAAACCTGGAAACTGAAGAACCTATGACATGGTTGTCTCCCTTGTAAAAGGGAGACAACCATGTCACTTTGGATGAACATATATCTACTGATCTATTGAAAGTCATTCAAGAGGACAAGGATAGATGCATAAATTTGTTTCCTTGTTGATACGAAAATTTCTACGTTGTTGGTTATGACTGAAAAAAACAAAGAACTAATGTGGGAAGGACAAGCTTATCATTTCTATCAATAGAAGTACGTCAAACACTAACACTGGCAACTCCTGAAACCCTGGCAACTTGTGGAAATTCATGTACAATCGTACAAAGTGATTTTTAAGTGTTAACTGGCTAAGTATGTCAAAATTCACATTGTTAATCCTTCATTTTTTTCATTTAGGGAGGTTATCCTTTTTCATGTTAATATGAGGCAATACAGAATTTGGTGTTCATATTGATAAAAAGATCTACCGGATCTATCAGGGGGGAAAAAGGACATCAGTAATGTGTATACCTTCTGGACCCGTGCAAGCAAGCGGGTGAGGTTGCTTTTCAAACTTCTCACACGCTCTAAATTTTTGGTACTGACATTTCTAGCCAGCTCATCCAGCACAGGATATGCATCCCTCTCAAGCTCTGCCACATTCAAATCCAAATATGAACATACAACTTCAAGTGCAATCTCCAGCACTTGAAACTCAAATGGAAGCTCATGTTGCATTTCATTATCTTGAGCATGTGTAAGACCTGCTTCAAGAGTCTTCGAAGTGCTTTTCAGGGGAAGTTGTCGCTTAAGCTGATCAATAAAAGGAAGAACTTCCTGGCGCATTGGATCAAGAAGAAGTATCTCTTCAGCAGTAACTATGGCCTTTATAAACTCCAGATTGACAACTATAGCTTTATCCCTAGCTACAATTATGAGAACCATACTCAAGTCAATTAGTTCCTGAATATCAAAAGCCTTCTGATTTAGTTTAAACAAGAAAGTACCAATTACATAAAGTGACAAACATAGAAAGAAACAATATGGTACAAGTCATCACAACAATGCCTACAACATCAAATGAAAGTACCTTCCTAGCCTCTTGGGAGAATGCAAAGGACTTCAATTCATACATATAAAACATGTAGAACTACAGGAAACGGGTTAAACATGGATGCAACACCAGGATCGCCCATATATATGCAAAATAAAAGTCGCCCATCCTAATCTAAGGGCAAATAACGGAGATCCTTTCCCAATCCAAAATCAGCTAGGATCATGCAAAAAGGAGTAGGAAGCTTAAGAAGGGATAAAGCCCAATTTATTATTCATCTGTATGGAACAGCTTTGCCAGCTACTTTGCCTAGTTATACAATGATTATTAGTACTTCTCTAGGCGTAAGGGTTTTTAACATCTTTGATTTTTTTTTCTCAGAGCAAAGAGTACGGCTTTCAAGTTTCAAATAAGTATGGTCGGAATTGAATATGTAGAAGCAACAGGAAAGATAGAAGAAGAGTACCAAGAATATTGGAAGAATGAGAAAACAAAGGACCGAGAATTCTCAAATCCCTAGCAGGAATTGCGACGCGCTTGATGATAGCACTCTTATCGCACTCGATCGTCTCGGATTGTCCATTCCGATCAACCTTCATCCACAGCCTTGCTCCTCCAGTCTTCTTCTTTGGCTTACTAGTTCCGGCAAGAGCGCCGGCACCGGAACTCCCGACAGCAGCAGCAGCAGCGATCTCGTTGGTATTGGACTGAGGAACCACCTCGATGGCAGGTGTAGAGCTACCGGCCGCCGGTGAAACCTCAGTCGCCTTTCTGGAACCGCGACGGCGGCTGGCCGTCCGGCGAAAACAGAAAGGGTTCTTCCCCATCTCTTGCGGTCTCCGTTGATTGTTTATTATTACCTTCTATCTCCAACGATTACGCCATGGAAAGGGAAGAGGGGAGATTTGTGGTACCTCCGATGCCGTGTTCTCCCACTTCTCGGCGGCGTTCGTTCGGCTGAGCGTCGCTGGTCAGCGAATCAGCCGTAGCGATTTTGGAATTTTGCGACGCCTCTCTCTCTCTCTCTCTCTTCGAAACTAATTGAAGTCAACTAGCGCTTATGAGGTGTAAAATGTAATTCCCGAATCACCCTGGCCGCCAACTTTTTTTTTTCCTTTTTTACATTTTTTGGAAAGAAAAAAGTAATCTCATTTATTCACTAGGGTACAACCAAGTGCAGAAAAGCATTAAAATAGATCCAAAATCATGGTAAAACACAATTGAGCTCGAAACGTGCTAAATATATAGAAGAAAGAAATGAAGAAATACAAGACACACTTACTAAAGTAGAGGAAAGGTGAAATTAAAAATAACCCCAAACTCGGTTAGTTTGCAATTCTTTAAGGACGATAAAATAAGACATGTGCCTCGTACTAGCAACTCCGTCGCTGATACAGCGGTTAAACTGCGTCATTTTTCCACTTGCGATCAGATTAGACTTAACCTAGAGCTTCATGCTCTCATCCGAAAGGATGCGCTAGGATGAAACCTGGTTTCCTCCTAATCTTTATCTTGTTCAAAAAAAACAACCCCAAACACAGACACACAAGTCCGGTAAAACATGCCCTACGGGCCTAACAAAAACGGGTCTAGGACACACCAAACCCCAAACATTTGCTTCTTGGGCCTAAGGGACCCAAGAGCGTCGACAAAAAACGGGGCAAAAATACCTAGAAAACCAACCAAATTGGTCTAGGATCCTCCTCCAACCCCACCAAAAAAACCCAGGATAGTAACCCGACAAAGCCAAAAAGTATTAATAAGGTGCCAAAAGGAGCTACCGAGTTCTATGCCACTTGGACTAAGTGGCTAACATCCTAGTGCATAGAAGCGAATTTTATCCCGCTCGTATGGTCCCGGTAAAGTGACCCCTGCTCGGGGGTATACAACAAAACTGAGCAACATGAATAAAAATAAGGGAATTTTTTTTGGTGCCTCTAAATTTTTGCCTTTTCTTTTAGTATCCAACAAAAAAAATTATTCCTTTTGGTACTCTTGAGGTTTTGGCTTTTCACGTTAACGCCCATCTCCGGTTCAAATTAGTTAAATTCAAGTTTACCAATGTGTTCTTCACCCTTAAATTAGTAGGATTTGACAATTAAAACAACAAAATTCATAACCTAACCATCCCAATTTGAATTTGTAAACAATTTCTTAAACAACCCATTCAAATACACATTCAAATTGATGTATTTTGGTTATGATTTTAAGTTTTTTAAGAGTCGAATCCTACTAATTTAAGGGTGATGAACACAATGGTAAACTTGAATTTAACTAATTTGAACTGGAGAGGGGTGTCAACGGGAAAAGCCAAAACCTCAAGAGTATCAAAAGGAATAAGTTTTTTGTTAGAGACCAAAAAGAAAAGAAAAAAACTTAGGGGCATCAAAATGAATTTCCCTTAAAATAAAAGATACATTACTTCAAGATGCCTTGATTTAGGAGTAATGAGAGTCTTTACTTCTACATTTTTCCATTTGGTAGGGACAAAGGGTTTTTTGTAACTGACATAATCAATATCATTTCGGATTGCAAAATTCACTTGGGCATAGAAATATTCTATTAGATGAATATGTTTAATTGCCTACCTAGAATACCAAAAAAAAATATACCTTGTAAACAACAGTACATCCACCTCATTCAACCCGATAAGTTTGTAGGAAAAAAAACTTTCGCAACTATGGACGATGTCACCTTTGAAAGTAGGACACTTGCATTTCTCACTATCATCCTATTTGAGCATTAAAATCCGCTATAGTGCTTATCATAGGAAGTATCAATGCAGTAGTGTAAGCAAATGTCGTAGGTAAACATAAAACTCATAGTAAGAGGGAGGGTTAGGGATTGAGGGTATGTTGTACCTTTATATAAACTGTGAACATCTCCTTTAAATTGCTTGCCATTGACAAGTTTTCATTTAGAAATCTTCACTTGAAATGTATGCTACATAAAGTACAAAAAGCCTGAGGGAAAACATGAAGACAAAACGACAATTACAAAATTACGAGAATAAAAAGAGTAAAACAAAACCCTACCTTCAGCCAAACAAGAAGCAAGTTCAATACTTTCCTCAAACCAGAACAAATGGCTTTCAAAACAACCCCTTTGTTCAACATCTCTAAGATAAGGATAATATGGGTTAAAGCAATTAACAATAAGAAAAAAATCTGTCATAATGTGTCATGGTGTGCACAATGCCCCTTAACCCTTTCTTGCAACTCTTTCAAACACCTATATTGTTCTGAAGGCTTGAGATTACCATCAACAAACCTTAAAGATTTTCACAAGTTGGTCAACCCTTGATACAACGCACTCGAGCAGTGTGGTTAATAACACGAGGCCCATTAGGGAACGTCGTCGATTGAGGCAATATGAAGAATGAAATTTATTTATTTAAATTAATTAATTATCTTAAAGTTTTAATTTTATAAACTAGAGTTTATCTCTCTTCTCGGGTTTTCTTTACGGTTCTTTCCCGGGGCGTCTTTTTTGAACCGTAGGGCTTAGCTTTAAATACTCCTTGTTTGCTTTAGCAATTATCTAATTAAGAAATTTATTTTCCCTAATTTTCCTTGTCCTCTCTTACGCTAATTTTGTGAGTCGGAGTTCACGCCGGGCTCCACCTGTAGCCTTGACCAACAAGGCTCGATACGAATCCACATCGGGTCCGTATCTGATGAGGTATTTTTCATTCGTTTACCTATCAAAGAATCCTAACTTAACCAATCTGAGTAGAATGGTAAGCAAGGGTCGATCCCACAAAGACTCGTGTATTGATGTTATTACTTAAGTGCCAAGTAACTAAGATGGGGGGTTTATTGATTGAAATTCTAAACTACTATGCAAATTGAAAACTAACTAAGAATGCAAATATGATTGATTTTAACAAATATGAGAAAAGCGTGTTCAACTAATTAGATCCATCATGATATTGCTTTATCGATCATCGATTCTCTTGATTCTCTCCTCACTTGAATAATCTATTGTGGATAATGATCCTATTAAGGACTAAAACCCAAACTTCAGTTATAGTTGATAGACCAACCAGTTCTAACAACCCTGATTATCTAATAACCTAGAAGACCTTCTAGATTCAATTAAATAACAACATGAAGATTCAAGTTATCAATAGAAACAAACACCTAGAGCAACCAGACATCTAAGTGACTTGTGAATTTATTCCCTACTTTAATCAACTTGTCCAACAGGTACTAAATTAATTAAAGTCTACTCTTGATCAGATTAACTCCGATCGGTAATTAATCAGATTCAGTTTTAACTAGAAATTCAATTAGGTGATCAATCTAACAAAATCCTAGTTTAGATTCAATTAAGCACAGGGAATAATCTCTATTCAAGTTTTTTGAGAATCAATTAAATCTCACAATCATACACAAATCATGACTTCAATAATTAGTCAAACACAAGAGAAATTAGCAATGCATAATTGAAATTAAAATCAAACTTACAAAGGTTCAAAGGTTCTTCCTTGAGAGAAAACCCTAGCCTCCAAAGTTGATCAAAAGTTATCTAAAACTAAACTAACATAAGGTTTAAATATGTCTCTCAAATAACCCTCAAACAACTATATCTTAAGCATACTCGGATATGATATAACCCTAGCCCAAAAGTCAAGCCCAAAACTTCCCCGCGTAGAAAATACCAATTGCTCGGTTTGCATGAGGATTGCGCGGCCGAGCAATTGTCATCCCGCGCAATCATCCCTCAGTTGGGATTGCTCGGGATAGCATCTGAATTGCGCGGCCGAGCAATTGTCATCCCGCGCAATTACTCTCGGTTCAGCATTCAAGTGACACTTCAGAGGCTGTTTTGACCCACTTAGAGTTGGAATTTGGACTCGGAGTAAAAACATAAACTGTATCTCTTTGAATTAGCTTTCCATTGATACTAAATTGAGCCTCATCAGAGCACTATAGCTCCCAAAACAAGCATTGCAAGATAGATGTGTCGAAACAAGAACTCCAATGCATAGCCCGGGTTTAAGCGTTCTTTTCACACAAGCTCTTGGGCGTTAACTCTTCTAATCTTCACTTGTATCACTCTAAGCTTCATCAAACTCCACCACAATCAGCTAAGATCCATCCCGTCCATGCTTGTTTACCTAAAGATCTGCAAAACCGAACAAAACAAGCGCAACTACCCGGAAACACAAGATCCTAGAAACTAAGCTAAAACCAACTAAAACTAACTAAAACTTATGCAAAATAAACATAAATATGCATCCTAAACACTACCTAAATGCAAGCTATCAAATTCCCCCATGCTTAACCCTTGCTTGTCCTCAAGCAAGACATAAATCCAAATCACACCATAGAAATGCAATCTTACATCCATCTCAAATCGAACAAGCATTTCACATATAATTAAAAACCCGACCAAGACTTCCTAACATGCATTATAACAAGCATAGAGCAAAGATCACTCTTTCATTCTAGACCTCACCAAGGTAATTGTGTTTGCACTCAAACTCTCAAGTGTTTAAGGGTATGTGATGGCCGGATCGATGGAGGGGATGATGGTGCAAAGAGATCGCCACGAGAATCCAAGGAATTCCGACAACAAACACCACGCAACTGACCCGTCTTCAACTGGCTGGATCTTCCTCGTCCTAACTCGAAATTGAGTGATTCCAATTCGAGAAGTTAGATCTATGAGTCTAGTTGAAGTCCTCAAAATATGAGACCGATATGATGAGCGGATTGAAAGTTATGTCGAATTTACTGAGATGGTGCAAAAACCTCCGAGATGGATGATGGTTCGAAATGGAGAGAACAAGGGGATATGGATGCTTGATAACTTGGATATGACTCACCAAGCTCTCAAACAAACTAGGATGCTCGAAATTGTCGTATATGACTCACCAACAATTGAACAACGAGAATTGAACGAAACAAAACAAGAACTTCGAATTGAAAATGCAAGGAAAAGAGAAGCAAATTTCGTCCAAGTCTACCAAGGGAGGAGGGGGATGGACGACCATATAACCTAGATAACAAGCCTCACAAAATCAGCCCCCTCATTTAAAGAAAATTACAAAAACAACCCATAAAAACCGAGAGCACATTAATCGTCCTTAACCGTTAAGTTGTCACTTATCGAACCATGATGTATCATAAGACTCCAACTTTCACCATTGCTAACCAAAGTCCAACTTATGAGCCATGAGCTCCTTCTTGATCTTGTCAAGCATTTCCCTAGAATGTGCTCGAGTGATGCGCCGAAGATAGGGCGTGGTACCTTGACTTGGCTTCTTAGCGCCTCGGACACCGGCCTTGGATATTTGTCCAAGTGAAGACCCTCCTTTGTCGTGCAAATTGAACTTGTCTTTAGGGCTGAGATCTTCACTCAAATCATGGAGCATAGTCCCTTTAAAAGTGCCCGAAGAAGTGGTACCATTCATCAAAGGCCAAGGCGCGCCAAGGTCGGAAATCAGCGTGTGCAACGGCGCCCCAATATGCACGGTACTGTGGGGCCATGACTCGATAGATGGAATCACATCATCCTCCTCCCCTTTAAAAGGATTCGTCCTCGAATCTATCAAGCCTGTAAAACAAAGGACACATCGAGGGAAGCACAAGCAAGTACACTCTATAGAAGTCAAGTTAAGAATAACATTTCCAATCTCAATATGATAGGCCAGAAAGTATGCACTAGCTACACCACTTCTCTTCCTATTCTTACGGGTACATCTCATAATAAAGCAATAAAGAGATTGAGTGTAAGTAGGCATCAATGGAATTCTATAACCTATATGCATCCTAGATGACATGTATTGGGCAAGAGAACTAAAATGGAAGCAAGAGTACTTAGTACTAGATGTCACAAATGCATGAAAGAAAACTGAAATTATTTGATCAAATGCATGTGACACAACCAACACGTAGTCATAAATATAGAATAGAGGAGTGCAAGAAACTTCCCTGAGAAGTGCACTCATATCACCCTGTGAGCTCAACAATGGAGGTAGGGCTTCTATCTCCCTTGGTGTGGCATTCTCCATGACAAAGACATCTTTCTTGGCCTCCACAAGAAAAGGAATGTAATCACCGCTTGGAGTGACTAAAACAGCCTCGTCCTCCTCATGGAGAAAGAAGGGAAAACTTGAAGGAATCATAGGAAACACATCCATACATGGTTTAGCCAACGAGTTCATGGAGCTAGGAGTGATGGTAGGACGACACTTGATTTTAGGAGATGATTCCACAACTTCCTCCTCTTCTTGCAATATGTGCATCAGTTTTATCGGACACTTGACGGTGATGAGTTGTTCCAATTCATGGAAAAGAATCTCTCTTTTTGGTTGTTCTATGTCACTCATCAATCTTTGTTGGAAGGAAGTCTTATCCCCTTCAAAAGGGTGCATCCACGAACCCAGCTGACCTACAAAAAAGATCAACACACAAACCTCCTTTCCAAGCACAACATGATATGACAAAATATAAGCACAAGCTATGCCACTTTTCTTTGCAATCCTATTGGTATGGTACATGACAAAGCTATCCAAAATATGAGAGTAATCCAGCCAAGATGTCAAGTTTTGAGATAAAAGTAAGGAAGAAGTGTTACTTCCCCGAATGGCATGCACATCGTAGCTTGGGACAGTTTTCAACTCTAAACTGTTCAAGGTCGTTCTCTTACCTCCGAGCTCCAAATTGAGAGATTCCAAGTTCCAAATTGAGCTTAAGGCGTCTACTTCATTTCCTCCAAATTTGAGCATCATTCGACCACTGAGTTGTAAGTTACACCATTTTTTCCAAGGTGGTGCAGATTTATCCGAGAAGGAAGTTTCACTTTCCTCTTTCGGGTTGACCAAAAATAGGGGAGTAGAGGGCCCCCCTTTGGCTATATTCTTGTCCTTATTTTCCTCTCGTTGAGCAAGCTTCTTCCTTTGCTCCTTGGCTGCGTAATCCAACATTATCTCACGGGAAGACATCGGGTGCAAAATCACCTTCTTTCCCTCCATTTGGAAGTGGTATTCGTTGGATATTCCATCATGGATCGCTTTCTTGTCAAATTGCCAAGGGCGTCCCAATAGTAGATGACAAGAGGTAATCGGGACAATGTCACACTCCACCTCATCCTTGTATGGTCCTATAGAAAAAGAAACACGAGCCCTCTCCTTGACTTGGATAGGGGCGTTAGAGTTCAACCAACACAAAGGGTAAGGTAAAGGTTGAGGAGTAGTACTCAAAGAAAACCTATCCACCACCTCTTGACTAATAATATTGCAACATGAACCGCTATCAATAATCACACTACATACCTTATCCACGATCTTGCATCGAGTGTGAAAGATAACTTCCCGTTGACTAGGCCTGGTGGTATTCTCCGTCATGAAAAGTGTTCGTGGGACCACCAAGCACTCTCCATCCTCTCGTGTCTTCTTGAGATCCCCCTCTTGAGGTACTTTTGTCCTCTCGTCCAACGACTCCACTTGGTTAGAGCTTTGTAGCACACTTGGTAGAGCCCCTGTTTGAGGCAGTCGTGCTCTATCATCTCGGTTGCGCACTTGGCTCTCCAAATCAGTCAACCTAGTTCCCAAAGCCTCAATGGATTGTTGCAAGGATTGTTGCATGGTTTGCAACATGGCAGCCACCGAACTAGTGGACGTCTCCTCAACTTGTTCCTTATTCTTGTCATCACCTACACTTGTCATTGTAAAAACAAGGCAAAGATCAAGGTATAGAGGTCACACGAATTAATCACCAAGACTTGCCCGAGATGAAAATCCGACAAGTTGCAAGTAGGCAAAAACAACAAAGACAACAAAGAGAGAATTCATCACACACTTGCTTAGGAAAACAATGCTAGGAAGCTACTAAACCACCAAGACTCAACACCAAGTATTACAAATTAATTAATTTTTTTTTTTGTTTCGAGCAGGCCTTTGCTAGGCACTACTAGATGACTACTCTTTGTAGGCCTTTGCTAGGCACTACAAGATGACTACTCTTTCCGTGCCCGGCCCCTTATTAGCTTTACGCCGCCGGACAAGGTTTTTCTAGTCTTTAATCTTTCTTTCTATGCCTGGCCCCTTATTAGCTTTCGCCGCCGGCAAGGTTTTTCTGATTGTTCAACAAAAAATTTCAAGACACTTAAACAACAACACAAGATGTCTCGTCTTGGTGTCGTTCCCGTATCCTAGCACCGTAGCCAACAACAAGCATGTAATGACAACAAACAAGGTTGGTTTGGACCTCAATCCCACGTTTTTTAACTCAGCAAAATCAGCAAGACACACTTGAAACCAACACTAAAGAAAGGCTTAAATTCAAGCAACAAATGCACCCTTTCAACTACCAACTTTTGATAACTCTTTTGGGTGTTCTATTGGAACGTTTTTTGAGCATGGTTTGCAGCCATGGCTGAACACACACTCGGCCAAGACAACCACAAGATCAAGACAAAGCAACGACCACAACAACACACAACAAGGACACTATGGTCGCACACAACAACACAACGCAACCAATAAAGAGTTCGAACCTAAAACTTGCAACAAGTGGAAATTCAAGGTCGGAACAAGGTTTAGATGGCGATACCTTCGCGTGGCTCTGATACCACTTGATGGCCGGATCGATGGAGGGGATGATGGTGCAAAGAGATCGCCACGAGAATCCAAGGAATTCCGACAACAAACACCACGTAACTGACCCGTCTTCAACTGGCTGGATCTTCCTCGTCCTAACTCGAAATTGAGTGATTCCAATTCGAGAAGTTAGATCTATGAGTCTAGTTGAAGTCCTCAAAATATGAGACCGATATGATGAGCGGATTGAAAGTTATGTCGAATTTACTGAGATGGTGCAGAAACCTCCGAGATGGATGATGGTTCGAAATGGAGAGAACAAGGGGATATGGATGCTTGATAACTTGGATATGACTCACCAAGCTCTCAAACAAACTAGGATGCTCGAAATTGTCGTATATGACTCACCAACAATTGAACAACGAGAATTGAACGAAACAAAACAAGAACTTCGAATTGAAAATGCAAGGAAAAGAGAAGCAAATTTCGTCCAAGTCTACCAAGGGAGGAGGGGGATGGACGACCATATAACCTAGATAACAAGCCTCACAAAATCAGCCCCCTCATTTAAAGAAAATTACAAAAACAACCCATAAAAACCGAGAGCACATTAATCGTCCTTAACCGTTAAGTTGTCACTTATCGAACCATGATGTATCATAAGACTCCAACTTTCACCTTTGCTAACCAAAGTCCAACTTATGAGCCATGAGCTCCTTCTTGATCTTGTCAAGCATTTCCCTAGCATGTGCTCGAGTGATGCGCCGAAGATAGGGCGTGGTACCTTGACTTGGCTTCTTAGCGCCTCGGACACCGGCCTTGGATATTTGTCCAAGTGAAGACCCTCCTTTGTCGTGCAAATTGAACTTGTCTTTAGGGCTGAGATCTTCACTCAAATCATGGAGCATAGTCCCTTTAAAAGTGCCCGAAGAAGTGGTACCATTCATCAAAGGCCAAGGTGCGCCAAGGTCGGAAATCAGCGTGTGCAACGGTGCCCCAATATGCACGGTACTGTGGGGCCATGACTCGATAGATGGAATCACATCAGTATGTGTTTCACTCAAAATCAACCATGAAAACTAGACTACCATATACTTGCATCAGCGTTCTAAATCTCCACCGCTGAGGATCAAACACATAACAAAAATCATGAGGTCTTTTTAAGGCTTGTAATGGGGCCAAGGTAAAGAGAAATTTGGAAGGGATTATATTTGGCTTGTGGTGCTAAATTCGGGATAAAGAACTAATCCTAAACCCAAACTTTACACTTTACTTCTCACTTCTCCCAACTTCTTTTACCAACTCCGTAACACACATTTATAAACTTTGTTTCTTTTTTTTTCTTCCTTTGCCTCTTCTTCAACTCTTTCTTTCATACTAATGAAGCCTAATAACAATTAAGCTCAAATTTTTTTCTTTGCTTTGCAACATATTTTTCATCTTCATTTTTTTTTCACTTTGCAACCAAGAGTTGTATTTCCTCTTTTCCCCCTTTTTCTCCAACTCCCCCATACTTATACATAACTCACACAAAACAAAACACAACCTAAAGTCCTAAATCCCGGATTATGGGTCAAGCTTATTCGGCTATGGATCATTTTGTGGAGCTAATAAAAATAGGCTTCAAGCTCAAAAGAATGGGGTGTCAAAAACATGGATCTTGTAGGGTAGGAAGGGAAATAATAGGCTTATGAGAAACATTGCCTCAATCACTTTAATGTCATGCATTTCAATCATATAAAGCAGCCTCAAAATAGAGTATTAACGCAAGTTCTAGAGCTAAATAATCATGGTGATACACTCAAGAATGTAAAGAATAAATATATCATGAAAGGCCAAAATATCTCACAAGGCTAATTGTTTTGTCTAGAACTTCAGAATGAATCTAAAACTCAAGCTAAATACATGCTCCATCCTATAATCAAGTCATTTAATCAATGATCATGCTTATATCATATCCACTTCAGTAAATCATGCAAATCATGGGTTAGAACTTATACTTAACTTAGAAACACAAGAGGAATCAAACAATGGGGAAATAAGAACCTAAATACAATATTTTTGTATTTTTTTCAAATTTTCTAATTTTTTTCATATTTTCAGAATTTTAATCAATGCATGCAAAAATTTAAATATGACCTAATCTAATGCAAACTATATGCAATGCAAACAAGTAATTCCCTTCCCCCATGCTTAAAACATATTTGTCCCCAAAATATAGTAAAAAGAAAAGGAAAGAGAAAAACTCACAAAGAAACTAGCTATCCGGGTAATGCGGCGGGAAATCCGACGGTGGTGGTGAAGGCTTCTTCGGGTTATCAATCTTCAGACCTAGGATATCTAACACACACACACAAAACTACCTAAAAGCAAAAGATTATAACTGAAAAACAAAACTACTCTAAACCTTGGGTTGCCTCCCAAGAAGCGCTTGTTTAATGTCATTAGCTTGACCTTTACCATAAATTGACAAGATTAGACATTGTCAATGCCCTTAGCAACCTGTCAAATCCCTGTGCACACGTCTCAGAAAAACATAAGTAACACATTGATAAATCAATTAAGCATAATATAACATTCAAAGACCGTTTTAACTTATCAAACATGTGTGCCCAGTTGGCATGATATGGCATTTGTTTAAATAAATTCAGCACAAGTGGTGGCTTTAGAAAATACTTACAATATGGTTTGAAGTACTTGCAATCACTACCACTTTCTTCAAAGATGAACTCCATGTATTTTTCACCTTCCACCTTGTATTGTAGACTTGGCTCCTCATCTTGGAACTCCATAAGCTCTTGATGTGAGAAGGTGGAGAAACTGAAGCATGGGATGTCAAGGCCTAACATCGGGTGCACCATGACAACAGGAACCTTAACAGGTATACATGTTGATTTTCTCCCTCATGGCTATCTACTTCATCAGCAAAGAAGTCATCTTGGTCGACAAAAGAGTCTTCTTCCAAAACCGTAAAACCCTCAAGCAATTTACTCCACGTGAGTGAAGATGACTCAGGCTCCCTAGGCTCTATAAGAATCTCTATGCCAGCACAAACTTCCTTTGGCTCTGTGATGATCTGCTCAACTTGCCTTATAGGTGTGACTTCATATTGGGCATCAAATTCATCCTCATAACCCACATCAAGTGTCTTAGATTGCTCCTCAACTTGAATTTGGGTGTTTGACTCATGATCGTTTAACTCCAATGTGATTCCACCACCATTTCCACACAACTCAAAAGGACATGAGATTGTGGAATGAAAACTTGAAGAACATGACTCACAGTGCTCCATGATTATAGCAGCTGCCCCTTTTGAGATATCCCTGATTATATCCTCAAGAGACTTATCAACCGGTTGGGGTGGTTGGGAAGATGACTCAACAAGAAAGCTTTGATGGCTCATGAAACATAAGAAATCCCAGCATTCCTCAGGTCCCATATATAAAAGCCTCCCATTGCTCATGTAATCTGCCAATCCCCTTGTCTCAAAATTCATACCATTGATAACTCCCATGTTTACCTCTCTATCACTATACTGTAATCCCCAAGCACCAAGTTGAAACACATGATCTTGAAATCTTGAAAAATAGTCATGGAAGTGTTCATCCTGCAGCTGTTTACAATTGAACAAAGCCATAGATTAGTAGCACGGGTGTTATGAACCGTAAGATAGGTTCACAACACCAAGAATAGCACAAAAGTAAAAACACAAATAGCGACGAGTCCCCGGCAACGACGCCAAATTTGATGAGGTATTTTTCAGTCGTTTACCTATCAAAGAATCCTAACTTAACCAATCTGAGTAGAATGGTAAGCAAGGGTCGATCCCACAGAGACTCGTGTATTAATGTTATTACTTAAGTGCCAAGTAACTAAGATGGGGGGTTTATTGATTGAAATTCTAAACTACTATGCAAATTGAAAACTAACTAAGAATGCAAATATGATTGAGTTTAACAAATATGAGAAAAGCGTGTTCAACTAATTAGATCCATAATGATATTGCTTTATCGATCATCGATTCTCTTGATTCTCTCCTCACTTGAATAATCTATTGTGGATAATGATCCTATTAAGGACTAAAACCCAAACTTCAGTTATAGTTGATAGACCAACCAGTTCTAACAACCCTAATTATCTAATAACCTAGAAGACCTTCTAGATTCAATTAAATAACAGCATGAAGATTCAAGTTGTCAATAGAAACAAACACCTAGAGCAACCAGACATCTAAGTGACTTGTGAATTTATTCCCCACTTTAATCCACTTGTCCAACCGGTACTAAATTAATTAAAGTCTACTCTTGATCAGATTAACTCCGACCGGTTATTAATCAGATTCAGTTTTAACTAGAAATTCAATTAGGTGATCAATCTAACAAAACCCTAGTTTAGATTCAATTAAGCACAGGGAATAATCTCTATTCAAGTTTGTTGAGAATCAATTAAATCTCACAATCATACACAAATCATGACTTCAATAATTAGTCAAACACAAGAGAAATTAGCAATGCATAATTGAAATTAAAATCAAACTTACAAAGGTTCAAAGGTTCTTCCTTGAGAGAAAACCCTAGCCTCCAAAGTTGATCAAAAGTTATCTAAAAATAAACTAACATAAGGTTTAAATATGTCTCTCAAATAACCCTCAAACAACTATATCTTAAGCATACTCGGATATGATATAACCCTAGCCCAAAAGTCAAGCCCAAAACTTCCCCGCGTAGAAAATACCGATTGCTCGGTTTGCATGAGGATTGCGCGGCCGAGCAATTGTCATCCCACGCAATCATCCCTCAGTTGGGATTGCTCGGGATAGCATCTGAATTGCGCGGCCGAGCAAATGTCATCCCGCGCAATTACTCTCGGTTCAGCATTCAAGTGACACTTCAGAGGCTGTTTTGACCCACTTAGAGTTGGAATTTGGACTCGGAGTAAAAACATAAATTGTAGCTCTTTGAATTAGCTTTCCATTGATACTAAATTGAGCCTCATCAGAGCACTATAGCTCCCAAAACAAGCATTGCAAGATAGATGTGTCGAAACAAGAACTCCAATGCACAACCCGGGTTTGAGCGTTCTTTTCACACAAGCTCTTGGGCGTTAACTCTTCTAATCTTCACTTGTATCACTCTAAGCTTCATCAAACTCCACCACAATCAGCTAAGATCCATCCCGTCCATGCTTGTTTACCTAAAGATCTGCAAAACCGAACAAAACAAGCGCAACTACCCAAAAACACAAGATCCTAGAAACTAAGCTAAAACCAACTAAAACTAACTAAAACTTATGCAAAATAAACATAAATATGAATCCTAAACACTACCTAAATGCAAGCTATCAGTATCAACTAGTGCTTTCACCTCGAACCACTGTGACATTCTCCGCTGACGACACCACCGATTCAATGGCTGCCACCATTGCTGAACTCCGTGACATGATGTTACAGTTAACCAATGATAGCCAAACCATTCGGCATGACCTAGAGATCCAGCGCTTGCAAACGGAAAATGTCTTCGATCTCGTGAACAACCGTCAAATTCCGGCAGCGGCAGTCTTTGCGGTGCCACTGTTTCTCACGTCAACCACGACTCCTCTTTCTGCGCCTCAAACCCTCACGAGATGGCAGCCGTCAGTTGTGACCCCTCTTTCCGCGACATCGTCAATCGTGGATTGGCCGCCACCAACAAACCCTAATATCACGGTGCCTCTTTCCGCGGCGAGTACGTGCTACAAGCCACCATAATTATATGCCAATCCAATGTCGGGTCAATTGCCGCCGCCTTGTGGTCCCCCTGCGAAAACTCAGATCGTTCTCCGGGCTCCACCTGGTCACGATAATATCCCCAAAATCCGAGTTGATGCCCCGATTCAATGGGACCAATCCTAATGGATGGATATTTAAAGTTCATGCCTACTTTGATTATTTTTCTACGATAGATCATGATCGCTTAAGGCTGGTTGGTATGCTGTTTGATCACCCTGCCTTGGACCGGTTTCGTTACAAGCGACAAAAGAATTGTGGAGAAACTTGGCCAGCTTTCCTTCAGTCAGTTCAGTAGCGTTTTGCCCCAACCTATTATGAGGATTATGCCGGGCTATTGGCCAATTTGAAACAAAAAACTATAGTCATTGAGTACCAAACGGAATTTGAAGCTTTGTTGAATAAAGTTACCGGCTTATCCGAGACCACTTTGATCTCCCTCTTCAAGGCGGGATAGAAACAACTATTGCGACGTGAATCAAATTTACGCAATTCGGTGGCATTAGCTTAGGCCTTTTCTTTGGCACGGGAGTGCACGGCTTCGCTCGCCGAGACCTTGACGCCATGGTTGGTTAACCGGCGGCCTTGGACATCAACCGGTGCCCGCCAAGGTGCTCAAGCACAGAAACCGCCGACTACGCCTACTCCGCCCACGAGTACAACCGCGCAGACACCGCCTAACCACATTGGTAAATACTCATCTCTTCCAATTAAACGTCTTTGTATTGCTGAACAAGAAGAACATACTAAAAAAGGTTTATGTTGGAATTGTGATGAGAGGTACTCCCGGGGACACCGATGTACACCCCTTTTTTGGCGTTATTAAGCTGTGATGAAAGTGATGAGGAAGACAGTGAAGAAATCAATGATGAGTTAGCTGTCACAGGAGATATTTCTAGCCTCCATTCTATGGGGGGTCTCCCGAATCCGCGCTCTTTGAGACTTTCAAGAGCGATTAATGGCGTACAGGTTCAGGTTCTCATAGATGGCGGTAGCACACAATTTTATTCATCCTAACCTAGTCGAAAAGTTACAGCTGTCCTTGTCAAAAATAGCGCCATTTTGTGTCTTTGTGGGGAATGGTGCTTACTTATTATGCACGCATCAATGTTCGGTGATGCGACCTTGTTTGAAGGCGCTACGGATCTTTGTGTGGTTTACGTATTAGGTCTCGAATCGCAAGCGGAAGACTTTGATTTTTCTCTCGATCAATGTTGGATTGACCGAACTTGGAACTTGAACGAGAGTGTTTGAATTGCTTTGAATCGATTGAATTAAAACGGCACAAGCACTAGGTTAAAGTTAGGAGAAAACCCTCAACTAATTCATTAACCTAAGTGTGCGTAAGTTGCAAATGAATAAAATAAAACCTTATATAGGTGCGGAAAACATAAAACCCTAAAGATCTAGACGCGTGCCTAGGGCTTGCATGCAAGCAAGGCCCATCGGCGTAAGGCCCAAGAAGGACCTTCTAATAATGTCAAAACATAAATGGAAGTGTCTAAGAATAGAAAACATGCTAAAAAAGGCATAAAAATGATATGTCGTTGGTCGTCGACACCGAAGTGTCATGACAAGGCCAACGCTAGGCGCGACGCGGCGTGGTGAGGCCTCGGCACGTTGTCTCATGCGTTGGCGCGGCAAAGGCGCGCGACGCTGGCGAGGATGGAAAGAACCTCAAGTTTTGACGCTGGTTTGCGGTGCGAGTTCGAGGTCTCGCGCGAAGGATGAGTCCGAGGTGGATGGTGCCGAGGACTCGACTTGAGGTTATTCGGCGCTAAGGATGCAAACGGTGGTGAGCGCCGGGGCGAGAAGGGCGCGCCATGGCTGGCAGACAAGCGCGACACCAAGGACTATATCACGGTCACGATGGAACGAGTCCGGGCACGAGTGACCGGTCGATCTGAGCTCATGGTGAAGGCGTCGTCCTCCTGGCTAGCGTCCAATAACGGGGTCGCATCACCCTCCCCTGCTTGGTTGGAAAACGGACCTGTTTTGTCATAATCAGCATCAATGTAGGGGAGAGATCCACAACATTGACCGTGGTGTGAACCGAGTACTTGCCTGGGAGGTCGATGTGGTACGCGTTGTCCCCTATGCGCTCCAAAACTCGGAAAGGACCGTCGCCACGCTGATAAAGTTTTGTTTTGCGGGCGGCCGGGAAACGATCCTTGCGGAGGTGCAACCAAACGAGGCGGCGTCCCTTGTTGTGTTGCGCTTCGTACTGGCTCGCCCTGCGTTCCAACTGGATCCGAGTGCGCTCGTGCAAGAAGCGAATTGCGTCACCGCGGTTGGCCGCGTCAAGGTGTTCACCAGCCTTCAAAGGGCGTGGCACCAAATCCATGGGCGAGTGAGGGTTGAGATCGTAGAGCACTTCAAAGGGGGTCTTCTTTGTCGCCGAGTGCATGGACCTATTATAAGAAAACTCAACGAAAGGTAGTAAGTCCTCGCACCGGCGTGGGTTATTTTTTAGCACCGTCCGAAGAACGATGCCAAAAGTGTGATTGGTCAACTCAGTTTGACCATCGGTTTGGGGATGATAAGCAGTGGAAAATAACAATTGTGTACCTAGATTTCCCAAAAGCTTTCTCCAAAAGTGGCTACAGAACTTAGTTTCCCTACCGCTAGTGATAGTTCTAGGAACACCATGTAGCTTCACGACCTCTTCAAAAAACAAGTTTGCGATTTCGGTCGCATTGTTATTTCCTTTACACGACACGAAGTGAGCCATTTTGGAGAAGCGGTCCACAATGACAAAGATCGAATCTTTATCACGCCTTGTCATAGACATGCACGTGATAAAATCCATGGATAGATCTTCCCACGGTGTATCCGGAGTTGGCAAGGGTGTGTAAAGGCCGTGAGGTTGAGACCTCGATTTTGCGGTTTGGCACGTCACACAACCTTGACGATACTTGTGAACATCTGAGGCCAAAACAAGTGTTCATGAAGTGCCGCCAAGGTTTTTGCTATGCCAAAATGGCCACGACCATCATTAGCTTCCTTGAGCAACAAATGCCTCACCGAGGATCTCGGAATGCAAAGCTTTCTGGCGCAATAGAGGTACCCGTTGTCCAAGAAGTAAGTCTCAAGGATTCCACAGTGCTCGAGGTTCTCCATGATCGGTTTAAAGAAATGATCATGCAAATATAACTCCTTAATCAAGGAGAACCCGAGCAATTTGGCATGTAATTGAGAAAGTAAAACGTACATGCGCGAGAGATCGTCAGCCACGACGTTATCTTTCCCTTTTTGTGGGTGATAACATACGAAAAAGTTTCCATATATTCCACCCAACGAGCATGGCGGTGATTGAGAGTCATTTGACTCTTTAAATATGCTAAGGCCGCGTGGTCCGTATGGATGACGAACTCGCTTGGCCAAAGGTAGTGCTGCCAAGTTTTGAGAACCCTAATCAATGCATACAATTCCTTGTCGAACTTAGGGTAGTTCAAGGTCGCCCCTATCAATTTCTCGCTAAAATAAGAGATAGGGCGTTTTTTCTTGGAGTTGTATGCTGCCTACGCCGTAGTCAGAGGCGTCGCACTTGACCTGGAAGCGCTTTGAAAAATATTTCAATTGCAAGACCAGAGCGCAACATAAAGTGTCCTTTAATGCCTGAAAGGCGTCCTCATGGATGGTAAGCCACTTGAATGTGGTCGCCTTCTTGGTTAAGTTGTGGAGTGGTCCGGCGATGGAACTAAATTCCTTGACGAATCGCCTATAGAACCCTGCAAGCCCTAAGAAGGATCGAACCATCGTTGGGGTCGTAGGGTGGTCCACTCTCGGATGGAGCGGATATTGTCGTCATCCACACGAAGGCCATCCTTGGACACGACGAAACCAAGAAAGTTCGTCGTGTTCGTGCAAAAACAACACTTAGCAACGTTTACAAACAAACTGTGCTCGCGAAGGCAATCTAACACCAACCTAAGGTGTCTCGTATGAGAGTCTAAGTCCCTAGAATAAACAAGAATGTCGTCAAAATATACGACGACAAATCGTCCCAAAAATTTGCAAAAAACGAAATTCATAAGCCGCATAAAAGTACTAGGAGCATTTTTCAAGCCAAAAGGCATGACAAGCAATCCGTACAAACCATGCTTGGTTTTGAATACAGTCTTCCACTCATCGCCTTCATGCATATGAATTTGATGGTATCTGCTCCGCAGATCTATCTTAGAGAACAATGCGGCACCGTGGAGCTCATCGAGCATATCATCCAATCATGGGATCGGATGCCTATACTTCACCGTGATTTGATTGATAGCTCGACATTCGACACACATCCGCCACGAACCATCCTTCTTAGGCACTAGGATCACAAGCATGGCACATGGACTCAACGATTCTAGAAAAAAACCCTTGTCCAAAAGCTCTTGAACTTGGCATTGTGACTCTTGAGTTTCCTTGGTTGAAGCCCTGTATGCAGCCCTATTCGGTAATGAGGCTCCCGGCATGAAGAAGATCTTGTGCTCAATCCCTCGGATCGGTGGCAACTCATCCGGCATGACATCTTTGTATTCCTTCAAAATAGACACAATAGAAGGAGGAAGCTTATGATCTAGAGATTGAGTAATGGAAAGTAAAGGACATAAAATGAAACATTTTTTTTTCCCTGAATTGATTTAGTGACGTCGCGACGTCGGGCCAAAAGCAACCGATCCTGGCATGTGCCAAAGAGTGGTGGCTCGGCGTCCTCAATGGTTCTGGGGGGGTTCTGGGGCGATTTTTGGAAGTGTTGTAGCCCCTGGATTTTTATGAGGAATGCCCTTTGAAACGCCTGTAAATTCGTCCCGAAGCTCCTGGAATCCGAATTTTCATGAAGCGACGGCGTGCGGTGCGACGCTGGGAGCTTGTGTCGGCGGTCCTCTGCTTAAATTGGGCTCCCTTGGGCATTTTTTGTGTTTGTTCTGTTTAAAACCCTATATGAATAGGATTCCCTCCCGAAACGCCGGTGAACTCTTCAGAAATTTGTTTGAGACCTTGTTTTTCCAAATCAGTGTCGTTCGGCGCGTCACCCTGGACCTGAGACGAGTTCTGTCGGCAAGGCGTTGGCTTGTCTCGGCGCTTCACGTCCCCAACCTCTTTTTTGACAGAATGAACTGGAGAGGAGGTGGGAACGCCGCTGGGCTCCAAAATGTTGGGTGGCGACGCCGAAGGAGGCTCGATCGGCGCGGCAGTGCTCTTATCCCTATATTTTTGGTGTTGCCTTTCGGCTTCGTCCTGCAATACTTCACTAGGCGACATAGGTAAGAGCGTCACATGCTTCTCGTGGAAATTGAACATGTAAGTGTTCAAAAACCCATCGTGAAGCACGCGACGATCGTATTGCCATGGGCGCCCCAACGAGAGATGTGTGACGTCCATAGGAGTTACGTTACATAAAATCGAATCCTTATAGGCACCAATGGAAAAGGAGAAAATTACTTGCATGTCAACCCAGTCGCCGCAGTTGTTTGATTTTCCATTGAAGCTTGAACGACTCTGGCTGCGGCATGGTTGGTAGCTTGAAATGATCGACAACTTTCTTTGAGAGAAAATCGGCACAACTTCCCGAGTCGATAATCACGCTAAGAGAGAGATTATCAACTAAACAACGGGTGTGGAACAATTGCTCCCGTTGATCAGTTTTAGGTGACTCACGCATGCTAAGTGCTCGAGTGTGACCAATTGTAGCTTCGAAATACCGAGGTCGTCCGATGGATCGCATTGCAACTCGGGTCCAACATCGGAAGGCACGACGTCCTCATCTTCTTCTTGGCTCTCGTATGGATCTTCTTAAGCCGTATATATAACCTTCTTTTGGTTCGGACATTTGCGCATTAAATGTCCACGGCCTCCACACTTGTAACACGCCATGTCCCGAGCCCTCTCGGCGCTTGGTCCAGCGGCGTTGCGATCTCTCGGCGCGGCTGGCGCCGTTTGTGGAGTGGCTTCGGCCTTGGACTGCGAACCTATCTTAGCATTGGGCATGGAAGATGGCAAATAGTTAGAAGAAAAATTCGAAGGACTAGGGTTAGATGTGTACCTCAAATTGGACCATGTCGGCTTGGCACACATTTCTTGTTTATGCAATTGCATCGCCGTATGCACAAGTGTGTTGAGATCCTTAATTGGAAAAATCTCCAACTTGTCATGGATTGATTTCCTTAGACCTGATAAAAACTGATTCCTCATGACCGAAGGGGAAACACTCATGCCAGCCTTGAAAAACATGTCCTCAAGTTTCGTGAAGTATTCCTCCGGGGTCATGGCTTGTTGTTTGATGCGCATGGTCTCAATGTGCATTTTGTCTTTGTAGTCCGACGGAATGTACCGTTTCTTTAAGATGTAGGCCATTCTTGAATGAGGGCTTTGCCTCGTCGAATCCTTTCGGACTCAAAGCGGTTCCACCACGTTCGAGCGACACCATGAAAGTGCAATGTAGCCACTTCAACTTTTTCATTATCTTCGTAGCCAAGATGTTGAAGTGTATGCTCCGTTCCCTGCAACCACTCAATAAAAGCATTAGGGTCATAAGTACCATATAAAGGTTCAAGTTTTACCTTGATGTCATGTCTCGTGACACATGGATCCCGAGCTTCGCGCCTATTGTTGTCTCGGCGTGGACTGCGGGCCGAGGCGAGTAAGCGCAGCGAGGGCATCGATCGCGGGGCGGCCCACAATCGTATCCATCGTCAATACCATCCGACTCATTTCCATTATCGGGGCGCCGAGGGCACTGATCCTCTCGATCTTGATCGCGTCGTTGGCGATGTCCGGCCTTGCGAGCCGTGCCGTAGGCACGCTCGTACTCCTTCCTATTTTTGGCGAGGTGGGGCGGTGGGATCCAATCGGATGGATGATTGTCATGCTCCACCGAGTCCTTAACATGCATATGATCAAATTTGTCCTCTTCGGAATAGTCCTCGAATCCCTCGTAAGGATCCTCGAATTCCGAATAGGGGTTGCGAACACTTTGATGCTCCAAATAATCCTCAACATTGTAGTCGTCGGCGTCGTAGTATTTGGCCTCGTGCTTCCGCTTTGGGATTTCATACACATAAACCGGCGACTTGTTCTTTTGCTTCTTCTTAAGGCCACCACTAGTGTGTTGACGTCGATACTCCTCGGAGTCGTACTCCTCATCGGAATAAACATCATACACTTGTGTGTCCCTATTATCTCGCGCCAATTGACGGCGATCAGCGGTCCGAGGACCACCATCGTACCGATCAAAATGGCGATACATGGTGTCAAATTGTGAAGACGGGCCTTTTCCCTTGGCACGTGCGCGCGCGACATCGTCCGCGGACATGCCTGGATTTGCATGGATCTCCGATGCGAGGACTTGCGCCTGTGGCACAGTGCGTTTGGACTGCGTTTGACTCTCAGCCAAGAGGCATTCGAGTTCCGCAATTCGAGCCGCTAAAACCTCCGGGGGGCAAGCGTTGTTGTTGTTGTTGCGACGGCGGTGGTGGGTCGTTGTTCTGGTTATCCTCGTTTCACGATGCCGAAACCGTACCTATTGTCATACCAATCATAGCGCAAGTAAAAAGTTCGCAACAAAAGGACAAGAGTTTTTTGAGTTTGCTTAAGTCGGCCGACCCTTAATGTTCAACCACACGAACAAACAAGGATGGGCTAGGCTCAAGGTCACTCGACTCAAGCAATAAAATAAAGGATCAAAAACAAACAATGGATGCTAAAACAAGACACAAAGAAGCAATGAGTAACCGAAAAGGAAAGCAATCAACAAGCAATCGGATTGATGAATATGGTTGCCGAAAATCAAAGATTGGAGAGAGAAAGATCTTGCCTTATTTTTGCTTGTGATCTTCTACGATTTTTTTAATAAAATCCGGACTTACCTTATTTTGGTTTATGATATTCCGAGATCTTTTTTTATAACCGAAAATCTCTAGGATCTTTTAGCCCTTCGAGATATGGTAATAAACAAGCAAGAGATCAACACAAGATATGCTCAAATGAAGCAAGCTAGAAATCGGCAAACAAAACCCTATGTGCATGCAACTAGCAAGACAAAGTAGTGATTTCACCATAATCCAATGATCAAGTCGAGTAGGTCTAGGCTGATTATAGTGGGGGGGTTGCAAATGAAGAACATAGCACCTTATATAGGTGCGGCAAACATAAAACCCTAAAGAGCTAGACGCACGCCTAGGGCTTGCATGCAAGCAAGGCCCATCAGCACAAGGCCCAAGAAAGACCTTCTTATAATGTCAAAATATAAATGGAAGTGTCTAAGAATAGAAAACATGCTAAAAAAGGCATAAAAATGATATGTCGTTGGTCGTCGACACCGAAGTGTCATGACAAGGCCAACACTGGGCGCGACGCGGTGTGGCGAGGCCTCGACACGTTATCGCGTGCGTTGGCACGGTGAAGGCGCACGACGCTGGCGAGGCTGGCGAGAAACTCACGTTGTGATGCTGGTGTGCGACGCGGGTCCGAGGTCTGGCACGAAGGATGAGTCCGAGGTGGATGACGCCGAGGACTCGACTTGAGGTTCTTCGGTGCTAAGGATGCAAACGGTGGTGAGCGCCAGCGCAGAGAAGGGCGCGCCATGGCCTGCAGACAAGCGCGGCACCAAGGAATGTGTCACGGTCTCGATGGCACGAGCCCGAGCATGAGTGACCGGTCCATTTGAGCGCATGGTGAAGGCGTCATCCTTCTGGCTAGCGTCCAATAACGGGGTCGCATCATCCGGCCACTGTTGTTGACTTACAGGAGCATTATTTCTCTATCGATCTTTATGTCTTAGCAGTTCATGGCCTGTGGATTGTTTTGACAGTTCAGCGGTTACATATATTGGGTACTATTGCTCATGATTATGCAAATTAACAATGCAGTTTTCTTGGCAGAATAAGACTGTGTTTCTGCAAGGGGATCGGCAATCACCAAAACTAATTTCTATTAATAAATTGCATTCTCTATGTGCTTTTAAGGGGATCGCTGAATGCATTGAGATTCTCCATCTATCGACCGCTACTTCGACTTGTCCTATGCCAGAGCAACCCATATTTCCGTCGAATCTGAATTCCGCCGTTCATGAGGCACTTCAGTGCCATGTTCCAGTGTTTTAGGTTCCCACGGGTCTTCCGCCTCCATGAGCGTGGGATCACCGAAGTCATTTGAAACCGGGATCTAAACCGATAAATGTTTGCCCCTATCGTTATTCGTATTTTCAGAAGTCATAAATTGAACGGGAGGTTAAGGCAATGCTTGGTCAGGGGATTATTTGTCACAGCACTGGTCCTTTCTCCTCACTTGCGCTTTTGGTCAAGAAGAAAGATGACAACTTTTGTTTTTGAATTGATTATAGAGCTCTGAATACGACTATTGTTGCTGATAAATTCCCAATTTTGACAGCTGATGAATTATTTGATGAGCTGGGCAATGCAGTTATTTTCACCAAACTTGATCTCCGCTTTATTTACCATCAGACACGGATGCATGATTCTAATATTTATAAGACTGCTTTTCGCACACACGATGGCCATTTTGAATTCTTAGTTATGCCTTTCAGGTTGAGGAATGCGCCATCTACATTTCAGGTTGCCACGAATCATTTGTTTGCTCCATATTTGCGTGCCTTTGTCATCGTTTTCTTTGATGATATTTTGATTTACAGTCCATCTGTTGAAGCACATGCATCTCATATTGATATCGTCCTATAAGTTCTTCTTGATAACCACTTCTTTGTCAAAAGCTCGTTTGGCACTACTAAGGTGGATTTCCTAGGGTATATTGTGTGACAACAGGGCAGTTGTTAGCCGATCCGGCTAAGTTATCAGCTATGGCCGATTGGCCTACACCTAAATCTGTCAAACAACTACGGGGATTTTTGGGCCTTATTGGTTATTATAGGAAATTCATTCGCCATTATGCTCTGTTAGTTGCGCCTTTAACTGATCTTCTGCAGAAAGACAAATTTGTGTGGTTTGAAACCACCAACTTGGCATTTACACGTCTGAAGGAGGCAATGTTGCAACCTCCTATTCTTCAGTTGCCTGATTTTTCAAAGCCATTCGTAATTGAGACAAACGCCTCGAATGAGGGCGTGGCTGTTGTGCTCTTACAAGATTATCGGCCTTTATCTTTTTTCAACCAGAAGCTAGGCAATCATCGTCGGGGTTCTTTCGCATATCACCTGGAGCTTTTTGCCATTGTCTCTACTGTTCAAAATGGCGTGAATACCTGCTAGGGTGTGAATTCTTGATTCGCAGTGGTCAAAAGAGCCTCAAGGAACTCCTTACTCAGGTAATACAAACACCTGATCAAAAGTTTTTTATGCGAAAGCTGATGTGCTACAAATTCCGCATTTAATAGAAATTTGGGGCTAGCAACAGAGTGGCCGACACACTTTATATGTGCATGATCGATGACAATGCCACCTTGCACCAGTTGCTTTCATTCTCGATGCCGCTGCCGGAGCTGCTCCCCCGGCTTCCCCGTGAAAAATCCACCCTCGACGATTTAAAAGATTGGCACGCCGCTGCAGTCGCAGGAACACTAGCTCCGCCATTTCAAGTTCACGATGATATTCTGTACAATGGACATCGCCTTGTCGTGGGGTCTGCTTCCCTATTTAAGGCTGAAATTTTGATGGAGTTTCATTCGGCTCCTAGTGCGGGTCACCCTGGGGTTGATCGGACTTTTCGTCGTGTGGCCGACATTTTCTATTGGAAGGGCATGCGCGCTGATGTGAAGCAATTTTTTGATTCTTGTCTCATTTGTCAGTCCACCAAATACAACACTAGTAAGCATGCGGGTCTACTCCAGCCATGGATTTCATCACCGGTTTACCACCATCTCGTCACCATACTACGATTTTGGTGGTAGTGGAGAGGCTCTCAAAGTACACGCATTTTGGCGCCATGGGGCCTTCATTTGAAGCACCTAAAGTAGCCGCCGTGTTTATTGATATTGTGGTGAAATTACACGACATTCTGGCTTTCATCTTGTATGACCGTGATCCTATATTTCGTAGTGCTTTTTAAATTGAATTGCATAGTCTTAGTGGTACTAAGCTCCATCATAGTATTGCCTATCATCCTCAGACGGACGGCCAGACGGAGGTCAAGAACAGGGGTTTGGAACAATATTTGTGTGCTTTTACACAAGGCCGACCCCGTTGTTGGTTTGATTTTCTTCCGTGGGCCGAGCTTGCCTTGAATTCTATGTTCCATGAAGGTTTGGGCATGTCGCCATTTTGGGCCTTGTATGGCCGAGAAGCCCTGCCAATCACTCGAGCCACCCTTCCTATCGGACCACCGTCCCCTACAACATAGGCCCTCCGAGATCGCGAGCAATTCCTCGGATTGATCCGCTCTAACTTGCTTAAAATGCAGCTGCGGATGACATCTCAAGCCAATAAACATAGGCGCGACGTTGAGTTTCAGGTTGGTGATTTTGTTCTCTTGAAACTTCAAAAGTATTGGCATCACTCCGTGGCCAAGCCTTTGTCTGCTAAGTTAGCCCGCCGTTTTTATGGGCCATTTAAGATCATTGAGCGCATTGGGCCCGTCGCCTATAGGGTCGAATTGTCGGCCACAACTCGTATACATAATGTCTTCCATGTTTCCTTGCTCTAGCGATTTCTCACTGATGGATCGCCTATTACTCTGAGTACTCTGCCTGCCGAATTCTTGTACAACAGGTCGATTTCCCGCCCGGTGCGAGCCACGGCCGCACGTGATGTGCTAATTGAGGGTCTGCCGCGTTACAAGTGGTTGGTTGAATGGGACGACGGGGAGCCTGCTTCAACGGCATGGGAACCAGTTGACAAGCTACAATAGTACTGTCCTGATCTACGACTTGAGGACAAGCCGAATCTCATCGGGGGGAGAGAATGATAAAACGCAATCGAGCAGCGTGGTTAATAACACGAGGCCCATTACGAACATCGTCGACCGAGGCGATATGAAGAATAAAATTTATTTATTTAAATTAATTATCTTAAAGTTGTAATTTTATAAACTAGAGTTTATCTCTCTTCTCGGGTTTTCTTTACAGTTCTTTCCCGGGACGCTTTTTTTGAACCGTAGGGCTCAGCATTAAATACTCCTTGTTTGTGTTAGCAATTATCTAATCAAGAAATTTATTTGCCCTATTTTTCTTTGTCCTCTTTCACACTAATGTTTTGAGTTGGAGTTCATGCTGGGCTCTGCTTGTAGCCTTGACCAACCGGGCTCGATACGAATCCACATCAGGTCCGTATCAACTCTACTATCTCCAAGGAAAAGGGGTTGCAGAATGAAGGGGAAAATGTCAAATTTTCAACATCAACAAGCCCAAAAATGATGCAAAAAAATAAAATAATAAACGAATAGAGAACCAAAGCATGTACTATTAAATACCCTTGTAGGGACTCAATTAAGCGATCCAAATCTTCTACTCCCTTATGTACTCCCTCATATACTCCTTTGTTTTAATTGGTTACAAGGTATTTTTTTACTAATTTACTAATATTTAAGTTTCTTTTTTTATTTAATTTGTAAAGTCATCACTCAATCACGTCGTAGGAGAGTATAGGAGGGAATATATTTAGGGAGTAGAAAATTTGATTTGCTCAATTAAGAAATTTATAACTTGGCCTTGCCAAGTCACAAGGTGTACAAGAAAAAAGGTATCAATAGATCAAAATTTTTATGTTTCATCCCACTATGAAATTCACCCCGATGTCTGCAAGACAAACCTCTTCCTAAAAGACACATTTTCATAGATAATTTAGAAAATTATTAATACTTACAAAATAAATGCAATAGACAAAACAATCAAATGTAAGAAAAAATTAAGCTTCGATAAAGTATTTTAATTGTATTTCATCAGTAACATCAGATAAACTAAAATACAAATAATCACCTTTCCTAAAACCTCTATGTATAATACAAAAGAGCAATATTGTCATGATCGGGATTCATGGATCGGATCGTAAGGGGTAGTAGGATCGGATAGTAGAATCGAATCGTTAGGATCGTAAAATCCTATCGCATTAATAAAATAATGCAAGAACTAATTTTAATATGTTATATATCACTCAAATATGAAAGTTATTCATTAAAAACATATACATTATCCATTAAATACCCCAAAGGCAACGAATCCGTTTATAAGATGAATTATCTTTTTAATACTCTGATACGTTTCTTTTAAGAAGAGATAGAATGAATATAATTTTCACGTTTTGAATTTTTATGTAAATTTTAAGTAAACAATGAGCCAATTATGAATAATTTAATGTATTAAGTTAATGATTTGATAGCCAAAGTGGGCAAAAATATCCAAAATGATGATTTCTAGCTTAATTTGTGTGATTTAGTAGATCTTACGATCCCACTTTCGATCATACATTCCTATATGATCCTGTACGATCTTACAACGATCCTAATTGTTCCTTTCATTACGCACGCGAGTCGTTTTTTGAAATCCAAATCGTAGGATCGTACAATCTAGATCGCAATTTTGATAACATTGCAAAAGAGTGATAAAATATAAAATATGATGTTTAAAACTCACAACACAAATTCCAAAAGAAATGGAAATTTCAATCTTTCTTTCATAAAACTTAAATTAGCATAAATGTTGTCTCGACTCCCACAGCTTAAGACAAATAAGCATCCCCACTTCAGATCTAAACTACATTGTTCTGAATTTCTGGTAATACAAGCACTAAGAACACATGCAAAATTTGGATTATGCAATTATTATCAAATTGCTTAGCTCTGCTTCTTTAATTTTTAATTTAAACATTAATAGAAAAACAACCATTATTAATTTAGTGCAAGTTTATGAAAGATGATTTATTAAGTTGAAACATGAACTTAGCATTTGAATAACCCTAGCTTCCAAATTTGTTATTTTGTTGCCCATCATATAGTGTTCTTTCTTTCTTTATAAAAAGGGCGAGCATTCTCATCAGAAATTCATGGCAAAATTATGGTGTAATTGTCAAATCCCGACTTCCCATTTATGCTGGAAGATAAACTAAAATACTAATCATCAAATTTCTTACAAAAACACAAAACTAACATCACAAAAAGTATGTAAATTATGTTTTTGTTGTTGTTAATTCAATACAAGGTTCTATTGTGATGGTTTCCCATACACTTGCAAGAATACGAGATCAATTGTAGTTGTAGATCAAGATCGAATCTGGGGGATTATATTTGCTTTAGCCAATTCTATAGACCAATTTCTAATCCAAAATATATTGATTTGTGGTGCAATTCTAACTATGAAAGCAATTAAAGCAAGTAATGATGTAAAAATATATGAGGATGCAAAGTTTCAAGGCTATGAATCCCCATAACTTTGATCCACGGAGTTTGAATCTCACTTCTACCTTAATTGAGTTGGATAATTGTTATGAAGATTATTGTCTAATGTCATAAATAAATTTTTTTCAAAGATTAACTCAATGTACTTCTGTCAAATTAAAAACCCACTTTCGTGACGAAACAAAACCAATAAAAGCCCTTTAAGCACATAGAAATCTAGATAGAAAACCAAACATGGCTATGGTGACATCGACACCATTCCATAGGAGCATACAAGGCGATAAGCCTCCGGTCAAGTTCTCTCCACCATCATTCACTCTCTATGATGGGCATTCAGACCCGAAAGGCACATAGTTGCTTTCTCACATAAGATGGCCTTATGGTTTTCGTTGGTGCCACAATGTGCAAGATGATTCCGGGTAGCCTTGACAAAGGTACCTTGAAGTGGTTCCACAATTTGAAAGCTAGATCAATCCGATCTTGGGATCAACTTGCCACTGATCGAGTTCATGAGGCACTACATAGTTAATAGCCGGGATGCGGTGTCTCTAGATACACTCTTCGGGCTAAGGATAAAAGTGAATGCTTATGCCGCTTCGCCAACCGATTCATGGAGTGCTACGATGAGATTGATGGGTGTGACAAGAAGAATGCAATTACCACATGGTCTTTAGAAAGGTGAGTCTATCATATTTGACATTAGCGACCACGTGGTCGCTAATTAGCGACATTTTTAATTAAAAAACAAAAATCGTAGCGACCACGTGGTCGCCTAATTAGGTTATATCGATGAACACTTTCAAGAACCCTATTACACTGCCTCATCCAATCCTTCACTCCCTCTTTTTCTCTCGCCCGACAGCCGCTCCGACGTCCTCCCTCTCTTCCTCCTCTCCCTATCCCCTCTTTTCCCTTCCCTCCCTCCCTCTCCCCTCCTCCCTCTCTTCTCCAGTTACTGTTTGACTGCGCTGCCCCCGCCGTCACCAAGAAGTCCCCGCCCCCCGACCGCCACCTCTCCACTTGCATGTAAGCTTGTAATGAATTTGGTATTTTGTAGTTGATTTGGGGTTTTTTAGTTGATTTGGGTTTTTTAGTTGATTTAAGGTATTTGGTTTAGGGTTTGAGATTGATAGTTTGGTTTAGGGTTTGAGATTGATGGTTTGATTTAAGGTATGAGATTGATGATTTGATTTAGGGTTTGATTTGATTTGATTTGATCTTTTTTTTATTTGAGTTGATGAATTGATATTTTGATGAATTTCATATATGGATTTAATGGATTTTGGGTTAATATATTGAGTTGATTAACTTGATTGAATAAAGTACAAATAAAGTTTGATGAATTTGATGAATGTTGCTGTTGTTGAATGAATTTTGATGAATGTTGTTGTTGTTGTTGTTAAATGAATTTTGATGAATGAATTTTGGATTGATATATGAATTGATAAGTTGAATTATGATATATAAGTTTAGGGTATGTTGTTGTTGTTGAATGACTTTTTGATTAATGAATTTTAAATTGATATATGAATTGATGAGTTAAATTTTGATATATGAGTTTGATGAATGAAATATTGATTGATGAATGTTGTTGTTGTTGTTCTTGAAATATATTTAGGTTTGAATGAGTTGAATTGTTTAAATTCATTTAGGGCTTGATGAATGAGTTGAATTGATATATGAACGATTTGATGATTTTGTTGTTGAAATTTGTGTTTTTGGTTAGTATTGCCAATGATAGAGGTAGACACCCGTCTCGTCCGAAGGATGTTCCGTCGGCCGAGGTGAAGCCCGACACATCTCCTTTGATACATGAGAGTGACACTCTCGAGCGCCTGACTGTAGAGGCGAGTATTTCCGAACCTTCAAAGGTGCTTGACGATACTTAGTTGGGTTGTTGCATACCCATATCTCGTCATCGATCATGTGGGAGGGACCCTAATAGGATCGAGGAGCTCAGCATTGTGAACGGTCAGTAAGCGTTTTTTCAATTCGGTAAATTTTTTATTTATTAGCCATTTTATAACATGCATTGCGAGAAGTTTTAGGTTGGAGCCTTCTCAGGCCGTGTCGAGGTGGTCGACATTCGTGACCACCAGCCAACCACACCATCGAGCTTTGGAGTTCCACCTCACGAGCGAAGAAATCCGGGCTAGTTGGTTTCAAAATTGGAGGATAAATGTTTTACGAGTTATTTTGCAATATGTAATATTTATTAATATTTTTTTCCATTTCATTTGCAATTCTGTTGGGACGAGACGGAACCTGGCATGGATGCCGCAATCGTTCGCACACACTATGGGAGATGTAAGCCAAGAAACGATATGATGAAAATGTCGGAAAATGTCATCGATCAAACACGAGACCGTCTTGGCTAGATGATAGAAATCAAGGGAGGATCCAAGCGAATGATTCGTTGAAGACGAATGGAGGCCAAAGACCAAGACCTTTACTAAGGTCCCGATCATTTAAATTGAAGAAGGTGTTCATGGATCTGATATTATCCTTTGATTATGTTCATCAATGGCATCCAAGGCCACCAAGGAAGAGGATGAAATCATAAAAGTTCGGAAAGTTAAGAAGCCCGTCAAATTAAAAACAATGCTCAGTAAAACGGTCATAACTTGGGCTACAAAATTGATATCAGGTCCGTTCAAATATGCGTTGGATAGATAATTAAAAGATCTACAACTTTGTTGTTTACGTCAAATACAGAATTGATGTTCGCATTTTTAGTATAGTTTTTGATAGGTTTTCTTTGCTTATTAGGTTTAGTTTTGTCTAGTTTAGGATTAGTTTTAAGTGTTTTTAGTTAGTTTTGCATAAATGTATGAAAAGAGTGGAATCTACGCTATTTTGTGTATTTTGCAGGTTTTAGCAAGAAAGGAGCTAAAAGGAGCTAAATTTGGAGCATCACAGTGAAGGACGGGAAAGTGCGAGATTTTAGAAGTCAAGGCTCGAGAAAAAAAGAGGAGGTGTTGAAGAAAACAAAACCCCAGGCTCGTTAACGAGGCTGTAAAGGGTCGTTAACGCCACGAAGAAGAAGATTTCGGAGTATTATTTAATTATTCACCGATCCTGAGCGGGAATTTATTTCCGTATCGGTTGAGTATCTTTTCAAAATCTTTATGGGTTATTAGAATATGTATTTTAGGGTTTAATATCTTTCTAGATTTTATTTCTATCTTTTAGAGATTGTTTCTATCTTTTTAGGAAAGTTTTTATCTTTTAGCCTTTTTAGTTTTTTAGGATTTTCTAGTATAAATACCCTTCTATCTAGCATAGAAAGGGGGGCTTAATTTTGGAGTATAATTTTAGAGTAGTTTTGGAGGAGATTTGGAGGAAGGCCGAAGGAGAGAGAACCGGATCGGAAGTCGGTGACGAGGTTCGGTAACGACGGTTTCCGAGGTTCGTTGATCGAGTTTGTTCGGTGATTGTTTTGTTTTGGTTTTCTTCTGATTCTCTGTAAGACGATATTTTTGTTATTAATTTAAGTTTGAGTTTTGTTTCAATGTTTGTTTTTATTGAAGTTTTTAGTTTCTTAATCATGAGTAGTGAGTAGTCTTTTTTTCTAGGGTCGGGGTTAAGCCTGGCATAGTTGAGCATGTTTGATGAGTAAGATAGTGTGTTGAATGCCTTTTATCCTTATTGAGATTGTTTGTTGTGTTTAATACCGCAACGGAATTTGAGGTAATTTGAGTTTTAACTTGATTGAAGGAGAAAGTTAGTAACTTGAAGGTTGATATTGTTTGAAAACGAAAGTTTCAAGCTTTAGATCCAAAACAAGCAATTGAGTGAGTTAGTTTATGAAAATAGATTAATTTACTTGTCAAGACAATGAAAGTTGATGACTCTATCTATTTAAAGGCATGATCTTATCTTCTTACGAATTCTTATGCTTGGCTATGTTGTGGTGTCCCTTATCCTAGATATTTGTTTTATTGAATTATTTCTGATAAATCTTCGTTGCTGAATACTTGCTTCGGTACCGAGTATTAATTAGAATTTTATTAGGTCGTTAATTGGTATTTTTGTGTTCTGTGGTTCGGTAACGATCCTGACAAGGTCGTTAACGAGGCATCTCGTGAGTGATTGTGTTTGATTTTATTTAATTTTTATTGGATTGATAGACAAACAACCTTGCTTCTTGTGGAACGATCCTGACTCCACTGTACTCAGCGGGGTCTTGACTTACAAATTTATTTGTTGGCCGAGAAACCCTATCAACAAATTGGCGCCGTTGCCGGGGAAGCAACGAGTTGTTAGTTTATCTTTGGGATCGGGACTAGCCCGACCCCGTTTTTGTTTTTAATTGTTGTTTTCTTTGTTTGTTTTCTCAGTGTATGCCGGTAGGACGAAGAAGGCTTCAGTTTTATAGCTCCAGTTATTACTCAGAACCTGAACGTTCCCTGCACCGACGACTCCGAGAAAACCGAGCCATGGCCACAGCTGAAGAGATGGATCGAGAGTTAGAGATCCTCCGGACCCAGATGGAGGCACTGAAAGCCGAGAAGGACGGCGCTGATGCAGACAAGGCTCGACTGCAAGAAGAGCTAAACGCCTATCCAAGGAATGCCAAGCAATACATGCATCCGGAACTGAGGGTGCCAGAATCTCCTATTGTGCTTCCTGCGATAGAGAAACCTTTTGAGATCAAGTCTCAATTTATATCCTTGATTAAACAGGCTCAGTTTGAAGGGAAACCTGCTGAGTGCCCTATGGAGCATATTTCAAATTTTCTTGATTTATGTGACACCATAGCTGTTGAAGGTGTCTCACTAGAATATGTTCTGTTAAAAGCTTTTAGATGGTCACTTATTGGAAAGGCCCTGAACTGGTTAGAGAGCCTACCTTCTAAGTCTATCAGGACTTGGAAAGCTTTGTATGATCAATTTCTTACAAAGTTTTTCCCTCCTGCTAAGACAACGGAGTTAAGGAAACCTATCACCTCTTATCACCAGTTGCCTAATGAGACATTTGTTGAAACATGGGAAAGATTTAAAGAGATGCTTAGACAATACCCTACTCATGGGCAACCTTTATATGTATTGCAAGAAATCTTTTTCCAGGGTATCAATGCGGAGACCAAGAACCGCATCAACACGCATACTGCGTGCGGTTTTATAGAGATGAACCCGACAGAGGCGTGGAAACTGTTGGACAAGCTGGCGAATTACGATGCAATGTATGGAACCCAGCAGGCTCCACAAACTCAAAAACGTCTCTATGTGCCCAACCGAGATGAAGTTGACCCCGATGTTAAAAATCAATTTTTACAAGATGAGGTCAACCGTTTGAGGAAACAGGTAAGTTTTCTGAAATCCTCTCAATCATGTCAAGAATGTGGTTCTTCTGCGCATAGTACTTCTGCTTGCACTAACATTGAGCAGGTTAGAACCGCTGAGACGATAGCTGAGATGAATTACATGAGAGGACCCTACAGGAACCAACCTAATTATAATGACAGGTCAAACAACTATCAACCATGGGGCAATTAGAATACAAATCATAATTACACAGGGCCCCCGCAAGATAGACGACCTGCACCATATCGACCTCCAGGCCATCAGGAGACACCATCATGGGTTCAGGAGATTAAAGAGAGCATCAACGGAGTGAACAACAAGGTTGATGACGTCCAAGCCAAGTTGAACTGACAGGATAAAAGATGGGGAGAGTTCGATATTTGGAAGAGGAGTGTTGATTCCCAACTAGGAGACCTTGCTGCACGGATTCCAAGACCACAAGGGCAACTCCCGGGCCGTCCCGAAGAGAACCCTAGAGGCCAAATAGCAGCGGTACACCTCAGAAGCGGGAAGACACTACCGGAAAGAGTTCAAGCTGAAGAGAAGGAGGAACAAGATCTCGCCAACCAGCTCGTTAACGAGCCAGCGAGAGCCAGTACCGAGCCTACGAGCCAGGATGACAAGGCTCTGAGGATTCCTGACGAGCCCAGCCCAGGTAAGTTCTCTAAACCGAGCCCTCCTCTCAATTCCAGGGTCGGTAACGACCCCATCAGGGTCGGTAACGACCCGCCGAGGACACAGAACGACCCCAATGTCGACCCGGTACTCTCACCTCTCGAGCCTAACTTGGTTCCGAGAATGGTGAAAACTCTTCCATTTATAACTAAGAAATCTATGGACTCTACTGAGAGTAAGTTCAAGCGTTTCGTTAAGATTCTTCAGGGCATTAATATTTCCATCCCATTCTCTGAGGCCCTAAGCGAAATGCCGGCTTACACAAAATTCTTGAAAGAAATTCTTAGCAGGAAAAGATCTATTACAGAACTGCAGGATGAGGTCAGATCCATAGCTCTTCCAGAAAAGCTTGGAGATCCTGGGAGGTTTGCAATCACAATCGGCATAGGCAACCACAAGTTAAAGGCTTTATGCGATCTTGGTGCCAGTGCTAGTCTTGTCCCGCTCTCAATCTGGTCTAAAGCCAATATGGGACCACTAGAGCCAGTAGACATGAATCTGTACATGGCAGATGGGTCAAGTGTCAAAGCAACAGGAGTAGTGGACGATTACCCTATTCAAGTCAGGAAATTCTTTATACCGAATGATTTTATTGTCCTTGATAAGCCTGAAGACCCTCATGTCCCCATAATTCTCGGGCGATCATTCTTAGCCACAGCAGGAGCAAGAGTTGATGTGCGAAAGGGACTCCTCACTTTTGATATAGGAGAGAAACGGGTGGAATTCAATTTAGATCAAAAAGCTAACGACCCAATTGGAGTTGCACAACTAGAGTTGACTCAACCCGAACTCGACATCACAGTCCCTACCGAGCCATATCTGCCGATCACTGATTCTCACATACACAAAGGCCCTACTATAGAGGTTACAGAAAAGTCCAAACCACCTTGGCTTTCGGACTACACTAACAATCCAGGGATATCAAGCTTGCTGATAGAAGAAGAAGGTCCTAATTTAGCAATTCAAGTGCACAGAGGCAGTAAGGCTACAGGCAGGGTATCTCAAGACCCCAACATGGCCAGACATGAACCACCATGAGACTAGCAAGAGAGCTCGTCGGGCTAACGACGTTAAACATAGCGCTTACGGGAGGCAACCCGCTTTTTAGAATAGGTTTAGTTTATTTTATTTTATTTTTATTTTTCTTTTAGATTATTTCCTAGCTTTCTTTTATTTTTATTTTTAGTTTTAAATAGGATAGAAATAAGATTTTTGAGCTAACAAGATTTCAGGAAAAAAGGGGTCAAAAATTCACTCAAGGAGGCTACGGTGGCTCGTTAACGACCCACCCAGGGTCGTTAACGACCCAGTTCGGACGACCCGATTCGTCACAATACGGGGCAGGTAAGTAAATCTAACCTAGTTAATTTTTCTAACCCTAGCCGCCACCCCCTCTATCCTTACCCCTCCTATAAAAACCCTTCTACCCCTCCCAAAATTCTACCACAATCTCTCCCACATTCACTCTCAAACCCAAAACTCTCTCAATCCCTTTCCCTTCTCTCCCACCGAGTCGGAAATCTCACGCTAACGACCACCGGAGACGCCATCATTACCGGAGTTCGAAAGCAATTCACCGTCGACGACGAGCTCGTTAACCACCCCAATTCCGACCCTTGTCCTTTTAATTCTCGGTTCTCCGGTATGATTTCTAAACCCTTGCTTGAAATTAAATGATTGATTATCTATAGGGTTAAATTTCATATCTTGAATCATGATTTTTAGGGAGATCGATGAGCATGCTTAAATTCCGTTCTAAAAATTCTTGATTGTGCTTAGTTGTTCATGTTTTAGGTAAGTTTATTCATGTTAGATTAGCTATTGTAACCCTTTAGTTAAGAAAACATGAATTTTTCTTGTTCTAGATCTAAAAATTCGAACTTTGCATGTCAAAATTCCGGGAAATTTTTAGCATGTCGGGATGGGTAATTGAGTAAGTATGGGGTGCTTTTACCCAATGAGGGAATTCTGGAGAATAATAGAAGATTGCATGCTTGATTTGTGCTGAATTAGAGGTAGATTTAATTTCAGAAATTTCTGGTTTGGCTCTCGGCGGGTCGTTAACGACCCACCCAGGCTCGTTAACGACCCTGCACTTCATAGATGATCGATCCGAGCCCAGACTCGTGAACAACCCAATTGGGTAGTTTATGAGTAATTCCGAGGTTAATTTTGAGACCAAGTATGGGGTCTCATACCTATTATTTTTGAGTGGATCTTATCTTGGAAAATTTTCGATTATTTTGTAGGATCCATGGCTAGCTCAAGCATACCCGCTACTCGAGCCCAGAAGAAGAGGAGGAACCACAGGTCTCTATCTCCACCCCGGGTGGACGATGTGATTTTGAGCAGTCAGAGCCAAGTACGGCGCTACTGGGATTTTATGGAGAAGGACCATTACACCCGATGGTTCTCGAAGTCTAGAGCCGTCTCTACGGGCATCTACACGGATGTCAAGGACGCCTTCATCATCCTTGGGGCCGCACACTTATTGAAGCAAGAGAGCTTGACACATTATCCGGCCCTCACATCCGAGTTCTTGGCCACCTTGGAGACCAACTTCTCGTCGAAGATCTCGGCGGGACGCATTCGGTTCCGGCTTGGTAACGAGGACCGTGACTTCACCATGGCGGAGTTCAATGCAATCTTGGAGCTCCCAAACCAGTCTAGAGACTATAGCTTGAAGGACTACCGAGTGACCCGCACTTGGAGCTACATCACCGGAGAGGTTCAATCCTCCACCGCGGCGCTATCCGGGGCAACCATAGTCAACCCCATCTTCCGGATTATCTTGAGAGTCCTCGTCGCAACATTTTGGCCGAAGAAGGAGTTGAACCGGTCTACAAGGACGGAGGTTGCTTGCTTCCGCACCATCCTCTTCGAGGAGCCCGACCCCTTGAATTTGGGGTACGAATGGCTCTACTATATCGAGAAGTCCCACAAGTCCAAGGAGGTGTGGTGTGGCAATTTGGTTAGCCTCTTGGCTAAAAATCTTGGAGTGGATCTCACCCGCTACACACCGGCCCACGCTCAACTCCTCAACAAGAACTATTGGTATAGTGTCGGGATTTTCGTGCAAGCCGAGGGAGGCTACAAAGTGAAGGTTCGAGATCAAGTCGTCATACCTTCCCTCGACATGTACGAGCTACTCTACGTACCGAATTGGTACGAAGTGTGGACGGGCCAGCCTTACCCATTGGAGCCAAAACCGGAGGATGAGCTCTCGCTTCGGCCATGTCACACCCGGTTTGAGCGGGACGATGTGGACGAATATGAAGAAGAAGATGAGCAAGAGGATACCGAGGTCGTAGGCAATGACACCGAGGAAGCCGACACCGAGGGCGGCACTGAGGAGCTCAACTTTACAGAAGAAGACATGGAGACGGAGGAATTAGGAGGCAACATCTTCGTCGACGAGCCAACCAGGGTCGTTAACGACCATTTCCAGCCACCACCCAACACTGTTAACGAGGCAACCAGCTTCGTTAACGAGGTACAACAAGCTCCTGTCGACCCTCCACCATCTCCTGTCGACCCTCATGCATATGGCTTAATGCCTTACAACCCGGTGATGTATCAAGACCATTTCCAGCCTCACTACCCACCACCTCCTCAGCCCGAGTACGCAGGATCGAGCATACCACCACCATGGGCCGAGGATCTTTCTGCACGGATGCAACAGCTTCACCTCTAGACCGATCACATTCATCGGAGGATGGATAGATGGGAAACCGTCTACTCCGCTCGCATGTCAATGGAGGACGAGCGGCAACGTCAGAGAGAGGCGGAGGATGCTGAGCGTTGGAGGACGATGTATGACTTCATGGGGCATTTTGAGCACTATTTTCCTCCACCGAACCGTTGATCAAGCTCAAGATGAAGTTTCCTTTCCTTGTTTCCACTTTTGTAAGTTTTATGTCTTTCTTTTTCTTTTTTAATTTTTTGTTTTCTTTTCTATTTCTTTTCCCTCTTCTTCTTATTTTTCTTACAGTGGGGACACTGTAATTTTAAGTATGGGGTGGGAGAAAGTAGAAAAATTATGTCCTAGGTGTTTTTGTGTAATTGTTATTTCTTTTAAATTGAAAAAAAAATCGAAAAAACCAAAAAATTTGAAAAATTTGAAAAATCCAAAAAGAGTTTAGAATTGATAGATATCCCTTCTTAAAGTTCTATGATAGCAATCACTAGTTTAATCATATAATTCTTTGCAAACATGTCTTTGAAAGTATAGCCGGATTCTTAAAAATTGAAATTATTGTTTTTATGAAGAGAATAGCATTAGATGAAATTGAGCACATATACTTTATAGCATAAATGATGCAATCCAACAAAAATCTACCTTGTGAGAAATTTTTGGCCTTATAGGGAGAACATTTATAAATCCCTTTTCTTTTTTGTGTGATTTACTCTCCTTATGCATATTATCTCTTGGAATTGTGATGGTTATCTATTTCTTGAGACCCTTATAAGATTTTTAGTTCATTACTTTTGAAGATCATATGATAGAGAACTTATTTTTATAAGCCTTGTTATCCCCTATCTACCTTTACATTATTCCTTCTTTTGACAACCAATTTTGGCCTGAAAACTTTTATTTTTAAGCTCCACAAAAATTGTTCCCTAGCCGAGATAAGCTTGACCCTATCCGGGAGTTAAGACTTAGATTGGAGACGTAAAGTTTTGTGTTTTGTTGAAAAGAAAAGAGTTTCTATTTGCTTAAATTAAAGGGTATTTGGGAAGGGTAGATTTGGAAGTCTCTTGTTATTACATGTAAGAAAGGTATACGGTGGATCGTTAACGACCCAGATGTGGGTTCGTTAACGAGGCAACGAGAATAAAAAAAAAAGAAAAAAAAAAGAGAAAAAAAAAGAGAGAAAGAAAGAGGAAAAGTTGAAGTGCATTTGTGTTTAAAAATAATATCGAGAGATTCTTTTATTTTTGGTTATGAGACTTTTTAGGACGATAAAAAGGTGAGTGAAAATAAAGTGTGCATAATATGAGAGTGAGTTTGGTTCTCTTATATGAGAGTTTTGATGTTATGTGTGAGTTTTTAGGAGTCTTTGATTCCCGGATATTATTAGCACCACATGACAAAAATATTTTCCATGCCCTATTGTCTTTACCAAGCCCCATTACAACCCGGCCGAATGGAAGCTTCTTTGAAGTTTTTCATTGAGCTTAAGTTCTCTTGATGATTCTTTGCTTGTTTTGACAAATCTTGGGTGGAGAGTATTGGTGATATAAGTTCCAATTTCTGTGAGTTTTTGTATATAGGATGAGTTGAGAGATTGAAATTATAAGCCCAAACACATGAGAGTTGAGCGAAACACATTATATCCCTTGAGAGGTTGGATTGTATTATTTTATGTCTATTTAAGTGCATATATGTGTGAGGATGTTAATAGTCTTTTGCTATAATTTTCTTACGTGTAGATGTTGCTTTTCGAAGATGGCTATGTCTTGATAAGCATGATTTGTTTTGGTTTTGGTTAGTATCTTGATTATTGCTTGAGGACAAGCAAGTCTAAGTATGGGGTATTTTGATGTTCGCATTTTTAGTATGGTTTTTGATAGGTTTTGTTTGCTTATTAGGTTTAATTTTGTCTAGTTTAGGATTAGTTTTAAGTGTTTTTAGTTAGTTTTGCATAAATGTACGAAAAGAGTGGAATCTACGCTATTTTGTGTATTTTGCAGGTTTTAGCAAGGAAAGGAGCTCAATTTGGAGCATCACAGTGAAGGACGGGAAAGTGCGAGACTTTAGAAGTCAAGGCTCGAGAAAACAAGAGGAGGTGTTCAAGAAAACAAAACCCCAGGCTCGTTAACGAGGCTGTAAAGGGTCGTTAACGAGGCCACGAAGAAGAAGATTTCGGAGTATTATTTTATTATTCACCGATCCTGAGCGGGAATTTATTTCCGTATCGGTTGAGTATCTTTTTAGAATATTTATGGGTTATTAGAATATGTATTTTAGGGTTTAATATCTTTCTAGATTTTATTTCTATCTTTTAGGGATTGTTTCTATCTTTTTAGAAAAGTTTTTAGCTTTTAGCCTTTTTAGTTTTTTAGGATTTTCTAGTATAAATACCCTTCTATCTAGCATAGAAAGGGGGGGCTTAATTTAGGAGTAGAATTTTAGAGTAGTTTTGGAGGAGATTTGGAGGAAGGCCGAAGGAGAGAGAACCGGATCGGAAGTCGGTGACGAGGTTCGGTAACGACGGTTTCCGAGGTTCGTTGATCGAGTTTGTTCGGTGATTGTTTTGTTTTGGTTTTCTTCTGATTCTCTGTAAGACGATATTTTTGTTATTAATTTAAGTTTGAGTTTTGTTTCAATGTTTGTTTTTATTGAAGTTTTTAGTTTCTTAATCATGAGTAGTGAGTAGTCTATTTTTCTAGGGTCGGGGTTAAGCCTGGCATAGTTGAGCATGTTTGATGAGTAAGATAGTGTGTTGAATGCCTTTTATCCTTATTGAGATTGTTTTTTGTGCTTAATACCGCAACGGAAGTTGAGGTAATTTGAGTTTTAACTTGATTGAAGGAGAAAGTTAGTAACTTGAAGGTTGATATTGTTTGAAAACGAAAGTTTCAAGCTTTAGATCCAAAACAAGCAATTGAGTGAGTTAGTTTATGAAAATAGATTAATTTACTTGTCAAGACAATGAAAGTTGATGACTCTATCTATTTAAAGGCATGATCTTATCTTCTTACGAATTCTTATGCTTGGCTATGTTGTGGTGTCCCTTATCCTAGATATTTGTTTTATTGAATTATTTCTGATAAATCTTCGTTGCTGAATACTTGCTTCGGTACCGAGTATTAATTAGAATTTTATTAGGTCGTTAATTGGTATTTTTGTGTTCGGTGGTTCGGTAACGATCCTGACAAGGTCGTTAACGAGGCATCTCGTGAGTGATTGTGTTTGATTTTATTTAATTTTTATTAGATTGATAGACAAACAACCTTGCTTCCTGTGGAACGATCCTGACTCCACTGTACTCAGCGGGGTCTTGACTTACAAATTTATTTGTTGGCCGAGAAACCCTATCAACAAGAATCCGACAGAAAAGAGGCGAAAATTGCGATGTACAGAGAGCTGTTCAAATCTTACGAGAATCTTATCTTTAGCTTTAATTCTATCTTTAGCTAGATATTATATTTATACATAATTTCGGTCGTAGGCTTATGTTAGTTGGCTGAAATATATCTCTCTTTTTAATTCGTGTTATCTTTAAGTTTATCAAATAGTTTATGTCAGCGCCTTCAACTTCACTTGGAGATTTCGGAAAGCATCGAACCCAAAATTTGCTCATATGAGTGCCCAATTGAAGATAATGATGAGTTCTCTTCAATTTTCGACAATCTTTTCACATATTCCAGCCACATGGGTGAGAAAAATTTTGATTTTGAGGACTACAAAAAGGAAACAAGCTCGTGGCTAACGTTAAGGCCCAATGGACGCGAATTTCTTGCGCAACTAGATCCATTTCTAGAGTAGTAGCTAATTAGTCACGAAAAAAGATTCGTGTGCATATTCAAGACAAAGTCTGGAGCTAAGTACCCACATACTAGTCGTGGCTAGGTTTGTGGATATTTGTGTGGGTAATTTGAATCATTGACTCATAAATGGTCCTTCATTTCGTTAGAAATAACCACGAAATTAACCAGGAGTTCTTATTTTCGTGTCTAACATAGTTTCTTTGGAAATATCTGATAACAATAACGAGATTAGCCACGAGTTCTTTATTTCGTGAGAAATCTGCAAAAATAACCACGAGACTAGTCACGAGTTCTTCGTTTCGTGTCTAACTTTGTTTGTTTGAAAAAATTTGCAGAAACAGTCACGAGATTAGCCACGAGTTCTTCATTTTGTGAGAAATCTGCAGAAATAACCACGAGACTAGTCACGAGTTCTTCATTTCGTGTCTAACTTTGTTTGTTTGGAAAATTTTGCAGAAACAATCACAAGATTAGCCACAAGTTCTTCATTTCGTGGTAAATCTTCAGAAATAACCACAAGATTTCAATGAAGGAAGAGGAGAAGAGTACGTATGGATTGGGCTGCTCCTCCATATGGGCCGAGTACGGTGATCCAAAAACGGGCCCATTTCTTTTGACTCCCAAGCCCATCAGATTTTCTATTACCTCACAAGCCTATTCCAAATTAATTTTTATTATTTATAAAATTATTTCGACTATAAATAACAATTATTTTAAAATTTTAATAAATATTACCCATAGGCCTTTATAAAAAAATATTTATTAAAATAAAATATCAATCATGCTCACCTGGGAAATTAATAATTTTTAATAAATATTAAATGACTTCCTAGAATAATAATAATAATATTTATGAGAATAATATTATTATGCATGTTTAAGACTAAATTATTCGAGAATAATAATTTAAAATAATTTCCTTTAGAAATCGTTCATTCTTATAAGAAATCGTTATATTCCTTTAGAATCGTTCATTCTTATGAGAAATCGTTATATTCCTTTAGCATCGTTCATTCTTATAAGAAATCGTTATATTCATTTAGAATCATTCATTCTTATGAGAAATCGTTATATTCCTTTAGCATCGTTCATTCTTATAAGAACTCGTTATATTAATTTAGAATCATTCATTCTTATGAGAAATCGTTATATTCATTTATAATCCTTCATTCTTATGAGAAATCGTTATATTCATTTAGATTCGTTCATTCTCATGAGAAATCGTTATATTCATTTAGAATTGTTCATTCTTATAAGATCATTATATTCATTTAGAACCGTTCATTCTTGTAAGAAATCGTTATAGCCCTTTAGAGTTGTTCATTCTTATAAGAAATCTTTATATTTCTTTAGAATCATTCATTCTTATAAGAAAGCGTTATATTCCTTTCGAATCAATCATTCTTATAAGATAGCATTATATTCCTTTCGAATCGATCATTCTCATAAGAAAGCGTTATATTCCCTTAGAATCGATCATTCTTATAAGAAAGCGTTATATGCCTTAGGTTTTAGGGTTTAGGGTTTAGAATCGTTCATTCTTATTAGAAAATGATATAGTCCTTTAGAATAATTAATTCTTATAAGAAAGTAATATATCTTTACAAAATCATTCATTCTTATTAGAAAACATTATAGTCCTTTAGAATCGTTCATTCGTATAAGAAATTGTTAAATTCTTTTAGAATCGTTCATTCTAATAAGAAATCGTTATATTCCTTTATAGTCCTTCATTCTTATAAGAAAACGTTATCTTTCTTTAGAGACGTTCATTCTTATAAGAAAACTTTATATTTATTTAGAGTCATTCAGTCCTATAAGAAACCATTATATTCCTTTAGAGTCGTTCATTCTAATAAGAAGTCGTTTATTTCCTTAGAACTGTTTATTCTTATAAGAAACCTAATTAGTTCACATGTTATAGTTAAAGTTTAAGATTAACAATACCTAAACCTCTATGATGATCTTCATATGCTTGATGTTAACAAGTACACACCATGGGTTCGGGGGCGGAGCCCGCGACAACCCCATGGTCCTAGGGGGCAGAGGGGTTCGGGGGGCAACGCCCCATGACGGTGGTCTCGCTGACCGGTCAGCGAGTTGGGGGTCCAGGGGGCAAAGCACCCCTGGCGGGGTTGGGGGCAGCGCCCCCACAAAAAAGGTATACAATGTTTTATGTATTGAAGATTTATTTTATTATTATGTTAGAATAATATCGGTTTATATATAAAATTTTAAAATTTCACACTTTTAATTATTATACTTTCCATATATGAAAGTGTATATATAGGAAAGTGTTTTAATTGTTTAGATTATTCGTATATAGAAAAGTGTATTTAGTTAAAGATTTTTTTAAAAAATAATTGCTATTTTAATTATCTAAAACATTTGGTTTAGGAGGGAAAAGGAAGGAGGAAATATTTACTTTCAGGAGGCTGAAATATTTGATTAAAAAAATTTGGGCGGGCTTATGAGGGAATGTCAAATTTTTAAGAGGGAAAAAACTGAAAAAGTAAGTTGGGCCCGATAAAAACCAAGCCCATAAGCCCTTTTCACTATCTAATCCTAGTTGCTATACTCGCACTGAACTACTGCAGCGCTTCATTCAATTGATAAACAACTCTAGGAAAGAACTTGAGAGAGAGAATCTGGATGGAGCGACGGACTCAAGGAGAAAGAATTTGGATTCTTCATCGCCGGTATATCTTCTCCGCTTCGTCAAAGTCCACATATTCGCCTCCAATTTGATCGGTAGCTTGTCCTTATCAGTTGAATTTTTTTTCCTAATCCGGATGCTTCACCGTCGGCATATCGTTTGGAATCATGCCTCACTCTTCTGTGAAAATCTTCTTTTGATAAACAAAATAAAATTGTTTGTTGTTTGTTCAGGTTAAGACCATTTTTGTAGTAATTGGAACAACTTTCACATCCGATGTGTGTGCTCCTCTTGTTGCCACCTTACCTATGGAGGTTGAATGGTGTTTTATTGCTCAATTTGATATATAGAGTTCTTCGTTTTAGTACTGATTTTGTTCTTTTGTCTTTTGCGGGTTAAACCTATCATTGAAGAGTTTCTCAAAGTAATTTTCAACTTATTTCAAAGTAATTTTATACATACATTCCCTGAAACTTTGGCATTTCTTCCTCTGTTCAAAAGAGATGGCCATGGCGGTGGCGCATCATCAGCAAGGGGAGAGCAGAGCAGGAGCAGCTTCAACAGCATCAGCAGCAACAACATCTCGAGGGCAGCAAGTATGTGAGGTACACGGCGGAGCAAGTGGAGGCTCTGGAGAGATTATACTCTGAGTGCCCTAAGCCTAGCTCCCTGCTCCGCCAGCAGCTCACCAGGGAGTGCCCCATTCTCTCTAACATGATCCTAAGCAGATCAAGGTTTGGTTCCAAAATCGAAGGTAACCCTGAAAAGTATTTGGATGATTTTGCCTTAAGGGGCATGAATCTGTAGTTTTGGTTGAGAAGATTGGCTTTTCTTCATCTGGGCATCTTCCATTTGCAAAAATTATAGGCCTTTTTGGTCCATTTGGTGCTCATGTTTGTGTTTAATAAGATCGTAGATTTGGTGCTCATGTTTGTATGTTTGATTTTACATATTGATTGAATAATTTTGTTAACCATCCTTGTTACCAGATGTAGACTTCACTTTCCCGGAGATGAACCCTTTTACATTAGTGAATGGAAAGCCTTATCATCTTGATATGAGAGGCGAGCTGGATGACACAGCTGCTTTCAAGAATTGTAAGAAGTATATTGCATTTGATTCTCCTGTTTTTCTTTCTTTCTTCTTTATTTTAATAATTTTCAGTGCTCATTGATCTTCATTGTGCATATATATGCTCTGCTCTTACAAGTAGAAGATATTGAATTCCCATTGACATTCGGAAGAGTGATGAGTCCCATAGAGAGTTTCATCTATGGTCTGGATGAGAAGGTGTGAAATGGCACATCACTCTCTTTTTTCTTTTTCTCTTTTGGCAACTTAGTGTTTATATTATCCTAGGATTCTGAAATTTTTTTTTCTTTCAATCATGTTGTTTGATCTACTGCCCAAGGGTCACATGAAGAACAACTAAATGCCCACAAGGGACGTTAATTGCAACTTAAAACTCGTTTTTCTGCTGAATCTGTATGAGTAGATAGACTCCACTCTTGGATCAACTTTCTCTTAAACAAATCCAAGTGTATATTATTCTCTTCTCTTAGCATGTTTCACATATTTTCCTAACTCTTTTCCACCATGAATAAAACCCAAAATTACATCGTGATAATGTGTGCTTTCTTTTTGCAATTTTTGCTTGCAGCATCCAGAGATGGACTTTTCAGGGGCAAAGATTGGTTAAGCAAAAGAAATGTAACATGGTGGTCTACTTTTGGTCAGATTTCTTCGGAATAGTATATCTAATTTTGATTTGGGGACTTGATCTAATGTTTTTTTTTAGTCTCTATGTTGCTTTTGAGTTTGAACAATGGAGGCTTGTTTTTAAAGTTAGGACATGAAACTACTGTTGACCTTTTTTGAGTTTGAACATTAATTTTCTACCATTTGTATGCAATAGGGTGCTAATTTTGCAACAAGGGTGCTGAGTTTTGTTCTTTGTTGGATCATTATGCATTACTAGTTTCAATTGCTTTTTGCATTGTTTGCAGTTTCAGCGTTGTTTGCATTTTTTGTTGCTTTTGATGTCCAACTTTCTGTATACTTTACTATTGCTTTGACTAAACTAGAGAACATTATAGAGAAATTAGCATATATATTATGGTATAATATTATTTTTATTTTTTTTGTAAATACATAATTATTTAACCACGAAATTTGCAACATAATAGATTCAATGCAAATTTCAAGGCTAAATGGCCATGAATTTTCCCACTAAATAGATTCATTGCAAATTTCAAGGCTAATGGCCACGAATTAGGGGCGATAATGAGTTCAAATTCGACTCGAACTTAGATACAAAATACATTTGTGGCTAACATTTGATGGTGATGCACTCAAAACCAACCACGAAATTCAATTTTGTCTAATATAGTTGAACGTGACTTTCGTGGCCAATAGCCACACATTTAGCAATGAACTAATTCACGGCTATTATTTGCAGCTAAATAGCCACAAAACTAGAATTTTGTGGTTCTTTTCCAGAGTGATATTTAGCCTCGCGCGTTTTAGCCCAAGGGCACCTTTCGTAGGGCAATCCGTTGGGGATGTGGTGGCTAAGGTGATTTCGTGGTTATTTTTGTGGCGGAAGTCGTGTTAATTTTTCTGGCTACAAACGCGTTTTCCATCAGCGTTAGATAGATGCTTTTAATTATTTTATTATATCTTTGGAAGCAAGACATGAACTGATTTACCCCTATTAGGGCCGACCATGTGTGTGCCTTGCTCTCCAAGGATCAGCTTTTGTATTCACTATTTATACTTTGCAATTTCATTAATAAAAATCAGCTTGAGAGAGATTAAATCCAAATTGGTTTAATCTATCTCTTGGGCTCCAAAAATACACGAGTGTCTTATGCTCCCAAGTTCATTCAATCGATCAATATCAACATCCTCAATCTGCGATCTCAATCTTTCGATCTCTCTCTCTTGTGTTTGTTTAAGTTTGGTTGATTGATTTAGTCAATTTAGATTGTTCTAGAATTGATTGTTAAAGATCATTCTAGTTAATCAATTGGATTTAGCGTTAGAGCCAATCCAATTGAACTATCAAAGTTGATTCCTTTAATTTATCCAAATCAGTTTCGTTCACTCTTCAATTCGTCTTTATTGCTTGCGTTACAATTGATATTGAGAGCAATTTCAAGTTGGAAAGTTGATTACAAGGAAAGATCGGGACTTCTGTGTGGTTAAATACTTGGTCACCGAGGAGTAATCCGAGGCGATCACGTATCACTAGAGTCGGCGGCTCGGGACCTACGGGTAGCGGGCTGGAATGCTGATGCCAGGTTCAAGGCGAAGTGCGAGTGGCAAAAGGGGAATCGGAATGCAAATTCGTCCCTCCACACCAACGGTTCGAGGTCCCACCGCGATACCCTCCATCTAATGGGACGTACAATTATTTATTTATTTATTTAGTTTAAATATTTTAATTTAAAATTGTTATTTATCGATGATATTTTTCTCGTAGCAACAACAAACCGGACGGGGCGTAACGCCTCTCAAGTTGCACATTGAGACGCATACACGGGGCCCAAACCGAGAGTTTATAGACCAACGTTCAACAGATATCGTTGTAAGTGTTTATGTGCTTTCAATTCATACATTAAATTCCATTCTCAATTAGATTAGTTTTTATACCAATATTTATTTTATAGGCGCATTCCCGAGAGATTCTCGCACAAAGGTCCTCCTAGTCCGGGACCCGACCATCTTTTCAAGATGAGTGTGACGCGTTTGTAGAGGCGGCTAGAGGGGTTGGATCGGGGGGAGCTATTCCCGGTCTTGGGCGCGCCCAGTGTTCTAAAAAACGCTAGGCGGGAGCTAGGCGGTGGGCTGGGGCCTAGCACCTAGACGGCTAGGCGGGGGCCTAGGCGGAATCTGGGCGAATTAGTATAATTTTTTTATATAAGATTATTATTTGTAATTGTTAAGAATATATAAATAAAAAATAATCCTATTATAATGTCTCTGAATAAATTCAAGCCTAGAACCTTCTTAGGGTCCGCCCAAGCTACCGAGAAGGCCGCCTAGCCCGCCTAGAAGGCCGCCCAGCCCGCATAGGCGCCCACCTAGCCCGCCTAACCCGCCCAACCCGCCTAACTCGCACAACTTGCCTAGCCCGCCCAGCCCGCCTAGGCGCCCGCCCAGCCCGCCTAGGCGCCCGCCCAGCCCGCCTACGTGCCCGCCTAGCCGCCCAACCCACCGCCCAGGGCAAAATCGGGACGGTGGACCACCGCCCAGCGCCTAGGCGGCCGCCCAGGCCGATTTTTAGAACAGTGGGCGCGCCGCATCGGACTACTACAACCCCGAAGTGCTATTAAGGCCCCGCAGACAGCCTCCCAGGTTGGCAGAGATGCATCAAGAGAACGCATCCATGCGTGCACAGGTGACGGAACTCCGACAGAGTCAAGAAGGGTCACAAGCGAGCGTAGCCAAGCAAAAACAACAGATTGAGCTTCTATAGAAGTTCATGGAGGACATGCGCCGCAAACAAATGCTTCCATCCTCATCCAATCAGTCACCTCCCCCCGATGGTGCCGACCAGACGGATTAGCACGTTTAGTAATAGCGTTTTAATTATTGTAAAACTTTTTAAGCATTGTAAGACTTTTTGTAAATATTATTATTATTGTTATATTTCATTTTTGTGTTTTATTATAACATAAAATTATTTTTTTGAAAAACAAAAATAGGAATTTCGCGACCAAATAGTCGCTACGTTCATGGGGCGACAACCAACACCAAATGGTGAATTTCAGCTATAGCTACATCAAATGGCAGCGATCGTGGCTTAAATGGAAGCAGTCGCAGCCTTTTAGCATCTAAGTGGACGCTAATTCCTGGGTGGGATATAGCGTCCATGTGGTCACTAAAGTTTCTTGTGGCTAATACTCTTTGTGACCAGACTTTTAGCGACCATATTTTACCACCACAAAATGGTCCCTAAATCCATTTAGCGACCAGATTAATGGATTTAGCGACCACTTTCATTATCGTTAAATCCACAGTTTTTTTGTAGGGATGGGGGCATGAACACACTGAGCCCATGTCACGAAATACAACACCAACTCAATTAGTAAAGGTGTGACTTGTCAACAAAGAAGGTTGTGATAGATCATCTTCTTGGGTAGAACGCACGAAATTCAATTTTGTTTCATTGTTCAATATAGACCACTGGTTCAAACAACTTCAATGTTTGATGTACTACAATATATATATATATATGCATGATAATGAACAACATAATAAAATTGAATTTTGTCACTACGTCCAAACTGCCTTGGTAACTCACTAGCTCATAGTCACACAGTGATTGATGTTCTTCAACAACAAGTCTTTTGTTGACCATTAAAGTCCAGATTTTACATTACACAAACCTATGTTTGGTAAAACAAGATTTCAAAACCCCCCAAAATTACAAAGATAAATTTAGAAACACTTGGAAAAGGAGGAGATTGACCGAGTCATGCTAGAAACTCTCAACTCACATGTAATTTGCCACCAACATGAACTTCTCTCACTGTCTTTTCATACTCATTTTCTTCTTCATCTTCCTCTTCATCCTCGCCCGTTTTTTTGTATCCAAAGTTACAAATTGGCCTAGATGGCAAAGGTGGGTTCTTTGCATCGCGCACAATCTTCATGATCTCCTCCACGCTTTGGAGAGAGAATGTAGGGTCCTCTCGCCTATAGTACATTGCTTGAGCCGCTTCTGTCAATTCCCTTGGCAAGTTCTTTAAAAACCATGGATGCGTCTTGATTTCTTTAATAGTAATCCTCTGTAAATTAAAATATATATGGAGTGAATTGTGATCATTTTACCCATATTAACAAGAGCAAGAGTTAAGAAATTCATGAAAATCGATCTTTTATATAGGGATCAAAAGACGGAAAATCTAGAAATTCGCTCTTTCTCTCATGGGGATTGTTAAGAAATTTTGTTAGCCACAAGTTATGTAAAGTAACATTGTATGTATGAATTATGATGGCACGACATTGAGTCATGCTTGTGAATTATTTGAAATAAGAAAGTTAGTGTATATTAAAAATTAGAGCAGGCTTATGAAAATAACAAGAACTAATCAAATGCCCCTTTTCAAACATGTACGTCAACTATGATTTGCAATATAGAGAGTACATGTTAGAGTTAAAAGCTCCTTGTATCTCTTTAACAATGACAATAACCGTTGAATTAAACACCAAATAAAAACATGAGCCATATACGAATAATCTTTCCTTGAAAATTAAAGTAGCTAGTATAACACATACCCTAGATGGATTTGCAACAAATATACGAGACAGGAGTTGTCGACAGTCTTGGGATATATGCACGTAGTCGGGAATTTTATATTGAATGGCCATAATTTTCTGCAAAGGAAAAATGACAAGTAAAATTACATTAATCCACTAATAATAATCTCATCAAAAGTCGGATATTTGAAGCAAAAAAAAAAAAAAAAAAAGACTCACACTAATGGTTTTACGAAAATTCTTAGGATCTTCTTGATCTTCGAAAGGGTAAGCACCCACCAACATGACATAGAGTGTTACTCCACATGACCACACATCTGCATTCTAATTAAAAAGGGAAAAAGAAAAGGTAATTAAGATGTTTGAAATATATGTACTTAATAATAACATAATCGTTATCATAAATAGTTAATACTACTGTACTAATTAATTAAGAAAATAATTAAAGAAGTACGATGGATGATACCTTGCCATCATACTCTCGGCGAGAAAGCACTTCAGGAGCGATGTATGCAGGAGTTCCAACGGTTGATTTTGGTCTTGAATAATGTAAGAGGGATGACTTAAGAAAATGCATGCATGCATGTTTCATATAATTAATTAAAACATATATATGTCAATTAATCAATGCATGTTTTATTTACTATAAAATTTCATTTCATTTGGTGCTTCATTTTAGTGTATGCATGTACGCACCTTTGAGTAACCAAAATCACATATCTTCAAGCGCGGTGCAACACTTCCATCCAATAGCGTGTTTTCTAACTTCAAATCCCTATGGCATATTTGCTGATCCATCCATCCATCATATAGAATAATAAAATTTGAGATTTATTCGATCATCTTATATATAATTGATCGAATAACCAATATGAAGATCGAATAATGAATATATATATATATATATATTAAAGTCGTCGATCGTTACCATCGAATGACAATAGCTGACCCCTGATATAAGTTGTTGAAAGAAGTATCTAGCCTGTTGTTAAATGTTAATCAATCATAAAGAGCAAGCTAGGGTCTTTAAAATTAATATAACTAAATAAGTTGAATTAATATAATTATTATCAAGATTGTTGTTGTGCCTTGTCAAGTAACTGGATCAAACCTCATCCTCGCTGAATCTTCCAGCGTTGCAGATTCGCTCAAATAGTTCACCTCCGGCCGCATATTCCATGACTATACCCAGATGGGTAGGAGTTAAAACTACCTATATATTTCGATCAATTTTCAATAATATATAAAACAATTAATTATTAAAAAAATCCATAACAAACTATAATTAATCCTCAATACCTCCTTAAATCGAATTATGTTTGGATGCCTAAGTGATCTGTGGTTCATAATCTCTCTTGCAACATTCTCATCAATCTATGCATCATATATAAGCAATTCAAATAAAGTGTTAAATGAAAAAGATTTTGAAATAATATCAAGAATTAATCAAGAAGAAAGATATATATATATACAGAGGAAAAACCGTACCTTAGGACCTCGCTCGATGTATTTCTTGGCCACAAGCTCTTTGGTCACTCTATTCCTCATAAGTCGAGCAACCCCAAAATTTCCAGATCCTATATCCTTCACAAATTCATATTTATCCATTTCTTCTTAATTACTACACAAATATTAATTAGTTATTGGACAAAGTTTAATGAAAAAGTGATCATCCCAAACATATATAATTAAGCTTCAATTCATGTCACCAAATTAATTAACCAGCTATCCTCCAAATCCTCAGGCCATGGAGGAGCTGGGGGCTACATAGACATGAAAATTAGGCTTATAGGAGATCAGTTTTGAGAATTTTTAATTTCCACAGAAAAGAGACAAGAAGATTTTGATTGGAGTGAATAGAATTAGAGAATGAACAAATCTTCCCAAAAAGGAATATTCCTTGGCAACAAAGGTTCATCTTATCAGACAAAGAAATCAATGTTTCCCATTTCAATCCTTAATTTGTTCTGTGGCAAAAATAATAAACCATATTTGGAAAAACAAATTATTGTTATCATGTAAAATGGAAAATTTCTAATATTTTGAATGGATACCATGAGTTTATTAGATTTGCCATCTTTAATTTGATCGAAATCGTCCTTGTTCTCCTTTAAAAGATTTGGCTTCTCACTCCGATCCATGTATTTTTACTCTCTTCTAATTTGCATCTACAACCCCTCTTCTCCCCTCCTCTTTCTGTGAGGGAAAAGATCTTCATTTTGGTTGATGCTTGGTCATATTCAATTTCATATATTTCTCTTTGGGCCACCTACATCTTAGGCTTTTTTCCTAACTATTCTAACTTCGTAAATAGCTTATTTGGTGGTGGAGGCTACATATTATGTTGTGGATTTTTGTCTCAAATTTATTTTGGTTTTGGTATAGTTAAGAAGCTTATAACTAAGGATTTTGACTTAGATCTTTATAGTTGGTAGCCATATAAATGAACAAAGCCATTCGTGAGCAATTTGGTGTTCAATTCAGTTAAGTTTTGTTCGTGGTTGACTCGATTTGTAAATGAGAAGAGCTTGGGTACAATTTTAAGGATAAAAAAAGAATTGAAATGAGCTTGACCACAAGAAAACTCGACTCATTTGTTCATGGGCAAGCTCGATTATATGCTCATGAGCTAGCTCGATCAATTATACGTTCATAACAAACTATATTTTACGTTCATGAATAAGCTCCACTATATTATTTATATGATGTAATATATAGTTTATGTAGAACTACATAATTGGTCTTTCTCTCAAATTGTGTAGTCATATTTAGTTTTATTTGCTTATATGGATGATTAGGTAAACGAGTTGTTCGCAAGCTTGTCTCAAGAAGAAACTCAATGAGAGGCTCGTTAGCCAAGATCAATCTCATTGAGTATCTAAGTGAACCAAGCTCGTGTTCGAGCTCGAGCTCACCTTTTTTTTTTACCAAGTCGAGCTTGACTAATTAAAAGCTCGACTCGGTTCTATTACATCCATACTAGTTGGGATAACATGGAGTATGTGCTCGAATGGACAAATGTTGGAATAAGAAACAAATGGCATGGTTTCTAAAGAATATTGTGGCATGGAAACCTTATTTCTCATTAGCGTTAAAAGCGTTTATATACAACCTCTAAAAGGCAAACCCTAAACCTACTAACATGGAAAGGAAATAAATTACATAAATACATATAATACATAATATTCACTAATACTCCCCTCCAAGTTGGAGCATGGGGATCACGAATGCCCAACTTCCCCAATAAATGATGAAACTGTTGAGAACCAAGGGTCTTAGTAAGTATATCCGCTGGCTGAGAATGAGTACCAATATGAGATGTAGAAACAGTGCCAAAAAGAAGAAGATCTCGAATAAAATGACAGTCTACTTCAATGTGCTTAGTCCGATCATGGAAAACCGGATTAGCGGCAATATGTAGAGCAGCTTGACTGTCGCAATACAAGCGCATAGGAGCATAATGAGAGATGCCAAGGGAGCACAACAACTCTTTCAACCATAGGAGTTCACAACAAGCGCTTGCCATGGCACGATATTCAGCTTCTGCTGATGATCTGGAGACTGTGTGTTGTTTCTTAGTCTTCCAAGAAACCGGTGAGGAACCAAGCTAGACAAAGTAGCCAGTAACAAACTGATGTGTTAGAGGACACGTCGCATAATTAGAGTCACAAATATGTAGTCAAAGAGAGAGCACCTCTGGACGATAAAAAAACACCCTGACCTGGATGACTCTTGAGATACCGGAGAACTCGAACGGTAGCATCTCAATGATCCATAGTAGGCTCTTGCATAAATTGAGCAAGAGTATGAAAAACAAAACATATCTCAGGACGAGTAATAGTCAGGTAAATCAGACGTCCAATCAATCTCCTATACTGATCAGGTGCCTCAAACAACGGCCCAGAGGAAAGAGCAAGCTTGTGCTTTTGCTCCATAGGGAACTCACACGGCTTACTACCAAGCATACCAGCCTCAGTCAAGATATCAAGAGTGTATTTCCGCTGAGTCAAGAATAAGCCCTCAGCAGAACGTGCTATCTCAATGCCAAGAAAGTACTTAAGCAGACCAAGATCCTTCATATGAAAGCAGGAACTCAACTATGCTTTAAACTTGGCAATAGAAGCAGAATCATTCCCAGCAATAATAAGACCATCAACATAAACCAGAACATGAAGACATATACCAGAACAAGTGTAAGAAAACAGGGAATAATCATCCAGGGATTGAGTAAACCCTAACCTGCGCAGTACAGTTGCCAATTTGGCAAACCAGTTCCGATGTGCTTGACGAAGACCATACAGAGAACGATTGAGCCGGCAAAACTTGCCAGAAGCACTAGCAAAACCAGGAGGAGGTCTCATATAAACTACCTCATGCAAATCTCCATGGAGAAATGCATTGTGAACATCCACCTGATGTAATTCCCACTTCTGAATAGCAGCCACAGCAAGAAAAGTCCGAACTGAAACCATCTTGGCGACCGGAGATAAAGTTTCTTTGTAATCAATACCGGCTTTCTGATTATTATCCAGAACAACCAGTCGAGCCTTGTACCTCTCAACGGTACCATCAGACTTGTACTTAACTCGATAAACCCACTTACAACCAATGGGTTTCTTACCAGGCGGAAGATCAGAAAGGGTCCAAGTCCCATTACACTTTAAAGCATCAATCATAGCTTGCATAACAGCCTGCCAAAGAGGATCAGAAGTAGCAGCAATAAAAAAAGTTGGCTTTGGAATATACTAAACAACAGCAATAAAAGCAACATGTGCAGGCGAAAACCATGAACAGTTAACATAATTAGCTATAGGATAGGATGTACCTGACAACCCAGATGGTTGAGATGAAAGAGATGATGAGGTTATAGAGCCACGCACGGTGTTGCAAATGTAGCCTTTCAACTTCATAGAAGGAGTCCGATTACGGGTAGAAGGATGAGGCATTTCTTAAACAGCGACAAGAGAGGATTGAACCCCACCTCCCCCATCATCTGTCTGCGTTGGGGCTAATGAGGAGCTAGGAACAGAACTGACTTGAACAAAGTCAGAAGGAGATTGAACCCCACACCCCCTGACGTCCGTCTGCATTGGGGCATTTGTGGAGTTAAGGACAAGTTCTTGAATGGAGACAAAAGGAGATTGAACCCCACTCCCCCTGTCGTCCATCTGCGAATGGGAATTAGGATGATGCGATATGTCAAAAATTGACGGGTATGGTTCCGCACTAGAGTGTGCAACAGAGTCTAAAAGGGCTTGAAAGGGAAATGTGTTTCATAAAATGCAACATCAGCAGATACCAAACGTTAATTGGTCTCTAAATCACAAATTTTTCAACCTTTTTGACCTTTGGGATAACCCATAAAAATGCATTTTCTAGCCCTGATTGCAAATTTATCAGAATTGCGTGGTATGATGGACGCATAACACAAGCATCCAAAAACACGTAAACGCTCATAACATGGAGATCGACCATTAAGAATTTAAAACAGAGTTTTTTTGTGAAGTAGAGGAGTCGGAGTGCGATTGATTAAATAAGGAGCGGTTAAAATACAGTCACCCCAAAATTCCATAGGTAAAGAAGCATGAAAATGAAGTTCCCTAGCAACATTTAAAATGTGCATGTGCTTACGTTCCGCTCTACCATTTTGTTGAGGGGTTCCAACACAAGATGTTTGAAATTCAATGCCATTTTGATCAAAGAAAGAACGCATGCAAGTGAATTCAGTACCGTTATCACTACGAAAATATTTAATTCTTTTATCAAATTGACGGATTGTCATGGCACAAAAATTTGCATGTAAAGAAGCAACTTCAATCTTATTAACCATAAGATGTATCCAAACTCCTTCAGAAAAATCATCAACCAAAGTCAAAAAATAACGAGCACCAGTGGCAATAGAGGTCCTATAAGGTCCCCATACATCACAATGAACAATATCAAAACAGTTTAAAGCATTAGACTAACTAATAGGAAAAACAGATCTAGTTTGTTTAGCTATATGACAACTATCACAAGGATCTAAAAGACCATTTATTTTAACGTTTGGTAATTGCTGAAGTACAGAAAGGGAAGGGTGACTAACACGGGAATGCCAAAGGGCTGCAGAATCGGCCTCAATCCGTGATGCAAAAGATGTTGTCGTTGCGACACGTAGCCAGTAGACCCCATTTCGCTCCTCATCCGTTCCAATCAAGGTCATTGTAGTGCGATCTTGTAATATGCATAGCTTATCAATCACTGTCACAATGCCATTTTGATACTTTAATAACTAAGCACATGAAATCAGATTACAAGTCAACTAAGGGATCAAAAGCACATCCCGAATAATAAGTCGATCACTAAACCGAACAATGTCAGCACGACAAGCAGTTGTAGTTGAACCATTAGGCAACAAAATAGTAGATTTCTCAACATTTCTCAAATGACTAAGCAATGAATAATCCCCGGTCATATGAAACGATGCACCGGTATCCAAAATTCAGTTAGAACACATACCTGAATTGTTGCCCGATGTACCATTATTTAATTTCAATAAACTGACCAGCTGTGCAAATTGTGCGTCCGAAAGCCCATGCCAGCCCGATCTGCCATTGTTAGCGCATCAAGGCCGCTCGAGCTCGATGTTGAAGCGTCCCAGCCTTGCGCAGCATTCGCACGCCCACGACGCCAAGCGTTGGATTTCGACCGATCGCTCCCTGCAGCAGATCTAGCAGCCAACCGCGCCTTGTAATTGGCGATCCGATCATCGCTCCACCAGTCGGGAAATCCGACCACTTGATAACATGTACGGGCCTCATGCCCTATCTGCTCGCAATGGGTACAATAAGGTCGTTCTCCCATGCGACGTTTACTGTCGCCGTGGCCAAAATCTCGCCCAGCAGACCCGCGCTCAGCAGCATCGGGACGGCGGTCCTGGCCCTGGCATGATTGTCTGCGACCCTGCGCAGCGAATGTCGCACCATCAGCCACCGCTTTGTTGTCTCGTGCAACGGTAATAGTGTGTGATCGTTCCTCAACAACAACAAGTGCATAAGCCTAATTCAAATTAGGCATTGGATCACGAGCAAGAACATGGGACCGGACTGTTGCAAATCCATCGTCGAGACCCATCAAAAACTGATGAATCCGCTCATCCTCTCGCTCTTTCGTCAAATCTTCGGCCCATTTGCCCTCGCACTTCCTACAAGTACAACACCGAGAGCTTTGGTAGATGGCGAGTTCGTCCCATAGTTTCTTCAAGGACCCATAATAAGTTGACCCACTTTGGCCTCCTTGAATGCAGCGTGCTAGATCAGACCGAAGTTGATGCACTCTCGGTCCATTTCCGACGGAAAATCTTTGTTTCAAATCTTCCCACAATTCCTTAGCGGAATCATAGTAGGTGATCGTGGATCGAATGGACTCCTCGATGGACTGTATGATCCACCCGATGAGCATTGAATTGACGCTCCACCAATCTTCCATTTCCACCAAATCATCCGACCTCATGATTGACCCGTCGATGAATCCGATCTTCCGCTTCGCCCTAAATGCGTTACGGATGCACAACTCCCACTCTTGGTAGTTGTCTCCTTTGAGTACCACCGGACAAATCTTCATCCCGGGATGATCCGACGGATGAAGATAGTAGGGCGAATTTGGTTTGAGATGTTCATCCTTTCCCGGCATGATTGCTAAGCGAGAACAATATGTGAATCCGGTGGAGTTCCGGTGAGTTTTGATGTACGTGAAACTGGAGGCCCTAACTAGGGTTTTGGATCGAAATTTTCCCTTTGCTCTGATACCATAAAGAATATTGTGGCATGGAAACCTGATTTCTCATTAGCGTTAAAAGTTTTTATATACAACCTCTAAAAGACAAACCCTAAACCTACTAACAAGGAAAGGAAATAAATTACATAAATATATATACAGCCTCTAAAAGGAAATAAATTACAACCTCTAAAAGGCAAACCCTAAACCTACTAACAAGGAAAGGAAATAAATTACATAAATATATATAATACATAATATTCACTAATAGTTTCTAAGATAAATATGCTAGCTCTAAGTTAGCTTTAACGTTGCCAAGATAAATGTTCCAGCTCCAAAGCTAGCTATAGGGCTTGCTACACTTGTATAAATAAGTGCGCTACTGGTGGTTGGACAGTTGGGCACACGCCCTCCCCACGTCAACAAACTCAGCCACATACCATCCATGTACTTTCCAAGACAACAAACATTAATTCCGCCTAGCACATGCCGAGGTCAATTACATGAGACAAGAGGCCATGCCAAGGCCCATAATCATTTGGCAAGCCCGAATTTGTTGGAGTATCCTCGAATTAGGGTTTTTAAAACTTGACCCGACCCGAAAAACCCACCCGACCCGTCCGACACTGAACCCGACCAGACACTCGAAAAGAATAAAAAATTGTATACCCGAGACTTATTTGACCCGAACTGATTTGGCTTGAATCCGAAAAAACCCGAACCCGAGATTAACCGGAAATTGATTATACCCAAATAGACTAGCCCAATGCAACCCGATATTCGATACTACCCGACCTGAAGTCATCTGATCCAAAAAAAAAACCGAACCCGAGATTAACCGAAAATTGATTATACCCAAATAGACTAGCCCGATGCAACCCGAAATCCGATGCTACCCGACCTGAAGTCATCCGAAGTAACCCGACTCGAAATCATCAGAAAATCCGAAGTTATCCGACCCGAAATCATCCGAAAATTACATGTTTTAAAATATTAATAATAGTGAATATTTATAATAATTATATTTTATAATTTAAATGTTACATTAAATATTTAGACCCTAGATCCGAAATCCGATTAAACCCGAAACCCGACTTATCCGAATCTAGTTGGACCGAAAACCGAATAACCCAACCGAAATTGATCCGAAAATCCGAACTTGCCCGATTAATTGACCACCCAACCCGAAATGCTCCAACCCAATTTGACCCGATTATCAAAATATCTGAATTTGACCCGAATCCGAACTTACCCGAAAATGAACTGAACCGAACTCGATCCGACCTACCCAATTGACACCCCTACCTCCATTAGTGCCTTGTATGTTTGACATAAAAAATTTGGCTGATTGCCTTAGTCTTGCACATGAGAAACCTATAAATTTGAGTTCATGTGGGCTTAGTAGGATGATCAATTTGTGAAAACTTCTCATCTCTCTCTAGCACACAATCACTCAAGTTTTCTTAGTTTATTGCCTATGAACTAAGTGCAAGTGTGTTTTATCTCACTAAGATTCAATAGTAATCCAAGGATAATAAGGGTTGAATACTATAGTAGAAAAGTGATAAACACGATTAAAAGTTCTTGTTCCACAATGTACTCGAAGACATCTAAACACATCCCTTCCATAGCTACATTCGAATAAATTATCACGACTCAAAGTTTTTGTTCCACAATGTACTCGAAGACATCTAAACACATCCCTTCCATAGCTACATTCGAATAAAGTATATTGTGATCATTAAAGAAGATGTCTTCATAGTGGGAGACCAATTATCACCTCTTGAGTAAGAAGGTCCACATCCTCTTAAGGCTCCTTAAGATGGCAAAGATAAAGTTGGAAAATGTATCCCCCCAATTTTCCTCAGAGATGGTACATGCAAATGACCTCGATTTACCATGCAAAGCCAACAAAGGATTTATTAGAACAACATTTAAGTAAAAAGATATGAAAAATGATTACGAGTGACATACAAAACGAATACTTTCATCTTTTATTAATAATTTTGCACATAAAATAAGGATTATCTGGTCGGAAAACAAGATTATACTAAGCAGAAGTGTAGTCTTTATTCTTTAATGAGAGTTCCTTGCTGAATTCAAAGAAGAAGATAAGTGATACAACTGATAAAGTAATTGCTTAGGAGGTGGAGGTGCAGTTTACTCCAAGGGAGAGTCAGGCACAATAGTTGGTCACTGACCAACTTCGACAATCAAATACCAATGACCCAGATACCATTAAGATAGATAATACACCACCAGAAGAAAAAAAAGAACAAATTGATATGTACATTAGATTATTGCTCTAGACCAACCAAGAAGGGTCGACATAAGACCTCTAGCGAGATATATTTTTGATGAGTTGGTGGGATATGCATTCCAGTTGGCCAAGAAGGTGGAGGTTATTGAGTCATCCACCTACAAGGCTGTTATTCTAGGAGATGAGTCAGCATAGTGGCTTGCTACAATGGAAGAAGAGATGGAGTCCCTTCTTAAGAATAAGACTTGGGAACTGTTAGGCCAAAAAATCCACCGGCCCATCTGGTAATTCAAGCCCATGAATATACAAAGAAATCATTAATCGGGCCAAGTGAGAGGAGATCTTGGAATAGGGAAATCTCCAATCATTCGATGGAAGGAAGAAAGCATCTGTCACAAAACGGAAAGGGTCATCCAGAAGACGCAGGAGAGAGCGCTCTAAGCCTCCGATATATGCGGGAAGTGGGAAGTTAGTTGTGAGTCGTGTCCTAAAGATTCGGAGATCGTGATATTAGGGAAATAACCGTTGTAATGTAGACATATATACCGAAATTACTTATTTTTGTAAAGTTATGCAAACACCGGAAAAAGACATACGATATAACGAATTTCTTGAGGAGATCATTTCTCTTTGTTCTTGTGAATCCCACGCTCATTCGAGTTAGATAACTCCTTTCGATTTCTATCGTGCCCCAATCTAGGGCAAAGGTTTATCAATCAAATTTTTGTCCCAAACAATTTGGCGCCCACCGTGGGGCCCAAAGATCGGATAAAGGTTCAATTTTGTGCATCGGAAAGAGTTCTGGAGGATCACATGAGTAACCCTCACGAAGGTGGTGAAGAATTAGGCATCGAGGAGGCGGAGGGCGCACGTCAGGACGCATCAGCAGCCCTTCGTCTCGTGTTGTCCGAATTTGCCCAAAGGCTCCAAGCTTTGGAAAAAGAGTTATCAGATCAGCGTGCTTGCAACGAAAAGCACAAAGCAAGCATTGAGCAGCTGACCGCCTATAACGACGGTTTGCACTCCCAACTTCGATCCGTGTCCTCTGTCGGCCCGCATGTCAGGATGACAGATCGAACGCGGAGCAACGGGGGTGAAGGTTCCTCTGGGAATCATACCGGTCGCCGCAGAGGAAATCCTGGCCTGGAATTCGTCACCCCACAAGCAACGGTCCCCAGAATACCATCATTTACCCCCGCTTAAGGGAACCCTGATAGTGAAGGAATGAGGGCACCCATACGCCTACGATCGGAACGAGAAGTTAGCCCCCGACGCTTGGAAGATGTGACCATGGACGATGGCGATGACTGGGACCGCCGTCGTCCCCGAGACCTCGAGGATATTGTTTGAAACCAATTCAAGATGTTCACCGAGCAGTTATCGAAGATACCAAGGGTCCCGTGGCCCATAGAGAAGGAGGCGGTTGACGGTTATGACGAGTCGCCTTTCGCTCCCCACATCGCCCAAGTCCAAATACAAAAGAAGTTCTCGATGCCCAGCATGACTTCTTACGACGGCACGGGAGACCCTGACGAGCATGTGGCCATATTTAAACAGGAGATGATGACCAGTGCGGTACCATACCATTCACGCGAGGCATTGATATGCAAAGGCTTCGGAGCCGCCCTCGTGGGACCGACCCTAAAATGGTTTGTTAATCTCCCAAGGGGAAGTATCCGTTCTTTCGCCGAATTAATGGACTCGTTCCGGGTGCAGTTCACCAGTAGTCGGAGGTTTGAGAAGCAGTCTAGTGATTTGTATCGGGTTATTCAGAAGCCGGAAGAATCCACCCGGGAATACCTGGACTGGTTTAACCGAGAGAAGATTTCCATCCCGCACTGTGATGTGCCAATGGCGATGGAAGCCTTCTGTCAGGGGATAAACCAAGACGGGGATCTCTATAAAGAGCTCACTAGACACCCTTGTCACAGCTTTGAGGATGTGCAAACCAAAGCCCTGGCTCAAATCAGGCTGGAGGAGGATTTGAAGATGAGAAAACCCACGAGCGTATGGGAGAGGGTAGATAAGAAGGAAGCACCAATCCACCGTCGAGAGCGTCGTGACCAACCATACCGACACCCTCACCCCGACGCAGTGAAGGTAAACGTCGCCGAAACCAAACCAACCAAACCACTGCCGCCAATGTATGACGAGTTCAACCTGGGTATATCCCCCGAAGACCTCGTGAAGAACATAGCTCTGACGATACGGGGCGTTAGGTGGCCAAAGAGGAATGAAAAACCATATCCGAATAAGGATATGAATAGGTGGTGTGATTTTCATGACGATTACGGCCACGTGACCAAAGAGTGTGTAGCCTTGAGGAGAGAGATTGCTTACCTCGTCTCTCGAGGAAGGATTATAAAGTCGCACCAAATGCACAAGTCCCTCCAGATGTTGTGGAAGCCTTGCGTGCGGGAAGGCCAACGTCGCCGGTACCGACAAAATTCGTAAATGAGATCACCGGGGGGTTGAGTGTGTGCGGACTCACTTACTCAGCAGCTAAGAGGAATGCACGAGAAAGCACCCTTCCTCGCTCAGCGCGAGAGAAGGGTGATGTCTTCAATCTTGTGATACACTTTGGCAAGGACGACGTCAGTGGTCTTGACGAACCTCACCACGACGGCCTCGTGTTTTTCTTTCAATTGGAAACGTCTTAATGAAGCGAGTCCTCATTGACACCGGAAGCTCAACAACTCTCATGACGCTGGAGACCTTGAGGGAAATGGGTCTGAGTGAGAAGGACGTGGATAGAAACCCCATAGCACTCGTAGGCTTTAGCGGAGAAGTGAAGGACACAGAAGGAGATGTCATCCTTCCCACATATGCAAAAGGCGTGAACATCCAGGTTAGGTATTCTGTTATGGATTTCCCTTCATGTTATAATGTAATTATGGAAAGACCATGGCTCCATGACATGAGAGCCGTTCTTTCTACTTACCACCAAACGGTGAAGTTCCCAACTCTGTGGGGGGTTCAAGAGATTCGTGGTGATCAAAGAACGTCCCGGGAATGTTACAAATCGGCGCTGAAACCAGCCGCCAGTCAAAAGTCCACCTAGAAATTAAAGAAGGACACTAACCCTACCTCTCTAAAAGAAAAAAAAAGGAAAATGAACAGGTAGAGGAGGTGGCCCTAGACCAGTCCGACCTCAATCGATCCGTAAAGATTGGAAAAGATTTGGAGCCAACTATGAAAAGCGAGTTGATAGACTTCCTCAACAAGAACTCGGAGTGTTTTACTTGGTCCCATGAGGATATGGTGGGAATCGATCCGGACGTCATCACGCACCAAGTAAATGTGGACCCCAATCACCCTCCGGTAAAACAAAAGAGGAGGAAGTTCGCCGCTAAGAGAAATAAGATAGTGGACGAAAAAGTGAGGAAGTTGATGGAGACTGGAAAGATTAAAGAAGTCAAGTATCCTGAGTGGTTGGCGAATGTAGTCGTCGTTCCCAAGAAAAATGGGAAGTGGAGGATGTGCGTTAATTTCACGGATTTGAACAAGGCTTGTCCCAAGGATTCATTCTCGTTGCCTCACATAGACGCACTGGTAGATGCCACAGCGGGTCATGAGTTGCTGACTTTTATGGATGCTTTCAGCGGATATAACCAGATTCGGATGGAAGAAAGTAATTAGGAGAAGACATCCTTCATCACCAGTAAGGGAACGTACTGCTACAAAGTGATGCCCTTTGGGTTGCGGAACGCTGGGGCAACATATCAAAGGTTGGTGAACAAAATGTTCCAAGACCAGATTGGAGAAACCATGAAGGTTTACATAGACGATATGCTCGTCAAATCGAAGAAAGTTGTAGACCATAGAAGTCATCTTAAGAAAGCTTTCAACATCTTGAAGAAATTCAACATGAAGTTAAACCCACAAAAGTGTACATTCGGCGTGAAGTCGGGAAAATTCCTAGGGTATCTAGTCACCCAGAGAGGGATAGAAGCTAGCCCCGAACAGATTCGAGCAATAACCACGTTGAAATCCCCTAGGTGTGTAAAAGACGTCCAAAAACTCACGGGGCAGATCGCCGCCTTGAACAGATTCATATCTAAGTCAGCAGACCGGTGTCGTCTCTTCTACGAGGTCCTTAGAAAGAATAAGTACTTCCAGTGAACTCCTAGACATGAAGAAGCTTTCCAAGAATTGAAGAGCTATTTCTCTAATCCTTTGATCCTGGCCAAACCCGAAGAAGGAGAAACCCTGCCCTTGTATCTTGCAGTCACTGAAAAAGCCATCAGCGGGGTGTTGGTCCGAGAACAAGATGGGCAGCAGCAACCCGTGTACTACGTCAGTAGAACTCTTCTATCAGCCGAGACCCGGTACTCTTCCTTAGAAATGTTGGTCCTTGCCTTAGTCATGTGCTCCAACAAACTTCGCCAATACTTCGAGGCCCACCCGATAGTGGTAAGAACTACACATCCGTTGAAGACAAAAATGCACAAGCCTGAATTCACGGGAAGAATGGCCATGTGGGCGATTCACTTGAGCGGTTTCGACATCAAGTACGAGCCTAGAACTGCAGTGAAGTCTCAGGCACTGGCCGATTTTGTGGTTGATTTTAGTCCTACGACAGAAGAAGGATCTGATCAAATAGAGGTAATGACGCTAGAAGCTAAGTCTCCAGCTCAATGGACGCTTCACACGGATGGCGCTTCTAACGTGGGGGAACCGGGATAGGGGTAGTCCTAAAATCAACACAGGGGGATAGGATGGCACAGTCCGTAAGGTGTACGTTCGAGGCCACGAACAATGAAGTGGAGTATGAAGCTATGATCTTTGGTCTAACCCTCGCCAAGGACCTGAGCATATGACAGATAGAGGTCAAGTGCGACTCATTACTGATAGTCAATCAAGTGCTGGGGTTGTACGAAGCAAGGGATGAAAGGATGGCAGCTTATTTGGAGGAAGTCAAAAAGCTAATTCCTCGTTTCGAGAAGGTCTCCTTTGCACAGATCCCAAGGGAGCAGAATGCTCAGGCAGATTCTCTTGCCCGCCTAGCGTCAGCCATTGATCCTGAAGAGTACCTTGTAATCCCGATGGTTCACATCACGGTTCCCGCCATAAAGAGAGCTCATACTTGTGATAGCAAGAAGTTTGAAAGAATGACCGAAGATATCAGTCTTCTCGGAGCGGCCCCCCGCATTGTCTTCATGAGCAGTGACGACGTTGACGACAGAAGTTACCGGAACGATCCCGATCAAGACCTGCCCTTGAACAGATCAAACTATGAGAGATCCCTCTTCGATTCCTTGGAGGCTAACGAAGCACCTTGGACTCAGCCGTACCTAGATTGGCTAACCAAGGGAAAGCTTCCAGAAGACAAAATCGAAGCTATGTTGCTAAAGATAAAGGCCACCAAGTTCACGGTAGAAGGCGGGAAACTGTTCCACAAGTCGGCGGTGGGAACGCTACAACGTTGCCTACCTAAAGAGGGTATTCAGAGACTTCTTGAGGAACTTCATGAAGGAGATTGCGGGAACCACACCGGCCTTCGGCAAGGGTGGTTCTGGCCTACTATGAGGAAAGATGTTGTAGATTTCTGCCGTAAGTGCGATGTCTGTCAAAGACATGCGCCGACCGCTCACCAACCTCCTGAACCACTCTACCCCACACTTACACCATGGCCCTTTATGCGCTGGGGGATGGATATAGTCGGGAAGTTACCCCCTTCGTCTGGACAGAGAGTGTTCTTCCTTGCTATGATTGATTACTTCTCCAAGTGGATAGAAGTTGAAGCTTATCGAGAAATCAAAGATAAGCAGGTGATATCTTTCATTATCAGAAATATCCTTTGTCGTTTCAGGGTACCTACGGAGATCGTATGCGACAATGGCTCTCAATTCATAAGCCAGAGAACCAGAGACTTCTGTAGTCACTAGAAGATTAGCCTGGTCACTTCAACCCCCCGTTATCCCTAGTCAAATGGACAAGCCGAGGCTAGTAACAAAGTGATCATAAATAACTTGAAGAAGAGGCTCGCGAAGGGCAAAGGAAACTGGGCTGATGAGATCCCGTACGTTCTTTGGGTTGATCGTACGATGCCGAAAGTCGCGACTGGTCAATCTCCTTTCTCCTTAACACAAGGAAGCGAAGCGGTCATTCCCGCCAAAATTCTCATCCCAACCGCTCGTACCAGCTTCGTGATTGAAGAGCGTAATCGTCAGGAGTTGTTGGCTGATTTAGATACTTCTAGTGAACTTTGCGACCAAGCCCGGTTACGATTGGCAAGACACCAGCAACAAGTCACCCAGAGCTATAACCAGAACGTCAGGATTCGGACTTTTCGGGTCGGTGAATGGGTACTATGACGAGTCTTTCAAAATACGCATGAAACCAAATCGGGGAAACTAGCCCCGACCTGGGAAGGACCCTGTAAGATAACAGGGGTCGTTGGGCAAGGTGCTTACCAGCTAGAATCAAAGGATGGAGAACCCATCCCCAGGAGCTGGAATGCACTACATTTGAAGAAGTATCACTTCTAAGGGAGAACTCCTTTTATCGGAGCGAAGACCTCCCCGAATCCTCAGCAGAAGACTCTCAGCACCAGAAAGTCCAGACACTAGAGGTCATCAGTCCGCAGTTTGTTATCTTGCTTTTGTTTTAAGTTCATCTTTCTTGGTGCGTTCAGCTTATTTATGTGAAGACTCTTTGTTGTGTCATTTCTATGCTCTGGTTTGCTTTATCGAATGAATGACATTAACACATCTTTGCGTGATTATCTTTATTATCTCTTCTTGCATGAATAGAACTGGAAAGTTGAAAGAATATTTCATTTACATATAGAATGCCTTGTACAATTCGATACGAATCCGAAAGCAACAAGAGGTAACCAATCCTAGACTAAAGAAATAGAGGTAACCAATTGATAGCGATCAAAGAACCATGAAGAAGATGCTTGCAATGAAGGTGTTTAAGAGGCCAAAACCAAGACCTTTCCCAAGGTCTTGAGCATTCAAGTTCAAGAATAAAATCAAGGACTTGATCTTATTTGTTGAAGATATTCATCAATGGCGTCCAAGGCCACCAAGGAAAAGGATGAAGTCTTCAAAATTCGGAAAGTTAAGAAACCCGTCAAATAGAAAACAGTGCTCAGTAAACTGGTCATAACTTGGGCTAGAAACTTTATCTCAAGTCGGTTAAGTACTCGTTGGAAAGCTAATTTAAAGTTCTACAACTTTGTAGTTCACATAAAATACAGAATCCAACAGTAAAGGGCCAAAAAATGGATTTTACTGAGAGTTGTTCAAATCTTACGGGAATCTTATCTTTAGCTTTAATTCTATCTTTAGCTAGATATTATGTTTATCAATAATTTCGGCCATAGGAGTTTGTTAGATGGTTGAATTGTCTTAGTTTATTATCTTTATTATCTTTTAAGTTTGTTAGGATATTTTCCTTAAATAAATAAATCAGCCATGATTTATTTTATTTAAGGGAGATCTAGATAGATTTATTACAGATATTTTATTATATCTTGAGAAGCAAGAAAAGGTCTATTCTACCCTCCTTAGGGACGGCCATGCTCTTGCTTGCTCCCCAAGTATTAGCTTTGTATTCTTCTATTTATACTTTGCAATTCCATTAATGAAAATCAGCTTGAGAGAGATTAAACCCAAATTGGTGTAATCTATCTCTTGGGCCCAAAAACACATGTGTTTAGGCTTGGGAGAATTTCAAACTTCATCATCATCAACCGATCTCATTCTCCCTTTCGTTCCTTCAATCTGTTCGTGTGATTTGACCAATTTGATTGTTCTAAGTTGATTGTTAAAGATCAAACTTAGTTAATCATTCGGATTTAGCGTTAGAGCCAATCCGAGTGAACTATCTAGTTGATTATCTCTCAATTTAAGATTCGTTCAATTCATAATTCAATTCAGTTCGTGTTGCTTGTGTTCCAAGGAATCTAAAAGTTGAAAGCTTTTGTAGGATTGAAGTTGTTTACTGGCAAGATCGGGATCGTGTGGGTCATATACGAGGTTTCTACGGAGGATTCCGGGGCAATCACGTATCACCAATCCTAGAGACATCTCTAACCGACCGTCCTTCACGAGCGCTAGTCCCAACGCGATACTCGTTGCACGCCTGGAAACTTCATCGGTAAACGCAGCTGCCACCCGTGACCAGAGACTTTTGCAGCAGTCCTCGTCTTGATGCCTTCTATCCGAAGCACCTATCCGTCCTGAAAATTCCTGCACACAATTGAAGGACAATAACGAACGAAAATGCGCAAAAAAAAGGAAAACATGCATGCATCAAAAACTATCCACTTCCCCTTCCTGAGGAAGAGGAAACGTCCAAACAAAGGACGAACATTGTTCATGGCCCCTATGCGGCCCATACGAGTCACCAGAAGTTCGTTCAGACAAAAACAAAAGAAACATCATAAAAAATCTTTTACAAGGGCTCGCGGCCCTAATCTTCATCATTCACATGAGTGCCTCCCAACTGCTTCGCAGCGTCCGCAGAAGGCCAGTCACCTTGTTCAGGTACCCCACCCGCGCTTGGACTACAACCACCATCTTCCTCTTCCACGTCCAGAGAAGCCAAGAGCTTGTCACCAGGAGCTGGTTGATCTGGAGGATAACAACTATGGAAGGACGCGATCTCGGCATCCAGATCCCAGTCTGAATGTTCGCCGGCCTCGAATTGTTTGATCGTCTCCACCCGAGACATCATTGAGCAGTAGGCCACAATTTCGCTAGCTTCCTTAGCGATCCTCTTGTTCTTGGCCTTGAGCTCGGCGATCTTAGACCGGTCCGACATAGCTTTGGAAGAATGACGCTTGATCGTTTCGGTAAGTTTCGCCAGTTTTCTCACGTCCGCCTTCTGGCGCTCAGCTGCCAAGTGAACTTCCCTCTCCAAAGCGGCTTTCTCAGCATCCCACTGGACTTCACGTTCTTTAAGAGTTAGCTCCTCTCCATCAACAGCCTCCGCCACCCACAAGACGCCTTGCAGGGCCTGCGCACATAGATACGGTATTACCCGCAATATGTAAAAAAAAGAATAGGAGAGGAAAGGACGACTGGAGAAAGCAGACCTTCCAGATCGACAAGCCCGCGTACCTAACCAGAACAGAGCGAGGAACGTCCAAACGAGGTTTCTTCGAGCTGTGGGCACTCCGAAGTTTCTGCCATAAGTCTGAGGGACCTCTGTCGTCCAGGTCAATGACTTCAGTAGCGTTGGGTGATGGTCTCTTAGCCGGGGTCGCTTTCGCTACGGCCTCTACCTTCACCTTCAGGTCCAAGGGGGGCTTCTTGTCACTTGAGCGGAGCTTCCGCTATATCAGGGCTGCAGCAGAAAAACTTCTCCCCAGAGACGAAGAAGGCTCTGGGAAGACAAGCGTTAGGGTTCAAGAAAACAATCGTCGTCACATTCACAAGTCAAGAATAAAAAAAATAATAAAAAGAGAAGAGAGAAGAGAAGCGCATACTAGTAGGGTTTTTAACAGGGCTTGGCCCCTTGCCAGCAAGTTCCCCAGACATCGGAGCGTTATCCTCGATCGTCTTCTCAAAGTTCCCTGATCCCGCATCATCCTCATCATCCTTCGGATCCCCAGTGACTGCCGTTGTCTTATTGCTGTATTCACCCTCGAGCATCAGCTCCGAAGACCTCCAGTACGTCCTTCTGGCCTCTGGGAGAGAAAAGAGCTTTCTGCAAGCTTCCGATTCCAGAACTTGGACCTCCAGACTCGGCGGGACTGCGCGAGAAATCCTCAAAGTTAGAAAATTGATAAAGAAGCAGCTTGAGAAAACAATTGGGGTTGATAAAATTAGGGCGAAAATTACTTACATTTGGTAGTCCAAGAATCAAAGAATGCAGCTTGGAACGTCTCTCCTAGAGTGGACTTCTCCACGAAAGAGAAACGCGAAGCCCAATCTTTTTCATTGAGCTTCAACTTCAGGATCAGAGGGTTCCTTGCGTCTCGTGCATGAAGGGTGAAGCGCCCGGCCCTGAGGGGACAAACCCGATACGCGCACAAGAGGTCTTGTAAGGTGAAGTCAATCTTCTCGCCCTGACAGATGTCACTGATCTGGTACAGAATCTTCCATTCCGACGGCATCAACTACGCCGGAGAAGCCCTGAGCGTCATTAATAAGTTTAGAATCAGGGGGAAAAGGGGAAAAGGGCTCCCAGGGTGAATGGGTATTCCAGGAAGCAGACCCAACCCTGTTTGACCCAGTCAGCGACCTCACGTGTAGGGGTGTAAAAATTAACATCGGAGGGGAATCCGTGGCTTCGGACTAGAGTCTCCACTTCCTCTGGAGAAAGAGAACAAGGACGACACTCATGAGGTTCGAGGATATGAGAGGACTCGAAGCCCATGTCTTTGACGTCGGTATTGGCCATGGAGGTTAACAGCTGAGGAGTAAAATGAGAGTTAGAGAGGGGTAAGAAGAAGATAAAGCACGAAGGAGAAGACGCGTACCTCTGAAGAGGTCTGAAGCAAGGCATTTAAAGCCTGGGTGATGGGACTCTTCAAGTTCTCGAGGGATATCGAACGGACGGGTGACCACCACGTGGCGCACGCTACCTACATTCACGCGGCAAATCCGATCCAAATCCCGCCTAAAAGATATGGATCAGGATTTGGGGGTATTGTTAGGCCCAAAAATCCATCGGCCCATCTGGTAATTCAAGCCCATGAATACACGAAGAAATCATTACTCGGGCCAAGCGAGAGGAGATCTTGGAATAGGGAAATCTCCAATCATTCGATGGAAGGAAGAAAGCATCTGTCACAAAACGGAAAGGGTCGTCCAGAAGACGCAGGAGAGAGCGCTCTAAGCCTCCGATATATGTAGGAAGTGGGAAGTTAGTTATGAGTCGTGTCCTAAAGATCCGGAGATCGTGATATTAGGGAAATAACCGTTGTAATATAGACATATATACCGAAATTACTTATTTTTGTAAAGCTAAGCAAACACCGGAAAAAGACATACGAGATAACGAATTTCTTGAGGAGATCATTTCTCTTTGTTCTTGTGAATCCCACACTCATTCGAGTTAGATAACTCCTTTCGATTTCGATCGTGCCTCAATCTAGGGCAACGGTTTGTCAATCAATTTTTTGTCCAAAACAGGAACTAGTTCATTTTTAATATATTATGAGTTCATTTTTTATATAGTTTGATTTTCATAAATATAAAAAAGGAGTAAAATTTAATTATTTATGAATTTTTTAAAGAATTTCTTTTTTAAAAGAATATTATTACTCTTAAAAACAATACTTCATTTTTTATATACTAATAGTTTAGTTTTTATATAGTATGTAATTATTTTTTATATGTTATTAGGTCATTTTTCTATATTTTATGAGTTTATTTTTTTATGTTGTATGAGTTTTTTTACCAATGAGTTCATTTTTTTATCTTTTATCCATTCATTTTTGTATAGTTTGATTTTTTTTAAACCAAAATATTTTTCACAATTATTTTTTATTTATAAATTCCTTTTCTTTTTTTTTTAAAAGAACATTATAATGGTAGAATATAGTAGTTCAATTCTTATATACAAATATTTCATTTTTTAAATATTAAGGGTCCATTCGACAAAATAAGGTTTTGAGTTGGAGGTTTTCAGGTAAGTTAGGTTTTTTTTTTGGAGGTGTAGATTTTCATTTTAAAACCTTCTAAAACCATTAATTGATGTTTGTAATTGTAAGGTTTTTAGGTAGGCTTTTCTTTTAAATTAATTTTAAAAAAAATATTACAATATTAACAACAAATTGTTAAAATTTCACAAACTTCCCAAAAACTTATCTATACCAAAGTTTCTATTTTGTGGTTTCAAAACTCCTCAAAAACCTCCTAAAACCTCCATCTTCTAAAAACTTTAAATTTGTTTCACCGAACACTCATTTAGGTAGGTGTATAATAATAAAAACCTTTCAAACTTTCAAGAACCTACCCCGAACGAATGCTAAATGTTAGTGAGTGTCTTCTATTGAATCCACCTCTTACCTAAATATCAATTTGATTTCTTAACAGTAAAATGTTTTTAATTTAAAAAAAGTAGATAGTGAGTTCCGAAGGTGAGTGATCCTAGGAATTCTTCCATGGATCTTTCATTTAATCTACTATATATATATATATGTAATAAGGTTTGGAGGCACCACATTGCGCCACCTCAGCTTTTGACACATGACATCCTATTATTAATCCACATAGGATTTTGCCACATGGAATTTAATCCTTGCTCCATAAAAATTATATATTAATTATTCTTTCTACTTCATATTCTACATGGCAAAATTTTTCCACTTAATTAAAATTTATTTTTATTTCCCAAATTTAGAGTATATCTTAATTTTTGGTAGGAGATAATATCTTAACTAAAAAAATTTAACTAATGGTGGAATTTTTTTTCCATATAAGCCAATAAAATATATATGCTCAATCTTTTTAACATTTTGGTTGTTTCTTTCTCTCTCTTATATTAAAAGATAAATATACTCAATTACATATATTATATATTATTATTACATTAATTATTGTTTTTCAAAATCTCATCTATTCCATATTTTCAAAATATATCTTTTTTGCTTTATTTATTTTTTCATATTTTATCTTCTTCTTTTAAATTAAACCTATTTATGAAATATTGTCAAGGAAAATGAGTAATGTAGATTATTTTATCTTAATAATCTATGTTTATTCTCATTTTTTTAAACTTAATAATCTAAATTTAATTTGTTTTATTTGATTTTAAAAAATAAAATAATGTTTATACATATTAGGGCAACAAATTACTTACATTAAATTTTATATTATATTTTTATTTATTAATATCTTTTTTTACAGAATATGTAAAAACTATCGTGTCATAGTCGTGTATGGCACGACGGGGACAACTAGTTTCCTTAAAACAGGTTGTTTAAAACAAAATTCCTCAAATCACGTACAATAAAAACCATTCATCATAAACATGAAGTTTAATATTGTAAAAAATATATAAATATTGAATAAGTGCATGTTTGATTAACACTTCAAATCACATGAATTAAAAAATCCATGAAGTAAAACAATATATGTGTTTGATTGAAAAATTATAACAGAAAATCACGTGATTTACCAATAACCAATTGGTCTTGTGGGATGAGGTGCTAGGCTCCTTAAGCGTTTGTTGAGGAGGTTCGAAATTCGAATCTTCCTGGCGCCGTGTAGGGAAAAAATTGAATTGGGATGGTCACCCCCAGTAATGGGCCTCTGCAGTACCCGATTCGGATGTAGATTGGCCCCGACTAATCGAATCGAACGAGAGATCAAAAAAAAATCACGTGATTTTAAAATCTTGGAAATTTCAACTTTTTGCATTTTGTAGAAAGTTGACTTAACTAATCCCCCCTAATAAGTTCCAATTCCTCCATTTTTCATATAAAATCTTAACTTGTTTTATTTTGAATTCTAAAGTTTATAATTGAACCAAACACATTTTCTCAAATCCATGAAATTTTAAATCATGGAAATTTAATTCTTGAGAAATAACTTCCTAAGAATTGCACTTCTCACGTTCAACCAAACAAGCCCTTAATTTAGGTGTCTCTTAAGGAAATAAAAAAAATCAAAGATTTAAAAAGAATGAACACGGGCATAAAAACTAGTTCAATAAGGTTCAGACTGTTCAGTACTCAAAAATTATGAAGACGTAAATGTATTTTGAAACCAAAAACCTCACAAAAATAAGGCAGTCAGGATACAAAAAACCCACAGCCGGTTGAACAAAAATAATAATGTATAGCAATGTATTTCAAAAGGCCCTCCGGATCAAATATGAAATATGAGCCTTCAAAAGTTGATTGCTAGGAAGTATAAAATTAGCAAGGAAAGACAGTCTCTCGGTTTAACACTACCGGTGCCTGTAACGATCCTGATCCCGATCCCGAGCGTAGTCCCTATCTCGGTCATTGTAATCTGAGTCACGGTCTCTACCCCTCTCCCGCTCTCTGCTTCTGCTTCGACGTCGGTAACTGTCATCACGTTCCCTTGTCCTGTTCCTCTCTCTGCTGTCACGGTCTTTCCCCTTGTCCCTGCTTCTTTCCCTGCTCTCTCTTTCACTACCTGCTGAAGCAACATGTCAGTGATATTCCACTAGAAAAACATGATACAACACCACAACTATTAATAAATTACTAGCTCTAAATAATTCCTACTTACTTACATATCTAGTATTATTTCTAGAATGTTCCCTAAAAGTGATATATATCCTTATTAAAATATTAGTTCTAGAATGCTCCGACTCTAGATATTTATCTTAGGTCTAAGTATTTTGTTATCTAGAGTATTCTTAAGTATTCTCTACTTATGTTAATCTAGAGAATTCTTCTCTAGAATGTTCCTTAGGATAATGTGTTAGATATTTTGTACTTTGTGAATCTAGAGAATTCTTCTCTAGAGAATTCCATGCAAGTCCGCTTAGCCTCCATCTATAAATAGGCTAGAGGACTCCTATGTAGTGTGTGTTTTATGAATGAATGAAAAATATTACATAATTGAAGATCCTTCAATTATCTTTTGATTTGTGAGATCCTTGCAAATCAAACACCATCTTGTTAGATCCTAACAAATGGTATCAGAGCCACGTCGATCCGACATGGTGACCACCAACCCCTATCCATCCCACTACAACTCTCTTCTAAATCCACCACGCCGCTGCCGTCACCACCACCATCGCCGCTGCCGTCACCACCACCAGCCACCACCCCAACTAACCAAGACCTTATTGCTCAACAAATATCCGCTATATTTGCACGCCTTGAAGCCCTTGAAGCTCGATTTAATGGTACTCCATCAGTTAACAATTACCCAGGAGTTTCTTATCGAGACATGTCAAGGGGAGTTCGCATGGGGCCACACGAGAGAGCACGACCTCACTATTGGGAGGACTTCGAAGAGGAGGATGATAGTGCACGGGGAAACCTCACCACTCGACATCCACGAGCAAAAACTGTTTCTCCTAAGTTTGAGGGCGGTGATCCACACGGATTAAAATCGATCGAAACCAACCTTGGGGGAAATCCAAATATCACTCACCCACTCTCTAACCTACCCCCTAAGTTGGCTCCTCCACTCACCAACCTTGCGGAAAATCCAAATACCATCCATCCACCCACTAACCCACCTCCAAAGCCGGTTCCTCCAGTAGCTAGAATGACTCTACCAGTAGAGGAGCATTTGAAGATCGGTGTTGTGGAGTGGGAGGAGGAAACAAAGTCTGAAGAGTATTGTTGTAGAAAAAATGCGCAAAAGCAAATCAATGGAAGCGAGCCAAGAAGCAACTACATAAGCATCCATCCAAACTGCCTTGAGAAGTACATTGAAGGATGGGATAAGCAAATTCAAGAGGTTGTGCACGAGGAAGAGAGTGGCTGTCCAAAACAACCACGACAAAGGAGTTCATTTGGTACTCAAGGAAAGGATGGAGCTAGCAAAGGGAGAGGGCGTGACCAAGCAAGCAAGTACTACATGGGTGCCATCACTTAAGTCCTTTGATATTATCTCAATTCCGTCTTGAGGACAAGGCGGATTTTCCAGGGAGGGTGCACTGATACAACACCACAACTATTAATAAATTACTAGCTCTAAATAATTCCTACTTACTTACATATCTAGTATTATTTCTAGAATGTTCCCTAAAAGTGATATATATCCTTATTAAAATATTAGTTCTAGAATGCTCCGACTCTAGATATTTATCTTAGGTCTAAGTATTTTGTTATCTAGAGTATTCTTAAGTATTCTCTACTTATGTTAATCTAGAGAATTCTTCTCTAGAATGTTCCTTAGGATAATGTGTTAGATATTTTGTACTTTGTGAATCTAGAGAATTCTTCTCTAGAGAATTCCATGCAAGTCCCCTTAGCCTCCATCTATAAATAGGTTAGAGGACTCCTATGTAGTGTGTGTTTTATGAATGAATGAAAAATATTACATAATTGAAGATCCTTCAATTATCTAGTTGGTTTGTGAGATCCTTGCAAATCAACACCATCTTGTTAGATCCTAACAAAACACCACTACACAAACATCTCTAACTGTAAGGTATTTCTTCTTCCTATTTAATATTGAATTCAGCTTACAGATATATAGTTTATATGCAGAAGCAAGATGTTATTTAAAATTGACTTTGACGCGGTCGCGGATGCAACCTTTCACACGGATGCATTGTGTCCATGCAACTGTAAAGAGGTGGCATTGATCTATTTTTGGAATTTCTAACATTGCTACAAGAAAATCTACTTTTTATGACGTCACACCCAAGTCCCTTACAGCGAAGGGATGAATGAATAGTAATATCATGGGATTGGCATTATTCTGTGTTAGTAGATTCAAAAGTTGATTAGAGATAGTCATACCCAATTCTTCCAACTCCCACCCTGCATGCCCAGCTCCGGGAAGTGGCTTCCCTACTTCAGCTTGCTGTGTCTTTACACGGAACTTTTTCTTCAGATTGCCAAATTCATCATACATCTCACCATCATCCTAATTCCACAAAGAAAAATAAAAAACAAAAAGATCATTAGCCATGAAGGTCAAGAGATTAAACATATATAGAAGAAAATGATGTCAGGCAATAAAAGATCTTACTTCAGCCTCACGGCGTCTTCGTTTAGTTTCTTCCAACTCTTTTTCATCAAGCTCTTTGTAGCCACCACCGCGTCCTCCTCTGTCAATTGATATGATACCCAAAATAAAATATCTCTATGTTTTTAGCCAAACACATATGTTTACCTATCCAGCTCAGCAAAATGGTTAAGAGCATAACAGCAAACACATTTCACATAGATAATTGGCAATTTCAAAGCTCTTGTTGAATGTCAATTTGATACCTACTTTTGTAAACGTACTTAGTGAGAAATCCTATACCCTAAATCCCTAAAACAACACCAACCCAGTGTTAAGCCATCTCAGGCGGGGTCTGGGGGGGCAAGATGTACACACCCCTAAAACAAAACAAAACAAAAATATGAGGATGAGATTTAAATTCCCATTGTGATGAAAGATAGTGGTAAATAAATGAAATATTTATCTCCCGTCTAAAATGGATTAAATGTGTATCTTTCTCTTCAAAAAAAACAACGTCAAACAGAAAGGAACAGAGCGATAATAAGATATCAGGACACAACAAAACTCATTCAAGGGAATAAGGCCTTAGGCCTTGTTTCACTGGAATTGAAAGTAGTTTGCGACAACAGTTTGGTGGGAATGGAAGTAGAGAAACAATGCAATATTTGAGGCATCTCCGGTAGTTGCTTGCAGTTCGGGTTTTTTTAGTTTGCGACAACGGTTTGGTGGGAATGGAAGTTTTTCTCGGCTGCTGGAGGGACCACAAGGTTGACACATGAAGTGCTGGTGAAGTGGAGAAAACCTCAGCAGGCAGTAGTGGTTGCAGGGTTTTGTGGTTAACGTTGGATCTTGTTCGGTTCCTTTAGCTGAACTTTGGGGGGCGCTTTATGGCCTGCAGCTGGTATTGGAGATGGACTCTGAGGTGATTGTTTGTGTACTTACCAAAGGAGTAGAGAATTCACATCCGTTGTTTTCCTGGCGCGCATGTGCCATGGCTACATCAAAAAGGACTGGATTGTCCAGATCCGACACACTTATAGAGAGCCTAACCGTGTAGCGGACGGTTTAGCTAATCTTGCTTTTTCTTACTCTTTAGGTTTTCACTTGTTTGGTCCGACACATTTTTATAGAGAGGATCCTCCGGATTATATTTGTTCTGTTTTATTAGATGATGTTAGAGGTGTGGCTAGACCTCATATGGTTCCTGCCTAGCTCTTTTCATTCCCTTAAATAAAGTTGCAGAGAGCTTTGCCTCTCATTTTAGCAAAAAAAAAAATACGTAAAAAGGAAAGGGTTTACACGTATTTTAAGAGTTCTGAAAGTAATTTTTTGAAGTAAAAGTTCTTTTTTGGGAGAAGTGAAACAAGGCCTAAAATTAGTAGAGATATAAGACAGATATAAATCCATTTGTTTTATACACGATCAAACTGAAAAAGTTCTCAGATGTACCTAACACCTCCCTCGTTTTGACCGGGCTTGTTAGTGTTGCAGACATTGCATTTTGTTCGTTTTGCCCAATTGATGTTTGCACACCTACAGCAAAAAAATAAAAACAACAAGAAGAAAATTCATCGGAGGTCATAAAAAATCATAAATGACACTACAATCAGCAAAGTCTGACAAGCAATGTCTAAAAAACCATCTACAAGACAATGCCAAATGATATGCTAATAAATCAAGGGACTGCTTTCAAATGATTAGCCAGCAACAAGAACAATCATCCTTGACTTTTTACACCCACAACAAAGTTACAAATTGGGGGGCTTAGATACGCGTGACATGCCTCTTTCAGAGCTAAAAAAAAAGAAAGAAATGTTTAAGCATACTATACTTTGCGGAAGGAAATAACTTTAATCTTGAATATAGTTCATTAAAACAATTACATCTTCTCCTGATGTCTACAGCCATTTGCATTGCGCATAATATAAAATGACTTTACAAATTGAAACTATCCAGAGAGGAAAAATTAATTGCATGATACTTTTGTCAATTGCCCATTTCTTCAACAGATGGATTCTAGATTTGTTTTATCTTTGGGCATTGTCAAGTTATGTACAGTTGTATTAGGTCTAACACAAAAGTAATTCTACAATGTTTTGTGAATCATTATTAAGATGGGTATCATGGTTCAAATGGACATTGTAAAAAAAAAATTTAAAAAAAAAACTAAGACATAAAGTTAGTATGTTAATATAAGATAATAATTCTTTAACCAAAAAAATATAAGATAATAATTTCAACTAGTTAAAAAGCAAAGAAAACCACAACACAAGACCATAGCATCATATTAATCAGAACATTTGGATTCAGATTTAATTCATATGATAAACACAATTTTGATAGAATATCATATATTTGTAAAGCAACTTGGTAACTAATGAAATTCAACAGATATTACAAATGATTTTGAAACAAGTAGCTCCATGATGATAAAGGATCTACTCCTATTAAGTGTGTTTAATACAGTTCAAAGGAAGAAGCTTACATTGGACATGACCAATCATTTGGACCGAAAAGTGCAGGAGGACCTGTTGTAGCACGAGCATTTCCACTTGCATCAGGAACACCACGACCTCTTCCTCTGCCACCACCTCCTGCACCCCCAGAAGCACCAATAGGCCGAGCACTTCCACAACGATTGCAGACGCCACGAAATGCGAAGTTCACATTACCACAACTGCCAAGACATATATAAATGAGGAACAATCTCAAGTAATTTACAAAGAAGACAAATATGCAGGTAAATGTGAAAGAGGAAATCAAAAGGAGCTGCTCACCAAATCGTGCATCACAGACCTTGTATTCGGACACATCCAGTCTCCATCCTGCTGCCATGCTTTTCCAAGAGCGGCACCCCGTCCCATCCCTCTTCCCGCCTTGCCATCATTCATATCCTTCGTGTCGTCTTCGTCAACCCCAAAACTGATAGAATTGATTGGATCCACACCAATGACACCATCATCTTTGCTTTTTGACTCTGCTATAGACACACCAATACTGCTCCCATGAAAATCCTTGTTGTTAAACCATTCCACAGCAGCTAATGCAGCATGTGGATCTTCATAGGTGATTGTAGCATCACCCTTGGGTTCATGAGTAATTTTATCTCTATACAGCCATATCTTAGGCTGGGCTGTCCTCTTGTCCTTCTATAATATATATCACCAAGCAAAACGAAAAAAAAAAAAAAAAAAACTCAGCAACTACAATATTCACAAAACAGAAACAACACCTCCTACTTGCCCCAGAATAAAGCATTCAACTCTTTGACATGGAGAAATGTAAGAACCTGACTACCTTGATCAAGCCAATTGTGCCAAAATATTCCGCTAACATATCTTCATCTGTTCCTTCTGGCAGGTTGCAGACATAGATAGACCCATTTGAGGGTGATCCCGCAACTTTTCCGGAATAGCTTGCCATCATGCTCCAATTTCATCAAAGTGCGGCCATATCAAATCAAATTAACCTAAAAATAAACAACAACATAATAAAACACAGATTCACAAAATCAGCTGCCTCAAACATTAAAATTGAACAAATAATGAAATAAACCTAATCCTCCAACTATTCAGTAGTTCACCCACAATATTAAACACAAGTACTGGTTTGAAAGAGAACGACGATCAGAGGGCTCGAGTCGGGACGGAGGAGTGAAAGAGAGCTTAGGGTTTAATTTTTTATTGGGAAATTCTTTCAGTACTTATTAATTTTGGCCTTTTTCTTGTGTATTAGAATTGGGTTTGTGTGCCCTTTTGAATGGTAGACTAGTGTTATTCTCGTATAAGATTTAATATAAAAATTATTTTCAACTTGTGTACGGGTTTAATATAAAAATTATTTTATAAAAATTATTTTTAACTTATTTTTAAAAAGAATTTTTAAATATTTTTTTAGTGTTATTTGTGTATCTTGTAAGAATTTAACATAAAATTTATTTATAAATTATTTTCGACTGGTTCTTAAAAAAATTACATACACATCTTCACAATAATAGTCAAAAATTTTACAAAATATTATTTTGTTAATTGGTGGTGGTTTTGGGATAGTGGAAAAAGTGGGTAAGGTAAAAATGGTTTAAAATCTTATTTTTTTAAAAAGTAAAACTATTTTCTTAGTAAAAATTACAAATATTAATTTGTTAATGGGTGGTGGTTTTTGAGATAGTGGGCAAGTGAAAGTATTTTAGAAAAAAATAAAAAAATATTTTAAATTGCCAAGTGGCTCAAATTTTTACAAAGACTTGGTTTTTGTTTTATAATTGTACTAGGTAGATTTAACGGGTTAATTATGAGTTTGGTCCTCAACGTTTTAAGATTCCTAATTTTTTAAGTGTTCTAATTTAATCCCTATTTTTCCTAAATCGTTTATTATTTGGTCTTTTGGTTAATTATTTTAACCTACCCTTATAGTTTGCTTATGTGTCCATATGATGTGGTATATTAATATTTATGTGGCATTTTAAGAAAAAAAATCAATCTCTTAATTCATCTTTAACTAGTAATTGAAAATTTAGGTTTACATAAATTAATTCTGGGAGAAAAGAGAGGATTGGTTCATTCGACTGATTTCTTCGCGGTCATCATAGGGTTCGAGAAAGGGCTCAAGAGGGTTCATGAGGGCTTGTGAACTTGGATTACGTGAGGGCTCGAGATGGACTGCACAAGTGGGTATGGTCCCTACTGAATATACTTCGTATTGATTAGTTAAGTTCAGTTACCACCCATTCATCAAACTAGCACTATCAAATTAACACAAAACATCATTCTATCAAAACAAATTAGCACAAAACATTAAATTAGCATTGTGATAAGTAACCCATTTTTTTGTTGCAATCCAAACAATACTTTTAACACCACTATTACACCTTAATTGAATTTTCGATTACAAAAATTTAAAAACCCTAGATTATGGTACCTACTAAATACAATACGAATCTTCAATTGACTAAACAACAAATTACTCGAAAACAACAATAAATTGGAGCATACTATATTCTTGTTGATCAAATAAAGGATCACACTCACACCTAGACTTGAGGTTCTTCATCTTTGAATTACATTCAGTTAACAATTCAGCAGATGTTTAGGTTAGAGTCTCACTCGAGCCATCTCGAGCACTTGTGTAGTCCCATTTCGAGCTCTCACACATTTCAAGCTCATGAGCCCTCTCAAGCCCTAGGACGATCGTGAAGAACTCTGTTGAACAAACCAACCCTCTCTTTTCTCCCTGAATGAATATATGTAAACCTAATTTTAATTACTTGCTAAAGATGAGTTGGGAGATTTTTTTCCTTAAAAAGCCACATAAATATTAATATGCCACATCATATGGACAAGTAAGCAAACTATAGGGGTGGGTTAAAATAATTAACCAATAAATGATTTAGGAAAAAATAGGGATTAGATTAGAACACTTAGAAAATTAGGGACACATTTGGAACGATCTTAAAATGTTGAGGAACAAACTCATAATTAACTCTAGATTTAACTAAATATCCCTGTCTATAATTTTTTTTAAGTTAAGTGATCCCCTAATATTTTGTTTGACATATTTGCCCCTTTGTAAATCCTATTATTTTTATACGATCGTCCTTGGTTGATTCACGGTGCGAACGAGCGAATCCAGGGCACCGGCAAACTTGAAGGGTCGTCTTGTTTACAACTCGAATAACTGGCATAGGGTCAGTACCGAGCTGTTCAGGATCGGTATCGAGGGAGTTCGAAAAGACGTAGATGGAGGAGATGAACGATTTGCGTGGAAGGTTGAAGGGGATATGGACTCTCAAAGACGGATATGACTCACCAACATTTGAGAGAACTAGGAGCTTGGATGTTACACACCAAGTGCTCTTGAGAGATCGATATGGCTCACAATTTGAGCAAGAACAAGACCTTCAAAGTAACGATTCTTTGCATCCAACAAAAGAGAGTTTTTGATCAATTTAAAGGTATCTCAAACATCACATGAAAGGCCTTTTAGGCCCTTAGGCCTCCCAACACGAGTCATTAAACAAAACATTAAAAAACAAAGCACTAAAACGTGCATTAAAGTTGTCTATTCACTCGCCAACAACCCTTGGCATTCAAACACAGATCGGTACCGAGGCTTACAGCTCGGTACCAACGCAACTGAAGAGGAAACCCGGCTTTGGCACCGTAACGATGTCCACCAGCTTGGTACGAACCCTAAGGATCGGTACCAAGGCACATTGGCTCGGTAGCGAGAGCAGCCTTGATTTGACGGTGCAGGGTTTTCGCGATGGATCGAGTAATTCGCATCACCAGCTCCTCTTGCTCTTGCTTCTCGTCCTCGGTGTCCTCCTTGGCGTCCCGGCTTGGCTCATTGAGATCTTGATGCGAAGGATTCACATCAAGCTCCCCACCCCCCTCGAAAGGATTCGACCTCAAATCTTGCATGTAGTCCTCAACACCGGAATCGCCCACCAAGTAAGGTCGAAGATCGGCCACATTAAACACATCATGGACACCCATCTCCGGTGGAAGCTCCAAACGGTAAGCATTGTCGTTGATCTTCTCAAGTACTTGAAATGGACCCTCCGCCCGTGGCTTCAACTTGGATTTTCTACGTGAGGGAAATCGTTCCTTGCGGAGGTGCACCCACACCAAGTCATCGGGAAGTAGAATCAACTCCTTGTGTCCCTTGTTATGTTGGCGCTCATATTGTGTCGTGCGCTTTTCAAGTTGCATCCTCGTGTCCTCGTGCAATCGCTTCACATAATCCGCTAAGTTCTTTCCCTCCTGGCTAAAACCATCAACAATGGGGTGAGCAATAAGATCTAACGGAGTGAGAGGATTCTTACCATAAGCGACTTCGAATGGTGTCTTCTTGGTCGTCGAGTGGCTAGTGCAGTTATATGCGAACTCTATGTAAGGAAGACAATCTTCCCACCTGCGGAGGTTAGCTTTTAAAACAACACGGAGCAAGGTGCCAAGCGACCTATTCACTACCTCGGTCTGTCCATCCGTTTGCGGATGACAAGTAGTGGAATAAAGTAGCTTGGTGCCTAACTTGTCCCACAAGGTCCACCAACATGGCTATGGAATTTGACATCCCTATCCGACATTATAGTTTTGGGAAGACCATGTAGACGCACAACATGGTTGAAAAACAAGGACGCCACGTTCATAGCATCGTTGATTTTGTGACACGCAATGAAGTGTGCCATCTTACTAAACTGGTCGACGACTGCGAGAATGGAATCCCTTCCCCTTTTAGTCCTAGGAAGACCTAACACAAAATTCATGGATAAGTCTTCCCAAGGTTGTTGGGGAATGGGCAAAGGAGCATACAATCCTTGGGGGCTAGTTTTAGATTTGGCTCATGCACAAGTAGCACAAGAGGCACACAATTTCTCGACGTCCCTAAGCATTCACGGCCAATAGAAGTGTTCCTTCAAGTCTTGCAAAGTCTTAGCAACGCCGAAAATGACCCATAAGACCACTACCGTGTGCTTCTTGCACTAATAGGCGTCGAATTGACCCCCCCAGGGATGCATAACTTAGCACCCTTCATAAGATAACCGTCATGAAGGAAGAATTGATCTTTACATCCCACGGTTCTACATTCCTCATAGATATCCTTGAAGTCAAGGTCTACGGAATATAGTTCCTTAATGAAAGCAAAGCCCAACATCCTAGCATCCATAGTGGAAATAAGGGCGTATCTTCGTGACAAAGCATCCACCACGATATTGTCCTTTCCCTTTTTGTGTTTGATCACATAGGGAAAAGTCTCAATAAATTCAACCCACTTAGCATGACGTTTATTCAATTTATTTTGACTTTGAGGAACCTAAGTGCCTCATGGTCAGAATGAGTAAAAAATTCTCTAGGAAGGAGATAGTGAGACCATAGCTTAAGCACCCTTACCAAAGCGAGTAACTCCTTGTCATAAGTGGGGTACTTGAGCTCGGAATCATTCAGCTTCTCACTATAATAGGCAATCGGCCTCCCTCCTTGCATGAGAACGCCCCCAAGTCCTACTCCCGAAACATCACATTCTATCTCGAAAGTCTAGGAGAAGTCGGGTAGAACTAGAATAGGTGCATGCGTGAGCTTGTCCTTGAGAATAGTAAAAGCTCGTTCTTTTTTTAGACCCCATTGAAAGGCCACTTTCTTCTTGGTAAGCTTGGTGAGAGGCGTGGCTATCGAGCTGAAATCCTTGACAAAGCGTCGGTAGAAACAAGCCAAGCCTAGGAAGCTCCTCACTTGCATCATGGTGGTCGGTACAGGCCATTCCTCAATTGCTTTCACTTTCTCCTTGTCCACTTGAAGTCCCTCTTTGCTCACTACAAAACCAAGAAACACCACATTATCCAAACAAAAATGGCATTTCTTAAAATTAACATAAAGCTTCTCTTTCCTTAAAACTTTTATAACCATGCAAACATGTCTAGTATGCTCTTGCAAGCTATGGCTATAAATCAATATGTCATCAAAAGACACCACCACAAACTTGCCTAAACTCTCTAAAGACATGGTTCATTAATCTCATGAATGTACTAGGCGCATTAATTGGTTTTGGACCATCTGATGTTGTCTTTCATGATCTAGGTTTTTTCTCCCTTGTCTTGCAAGTTGCAACGAACTGTCCTTTAATCTTTCTTTTACAAATCTATATTGATTGATCATCAGTAGCTAAATATGGGGTCAGGCTTATTCACAAGTGATTGCAGGTACATATTGGATTGGTTCGGTGTGAAGGTCAAATCAAAAAGAGCTTCAGTAGTGGTCGGTGAACTCAGCAAAAGATCAAATAAGGGTGCTTGGTGTGATCCTATACTGATTTCGTAAGATTTTCTCTTCCCTTTTGGTTCGAGTATTTTTGCACATGAGGTGTTTGTCGAAATGCCTAAGAGAAATGATTTGGTTCTATTTCTATTCTTTTTGTTCGCCATTGTAATAGACGACATAACTCTAATGTTGTTGCTTTCGATCTTAGAAGTAGAGAAGTAAATCATGTTTTCCAAGTAAGACGAACAAGACTTTTGTTCTCCTCCATTGTTGTGATCCTTCTGCTCGCAATCAGGCATGCTTACTTTTGGATTCTTACAAGGAAAGATGCAAAGAAATGGCCCAGAATCCCTTGTTATAATTCCTTCAACTGCTTTTGGTGGTGCTATAATCAACTTTATTTTATGTCCATTTGAGTTGGTGAAGGTAAGTAATTCGTGTTAAATGGACTTCTAATTACCTTTTTGTTAGTTTTGTGACTACAAACTTCTGCAGTGTAGGATGGAAGTTCTAGACATTGACTCATTGGTTCCAAGGTCCAACATATATGCAGGCCCCATTGATTGCACCGTTCAAACCTTAAAGGCTGACGGGGTGAGTAATCTCTTATTTAGTATAAAGATTGTTTGAGGTTCTTCCCCGATTGAGCATATAAAAAACAAATGCATGTTACATGAATATTCCATGGAGGTGTAGCAACTTTTATGAGAGAATCTATTGGAAATGCAGTGTTCTTTAGTGTTTATGAGTATGTCAAGCATTCCATGAATTTACAAACAGGTAATCTGGTGGATTTTTTCTCAAAATGATACTCCTTTTGTAGCTGTAGCTTTTTCATTCCATATCTGATTGAAAGCATCTCTCTAATTGTTTCGGTTGTGGAGAGCATTTCTACAGGGTACGTTGATGAGAATCAAGGACCGTGAAGTCCACAGTGCAAGGTAAACCCCCTAGACTTCCAAGAAATTGGACAACAAACACCGAGAAATCTGGCCTGTCTTCAACTAGATTGTTCTCCCTAGTCCGAACTCCAATTTGAGTGATTCTAACTCGAGGAGTTAGATCTATGAGTCTAGTTGAACTCCACTAAATTTAGGATTCATATCACTTGTGTATCGAACGTTATAACAGTTTTACTGAGATGTCGCAGAATCCACCGAGAAGAGATTTCGATGAGAGTTTGAATGAGATTGATGGAGTGGCGATGGAAGGGGATTGAAATGGGATGGTTTTGTATGAGAAGAAGTGAAGGATATGAATGTGAAATTAGAGAGATATGACTCAGTCTCCAAACACACAAACTATGGATTCAAACAAGGATGTGATGTGACTACGCCACCTCATGATCAAGACGGCCCCAATACCGACCCATCCGCCTTCGGTACTGAGCCACCCGGGCGCACCAAGCACGCCACGGCTAAGCAAGGCAATGCCAACCACGGTACCGACCTCGGTACCGACCCTTCCGAGCCACTCATGACCATGGAAGACAACTTGGAGGGTGATCTCACCGTTCACAAACCTATGCAAGACAAAGAGTGTCGGTCACCCCTTGGCGCCACCGATGCCCGTGGCCCGGACACACAACCCAGCAGCACTTGGCCTTATTTAGGTCGGATCACAAGGGCTCGTTCTGATCAAATATGAAGACGACATGGAGTGCATGTTGCTAGTCACCGGATGCGTCGTGGACATGTCGGGCGCCTAGCTTGCGCCGAGTTTGGTACCTATTGCGTTCCCATCCAAGACACAATTAATGCCGATTTTCCAAGGGTCTTTTGTCTTCATTCTTGATTAATGGTTGGCTATTGAAGAGGCTTGTTTGAAGGCTGAATTTCCTTTAAAAGAGGCGTCATCTCCCTTTGCTAGATAGACTTGAATTTGATCATGAAAACTCTTGTTTGTTTTTGTTATGTTTAGGCTATGGTTTTAAGGCGTTTTTGCCTTGAATAAAGTTTCTGTTTTTGTGTTTTCCAAACCTTGATTTGTGAGTCATATCGGATCATCCTTGAGATCCAAGAGCAAGGTGTGTCACATCCTTGTCCTTGAATCTCGTAGTTTGAGTTTCGAGTGTGGTGAGTCATATCCACGCCCTAAACTCATCCATATCCAACAATCTTAATTTTCATCCTCCATTTCTGGTTTTTAAAGCCATCACACATCCATCAAACTCCATCTTCGAGGCACATCATCAATTCGATCCTTATCACGTGGTATTCATGATAAGGATCGAATCGATGAAGTCAATGCAAGGTCGCGTGGATGCTCTCTTCTTGGCGAGGGATTGGATGGATGTGCCTTGAAGATGGAGTTTGATGGATGTGTGATGGGTTTAAAAACCAGAAATGGAGGATGAAAATTAAGGTTGTTGGATATGGATGAGTTTAGGGCGTGGATATGACTCACCACACTCGAAACTCAACTACGAGATTCAAGGACAAGGATGTGACACACCTTGCTCTTGCATCTCAAGGATGATCCGATATGACTCACGAATCAAGGTTTGGAAAACACAAAAACAAGTACTTTATTCAAGGCAAAAGGCCCTAAACCATAGCCTAAACATAACAAAAACAAACAAGAGTTTTCATGATCAAATTCAAGTCTATCTAGCATAGGGAGATGACGCCTCCTTTAAAGGAAATTCAGCCTTCAAACAAGCCTCTTCAATAGCCAACCATTAATCACGAATAAAGACAAAAGACCCTTGGAAAATCGGCATTAATTGTGTCTTGAATGGGTACGCAATAGGCACCAAACTCGGCGCAAGCTAGGCGCCCGACATGTCCACGGCGCACCCGGTGACTAGCAACATGCACTCCATGTCGTCTTCATATTTGATCAGCGCTCCATGGACCAAGAGACCATCTTGAAGCTCTTCTTGCAAGACACGAGCTCGAGCCCTTGTGATCCGACCTAAATAAGGCCAAGTGTCGCTGGGTTGTGTGTCCACGCCACGGGCGTCAGTGGCGCCAAGGGGTGACCGACACTCTTTGTCTTGCATAGGTTTGTGAACAGTGAGATCACCCTCCAAGTTTTCTTCCATGGTCGCGAGTGGCTCGGAAGGGTCGGTACTGTGGTTGGCATGGCCTTGCTTAGCCGTGGCGCGCTTGGTGCACCCGAGTGCCTTGGTATAGAAGGCGGATGGGTCGGTACCGGGGCCGTCTTGATCATGAGGTGGCGTAGTCACATCAGGATGTGATTCACCTTGAATGGATCCTTGAAGATGGCTCGATATGACTCACGAACCAAGGGGATTTACTAGCCTTAAGGACGAGTGGATCAAGACTACTTAGAAAAACTCAAAGCTTCATTCTCATTAGGTTTCAAAAATGTGTCTAAACAAGAAGAACAAAGTGCCTATAAATAGGCACACAAAATGGGGTTACAAAAAACCCTTTGTGTTCACATTCACATACCACCTTACCTACCATCTCACATACCACCTTACCTACCACCTTACCTACTACCTCTTTATTACTTTCATACAATAATAAAAATCCAAAATATTTACAATAAATAAATATATCCCACACAATTATTAGAGACTTGGACACAAACGGAATTGAACATGAGCCTCGAGAGTGACGGCACAAGCTTGAAAAGGAATGTTGATTAAACTCGGGGTGTATCAAATCATCTATGCTCATTGAGTTTTACCCTGATTGTTTGTTTTCTTTTTTGCTTAATTAATTTGATCAAAAATATTTGGACATCTGTTATAGGATTCTCTAGGCTGCTCTAGGTGGATTTTCAACTATTTTTCATGACTACCAAGACAGGATTTCTAGGCATGAAGTGACTCACTTTTTGGGTAAGAAACATTATGTCTTGTGTGGAGCTCCTTGCAATTACAAATAAAATGTTATTTTAATTGAAAACTAAATAATTGTGGCTGAAGGATTTAATTACAGACGACATAGCTCTAACGTTGTGTGCTCCGTGTGTGCTGGCTTTTTCTTTCTCGTGCTGTATATGTCCTTTCATTGTTGGTTTGATTGTGTTTGTTTTTAAGGGCTTTGGTGGCTATTTTTTTATTGTTGGTCCAATTTGAGGTTGTAATATGTGTTCAAGTTGGGTTCAGTTTGTTGATGTATTACTTGCTTGCGTTATATGCAACTATATTCTAAACTTTTTTTTGTTTTCCCTTGTGTTGTCCTCCTCTTGTATTGTTTTCTGTATGGTGGTTGTTTTTTATGCTTGTATTGTCGTTGACACGTCGTTTTTTATTTGGAAGTGTTGTTGACCATTTCAGGATTTCTGTTAGGTTGGTGTTGGTACTAAAGACGTGATTGATGACGCCGCAACTAGGTTGTGCGTGTCTTTTATTGTTCCTTGTGTTATTGTTCCTATGGTACCGAAACGGCGTCATCGGAAGAAATGTCAGGTATTTGTTATGTGCGCTGGGATTATTCCTTATAGTTTGTGCTGATTACGCCTTGTTGGCATGCAAAATGTCAGGGTATTTCTGCCTATTTGTTTGGCGCATGCACCATTTGTATTGTATGAGTGTTGTTGTCTTTTAACATTGTTTTTGGTCCTTACTCGTGTTGTTTGTAGTTGGCTTGTTGCCTGTAGTGGTGGTTGTTGTTTCTGTGTTGTTAGTGTGTTATATTTGTGTGTATCTCACTATGAGTGTTCCGTGATGTTGACATATTGTACCTTTTTTGTTATCTCGCAGGCTGCTGCATCCCTCTCTTCCGTTTGTTTGGGAGAAGTCGTACTTGGTCAGGTATTGTAAACCTTTTGTCAATTGTGACTTTGTTTTTCTTCTGGTGTTTTTTTGTATCGTGCAGGGAATTTTGCTAACTCTTTAAGGGGCTTTTCCATCAGGCGGTTGCTGGTACTAGAGATGCGCCATGTGGTTTGCCCGTGGACTAACTGCTTGCATATAGGTGTAGTTTAGGACACATATTTATGTTTCTTTTGCATGGTTTTAGCATAGTTTAGTATAGTTCTTAGGTTTTTAGGTTTTCAATGAAATTCGGGTTTTGCGCTTGTTTTGTTCGGTTTTGCAGATCTTTAGGTAAACAAGCATGAACGAGACAGATATTAGATGATTATGGTGGAGTTTGATGAATCTTATAGAGGTGGAAGCAAAGATTAGAAGAGCTATGGCCCAAGAGCTTGAGGGATAAAAATGCTTAAACTCGGGTCATGCATTGGAGTTCTTGTTTTGACACCTCTATCTTGAAAGGCTGGGTTTGGGAGCTATAGTGGTCTGATGGAGCTAAATTTGGTATCAATGGAAAGGTAACTCGAACAGCTACAATACATATTTTTACTCCAATTCCAAATTCCAACTCCAAGGAGGTCAAAACAGCCTTTGAAGTGTCACCTGAATACTGAACCGAGGGTAAAAGTGCGGGTTAGCATGTAAAAGCCGCGACCGCGCCGCGCTTTTGGAGCTCAAGCCGTGCAATTGGCTTTCTACGCGGAGGTGATTTGGGCCGACATTGGGTGATGTTTTGGGTCGAGATCTTTATGTTTCCGACTTATTTCTCTTGTGTGGCTTTGGGAGAATTGTTTCCTTGGTTATCTTTAATAGTTTTAAGAGATATTTAAACTCTTTTTAGTTTATCTCTCTTGGATAACTTAGATCATACTTTTGGAGGCTAGGGTTTTCTCTCTTTCAAGGAGCAAACTTTGAACCTTTGTAAGTTTTTCTCAATTTAATTATGCATTGTAATTCCTTTGTGTTGGACTAGTTATTAAAATCATAGACTGCATATTATTGTGAGGTTTGATTGATTCTCAAAAACTTGAATAGGTTTTATTCCATGTGCTTAATTGAATCAAAATCATTCTAGGGTTTTGTTAGCTTGATCACCTAATAGAATTTCTAGGTTAATTTACAACTAATCTGATTAATGCTCGTTCGAGGTTGATTAGATAAAGTAGCATCTATAATTGTTTGGACCCGTTTGGGCCATTTCAATTGTATAGGGGAATAAATCCACTAATAACTTAGATATCTGTTTGCTCTAAGTGTTTGTTTCTATCGATACTTTGAACTTAAAGTTGTCATTTAACTGAATCAAGGCGTTGTTTTTAGGTTGTTAAATGATTAGGGTTGTTTAGACTGTTAGTTCTTTCATCTATTTCTGAAGTTTGGGTCATAATCCTTAGTAAGATCATAATCTACATTAGATTATTAAAGTAAATTGAGAATCAAGAGAATCAATTATCAATAAGCATATCTATGATTGATTTAACTAGTTGAACATACCTCTCTCATATATTTACAATCAACTTTGCATTCGTATTACTTTTTAGTTTGCATCTTAGAGTTTTGAAAATCATTCAAAAAAAAACCCTTTAGTTTTGTTACTTGGCACACAAGTAAAGCACAATTACACGAGTCTCTGTGGGATCGACCCTTACTTACCATTCTACTAAGTTTGGTTAAGTTAGGTTCTTTGATATGTATAACGACCACTAAAATACCTCATCAAATTTGGCGTCGTTGCCCGGGACTCGTCGCTATTTGTGTTTTACTTTGTGTGCTATTCTTGTTATTGTGAACCTATCTTACGGTTCATAACACCCGTGCTACTAATTCATGGCTATGTTTCAGTGTAGGAAATTGCAAGATGAACACTTCCATGACTATTTTTCTAGATTTCAAGACCATGTGTTTGAACTTGGTGCTTGGGGATTACAATATAGTGATAGAGAGATGAACATGGGAGTTATCCATGGTATGAATCTTGAGACAAGGGGATTAGCAAATTACATGAGCAATGAGATGCTTTTGTTTATGGGACCTGATGAATATTGGAGTTTCTTATGTTTCATGAGCCATCAGTGCTTTTTGGTCAAGTCACTTCCCTACCACCTCAACCGGTTGATAAGTCTCTTGAGGATATAATCAGGGATATCTCAAAAGGGGTGGATACTATAATCAAGGAGCACTGTGAGTCTTGTTCTTCATATTTTCATTCCACAATCTCCTTCCCTTTTGAGTTGTGTGAAAGGAGTGGTGGAGTCACATTGGAATCAAACGATCATGAGTCAATCACCCAAATACAAGTTGATGAGCAATCTAAGACACTTGATATGGGTTATGAGGATGAATTTGATGTCCAACATGAATTCACACCTATAAGTCATGATGAGCAAATCATCACAAAGCCAAGGGAAGTTTGTGCAGGCATAGAGATTCTTACAAAGCCGAGGGAGCCTTAGTCATTTTCACCCATGTGGAGTAAATTACTTGAAGGTTTTGTGGTTTTGGAAGAAGACTCGTTTGTTGAGAATGATGACTTCCTTACTGATGAAGTAGACAACCATGAGGGAGAAAAACAACGTGATACATATTTTAAGACTCCCGTTGTCATGGTGCACCCTATGTTAGGCCTTGACATCCCTTGCTTAAGTTTCCCCACTTTCTCACATCCAGAGCTTATGGAGTTCCAAGATGAGGAGCCAAGTCTACAACACAAGGTGGAAGATGGAGAATATATGGAGTTCATCTTGGATATAAGTGGTATTGCTAACAAGTTCTTGGACTCATACAGTAAGTATTTTCTAAAGTCACCACTTGTGCTGAGTTTATTTGAGCAAATGTCATTTCATGCCAATTGGGCACACATATTTGATAAATTAAAATGATCTTTGAAAGTTATGTTATTCTTAATTGATTTATCATTGTGTTACTCATGCTTTTATGAGATGTGTGCACAGGGATTTGATAGGTTGTTACGGGCATTGACAATGTCTAATCTTGTCAATTCATGTTCAGGGTCAAGCTAATGACGTCAAACAAGCGCTTCTTGGGAGGCAACCCAAGGATTAGAGTTGATTTAATTTTCAATTATAATCTTTTGTTTTTAGGTAGTTTGTGTGTGTGTGTTTAGATACCCCAGGTCCGAAGATTGACAACCCGAAGAAGCCTTCACCACCACCACTGTCGGATTTCCCTCCGCATTACCCGGATAGCTAGATCCTTGTGAGTTTTTTCTCTCTTTCTCTTACTTTTTATTATACTTTGGGGACAAAGTATGTTTTAAGCATGGGGGAAGGGAAATACTTGTTTGCATTGCATGTAGTTGCATTAGATTAGGCATATTTAAATTTTTTCATGCATTGATTAAAATTTAAAAAATGAAAAAAATCAGAAATTTTTTGAAAAAATATAAAAATATTGCATTTAGGTTCATATTTCTCCATTGTTTGATATCACGTGTGTTTCTATGCTAAGTATGAGTCTTAACCCATGATTTGCATGATATGCTAAAATTTCTATGATATGAGCATGATCTTTGATTATTTACTTTGACTATAAGATTGAGCATGTATATAGCTTGAGTTGTAGATTCATTCTGAAGTTCTAGACAAAAATTTGCCTTGTAAGATTTTTGGCCTTTTAAAATTATTTGTTCTCTATATTTCTTGAGTGTATGACCATGATTTTCTAGTTCTAGAACTTGCGTTTAAACTCTTTTTCAAGACTGCTTTATATGATTGGATGCATGACATTAAAATGATCGAGGTAATGCTTCTTATTAGCCTATTATTTCCATTCCTACCTTACAAGATCCATGTTTTAACACCCCATTTCTTTGAGCTTTCAACCTATTTTTATAAGCTCCACAAAATAATCTCTAGCCTAATAAGTTTGACCCATCTTGGATCTAGGACTTTAGGTTGTGTTTTTGTTTTGTGTGAGTTTGGTATAAGTATGTGGGAGGTTGAAAAGAAAAGGTGGAAAAGAGAAAATTCAACTCTAGTGTGTAAAGTGAAAAAAATGAAGGTGAAAAATATGTTGCAAAGAAAGAAAAAGTTGAATTTAAATGTTAGTAATCTTCATGAGTGAAAAAAGAAAAGAGTTGAAAAAAGGCAAGAAAAAAAAAGTAAAGAAAAAAAAGGAAACAAAGTGCTTAAAAGAGAGTTTATGGAGTTGGTGAAGGAAGTTGGGAAGCATTATGAGAAGTGAAGTGTAAAACTTTGGGTTTAGGATTAGTTCTTTACCCGGGATTTAAATGTTAGTAATCTTCATGAGTGAAAAAAAGAAAAGAGTTGAAAAAAGGCAAGAAAAAAAAAGTAAAGAAAAAAAAGGAAACAAAGTGCTTAAAAGAGAGTTTATGGAGTTGGTGAAGGAAGTTGGGAAGCATTATGAGAAGTGAAGTGTAAAACTTTGGGTTTAGGATTAGTTCTTTACCCCGGATTTAGCACCACAAGCCAAAATTGATCCCTTCCAAATTTCTTTTTACCTTGGCCCCATTACATCCCTTAAAAAGACCTCGTGATTTTTGTTGTGTATTTGGTCCACAGCAGTGGAGAATTAGGACGATGATGCAAGCTTATGGTAGACTAGTTTTCATGGTTGATTTTAAGTGAAACACGTCCTTAAACACTTGAGAATGAGAGTGCAAACACATTTACCTTGGTGAGGTTTAGAATGAATGAATAATCTATGCTCTTTGCTTATGTTGGGAGGGTTTTCTTGACAACAAATAAATTTATAAGGCAAGACCCCGCTGAGTATAGAGAAGTCAGGATCGTTCCACAGGAAGCAAGGTTGTTCGTTTATCAATCTACTAAAAAGCAAATAAAAACACTCACAAGTAGCCTCGTTAACGACATTGTCAGGGTCGTTAACGAACCACCGAACACAAAAACACTTCAAATAATGACCTAATTAAATTCGGTACCGAGGCAAGTACTCAGCAACGAAAATTCACTAGAAATAATTTAAATAAAACAAAAATCTAGGACTAGGGACACCACAACATAGCCAAGCATATAAACTCGTAAGAAGATAAGATCATGCCTTTAAACAGATAGAGTCATCAACTTTCGTTGACTTAGCAAGTAAATTAACAAACTTTCGTATCCTAATTCACTTAATTGCTTGTTTTGGATCTAAAGCTTGAAACTTTCGTATTCAAACAATATCAACCTTCAAGTTACTAACTTTCTCTTTCAATCAAGTTAAAAACTCAAATTACCTCAACTTTCGTTTCGGTATAAGCACAACAAACAATCTCAATAAAAGATAAAAGGCATTCAAAACACAATCTTACTCATCAAACATGCTCAACTATGTCGGGCTTAACCCCGATCCTAGAAAAGAAAACTACTCACTACTCATAACTAAGAAACTAATAATTTCAATCAAAGGAAACATTGAAAACAAAACAAAACTCAAATTAATAAGAAAAATATCGTCTTACAGAGATTCAGAAGAAACCGAAAACATCAAAATACCGAATCAAAATCACGACTAACGATCCCAGTGACTTTCGTCAACCGAGCCTCTTCGATCACAACTCCAATCCGACTTCTCTCTCTCTCTCGGCCCTTCGAAATTCTCTTCTCTAAAAATTCCCTCTAAAAGCCCCTCCCTTTCTATGCTAGATAGAAGGGTATTTATACTAAAAAGCTAAAAACTAAAAAGGCTAAAAGATATAAACTTTCCTAAAAAGATAGAAATAAAACTCTAAAAGATAGAAATAAAATCTAAAAAGATAATAAGACCTAAAATACATATTCTAATAACCCCAAAGGATTCTAAAAAGATACTCAACCAACACGGAAATAAATTCCCGCGCAGGATCGGTGAATTATAACAATTATCTTCCAAATATTCTCCTTCGTGGCCTCGTTAACGAGCCCTCACAGCCTCGTTAACGAGCCTGGGCTTCGTTTTCTTCCACACTTCCTCTCGTAATCTTGAGCTCTGACTTCTTCAATTTTGTACTCCTCCGTCTTTCACTGTAACGCTCCAAATTTAGCTCCATATAGCTCTTTTCCTCGCTAAAACCTACAAAATACATAAAATAGCGTAGCTTCCACTCTTTTCATAGAAATATGCAAAACTATCTAAAAAAACTCAAAACTAAACCTAAACTTAACAAAACTAAACCTAATAAGCAAAGAAAACCTACTAAAAACTATACTAGAAATGCGAACATCAAAATACCCCATACTTAGACTTGCTTGTCCTCAAGCAATAAACAAGACATCAACCAAAACCAAAACAAACATACTCATCAAGATATAGCCATCTTCTAAAAAGCAACATCTACACATGAGAAAAATATAGCAAAAGACTATTAACGTCCTCACACATATATGCACTTAAATAGACATAAGATAATACAATCCAACCTTACACGGGATATTGTGTTTCACTCAACTCTCAAGTGTTTAGGCTTATAAATTCAATCTCTCAACTCATTTTATATACAAAAACTCATAGAAATTGGAACTTATATCACCAATACTCTCCACCCAAGATTTGTCAAAACAAGCAAAGAATCATCAAGAGAACTTAGGGGACTCAATGAAAAACTTCATAGAAGATTCCATTCGGCCGGGTTGTAATGGGGCTTGGTAAAGACAAATAGGTGTGGAAATATTTTGGTCATGTGGTGCTAATAATATCCGAGAATCAAAAGACTCCTAAAAACTCACATATATCCAAAAACTCTCATAAAAGATTATACCAAACTCACTTTTCTTTATGCACACTTATTTTCACTCACCCTTTTATCATCCTAGAAAGTCTCATAACAAAATAAAAGAACCTCTGATATTATCTATAAATACAAATGCACTTCAACTCTTCACCTCCTTTCATCATTCTTCTCCTCTTTCTTTTTCTCTTTTTTTTTGCCTCGTTAACGAACCCACTTCAGGGTCGTTAACGATCCGCCGTATACATTCTTCCTTTTCTTTCTCCATCAAAAACTTTATTTCGTGCATTTTTACCTATCAAGAGATCTTTCTTATTACATGTAAAAATAAGAGACTTCCAATCTACCCTTCCCAAATATCCTTCAATTAAAGCAAAATATAAGCAACTCCTCTCTTTTTAACACACCACAAAACTTACCTCTCCAATCTAAGTCCTAATTCCCGGATAGGGTCAAGCTTATCTCGGCTAGGGAATAATTTTTGTGGAGCTAAAAATAAAAGGTTTCAGGCTAGAATTGGTTATCAAAAAGAAGGATCATGTAAAGGTAGATAGGGAATAATAGGGCTTATAAAAATAAGTTCTCCATCATATGATTTTCACAAGTAATGAACTAAAAATCTTATACAAGTCTCAAGAAATAGATAACCATCACAATTCCAAGAGATAATATGCATATAGAGAGTAAATCACACAAGAAAAGAAGAGGGATTCTTTGATGTTCTCCCTATAAGGCCAAAAATAACTCACAAGGTAGGAATTTTTGTTGGATTGCATCATCTATGCTATAAAGTATATGTGCTCAATTTCATCAAATGCTATCTTCTTCTAAAACAAATAATTTCAAGTTGAGAATCCGGCTATACTTTTAAAGACATGCTTGCAAGGAATTATATGATTAAGTTAGCGATTGCTATCATAGAACTTAAGAAAGGGATATCTATCAATTCTAAAACTCTTTTTTAGATTTTTCAAAAAATTTCAATTTTTTCCGATTTTTGATTTTTTTCGACATAAAGAAATAGAAACTTCATAAAACACATAAACACCTAGGACATAAGTTTTCTACTTTCTCCCACCCCATACTTAAAATTACAGTGTCCCCACTGTAAGAAAAATAAAAGGAAGGAAAAGAAATAGAAAAGAAAACAACAAAAGATTAAAAAGAAAAAGAAAGACATAAAAACTTACAAAGTTATAAAAGTGGAAACAAGGAAAAACTTCATCTTCGGGCTGAATCAACGGTTCGGTGGAGGAAAGTAGTGCTCAAAGTTCCCCATTAAGTCGTACATCGTCCTCCAACGCTCAGCGTCCTCCGCCTCTTTCTAACGCTGCCTCTCATCCTCCATCGACATGCGAGCTGAATAGACAGATTCCCATCTATCCATCCTCCTATGGATGTGATCCTGTTGGAGGTGAAGCTGCTGCATCCGCGCAGAAAGATCCTCGGCCCATGGAGGTGGTATACTCGATCCTGTGTACTCGGGCTGAGGAGGTGGTGGGTAGTGAGGCTGGAAGTGATCTTGATACATCACCGGGTTGTAAGGCATGAGTCCATAGGCATGAGGGTCGACAGGAGCTGGTGGTGGGTCGACAGGAGCTCTCGGCACCTCGTTAACGAAGCTGGGTGCCTCGTTAACAGTGTTGGGATGGTGTTGGAAATGGTCGTTAACGAGCCTGGTGGGCTCGTCAACGAAGATGTTGCTCCCCAAAACTTCCGTGTCGATGTCTTCTTCTTTGAAATTGAGCTCCTCAGTGCCGCCCTCGGTGTCGGCCTCTTCAGTCTCGTTGCCTACTACCTCGGTGTCCTCTTCTTCATCTTCATCTTCATCTTCATCCATGGTTTCCTGCTCAAACCGGGATTCACATGGCCTAAGCGAAAGCTCGTCCTCCGGTTTAGGTTACAATGGGTAGGCATGTCCCGTCCATGCCTCGTAGAAGCTCGAATTTGTCGAGGGTAGGTGTAACGATGCGATCTTGAACCTTCACCTTGAATCCTCCCTCGGCTTGAATGAAGACACCGAAGATATACCAATAATTCTGGTTGAGGAGTTGGGCATAAGCCGGTGTGTAGCGGGTGAGATCAACTCCAAGATTCTTAGCCAAGAGGCTAACCAAATTGCCACACCAAACCTCCTTGGACTTGGTTGATTTCACGATGTAGTAAAGCCACTCGTACCCCAAATTCAAGGGGTCGGGCTCCTCAAAAAGGATGGTGCGGAAACAAGCAACTTCCGTCCTTGTAGGCCGGTTCAACTCTCACTTCGGCCAAAACGTCGCGGCTAGGAATCTAAGAATAATCCTGAAGATGGGGTTGATGATGGTTGCCCCGGATAATGCCGCGGTGGAGGATTGAACCTCCCCGGTGATGTAGCTCCAAGTGCGGGTCACTCGGTAGTCCTTCAAGCTATAATCTCTAGACGAGTTTGGGAGCTCTAAGATTCCGTTGAAATCCGCCATTGTGAACTCACGGTCCTCGTTACCGAGCCGAAACCGGATCCGTCCCGCCGAGGTCTTCGATGAGAAGTTGGTCTCCAAGGTGGCCAAGAACTCGGATGTGAGGGCCGGATAGTGTGGCAAACTCTCTTGCTTCAGAAGATGGGCGGCACCAAGGATAACAAAAGCCTCCTTGACGTCCGTGTAGATCCCCGTGTTGACAGCACTGGACTTCGAGAACCATTGGGTGTAGTGGTCCTTCTCCAGAAAATCACGGTAACGCCGTACTTGGCCCTGAGTGCTCAAAATCACATCATCCACTCGAGGTGGAGATGGGGACCTATGGTTTCTCCTCTTCTTCTGAGGTCGGGTAGCGGGTCTGCTTGAGCTTGCCATGGATCCTACAAAATAATCAAGACTTTTCCAAGATAAGATCCACTCAAAAATAGATAGGTAAGAGACCCCATACTTGGTCTCGAATTAACCTCGGAATTATTCGTTAACTACCCAATTGGGTTGTTTACGATTTTGGACTCGGTGTTGATTTCTGAAGCATTGCAGGGTCGTTAACGAGCCTGGGTGGTCGTTAACGAGCCGCCGAGAACAAAAACCAGAATTTTCGATTTTAATCTACCTTAAATTAAAGCACAAATCAAGCATGCAATCTTCTATATTTTTCCACCAATTCCCACAATCGGGTATAAGCACCCCATACTTGCTCTATTACCCATCCCGACATGCTAAAATTACCCAAAATTTTGACATGCAAAGTTTGAACTTAAGATTTAGAACAAGAAAAATTCATGCTTTCCTAACTAGAGTGTTGTAATAGATAATCTAACATGAATAATCCTTCCTAAAACATGAACAACTAAGCACAATCAAGAATTTTTATGAACGAAAACCAAGCATGCAAATCGACCTTTCTAAAAACAAGATTCAAGATATGAAATTTCTACCCTAAAAACAACGAATCATGCAATTTCGAGTAAGGGTTTAGAAATCATACCGGAGAATCGAGAAATTGAAGAACAAGGGATCGAAATCGGGGTGGTTAACGAGCTTGTGTCTCGTCGGTGATCGGTTTCCGGGCTCCGGTAACAACGGTCTCTTGGTGGTCGGTGGAGTGAAGGATTCCGAACCGGTGGGAGAGAAGGGAGAGTGATTTCGAGCTCCTTGGTTTATTTTTGAGAAGTATGAAATTGGGAGGGTGGTGGTAGATTTGTGGAAGGGGGTAAAAGGGTTTTTATAGGAGAGGGAAGGGTAGGTAGAGGCGGCGGCTAGGGTAGAAAATAAGATAGATTAGGGTAAAAAAATCTTACCTGCCTCGTTTTTTGACGAGTCGGGTCTTCAAACCGGGTCGTTAACGACCCTGGGTGGGTCGTTAACGAGTTGCCGTAGCATTCTTGGAGTGATTTTTCGATCCCTTCTCCTGAAATCTTATTAGCTCAAAAATTCTAATTTCTATCCTAACTAAACTTAAAAAGAAAAAAACAAAAGAAAACTAAGAAAAATAATCTAAAAAGAAAAAGAAAAAAAGAAAAACTAAATCTATTCTAAAGCGGGTTGCCTCCCGTAAGCGCTATTTTTAACGTCGTTAGCCCGATGAGCTCCTTTGCTAGTCTGATGATGTGAGAGCCATGGTGACTCTTATCTCTTCGTCTAGGTCAGTTTGCTCATGGAATTTCTTCAGCCGGTGTCCATTAACTTTGAAGATTACGCCTCGGTTATCGGTCAACTCTACCGCTCCGTGAGGATAAATGTGATGAACCACAAATGGCCCACTCCATCGTGTCCTGAGCTTTCCTGGGAATAATCGGAGTCTAGAGTTGAAGAGGAGTACCTTATCGCCGACGTAATAAGTTTTGGGCACCAATTTCCGATCATGCCACCATTTGGTGCGCTCCTTGTAGATTTCAGCATTTTCGTACGCCTTCATCCTCAGTTCCTTTAATGCTTGCAAGTCCATGAATCTTTTTGTTCCTGCCACGTCGAGGTTCATGTTGAGCTCCTTAAGAGACCATAATGCTTTATGCTCCATCTCGACTGGTAAATGACATGCCTTGCCATACACTAGATTATAAGGAGTGGTGCAGAGAGGCGTCTTGTATGCTGTCCTATATGCCCACAGAGCGTCATCCAATTTGGAGGACCAATCTTTCCTAGAATGGGAAACTGTCTTCTCCAATATGCTCTTTATTTGCCTGTTTGAAACTTCAACCTGGCCACTAGTTTGTGGATGATAGGGCGTTGCCACCCGATGAGATACCCCATACTTAAGCAAAAGTGCTTCAAAACTCCGCTCAATGAAATGGGAACCACCATCGCTGATAAGGACTCTTGGAACGCCGAACCTGGGGAAAATATTGGTCTTGATGAATTTAGCCACAGTCTTGGCGTCGTTAGTCCTTGTAGCAACAGCTTCCACCCACTTAGAGACATAGTCAACTGCAACTAGGATGTACTTGTAGGGTCCTGAGGCAGGGAACAGTCCCATAAAGTCGATGCCCCATACATCAAATAGCTCAACTTCTAATATCCCAGTTAGTGGATTTTCATGTCTCCAAGTTATGTTGCCTGAGCGTTGACATCCATCACATGCTGTCACATAAGCTTGTACATCCTTGAACATGGTCGACCAATAGAGACCACTTTGAAGAATCTTCGCAGTAGTTTTGAATCCTTTTGCGTGGCCTCCAGTTGGAAGTGTGTGACATTGACGGATCACATTCTCGATCTCCTCTTCTGGAACATAACGCCTAAAGAGGTGATCGCTCCCTTGCTTAAACAAGTAGGGATCATCCCAGTAGTATTGTTTTACATCATGGAGAAATTTCTTCTTCTTTTGTGGGGTAAGGCCCTCGGGAATCACGCCTCCTACAAGATAGTTAGCGAAATCCGCAAACCAAGGGGCTTTTGACCCTCTAACAGCATGGATTGATATTGAGGAAGAAGAAATAGAAGAAGGAGAAGGAATGAAATTGATTCGAGAAGGCTCAGTTTCAGAAATCTTACCTGGATGGGTCGTTAACGAGCTAGGAATCATTATTTTGACCTCGGTAACGACCTCCCGTGGCTCAGTAACGACCTGATTGACTGGCATGCCGACCCATTCTGAAAATTTACCCTCGTTATTTGTGTCTTCCAGCCTCGACACCTCGTCAACGACCCTGAAGGGGTCGGTGACGAGGGTCTTGTGGAGTTCGACCTCGTTCAGCAGGAGGTGTTCGTCAGGTCTGGAATCGTTTATCGGTACCTCATTGTTAGACTCGGTGATATGCTCTACTGGCAACCTGGATAAGTGATCTGCCACTAGATTTTCTGCTCCCTTTTTGTCTCTTATTTCATGGTCAAATTCCTGCAGTAAGAGCATGCAACGAAGCAATCTAGGTTTGGCATCTTTTTTAGCCATTAAGTATCTAACAACTTCATGGTCAGTATAAACAATCACTTTGGATCCAACAAGGTAGGACCAGAATTTTTCAAAGGCAAATACCACAACAATGAATTCCTTCTCTGTTGTGGTATACTTACTCTGCACCTCATCTAGCGTCTTACTGGCGTAATAGATGGCGTGGAGTTTTTTGTCCTTCCGTTTCCCTAAGACTGCGCCAACTGCATAGTCACTGGCATCACACATAATCTCAAAGGGTAATGTCCAATCTGGAGACTGCATGATGGGGGCAGACACGAGGGAAACTCTTAACCTGTAAAATGCTTCAAGACATTCTGGAGACAGCTCAAACACTACATCTTTCATTAGTAGGTTAGTCAAAGGTTTAGCTATCTTAGAAAAATCTTGAATAAATCGTCTGTAAAAGCCAGCATGCCCTAGAAAACTCCTAATGTCTCTTACAGAAGAAGGAGGAGGTAGTTTTTCAATAAGCTCAATTTTCGCTCTATCTACTTCTATCCCTCTTTTAGAGATAAGGTGTCCTAGTACTATCCCCTCTTGAACCATGAAATGACACTTTTCCCAGTTTAGCACAAGATTGGTTTCTTCACATCTTTTAAGCACTCGTGCAAGGTTAGCAAGACAAGAATCAAATGAAGAACCATAAACAGAAAAGTCATCCATGAAGACCTCTACAATATCCTCTATCATATCCGAAAAAATGGCCATCATACATCTTTGAAAGGTAGATGGGGCATTGCAAAGCCCAAATGGCATTCTTTATAAGCAAAGGTTCCATAGGGACATGTAAAGGTTGTTTTCTCCTGATCATCAGGGTGAATAGGAATCTGCCAAAAACCGCTATAGCCATCTAGATAACAAAAATAATCATGTTGGGCTAAGCGTTCTAACACCTGATCTATGAAAGGAATCGGAAAATGATCTTTTCTAGTAGCACTATTAAGCTTCCTATAATCGATGCACATCCTCCAACTAGTGGTGGTTCTAGTCGGAATAAACTCTCCCTTTTCATTTTCTATCACAGTTGATCGCTCTCGGATGCGAGGGTCAAGAGATACAATTTATAACCCGACCCCGTTGTAGTACGTGGTGGGTGTCGAACACTCGGGAAGTCTACTCGATCGATGTGCCTAGATACTAGGGAGCTAGAAAGGAGAGCATAAAACAAAGGAAAACAAAGAAAACAGTCGGGACCGACACTAAGGTCACGTCGGGCCCGAGGTTGGCGACAAGAGGAAGTCGGGACCGACACTGGGTGAGTCGGGCCCGAGGTAGCTGGGGATGTCGAACTCAAAGATTTTAAAAGTAGATCTTGGGCTTTTGGGTTCCTTCCCTAGTAGATTAAGGCCTTTCCACCCCAATTCAGGCAATGAGTGATGATCGGACTAGGATCGAGTGCTTTCGCCCTCGTTCCAACCACATCTACACCTCGATCCATGGGGAAATCCCCTTCGAAGCAAGGTCTTGAGATTGACACATGTTCACTTTCGCTACTTTGCCAATCTCAAGCCTTGATTCCCAACTTTCGCAAGGAATTGTAGCTCTATGTAGAGTGGGTTCCTTAGATCAAACACTCAAGGCTATGGAATTGGGGTTTCTAGCCTAAACCTAGCTAGGGTTTTCCCCCATAACCCAAAATCAAGGAGATCTACTCCATGAGACAAGCAAAGAAAGCAATCAAATCAAAAGGGAAAGCAATCATCATAATCAATCTCAAAACAAAGCAAAGTTTCATTCAAATCCAAAGCAATCCACAAATCCAAATCAAGGGTTTTCAAATCCACAAGAACAAAGCAAATCAAAGCAAATCTACCAACAAAACCTATCAAGACTTCCTCCCTTGGCCGATTCTCTCTCCCTTCCTTCTCCTCTCCTTCCTCCTTACTCTCCAAGTATCCCCTTGGTTCCCTTGGAACCCCCTTTTTGTGTGTGTGTGGGAACCCCCCCTTGTGAGGGTGTGAGAGAGGCCCCTTGTGAGGGTGTGTGAGAGGCCCCTAAATTAGAAGACAAGAGGGCCTTTTATAGATTAGATGAGGGGCAAAAGTGGAAGTTCACAAATTCGTGCCTTGGAGCCCAAGTAGTCCAGTGACCGACTCGGCCCGACACGGAGGAACCTCGGTCCCGAGGTACTGTGCATCTCGGTCCGGGGTGGAAATCTCCCAAGTCGGGCCCGAGGTTTTTGCAACTCGGTCCTGACCTCGTTCCACCTTCTTCTTTGTTGGCTTCTCTTGTTCTTCTTCATGGCTTGCTTCTCTCTTTCCCGCTTTAGCTCGGCCTTGCTCCATGTCTCGACCCTCCTTAAATTTGACCTTTGATCCATGCCAAATTACCTACAAAACACATAAAATGCGCATAGTCTCCGAATCTCATAGAAATACGGGAACTAAGATAAAAAGGAACAAAATGCACAAGAAAAGGGGAAAAAGAAACATATTTACAAAGGAAATCACATATGAAAACACCACCAAATAGAGAGACATCAAAATACCCCATACTTAAACTTGCTTGTCCTCAAGCAATAACAATGTAAGCAAGACCGAAACATAATCTTCAAGTAAAGCCTCGTATGAAAACACATTTTAAGCACAAGTGATTGATATTCAAGCAAGATTACATCATCACACATGATTAAGTGTTCCAAGGAATAAAGTCAATGCAACTAAGCCTCACTTTAGGGATATGTGAATGTGTATCACTCATCATGTGTTTGGGTTTAGCAATGAACACTCAAGCTCAAAAATCATGCAAGTAAGGACTTTACTATTGAAGCTAATATCACCAATTCCTCCACCTAGAGATGCCTAATGCAAAGTACACAAAGAATTTCGAACTTGGCTCAATGGAGGTCCTCAAAGAGGTTCCATTCGGCCGGGTTGTAATGGGGCTTTTGGTATTTTTCAAGGTGGGAATTTATTTGGCCTTGTGGTGCTTACAATGGGGATTGAACAACCTAAACTCTCACCAACCTCACCAAATTCCACCATTACTTTCACACTCACCCAAAAGACTTAACATTTTCCTTTCAACCCAAAATTTCACTTAACATTCCACTTCATCTTTTCTCTTAGGCTTTTTGTTGGATTTTCAACACTTTCTACATTTGGACCGACTTTCTTATGACATCGGGCCCGATGTGGCTTGTAACTCGGTCGAACCATTTTCTTCACTTAAGCCCTTTGCTTTCATTCCACTTTACATTTCCAACATTTTCTTTCTTTTCTTTTCTTTCTTTTTTTTTCATTCATTTTGTACAACAAAGATGCACTACCCACATGATTCATAACACCATTCTTTGCCCTTAAACCCAAGAGAATCTCAACTCTTCAAATACAATCCCAACCTTTCTTCTAAAGTCCAATCCCATAAGGGTCAAGTCATATAAGGCTAGGAATAATATTTTTGAGGAGTTTCAAACAAAGGCTTAGGCTAGAACGGGGCTACAAACAAAGGATTAACTTCATGGTAGGATATGGAAATTTATGTGACTAGAAAAATAAAGTTCAAAATCAATGTGACAATGCTAGGACAATTCTCATGACGGTCTTGGAAAATAGATAAACACCGCAATAGCAAGTTTTACTAAGCATGAATGAGCTAATCACACAAGAAAAATGAGGGATATGCAAATATGAACAAGCATCCCTAAAATGGCCAAAAATCAATCTCACAAGGGTCACTCATACTTAGTTGCATAAGAACTCATCCTAGAACTCACATGTTCAATAAAACAAGCAAGATATCATGATCACATCAAAAGCAACATCATTTTAGAGGCTAAACTATCCAAAAATATGCAAAGGAATTTACATGCTCACATCATCATTAACTTTCTTTTGGCAATCTAAGATGGGAATTTATAGTCCGAAACCTACAAAACACAAAATCTTTTTGTTGTTTTCAACACAATTTTTTAAATTTTTATGGATTTTTTTGCAAAAATTTCTCTAAAAACAAAAAACAAAGACTCAAACATCCCAAACACAAACTAGAAACCAAACACAAATATCCTTAAAATGACAAACACACAAGCAAGTGAAATCATGAACACACTTACCCCCACCCCATACTTAAAATTTTGATGTCCCCATCAAACAAGGAAACCAAAACTTAAAAGCAAGAGAGAAGAGTATGAAAAGCTCACAATTTCTTATTCTTCAATGGCATGTATAGGATCAATCGAAGGGATTGTCATGTCTACGTCCTCTTTGGAGCCTTGCATGCCTCTCCCTCTCGTACACTTGCTCTTGGTAGAAGTCTTGTGGTGGTGGTTGAAGTTGAGGCTCCGGGCGTGTCCATTGGTCCTCACGGGAAGGGAAGTTCCCGCTCATCCACGTGTTGTAGCTATCTTGGACCCGCCACCTTTGGTCTTCCACCTCCCTAAGCTCCTCTATCTCTCGTCTAGTGTAGCCGAGGGCCCGATTCATCTCTTGTTGGCTAGCTTGGAAAGAGCTTTGTTGTTGAAGCATTTGTTGTTGTTGTTGGTACATTTGTTGTTGTTGGAGATTCACTTGATGGACCTCTTGGAGAACATTCTCTTGTTGAAGTTGGAGATGAGCCATTTGGTTGGCTAAGAAGGACATGTCCACCGGTTGTTGTTGCTCGGGAAACACCATCCCCGGACCGTACCATCGGGCATAGCCTTCATAACCGCCACCTTGGAATTGCTCTCGCCTTGCACCGCTCCCTTCTCCACGTTCATAATGCCTCGGGACCTCACCACCATGGAATGAACTGGACCGACGTTGAGGGAAGTCGGGCCCGTCGGGGTGTGTACCTCGGTCCGCCAGTGTTGGAGCTTGGTGCGTGGCTCGGAGGTCGGCCATCAAGCCTTGGAGGCGCTCATCTTCTTCACTTTGCCCTTGATCGAAATCCATGTCCTCCCCACGAGGTGCAAACACGAAGTTGTCTTGGTCGGAATCCGGTGTAGATGGAGGAGAGGTAAACCGAATGTGTTGAGATTGTTGTCGCCGCCCTTCTCTTGCACCTTCGGGGTCACCAAATGATTGTGGCTTGCCGGCCCACACTTGGTACCAATTTTGATACCGAGAAAGTTCATAGAGGTTGTGCACTAACCGGATCGACACACCATCATAGTTAAGCAAATGATCATTCTACATCATGATTAGGCTATAGCCAACAATCAAACACATGAATCCACATGATATCACAAGAAGAGAGCAAAAACAACAAGGATCGATTTCCAGCCTATGTCGGGCCCGACTTACTTAGCCTCGGTCCGACATGTTGGACCGACTTTCACACCTCGGGCCCGATTCTCCTGGGCACGTCGATCTCGACCTAGTTCATGCTTCGACTCTAACCTCAAATCAACCCAAATCATTCCATCATGCACTTAAATTTCTAATTCAACCACCAAACATCCCTAATCGAAGTTCTAAATGGATCTAAGCATGCATAAACAACTTTAAAGCTCAATTTCACAAATCATGCAAATCCACCATTGATGCTAAAGCTCAAGCTCTCAATCAAACATGGCATTACTCAATCTACGCAATGAAAGCACAAAATTTTCAAAGAAATAAGTAGAGATCGAGTAACACATACCGGATTCGAAGAGTATTTGAACTTTTGAACAAATAAGCAACTTAGAACTCAAATTTCCTAGATCTAGATCTAGATGGGGGACGAAGGACTATATTGAACTCCGAGATTTCTGCTTGGATTCGGGTTTGAGAGGCCTTTTTGTGGTTGGAACGAGATGAAGTGGGGAGGATGTGGATCGAGTATGGTGAGGGTAGGGGCGGCCGACTTTGAGAGTTTTTGAGGGAGAGGGGTTGTATTTTGGGAATCGTAGTTGATATGAAGATGATAGGTAGGTGGGGGATAATATTTAATGGGGGGAAGGGACAAATTAGGTCAAGGGAAAAATTGGCATTCCAACTAGTCGAATCAAGTTGGACCGACTTCATGGACCGACGTCCCTATGTCGGGCCCGACTTACCTGGGCTCGATGTGGGAGTATTCGGGTCGCCAATTTTACTCCATCCTCATGCAACTTCTTTCCCATATTTCCATTTAAATATTTCACCTCAAATCCTACACAACTTTGAAGGATGCATAACACCAGAAATCCACAAAACACTAGATAGGGATTGGTTAGAGAAAAGCTAAGCTAAACTAAGAAAATCAAACTAAAATTACGAAAAGAAAGCTACTAGCTTGGGTTGCCTCCCGAGAAGCGCTCGTTTAGAGTCACTAGCTTGACTTCCTAACCTCAACCTTATGGCGGGTGAAACACGGTGTATTGCTCGCCATTATTATGCCCATTCCCATTGCCTTCATACCCATAAAACCACCAACGATGGTCTACATAGGCATGGCTCTCCGATCTCGGGCCTATCTCATCATATTCCTCCAACGGATGAGATTTCTCCTCCTTGCTTGCTCCATCATGTTTTTCTTTTCCTACACCATAGTCATCCAAAGCATTCCTAGGAGATTCTACCAATTCACCTTTTAAATCACTAAGGCATATGTAGGAGTCTCCTAAGTCATCGTTCAAATCACTCAAGCAAATGTAGGAATCAAAATTTTGGGAAGAATTGTAATCTTCACCAACATTAAAAGGATATGAGTAAGGATACTCTTCATCTCTTCTTGAGCTAGCGTTGATTGTTGACTCATTTGGATCCTTGAATTGCTCCAACAACTCCCTTACTTGTATTTGTTCATTGAAGCTTTCATCACCCCTTAATGCAACAACTTCCCTAGCAACTTCCACTTCTTCACTTTCTCTCTTGGCACTCTCTTCAAGTTTAAGAATGGCCAAGGCGTCCGGCTCATTCAAAGCTTTGTTGAAGTGAAAATCGACCTTCTCTTCCCCAATCTCAAAGCAAACCTTACCGTTCTTGACATCAAACCTTGCCCCCGCCGTAGCTAAGAATAATCTCCCTAAGATTATTGGAACCAAGGGATCCTCATGCATGTCCAAGATCACGAAATCATCGGGGACAAAGTACTTTCCAACCCGCACCGGAACGTCATCCAATATTCCTTTGGCCTTGATGATGGAACCGTCGGCCATAGTTAGGGACATATCGGCCGGCTCCATTTCACCCAAATTTTCTCTTCTCCAAATGCTAGCGGGCATCACCGAAACACTTGCCCCAAGGTCACATAAGGCTTGGAAATTTTTAGACCCCACACCAATGGTTATAGCAAAGCGTCCGGGATCTCCAAGCTTTTGTGGTAACTCCAAGGTCTTGACTTCATCTTGCATTTCCACTATGGACCTCTTATTGCTCAAAATCTCCTTTAAAAACTTGGCATAAGATGGCATCTCACTCAATGCGTCGGTGAACGGGATAGAGATGTTCAAGCCTTGTAAGAGTTTGAGAAACCTCTTGAACTTGTTCTCTACAACATCTTTTGGCTTCTTCGAGGGATATGGAAGAATTGTTGCACCTTGAATCTTGCTTGGATCATCTTCTTTGGACTTCCCTACTTCATTTGCAACGTTTTCTGAATGGACCGACTTGGGCACCATGTCGGGCCCGATGTTGTGAATCTCGGTCCTGGGCAAAGGAGTCGGATCGAGGTCTATGTACGTCGGTCCCGAGTTGCTCTCGACCTCGGTCCTTGGTGAAGGAGTCGATCTTCTTGCTGGGTCGACTTCGGGGAACTTCGGACCCGACTTGCTGGGTAAGTTGGTCCGACTCTCTTCATTCTTATTAGGCACGTGTGGCTTGGGTAGGTTTCGTCCACTTCTCAATCCAATTGCCCGGACTTCATTTTGATTGTTTTGAGCTCGAGGATTCTCCTCGGGTCGGCCCGGAAGTCTCCCATTCTCTCTCGGGGCTTGAGTCGCAATTTGAGCAAATTGATTGTCGACTTGCCTCCTCCATGCACCAAACTCATTGAATTGGGTCCTCATCTCCTTGAACCCATCTCTCATCTCTTGAGCAAATGTTTGTAACTCATTGAATCCTGGTGGTCTATATGGTGGTGGCGGCGCCCTTGGCTCGTTTTGGCTGAAGTTGTTGTTGTAGCCTTGAGCTTGACCGTTGTTCCACCGGCCATTGCCACCATTGTTAAAATTGCCTCTTCCACCGAAATTTCCTCGAACATAGTTTGCCTCCTCAATTCGCTCGGCCAAGCGCACTTGGCTCTCATTCGGACAAACTTGTGTAGCATGTGCAAAGGATCCACACTCCTCACAAGCTCTAGCATTTTGCTTGTAGTAGTGGACTTGCCTCTTAAGCTTGCTCACTTCACCTTCAAGGAATTGGAGCTTCACATCCCTATCAATGTCTTCTCCCTTTGGATCATATAACTTCCTTGTACCTTCGCCTTGAACTTTCACCTCCTTGCTAGATTGACTCACCCCATACATGGCCTCATAATCGGATAGCTTGTCAAGTAGCTCCCAAGCTTGATCCGGTGTCAAGTCTATGAACCCACAATCGGTGTGGAGATTGAGCTTGTCCTTCGTTACCGGATTGATGCCTTGGAAAAAGATGTCTTGAAGCACATATGGTTGTTGGCCATGAGTAGGACATTGGCGCAACATCTCCTTGAAACGGTCCCATGCTTCGAAGAGGGGCTCATTCGGACCTTGTTGAAAGCTTGCAATCTTCCTTCTTAACTCGGTTGTCTTCGAGGGCGGGAAGAACTTCATCAAGAAAGCATCATAGAGTGTCTTCCAAGTTGTGATTGACCTAGGAGCTTGGCTCTCGAGCCAATGTGCGGCCTTGCCCCCAAGTGACCATTTGAACGCCTTTAGAAGCACATACTCCAATGTCTCCTCATCGGTAGAGATCGTCTCACACATGTCCACAAAGCGTTTGACGTGCTCTATGGGACACTCATGTGGACGGCCCTCGAATTGATCACGCTTGATGAGGGAGATGAATCGCGTCTTGATCTCAAAATTCTTGGCAACCTCGGGAAGCACAATAGCCGGCTCGGGTACCCTCAACTCCGGATGCATGTATTGGCGTGCATTCCGGGGTAGAGCGTTGAGTTGAGCCTTGGCTCTCATCCGTTGCTCCCGTTCTCTTCTTGCCATCTCCTCTTGATTGTCCCTCTCAAGTTGCAATCTAGCCATTTCGGCCCTAAGTTGAGCCAACTCCTCATCAACATGGAGAGCTTGATTCGCCATCCTTTTCCTTCTTCGGGCTTCCTTGAGAATACTTTCCGGATCACTCAGAAACTCAAGCTCAAGTGTTCCTCGGGAGGAACGAGCTAGCATACACCTATGAAACAAAGACACAAACCAAAACAAATCAAAAACAAACAAAGGGTTTGGGCTATTCCCTCACCCAAATCACTACCAAAACACAAGAAACTCACCAAATTGGCACTCAATGCACTTAGACTTCCCCGGCAACGGCGCCAATCTTTTTTGATCGCTCTCGGATGCGAGGGTCAAGAGATACAATTTATAACCCGACCCCGTTGTAGTACGTGGTGGGTGTCAAACACTCGGGAAGTCTACTCGATCGATGTGCCTAGATACTAGTGTAATAACCACTTTTCTATCAAAACGGTATTACGTTCGGTCATGGGTAATTATTAAATGAACAAAAGTACACTTAATTTAATTCCTCTATAACAGAAGAAACTTGCTAAATGAAGATTTATTTGATAATAAATTGCAAGTTTATTCCTATTTAAAAAGGGGGGAATTAAATTTGCTAAAAGTGTATTAAAAACAGAGAGAGAGAGAGAGAGAATTGGGAAATAATTCAATTGTATATTAAATTCCCTTTTCTTTTCTTTATTTTCCTTCTCCTTCTCCTGCTTGCTTCCTCTGTTTGATCTACCCAAAGTCGATCGACTTTCTGGCCACAAAGGCCGATGATGGGCGCCGAAATCTTCGACCCTTGTCATGCTCAAGCCTGGACGACACCTAGCAAGGCTACTGCTAGACCTCTCTCGCTGTTTTGTCCCGTTGAAAGCCACCTCCTTCTTCCTCCTCTGTTCGCTGGCGTGAACTCGAGCCACTTCTCTTCTTGTGTGGCGTCAATTCCGACTTGTTCTAGTTGGGGAAAGAGAATTAGAAGGTTGGAACAAGCATTTAAAAGGTTCAATTTGGCTGGAAGCTAAGAGGGAGGATCGATTTTAGCCTAAGAAACCGACTCCTCTGTTTTCGACCTAATGTAGTTCGAGATCTTCAAACGCCAATATCTCTCTCGTTTCTCAACCAAAATGGATGATTCAAGTTGTTATATGTCGAGGAGGAGGTGTTCTACAATACCCCTCAATAACATTGGAGAAACCATTAGGGAATCGAGCCAAAACGCATCAAATCAGATCGTAATGCTGATTTTTCCAGATTTTCAAACGATGATGACGAATGGTTTTCGGGGGCTTCGTACGCAGCCTTCCGGCCACCTATATGGCTTCCACCAGAGACAGTACGTATACCGAGATTCCTACTTACAGCTGTCGCGGGTCCTTTGGCCACCCCGTCCCTGGTGTCTCCGCTGGAAGCCGACGAACAGGCCTTCAAGGCCAGCTTTGCTGCTGAGTTCTTTTACCCAGAAAATTCAGCATCGACAAGTGATTTTAGAGGGATTCGATCTCCGTCTTCAGGCAACCATTCCGGTAATTTTTGCCAACAGTTTGAAGGTGGAAATGTGTGATTTATACTGTCGCAAGTCCCGTCGCCATCCCGGCCATGGTGTCTCAGATGGAAGCCGGTGAACAGGTCTTCCCGGCCAGATTTTCTGCTGGTTACTTTGCCCAGAAATTCAGCTTCGGCGAGCTGTTTTTGTAGCCTTCTTTCTTCGTCTTCCCTCAATGAATGCAAGATCCGTTGCCAACAGTAGAAAGAGGGTGATGAGTACTTCCAACTATCGCTTGAATCACCCCAAACGGATATCAAACGAAGTCGCTAGACATCGACGAAGTTGGTTCATCGCTCACTTTATTTCCGGGCTGTTTGAGTATTTAAAAAGGGAAAGGTATTTGGACCCGGTTTGCCTCGGTATGCGTGTCATGGATTCCGATGGATCGTGTTGATTCACATGTTGCCTCGTTTTGCGCATTGCATCGTTTTGCGTGCCACCTCGATTTGCGTGCAAGCAAATCCCGAAAGCGTATCGCTAGGTAATTTCCGTCTTTCGAGCTTGACTTATATTTTTGGAATGATTTTTAGGATAAGATCATTCGAAGTTAGATTTTCGTATTAAATCTCGTAAAGCGTGATTTATCGAATTGGTTAAGTTATAAAGCCGGATTAAGTCAAGCAAGTACTTGACAAATTATTATAAGGACATAATAATTTGTAGTTAATCTTAAAATGGAAATAAATTGATTATAATTTATTTCTCTATTCTTTTCCGGTACAACCCGAGCTCGAGTCTTGGATGCACGTCGTTCGAGATGAAACTAATCGCTCTAAGTGGAGATATCTCGTATAAGGCAAGTGGACGATTCTCCCTTGCGTTATTGTTATTAAATGAGGAATTGGATCCCATTTAATATTTGCGTTGGGAACAACTTGTATGATTAATAAAATATGATAGGTTGTTATATTTGTTAGAAATAATGACCATGTTGTTATTCAGTTTTGCGCTAGAACTGGATTTAGGTCCGTTATGGGTGACCTTGTATGTTGTCTCACGCTGAGACATTGTTGTGATTAAAATAGTTCAGGGAGTGGTTCTATACCCTCTCTTTATAACAATATTACATTAGGAGGGGCCTAATCCTAATGGTGAGTCATGACTCTCTTCCCCTGCTCTTCGTGTGAGAGGGTTGATAGGCACTCTAGCTAAGTGCAGGTTCAGCACGGTGTAGTGTAGACGACATGGTAATAGGCCTCTGTGATCTCTACCTCACCATATGCAAATGAAAGATCAAGAATAGCTTAAGTCTTATGATCTTGGTGTTGAGATGATTATGGATGAAACAGGCCCTCTAATCTCTACAACATCGGACTCGTGCTATTCGGGTTGTTCAAGGATGAAATAAGCCCTCTGACCTCGGTAGCATTGTGTTCCTTCGGCAGTAGTTCGGGCCGATTAAAAGCCACTAACTTGTTGTGAAAAGTTTTGAAAGTAATATAAGATAAGTGTGTTAGGCACATTAATATACCTGAATGGTTCGTCCAGTCGGAAAGCCATTCTTGCTCCCGGTTATGAATGATTCTTAATCAAACTTTGATTAAGTTAATCTAAATAGTCGATGGAGGCTTTTCAAAATGTGATGTGATTAATATGAATTCCCAACAATTGTTCATGTTCTGTAAAGGAAACCACAAGCGGTGGTATTCTCTCTTGATTATGCGAATCTCATTCTTTTTCTCTATAAGACTGCTAACTGTTGGATCATAATCCGAGTCTAATCGGATTTGGATGCCAATATGTTTAGTTACAACCATAAGAACCAAGTTAGATTCTCCGCTTGCTAGTCTATCATTAGACTAACCCGTCCATCTTCTTTTCTTTTATATGGTCGGCTGGTGTCCATCGTTGGTTTACGACACATCAGGTATTTCTTGGAAGTTGATTCAAGAGGCGGATTCAGATGTTTGAAGCTCCAGAAGTTGAAGAAAGGTTTTCAATGGTTATACTTGAGTGAAGATCATAGTTGAACTACTTCAAAGTGAAGTTGAGTTTCAAAAATAAGAGCTTAAGGAAGACTGGATGAAGATTTGCTTCAACTAGAAGGTTGTTCTATTTATTTATTCTTTTTGGGTTAAGGTTTGTAAAGACCAATTGTATTTATTCCGCTGTAATGTTTGTTTCAGTTTGTTCAGTCAGTTTAAAGCCTTGGGTAGCTTCGGTTTAGTCTTAATCGGGGTTACTGGCGGTAATACCTCCAGGGTAGGAAGGGGGTGTTACAACTAGGGAGCTAGAAAGGAGAGCATAAAACAAAGGAAAACAAAGAAAACAGTCGGGACCGACACTGAGGTCACGTCGGGCCCGAGGTTGGCGACAAGAGGAAGTCGGGACCGACACTGGGTGAGTCGGGCCCGAGGTAGCTGGGGATGTCGAACTCAAAGATTTTAAAAATAGATCTTGGGCTTTTGGGTTCCTTCCCTAGTAGATTAAGGCCTTTCCACCCCAATTCAGGTAATGAGTGATGATCGGACTAGGATAGAGTGCTTTCGCCCTCGTTCCAACCACATCTACACCTCGATCCATGGGGAAATCCCCTTCGAAGCAAGGTCTTGAGATTGACACATGTTCACTTTCGCTACTTTGCCAATCTCAAGCCTTGATTCCCAACTTTCGCAAGGAATTGTAGCTCTATGTAGAGTGGGTTCCTTAGATCAAACACTCAAGGCTATGGAATTGGGGTTTCTAGCCTAAACCTAGCTAGGGTTTTCCCCCATAACCCAAAATCAAGGAGATCTACTCCATGAGACAAGCAAAGAAAGCAATCAAATCAAAAGGGAAAGCAATCATCATAATCAATCTCAAAACAAAGCAAAGTTTCATTCAAATCCAAAGCAATCCACAAATCCAAATCAAGGGTTTTCAAATCCACAAGAACAAAGCAAATCAAAGCAAATCTACCAACAAAACCTATCAAGACTTCCTCCCTTGGCCGATTCTCTCTCCCTTCCTTCTCCTCTCCTTCCTCCTTACTCTCCAAGTATCCCCTTGGTTCCCTTGGAACCCCCTTTTTGTGTGTGTGTGGGAACCCCCCCTTGTGAGGGTGTGAGAGAGGCCCCTTGTGAGGGTGTGTGAGAGGCCCCTAAATTAGAAGACAAGAGGGCCTTTTATAGATTAGATGAGGGGCAAAAGTAGAAGTTCACAAATTCGTGCCTTGGAGCCCAAGTAGTCCAGTGACCGACTCGGCCCGACACGGAGAAACCTCGGTCCCGAGGTACTGTGCATCTCGGTCCGGGGTGGAAATCTCCCAAGTCGGGCCCGAGGTTGTTGCAACTCGGTCCTGACCTCGTTCCACCTTCTTCTTTGTTGGCTTCTCTTGTTCTTCTTCATGGCTTGCTTCTCTCTTTCCCGCTTTAGCTCGGCCTTGCTCCATGTCTCGACCCTCCTTAAATTTGACCTTTGATCCATGCCAAATTACCTACAAAACACATAAAATGCGCATAGTCTCCGAATCTCATAGAAATACGGGAACTAAGCTAAAAGGGAACAAAATGCACAAGAAAAGGGGAAAAAGAAACATATTTACAAAGGAAATCACATATGAAAACACCACCAAATAGAGAGACATCAACAGTCATTCCCTCTTTCTTTGGGACTACATGGACCGGACTCACCCATTGGCTGTCCGAAATAGGAAATATGATCCCAACATCAAGTAATTTAATAATGGGGATATGCTCTATGGTGGGTTTATGGTTGTCCTCCATGTAAATCCTATGCATGCAAAGAGAAGGGGATATGCTAGTTATATCATCTAGGGAGTAGCCTATGGCTTTTCTATGCATCCTAAGCACATTCAGGAGTTTTCCTACTTCCTCATCTTTTAATTCAGCATTAATGATGACAGGTAGAGTAGAATTAGGACCGAGGAATTCATACTTGAGGGAGTCTGGCAGAGGTTTAAGTGTTGGGGACGGTTCAGCAGGGATTAGAATTGGCTCTTCTGGTTCCGTCTTCAACACTTCCTCAAAACATTCAAAGGCTGAAATTTCGCTGTCTTCGACTAGGGTCGTTAACGAACCTAGAGTGGTCGTTAACGAGCATGCGTCTTCTGCCAGGAGAATCGGTAATGATGCTGGAGGACTCGTTACTGAAACTGCAGTGGTTATTTCTGCCCATCTTTGCCCTGAAATTTCATCGCTTAATGTTGATCTTCCTATAGGGTCTCCACATTCAATGATATCTTTGTGGGTGTAGAGCATCTTGACTTCGTCTTTTTCGGACTCCTTGTTGGATTGTTTGAATCGGAATTCCGTCACCTCATCCCCAATTTTGAAAGTTAGGAGTCCTCTCCTAACATCGATTATGGCTCCTACTGTGGCAAGTAACGGTCTTCCAAAAATAATAGGCACCACCAGATCTTCGAGCATTGTCATAACGATGAAGTCGTTAGGAACAAAGAAATTGCCTACTTGAATTGGAAAATCTTCTATCAGCCCTGTTGGTTTGATGCAAGATTCGTCTGCCATATAAAGCCGCATGTTGATGGGCTCTAGTGGTCCCATATTGGCTTTAGACCAGATTGAGAGCGGAACGAGACTAGCACTGGCACCTAGATCGCATAAAGCCTTGAACTTGTGGTTGCCTATGCCGATCGTTATTGCAAACCTTCTTGGATCTCCTAGCTTTTCCGGTAGAGCTATCGATCTGACTTCATCTTGTAGCTCTGTAATGGACCTTTTCCTGCTAAGAATATCTTTCAAAAACTTTGTGTAAGCTGGCATTTCGCTTAGGCCTCAGCGAATGGGATGGAAATATTAATGCCCTGAAGAATCTTAACGAAACGCTTGAACTTACTTTCAGTAGAGTCCATAGATTTCTTAGTTGGGAATGGGAGAGATTTCACCATTCTCGGAACCAATTTAGGCTCGAGAGGTGAGAGTACCGGGTCGACACTGGGGTCGTTTGGTGTCCTCGGTGGGTCGTTACCGACCCTGGTGGGGTCGTTAACTACCCTGGGATTGAGAGGAAGGCTCGGTTTAGTAGACTTACCTGGGTTAGGGTCGTCAGATACCCTCGAAGCCTCGTCATCCTGGTATTTAGGCTCGGTATTTGCTCTCGCTGGCTCGTTAACGAGCCGTTTTGCGAGGTCTTGTTCCTCCTTGTCTTCAGCTTGAACTCTCTCCGGTAATGTCTTCCCACTTCTGAGGTGTACTGCTGCTATTTGGCCTCTAGGGTTCTCCTCGGGGCGGCCTGGGAGTTGTCCTTGTGGTCTTGGAATCCGTGCAGCTAAATCCCCTAGTTGGGAATCAACACTCCTCTTCCAAACATCGAACTCTCCCCATCTTTTATCTTGTCGATTCAGTTTGGCTTGAACTTCATCAACTTTGTTATTCACTCCGTTAATGCTTTCCTTTATTTCCTGAACCCATGATGGCGTCTCCTGATGGCCTGGAGGTCGATATGGTGCAGGTCGTCTATCTGGTGGGGGCCCTGCATAGTTTTGACTTGTATTTTGATTGCCCCATGGTTGATAGTTGTTCGAACTGTCATTATAATTAGGCTGGTTCCTGTATGGTCCTCTCATATAATTCATCTCAGCTATTGTCTCAGCGGTTCTAACCTGCTCAATGTTAGTGCAAGCAGAAGTACTATGTGCAGAAGAACCACATTCTTGACATGATTTTGAGGATTTCAGAAAACTTACCTGTTTCTTCAGGCGGTTGACCTCGTCTTGTAAGAATTGATTTTTAACATCTGGGTCAACTTCATCTCGGTTAGGTATGTACATACGTTTTTGAGTTTGTGGAGTTTGCTGGGTTCCGTACAAAGCATCGTAATTAGCCAGCTTATCCAACAGTTCCCACGCCTCTGTCGGGTTCATCTCTATAAAACCGCACGTAGTATGCGTGTTGATGCGGTTTTTGGTCTCTGCGTTGATACCCTGGAAAACGATTTCTTGCAAAACATATAAAGGTTGCCCATGAGTAGGGCACTGTCTAAGCATCTCTTTGAATCTTTCCCATGTTTCAACGAATGTTTCATTAGGCAACTGGTGATAGGAGGTGATGCGTTTCCTCAACTCCGTTGTCTTAGCAGGAGGGAAAAACTTTGTAAGAAATTGATCATACAAAGCTTTCCAAGTCTTGATAGACTTAGAAGGTAGGCTCTCCAACCAGTTCAGGGCCTTTCCAGTAAGAGACCATCTAAAAGCTTTTAACAAACATATTCTAATGAGACACCTTCAACAGCTATAGTGTCACATAAATCAAGAAAGTTTCTAATATGCTCCATAGGGCACTCAGCGGGTTTCCCTTCAAACTGAGCCCGTTTGATTAAGGATATAAATTGAGATTTGATCTCAAAAGGTTTCTCTATCGCTGGAAGCACAATAGGAGATTCTGGCACCCTCAGTTCCGGATGCATGTATTGTTTGGCATTCCTTGGATAGGCATCAAGCTCTTCTTGTAGACGAGCTTTGTCAGCTTGTTGACGCTCAGCTTCGGCGTCTGCGACGTCCTTCTCGGCTTTTAGTGCCTCCATCTGAGTCCGGAGGATCTCCAACTCTCGAGCCATCTCTTCTGCTGTGGCCATGGCTCGGTTTTCTCGGAGTCGACGGTGCAGGGAACGTTCAGGTTCTGAGTAATAACCAGTGTTATCAAACTGAAGCCTTCGTCGTCCTACCGGCATACACTGAGAAAACAGACAAAGAAAACAAAAATTAAAAACAAAAACGGGGTCGGGCTATTCCCGAACCCAAAGATAAACTAACAAACTCGTTGCTTCCCCGACAACAGCGTCAATTTGTTGGGAGGGTTTTCTTGACAACAAATAAATTTATAAGTCAAGACCCCGCTGAGTATAGCGAAGTCAGGATCGTTCCACAGGAAGTAAGGTTGTTCGTTTATCAATCTACTAAAAAGCAAATAAAAACAAATAAAAACACTCACAAGTAGCCTCGTTAACGACGTTGTCAGGGTCGTTAATGAACCACCGAACACAAAAACACTTCAAATAACGACCTAATTGAATTCGGTACCGAGGCAAGTACTCAGCAACGAAAATTCACTGGAAATAATTCAAATAAAACAAAAATCTAGGACTAGGGACACCACAACATAGCCAATTATATAAACTCGTAAGAAGATAAGATCATGCCTTTAAACAGATAGAGTCATCAACTTTCATTGACTTAGCAAGTAAATTAACAAACTTTCGTATCCTAATTCACTTAATTGCTTGTTTTGGATCTAAAGCTTGAAACTTTCGTATTCAAACAATATCAACCTTCAAGTTACTAACTTTCTCTTTCAATCAAGTTAAAAACTCAAATTACCTCAACTTTCGTTTCGGTATAAGCACAACAAACAATCTCAATAAAAGATAAAAGGCATTCAAAACACAATCTTACTCATCAAACATGCTCAACTATGTCGGGCTTAACCCCGATCCTAGAAAAGAAAACTACTCACTACTCATAACTAAGAAACTAATAATTTCAATCAAAGGAAACATTGAAAACAAAACAAAACTCAAATTAATAAGAAAAATATCGTCTTACAGAGATTCAGAAGAAACCGAAAACATCAAAATACCGAATCAAAATCACGAGTAACGATCCCAGTGACTTTCGTCAACCGAGCCTCTTCGATCACAACTCCAATCCGACTTCTCTCTCTCTCTCTCTCGGCCCTTCGAAATTCTCTTCTCTAAAAATTCCCTCTAAAAGCCCCTCCCTTTCTATGCTAGATAGAAGGGTATTTATACTAAAAAGCTAAAAACTAAAAAGGCTAAAAGATATAAACTTTCCTAAAAAGATAGAAATAAAACTCTAAAAGATAGAAATAAAATCTAAAAAGATAATAAGACCTAAAATACATATTCTAATAACCCCAAAAGATTCTAAAAAGATACTCAAAACGACACGGAAATAAATTCCCGCTCAGGATCGGTGAATTATAAAAATTATCTTCCAAATATTCTCCTTCGTGGCCTCGTTAACGAGCCCTCACAGCCTCGTTAACGAGCCTGGGCTTCGTTTTCTTCCACACTTCCTCTCGTAATCTTGAGCTCTGACTTCTTCAATCTTGTACTCCTCCGTCTTTCACTATAACGCTCCAAATTCAGCTCCATATAGCTCTTTTCCTCGCTAAAACCTACAAAATACATAAAATAGCGTAGCTTCCACTCTTTTCATAGAAATATGCAAAACTATCTAAAAACACTCAATACTAAACCTAAACTTAACAAAACTAAACCTAATAAGCAAAGAAAACCTACTAAAAATTATACTAGAAATGCGAACATCAGCTTGTTGTAGTACATGCTATGAAGTCTTGGTCAAGTTTTAATTATATGTTGAATTGCTTATTTGATTATGAGATGAATGCATGATTGTATTTCTGTTGTGTGACTTGGATTTATGACTTGCTTGAGGACAAACAAGGGTTAAGCATGAGGGAATTTGATAGCTTGCATATAGGTGTAGTTTAGGATGCATATTTATGTTTGTTTTGCATGGTTTTAGCTTAGTTTAGTATAGTTCTTAGGTTTTTAGGTTTTCTAGGAAATTCGGGTTTTGCGCTTGTTTTGTTCGTTTTGCAGATCTTTAGGTAAACAAGAATGGACAAGACAGATATTAGATTATTATGGTGGAGTTTGATGAAGCTTATAGAGATGGAAGCGAAGATTAGAAGAGCTATGGGCCAAGAGCTTGAGGGATAAAAACGCTTAAACCCGAGTCATGCATTGGAGTTCTTGTTTTGACACCTCTATCTTGAAAGGCTTCGTTTGGGAGCTATAGTGGTCCGATGAAGCTGAATTTGGTATTAATGAAAAGCTAATTCGAAGAGCTACAATTCATATTTTTACTCCGAGTCCAAATTCCAACTCCAAGGGGGTCAAAACAGCTTTTGAAGTGTCACTTGAATATTGAACCGAGGGTAAAAGCGCGGGTTAGCATGTAAAAGCGCGGCCGCGCTTTTGGAGGTCAAGCCGCGCAATTGGCTTTCTACGCGGAGGTGATTTGGGCCGACATTGGGTGAAGTTTGGGGTCGAGATCTTTATGTTTCCGACTTGTTTCTCTTATGTGGATTTGGGAGAATTGTTTCCTTGGTTATTTTTAATAGTTTTAAGAGATATTTAAACTCTTTTTAGTTTCTCCCTCTTGGATAACTTAGATCATAATTTTGGAGGTTAGGGTTTTCTCTCTTTCACGAAGCAAACTTTGAACATTTGTAAGTTTTTCTCAATTTAATTAGGCATTGCTAATTCCATTGTATTGGACTAGTTATTGAAATCATAGATTGCATATTATTGTGAGGTTTGATTGATTCTCAACAACTTGAATATGTTTTATTCCATGTGCTTAATTGAATCAGAATCATTCTAGGGTTTTGTTAGCTTGATCACCTAATAGAATTTCTAGGTTAATTTACAACTAATCTGATTAATGCTCGTTTGGGGTTGATTAGATAAAGTAGCATCTATAATTGTTTGGACCTGTTTGGGCTTTTCAATTGTAGAAGGGAATAAATCCACAAATAACTTAGATTTTTGTTTGTTCTAAGTATTTGTTTCTATCGATACTTTGAACTTAAAATTGTCGTTTAATTGAATCTAGGCGTTGTTTTAGGTTGTTAAATGATTAAGGTTGTTTAGACTGTTAGTTCTTTCAACTATTTCAAAAGTTTGGGTCATAATCCTTGTAGGATCATAATCCATAGTATATTATTCAAGTGAATTGTGAATCAATGATCAATAAGCATATCAATGATAGATTTAACTAGGTGAACATATCTCTCTCTCATATATTTACAATCAACTTTGCATTCATATTTACTTTTTAGTTTACATCTTAGAGTTAGAAAATCATTCAAAAGCCCCCCTTTAGTTCTATTACTTGGCACGCAAGTAAAGCACAATTACACGTCTTTGTGGGATCGGCCCTTATTTACCATTCTACTAAGTTTGATTAAGTAAAGTTCTTTGATAGGTATAACGACCACTGAAAATACCTTATCATGGACATGTTTGTGCTACCCATGTAAGTTCCAACTTAATTTCTGAATCATGTAAAACATCATTGTTGTGTTGAGTAGCTTCTTAGTTTTCAGCAAAGAGCGCTCTTTTGATGTATAATAACCGGTTTTGAACTTATTTTCTATAGGAAACAAAAGTGTTCATAGAGATGATTGGTTCCAACATCTCAAAAGGGTTATTCCATTTATTTTTTGGTCAACGAATGACCTCCAAGGTAATTTCCTTGCTAAAAATCTTGAATTTTTTGCTTAACATCCCTGAAATTACCTACATAACGCTTTAGCGAATGAAGACTAGGCAAAATTGGCATTCTTTATAGTCTGCCATAAAATCTTGGCAAAATTCCCATTAATGAATACGAAAATTTGTTCCTTTTTTTTCTCTTGTGGTTTCAGTTGTAGAGAGAGATGAGAACTATGAAGCTTCTGAATCATTCAAATATTGTAAGAATACATGAGGTATATATCCATTCAAGCCTTTTCTATTTTTTCCATTTCTTTTTCTTAATAGAATTTTCTTTCTAAACTTGTATAGTTTCATGGCCTGCAAAATGCTTTTCAAGGTCATTCTTTGCGGTTTTAGATTTTAGACTCAAAGACAAAGGTTTACATATAGTAATGAAGTACTTACTAGGAGGACATCTCTTTGGCAAACTGGAGAGCATTGTCTTAACTCTCCCATATCATAATCTTATGATATATATATTTATATATACAAATTAGGCCCTTAATTCAGCTCTTGACGACTCTTCTGCTTCTGAGCAGTCATATGCAACAACGTTAAGTGAGGAGTAAGCAAAGACACTCTTTCAACAACTAATTAATGCAATATAATATTGCCATTGCAGAGGAGCATATCATAGGGATATAAAGGTAATCAAATACTGACCTACATGCTTGGTCTTGTTATGATGAAGAAGCTATGAAGGAAATAAAATTGATTCGTTTTTCAATTTTTGTAAGAATGGTTGTTGATTTGGTGGAATTGAATTCTTACTCATAAAATTGAAGTTGTGCTTTGGTCGAGTGTCACAATTCACGCTTGATATATTTGTAAACCAACAACATGTTGTTTAATTGATAATTTCAATTCTTCCTGGTAGGTTGAATTATGGCTTTTTTAAGGATTATAAAATAATTTGAATTGCATGTAGAGAATGTCGCACAAGGAGATCAGATGGTGGTCACAACCCAAAGGTACGACTGGTCTAATTCTTCCAATCCTTTTCAAATTTGATTGATTGGTCCCATTTCCGTTCGAAATACGCCCTTTTAATTTTTTTTAGCCCTATAAGTTGAATTTTGTTTGTTTCAATATGTAGTTTTTGATAGTTGTATTCCATTGTTAAAGCAAGATGATGTGGGTAATTTAGTTGCACAGCTAAGAGACCTCCAGAGGAGGAATACTGAATTTGAATGAGAGAATAAGAAATTAAGCTCAAGGTGAAATAACAACCATTTGAGTATGTAAATTGGACCTATTGATCAGTTGTTGGTAGAAATTAAGCTCAAGATGATGTGGCTTTTTTAACTATTTTTTTGTCTTTCAGCTCCATGTACGAGAAGTAGAATTCGACTTACTGCAGGGGCGACTAAATGACCTGGTAAGTGGCTGCTAAATTATATAACTTTTAGTAGGCACGAGAAGCAGATTTGACTTTCCTAGATGTCCAGAAATGCTCATATCTTTGAGAGGAAAGATAAGAGTAGTATTTTTGCAGGATTTTACCTTTCAGTAATCAATTTGAGCATGGTAGCACCATCTGACAGACCTAATACAAACATAACTCACATCAGCTCATTTTAAGAATGTTATCGAGTTCATTTTGACGAGGACCTTGAGTCATAGTAACTAAAAGGTTAATGTCATAGATATTGAGCAAAACAACTAGAAAAAAAAAAACAATAACGGAAGAAAAATTCTCTGGCTTATGAATTGTGTCAATGAAATGAACTTCCATTAACAATTTCTTTTCTTTGGGTTCACTAACCCAATTCATTTAACAATGCAATATTAAATGCTAACATATTGTATATCTTCCATGAAAAGGGACTTCAGATCAATATCTATTTTCTGGCAAAGAATGATATCTTATTTGAATCTTGTTTGGGTAGGCATACTAAAATATCACTGGCAAAGAATGATATCTTATTCTTTTCTGTTAGAAATTCATATGATATGGATTAAAACTGGTCTTGTATTTCATATTACAAATAAAAAGCTACTTGTCCATTTAGTTCTAAAAATTCTACTACTTTATTAACACAATGTGTTTTCGTAATCATGGTTGTACATAGAGTCAAATTTTAATGCAACTCATTGTTGATTTATTCCTGATATGAAATGAATGCTATATTTATTGTTTAGACAACCAACTTATACACTCAGCCGGATTGATGAGATTTTAGATATAATCAACAATCATGAGTTGGAAATTCTTACCTTGGCCAGTGTATCAAGTATCAAGGTTTCTCATTTGACTTTATAATCGATACTATTCTTCCCCTCTCTTATGCAGTTGTATATCAACATATTGACTTTTGAAGATGGACCAAACTTCTTTTTATATTTTCATCTTTCTTATTTGATTGATTGGACCAAATTTTTTTTCAAGATGGACCAAACTTATACACTCAATGCTATATTTATTATTGATACTATTCTTCCCATCTTATGCAGCATATCACCATATTCTCATTTGACGATGGACCAAACTTCTTTTTATTTTTTCATCTTTCTTTCTTTCTAATTACCAATTAAATTCTACTTTGTACAAGTGATTAATGATTACTGTGATATGGGTTTTGGATGCGCAGTGGATATCATGAATGAAAACCTATCTATCTATCTATCTCTAATTGAAAGGGGCAATTAAAGCAGATGGAGCGTGAGAAGATGGCTCCATGGTATTCTTGAGCTCTTCCCTATTCTGTTTTGTCTTTAACGTTGTTTCTTTAATAGACATCCAAATTAAGCTCTTTATTGTATCATAAATCTATGATACGATTCTTCTTCTATTTATTTTCTGCATTTGGGATGTCTATCCATAACTTACTTTTGTTTTCTATGCTTCGATACACACACCAATAATCAGTAGTAAACCTTTGTTTAAAACTAAATAAGGACTTGTCCTGATTCCTCATAATTGCTAGCATGGAATCAACATTTAACATATCAGCAACAAGATTAAACCGTCATTTTAGCATGGGAAGATTGAATAAATTGAAAAAAGGCCAGCAAATTCATGTATGATTATTGAATTATATCAAAGAGTGAAAAGATGTGCATGAAGATGCTTAAAGACATAGCTATAGCTTCATGTATATGTGAAGAACCTTCATCCATCTTTTGATGACATAATCTTAGATGAACACTTCAGACCCAGTGGGCAAATATTATATCTTTGTCGGTTCTTAAAAATGTTATGGTGTGTTTACTAACACTTACATCAACAAATGGACTATATAAAAGGTTACGATTGTAATATCCGCTAAATTCTAAATAAAATAAAGAGTCTTTTGTCGGAAACCACCCGTAAGATAGGTCATTTTCCACTTAACTACCCGCCTAATAACAAATTACTGAAAACCACCCATATACAACCTTCCGTTACCCAAATACCACCCAAGGAATTTTTCCGTCCTCTTTCCCGTTAGTTTTTGACAAGACAATCTTGTTTATCAATTTTATTATATTTTAATTGAAATTTGGGGTTTTAATTTTACCTTTTTCTCCCAAAATAAAATCAAACAAATTTGGGTCTACAAGTTGCAGAATTGGAGCTTAGGGTTCAAAGGGAGATGGCAAAATCAAGTCAAATCCACCATTAACACCCTTTTTGAGCTCTCAAATAACCTCTTTCTAGATGATAATCCTCAAATCTAAGCCTAATTTCGGATTGTTCGATCTAATTCTTCACCGCTCGAAGAGATTATGATGTCTCTCTATTTGGTGGTGTTTTCATATGTGATTTCCTTTGTAAATATGTTTCTTTTTCCCCTTTTCTTGTGCGCTTTGTTCCTTTTTAGCCTAGTTCCCGCATTTCTATGAGATTCGGAGACTACGCACCTTTTATGTGTTTTGTAGGTAATTTGGCATGAATCGAGGATCAATTTGAAGGAGGGTCGAGACATGGAGCAAAGGCCGAGCTAAAGCGGGAAAGAGAGAAGCAAGCCATGAAGAAGAACAAGAGAAGCCAACTAAGAAGAAGGTGGAACGAAGACAGGACCGAGTTGCAACAACGTCGGGCCCGACTTTGAAGTTTCCAACCTCGGACCTAGATGCACAGTACCTCGGGCCCGAGGTTCCTCCGTGTCGGGCCGAGTTGGTCACCGGACTACTTGGGCTCGAAGGCACGAATTTGTGAACTTCCACTTTTGCCCCTCATCTAATCCATAAAAGGGCCTCTTGTCTTCTAATCAAGGGGTTCCCTCACACACACACAAAAAGGGGGGTTCCAAGGGAGCCAAGAGGATACTTGGAGAGCAAGGAGGAAGGAGAAGAGGAGGAAGAGAGAGAGAATCGGCCAAGAGAGAGGAAGGCTTGATAGGTTTTGTTGATTGTTTAGCTTTGATTTGCTTTGTTCTTGTGGATTTGAAAACCCTTGATTTGAATTTGTGGATTGCTTTGGATTTGAATGAAACATTGCTTTGTTTTGAGATTGATTATGATGATTGCTTTCCCTTTTGATTTGATTGCTTTCTTTGCTTGTCACAAGGAGTAGATCTCCTTGATCTTGGGTTATGGGGGAAAACCCTAGCTAGGTTAGGGCTAGAAACCCCAATTCCATAGCCTTGAGTGTTTGATCTAAGGAACCCACTCTACATAGAGCTACAATTCCTTGCGAAAGTTGGGAATCAAGGCTTGAGATTGGCAAAGTAGCGAAAGTGAACATGTGTCAATCTCAAGACCTTGCTTCGAAGGGGATTTCCCCATGGATCGAGGTGTAGATGTGGTTGGAACGAGGGCGAAAGCACTCGATCCTAGTCCGATCATCACTCATTGCCTGAATTGGGGTGGAAAAGCCTTAATCTACTAGGGAAGGAACTCAAAAGCCCAAGATCTACTTTTAAAATCTTTGAGTTCGACATCCCCAACTACCTCGGGCCCGACTTACCCAGTGTCGGTCCCGACTTCCTCTTGTCCACAACCTCGGGCCCGACGTGACCTCAGTGTCGGTCCCGACTGTTTTCTTCGTTTTCCTTTGTTTTATGCTCTCCTTTCTAGCTTCCTAGTATCTAGGCACATCGATCGAGTAGACTTCCCGAGTGTTCGACACCCAACACGTACTACAACGGGGTCGGGTTATAAATTGTATCTCTTGACCCTCGCATCCGAGAGCGATCAGATTACACGCGACAAATAATTTTCGATACCACCACCCCCAGCGAGTGGTCGGAGGTCGACGAGCAGGGCGATGGGAATGAAGGCGTCAAACAATTCAGATCTGGGATACTAGTCGTCTTCCCCAGCCCGAGAAGAATGTGACTATACTGGTTGTCTTCCTTGGCCCGTTGTACCAGATCTGGGATTTGGAATTCGAGCTAAAACAACCCATCCTCCTCCTCATTTGTAGGTGTTGAGCCACTGCTGAACTCCCCGCCAAACCATCCCCCTCATTATAGCGATACCAGTCGTCTTCCCCAGCCCGTTATACCAGAAAAATAGAGGAAGAAGGAAGGCGTTGTTGCTATGGCTTCCCGCGATGACTCGGGGCGGGTCGGTGGATAATAGTGTGAATGGAGGCGACGAGTACGATGGTGGTGGTGGCGAGTCACGATGATGACGGATTCGGGAGAAAACGAAGAGGGTTGAGTGAGATTTAATATGTATTGGGGAAAATTAAGGAATTTGGGGCAAAAAATTGAGTGTGAGTTCTTATATACGGGAGCAAACTGATGGATTTTAGGGAAATAATTGGGCTTTTTTATGTATTAATAGAAAGAGGAAATAAGGAAAGAAAAGAAAATTATAAAAAATCAACCCAAAATAAAAAGAAGCCTAATATGGATTAAAGTATATTTAAAATATAAGGGTAAATTGGTCTTTTCGAAAATTAACGGGGGAGAGGACGGAAAAATGGTCTTGGGTGGTATTGGGGTAACAGAAGGTTGTATATGGGTGGTTTTCAGTAAATATGTATAATCCGGGTGGTTAAGTGAAATATGGCCTATCTTACGGGTGCTTTCCGACAAAAGACTCTAAAATAAATGGGTAATTATCCCAATAAATATTTTTCTTTCTTTTTCTCTAAAAGTAGAGAACTTAATAATCTTAATAATTTCATATTAAATTATAAAGAGGTTGTAAAAGTTTATTACAATGGAAATTAAGAACTTAATTAAATAAATTAAGCACTTCTTTAAATATTTTTCTCTTAAATAGAGAGTTTAAATATTTTTATAATTTTCTTAATGATTTATAAAAATATCATAAAGGATTATTAAAGTGACAAATAAAATATCAAACAAATTTGAACTATAATAATTTCGGATTTTATAATGTATTAATACAAAGCTAAAAAAATAAATAAATAAATAAAAGAAAGGCAAATAAAAAGGGTCAAGAGCCAGGACTCAAACCCGAGACCTCCTGCACCCTTCCAATGCTCACACACACTCAAATCCGCTAGACTAATGTAACTTATCTACCCATATTATAATTCTTTTAATTATAAACTCTCCTATTTCTTCTTCTTCCACAAGAGAGTCAAATTGTCTGATTGATTTTGACGTACATCTAATTCCCTTCGTTCTTCCACCTTCTCTTCCACCAATCTCCATTATAGCTTGCAAGACTATCCAAATTTCATCACCACCCCTATGTCATCTTCAACTAACACAACCATACCCGATCCCCTTCAATCCCCCTTCCTTCCATTGGTCAAATCCAACAATGGTGGATCAAGGGGAGCACCATATTTGGCTATAAAAAGGGCTGGAAGTGCAAGGGGAAATTCACACAATACTCTCCTTCTCATCTTCAACCCATTTTCGTTCAATTCAAAGTCAAAAATCCCTAGAATAGATTTTTCCCAAATCTGATTTTTATTTACAAAATTCACAAAACCCCTCCTCCCTTCCTTTGTTGGCCGCCGGACACCACCTGACCACCAGCCAAGGGGCCGACCACCACGCGCGAGCCACCGCCGACCACCAAGAGTGCCGCCCTGCCCCTCCTGAGCCACCAATCGTCCGTCGTTCCCCTGGTGCGTCTCTCTATGATTTTTTTTTTACGTAAGAAGAAGGAGGAAGAAGGAGAAAGAAAAGGAGGTTTGAGCCTATTTTTGATTTATGGGCTGATTCAAAAATAAATAAAAAGGCTCATTTAAACTCTATTAGGCCCATCAGGTTTCTAATTGAAGGAAGAAAGAAGATCCAAGCCCAAAATTTCATCCATCTCGATTCGCGTGTCCAATTTCCGTCCCGTTAACGCTCGGTAGAATTTCTCGACTCATATTTTAAGTGTCTATCCCTTTATAAAATAAGTTTACATATATATAATATTTATTTAAATAAATTCACTAAATATTACAAATGAGCTTTTAAAAAGGAAATTATGTAATTAGATTAATTTGCATGCCCATCTAAGAGAAATATAATTTTCAATATATCATATGTGAATTCATAGAATATTAATTTTCATAACAATGATATTTTAAGCATATTAAGTAGTTGATAATTTGAAAAGAATAATAATATGCATGTGGTTTTTATAAAAAAATAAATAAATATGGCAAGACATAGAATAATTTCAAATAAATTATAAGATTAATATATGTGACTTTTAAGCTTGAAAATTCTGTTTTTGAAAATAATATTGACTTGGCCATATTTTTATCCTATTATAAAAGAAATAGGATAAGATAAGGGGATTTTAATAAAACAAAGACTTTATTAACGTGAAATTAGTCTTGCATGTCTTGTAATCCTATAATATGCTTTGGAATAATATTAGTAAGATATTTTGAATAAAGTATGTTATTAAGAACAAGTATGGGATTAAATTAAATTGAATAAATAAATTACATGTATTTTTATATATAGAAATAAAGTAAGTTAGACATGAAAAGTTATAAATAAATTTATGGGATCAAGAGTTTATTATTTTATATACATGGAAAATGTCACATAAATAATATGTATACCTTATTTGGAGTTTAGTATATAAATAAAAAGACCTAGAACAAGTTGTTGGAAAAATATTATCTAAAGACTTTATATATTGAAAAAGGGGGTTGCATGTAGACCTGTCAATCGGGTCGGGTCGAGCAGGTTCGAGTTCGGTCATTTCGGGTTCGGGTAAAATTGGGTTCCGGTTCGTTATGAGTCACGGGTCAATCGGGTCGGGTTGTAGCGGGTTTTCGGTCGGGCCGGGTTGACCAACGAGTCTAAAATCTTTTTTTCTTATGATTATTAAAATCAAATTTTAATTAAATAATAATATTTAATTATAATATATTATTTTGATTTATTTTAATAATAAAATATATTATCTGTTTCAAAATAAATTAAAAAATTCTATTAATATACTATATCGGTACACCCAACGGTTTCGGGTTTCAACCCAACGGGTTTGGGTTTTATCGGGTTCGGTTTATTTCGGGTTTCGGGTACAAATTTTCGCGGGTCTTGACCTTAAAATTATCGGGCGGATCGGGTCGGGTTAGCGGCTTAGGTCAGTTTTTGACAGGTTTAGTTACATGTCATTTAAAGAACATATAATAAACTTAAATATATTTTGATAAGATATTTATATGGAAAGTGTGAAATGATTTGTTTAAAATAATACTTGGTAATTTATTAGATAAATAAAGTAATAGAAATAGTATAACATAATATGTTATATTAATGCCTTTTATATCATAAGGTGGTTCCATGTCTTTAAAAAGATTTGATAATAAGAGAAAATTACAATAATAATATATACTAGTCTTAAAAAGATATTTTTATGATCAAGTGGATGAAAGATATTTATAAGGAATAATGAATTAATCTAAAAGGAATATTAATGAGTATTTAATAATTTGAATAATGTTAAACCTTGATCTTCAAAAGCTTATAATAATCAAGGATTTTTTTTAAAATGGATAAAAGGATATCACAAATATAAAATAATAATAGAAGATATTATTATTTTATTCATCTCCACCTAAATTATTATTATAATAATTTAGAAATTAATTCTCTTATAATAAGGATGTAAGAGATTTCCAAAACTTTACAAGAATTTAAAGAAAATTCTTATTAAAGCTCGTTCGTATATTCAGTGTCGATAGGTCGAGCTCCCGTTTCGTTTTAAGGACAATGGTTTCGTTCATTCGTTAATACGCAATCGTACAAGAAAAGGCAAGTGGAATTTCTCCTTGTAGCCTTAATAAATTCATTTCGTGAAATTTCTCTTTGTTGGGAACAACTTGTTTTGCTAATAAAAAAACGAACTAGGAATATCGATTACGAAAAATAATGACCCCACTGTTATCATTATTCCGTTATTTAATATTTGTTAGGACTATTATGCTAGTCTTGTTTGTGACCTTGATTGTTTACGATCTCGTTTAGAGATCGGTTTGAATGAATTAGTGAGGGGTATGGGACTAACCCGACACCTCTATATAATACACTAAGTTGTATGCCTCCGCGCTTAAAGTACGACTTTCAAGATCATGATCCATGTCCGCTCCTACGCAACGGAGGGATGAGTGGCACCATAGCTAAGTGTTGGAACTGGGTTCCCTTAAGTGGTTCGGGACCATGCATGCCCCCCACACTCTTTAAAAATCATTAACGTAATTGAAAGTTTTCATCCCTATATAAGATAAGTGTCGAAGCACATTTAAAAGAAATCAAAACCGGACCGGTCTCAAATGATCGATCCGACTCTCGGTTCGCAAGGGCGCGAAAGGTTTTCAAAACTTGTATGACTTAATAACGTTCCCAACATACTTTCTACTCTAAGAAGTCTACAACCTTGTAGTTCTTCTCTCGATTAACGAGTTATCTCCTCTCGAGATACACTCTTCTCCATCCCGATAAGCCCCACATAAAGACCTATAACTTAAAACACATCCCGATAATATATCTTGAATATTATAAATTACTGAAATACCCTTGAGAAGTTCCGTTCTCACTTGCTTAGTCTCCTTAGACTAATTCCCGCACTTTCGCATTTTTGCCTGGTATTTCTCCCCTTCGCGACAAATGCCAGACTGTAGGAATATACACCGAAGTGTTGAAGACGAAGTCTAGAAGGTTCGAGAAGCGTTAGGCGAGAATCGAAGGTCAAGGCAAGGCGACGTTCAAGGAAGGAAGAAATTCTCATAAGAGCGAGGCATTATGAAGATAGGCCACCAACTCTTCTTTTTTTAAAACCAAGCAAATCATCATCACATGAGTTATCTTGGGAAAACATACTTGTATTTTTAATTACGTCTTTTCAACCCTCTCTAATGGGCTTTACTTTCCTCTGCTACATTTGTAAAACGACTCTCAATGTAATGAACGAAAGTTCTTATCAATAAATAAAATTCCGCTTTTAGTCAATTTCATCTTCAATTAAAGAACCAAGTCTCATTCGTGAGCATGCGTTTATTTATGTAACGTTTATGTAAATTTCCGCATTTCTAAAAGTTTTAATATCATTATAAAGCCTAGGGTGACTTTGTACGGTAAAATCCGAGGTCACTGGCGATAATACCCAATGTTGCAAAATAGGCGTGTTACAACGATTACTCTGGATAGGGACACTCCACTCGGAAGGTATGAAGACTCAAGTTATATAGATTTTAGGCGGATTCGCAAGGGTACCCCTTGCACAAAAACAGTTTGCAAAATTACCCCACATTGTAGGAAATTGCAAATCATGCATTTTTGGCATTTATGCAATTTTATTTTTTTATTATTTTATTGTTTAATTATTTGAATTTATATTTGTAATGTTTTTTTAGAAATGAATTATTAAATTCAAAAAAATTAAAATCATAAAAATTAAAATTGTAAAAATAAATAAATAAAAGGCATATGAAAAGATATTTGAAAAGATATATTAAAGTGATTTATTGGTTATAATATACGGAAACTAATGAGGAAAAAGAGGAAAATAAATAGTCAAAGATATGACAATGATACTAGTTGGTTGAGATTTCGGTAAAAATCTAGTCGGGCTAGATGTTATATTGTCATACTTGTCTATTCTAGTGTCATAAGACAATATGCTACTGTCACAGACTTAAATAAGAAAAAGGAAAGTGCTAACGAATTAGATTTGTTATGAAATCTTTTCTATCCTTATCTTAAAAGATACAAATCTAAATACAAACAATAATAACCAATTATTCTACATAAAGTATCAAACCTCTGCTTAATCTTATCTTTTCATCCAGTCTTATCTGTTGGAAGACCTAAGACAAATAGGTTTCGTGCACTTTGGGTGAAGAACTGGTCTAAACGTCGTTGTGGGAGGTGCAAAGGTTTTGGACATTACCAGAGCAGTTGTACAAGGCCTCTGCCGTGATCAGATGACAATTATAACTAGTTCTTTGTTAACTTATTGTTTACTTAGACCATGTTTATTTTTCTATATTTGAAACATATAATTTCTTGATGGATTTATTTGCTTTGCATGGATTGATTTGGTTATGGTTAATTTATGAACGTATTTGCTTAACTTATTATTTCCTCTGATTCTCATGTTGTGCTTCACAAGTACTTATAAATGATGGCTTAAATTTAATTGCTTGTTCATAGGAGTAAAGGCATACTGGCATACTTCATTCATTATCTTGTCATCCTTTGCCAAAAATCCTCTTATGTAGACGGTTTCTTGTCATCCCTTTTTACTTGTGAAACGTCTATTTTGTCACCCTTTCTAAACTTACCATCACATTACAATTTGTATCTTGTCACCCTATAAGAAAGTTGAACATGGATTGATGTTAGCTTCATTTGAATTCCAAATTCATATGAGAAAAGCTACACTGTCACGCTTCAATAATTATCTTGTCATCATGCAATTTTAGCATGTCACCCTATAAGAAAGTTGAACATGGATTGATGTTAGCTTCATTTGAATTCCAAATTCATATGAGAAAAGCTATATTGTCACACTTCAATAATTATCTTGTCATCATACAATTTTATCCTGTCACCCTATAAGAAAGTTGAACATGGATTGATGTTAGCTTCATTTGAATTTCAAATTCATATGAGAAAAGCTATGCTGTCACACTTCAATAATTATCTTGTCATAATACAATTTTTATCCTGTCACCCCATAAGAAAGTTGGACATGCTCTTGATACATAAAAAATAGTAGCCTTAAGCATGAAGGGAGCCATAACCTGTATCAATTTCCAACACACAAAAGAAAGTGAAAGAGTCGCAATAAAGTCAAAAATAGTGTCCTTCATTGAAAGTCACCAACCAAGGCACAAACTAAGTTCACATAATGATCAAAACTAACATCAAGTTATCCACCAAAGTGGATTACTAACATCAAGTTATCCACCAAAGTGGATTACTAACATCAAGTTATCCACCAAATTGGATTACTAACATCCAGTTAACCACCAAAAATACATCTACAACACTTCCCAAAAATAATAAAGTGAACCTAAACTAGTTTTAGAACCAAAGAAGTCAAGATGAATCTCATTTGAAGTACCATATGCTCACTGCCACAGAACTTCGATATCCATCTACTAACTTGTCCTCAATGACCGAGATATCATCATTCTTAGTGGTTAGTAACTCAATGTACTTGATGGTGTATGTTTTGGACAAAAAACTTACCTATTAATCACTTTAATGTCCTAGATGAGGTTTGATAGCCAAAGGGGATTCGATAGCCAAAGGGGATTCGATTGGATCGGGTTGACGGTGTATGTTTGCAACTCAATGTACTTGATGTTAGTGGTTAGTAACTCAATGTACTTGATGGTGTATGTTTTGGACAAAAAACTTACCTATTAATCACTTTAATGTCCTAGATGAGGTTTGATAGCCAAAGGGGATTCGATTGGATCGAGTTGACGAGAGAACGACTAAAAACAATAAACGAAAGCAATAAATAAGCAAGCAAACTAAATGTAAAATCAATATAAATGTAGAAGAAATTCTTATCTCTTCTTATTAATTATAAACAAGCGATTACAAGCTTATATCTGGGGTTTAGGGCCCTTAATCATGTGAAAACTGCTGGGAATACAACGGTCAGATGCTTGCAGTCCTGCTGAGACGACATAAGTCTCCGAGAGCAATGTGAATTATGAGAGTGTTCTAATTACAAGAGAGGGGAATTGTGTACTAATGTATGTGTCTCTAGATCTGGATCTGGATCTCCCGTGGTTATGCTCTTAAATCCCTTTATATAGTAGGGAGAGTTACATAGAAGTAGTTACAAAATCAAGGATACACGTTCTCCTAAAAAATAGGTAGTGGACGTTGTGGAGGATATGGTCAAAGGCGGTTGTAACTGACCCGAAGATCTCGGGATCTTGCTGGCGCTACGGGATAGTTAGATGATGACTGACGTCATCGGTCTTCGGTCTTTATGACGACGAAAGTCTTCGGTCTTTCTGATGACGATGGTCTCTCTGACGATGATGGTCTTTCTGACGATAATGGTCTTTGTGAAGACAACAGTCTTTGGTCTTTGTGACGACGACATTCTTCGGTCTTGAAATCATACTTGGATTTTTTTGGGTCTAACAGTGTACACCCACATAATAATCCAACACTTGTACCTGCAAGAAATTAAGCAAGTTTTTTCCAGTTACAGGCACTAAACAAGATTACAGTACACATAATGACATAACCATAAGAAAAGGAACCATTCTAGTAGAACCTGAATAACTTTACAGCTAGAAACAAGTTATTGATATTCTTTACCTTAATTCTACCATTTCTTGGCACTCTTTCATCGTCAATAGAATAAAAAAATTGGGTTCACTATGCTATGCAATATAGTTCTACTACCTTGGGAACTTAATTTAATCGAGAAGCAATCATGCTTTTAATGTTGTCCATTTCACTAAGTTGCTAGCAGATATATTTTTAGAAAAGGAAGGGAATCATATGCAAACTCTACCAACCGAAATCCAAAACATTCGCACGATTTGAACATGGAAATGTTGATAATATAACTTAAGAAGAAAAGGAGAGTTGGTTTAGATAAACCAAGAAAGCAACAAAAAGTATTACCTAAAGTTAATTTGAAGGCAAATTGTGAGCTTTTTGAAGCACAACCAGTTCCATTTTTGAGACCATCACTGTGATGCCCTTTTGGGCATGAGCACTCGTATGCTCCTTGTGTATTAGTGCAATGGTTAGAGCATGGATTGTTTGGACCTGAACACTCATCAATATCTAGAAAAAGGGAAAATCATAGAATCTCCAATTAGCATGCGTCATATCATTGAAAAGCTTAAGCATATAAAAATTAAAAACATAATTTGTATAAAAAACTTTACCTAAGCAACCTGGACTCAGATAAGGATTGCCCTCAAATCCCAGGAGGCATCTGCAACGGTATCCTTTAGAACCGAGGTCTACGTCAGTGCAGTTGGTGTTCTGCTGACAGGCATAACTAGTGGAGTTTAGTTGAGCCTGACTACACGTGGTCTCATTCCCAACATTCCATTCCAGAACAACTGGAACCTTGTCAGTTGTTGTGTTGGAGAATAAGGGATCAAAAAGATCATCACTAGCCCGAAAGGTGAATTTGTCAACTTCAGCAAGGAATGCATAGCCACAGGAATCAAAGGACGAGACATTGGTATGATTGTAAAAGCTCACCAAGGCTATTCTGAATGCCTTTAACCCCTTGGGAATGGAAGTCTGAGAACAGCCAGGACCAGAACATGTTCTTGGAAGCAAATCTTCTTTCCTTGAGGAGAAGGAAATGCAGCCACTGGTGAATTTTCAGCCTTTTGATCCTGTAATGATTGCTATATCATCACACCCAACAACAAGTAACTTGTTCAAGGTATTTGAGAAAGTAAATGGAGAAGTTGATAGATCAATTGATACTACATGTTCAGGTCTTGCCAAGTTCCCCAGAGAATCATAACACTTCTTCGCCACCCAATTCTTGATTTTCATGTAGGTTTCTGAAATCTCTACAATCTCAAGGTTGCCCCGCCTAAGAAAGGTTTTGGAGTATTGAAAGGCGTGTTACAGTTAATATTGTACCAATATCCTAGTGAACATTCACCCCCAAGATCTTAAATTGGTGGAGGATTTTCAATTTTGATATGTTATTCATTTGTCTTAATTTAATTTAAAATTTTTAAATCTTGTTTTTTTTAATTAGTAGAAATCATTTTAATTTTAAAATTGAAAATAAATTTCTTAAATTAAAGTTTCAAAAAATGAATTATTTTAATATTTTTCTAAAAAAGGAAAGAGAATGATTTTGGGCATTTTCGCTATTTTTTTGGGTATTTATGCTATTTTTTTGCATTGATGTAACATTAGAAATAAGAAGGCATTTTTACAAACACATTTTCAAAGTGGGGCATGGGGCACTAATAACTCTAGATTTTTATCACTTATGGATTGTACACCTCCAAATGAATCAACTTGGTTTACAAATTTTATTGGTTTTTTTGTGTTTGTAACCAAGCGAGTAACAAATGTATGCATATATAGAGTAATGAACGTATGCAGATTTGAGGTTAAGGAGGAAGACATTATATTGTACGTTCAATTAGTTGTATTTATATATATAAACAAATAAATTTGTAAAATGTATCCTGAAGGATCGACTCCTCATCATCGCCCTCAACTCTATCCCGTACACAAAGTAAGACATCTCCTGATGATGGTCATGATGGTCATGATGTATGTTTTTGTAGCAATTTCACCTCCTCAAAAGCCAACCTGAAATTATATTAGTCCACAATGCTCATCACTTTTTCTACAATGGAAAAATATTATAAGATACAGAAAGAAACATTCAAAACTGAAGAATAATGTCTGCAATTTCTTTCTAGACAAAGAAGAATAAAACATCCATAATATTACATCCAAATGGAATGGGATGCACATCACCAAAATAAGGTGCTCCGAAGCCAAAAAGGTACCTCCTTTCTTCCTCATCTTTGGATTTATGTCCTTTATAATTATCTTCTTCGTCAACTTTTCGCTTTTTAAAGTGTTTCATCTGGATTAAAGCAACATTCTCCTGAGGCTTTTACCTAATATTTCCTTTTGTGAATTCATATCCTTGTTTAAAGATATGAATTCACAGCATAACATGGTAAACAAGGATCAAATGACTGAGTATTCCACGACAACAAACACAATGGAAATTTTAAATAGTAGTGGAAGTTAGAAGTTTTTGCTTTGTTCATACATGAAGTGGAGATAGGGTTGAACTAAGTATGTTATTATACTAATTAACACAATAAAAAACACCCACTTTAGTATATGCACAAATCATCAAGCAATACATTTAATATCTCCCGAGTGACGGATTATTTTCTGTCTCCAGTAGATCAACTATAAACGATAACTAAAAATGAGTCTAAATGAATTCATATTAAAAAATAATCAGAATCTAACTTGGGAGTAGTTTAGCTATTTGTTGCATATTAAACTTAGGTGCACTACATGATTCTGACACACTAAAAAAATCTTGCTCGTTTCATTTTAAGAAACAAGCATGAAACTTAATGAGGGATTCAAGTGTTTCCCTTTAGGGTTTATTCTATGCTGATATCTAAAATTACCAATTTCTTTATTATCTTTGCACATTTTATTTCCTCAAGTGTCATGAAGATTCACACAATGTTATCCTCCCCAATATATTTTTTTATTAGTGCATAAAAATTCCACCTTTAATGCACTAATTGAATGCTCCTTCCTCTTCCGCTCCTAACTGCTTCCTTCAACATGTAACCTGCAAAACAATGGACACAAGGGGCGGGGACCCCCTAATCCACCTCCGATGCCTAAGTTAAAAGAACAGTTGTCGAATCGAACGTCGAGGTACAACATGAAAGCTAAAGATCCAACGAGTATGAATCCCCTTGAACAGTCGAGCTAAGCGAATATAAGCCTGTTCAAGCTCTCAATAGGTGTGTTCAATAGCCTGAGCGAGTATCAGCCTATCAATCAATATGCTTTCCCTACACGACGAAGATGTGTATTTATAATGGAAGAAGGAGAGGCTGGGGGCCGAAAATTATATCTATATGGCCGAAAATTCTATCTTCCAAGGGCTGGCCAACTGCCTTAAGGCCCAAGCAAGGAATATTCTACCCCTTCTCCAACTTTAATTTTATCTTTAATGAAAGATAAAATCTCTCATTAAGTTGCATAACCACCATATTTAATATAATAGGAAAATAGCTAAAAGATAATAAATAAGCAATTATTAAAAATATCTTTATGAAGATAACGAAAGTAATAATATGGCAGCTATTTTTTACCCGCTCACAATTGCCCCACCTACGTCGTTGTATATGTTTTCTCATATACAGTGACGTAGGATACAGAGGCTTCTTAGTCGAAGTGGCCATGCGGATTAGTGATTGGAGTCCCCTAACGTGCGTGCGTGCGAGTTTGTCCATGAGCGAATATCATGGGGTTCTAAATTTATGAGCGAATATCATAAATTTACCTATGAGCGAATATCATAGATTTACCTATGAGAAAATATCATAGTTTTTACTTCTATGAACGAATATCATAGAAATCTTGCTTACTCATAAGCGTGTCATTTGTTGAGGTTTAAGGTAGACCCATTGGGACAAGCAAAACAGAGAAGGGAGAACACAACGTTAAAAAAGGTTCCCAACCGGGGATTTTGTTTAGAAAACAAAGGACACAAAAACGAGGTGCTTGTCCAATCAACTTTATTCTTAAGACAACATCAATGCGAGGAGCCTTTTCAAGATAGGCGATATCCCAAGCATGAGGTAAGGCATTTCCATCGATACTCTTGAACGATTGAGCTATCCGACTCTAGGCTGCAGCCACCTTATATGATCCCTTCCAATTTGGGCCGAGCTATACCATACGCGTGTGTTATTCCATAATCTTCTGACGTATAGGCCTCCACGCGTTGGGTTACGGCTGCCCGTTGGTAGGACGCGATTTGTGCAGCGGCAGCATATCGACGATCCTCGGCGAAGACGAGGTGGTCGGAAAGAGTGCGACGATTATTTTATTGGTTTTCTCGAGGCACTTTTCACACGAAAGGCCACGAATATTTTTGGGAAACGATCTTGGAGAGCCGAAATGCAATCTCCGACATACATTTTGTATATGCTTTCACGGGTCTCGTACAATGCAGGCTCAACCTTGCTTGAGGGTACACTTCTCAAGTTTGGCCCAGAAAAAGAACGATACTATAAAATCTTTTCCGGCGATAGCCAAAATCTATGAGCCCTTAAGAGAACATCCCGTTCCTCAGCGATATCCGAGGGCCAATGTTCTCATCCAAGTTGCGCATCAAGGGTGTTTGCCATTCGAGATCCTTACGCGGTTTCATTTCATGTGATCATGGTCACAGTTGCAAGCACCTTATTGCTCACGATTTCGATTTAGATGCCAATTATTGGACATCCGGATACCTCGACGCGCATCGAGGTCTTCAAGTGAGCTTCTTACACGAGTGACTAACATTGCCAATGCATCAATGGACTCGTTTTGACCGCTTGTACATTGTCCAATCTTGGATAACTTGAACTCTTCTATCATATTCGAGAACCTTTGGCTTCATAATGCCCCAACATTCAGTCTTCGGGTCCTTGATTCCGACACGCGTCGTACGATTTCAAGGATTTATCTCGATTAAAAGCTCGTTGGGGTGAACCGTGGTCGCGGTTTCACAACCCGCGCCCACGGCCCCCGTTAACTAAGGTATTCCTCTACTTTTGGGGATATCCGCGACCGCGGAATTATTGGCCCCAATCGCGGCCTTGATGGCCGCGATTGCGGTCTTCGTTGATCGAGGGATCTTCGTAATTTCCGTGTTTGATTCGTAGTTGACCTGTATCCATTCGATCTTCTCATTAGTTTTTACCGGCTTGGGATAGCGTCGGTTACCGGCGAATCCGATAACGCTAACGAGCTGTGGATTGGTCCCTTCGATTGTTGGTTCGCTAATGAGGCACTTTTCTTCGATCTTTTACAAAGAAAGATAGCCTAGCGATTTTTCCAAGGCTTGATAGCGGTGAGACTTCATTCGATTATGCTTGTCTTGAATACTCTTGTTCTCTATTAAAGCGGAAACCAGAGCGTGTTGTAAGCACAATCTCGTCTTTATTCTTGGCAGTGGTCGATGCCCCACTACCTTGATTGCTCTCAGGTTCAACGACAGGCATCATTAATTGATTTCATCACACTATAGCACTATGACCATTGATTTCGTCGCTGATCAGAACCTCGATGGCTTGCATGAAAAGCAAATATGCTTTGAGGGTGAGTTCGGGTCACGAATTTTATCATCTTTGAGCAAGTTGTCTTGCTCGGGGTGTTTTAGGGTTTGATGAACGATTATTGAAGTTTCGCTTGATCACCCTGTGAGTCTTGATTATTTTCCGAGCGAAGATCGGATTTTGCCCCATCGCTTTTAGGGTTCGGTAAAGTCCACTCAGACTTTCCAATTCTCCTTGATCATGACGGTGTTTGATGGCCAAGTTAGACACCAAACCTCTTGAATAGCGCAGATTTACTTTAATCTCCTTTATTTCAGCAATTATGGCTTCTATTTGCTAGATAGGATTGCTTCGCTTGCTTTTACGATCGGCTTCACGTCTAGAAGGACGTTCAGCCTATGGCAAGTAAGATCCGATTCTATTCCAGGCAAATTGTATGGGCCTTATGCGAAGAGGTCACGATTACCCCGCAATAGGTATATGATTGTTGAAAGCCTATTTCCATCGACTTTGCCCCAATGAAAAACTTCTTCTCGGGGTTCTCTTCTTCCCTGAATCTCTTTTATAGTCCATCAATAAACGTTGTGTTGGATTCCGAGCCTTTCCCTAGTGCGATGACTTTCGCATACTTCATCTTCAAGAGACCCGCGGTCGCGAATTTGGGTGATGCGGTCGTAGTGTATCGAGCCGCGATCGTTGTCTTCCTGGGAGTCGATTTTGTTTTCCACACGCACCCGATCGAGCGAATATTGATCCTCGTCGCATGTCCAGGTCCCGGGTGCGCTCTAGAAAGTTACCAACATTTTCCTTGTTAGGTTGTCTTCACTTTGATTATAGTTGAACGTTGATTCACAATAGAGTTTTCAACTTTGGGCTACCGAGTACATACCGGAGCCTAACTCGTCAATCGGTGGTTGACTACCAACCTTAGGCGGGATTGATTTTGATAAGGGGCTAGCAAGGTTGCTCCTTGCCCCCCGTGTCGTCGAATTCGCAGCGCGCACTGCGATCAACACTGGTTATGATGATTCGATCATGATTTTGCTTAGGGTTCATTCGCATCCTAAAGCGAATCTTTTTTGTTGATTTTTGGAGACGCCCTTAGGCAAGAAAAAACCCAAAAACACAAATTTTCGGAGTCAAGATTTTCCGGAGGTGCACTCCGGTGGGCCGCGATCACGCTTTTTATAGGCCATGGTCATGGCTAGGGTGCCACGGTTGCGGTTTTAGTATACCGCGATCGCGGTTTGTTCGCTGAGGCGTAATCGCGATCGATTCGCTTTCGTGATTACCCCAAGACTTCGAAAAATTATTTCTTTTTCTTCTAGGAATGATTACTCATGTATTTAATCCTCGTTCCTAAAGATGGCGCCAATTGTTAGTGCATAAAAATTTCCTTTAATGCACTAATTGAATGTTCCTTCCTCTTCCGCTCCTAACTGCTTCCTTAAACTTGTAATCTGCAAAACAATGGACACAGGGGGCGGGGACCCTCTAATCTACCTCTGATGCCTAAGTCAAAAGAACAGTTGTCGAATCGAACGTCGAGGTACAACATGAAAGCTAAAGATCCAGCGAGTATGAATCCCCTTGAACAGTCGAGCTAAGCGAATATAAGCCTGTTCAAGCTCTCAATAGGTGTGTTCAATAGCCTGAGCGAGTATCAGCTTATCAGTCAATATGTTTTCCCTACACGGCGAAGACGTGTATTTATAATGGAAGAAGGAGAGGCTGGGGGCGAAAATTATATCTATATATGGCCGAAAATTTTATCTTCCAAGGGCTGGCCAACTGCCTTAAGGCCCAAGCAAGGAATATTCTACCCCTTCTCCAACTTTAATTTTATCTTTAATGAAAGAAAAAAACTCCTATTAAGTTGCATAGCCACCATATTTAATATAATAGGAAAATAGCTAAAAGATAATAAATAAGCAATAATTAAAAATACCTTTATGAAGATAACAAAAATAATAATATGGTAGCTATTTTTTTTACCAGCTCACAATTGCCCCACCTACGTCGTTGTATACGTTTCTCATATACAGTGGCGTAGGGTAGAGAGGCTTCTTAGTCGAAGTGGCCATGCGGATTAGCGATTGGAGTCCCCTAATGTGCGTGCGTGCGTGCAAATTGAGATTAAGAAAACCGAACCGAATTTGATCGGTTCGGTTCGGTTTCGGTATCGGTTTCAGTTTATTTAGTTTCGGCTCAACATCAAAACGACCAAACCGATGTACATGTGGGAACTGAGATTAAGCAATAAACAATGCAATAAATGAACCAAACCGGAATGTCTAATTAATATCAATATACCACGCCTTCTGATCTAATTACAAACCAAATAACTAGTGCATCTGCATCATGCTGGTATGCTGCACAATTAACCAAAAAAGTAAAAATTAAGAAAGTGGCAACCAACTTAGCGTCTGAACATTTGAACTAAATAGCCAACAAGGGAGCAACCGAACTAAAAAAAATGCAGTAAATTAACAAAAAGAAAAAAACACAGGCAACAACTGAGCTGAGTAAACAACATCCAATTTCCAAGCACTCCAAGTCTCCAACAACAAACAACATTAAGTCGGCAACAGATAGAGAAAGAAGACCGTGTAATCGACAACAGAGAAAGAAGATTGAGTAAGCGACGGTGACGAGCGACCTGGTGTCCACTGGCTAGGGTTTGAGAAGTGAGAAATTGCGAATTGAAAATTGAGAGGAATGTTGAATCAGGGGGATGATTGTGGGTTAAATGAGAAAAAGTCTAGGTAAACTTAGTACTCCGTATCTGTAGTGTTCTAATTTTTTTTATTGACTTCGGTTTAACCAAACCGATTCAAAACGAACTGAACCGAAACCGAAATTCTGAAAATTCCTGAACCAAAAACCGAACCGAAAAACATAGGTTTTTTGATTCGGTCGGTTCGGTACAAAATTTTGGTTCCGACCGAACCGTGCTCAGTCCTATCTCTGTTACTCAAGTAGTATGCCCAATTGTAATCAAGGTCTGAATGATAGAGTATTGATGGAGGCTCAATGGCGATCAACAAAAGGAAAAGCTATTGATCTAGTCGATATCAAGTTTCAAATCACTATATATGTGTCTATGATACTGTTAATTCTGATTTGGCCACTAATTTATGTGAATTATTTTTTCAATTTTTTCCTTGATTGATTAGACAAGTTCTCAATCTTTTTATTATATTTAGGTGTGTATTTTTAGCGTTCTCCCCGCCCGTCACCGACGATGTCTCTCACCACCAGCAAAGCCCTCCAATCGGACACCTCTTTTGCTCACCACCAATGACGCTGACACCTTTATCTCTATCAGAGCTCTTCTGCCGGTCGCCCTGCTGTCCGCATCATGCTCCAGAAATTGTGAAATAAAAATTTAAGTAGATAAAGAAAGAGAGATAGTAACGAGAGAAAGTAGAAGCTCCATAAATTGGAGAGAAGCGATGAATTGGATGGACAAAACAAACCTAAAACTCCATAAGACTGCGATGGGAATTTGATACCATCAACCCAAGGACACTACCAAAGACATCCACCGATCGATGCATAGCCTCCAATAAACGACTTGCTCTCGGGCATATTTAGCCACAGTAGAAGCTCGTCTCTAATCTGGAGCGCCTTCCACTGATTCTTATTTATCAAGTCCTTATAATATCATTTTCCAAAATTTTGGGCTTTTACCATTTCTAAGAGGTGCCATTGCTTATAATGCTTCCCTTAGGTGAAGCTTCTAAACTGGGTAGAAGTACATTCAAGAAGTAAATGGTGGACTTGAGATTTATTTTTCTTTTCTGCGAAATACCCGCAATGTATAACGCCAATGCGAATTACCAAGGGACGATAAGGCATGCCTATTATTTCGGCAAATATGCTGGCTTCTTTAAAAGTATCCTAGACCAGGGTCAAACTTGCATCCCAGCAGTATGAATTGTATCCTAATGAAAGTCAGTTGCACTTTACTACCACCACTGAAGTCAACAAGCAACCTTCTACAGGCCAGCAGACTTTATTCACTCAACACTATCCTCCACTGTCATCGGTTGATGCCATGGTGGATAAAGAAATTTTCGGTATCGTTTTTCTTATTACAACCTAAATGTTGTATATACCTTACTACATTTCTTGCTATACAAATTCCTTTTGTGATCGTGTTGTCTTCGCTATGATCGTCTTACTGGATCTCTATTTATCCTACAAGTATTGTTGTTTATATTATCCACGTTGAACCACTACGCCAGGTCCTGGCAAAGAGAACAAGTTTTCATGTTGATCTATGTGATATTTGCGTCACAGACGACGCGCATAAAAAATTACTATTATTTGGGCCTTTAATGCAAAAAAAATATCGTACTTCTTATTTTGTATTGAATAACGACGTCATTCGTGTTATAAACTCCAGTAGTGACACTATTATTCCCATGACGGTGTGGAAAGACCTCGCTCACAAGCTAAGAAATCATGACCCCGGACACTGACAAAATAATCACCGCTTTCGGAAACGTTCGGCCATCAAGCATTCTTGTATGCAATACCTTTTTCAACATATATATAGACTTCACTGTCCTAAAGCCGATCATAAACCTACTTGTCATGGTGTCATATACTTGTATTATTCTGTACCAAAATCGGTGGTGACCGATTACTATTTACTATGAAGACCTAAGCATCTATTTTTCCTTGCGCAAAAACCACAATATCAGCAACGTACATGACACAACTCAAGCTAACACCTAAAGGAACCCGAATTACAGCTCTATAGACATGGTAATATTGGTTGTACTCCTATTTAGTGTTCTACCAACTTCAATACTCAGTCGATGACAAAAATACCAGATTCACTTCTAACGAACTATGTACTCAAGCAACAAAACAATATAGAAATGCTTGACGACAAGAGGACTCAACTCATTGCCAGCCATCCTGCAAGAATTGACATCCATACGTACACTCTGCTGAAGAAGACGATACGCCCATATTAGATTATAACTTTTCAACGCTGGCAAATAAACACTCTCCCTTACGTAGGCCACTGAAGTAATAAAACAAAGTCTCATTAGGGTTAATGCAACTATTTGATCTTTTCATAAGAACGGACCGAAAACCAGATTCTCTTGCTCTTCGTGCGGTGTCATTCCCTACGACAAGGAAGTAGATGGAAAGACATGTGATATTTGTCCTCAAAAGCCAATCTGCACACTCAAGTAATGGATCTATTTCGTTGTTATATAATTCCTATTTTATTTGATTACTTCTCCCTATTTACCAATCCTAATTATTGTATTTTTATTTCACATGGCTTTACATGGAATTCTCTGCGTTGGATGGTGATACCACGTATGACTTCTCTGCTCCAACTAGAACAGCCGAAAAGTTACTAGGAATCAAAGGCCTCTTGCTTCACAATATGGAATCGCATGTACATTCGCATCAAAACACCACATATGTAATATGAGCCGCCACTATAGTATCCTGACACATTCTTAATGCTCCCATCTTACATAGGAACGTATAGATTTCCTTGCTGAAACGACTTTAAGACTATGCACCACAAAGATCTTACTGATCTTAAAGCCGAGTGTGACTCAGATTAAACATGGCAGACTGGAAAAAGAACTGAAGTACGTAGAGCTCAACTGATCGTGACGCCCTTTTTAATGTCAAAACTTTGATGCTTGTCTGTTTTTTAATGCTTGTCTGTTGTGTTTGCCATGATGATTTTTTCTCACCGCACTACACACTACCATATCATGCAACCATTTTTTGCCTCTTAACTATTACAAATAAGACATTTAATGCTTTTTCCTATCTTGCAAACTTGAAATGTAATGGATGCTCTCTTTCCCACCCTTCTAACGCTCTAGGCGATTCTTAGGTTTCTACCTCTCGTGGTGTTCACGTTAGGACCTGACCATCGTCGATTGTCTCCGGGAAGCTTTCCGGTAGGAAGGAGTGATGACGAGGGCAAAACACCAAGCTAAGAGTATCAATTCGGCAGAAGTAAGCAGGTCCGGTGGAGGTCGAGGTGATATGGGCAAGACGAAAACTGGAGCGAACAAGTCGACCGCTGATGAGCAAAATCCAAAGAATCTTCCAGGTATTTGTCAAAAGGGGACTGAAAATATAGATCTGACTCTGGAATCCAATGCTGGTAAAGTCACTGAGGATAATATTGGATCGCTCAATTTAGGGAAACCTAGCAGATCGGGGGCTATGAATTCATCTCGAAATCATAAATTGTTCCTGGAAGCTTTGATTGGTAAACAGAGGAATTTCCATAGTAATCGGCTTGATTTAGTGCATCTGGAGGATAAAAATATCTATAAATTCAAAGTTGATGAAGTTGAAACTAAATTTCTAGAATGGAATGCAACTCTTATTGGAGGAGTAATTGGGGAAAAGATCTATGTTGTTGCGTTTAATACTTTCATTGATGCAAATTGGAAGTTTAAACCGAACTCAGTCGTGCTCAAGTCAAATGGTATTTGGATTCTCAAGTTTGACAAGACTGAAGAAAGGGACTGGGTTATGGAAAACGGGCCATGGATCATAGCAGGTCTGAAACCTCTTGTTTTGAAAATTTGGGAGCGAGGAATGATGATGAAGTGGGATGTGTTTGAGGAGGTTCGTGTGTGGGTTAGGCTCCCAGATTTGGATCCTATTTTCTACTCAACGCATATGCTTAGTGTCATAGGAAGTATGATAGGATCTCCATTATGTATAGATGATACTACTACTAGTAGGAAGAGGATGTCATTTGCTGGAATATTAGTATCTATTTCTATTGCTGATGTGAAAATGATTGAAGTTATACTAGAGGGACCAAATAATAAGAGATATGTTCAAAATGTCCTTTTTGAATGGGTCCATTGATATTGTACCTCTTGTGGAATTTTTGGTCAAAGGACAAAGTGTTTGTGGGCAGAAGAAACAACTGAAACAACCAACAAACTTTACCAAAGTTGTGCAGGTCTGGCTTCGAAAAGATAAATCAGTGCTATGACCAGGGCCATAAAAAGCATTAATTGAAGCTTTTGTTTCTAATACTAATGCTGCAAATAGTGACACTTTAGAGGTGAATCCAGCCAGGGTGGAAAATGATGAGTCAGGAAAACAGACAAGCTCAAGTGCAGATACTGAAATTGAAAAAAGTAAGAGTGATGGTATACATTTGAAGGTTGTATCCGTAGAACCAGGTAATGGGAAAGAGGAGGATGTTGGAACTGATAAAGAAGTACAAAATGACAAGAATAAGGAAGCAGATGTCTTTGAAAAAGATTGGCGGATTGCAACTGGGAGGAAGCATAAGTCTGTCTCTCTTCCCCATTATGGACTCAGGCAAAGAGTTCAAGTCAGAAAGGGTATCCCTTGGCAAGGAAAGAGGATAAAGGAAAAGGTTGTAGTAGCCTTAAAAACACTCCCAATGGCCGAAATTAAAATAGGAGTATGGAATATTAGAGGATGCAATAAATCCTCTAAAATAAGCTTAGTTAATAGATTTACTAGAAGAAATAATATTGTCATAATGGCTACACTGGAATCAAAAATTGCTTTTACTAAGGAGAATGATGTTGCTAGAAGGTTGCTTAAGGACTGGAATTTTTGTACTAATAGTCTGCCTACTCATAAAAGGCGTATTTGGTTAGCTTGGAATGCCAACTTAGTAGATGTTCAGATTTTGGATTGCAGTGATCAGGTGATTCATTGCCAAGTTGATTGTAGAAATGGACAAGATAAATTTGTTGCCTCTTTCATCTCTGCTGCAAATTATGCTCAAGGAAGGAGAGTACTATGGAATAATTTGAGGGGAATGAATAGCACAATCTCAGGTCCTTGGTTATTGGTCGGGGACTTCAATTGTGTGTTTGACTCAACTAAAAAGCTAACTTTCAAGAGGGAGGAAGAACAGTTTTCTGATGAATTTATGAATGTCTTTGAGGAACTAGGAATACAAGACACCTTATTCAGGGGCTAGATACACATGGAATAATCAACAAGAGGGGAGTGCTAGAATATCTTGCAAACTTGATCGAGTCCTTGGCAATAAGGATTGGTTAGATGAGTTTCCTCTTGCTACTACCTTTTTCTCTGATCTTAAATTGTCAGATCACTCTCCCGCTCTGATAAATATTAATCCAACGCAAATTATGAGAAAAAAATACCCGTTTAGATTTAGGAATTACTGGATCATGGAGGGATGGGTACAAGGAGAAGATATTTGAGGCATGGAACACAAATCATAGAGGCACTGCTCAGTTCAGACTGACGAGTAAACTGAAACAGACTGAAAATGTGCTGAAAGACTGGCAAAAAAGAAGAGGGAGGAATTTGGAGAACATGGTTGAAGAATGCACTGAAAATTTGAAAGCTAAGCATGAAGATTTACAACTTGATGTCAGTAATAGAGATAAACAAGTGGTTGTCCAAGATGCTAAAGCTGCCTTGTTACATAGAATAGAGTAGTTGAACAGCTTTAATGCTCAAAGATCCAAACTAGATTGGCTTAAGTTAGGAGAAGAAACTTCCCAAATGTTTTATAATGGAATAAAAGCTTGGAAAGTAGGAAATTCCATCTTCATTCTCAAGAATGCAAATGGGGAGATCATTGAGGAACAGACATGTATAGTGTAATAACCGCAATTTCCTTAAAATGAATAAATTTCATTTCTTAATATTTAATTATTTTTATTAAATAAAATAATCTCATAAAATTTCTAAAAAGAAAAGAGATTATAATATTCTCATAAAATCCTCTTTCGAGTTAATGAATTTATTAACGACGGAACTTAATAAATTCTTAGTTAACGGAAAATTCCTTTCTTAAGACTCGATCGTTCCGACGCGCGTCACAAACCGACCCTCGGTCCGTTTGCAAACGCGTCGGACTAATCATTACAAGATATATGAAGATTTTTAGAAGAGATTCACTAGATTGCATCATTTATGAAGCAATCTCTACAAAATCCACTAACAAGATTAAAGTATTAGTTTATTGTTATGTTAGTCAAATACCATCATTAGGAGAATCTCCTCTCTTATTCTCAAATCTCTACAGTATCTCCTATCATCATTGTCTATTTAAAGAGATAGATGACATGAGAGAGAGTCATAAGAAGCTCCACCATTTTCTCTCTTCTAGCTCTCTCTCGCACCATAAAAACTCCATTTGTGTTCTTCCATCCCACCACCACACCACCACCACTTCCGGCCACCACCACTACCGGCCACCACCAGGCGCTGCCACCAGCCGCCGTCCGCCGCTGCCCAGCTCCGGAGCCGCCACTGTCCAGCCACCTCGCCGCCCCTCTTTTCCCCTCTAGTGGTGTATTCTTGCTCCAAAAATCCCACAAATTAAGGGTATAAAAATCTAACTCTTTTTACACCATTTTAAGTTTTTTTAGCATGATTAACATTGATTTAAAATCTGATTTTTCCTCTCAAAAATCAGAATATAAAATGTTGTAAAAAGGGCTTGATTTTCCTTTGATTCTTACATGCATGCATACCTTGTTAGAAAGAATGGTGTCTTCTACAAATCATGTGAACTTCTACTAAAATCCTACATATTTTAAGGATGATTGTCACCTTTTTATTTCTGTTTTTTAGGTTTATTTAAATGATATAAGAAACCCTTTTCTTGTTAAAAAGTCCATAAGTTATACTAGTAGTTCCATGGTAACCACTTAAGACATGTGGATCTTGCTTATAATCAACATGCATGTCATTTTTAATACTTGAAATAGAATTTTAAGAGATTTATAAAATGTAAGATCTAATAAACTTAAGCTAGAAAGATTTTTAAATGGAAATTGTTCTTGCATGTCTTAATAGTGGAATTTTTATGAAATAAATCAACATGCATGTCTCATTTGAGAAAGAGACGGATTTTTGATGATGTTTGATGTAGAACTTACTCTTATGAGTTTATAAAATACTTTGATGATCTTATAAGTCCTTGCATGCTACATTAAATGAATTTTTTTTAAGAGAAATCACCTTGCATGTAACTTACTAGCAATTTTAACACTTAAATGGATTTTTATTTATTTTATTTATTTTAATAAAACCGGTTATATATATATATAATTGCTAGACTTTTAAATAATTTCTATAAACTTTGCATGTAGAAATTATGGAGTCTTAGAATAAATTTTATTGTTGAATGTGCTCTAAGTTTGCTAAGATGGAATTTTTACCATACCTTTTAAATAAAAAAGAAATATAACCTTTAGGATAAGTTTTGTTAAAATCTTTCAAATTTTGATTGTGAGATTACATAGTTTTTCTAGAAGTCATTTATACACATGCATGACCATACTATAATTTTCCTTTGAATAAATAATGATTTACATGAAAGTTGTAATAAACACAATCTTCTTTAAAAAGAAGTCCTCTTAAAAGGGGATGCATACAAATCATTTTATGAACTATTTTAAATATACTTAAATATTTGTTGTAAGTTAAAAAGAGCTTTCCTTAGGCTAAGTAAAGCCTTATAATCATATTATTAACTAAATATTTTTAAAGTTAAAACCCTTAATAAGTGTCACCTAGAAAATAATAATAAAAAGAGTTATTATTATTTTACCTTTCTTCCTAACTAAATTATTTAACAAAATAATTTAGTTTAACTCACTTTCTCTTAGAAGAGGAAACTAAGAGAAAGGTTGTCTTTGAATTAAAATAAGGATTTTAATAAGTGTTCATTATCATTCTTTGCGATTAAATAGGTCGAGGTTCTCAAATGGCACTAAACCGTCTTATTTCCGAGTTAGTAACATCTCCGAAGGATACTCAAGGCAAGTGAATATTCCTACATGAACCTTTTGATAAATTCGATTTCGTTAACTTCTTCGATGTTGGGAACACCTTGTTTGCTAAATAAAAACGAACTTAGGAAATATCGATTGTTAGAAATAATGACCATTGTTAGCATTATTACTATTACTATCGTTAATAGGAATTATTGCTAGACTTATTGTTGACGAGCACTTTTACGTCGCAATAAAAGCACTGTCAAAGAATTATTCCTAACTTCCTAACCTTAGCAAAGTGGAAGTAAGGGTCGATCCCACAAAGACTCAGATTATTTGGATTTAAGTAATGTTACTAAATTAAAGGGGGATTTTGTGATTATAAACTAAAATCTAAGTAATTAAACTAATTAAAGCTAATCAATTAAAGTGGTTTAAGATTCAAATTAGAGAAGAGCGTCCAACTAGTTTCGTATCCATTGCATACATGAGTTTTGATCATCGATTATCATTATTTCAATTTCCATTGACTAATCTATTGTGAATTTATGAATTCAAGCTTAAAGTGGTTGTTAATATTCACCGTCTTTAACAACCTTCTAACCAATTAACCTAGAAAACCTTCTATGTCAAATTGATCATGCAATTAAGTTCAAAACATTCAATAGAAACAATAATCATGACTTCCACCGTATATTCATGAGGTCTTGTGATTAAATTCTCCACCTTTGATTAACTTTATTCCACCTTCTATAAGTTTAATCAAAGGATTCATCCATGAATAATCAAATTCCACCGTCTATTTAATTATTCTAGTTGTAATTCAACCTAGAAGTAGAATAGGTGGCCAATCTATACTAATCCTAAGTGAATTTAATCAATCAAGCATGGAGAGATTCAATCTAGTCAAGGCAAACTAAAATAATTCAAATCTCACAAAAAATCATGCACACAACTTCAACTAACTAGTTGGACAAGAGAAAATTAGCTAGAAATTGTCATTGAAGAAAAACAAAACTTACAAGAGTCAAATTGATCTTCAATTGCAAAACTAGGGTTTTTGTCTCCCTCAAATCTCCAAATTGTTCAAACTTCGAACACAAGTCAACGATAGCATAAGATCTAAAATAAAATCTAAGGAAAGTATTTATATTAAGTCTAAAAATATCCAAAAGAGATATTAGAGTCGGCCCACAAGATCTCGCAAAGCCCAAGTCATCGCCACGTCATCCCGCCGGAGCGCGGTTTGGTGCGCATGAGAGCGCGGTCGCGCTCTGACTTGTTTCCCCCGCGCTCACGCCGCATTAAGTTCCTCCTCTCGGCGCGGTCTTGGCTCCACTCTGCGGTTTGGCCACTTTTCTCCTTGCCTTTGTAATTCTTGCCTCAAGTCTTCACTTCAACGCTTCCTATGCATCCCGAGATTCCGTCCCAAGCGTTCCATCTGCCGTCTTCCACATTCCGACCTGCAATTATGCACAAAGACGCGTAGATTCCGAACTAAACGAAAATAAAACCTAAACTAAAACATAGAACGAAATCCTAGCTAAAAATGCATATAACGGGAATAAAAACATGCTCTAAAGCCTATACCTATATGCTCTATCAAATTCCCCCATGCTTGAACCTGGCTTGTCCTCAAGCAAGACATAAATCCAAAACACACCACAAAAATGCAATCATACATTCATCTCAAGTCAAACAAGCATCTCACATATAATCATAACCCGACCAAGACTTCTCAACATGCATTATAACAAGCATAAAGTAAAGACCATTCATCCATTTTAGACCTCACCAAGGTAAATGTGTTTGCACTCAACCTCTCAAGTGTTTAAGGACGTGTCTCACTCAAAAATCAACCATGAAAACTAGACTACCATAAGCTTGCATCAACGTACTAAATCTCCACCGCTGGGGATCAAACACATAACAAAAATCATGAGGTCTTTTTCCGGCTTGTAATGGGGCCAAGGTAAAGAAATATTTGGAAGGGATAATATTTGGCCTGTGGTGCTAAATCCGGGATAAAGAACTAATCCTAAACCCAACTCAACACTTTCTTTTCTTACTTCTCCCAAACTCTTCTTTCTCAACTCCATACATTTACATTCAAACACTTTGCTTCTCTTTTTTTTTCTTTGTTTTGCCTCTTTTCAACTCTTTCTTTTCTACTAATGAAGACTACTAACATTTAAGCTCTTTTTTTTTTTTTTGCTTTGCAACAGATTTTTCATCTTCATTCTTTTTCACTTTACGCATAAGAGTTTTATTTCCTCTTTTCCTCCTTTTCTTCCAACTCCCCCATACTTATACATAACTCACACAAAACAAAAACACAACCTAAAGTCCTAAATCCCGGATCCTGGGTCAAGCTTATTAGGCTAGGAAAATTTTGTGGAGCTTAATAAAAATAGGCTTCAGGCTCAAAAGAACAGGGGTATCATGAACATGGATCTTGTAAGGTAGGAAGGGAAATAATAGGCTTATAAGAAACATTGCCTCAATCATTTTAATGCTATATATTCAATCATATAAAGCAGTCTTGACAAAGAGTCATAACGCAAGTTCTAGAGCTAGATAATCATGGTGATACACTCAAGAAATGTAGAGAACAAATATATCATGAAAGGCCAAAAATATCTCACAAGGCTAGTTGTTGTCTAGAACTTCAGAATGAATCAAATACTCAAGCTAAATACATGCTCCATACTATAATCAAGGTAATTAATCAATGATCATGCTTATATCATATCAACTTCAGTATATCATGCAAATCATGGGTTAGAACTTATACTTAGCATTGAAACACAAGAGGAAACAAACAATGGGGAAATAAGAACCTAAATGCAATGTTTTTGTAATTTTTCAAATTTTATGATTTTTTTTTCAAGCTTTTAATCAATGCAAGCAAAAATATAAACATGCAAATGCAACTACATGACCTAACTAAAACCAAGCACTCATGACAAAATAAATAATCCCCTTCCCCCATGCTTAAACATTACTTTGTCCCCAAAGTAAGAGAAAATATAAGAGTAAAAGAAAACTGACCTCATCACAAGAGCTTGTCAAACTCGGGAATCTAATCCTCTGGCGTTGGTGGTGGTGGGTATCCCGGGTATGGATACTCAGGAGCTGGATATCCGGGATAAGGCTGATAGGCAAAAGACTGATAACCCTGCTCAGGCGTGTATGTGTCCATCCTCTGATGCAAATACCGGGTCTGCTCATCAACATAATCAAAATGGCTCGTAGCATAACCTCGAAAATGGTTTAAGTCAGCCACCATGCCATCCATACGAGTGTGCAAGCCACTCACCTGTGTAGACAAGCCTCCCATCAATTCCACCAAATGGTTGTATTGGTGGGTAGTCATGTAGTTCCCCTGACCTTGTTGCTCAAACTCATTAACTGGCGGCACTTCAATGTGCTCATCATCACCATCCTCATTATCCTCATCATCATTCTCACCTGCAATATCTTCAGGAGCAACTTCAAACTCCTCATCCTCATCCTCCTCATCAACATCCATTGAAGTGCTAGCTTCCTCATTCTGACCCCTTGATTTCCTTCTTCTCTTTGTCCCTCCAATCACTTCTGAAACTGGTAAATCGCCATCTTGAGGATGAATAAGCCATGTGTCAGCATTTTGCAGTCCAACTTCCAACTTCACCCTTCTTGGATTAGGCAACCTCATAGCAAAAGAGCTCTTGCCAATCACCCAATAGTACCGGTTGTTCTTCACATATAGTACTTTCATTTTGTTGAAGAAAGACAAGTTCATGGGAAGGGGATCTATTCGACCCTCACACTGCTCCAAATCAATTCCAAAGTGCCGGGCAAACCGGGTGATGATGCCACCCACAACGATCCGACCATTGCTTCTCCTAACCATGAGGTCAATATTATGCATCATGGCAGCACCCATGTCAATATCTTGCCCCTCCAGAATACCTCTAAGGAGAATGATATCCTTCCTAGGACAGTTATTCTCACCCTCTCCTCTGCCCGTGATAGAATGGGCAAAGTACCTCTGAACAATCCGAATTATTGGATGAGTAATACCCGACGCCTTGGTTCTAGATGCCTGATACACATTGGTTCCAGAAAGTCGGACCCACTGTTCATTGTTCATCCAAGTGGTCCCGGACTCCCACCCATCAACATTCTTTTGGTACATGGTAAATTTGAACAACTTGTTGATATTGTTAAGAGTCATGCACCTCATCACCCCTCCTAACTGAAAAATGCACCGCCCTTCATTAGCAAACCTCCCCTCTAAGATATGAGCCTCTAATGTGCTCAAGAACTCCAACACTAGGCTACGGTAAACTGGCAATCTCATGCTCAACACAGTCAAATTATGATCAAACTCTATCTTCCTCAATTCTCTAGCCAAATCCAACTCCTCCAACAAATCCCAATCAATATATCTCGGAGCATGGATTTCACGCTCTTTCAATTGATCAAACCGGTCTAGATGCCTCATGTCACGAAATTGAAGACCAAAAGTTTCCGGTGTGATCACATTGTTTCATGTGGAAGCTCTAGGTGGAGCTCTGGATCGAGATGAAGAGGGTGCAACATTTTGAGCTCTAGATGATGTTGCTCGGGTTGCCCTTTGAGGGCGACTTGAGCTTGAAGGAGCATTAGCCGGAACTTTAGTTGTACCCATTGTCTTGTTTACCTAAACAACAATCAAAAACACCACAAGCAAGCACAATTCGATTGCCCCGGCAAGAGCAATCCACCAAACAAGTAATAATAGACAATAATTGCTCTCAAAACACTCTCTTCCCCCACTAACCTAGATTAATTAGCATGAAAATTAATCAATTTCGAAATTATTGAATTTTCAATTTCTAGACATGAAACTAACTCATAATCATGCTAATATTGATGAATCTAAACTCAAATTGAAGAAATTTGGCCTAAAAATCCCTTAAATTGAGGTTTTTATGCAAAACCTAATTTAGAAAGTTTTTGGGTGAAATCTTCAATTTTTGGGCAAATTTTGAAGAGAAGAGTAAAGAATCTTACTTGTTTGATGATTAGGAGTGCAAATCCGGGCTTGATTTGGAGTTTGGACTTGAATGGGGGCAAGGTGGAGCTTCAATGGAGGAGAAGGGAGAACAGCTGCTCGGCGGCTTAAGGTAGAAGATAGAGTGAATGGTGAAAAATAGGGGATTTCGTGTTTAATGGGCCGAAAATTGCCCAGAGCGCGGTTTGTGGCCGGTGTGAGCGCGGTCGCGCTCTCCCGATTTTGAGCGCGCTCTGGCCGCAGAAACTCGGCCCTCTTGGGCGCGGTTTCGGCTTGGTGGCGCGGGGGCGGCAAGGCATGCGGCAACCGCATTCTCGCCGCAGAAATTCGACCTCGATTTGCTCGTTCCCGGGCTTGAATGCAAGGCGTCTTGGCTTCCCCGAACCGCATGTACCTGTTTTCCGACTTTACCTACAACTAAGAAAAAAAAAATACCGAAAACCACACAAAAACAAACCAAAAACAAAACTAAATCTAGAAAACAAAATAAAAAAAATTAAAAACAAAGCTTGGGTTGCCTCTCAAGAAGCGCTTGTTTAACGTCATTAGCTTGACGCATTACCGCTCATGTGTTTGGTTCGTTCAAAACCGTTTCTTCAAGAATAGCATTGCTAAATCCTTCAAAATACGGCTTCAAAAGCTGACCATTCACCTTTTGAAGTGAATGAGTGGCTTCATCATAAATTTCCACTGCTCCATGAGGATACGTCTGAGCTACTATGAACGGCCCCGTCCATCTCGACCTCAGCTTACCTGGAAAAGTTTGAGTCTAGATTGATATAGCAAAACCTTATCACCTACCTTAAAACTTTTCCTCCATAATTTCTTGTCATGCCAAGCTTTGGTCTTCTCCTTGTATATGGCCGCGTTGTCATAAGCTTCTAACCGTAATTCCTCAAGCTCTTGCAATTGAAGCTTCCTCAACTCACCGGCCTCATCCATCTGAAGACTACAATTCTTCACAGCCCAATAAGCTCGGTGTTGTATCTCCACTGGAAGATGACACGCTTTGCCCAACACCAACCGAAAAGGCGACATCCCAATCGGTGTTTTGTAAGCCGTCCTATACGCCCATAAAGCATCGTCTAAACGAGTACTCCAATCCTTCCGGTTTAGCGACACCGTCTTCTCAAGAATGGCTTTGATCTCTCTGTTAGATACCTCAGCTTGTCCATTCGTTTGTGCGTGGTAGGCCGTAGAAATCCTGTGTGTGACATGATATTTCTTCAAGAGCGCACTGACCGTTTTGTTGCAAAAATGGGATCTCTTGTCACTAATTAAAGCTCTAGGAATCCCAAATCTTGAGAATATATGCGCCTTCAAAAAATCTGCCACAGCTCGGGAATCATCAGTCCTGGTGGCCTTCGCTTCCACCCATTTGGAAACGTATTCCACCGCTAATAAAATATAAATATTCCCGTAAGAGCTAGGAAAGGGGCCCATGAAGTCTATACCCCAAACATCAAATACCTCACAAAAGATAATTGAAGTTTGAGGCATTTCATCCCTTCGGGATATATTTCCGACCCTTTGGCATCGGTCACAGGATTTGTAAAAGGCATACGCATCTCGAAAGATAGTAGGCCAAAAGAATCCTGCATCCAACACTTTCCTAGCGGTTTTCCTAGCACTGAAGTGCCCCCCACAAGAATAAGAATGACAAAACTATAAAACTGAAGTTACCTCATTATCGGGAAGACAACGCCAGATTACCTGGTCGGAACAATGAATCCAAAGATATGGATCATCCCACACATAATACCGTGCTTCACTCTTGAGTTTATCCCTTTGGGCCTTGCTAAAGCTAGGAGGAAACACACTCGAAACGAGAAAATTTACCAAATGAGCATACCAAGGTTGAATTACACGTACCGAAAACAAGGTATCATCTGAAAATTCTTCTCTAATCGGTGTGACTTGAGCACATCGTTCCTCCTCATGACCTAAGCGACTAAGATGATCCGCCACCACGTTTTCCGCCCCCTTTTTGTCTTCGATCTCAATGTTGAATTCACTCAAAAATAAGATCCATCTAATCAACATGGGTTTTGCCTCCTTCTTCGTCAACAAGTAACGAAGGGCTGGATGATCCGTGTTGACGATCACCTTTGTACCTAGCAAATAAGACCGAAACTTTTCTAAAGCAAACACCACCGCCAAGAGTTCCTTCTCGGTGGTGTAATAATTTTTTTATGCTTCATTAAGAGTCATAGAAGCATAATGGATAACATGAGAAGCCTTACCAATCTTTTAACCCAAAACTGCTCCTACCGCATAGTCGATTGCATCACACATTAGCTCAAAAGGTAGGGACCAATCTGGGGGTTGAATTATTGGTGCAGTGGTGAGGCGAGCCTTCAACTCATCAAAAGCTTTTTTTACAAGCTTCATTAAAGTCAAAGGTCACATCCTTCTTGAGTAACTCACAAAGGGGTGAAGCGATCTTGGAGAAGTCTTTAATGAACCTGCTGTAAAAACCTGCATGACCAAGAAAAGAACGTACTTCCCGAACATTAGTAGGATAAAGCAAGGATTGAATTACTTCAACCTTTGCCTTATCAACTTCAATCCCTTTAGATGACACTATATGACCTAACACTATGCCCTGCCCTACCATAAAATGGCATTTTTCAGAATTAAGACAAAGGTTAGTTTCCTCACAACGTTTTAGCACAAGTGTCAAGTGAGTTAAACAAGAATCAAAATCATTGCCATGAATGGTAAAATCATCCATGAAAACTTCAATGAAGTTCTCAATGTATTCAGATAATATGCTGACCATACACCTTTGAAATGTTGCGGGTGCATTACATAGACCAAATGGCATTCTTCTGTAAGCGAATGTGCCAAATGGGCAAGTAAATGTTGTCTTCTCTTGATCCTCGGGTGCAATTGCTATCTGAAAATAACCTGAATACCCATCCAAGAAACAATAGAAGGAACGACCCGCAAGTCGCTCAAGCATTTGGTCAATAAAAGGTAAAGGAAAATGGTCTTTAAGGGTTACCTGTTGAGCTTTCGGTAATCGATGCAGACACGCCACCCAGTTTGAATTCTTGTTGGAATTAGCTCACCATCTTGATTCTCCTTCACCGTGATTCCACCTTTCTTAGGAACGACATGAGTAGGACTTACCCATTTGCTATCCGATATGGGAAAAATCATTCCTGCTTGAAGAAGTTTCAGGACCTCCTTCTTCACAACTTCCATCATAAGCGGGTTCAACCTCCTTTGTGGTTGTCTTGAGGGCTTTGCTTCATCCTCCACTAGGATTCTATGCATACAAGTAGAGGGGCTTATTCCTCTAATGTCGAAAATAGTCCATCCTATAGCGGATTTATGCTCCCTTAAAACATCCAACAACCGGTTTTCTTGATCTTGAGTCAGCTTGTTTGAGATTATCATCGGTAGAGTATCTCCATCACCTAGAAAAGCGTACTTGAGGTGGTCCGGTAGTTGCTTAAGCTCTACCTTTGGGGCCTGCACAATGGAGGGAACAAGCTTCTCGCTTGGCAATGTTAGTGGAATGGGCTTTGAGCCCGGTAGCAAGAGTGGTTGCTCATATTGAGCGTTCAACTCGGCTATAATTTCTTGCATATCATCATTAAGCATAAATTCCACTTCATCTTTATCAACCACAGAGTTTTCAAGTGTAGATTGCAATTCATCATGATTATTAATGTCAAAGAAGTCTTGCACAAGAGTATCTAACACATCAATAGAGCATAAAGAATGAACATCATAGGGAAATTTCATAGCATCATAGATATTGTATTCCACTTTTTCCCCATCAAACTCCATGGTTAATGAACCACTACACACATCAATTTTAGTTTTGGCTGTCTTTAGGAATGGTCTACCTAAAAGGATTGGAGCAGCATACTTGTCATGTTCCATTTCAAGTATGTAAAAATCAGCAGGGAAAATCAACTTACCAACCATAACAAGCACATCTTCTATTATCCCCTTTGGGTAAACGTTAGACCTATCAGCCAATTGAATAACTACACTTGTTGCATGCAATGGACCCAGCTCAAGAGACTCATAAATTGAATAAGGCAAAACATTGATAGAAGCACCTAAGTCTATCATAGCCTTTTCAAATTTTGTCTCACCTATGATACAAGGGATAGTGAACATACCTGGATCCTCGCATTTTTGTGGCAATCGTCTTTGGAAGACCGCTGAGATTTGCTCACTGATCTTGATCTTTTGCTTCCCTTTTTGCTTTTGATTCCGCTTAACCGTACATAACTCCTTCAAAAATTTAGCATAGCGGGGAATGCTCTTGATAAGCTTGAGGAGTGGAATATTCACCTCGCACATGCTAAATGTTTCGAGCATCTCTTTATCGTTCTCGATCTTACGGGTCTCCTTTAAGGCTTCGGGAAAAGGTGGGGGAGGTCTAAGAGCCGAGGTCGAAGGAGTCGAAGGGTCTTCGGGGATCACCACCGGTGCGGTTTGGCCCTCCCGGAGCGCGGTCGCGCTCTGGCCGGTTCTGACCGCGCTTTGGCCGCAGTAACTCGGCCCCTCGGAGCACAGTTGATGGCTCGGTGGCGCGGGGGCGCTCTGGCTGTTTTGCCCGTGCTCGGTCTGATATTCAAAATCCGAATTTTCGCCTCCCTCGGTTTCTTCATCAAGCAAAGTTTGTTGCTTTCCGGCTTTGTTTTCCAACACCTTACCACTACGGAGAGAGATTGCATTCACATTCTGTTTAGGATTGAGTTCCGTCTGAGAGGGTAACCTGTTGGAATCTTTAGCTTCAAGTTTGCTCATTGCCTTTGCAAGTTGGCTCATTTGATTTTCCAAGTTGGTGATGCTCGACTTGGTGTCTTGCTGAAATTGGCCCACAGTCTGCTGTATAATGGTCATATCCTGGGTAAGAGCACGGATCATATCATCTGTGGATGAGGATGGGCCTTGATTCGGTGCTTGAGTCTAAGGTTGAGGTTGAAAGGGAGGTCTAAAACCTGGAGGCCTGTTTTGAGGTGCATATTGTTGATTTTGATTTCAATACCTCAAATTGGGATGATCCTTCCAACCCGGATTGTATGTGTTTGAATAAGGATCATATGCTGGTCTTCTTGGCCCATAGCTTCCAAGTGCATTAACTTCCTCCTCTTGAGTATGAAGAGTAGGACAAGCATCCATCTTATGAGTAACATCAGAGCAGAAACCGCAAGGCTTGACTTGTGGTTGTCCTTTCAGCATGAATTGCCTAAACATTGTCTTCAACTCATTCACCTCTTCATGTAAATCCGTAACATCAACAGAATGGGCTGCCTTCATTGAAGCTCTTTTGCTAAATTGACGAGCGCCTTCAGAAAGTTCATGAAAAAGATCAAAAGCTTCATCGGGGGTCTTGTTCAGGATGTTTCCTCCACAGGCAACATTAACATGTCGGCGTTCTTCATCCAATAAGCCTTCATGAAGGTACATAACAAGATCCATCTTAGAATAACCATGATAGGGGCAGCTTGAAATTAGCTTTTTGAACCTCTCATAATACTTATAAAGCGATTCATTCGGGAGTTGTTCAATGTTGCTAATGCTCTTTTTCATACTCGAGAGCTTTGTGGCTGGGAAATACTTCTCAAGAAAAGCCTTTTCCAGTTCCTCCCAAGTCTCAATACTGCTAGGAGCCAGATAATAGACCAGTCACTCGCTGCATCTTTCAAAGAGAACGCGAAAGCTCTCAACTTGATTTGATCATCAACGACTCCATTTGGTTTCATGTTAGTGCAGACAGCATGAAAAACCGATAGATGCTTGTTTGGATCTTCACCCGACTTCTCATATAATTGAGGAAGGAGGTGAATCAGCCCTGATTTCAGTTCAAATTGGACACTGTCAGGGAGTGCAAGTATCTTCATCGACAATGGTTGTTGAGCCAAATCAGGTGCAGTCAACAATCTTCTTTAAAAAGAAGTCCTCTTAAAAAGGGATGCATACAAATCATTTTGTGAACTATTTTAAATATACTTAAATATTTGTTGTAAGTTAAAAAGAGCTTTCCTTAGGCTAAGTAAAGCCTTATACTCATATTATTAACTAAGTATTTTTAAAGTTGCAAAACCCTTAATAAGTGTCACCTAGAAAATAATAATAAAAAGAGTTATTATTATTTTACCTTTCTTCCTAACTAAATTATTTAACAAAATAATATAGTTTAACTCACTTTCTCTTAGAAGAGAAAACTAAGAGAAAGGTTGTCTTTGAATTAAAATAAGGATTTTAATAAGTGTTCATTATCATTTTTTGCGATTAAATAGGTCGAGGTTCTCAAATGGCACTAAACCGTCTTATTTCCGAGTTAGTAACATCTCCGAAGGATACTCAAGGCAAGTGGATATTCCTACATGAACCTTTTGATAAATTCGATTTCGTTAACTTCTTCGATGTTGGGAACACCTTGTTTGCTAAATAAAAACGAACTTAGGAAATATCGATTGTTAGAAATGATGACCATTGTTAGCATTATTACTATTAATATCGTTAATAGGAATTATTGCTAGACTTATTGTTGACAAGCACTTTTACGTCGCAATAAAAGCACTGTCAAAGAATTATTCCTAACTTCCTAACCTTAGCAAAGTGGAAGTAAGGGTCGATCCCACAGAGACTCGGATTATTTGGATTTAAGTAATGTTACTAAATTAAAGGGGGATTTTGTGATTATAAACTAAAATCTAAGTAATTAAACTAATTAAAGCTAAGCAAGTAAAGTGGTTTAAGATTAAAATTAGAGAAGAGCGTCCAACTAGTTTCGTATCCATTGCATATATGAGTTTTGATCATCGATTATCATTATTTCAATTTCCATTGACTAATCTATTGTGAATTTATGAATTCAAGCTTAAAGTGGTTGTTAATATACTCCGTCTTTAACAACCTTCTAACCAATTAACCTAGAAAACCTTCTATGTCAAATTGATCATGCAATTAAGTTCAAAGCATTCAATAGAAACAATAATCATGAATTCCACCGTATATTCATGAGGTCTTGTGATTAAATTCTCCGCCTTTGATTAACCTTATTCCACCGTCTATAAGTTTAATCAAAGGATTCATCCATGAATAATCAAATTCCACCGTCTATTTAATTATTCTAGTTGTAATTCAACCTAGAAGTAGAATAGATGGCCAATCTATACTAATCCTAAGTGAATTTAATCAATCAAGCATGGAGAGATTCAATCTAGTCAAGGCAAACTAAAATAATTCAAATCTCACAAACAATCATGCACACAACTTTAACTAACTAGTTGGACATGAGAAAATTAGCTAGAAATTGTCATTGAAGAAAAACAAAACTTACAAGAGTCAAATTGATCTTCAATTGCAAAAATAGGGTTTTTGTCTCCTTCAAATCTCCAAATTGTTCAAACTTCGAACACAAGTCAAAGATAGCATAAGATCTAAAATAAAATCTAAGGAAAGTATTTATATTAAGTCTAAAAATATCCAAAAGAGATATTAGAGTTGGCCCACAAGATCTCGCAAAGCCAAAGTCATCGCCGCGTCATCCCGTCGGAGCGCGGTTTGGTGCGCATGAGAGCGCGGTCGCGCTCTGACTGGTTTCCCCCACGCTCACGCCGCAGTAAGTTCCTCCTCTCGACGCGGTCTTGGCTCCACTCTGCGGTTTGGCCACTTTGCTCCTTGCCTTTGTAATTCTTGCCTCAAGTCTTCACTTCAACGCTTCCTATGCATCTCGAGATTCCGTTCCAAGCCTTCCATCTACTGTCTTCCACCTTCCTACCTGCAATTATGCATAAAGACGCGTAGATTCCGAACTAAACGAAAATAAAACCTAAACTAAAACTTAGAACGAAATCCTGGCTAAAAATGCATATAACGGGAATAAAAACATGCTCTAAAGCCTATACCTATATGCTCTATCAATTGTGTGCCTTGTTTGTTTAAAATCTCTTTTTGAGATTCGTAGCTAGATTATTAAGGGGTGCGGGCTCGACCCGAACATCTCTATATAAAATGTTGAGTGGTATGGCACCATGCCCTCTCTTCCCTCGACTGTACGGATCATGATCTATGTCTGCTCTTACTCGGTGGAGGGACGTGCGCACCCTAGCTAGGTGCCGGAACTCAATTCCCATAAGTGGTTTGTCCGCCCATTCATGGCCCCCACACTCTTAAAAATCATTGACTAATGTGAAAGCTTTGATCACGAAAGAAAGTAAGTGCTAAAGCACATTAAAAGAAACCAAAACCGGACCGGTCTCAAATGATCGATCCGGCTCTCGGTCAGCAAGGGTGCGAGAGGTTTTTCAAAAGCTTATGTGTAATTAACGTTCCCAACATTCATTCTATTCTAAGACGTTCTACAATCTAGTAGTTCGTTCTTTCGGTTTAAAAGTTATCTCGTCTCGAGATCCACTCATTTTCGTTCCTAATAAGCTCCTATACCTCTCGAAACACATCTCGAATACTTCGTAAATAATAATGTCAATACTTACCAAACTACCTTAAGGATGTCCGTTCTCGCTTGCTTAGTCTCTTTAGACTAATTTTGTTTTTCCGCATTTCCGCCTGGCATTTTCCGCCTTTCGCGCCAAATGCCAGAATCCAGGAAACCTCCACCAAAGGCGTAAAGGAAGAAGATCAATCACGTGAAGGAAGGAAAGTCGGTTTTAAATAAAGTATGGTATTTTGCTCTCTTTCGGGTCACTCTATGCTTATGCAAAAACAATGTTATTTTAATTTCCACTGCCTAACAACACTTAAGGTCTTATGTTTTGCTAAACTAAACCATGGTATGTAATTACTACTTCTAATATCTCATATATGAGCAACTCTTTCGATTGTAATAAATTTATAATTCCGCATGTTTCTATTTAACCTAATACCTTATAAAGCCTTGGGTGACTTTGGATGGTAAAATTCGAGGTCACTGGCGGTAACACCTATCGTTGCAAAATAGGGGTGTTACAATTATGGTATTAGAGCCGAACGTGTTGTTTTCAAAATTGAAAATTTTTCCAAAAAAATAAATAAATAAATCCAAAATCGAAAATTTTTAAAACCGAAAGTCTTTATTTTCAAACCGAAAACTTCCTTCTTAAAATTTTTTGTCTCTTTCAACTTTACAGAAATTAGTCTTTAAAAGAAAGTTCATGAGTTAGACATCCTTCTTAAGAACTTTAAATATCCTTTAGGAAAAATGTGTAACTTAGAATTCTTTTCCTAGGTTTCATGTTTTACTTGATATACTTCAAAAATAAAAACTTATTCCAAGTACTTTAAAGAGATTTATTTAGTTATCTACTTTCATTGAAAGTGTAAAACCAAAACTCATGTAAGAGTAACTTATAAGTAAAAATTCTAAGACGATAAATTCCTAGAGCCGAAATCGTTTTATTTATAAAAGTCTTACTAAAGAGATTTAAAAACCAAGTTCTACCAAAGAGTTATCATACCGACTTCTTATCCATAAACTTTATCTTAAAAACAAGTTCACAGATTTTTCCCTATAATCAAAGAATTAAGATTCAAAGAAAGTTATTTAAACGATAGTGGGATGAATTTGTTTTCCCCGAAACCCGAGATAGAAGGTATAATTAAAAATCTTTAAACTCTCCTTCCAAGGTTTAGAAGTATTTCATGTCATACATGAAATAATTTTTTCTACTTTAAGAGTTCATCTTTTAATTTAAAGTCATATAAAATGAGCTTTTAATAGAGACTTTAAAACCGTTATAATTCTTTAAGGATGTACACGTGTTTAAAATAAAAAAAAATTGTTTTTTAAAATTCAAAACTTCCTTCCAATATCTTCGTCGCATAGAATCAAAGGATATTCTATATAAATGTCTCTCTCTTCTCTACATAAATGGTACTCACTAAAAGTCTAACCTGAATTAGGGACGAGGCGAAAAAGGCCGCCCAAGAGCTTGATGAGGCTTTCTCTCAATGGCCGCTTCTGCCATATGGATACCCCGAGGACAACCCTGAGGTAGCAATGCAAGAGGAAATGCATGAAAATGCACCCAAGATAAATCTCGAGAAGGAGAGCCCTAAAGAGGAGTACCTCGAGAGGGGAGTTGAGAAGTCACTTCATGGCCAATCAAGTCTAGAAATCACTGAGCAAGACTGCCCGGAACATCATCCATCGGGACATATGTCGGAGACTCCACAGTACCAAATCACAAGTCAAACTTCAATGGCCTATCAAGTGGGTGGATGGGCTAATTGGACTCTAGGTGAGTCATCCCATCATCAAACAAATGGTCAAACAAGAAACCCATCTCCAATCAGTGGTCCAAACCCAACAAGGGTTCATCAACCAAATTACGACTACCCCCTCCAACGTAAGGGAGTGTGGTCGAAAGAAATAAGGTCCTACCAAAACGTGAACGCTCCTCCCCCTGCAGGCGTCCGTCCAAGCCGAACCCGTTATATGAACTATGAACTCTTGGAGAGGCGTAAAGAAGGCTGGCTAAACAAAAAAATGGTCGAACAATTCCAAGTTGAAGTCCGACTAAGCGAACTTCACGCAAGGAACACGTATCGTCGCAAGCGGATTGAGTAGGCCAACTTAGTGCTGAACAATGAGCGGGGGATTCTTGATGAGAACCTCTTTGATGACGGTTTCCTCGATCAGTATAGTTACCCCGACCATTCCTAGGCTTTGTCTTATTTGTACTTTCTATTTAAGAGGAGTGAGATAGTCCACTCCTCTCGACTTTTGTTTTGTCTCTGAAAGTCGAGTCGACTTTATTTCTATTCCGTCCTTAGTGTAATGGCTTATTATATAAAGCCTTTGTAATCCGTTTCCATAAGAGTTCTAATAAAAAGTTCCCCTCTTTTCTAAACTTGCGTGTCATTTCTTGCCTATACTTGTGAGTTAACAAAAACAACAATATCCTTCTTCAAATATATAGAATTACGAATATTCTATAAGAATGTCGATCGTTAGCCATTTACAACAAATAGTTGTAATAGGAAATAAATTCATGCTCATTGGGAATTAGAAGAGGGCATGCTAACTAAAGGTAATGCTTATGTTTCCATAGAGTCAGACTTACTGAGCCAGTGACTCACGTGAAGATAGAAATTTCCAAAGAGGACACCGTGGAAGGCTCAGTCAACCAAGGATCTAGCATGTCTCCACTAATTACAATCTCAAGGCAGATTATCGGGAGGTATATGGGGGACAAACGATGGTTTAATAAAGGAGTGGTCGAGATTTCTGACCGATGACTAATATATTCATCTGCAAATACCTACAAGTAGAAGTGACTTGCTCAGTCAACATACGGAATATGGGCATGATATTTGATGGTCGTCAATCGAATAAACCAACCATAATAAGGTTATCGTGAACGTGACAGTCGCATCATGAAGATTTTTCTCCACTGTTTTGAAAAGTCGACGCAATAAAAGATGTAGGGGTGAACTGAGAAAGGAAGTATATAGAACCAAGATTTTGGACATGGATTGTAAGTTCTCTAAATTGCCATAGTTGGCCTAGTAGGCCATAAGGTTGCTTTATTACTAAGACAGTCTTTGTACTCATGTCCCGATTCATCACAGTTTGAGTGGTTACCAAGGCCATCTTTGATGTTATTTCCAACTGTTGATTCCATTATTAGGTAGGCTAGTTCTCTTGCACCATGTTATGATCACCTCTTCCTTACAGACATTAGAAGGAAGTCAAACTTACAGTAATGCAAGATGATGAACGGTAAGGGGAAAAACCATAGGAGCACCTTTGATTACAATTCGTCCCAAGATAAGGATGGAGGGTCTAAGCGTTCTAGCCAAAATCAAGAGGACCCCCATCAAAAAGTTCCTTGCCCACCAAGGATGATGTGATCCACCCCGAGGTCAATCAAGATTCCACTTCAAGCTTGTGTCGTCACTCTCGAGGCTCATGTTCAATTCCGTTTGCATCCAAATCTCTAATATATGTGTGGGATATATTTATTTATTGTAAATATTCTATATTTTTATTATTATATGAAAGTAATAAAGATATAGTAGGTAAGGTGGTAGGTGAGGTGGTAGGTAAGGTGGTAGGTAAGGTGGTGGTAGGTGAATGTGAACACGAAGGGTTGTTTGCAACCCCATTTTTGGTGCCTATTTATAGGCATTTTGTTGCTCTTGTTTAAACATGTTTTGAAACCTAATGAAAATGAAGCTTTGAGTTTTTCTTTGTAGTCTTGATCCACTCGTTCTTAAGGCTAGTGAATCCCCTTGGTTCGTGAGTCATATCAAGCCATCTTCAAGGATCCATTCAAGGTGAGTCATATCCTTGTTTGAATCCATAGTTTGTGGTTTTGGAGAGTGAGTCATATCTCTCTAATTTCACATCCATATCCATCACTTCATCTCATAACAAACTCATCCCATTTGAATCCCCTTCCATTGCCACTCCATCAATCTCATTCAAACTTCCATCGAAATCTCTGCTCGGTGGATTCTGCAGCACCTCAGTAAAATCAACATAACTTTCAATCTACAGATCACCTGGATCTCATATTTTGAGGACATCAACTAGACTCGTAGATCTAACTCCTCGAGTTGGAATCACGAAATTGGGAGTCCGGACCAGGGAGAAACATCCAGTTGAAGACAGACCAGTTTTGTTGGGGTTTGTTGTCGAATTCCTTGGAAGTCTAGGGGCCTTACCTTGCACTGTGGACGTCACGATCCTTGATCCTCATCATTTGGTATCAGAGCTACGCAAGGTAAACGCTCAAAAATTGGTCAAAATATTATCTTATTAGAAGTTGCAAGCAAAAAGAAAAAAAAAAGAAATGAAAAGAATGATTTCCTTCCAAAGCTTCGACCAACTTATCACTATCAAGTGTCCCATGGAAATGATGCGGATATTACAAGAGGATTACCCCTATTTTGAAGACCCGCCCCTTTGGGATGAGCATTTGCAAGGAGGGGAGGTCGTGTCGATTGAATTTGCCGCCATGCACCAAGATCCACAACATGATCCTACTCTTACTCTACTTCCGTGTGAGGAGGAGTATGTTGAAGTAGAGGACGTTGTAGAGACATCGCCTTCATCAATCAGAACCAAGCATCGTCCCACCATTGTGCGTAGTTCACTAAATTCTTTCGCTACTCCTTGGATGGACGCAACACCTAATGTTTCTTCATGCTTGCCATTTCTACTTCAAGAAGAAGAGACTACCCCATCCTTTTTATTGGAGAAGAACATTGAGGAACTCGATCAAATGGTTTCCAGGACGAATCCTTTTAAAGGAGGAGAGGATGATGTGATCCACCCCGAGGTCAATCAAGATTCCACTTCAACCTTGTGTCGTCACTCTCGAGGCTCATGCTCAATTCCTTTTGCATCCAAATCTCTAATATACGTGTGGGATATATTTATTTATTGTAAATATTCTAGAATTTATTATTATATGAAAGTAATAAAGATGTAGTAGGTAAGGTGGTAGGTGAGGTGGTAGATAAGGTGGTATGTATGGTGGTGGTAGGTGAAAGTTAACACGAGGGGTTGTTTGCAACCCCATTTTGGGTGCCTATTTATAGGCATTTTGTTGCTCTTGTTTAAACATGTTTTGAAACCTAATGAAAATGAAGCTTTGAGTTTTTCTTTGTAGTCTTGATCCACTCGTCCTTGAGGCTAGTGAATCCCCTTGGTTCGTGAGTCATATCGAGCCATCTTCAAGGATCCATTCAAGGTGAGTCATATCCTTTTTTGAATCCATAGTTTGTGGTTTTGGAGAGTGAGTCATATCTCTCTAATTTCACATCCATACCCATCACTTCATCTCATAAACAAACCCATCCCATTTGAATCCCCTTCCATTGCCACTCCATCAATCTCATTCAAACTTCAATCGAAATCTCTCCTAGGTGGATTCTGCAGCACCTCAGTAAAATCAACATAACTTTCAATCTACGTATCACCTGGCTCTCATATTTTGAGGACTTCAACTAGACTCGTATATCTAACTCCTCGAGTTGGAATCACGAAATTGGGAGTCCGGACCAGGGAGAACCATCCAGTTGAAGACAGACCAGTTTTCTTGGGGTTTGTTGTCGAATTCCTTGGAAGTCTAGGGGCCTTACCTTGCACTGTGGACGTCACGATCCTTGATCCTCATCATTTGGTATCAGAGATATGCAAGGTAAACGCTCAAAAATTGGTCAAAATTTTATCTTATTAGAAGTTGCAAGAAAAAAGAAAAAAAAAAGAAAAGAAAAGAAAAGAATGATTTTCTTCCAAAGCTTCGACCAACTTATCACTATCAAGTGTCCCATGGAAATGATGCGGATATTACAAGAGGATTACCCCTATTTTGAAGACCCGCCCCTTTGGGATGAGCATTTGCAAGGAGGGGAGGTCGTGTCGATTGAATTGGCCGCCATGCACCAAGATCCACAACATGATCCTACTCTTACTCTACTTCCGTGTGAGGAGGAGTATGTTGAAGTAGAGGGCGTTGTAGAGCCATCACCTTCATCAATCAGAACCAAGCATCGACCCACCATTGTGCGTAGTTCACTAAATTCTTTCGCTACTCCTTGGATGGATGCAACACCTAATGTTTCTTCATGCTTGCCATTTCTACTTCAAGAAGAAGAGACTATCCCATCCTTTTTGTTGGAGAAGAACATTGACGAACTCGATCAAATGGATTCGAGGACGAATCCTTTTAAAGGAGGAGAGGATGATGTGATCCACCCCGAGGTCAATCAAGATTCCACTTCATGCTTGTGTCGTCACTCTCGAGGCTCATGTTCAATTCCGTTTGCATCCAAATCTCTAATATATGTGTGGGATATATTTATTTATTGTAAATATTCTAGATTTTTATTATTATATGAAAGTAATAAAGATGTAGTAGGTAAGGTGGTAGGTGAGGTGGTAGGTAAGGTGGTAGGTAAAGTGGTGGTAGGTGAATGTGAACACGAAGGGTTGTTTGCAACCCCATTTTGGGTGCCTATTTATAGGCATTTTGTTGCTCTTGTTTAAAAATGTTTTGAAACGTAATGAAAATGAAGCTTTGAATTTTTCTTTGTAGTCTTGATCCACTCGTCCTTAAGGCTAGTGAATCCCCTTGGTTCGTGAGTCATATCGAGCCATCTTCAAGGATCCATTAAAGGTGAGTCATATCCTTGTTTGAATCCATAGTTTGTGGTTTTGGAGAGTGAGTCATATCTCTCTATTTTCACATCCATATCCATCACTTCATCTCATAAACAAACCCATCCCATTTGAATCCCCTTCCATTGCCACTCCATCAATCTCATTCAAACTTCCATCGAAATCTCTCCTCGGTGGATTCTACAACACCTTAGTAAAATCAACATAACTTTCAATTTACATATCACCTGGCTCTCATATTTTGAGGACTTCAACTAGACTCGTAGATCTAATTCCTCGTGTTGGAATCACGAAATTGGGAGTCTGGGCCAGGGAGAACCATCCAGTTGAAGACAGACCAGTTTTCTTGGGGTTTGTTGTCGAATTCCTTGGAAGTCTAGGGGCCTTACCTTGCACTGTGGACGTCACGATCCTTGATCCTCATCAAAGGATGGTATAAAGTGATCCCTTAAGGATCGAAGCTACAAGAGTCCCCATTGAACAATTCAGTCATGAGCTGATTCTAACTACCTTGTCCAACGTGAAGAATTTAGCGGGAGGAGGTCAAACTACCAATGCAAAGGATAATATTATTCAGACTTCTTCATCAATAATTTGCTCAGATTGTGACAAGAACCTAGGAACTTTTACCTCGATGGAGCCAAACATTTATGACGGCACATGAAAAACTATCAAGATAGTCAGTTGGCTCTTACAAATGGAGCGCCTCCTAAGTACGCTTGAGTGCAATGAAGTGGAAAAAGTGCACCTTGCTTCCTTTCAGCCAAGGGGAGAAGCACGGGAATGGTGGGAATTTTCAAAATTGTCGGAACAACCAAGATTGAATTGGGAAATGTTCAAAGCCAAGATCTTAGATCGCTTCTGGGCGACTTGGGAGAAGAAAATCTCTATAAGATTCCTTACCAAAGGATTGGTGGGTCAAGCATACCCGAGACAGCAAAGTTTAAACCCTAATTGGAAAATGCCACAACTAACATATCCACCAAAACAGAGAGAATCCAATGGTTCCAGGAATTGTTGAACCCAGAAATCAAATCTCTGACGAGTTATCGCACATGCACGACGTTGGAAGAATACGTGGATGCGGAACACATGGCAAAAGTCTTGCTCGAGGGACCCACGCAAAGGATGGAAAATGGGGACAATCTCATAAAAAGGAGAATGGTAAATTTAAGAGGCCAATGTCCCCACAAAAGTCAGGGTGGTCAAGAAAAAGGGAAAACTGGAGTCAACCATGACAATTGCCGCTAAAGGGTCTGAATACCGAAAAGGTTCTTTAATCTGCTACAACTGTGGAGAACAGGGTCACATCAATAGAAACTACATCAAACCCAAGAAGACTTGTTTCACATGTGGAAAGGAAGGACATCTCAATATCTATTGCAGACAGATGGGGAACAATGCAAGTCATTTCCGTTTAGACTCAATTTCTCAAAACCTCCAAGCTTCACATAAGATGGATGGATCAGCTCAGAATAAAGGAAAAGGGTCGATGATATCCCAGGGTTAAGGTCAAACGACTCTATGAAGTGCACCACAGTGACAAACCGTTAGCATCAGATGTTCCATATGAATAGTTGGATCATCCTTCCTATCTAAGTTTAAAATTCGTAATCATGTTAGTTTTGCCTTTAAGGCACTTTTATATCCCCACAATAGTGGAAAATCTCAAACCATGCCTATGACACTCTTCCACGTAAGAGTGTCTCATTTTGAATTCAATAATATGATTATGGGTCATCATATAGTATCCTTGTGTGCCAAACCAAAGATCGTGTCCCATCGTTATCTTAATATAAAAGGAATTTCAAGCCCATACGTGGTTTCACTTTACGACTTAATCATCGTATTACGAAGTCACCTCAAAATTTTATGAATTGGATTAAAATAGTAAGTTTTACAAATTAAAAGTTTTCAATATAGATTCATGGTGGTGAATAAGAATGGACTTTTATCTCCCATCTTGATCACATGGTTGAGGTAGAAATTCAGGTCTTGTTCCTGTGAAGATATACACATTAAGCGACTATGTTGGAAGTAGTTCCCCGGTGCTGATCACATTGGTGGAACGAAACCACTTAGTCCTTCGAATTCAGACTTGTATATGAAAAACTACCTTCTCATAAGAATTTTAAAATATAATAAAAGGACCCTCGAACCACTTCTCGTTAGTTAATATGTTCGGATATGACATCATAAAGATGGGTAGAAGTTCAAATTAGACCAAATTAGTTAATATGTTCGGTATCTCCTCCTATGAGATAAACCATCACTCGTCGCTTTAGTAACTTTAGTAGAAGTTCAAATTAGAAATTCTCCTTCCAAGGAATGGCACTCACTTTTCAAACATTGATTTTATCTCGAGGATTTAATTAATATCCATCTTATAAGATTTCATCCATAATGACTCTATTCTTGAAATATAGAATAGATTGGTCATTTTCTTACTCGTCTCATTGAGATACTCTAGTGCTTGTTTCAAATAACAGGCTTATTCTATACGCATTCCGACCTTTTATATATGGGAAGGATAACCCAGATTTTTTTATTCCAGCTGTTTTAACCCAAGCTAATGGATGAGACCGCTTGACCTATTGCCTACTTCGCTAGCAAGGCCAATTGGTTTTTCAATCCTTTTCCTTGGATCCATTTAAACCACATAAGTACACATAGGGAATCTTTCCAAGGAATACTAAAGTAATAACTCCTTAAGAAAAGGGGCACTTTAGTAATTCTCTGTCCGACCGTTTGTCTTTTCCAACCCTAGTTAAAGCAAAGGAAGCTTGCTCGAATAGTAACTTCAAAAAAAAAATTAGAATCTTCTAGAACTTGAGTAAGTTTGGAGAACCTTGCACTAACCCAACGGAAGGTTGTTGAGTCCTTAAATGCTACGAGTTCGTGGAACATCGAGTAGAGAAACTGCAGTAAATAAATGCCCTAGTCAGGTACCCTAGCCAAAGACTAATGATGAAGGAACGACTAGATAAATTTGAGAGACGAACAAAAGATGCAGAGATCTTTTTCCCAAGTTATTATCGTTTTAAGTAAAGAATGAAATACTCTTTAAGGGGGTACTAGAACCTTAGTTGCCACCTCACATAATGAGTGTTTGTTGCCAACCTCGTATTATAACTTTGTACCGTCCTAAGCCTTTCCTAGTTTCGGGGACGAAACTATTTTTAAGGGGGTACTATTGTAATAACCGCAATTTCTGTAAAATGAATAAATTTCATTTCTTAATATTTAATTATTTTTATTAAATAAAATAATCTCATAAAAGTTCTAAAAAGAAAAGAGATTATAATATTCTCATAAAATCCTCTTTCGAGTTAATGAATTTATTAACGACGGAACTTAATAAATTCTTAGTTAACGGAAAATTCCTTTCATAAGACCCGATCGTTTCGACGCGCGTCACAAACCGACCCTCGGTCCGTTTGCAAACGCGTCGGACTAATCATTACAAGATATATGGAGATTTTTTAGAAGAGATTCACTAGATTTCATCATTTATGAAGCAATCTCTACAACATCCACTAACAAGATTAAAGTATTAGTTTATTGTTATGTTAGTCAAATACCATCATTAGGAGAATATCCTCTCTTATTCTAAAATCTCTACACTATCTCCTATCATCATTGTCTATTTAAAGAGAGAGATGACATGAGAGAGAGTCATAAGAAGCTCCACCATTTTCTCTCTTCTAGCTCTCTCTCCCACCATAAAAAACTCCATTTGTGTTCTTCCATCCCACCACCACTTCCGGCCACCACCACTGCCGGCCACCACCAGGCGCTGCCACCAGCCGCCGTCCGCCTCTGACCAGCCCCGGAGCCGCCGCTGTCCAGCCACCTCGCCGCCCATCTTTTCCCCTCTAGTGGTGTGTTCTTGCTCCAAAAATCCCACAAATTAAGGGTACAAAAAATCTAACTCTTTTTACACCATTTTAAGTTTTTTTTAGCATGATTAAGATTGATTTAAAATCTGATTTTTCCTCTTAAAAATCAGAATATAAAATGTTGTAAAAAGGGCTTGATTTTCCTTTGACTCTTACATGCATGCATACCTTGTTAGAAAGAATGGTGTCTTCTACAAATCATGTGAACTTCTACTAAAATCCTACATATTTTAAGGATGATTGTCACCTTTTTATTTCTGATTTTTAAGTTTATTTAAATGATATAAGAAACCCTTTTCTTGTTAAAAGTCCATAAGTTATACTAGTACTGCCATGGTAACCACTTAAGACATGTGGATCTTGCTTAAAATCCACATGCATGTCATTTTTAATACTTGAAATAGACTTTTATGAGATTTATAAAATTTAAGATCTAATAAACTTAAGCTAGAAAGATTTTTAAATGGAAATTGTTCTTGCATGTCTTAATAGTGGAATTTTTATGAAGTAAATCAACATGCATGTCTCATTTGAGAAAGAGATGAATTTTTGATGATGTTTGATGTAGAACTTAGTCTTATGAGTTTATAAAATACGTTGATGATCTTATAAGTCCTTGCATGCTACTTTAAATGAATTTTTATTAAGAGAAATCACCTTGCATGTAACTTACTAGCAATTTTAACACTTAAATGGATTTTTATTTATTTTATTTATTTTAATAAAACCGGTTATATATATATAAAATTGCTGGACTTTTAAATAATTTCTATTAACTTTGTATGTAGAAATTATAGAGTCTTAGAATAAATATTATTGTTGAATGTGCTCTAAGTTTGCTAAGATGGAATTTTTACCATACCTTTTAAATAAAAAAGAAATATAACCTTTAGGATAAGTTTTGTTAAAATCTTTCAAATTTTGATTGTGAGATTACATAGTTTTTCTAGAAGTCATTTATACACATGCATGACCATACTAGAATTTTCCTTTGAATAAATAATGATTTAATGAAAGTTGAAATAAACAAAATCTTCTTTAAAAACAAGTCCTCTTAAAAAGGGATGCATACAAATCATTTTATGAACTATTTTAAATATACTTAAATATTTGTTGTAAGTTAAAAAGACCTTTCCTTAGGCTAAGTAAAGCCTTATACTCATATTATTAACTAAGTATTTTTAAAGTTGCAAAACCCTTAATAAGTGTCACCTAGAAAATAATAATAAAAAGAGTTATTATTATTTTATCTTTCTTCCTAACTAAATTATTTAACGAAATAATTTAGTTTAACTCACTTTCTCTTAAAAGAGGAAACTAAGAGAAAGGTTGTCTTTGAATTAAAATAAGGATTTTAATAAGTTTTCATTATCATTCTTTGCGATTAAATAGGTAGAGGTTCTCAAACGGCACTAAACCGTCTTATTTCCGAGTTAGTAACATCTCCGAAGGATATTCAAGGCAAGTGGATATTCCTACTTGAACCATTCGATAAATTCGATTTCGTTAACTTGTTCGATGTTGGGAACACCTTGTTTTCTAAATAAAAACGAACTTAGGAAATATCGATTGTTAGAAATAATGACCATTGTTAGCATTATTACTATTACTATCGTTAATAGGAATTATTGCTAGACTTATTGTGTGCCTTGTTTGTTTAAAATCTCTTTTCGAGATTCGTAGCTAGATTATTAAGGGGTGCGGGCTCGGCTCGAACATCTCTATATAAAATGTCGAGTGGTATGGCACCATCCCCTCTCTTCCCTCGACTGTACAGATCATGATCTATGTCTGCTCCTACTCGGAGGAGGGACGTGCGAACCCTAGCTAGGTGCCGGAACTCAGTTCCCGTAAGTGGTACGTCGGCCCATTCATGCCCCCCACACTCTTAAAAATCATTAACTAATGTGAAAGTTATGATCACGAAAGAAAGTAAGTGCTAAAGCACATTAAAAGAAACCAAAACCGGACCGGTCTCAAATGATCGATCCGGCTCTCGGTCTGCAAGGGAGCGAGAGGTTTTTCGAAAGCTTATGTGTAATTAACGTTCCCAACATTCATTCTATTCTAAGACGTTCTACAATCTAGTAGTTCGTTCTTTCGGTTTAAGAGGTATCTCGTATCCAGATCCACTCATTTCTGTTCCTAATAAGCTCCACTTAAAGTTTACACCTCTCGAAACACATCTCGAATACTTCGTAAATAATAATGTCAATACTTACCAAACTACCTTAAGGATGTCCGTTCTCGCTTGCTTAGTCTCTGTAGACTAATTCTGTTTTTTCGCATTTCTGCCTGGCATTTTCCGCCTTTTGCGCCAAATGCCAGAATCCATGAAACCTCCACCAAAGGCGTAAAGGAAGAAGATCAATCACGTGAAGGAAGGAAAGTCGGTTTTAAATCAAGTATGGTATTTTGCTCTCTTTCGGGTCACTCTATGCTTATGCAAAAACAATGTTATTTTAATTTCCGCTGCCTAACAACACTTAAGGTCTTATAATTCCGCATGTTTCTATTTAACATAATACCTTATAAAGCCTTGGGTGACTTTGGATGGTAAAATCCGAGGTCACTGGCGGTAACACCTATCTTTGCAAAATAGGGGTGTTACCTATAGTAAATGAAATTGTGAATTTTAACATCTCTCTGTTTGGGACATAAATTGCTTCTCTTAACTTGGATTTTAGTAAGTATGAGGGAGAGAAGCTGGATAGTTCTGTGCATGATGCTTTGTGTTGGATTCCCTCTATGGAAGAAGTAAAGCATGCTTTGAATGATACTGGGAATGATAAGTCTCTGGGTCCTGATGGCTTTAGCAATATGTTTTTCAAAGATAGCTGGGAGATTGCCAAAACTGTTCTGTATGAGGCTGTTTGTGAGTTTTTCAGAAATGGACAACTATTGAAGTAGTTTAATACACCTTTTGTCACCATAATTCCTAAAGTGGAAAAGCCTTTTTTAGTTAAAGACTTCAGGCCTATTTCTTGCAGTAATGTCTTTCTAAAGATCCTCTCTAAAATCATAGTTCAGAAAATCAAGCCTATCTTGGACGACATTATTTTAGTTACCTAGGGTGCTTTTGTGCCAGGGCGGGCGCTATCTAATAATGTGGTTGTGGCTTAGGAGCTAGTAAAAGGGTATGAGAGGAAAGGAGTCTCCCCAAGATTTATGATACATATTGATCTTCAAAAGGCATATGATAGTGTCATATGGACTTATCTTGAGGAGGCTATGGCGTTCTTTAATTTTCTAGCTAAGCTGATTCACTAGATTATATTGAATGTCACAAGTCCTTGGTACTCTATTATTGTAAATGGGGAAGCAAAGGGGTTTTTTCCTAGGAAATGAGGGTTAGGGCAAGGGGATTCATTCTCCCCATTTCTCTTCACATTAGTTTTGGAGATGTTTTCAAAAAAACTAGCCTTGATGACTAAAAAGAAGAGATTTTGCTTCCATCCTAAGTGCAAACAGATGAGACTTACTAATGTGGCTTTTGCGGATGACTTACTCATTTTTTGTAAGCCAACAAAAGCTACCTTGTTGCTTATAAAGGACTGCTTGCTTGAGTTTGGGGAAGAATCAGGGTTGAATGCCAACACAACCAAAGGTAAAGTCTTCTTTGGAGGCTTAAATGCAGCAGAAAAGGTTGAAATGAGTAAGGTACTTAGAATAGAGTAAGGGAAATTTCCTGTGACATACTTGGGTTTACTTCTCCACTCAAGAAGATTGAAAAAAGGAGAGTATACTGGATTGATCAATAAAATCCAGTGTTGTCCAAAGAAAGAATGTGGCAATGCTCTCTTATGCTGATAGAGAGCAGGTCATTAGATCTATGATTGAGGGTATCTTGTCCTTCTGGATGCAATCTCTCATCCTCCCTAAAATAGTGGTGAGCAGGATTGTTAGTCTTTGTAGGGCTTTCCTTTGGACTGGTACATCAGATGGCAGGAGAAGTTTGGTAGCCTGAAAAAGAGTTTGTACCTCTTATGAAGCAGGTGGTTTGAACTTCAAGGAAATGCTTTCATGGAATAAAATGTTGATGATTAAACTAGCACATGATCTGATTAGAGGGAAATGCAACATATGGACAACGTGGGCTGAAAAGAATTTGCTGAAGGGCGGGAACTTCTGGCTAGTTGACATGAAACAAACTGATTCATGGGTATGGAGATCTATGCTTAAGTTGAGAAATCCTATACTCCACTATGTTGATTCTACAACTGTGGGAGTTAGTAGAAGAAATGATATTCTTACTAAAAATAATGGCAACATGGACTGTGAGGTTGTGTATGATGTGTTCAAGCCACAAGTTGATGAGAAAGACTGGTGCAGGATTATTTCGAAAGGTATCCATTCAAAAAAGTGGAGCTTCATTTGCTGGTTAGCAACTTTGAAAAAGCTACCAACAGGGAATAAGCTCTTCAGGTATGGATTTATTCAAATTAATCAGTGTGTACTTTGTGGGGCTGATAATGAGGATGAAGACCATTTGTGGTTCTGCTGTGATTTTGTTAAAGCAGTAGAAAATAAAGTTTGGGCTTGGATGGCGATTGACATTAGGAAAAATTCAATCTTTGATTGGTGGGCATGGTTTGGAGGCTGTAAAAGCAGGAAAAATAATATCTACCAAGCTAGGTAGTGCACTTTTATGAACATTATATATTACACTTGGTGGATTAGAAATGAGGCCATTTTCAAAGCAACCAAGCTAGATGTTGAGACATGCAACAAAATCATTATTGATGAATGCAAAATGAGAATTTTGATGAAGCTAAAGCTCACTGGGAGAAGAAGCTCAACCATGAGGAGAAGACTCCAGATTTAACAGGCTAGTTTCTCTTTTTCCCTTCTTAGTTTTTTTTTTGCTTAGCCAGGGTGGGTAGGATGGTTTGAGGGGACGGTTTTTTGGTTTTGAGAAGTCGCCTCTTACATTGTTTCTTTGCTGAGTGATTTAGCTGATGCTATTCATGAAGACGCAAAACTTGTATGGCCTTCGTCTGGTGCATCGTGATCACTACATATTTTAAGTGTCATTAAGGCATTATGATGAATATGTTAGAGATCCTTGCTGAGCTTTGGGACCTTCTCTAGTTTGTTCTTTCTTGCTTTTTTGGAGGGTCTGAGGGATAGTTTTCAGGGTAGAAATGTATTGTTTCCCCACTGTCCCCAGAGAATGGTGATGCTGATGTTAATCATGAGGATACAAGTGGAGGTTTGATCCACTCAATTGCATCGTGCCATGGGTTGTGGAGAGTGCCTAAGCATCGAGACACACTACTCATGGTCTTGTTGGATGTTTGGGGAACTTAGGTGCTGGTGTATTTGTTTGGTTTGGTCTTGGGACCCTGTACTCTCCTCTTCTTTATTATATTTTTTACCACTTGCAAAAAAAACCTGAAATGTAATGTACCTACCCCTTTCTTCTTAGATTCCTATGCTTGTAAAATTCTCTTCGAATATCATTTTTACATTAATAGTATATCGTTGCTCGCAACTATTACTCTACCTCGCTGCATACTAACAAAAGGTAACATGTGTACATAAACAATACATAATTCCTACAAGATTAACCCCGTGCCTTTTGGCACGGGGTTAATCTTGCGAGAAACGATATTAAAAAGACCCCAATATTAAAAAGTTAACAAATCAATAAAAATATTTATGTATTAGATAAAAAAAGTTATAAAGTAGGGTTCTGATGTAAACATTTCTTAGGGTGAGAACTAAGAACAATTTAAGGCCGTTGGATGAGGAGTATGAATGGGTGAGATTGAATTAAAAAAAAGCCTGATTCATTAACAAATGGCACATATTGTAATTTAGAAAAAAATTAAGAGTGTTCCAAAAATATCCTTCCTTCTCCTTCTCCAATTCAAACCTAGGAAGGAACAGAGAGAGAATCAAGAAGGAACAACGACGGACTCGAGAAAAGAATTCAATAGAATTCAATAGAGCTTCACCGATGGCGTATCTTCTCCACCTCATCAAAGTCTACAAACTCTCCTCCAAAACTGATCGGATTGAATTCTTTTCTTTCTCAACTGTGATTACTGGTCTTCCTTTTATCATATTGTTTGAAGTTGTGGTTTTAGCTTCTTATTCCTTCTTGCTATGAAAAATGTTGGTGGACATCATCTAGGGAAGAAAAATGGTTAAAATTGATATGTTTGGCTGAACCACTATTAGTACTGTAAGCTTCAGCTGCTAATTCAGGCTTTAGGGCATCAACACAGCTACATACCTAGTTTCTATATTGTTGGTGTCGGTTCAGTCTATTGCTAATTTTTTTCCCTAAAATAAACACATGCTTCTTAAGGCCACAGATTTTGGCCTTGCTAATTTATTGGTATTGTACTGTTAATTAATGTCAAGTTGTCTTGATGAATTTGGGTTTTCTAGGTGAAAAGAAAAAATGAGTGTAAGAACAGGCTTTGTTGGTTCATTAATTTGATTATTGTGGTTTATTTATTTGTTTGATGTGTTTTGTATGCAGGATTAGAAAGTAAAATTTTTGTGGATTCAGGATCTATGGTTCATGAATGATTAGAAATATGATTGTGTATTAGTTAACAATATTAATTTTCTAGTTCATTACATTATAAAGTGAGGTTCATTACGTTGTATGATTGGGTTCATTATACAATAAGTGCGGATATTTCTTTTGTTTTTCGTGAAGACGTGAGATTTATGTTGATTGTATATTCTTGTGCATTGTTAGTCTGGTTTGAACATAATTTATTGCACTTCCATCTCTTGCAACCTTAAGTTCGCCATTCCATCTTCTTGAAAAAGGATTGATAGATATGGTCATTATAAACCCTGACAATCAATTTCCAATGAATTTGAAATATGATGCAGGTAAGAAATCAACAGATTTGGCAATAGTGGTGGATGTTCTCTTCTAATCCCTACTAGGAATTATTATTATATGTATATGTGTGTGTGTGGAAATCACGTTCTAAGAATCCATATTGGTTGAACATGACTAAAGATCAAAGGTAGGTGATTAAGCATAATCACTAGATAATCCCACAGAAGGAGCAACTAGAGACTTGAACAAGAGATTGTATTTTGTAATATTTAGATTTGAATTCCTTGTTTTCATTTATAGTTTAATTGTTGATGGTAAAATGTTTGGTTCATGCTAATCTACAATGTGGTTCATAGTATGTGAACGTTTGGTTCATGCGTTTTTAAGAGTACTTGTCAGTTCAATTTTTATTTTTATATTTAAAAGCATAGGTTCCCGTGATTTTAGCACAATTGCAGCCCCTCTCCACGAGCTTACAAAGAAGGATACAACCTTTAAATGGATAGAGCAACAAGAGAACGCCTTCAACACTTTGAAGGACAGGTTATGCCACGCCCCGGTGCTCCAACTCCTTGACTTCTCCAAAGCTTTTGAGATAAAGGTGGGCGCTTCTGGCCATGGCATAGGAGGCGTGCTCTTGCAAGACAAGAAACCCATTGCTTACTTCAATGAAAAGCTTAGTGGGGCTGAGTTGAATTACCCTACTTATGATAAATAGTTGTATGCTTTAATTAGGGTTTTGAAGACTTGGTCTCATTATTTGTGGCCTAAGGAGTTTGTAATCCATTCTGATCATGAGGCCTTGAAGTATTTGAAAGGCCAATCCAGACTCAGTAGGCGACATGCAAGATGGGTTGAGTTTATGGAGACCTTTCCTTATATTGTAAAGCATAAGAAAGGCAAAGAGAATGTGGTAGCTGACGCCCTTTCTCGCAGGTATGTTCTCTTGAACCAATGTGATGTTAAGATCCTTGGATTTGCAATGATTAGGGAATTATATGCTAGTGATCCTCACTTTGCTGAAATTTATAAGAATTGCATGTCTAGGGGAGAAATAGATTCCTACTTTATTGATGATGGATACTTGTTTAAAGCTGGTAAATTGTGCATTCCTTCATCTAGTATACGTAGGCTTCTAACTAAAGAGGTTCATGAATCAAGAGGACATAAGGGTTTAGAAAAGACTTTAGAAGGTTTAAAAGAACACTACTATTGGCCTAAGATGAGTAATTATGTGCTGATATTTGTCAAGAGTTGTGTTGTTTGTGCTAAAGCTAAGTCTAGACTTCACCCCATGGTTTGTACCAGCCTTTGCCTATTCCTAGTTCACCTTGGGAGGACATTTCTATGGATTTCACTGTAGGATTGCCTAGAACTAGGAAAGGTAGCGATTCAATCTTTGTAGTGGTAGATAGATTTTCCAAATTGGCTCACTTTATTCCATGTCACACGACTGATGATGCTGTGCATATTGCTGATTTGTTCTTTAGGGAAATTGATAGATTGCATGGCATTCCTTGTTCTATTGTTTCAGATCGTGATGCTAAGTTTTTGAGTTATTTTTGGAAGAGTCTATGGTCTAAATTGGGAACTAAATTGTTGTTTTCTACCTCATGTCACCCACAAACTGATGGGCAAACTGAAGTTACTAATAAAACGTTAGGGGTTTTACTTAGAACTATGCTTAAAGCTAACCTCAAACGTTGGGAAGATGTTTTGCCTTTTGTGGAGTTTGCTTATAACAGGTCAATCCATTCAGTTACAAAAATGACCCCTTTTGAGGTTGTTTATGGGCTGAATCCGAGGACTCCAGTGGACTTGACGCCTCAGCCATACAAGGGAAAAGAGAGTTTTGAAGCTGACAAGAGGGCTGAGTTTGTGAAGAATCTACATGAGAGAACTAACATGCACTTGGAGAGGAAATCCATGAAGTATAAGGCCCATGCTGACAAGGGGCAAAAACAAGTGATCTTTGAAGAAGGTGATCTTGTTTGGGTGCATTTTAGGAAGGAAAGGTTCCCAAATCAAAGGAAGAACAAGTTAGATTAGCGAGGAGATGGACCATTCAGAATGCTCAAGAGGATCGGCCCTAATGCTTACCATGTCGATTTGCCTGGTGAGTATAATGTCCATCCGACGTTTAATGTGGCTGATCTATCTCTTTATGTGCTAGATATTGATTCCAACGTCGAATCAGAGACGATTAGAGCTCAAGTGGAGGAGACTAATGCAGTGAAGCCTGCCATGTCTCCAACCGACGTCGATGAGTTGATTCGAGTGCCTTCTGACGGACCAATCACAAGAAGTCGAGCTAAGAAGATTGCTCAAGGCACAATAGCAATCTTGGTTCGATTGGCTGCAGTTCTTGAAGAGCCAACCAAGCCGATGTGGGTCTCGTGCATTCGACATCAATTGAGCCCGGATTCCATGGATTAATTCAAGAGGGCCGAAATTCTCCTTATTTCTTTATTTAGAAACACTTATTAGCTAGTCTCACTTTAGGGCTGAATTTAGTAGGTAACCGGGTGAGATAAGTTGGTATGTGGGTCAAAGTCAACCCTTTGACTTGACCATTCTAAATTAAGAAAATATCTTAATTATTTTATTTATAGGCGTGTGAGTTTATTTTAATAATGAAGAGAAATCAGCCAATAGGCTTATGTTAGTTGGTTGATCTTCTCTCTCCTGGTTGTTAGAGATATTTTTAGTTTGTTTTGGATATTTTTAGTTTGCTAGAGATATTTCCTTAATTAAATAAGTCAGCCATGATTTATTTAATTAAGGGGATCTAGATAGATTTAGTCTTAGATATTTTATTATATCTTGGGAAACAAGATAAGGAGATCAAAATCCCCTCTCTAAGGCCGACCATCTCCTCTCCCTTGCTCCCCAAGTCATAGCTTTGTATTCTATTTAAACTCTTGTTTTTCATTAATAGAAAATCAGCTTGAGATTAGATTAACCCCAGAAAAGGTTTATCTAGTCTTTGGGCTCCAAAAACACATGTGCTTCAACCATTGCAATCTGATTTCAGATAAGGAGATCAAAATCCCCTCTCTAGGGCCGGCCATCTCCTCTCCCTTGCTCCCCAAGTCATAGCTTTGTATTCTATTTAAACTCTTGTTTTTCATTAATAGAAAATCAACTTGAGATTAGATAAACCCCAGAAAAGGTTTATCTAGTCTTTGGGCTCCAAAAACACACGTGCATCAACCATTGCAATCTGATTTCGTGCATCACCAATTCGATATCAACATCACCAAATTCTCTCTTCTCTCTCTCGTTTACATTGTTTAGTTTGATTCAATAAGTTGATCAATCAATTTAGTTCTAGTCGATTTTATATCTTCTAGTTCATCAATTTGGATTAGCGTTAGAGCCATCCAAGTTTAACTATCTTATTTGATCCAATTTAGTGAATCGAATTCAGTTTGATATTGTTCAAGTCGAATTCTTCAATTCCTTGCGCATCAAGTCATCTAAATTTGAGAGCTTTTGTAGGAATGAAGTTGTTTACTGGCAAGATCGGGGCTTTGTGGGATTACTACGAGATTTCTAAGGAGGATTCTGAGGCAATCACGTATCACTTATCCACAACTTCTCCTAAAAATATGGCCACAAACCCTCTTTCCCCTTCCCTACCCTCTTTTGCTAGCTTCATTACAGTCAAGCTCACTATAGAATATTTCCCCCTTTGGAAAACTCAGGTAACCCCTTACTAGAGAGCCAAAAACTTGTTTTCTCATGTTGATGGGACGATCCCCTCACCAAATTCCACTCTTTCTGATGGCAACCCAAATCCAGCCTTCATGGAATGGATCTCCAAAGATCAGCTAGTCATGGCGGTCCTAACATCATCTCTCACGGAGCAGGTCCTTGTCCAAGTCATGGACTGTACTACCGCAGTTGAGATATGGAGCAGGCTCCATGACCTTTTCTCTGCCAAATCAAGTGCTCAAGTCGTTCAAGCTAGGCTCAAGCTTGCGTCTCTGAAGAGAGGAAACAGAACGGTAACTACCTTCTTCAACAATGCTAAATCCCTTGTCACTACCTTATTTGCAGTTGGGCACCATATTTCCGACTCTGATTTTTCTGTTTTTCTCCTAGCTGGCCTTGGCCCAGACTACGACTCCTTAGTAACCTCCTTATCTACTCAACCTATGATAAGGATCGAATCGGTGGAGTCGGTGCAAGGCCACTTCGGATGCTCTCTTCTTGGCGGGGAATTGGATGGATGTGCCTTGGAGATGGATTGTTGGACGTGTGAAGGGTTGTGAAACCAGAGATGGATGATGGAATTGTGAAAGTGGTGGATATGGATGAGTTTAGGGCGTGGATATGACTCACCACACTCGAAACTCAAACTACGAGATTCAAGGACAAGGATGTGACGCACCTTGGTCTTGGATCTCAAAGATGATCCGATATGACTCACGAATCAAGTTTAAAAACAAGAAATAACAATTTTATTCAAGGCAGAAATGCCTCAAAACCAAAGCCGAAACATGGCAAACAAAACACGAGTCTTCTTGATCAAATTCACCATATCTAACTAAGGGAAAAATGTCCCTTTTAAAAGCAAAGAGCTCCCAACAAAAGGCTCTTCAATAACCAGCCATAAATACATAATTGATGGTAAGAGACCCTTGAAAAACCGGCATTAAATGCATATTGATCTTGGCACACAAGAGGCGTCTCGGAGTCGTAGGCGTTGGCATTGGAGGGGTCGGTACCGACGTGCCGAGGCTCGGTACCGAGGGGCACAGGTTCGTAACTAAGAGCGCCATGGTTAGTACCAACGTGTCGGGGCTCGGTACCGTGGAGATATAGCTCGGGACCGTAATCTTGGGGCTTGGAAGAAATTGCTTGTACTTGCTTGGTCGTGGCGCGCCAGGCGCGCCCGGGTGGCTCGGTACCGACGACGGATGGGTCATGAAGAAGCTCGGTACCGTGGGCAACTTGGCCATGATGTGGCACATGAGGCATAGTCACATCATCCTCCCTCCCTTGAAAAGGATTCGTCCTCGAATCTATCAAGCTTGCAAAACAAAAGACGCATCGAGGGAAGCACAAGCAAGTATAATCTACGAAAGTCAAGTTAAGAACAACATTTCCAAGTTCAATATGATATAATCCGATGAATGCAAAAACTATACACTTTGTGGGTCTGACTCTACATGAATGAAACATACCATAGTTTCTCCCAAATGGACATAGTGAATTCCAACTCAAGAAAGCATAGAAACTACGCATTTTATAAAATGACATGTGTTGAGATAGTGAACTATGATGAAAACAAGAATACTTAGGCCTCGATGTCACAAACTCATAAATAGGAAATGAAATCATTTGAGTAATGGAATGTGACATATCCAACACATATTCATGCTTATGGTTGATAAGAGTGTAGGAAACTGTCCTGAGAGATGCAATCTTGGGACAAGCGATCGTCCCGGCCGTGTTGTGGACAGCTTCTGGTTCGAACTTGTTTGAGGTCGTTCTCTGAGATCCGAACTCGGAATTGAGTGATTCCAAGTCCCACTTGCAAATACAGAAGTCTATTTGACTCCTACCAAATTTCAGCACGAAAGAGCGAGAAATCTGGGTTTTATGGCCATTCTTCCCAGGCTGCACAGAGATATCCGAAGAACACATTTCCGGCATTACCTCATCGTTGCTCTTGTTGAGTTGATCCTCGCCTTGGAGTAGGAACAGTATACACGATGGTACCTTGGAAGTCAAATCGGTCCATGGCGTAGCTATTGAATTCATCGAGCTTCTCTTGATGATAGGCCAACATGCATGTCGTGGGGGAGCTGGAATTGGGTTCATACCTTCCTCCCCTTCTTGCTTGGGCCTCGGAGGCGCATCTTTCCTAGGAGGAGGCGGAGGTTGGTCACACCTAAAATCAGGCTTATTGGGATGGCTCGGAGTAACACTCGATGAAGGGTTGTGCCACGGTTTGGAGCTCGGTACCGAAGGTTTGGAGCTCGGTACCGAAGGTTTTGAGCTTGGTCCCGATGGTGTGGAGCTCGGTACCGATGGTTTGGAATGGATCCTATCGATGGAGTCTAGTGGGGCAAAGCGTTCTACAAGGGCGCGCTTAAGATCTCGCCATGTTCGGATCGGTGGGAGTCCATCACATCGCCGAGCCTCCTTGTCTTGTATCCACCAATGGTAAGCAAAGTCGGTGAAGTGGATGGTGGCAACTACTATTCTTTTCTCATCTTCATAGCGATAGTAGTCAAAAACAGTCTCGGTTTTGGCTATCCAATCAAGACAAGCGTCGACATCGATGGTTCCGGAAAAAGTTTGGAGTTGGAGCTTGATTCCTTTGTGGTGCTCCCCTTGTTGGCTCTCATCAAAGTGAGCGGGCTGAGGTGGCCATGCAGCTTGGAAAAGTTCATCGTGCTTAGACAACCTTTGCTCGATGTCATCAAACCTAGAACAAAATGAATGAAGATCTTTTTGCATTGATTGTAACATGGCAGCCACGGATGAATCCAAGTTAGCATTCCGAGGTGAGCCATCATTCCCTACATCCGACATCTTGCACAAACTTCACCAAACAAGTTAAATCCAACAAGCAAGTGGTACTTCGAGCCACACACAACCAATTCTCAACTTAGACTCGAAAAGTGCCAAACTTGCAAGTGTTAGGACTTTGGTGTACAACGAACAAGAAATGGCTCAAAAGAAAGGCACAAGCAGTGGCAATGCAATACAAGCAACAAGTTTGTCTATCACTCGAATTTAGGAAGCTACTAGGTACCAAGTTTACAAACAAAAGATAAACAAAAGAAAAGCTTATGCAACTCTAGGACCCTTTTAGGAATTTCTTTCTCACGGGGTCCGACTTATTCTGTGCCCGGCCCCTTATTAGCCTTTTGGCCGCCGAGCAAGGTTTTTCTAGCCCCGCTTCTTTTTCTTTCCAAGTCCGAGTTTTGACTTCTAAGGCACAATTTCAGCCTATTACAAACAAACATACAAAGCTTCAAGTCAAGCAAGACTTACACCCCTACTCGGTGTTTCTCTTCTTTTTTTTTTTTATACGCCTTGGTACTTTTCCCGTATCCTAACCCGATTGAGTACACAATATTGTAAGCTTGATTTTCAGTTTTTATGCCATCATGCTCGAAATTTCCATGGAAAGAAGGACAAAAATCAGCCAAGAGATTGCTATTAAAGAGCGAGTTAGTTGAAAGGCCAAGGGGTGACTCTTGCTATTTTTTTGTCTTTAATTCATTCAAGCAAGGAGTAGAAGCTTTCTTCAACCTTTGGAAAACCCTACAACTCAGTTTTGGTAGTCCCTCAATGGTAGGTTTAAGCACACAAGGTCGAAGACACGAAACAATGCAAGCAAGCAAGATCGGTAACAAGTTTTAGGGTTCGGTTTTGCAAGGGTTTTATGGCACGACTTGTGAAGGTAAACACTTGCAAAATTCAAGCAAATTCCAGATCTAAGACGAGAGAAAGAAGGTGTACCTTGCGTGGCTCTGATACCACATGATAAGGATCGAATCGGTGGAGTCGGTGCAAGGCCACTTCGCATGCTCTCTTCTTGGCGGGGAATTGGATGGATGTGCCTTGGAGATGGATTGTTGGACGTGTGAAGGGTTGTGAAACCAGAGATGGATGATGGAATTGTGAAAGTGGTGGATATGGTTGAGTTTAGGGCGTGGATATGACTCACCACACTCGAAACTCAAACTACGAGATTCAAGGACAAGGATGTGACACACCTTGCTCTTGGATCTCAAAGATGATCCGATATGACTCACGAATCAAGTTTAAAAACAAGAAATAACAATTTTATTCAAGGCAGAAATGCCTCAAAACCAAAGCCGAAACATGGCAAATAAAACACGAGTCTTCTTGATCAAATTCACCATATCTAACTAAGGGAAAAATGTCCCTTTTAAAAGCAAAGAGCTCCCAACAAAAGGCTCTTCAATAACCAGCCATAAATACATAATTGATGGTAAGAGACCCTTGAAAAACCGGCATTAAATGCATATTGATCTTGGCACACAAGAGGCGTCTCGGCGTCGTAGGCGTTGGCATTGGAGGGGTCGGTACCGACGTGCCGAGGCTCGGTACCGAGGGGCACAGGTTCGTAACTAAGAGCGCCATGGTCGGTTCCAACGTGTCGGGGCTCGGTACCGTGGAGATATAGCTCGGGACCGTAATCTTTGGGCTTGGAAGAAATTGCTTGTACTTGCTTGGTCGTGGCGCGCCAGGCGCGCCCGGGTGGCTCGGTACCGACGGCGGATGGGTTATGAAGAAGCTCGGTACCGTGGGCAACTTGGCCATGATGTGGCACATGAGGCATAGTCACATCAACCTATTTACCCTCCTCCACTCAGATTCTGTCTCACCTGCTCGTACACGAGTCTCGGCTGGCCCATGCTACTAACCCTCTTCTACCCACACCACCACCCTCCGCCAACAACAATACCACCAAAAATCAAAACCCTGAAGCCAACTACACTAACAATGGGCGTGGCAGAGGCCAAACATCTAACAGAGGCAGAGGTAGAAGTCCTTCTCAACAGGGACAACAGGGACAAGGTCGAGGGAGGGGTAACAATTTTACGGGCGCACCAGACTCCAGGATCACATGTCAAGTCTGCGCAAAACCAGGACATTCCGCGCTCATTTGTTGGTATTGTTTTGACCATTCGTACCAAGCTCCTCCACCGCTGAGTCTCCGCCCGCCACCACCAAACTACCAAGTCCACTACACTTTAGTGCCCAGTTACCAAGCCCGTCATACTTCAGCGCCATCCAATTGGTACCCAGACACGACTGTAACTCATCATTTTACCCCGGATCTTTCAAATATTTGCCTCGATTTGCTTCCATATGGCGGAACTGAACAAGTCGCTCTAGGTGATGGGTCAACCATTCCAATCCACAATTACGGTTCCACTCAACTCTACTCTTCAAATCACTCTTTTCTGCTCTCAAATTTGCTGCATACCCCATTAATTTCCAAGAACCTCATATCTGTTCAGAAAATTTGCCATGACAATCATGCTTACTTTGAGTTTCACTCTACTTTTTTTCTTGTGAGGGACTCTCAGATGCACAACACTCTGCTGCAAGGCACCGTTGAGGACGGTATTTACAAGCTGTCTACATCTCCCACGCCACCACCGCAAGCCAATCTCACCACCTCCTCCTCTACGATTTCCCGTTGGCACAGCCTCTTATGGCATCCTTCTGAACGCATCACCAAATTTCTTCTTCGTAAAATCAATCCAACATGCCCAATAAGTCCAAGCCCATTAGTACCTGCTTTTCCATGCAACTCGTGCTCTTGGGCCAAGGCCACTGCCTTTCGCATCCACCTTCCGCAAACAAGTCCACAAGTCCTTTTTTTGTTCTTTTTGCTAATGTATGGGGCCCGGCCCACACCCTATCTAAAAAGGGAAACCAGTTTTATTTATCCATTGTAGATGATTTTAGTAAATTTACTTGGCTATTTCCTCTCCAAACTAAATCTCTTGTTTCCACCACTTTCACCAAATTTATTACGATCTTTAGTATTCAAACCGATGGCAGAACCGAGTTTAAACCTTTGAAAACCTATCTTGAATCTTTGGGCATTACCCATCGAGTTACATGTCCATATTCACATTCACAAAATGGTAGTGTCGAATCTCGTCATCGACGGATTGTCGACATGGGCCCCACTCTCCTCAAACACTCATCTCTTCCACTTTACTTTTGGGATTTCTCCTTTGAAACCGCCACCTATCTCTTAAATAATCTACCCACCCTATTATCAATAACCACTTTCCCTACGATTACCTCTTTCACAAACCACCCGTGTAATAACTGCGGTTTTTAAGGATATTTTTGAATTTTTTCGCATATCCTTTTTAATCTTTTTGACCGTTTTAACACTTAATCCAATATTTTTGTTGGAGATTAAATCCTAGGAAATTATTGGTGATATCCTAAAATCACAAAGAAATGATTTTATGGAAGTTGATACAGTCCCAAAGGTTCAAACCTCTTGAGAAACGGACGTTCGGATCTTCAGTTATAGCGAATACATGTTTTGGTTACGATTGACAGGTAAAAGACTTCGGATAATTACTCGGGATTCGTTGTTAATCTGTTTGATCCAAGATTTGGTAATCTTTAAGAAATGTTGCTAATGAACAATTTTTATGTAGAAAAATGTTTCAAAAATGAAGCGGATAATTAGTTATAATTCCGCCAAGATGGCTCCTTGAAGCATGATAACTAAGGATTTATTATATATCGATATTCGGAAATTAAATCTTTTATCGATTAGGAAGTTGTAGGAGTTGAAAATACAACTAAGAAGTGTTTCTGTGAGCTCGTTGCTGAGAAATCCTTTTGTTATATTTGTTAGAAGGATGATAAAGATTACTGTTGAATTGCTAAGGACGTTCAGCACGCCTTCTAAGGCAAGTGGACGATTCTCTCTTGCGTTATTGTTATTAAATGAGGAATTGAATCCCATTTAATATTTGCGTTGGGAACAAATTGTATGATTAATAAAATATGATAGGTTGTTGTTTTGTTAGAAATAATGACCATATTGTTATTCATTCAGTTTCGCGCTAGAACTGGATTTAGGTCCGTTTTAGGTGACCTTGTATGTTTAGTTGTCTCATGCTGAGACATTGATATGGATTAACTTAGTTTAGGGATGTGAGCTTAGTCTCAGAAGCATCTCTTTAAAACTCGTATTAGGCAATATCAATATTGATCCCCTAATACTTAGGACATGACCATGGACCGCTTTACGCTTGAGGGGTGACTAAGCACTCTAGCTAAGTGCATTTATTAATATGTGTTGGTAGAAGATTATTGATGAAACAGGCCCTCTAATCTCTCCATCATTGGGACCCGTACTATTCGTTGTTCAAGGATGAAATATGCCCTCTGACCTCGATAGTATTGTGTTCCATTCAATATGTGTTGGTAGTGGATTATGGATGAAACAGGCCCTCTAATCTCTCCATCATTGGGACATGTGCTATTCGTTGTTCAAGGATGAAACAAGCCCTCTGACCTCGATAGTATTGTGTTCCATCGGCAGTAGTTCGAGCCGATTAAAAGATGTCAACTTGTTTGTGAAAAGTTTGAAAGTAATATAAGATAAGTGTGTTAGGCACATTAATATACCCGAATGGTTGGGCTATTTGATAACCATTCTTACTTCCGGTTATGAATGATTCTTAATCAAACGTTGATTAAGTCAATCTGATTAGTCGATGTAGGCTTTTCAAAATTTTATGTGATTAATATGAGTTCCCAACAATTGTTCATGTTTCATAAAGGAAACCACAAGCAGTGGTGTTCTCTCTCTTTATTATGCAAGTCTCCTTCTTATTCTCTATAAGACTGCTAACTGTTGGATCATAATCCGAGTCTATTCTGATTTGGATGCCAATATGTTTAGTTACAACCATAAGAACCAAGTTAGATTCTTCGCTTGCTAGTCTTTCATTAGACTAACCCGTCCATTTTCTTTTCTTTTATATGGTCGGTTGGTGTCCACCGTTGGTTTACGACACATTAGGTTCTTCTTGGAAGTTGATTCAAGAGGCGGATTTAGATGTTTGAAGCTCCAGAAGTTGAAGAAAGGTTTCCAATGGCTATACTTGAGTGAAGATCATGATTTAACTACTTCAAAGCGAAGCTGAGATTCAGAAATAAGAACTCAAGGAAGACTTGATGAAGATTTTGTTTAAATAGAAGGCTTTTCTATTTATTTATTCTTTTATGTTAAGGTTTGTATAAGACCTTTTACGTGTTTTTCCGTTGTAATATTCAACTTAAGTTTGTTAGGTTTTTAAATGGTTTCATTTACCTTGTTTTTAGTTTGTTCAGTCAGTTTAAAGCCTTGGGTAGCTTCGGTTTAGTCTTAATCAGGGTTACTGGCGGTAGTACCTCCAGGGTAGGAAGGGGTGTTACAGAAGTGGTATCAAAGCTAAAAGGTCCTAAGTCTTGCTTAAGACTTTCATCCTTCCATATAGAATTATGGAGAATTCTATATCGGCGTTATCTTAGAACCATTTACAGAAAATGGTTAACATTGGAGATTAGACTCGTGAAGAGATAGAAAGAGGAAAGGGAATTGAAGAACATGAGGTAACAAGTTTGTAATGGTTTTTGTGAAAAAGGTCATATAGTGGACATTTGATTCCCTGGAGATGGGAATGGATTCCGAGAAGGATCCATAGTAAGATCAGGTGAAGATTCCTGAAGTTGAATCGGTTCTAGACCAAGTTCTCAATGAATTCCTATTCTCTCTTGAGAGTCTGAATTGGGTGTACCCACATCTTTCTTCTATGATATTATGAAACTTCTTGTGAGATTTTGAAGTTAAGCATTGTACTTCATAAAGACTTTCTAGTTTGAAGGTTTCCTATTTTAAGTTTGTATGATGAAAGATTTCAAGTTGAGAATTTTGGTTTAGAAAGGATCTTGATTCAATTTATGTGAAAGAAATTCTTTTCTTGAAATGTGAAAGTTCAAATGTTGTCTTTAAAAAGAAAATTTTAAAGTGAGTTTCTTTGACATTGAAGTCATAAGATTAAGATTTTTCACGAGTATATTCTTATAGGAATTTTTGAATTTTGATATTCGAGTATCAAGAGAAGTTTGGAGTTGGAACCTCTACTTCTAAGTATTAAGATTTGGAAAATCTTGTGAGTGTTGAGTGATTCTAAGAGATCAGTATGGATCATGAAGTGATGTAAAAGAATCCTAAAAAGAAAAGGATTGCCTTTGGAAACTTTCTTCAACAACTGTGTTTGTGACTCTATAGTATAGAATCATGGATATTCTGTATTTTTCTTTGCCCAGTGGGAAGTTAAAGAGCATTGAAGTGCTTAAATGTTGGATCGATTGAATTGTTAAACTATTGGAAGATGCAGTTCAATTTTGAATCTGAGAGTATTCGAACTCGGATGTTCATATATGTTGATATCCTTTGAGTTAAGAGGATTGAGAATCCTAAATGGAATGGGAATTTCTTATGATTATAGTAAGAAAGGAAGGAAGAATGTTGGTTCAGTTTAAGTTGTGAACAAGTGGTTAATCATCAAGGTTGTCATGAATAAGGTTGATTGGTCAGAATGGGTTGAACAGGTAAAAGTTCATCGATGATGTGTTTATGTTCAATTAACTACTTAGTACAAGTGTTAATTGATTACATGAGTTGTTGATATCCAGATGACTAACCTATGTGACAATGTTATTGGAGTTTCATTGTATGATACCCAACTCGGGATAATGAGAAAATACTTGAGGTCTATAATGGACTAGTAATGGAATCAACATTCAAAATGTTCTAAATTGCCAATGGGATTGGCTTATGTTTCTTCAAGGATGGAAATGATAAAGTTCAGTTTTGAGAAGATCATTCAAAGAATGATTTTGGTATGTTCGTTTGTGATATTTTAAACAGTTGGAAGAAAAATAGCAATCATCTATCGTCAATAAGGCATTGCCTTTATCGCTGAAAAATAATTTCAGTTGTGTAGGATTTTGAAGATTTTATATCAATCAAATCCAAAGCCTAAGGTGGAACTGGTGAGATTGTTAAGCTGTTGGCAAGCTTCCTAACCATAAGCTCTTCCTTTGCAATGTGGTTTGAAATTAAGTTAATCAAAAGGTATATGCAATCTCTTTATGGTTAAGTAAGAAGACAAGGGAATGATGGAGAAGTTTAGTTTGTTCACCATTGTTGAATGGAGAAAGGTTTAAGAATACCTTGTTTGGTCATGTGCATTCTTCTGCTAAAAGAGATTGGAAAGTAAAGGAATTTCCTTATATGTAGAAAGATATAAGGATTGGATGTTTGAACTAGATACAAAGTTTGAAAGTTCACTTTTTATATTAAGAAGATTAAGTTGTAAAAGGATGGAAAGTCCTTAAAACCGTCAAAAGAGTTTGATAGTCACTCTTGGATATCGGAATTTAAATGACTATTAACTTGCAGAAGGCTTGTTGTTTTGTGAATGGATGATCTCAAGCATTGAATTTTGGTAATATATTATTGTTACATCACTTTAAAGTGGGATGTCAAGGAGACATACAAGTTGAGATCGACCTTGGAAGAATTTGTTATGAGTAAGAAGATGTTGGAATCACATTTTCCCTAAGGATTGCAAGTAGATCGATACAAGCAATCAACTTCTTTTATTGAACTTGCGAAATTAAGTTGGGTTGAGATTGAGTTAAATCAGGCAGAGATTACTCAATACTATGGATTATAGAAAAATCTAGCAGTATGTCTAATTAAGAAAATTCAAGGTATGTCATCAAGTTCTACCTTGAGGAGGGAATGAAGTATTACATTCGAAAGTAAATGTAGTACGCATAAGTGAATTAGATTATCTTAGGTCCCTTGAGGCTTAGTTTTGATTTGAAACTTGGTCAAGTTTGTAAGGCCAGCTAATGTGCAAATGTCAGCACAGAACTAGGGCAAAGCGTCAGTAGCATCATGAAATTAAGGTCAGCAATTTTATTTGTTGCATTGGCTTGACGCGCCCATTTCTTCATAAAGTATCTAATCTTTGTTTCAGCGACATTCAAAGTTAAAGCATGTATCCTTGTAGACTATGTCGAGTTCATGTCAAGCTGTTATGATTTAAGGGATATTTGAAATTGCTTTGTGATTTTCTCTTTTGAGAAAAATCTTAGGACTTTGTAGAATTCTGGTAGGAATTTTTAAAGAAATGTTGATTTGATATACGGAATTCATGAATAAATTTTTACGGTTTTCATAGTGGTGGGTAAGAATGTATTTTGTCTTCCATCTTGATCACATGGTAAGGCAAGATTACATGTCTTATTCCTATGAGAATGCAGTAAAGGATTATGTTTATTTTATCTCCCCATCCTGATCACATGGTGGAATAAGATCACATAATTCCTTGGGTTTTAAAGAATAGTTTCTAGTATGTTGTGGCAATCATATAAGTTTTGCAATTATATGAGTTGTGCAAGTGTAGTTGGTTGAGATGAAAAGATGCAAGCTTTTTTTTTGCATTATAGCAATTTTTGTATCTAGTATCTTGTAAAACTCTTTTGAGTTAAGTATATCCTTGGTATCCTATACCATTTAAGGAGTATGGTTAAACTTTCCAAAATAGTTCGATTATAAGTAAAGAAATTTGGTAAGATTCTTTACAAATCGTTGGTCTCTGAAGAGCATGGAGTAACTCCGTACTTCTCTAAAAGTTTGGGATTGTTTTCAGACAATGATTATTGGAATTCTCTAAGCAGTTTGCTAGTAGTTCATCTTGATTGACGTCACGACCAAAGAAAGTCATTGCCCTTTTAGCGGAATTGTCTTTGAAAGTAAGTTGATATGGACTCCTGGAATGGAACCCTTTCTAATGAATGATATTGTAGTAATCCTTTCTTTGGAATAAAGGATGTACTAGTAATTTCTCCATTAGTTGTTATTTGTTTTCAGGTTGTCTTGAAAACTTAAATCTCTTTGAGATAAGATAGTCAAGTGAGGACTTTAAGCAGAACTCCAATGGGTCTGGAGTTTGGATATGTAAATTAGTATTGATTTTCAATCTCAGCCTGATAAGTTGTTGGATATAGAGAGTGGACATTCGAGGATATGTTTTAATCCTAAGAGTTAGATTGCTCAGCAAGTCAGAATGTTAAGCGAAGTCTAAACAGTTCTTTGATGAAAAAGACTGAAAATTGTCAATGGAGACAATTTTGTTGGAAATTATTGAACTAAAGGTATTATTGTCCAATATGTTGGTATAGTAATGTGTAAGAGTGTAGTTTGAAGTATTTGAGAGAGATAACTACTTTTTGAATGTCAGTATGCCCAAGCTGGGTTTTTGTTGAGAAAAGGATGTAAAGGATTGACAAGATAGGTTATTGTCTTGTCATGTGTTGGATAAATCTCATATTCTTGGTTAAAGTAATATTGAGATTTTATCTCAAAAAGGAAATTGAGTAAGGATTTTAAGTAATCCTTGTAAAGAAACTAATTTGAAAAGGACTAAAGGTTTAGTTTGGATGACAACAAGGTTGGGTGAATCCCCTAGGATGTTATTCGAAATCTGTTGTCCAGATCAAGGAAAAGTAGTATGGGAAAGTAATATTATTTAAGATCAATGGAGAAGATCAAGAAGGTAAGACACCGAGAATTGTTATTCAAGATTATGAATTGCTTGGTTTCAAGACTGTTCATGAGTATCTGTTGTTGATGAGCTTTGAAAACTTATTTCAAAGGAAGCATAGTTGTTTGCTTAATTAGTTCATCCTGGAACAAGTAAAGGTATAAGGATTTAAGATAAAACTTTTGATGGACTGACATTAAGCGAAATGTCACCGAGTTTGTTTTGATACGTTTAGTTTATCTGAAAGTTCTGATTGAGCATAGAAGACCAGATAGAATGTTATAGTCTCTTCCTGTTTCAGAATGGAAGTGGGAAGATATTACAATGGATTCTTGTCATTAGTCGTTCAAGACTTAATGAAAGAAGGATGTAAGAAGAATTCAATATGGAGGTTGTTAAGAAACTCATCTAGAGTGTTCTTTCTAATGCATTTAAGATAACTTAAAGAGTACAGAAGTTAGCTGAGGTGCTCATGCATGAAGTTTTTCATCTTCATAAAACTCCAAAGACTATTATCTCTGATTGAGATGGATGGTTCATGCTAAAGTTTTGAAAGAAGTGACATCAAGCTTTATGGAGTGAATTGAATTTTAGTATTTGCCTCCCTCGTCAAAGTGATGAACAATGCAAAGAAACAAAATTCAAACTCCCGAGGACGTGTATTCTGGATTTCACACGAGTTGGAATGGTAGTTTGAGTTTGAGTGAATTCACATACAAGAATTTTGATTTCACGATAAAGAAAATGACTCTTTTTGAGGCTTTGTAAGGCTGGAAGTGTTGGTTGTCAATTTGTTGGAATGAAAATGCTGACAAGGTTCTTCATGGGCCAGATTTGGCCAAGAAAACAATAGTTGTTATCGCACTAACATGTTCAAGGGTGTTAATTGCTCAAAAGCGACAACAGTTGTGCGTTGTGCTAAAGCAAGAGCATGTTAAGTTCATTGTAAAGAACAACGTTTTTGTTCTGGTATCCGCCTTGAAAGGCATATTTCGCTGGGGAATGAGAGACAATGTAAATGCTCGCTATGTTGAATCTGTTGAGATACTGGAAAGAACTGGTAAGTTTGTTTATCGGTTGGCATTGCCATCTTTAGTGCATTCTAATCCGTAATGTCTACCTTTGATTAGGCTACCTTGGCCTATAAATGGAGGTGAAGAAAAAAAAACTTGAGAAATTAGACAGGAAATGCTTAGCCATTTTCCAAAGTTAATGAATGTTTTACAGAAGTTTGTTAACTATGCAGTGATTGTTTTGTGCTTTGTGCAGAAGTAACATCATATTTTTAAGGGGGTACTACAAACTTTTGTATAGGTCTGTAGTGGTTGTGTGTAGGTGTGTTTGTGCTATCCTTCCTTGTGATTCGAGTTCTCCTTGGTTTCGAGGACGAAACCAATTTGAAGGGGGTACTAATGTAATAACTGTAGTTCTTAAGGATACTTTTGAATTTTTTTCAGATATCTGATGCGTCCCTACCCCAGCTCGGACCCATCTCCGACGGACCCCCTTGGATTAGGACATGGTCTCGTATTATGTTATTATTTATATTTCCGTCATTTCCATTTTAGGCGTGTGTTCCATTCTTGTAGAATGGGCTAGCCTTGTTATTTCCCTTTCTAGCTAGTTTCCATATTTAGTATGTTGCTATTTCCCTTTCTAGCTAGTTTCCCTTTTTAGTAAGTTGTCTTATTGGGCCAAGAGTCGTTGGGCCTTGTTTGCATACAAGCCCTATGCGCCTCTCCCATTAGGTTTAGGGTTTCGAGTGGCCTCCTCCTGTATATAAAGGAGCCACGCCCCCATTGTACATCTTACGTCATAATGAAATAGCCAAGTTATAGTAGAGTCGAGAATCCTCCTAGCCTTGGCCCGACGTCACCCCGGTTCCTTTTGTCGAGTCCTTTGGACCGACGTTCTAGTCCCTTACCTCGCCCCACCCTCGTTCCGACGAGCATTAAAGGCCTGCGAGTCCACTTTTGTGGTCTCGTATTTATCCGGTTACCCTTGTTGGAGAAGATCCAAACGTTTTGAGCCTAGATCCGCCCCTTGCCGAGTGAGGGTCACATCAATTGGTATCAGAGCGTCAGGCGGTTCGAATGGACCCTTCTCCGTCCCTTCAAAAAAAAACACGTCGACTTCTGCCCAGATTTCGGCCACAAAAAAATTTATTTTTCTGCAATTTGTTTTCCATATTACTGTAGGTCTTTTCGATACGAGTCCGGACATATATAATTTGTCCAAAACGGACGACGTTTGCCCCTCCAAAAGGCCGAAATACGAACCAGCCAACGCGCCGGGACGCACCAGCGTGCCAGGACTCCGCCGCCAGCGTGCCAGGACTCGGATCCTGGCACAGTCCAGCCCTGCAGCGACGCACCAGCAGCGCGCCACACCGCGCCGAAGGTTCCAGCCCGCGCGTCCCCGTGTCAACCTACTTTTTTTTCGGAAACCCTAGATCTTTCCGAAGATTGTGTTGGTTGTGATTTTGGAGCATATCTTTTGTTATCTTATTTTATTTTATTTATTTTTGATTTTATCCTTTTGTAGGAGATCTTAATTATAAAAGATCTTCTAGTTACTTTTATTTTTAGGATAGATTTTATTATTTTTCGTTTTTAACGGGATCTTTCGGATTGTGGAAGATCTCGTAATATTGTAAAAAAAAATTAAAAAACCGAGAGCCAAGCCATGTCTTGGACATGCTCGGTCGTATGGGACGATTCGGACTTTTGTGATCGGCCTCGTCGACGAGTCAACACTCGTCCCTATAGGCCGCTTCCGAGGGACGATCCGGATTGGATCCCACCATATAGACTCCCGGAGAATCGGGCCCGCTATTACGGCGAAACTCCAAGACCCCGACGTCTCTCATACGTTGAACGAGATTGGAGTCCGCCACCTCGGCGCCCTCATCCCCGATACGAAGAGCGAGATTGGAGTCCGCCGCCTCGGCGCACGCGTACCCGATACGATGAGCGGGACTTGAGTCCGCCACCTCGGCGAACCCGAAACCGCACCGAGGAGGCCCAAAGGCCTCCCCCGGCCCGCGCATCACCAGCCCCTAGCGTTGACACTTCGACCCTCTCCGAGAACCATCGGCGCACACACTACGCCATGACCGCGGGCAACGGATCGCGGAGCTCGAGCGCCTTCTAGCCGAGGCCAAACGAGAGTCTCAACCGTGGTCGGCACCCCACGTGCCTTCGCACGCATCGAGTCCAGCGATGTCAGCGCCCATCCTTAGCGAGGTCCCTAGCGACGTGCCGAGCCACGAGTCGAGCCCCGCGCCGGACGAGGTCCCTACAAAAACCCCTACCGAGGTCTTTACCGAGGCCCTTTCCGAGGATCCTACCGAGGTTCTTCCCGAGGTCCTCCCTGATTCCGACGCTGACATCGAGCCCAAGCTCGCGCCTGCCGCTGTGTCGACACAATATTTATTGAAGACTACACATGTCGATGGCAAGGCTTTGATGGAATCGACGCCTTCTTCCCTTGTTCGGCCCACGTCGAAGTGAGGACGCTTCGAAGCTAAGCGGGAGAGAATGATGCGTCCCTGCCCCATCTCAGACCCAGCTCCGACGGACTCGAGACGGCCTAGACCTTGGAGAATGATGCGTCCCTGTCCCTGCCCCGTCTCGTATTATGTTATTATTTATATTTCCGTCATTTATTTCTATCATTTCCATTTTAGGCGTGTGTTCCATTCTTGTAGAATGGGCAAGCCTTGTTATTTCCCTTTCTAGCTAGTTTCCATATTTAGTATGTTGCTATTTCCCTTTCTAGCTAGTTTCCCTTTTTAGTAAGTTGTCTTATTAGGCCAAGAGTCGTTGGGCCTTGTTTGCATACAAGCCCTAGGCGCCTCTCCCATTAGGTTTAGGGTTTCGAGTGGCCTCCTCCTCTATATAAAGGAGCCACACCCCCATTGTACTTCTTACGTCATAATGAAATAGCCAAGTTATAGTAGAGTCGAGAATCCTCCTATCCAAGTTATAGTAGAGTCGAGATCCACACGTTTCGAGCCTAGATCTGCCCCTTGCCGAGCGAGGGACACATCAATATCCTTTTTAATCTTTTTAACCGTTTTAACTCTTAATTCAATATTTTTGTTGGAGATTAAATCCTATGAAATTATTGGTGATATCCTAAAATCACAAAGAAATGATTTTATGGAACGATGTGAATTCTAGGATTTTTCGGTGGAAAAAGAATATTTATTGGATAAGCCGTCTTTTTTATTATGTACTATAAATGATTAAAAATACGAAACGGAAGCCTTAAAAATTGAAGGTAGCGTTATAAAATCATGGAAAATTGATTTTATTGGTCTACATAATTTACGGGACGTTTTTGGTTTAGTGATTTTTTCCACCTGAGGTACATAATTTTACCGCTTGAACGCGAGTCCTGTTTCGAGACGGGGAATTCTTATCTTTATCCTCCAATTGCCTTAGTGAGGAAGGAAACAAGAGAAAGAATCAGGATAGAATTTGAGAACTCGCAGGGGCACTCGTCTCCACGGCATATCTTCTTGCCTCGTCAAAGTCATCAAATTGTTTGAAAAAGAAAGTAAGAGAGAGAGCGGACGAACGGCGACGGGCTCGGGCAAGACTCACCGCCGGCCACCTTCCCCACCTCTTCTTCTTCTTCATCTCCATGAGAGGGGTGTGTTTCTGCTGCTATGTTTCGAACTAGCGAGAAATCAGGCGGAGCGGTGTACGCGGGAGAAGAATTCACACCGCCGGCTTCCTTCTTTCCCCGTCGCGCCACACCGTCGGCGACCACCACTCTCCGACCACCACCCACAGCAAGGTGCTGCCGCCGGACAGTAATTGACCACCCTCGGGCTCGGGGATCGAGCCATGATCGAGCCAAACGAGCCATGGGTTCGAGTGAAGGTATATACGATCGAAATTAATTAGCGGGTTGATTGCGGAGCCACCGTAAGGGCCTTTCGGTTCCGCTTTGCTAATTAAAGTTATGGTTTTTATAATCTTGACGTTGATACAGTCCCAAAGGTTCAAACCTCTTGAGAAACGGACGTTCGGATCTTCAGTTATAGCGAATACATGTTTTGGTTACGATTGACAGGTAAAAGACTTCGGATAATTACTCGGGATTCGTTGTTAATCTGTTTGATCCAAGATTTGGTAATCTTTAAGAAATGTTGCTAATGAACAATTTTTATGTAGAAAAATGTTTCAAAAATGAAGCGGATAATTAGTTATAATTCCGCCAAGATGGCTCCTTGAAGCATGATAACTAAGGATTTATTATATATTGATATTCGGAAATTAAATCGTTTATCGATTAGGAAGTTGTAGGAGTTGAAAATACAACTAAGAAGTGTTTTTGTGAGCTCGTTGCTGAGAAATCCTTTTGTTATATTTATCAGAAGGATGATAAAGATTATTGCTGAATTGCTAAGGACGTTGAGCACGCCTTCTAAGGCAAGTGGACGATTCTCTCTTGCGTTATTGTTATTAAATGAGGAATTGAATCCCATTTAATATTTGCGTTGGGAATAAATTGTATTATTAATAAAATATGATAGGTTGTTGTTTTGTTAGAAATAATGACCATATTGTTATTCATTCATTTTCGCGCTAGAACTGGATTTAGGTCTGTTGTAGGTGACCTTGTATGTTTAGTTGTCTCATGCTGAGACATTGATATGTATTAACTAAGTTAAGGGATGTGAGCTTAGTCTAGGAAGCAACTCTTTAAAACTCGTATTAGGCAGTATCAATATTGATCCCCTAATACTTAGGACATGACCATGGACCGCTCTACGCTTGAGGGATGACTATGCACTCTACCTAAGTGCATTTATTAATATGTGTTGGTAGAAGATTATGGATGAAACAAGCCCTCTAATCTCTCCATCATTGGGACCCGTACTATTCGTTGTTCAAGGATGAAATATGCCCTCTGACCTCGATAGTATTGTGTTCCATTCAATATGTGTTGGTAGTGGATTATGGATGAAACATGCCCTCTAATCTCTCCATCATTGGGACCCGTGCTATTCGTTGTTCAAGGATGAAACAAGCCCTCTGACCTCGATAGTATTGTGTTCCATCGGCAGTAGTTCGAGCCGATTAAAAGATGTCAACTTGTTTGTGAAAAGTTTGAAAGTAATATAAGATAAGTGTGTTAGGCACATTAATATACCCGAATGGTTGGGCTATTTGATAACCATTCTTACTTCCGGTTATGAATGATTCTTAATCAAACGTTGATTAAGTCAATATGATTAGTCGATGGAGGCTTTTCAAAATGTTATGTGATTAATATGAGTTCCCAACAATTGTTCATGTTTCGTAAGGGAAACCACAAGCGGTGGTGTTCTCTCTCTCTTGATTATGCAAGTCTCCTTCTTATTCTCTATAAGACTGCTAACTGTTGGATCATAATCGAATCTATTCGGATTTGGATGACAATATGTTTAGTTACAACCATAAGAACCAAGTTAGATTCTTCGCTTGCTAGTCTTTCATTAGACTAACCCGTCCATTTTCTTTTCTTTTATATGGTCGGCTGGTGTCCAACGTTGGTTTACGACACATTAGGTTCTTCTTGGAAGTTGATTCAAGAGGCGGATTCAGATGTTTGAAGCTCTAGAAGTTGAAGAAAGGTTTCCAATGGCTATACTTCAGTGAAGATCATGATTGAACTACTTCAAAGCGAAGCTGAGATTCAGAAATAAGAACTCAAGGAAGACTTGATGAATATTTTGTTTAAATAGAAGGTTGTTCTATTTATTTATTCTTTTAAGTTATGGTTTGCATAAGACCTTTTACGTGTTTTTCCGCTGTAATATTCAACTTAAGTTTGTTAGGTTTTCAAATGGTTTCATTTACCTTGTTTTTAGTTTGTTCAGTTAGTTTAAAGCCTTAGGTAGTTTCGGTTTAGTGTTAATCGGGGTTACTGGCGGTAATACCTCCAGGGTAGGAAGGGGGTGCTACAACCCGACTACCAATTCCTAAAGGTTTTTGGATGTCTCGCTTTCCCAAATTTACGCCCCTATAATCAACATAAACTTGCCTTTCAATCCACACCCACCATCTTTTAGGATATAGCGGGTCTCAAAAAGGATATATATGCTATGATTGGGCCAATTCCCGATACTATATTTCACGGGATGTTATTTTTCATGAGGATTAATTTCCCTTTTCCACCAACACTACTATGCCAAGCCCATCTCCTTCACAGCCTTTAGACGTGGCCCAATACACCTCTCTTCCTTTTTTCAACCCCTCTCTAATGGGCTCAACTACCTCTTCTCAACCCACTACTTCTAATAACACCAACGCACCCTCCCCGACCCAATCTAATTCTCACAAAAACTCCCCCTCTTTTGACTCATCAGAAACCAATTCCCCACATCCTTCTCTTACGCCGCCCCACAACCATCCCCCCTATGGGGTTACTCGCTCCTAAAATCAAATCCATAAACCTTTCACTAGGAATGTTGGAACTATTCCCTGGCCCTCAAAATCCTCTTGCAACACAACCATCTCTATCCCAAATGAGCCCTCAAATTTCACCCAAGCTTCTAAATTTCCTGAATGGTGCAATGCCATGTCGCATGAATATAACGCTCTCCTTTCCACTGGAACACAGACTCTTGTACCTCACACTACTTCCTCCAACGTGCTTGGTGTCAAGTGGGTCTTCAAGACCAAACGACACTCTGATGTCACCATTGAATGCTGAAAGGCATTCCTTGTCGCCAAGGGCTACCACCAGATGCACGGTGTTGATTTTTCCGAGAACTTTAGTCCCATTGCAAAACCCGCCACAATTCGTCTACTCCTCTCTCTTGTCGCCTCATACCGGTGGGATGCTCGACAACTTGACATTCAAAACGCGTTCCTCCATAGTGACTTGAGCGAGGGTGTGTACATAGAGAAGCCTCCAAGTTTTGTGATCCCCTTTACCCCACCTTTATCTGCAAATTACATAAATCCCTATACGGACTGAAACAGGCTCCCCGAGCCTGGTTCTCCAAGTTAAGTGATGCTCTTGTCCTTCTTGGCTTTACTCCATCCACTGTAGATACATCCTTGTTCAGTTTTCGCCAGGGAACTCAAATCATGTTCATACTCGTATACGTGGATGACTTGTTAGTTGTTTCTTCCAGTTCCTCCCTATCTGACAAATTCATTGCAGCTTTATCTGCTCAATTTTTGGTTAAAGATCTTGGACCTGTACACTACTTTCTTGGTATCGAAGTTCATTGCTCCAAAGATGGGTTTACTAAGTCATAGACGCGTTACATAAAACATATGTGCTATAAGGCAAACATGCATAATTCCAATGCCGTGTCCACACCAATGTCCACCATTCCTCTACCTCCCAGCTCAACTCCCTTTGTTGATTCATCGCTATATAGAAGCGTTGTGGGCAGCCTACAATATCTAGCATTCACTAGACCGGATATCTCCTTCTTAGTGAACAAAGTGTGCCAATTCATGCAGAGCCCTCAAGATCATCATTGGCAAGCATTTAAACGGATACTTCGATATATTAATTTGACTGCGGACCTTCAATTTCAGATCTTTTCCTCACCTGCTCACCTCCTTTCAGCATTCTCGGATGCTGATTAGGCCGGTGACCAATCCGATCGCAAGTCCACAGGCGCTTATTGTATTTTTCTAGGCAAGAACCTCATTTCCTAGTGTTCCAAAAAGCAGGCAACCGTGGCATGGTCCACGACTGAAGCTGAATATCAAAGCCTAGCAAATGCTACTTGCGAATTACTATGGATCCAGTCACTCCTAGCTGACATGAAAATCTGTCTCTCCTCGGCTCCAATCCTTTGGTGTAATAATCTTGGCGCCACATATATTGCGGTGAACCCGGTTCTTCATCATCGCATCAAACATCTATCCCTCGACTACCATTTTGTTCGGGAACGAGTTCTAAACCGCTCTCTACGGGTGGCATTCATCTCATCCAAAGAACAATTGGAGGACTCTCTCACGAAACCTCTTCCCACGGCCAGATTCTTACAACAAGGATCTAATCTGTGCCTTAAACCAACTCGGATCGAGGGGGCATAATAGAGCATGATATTTTGAATACAATTCTCTAGATATTTTTGCCATCAATATTATTATATCACACTTGATGTAAGCACAATAGTGCATTCTAGAATTATCACACATGTCATCAGATGGTGCATCCTAGGGTTTTTGTATTCCCTATATATTTTACAGAATACAATGGAATATTTTGAGCCGTCTTTCACATAAACCTCTCCTTGCTCCCTTCATTTGAATCAGTTCTTGGGAAGGGAGAACCCTTGGGAAGTTTACCATAATCTTACCCTACTAATGGTTTGAGTACGTCCTAATTTTTTGAGATTGAATGATTCTCACGCATTCTTAATTAGATCATTTTAATTAGGATGGTTGTGAGACAAATAGTAGGGGACACGATTGAGATAAAACTTTGTCTCCTAGCCGTTTAATTAAATCAAAATACAATTGATCATTTAGCAATTCCAAAATATATACTCTCTATTAAGCTAAAATTGTCATTTTAGAGTTTGTCTTAAAAATTAAGAAAATCATGTGATTTGACTTAAATATCTTCAATCTAGTTAAGATTTTTTTATCTTATTTTGTAGATTTATGTATATATTTATAATTAGTAGAGGTATTATTGAAAAAATGGATTAAAATAAGTCAAATACAAATTTTTATTGAGCAAGAAAATCAATTTAAAATGACAAATTATTTAAACGGAGGGAGTATTAAACACCAAGCCATGCCATGGAATTCTAAAATGCTGCACTTTTTGTTATAAGTCAGATGCAGAGTGAGTAGTTTGGGTGATTCATAAGTAAGATCATGGGCGTCACGTCATCCACCTCCCACCACAGTCCACCCGTATAAACAATTAAACTCGTTACGACTTACTTAAATTCATGTGATGTGCGTGACAGGCGGTGAGCCTGCATGATGCCTTCTTCTTTTTAATATATACGTACATTAGATAATTAAGATGGAGGAGAAAGGAAGGAATTGAAGCTTAATTAGTCGATCAGTGTACAACATGTATATATAAACTAAGCATGCCTTGAGATGGAAGAAGGATCCCGCCACGTGGAAGACTTATGATGAAGTTTGAGGAGTTGTTGATGCAGCCGAGTTGGGAAGGTCGTCGAAGAAGGCTCACCCTTGAAGAAGAGGTATATCAATATACTTAACGTACTATATTTAGTAATTTGTAAAGAGGTATATCAATATACTGTAGTACGAGGTTAACCTACTATATATAGTAATTTGTAATTTGTATGTAAAGTGAAGTAATTGAATGGTACTATTAAAGTCTGGGTGGACCAATAATGAGTCTAGCATAAAAGACCAATGAGGTTCCAACAAAAAACCATATGGCAATGAGTTGAGACGCTCATTAGGATAATTATATATACACTAGGTAGGCAATTGTAGTTCCTAATTTCAGATGCATGACAACTCTCAACAGGTACTTAATTGCATGCATGTAGGTTGATGAGCTGCAAGAAAGGCTGGATGGAGAGGTGAGACTAAACATTGTGTTGAGATGGGCTATCAAGGGGCCTGGGCGGCGTGTCTCTCGGTTCCGCTGGAGGTGCAGGTGCTACTGACGGAGCTCAAAATGGTGGAGGAGGAGATAATCTGGCTAGAGCGCAGACTCAAACACAGCCTCAGCCTCCTCCGTCGGCCTGATGATGGGCTACTAGTACTAGAACAAGATGAGCTCATTCATTCGTTTGAAGATCCAAACAAAATCTCAGAGCAACTTCTGAGGTCTCTTATAAGCATATTTGCAAGATCAGGTGGTGCTACTGCTACTACTGCCAAGCACACCCTTTCCTGCATCAGCACTTCAAGATGCAAAGCGAGGCCGACGTCCGTCCACCACCAGACCGCCGTCGATAGTCCTAATTGGGATCATGCATACAAAGGATACACGCACATCACACGATCCTCCTTGAGCAAGGGAACCTTAGATTGCAACACAACAACCATGACAAGAATAAGGCCAGCCAGAAACTAATTAATTAATTAATTAATTAAATGTTTCGATCAGGAACAAAATTAATTTTATGTTTTGAGCCCGCATGCATTGATAATTAATTGTGATTGAATTTGTTGTTTCAGGGTTTTGCTGCACAAGCTATGCTATGTGGATGTGACGTTCTTGAACTACAAGCGCAAGTTAGCGTTCTGGATTAATGTGTACAACGCGTGCATTATGAATGTACTGTAACTGTGTAAGACGTACCGTTCGTTGAGATACAGTATATTATATATACGTACAACCAATTAATTAATGTATTTAACGCTAGCTTTTTCGATCATCTTGCATTCTTGCTGCCTTGTTAATTTGCACTTTAATTGGTGTGATGTGGTTTCAGGCATACTTGCAACATGGCCTGCCTTCCACCCAAGAAAGTATGTTGTCACTCATGAACAAGGTACACTACTACCTACCTAGCTAGCTAGCTGCATCATAACCCCGATTGCATTTTCTTAGGAATACATACCTTTAAATTAATATAGTGATCGAAATACACATTGGTTTTACGTGTATTTTTAACTTAAATAAATCTCAATCATTATAACCTATACATATGTCATATTTTGTGATAGGCTGTGTTGAACGTCGGCGGGATAGTTTTGAATGCTCTAGCCATCGAGCATTACATTCTTCGTCATCCACACGACTCAAAACAAGTAAGTTAAAAAAAGAAAAACCCAACCATGAGGAGGCATCAATTTTCTTAATTTGCAAAGAACAGTCACCCAACACACACACATATATTATATATATGTTTTTGCCTTTGAAAATTAAGGATGTAGGAGATGACAAGGAAATATTGCTACGACGTGTGTATGGATTGCGATATCCTGAACCAAACATCATATTTGCCCTTTGTAGAGGCAATTGGTCATCCCCACCGGTGATTACTAGCTACTCAGATCAACTCCCTCCGTTTCATAACAGATGTTCATATAGATTTTTTTTTGTTTCACAATAGATATACATATAAGAATTTTGTCCATTTTTTTTCAATTTATACTCATAATTATTATACCACATTAATCGTATATACATATCCCAAAAACAACTTTTAGGAGCCGGAATTACTTTTTAATATGGATAATTTTGGGAAAAAATATTTCGTTAATATATGTGCAAATTTATCTATGGACATCTATGTTAAAACGGAGACAGTATATTGTACTTTCCATAGTTTGTGCTTGCACATAATAGTATGATGCATCATTGATTTTCAAAAGTAATCCACTTATAGTTGAAGGTATATAGCTCCGAGGAAGTGGTAAATGAGCTTGAGAGAGCAAAAGTGGAGTACTTAGAAGCTTCCGTTGGAGTTAGAAGCAAGAAAAAGATATTAGTGCCCAAGCTTCTCCGATGGCACATCCATGATTTTGCGGATGACTTGGAATCCCTAATCGAATGGATTTACAGCCAACTTCCTCAAAGTGGGTTGCTCAAGAGAAGAATAATGGAGTGCTTAAATGGTGAAACCAATCATATAACAAATATGGTGGAGATCATTCCCTACGTATACGAGTTTCGTTACCTTTTACCTACATACGACTAGCTTAATTGCTAGAAACTAGAAAGGGTATGTAACATATATATTAATATGGTTATACAAATGTAATCATAATAAAAATTAGAAGGCTTAACCCGTCCGATGGACGGTTTGAATTTTTTTCTATGTTTTTTGAATTTTAAATGTACATGAATTTATAAGTATGGAGCAATTAGAATTAGAATGCAAAATATGTGTAAAAATATTACTAAGAATGGTTATTTGGAGGTAATTAAACTTTATTATAATCCTTAATTAACTATTTATGGAAAAATATAATAGTGAATATATAAACTATTTCATCATATATGTATAGTTGTTAAAAAAATGTTTGCATTTTAATTTAGTAAATGGAATATAGTATTAAATTTGGTTACATAATTTAGAAGGAAAAAAATTAAAACCTAGAATTTGAAATATACATGATCTGAAACACAAGATTTTTACAAATTTAAATGAGAAATTGTGTATAGATTTTACAAATTTAAATGTACATATAATATACACATTCTTGACATTTTATCATTAAATGGTTTTACATTTAAATTTACATATGCATAACATAAGATTTGACAATTTTAAAATATTTAAACTTTGCATAGACAACTTCATTTCATAAACTATACACGACTAACTCCACTTTTTTTTTTAAAATGGCGTTTTAAAATATTTAAACTTTACATAAATAGCTTCATTTCATAAATTATACACGGCCAACTTCATTTTGTTTCTATACACGACCATAATTGAATATTTAAGAAAAAAAGGATAGAATAATGCATTTTTTATTGAAGGAAAAAAGATTGAATAAATAAATTAAATAGAAAGAATAGAACATTTATTATCTATTGAGGGAGAACTTTTAGAGTTGTAACGATGGTTTGATTTTCTAAACTAGTTGAATTGCTAACTCATTTGGTAGCTATCAGTTTAATTATAATGTTTTTCGAAAATATTGAGCATTATCCTTTCTCAACTTTAACAACTTTTTATCGAAAACTTTTATGGGTGGTGTGAGAGTGTAAATAATTAAAAAGTGTTTTATGTAAGTATTTCTTAACTCTCTTTATTATTTTCTTTATTAAATTACCCTTATTATGGAGGAATCTATCTTAATTTAAAGATAGAATTTCCGAATGAATTGGGGGCAAGATATCGTTTGCTAGAGTGTCAAGGGATCTCAATCGACCTTAGAGATAGAGTTTTTCGACCTTCTCTCTCCTTTTCCTCCATTATAAATACTTGGGATCGCCATGTATGTTGGTGATTTGTGAAAAGTCATCAATCCATTTGGTGTGCGTTATGAATGTTTAATTGTCAGAATTACTAAGGGTATCGCTTAGGCATAGGGTGTGTGGGAGGCACGGCCTAGTGATCGGCCCTAAAGTATTTTTAAGGGTTGAAAGAGATAGAGGAATCATTGGAGGCTAGGCGGGGCACTCGGCGTAGGCCTAGATGCAAGGGCGCAAGTAGGCGCACCTTGCTCGGTAAAGCCAACGCGGGTCTCAGCATTTGGCATGAGCCAAACCGCTAGGGCATGGATAACCTCGTGTGTGCCGAGCGCCAAGCGTCGGCGTTGTCCGCCGTGACACTTGAGCGTGCACGCCGATGGCTGAGGCATTGGCGCTGGTGCGCCGCGGCATGTTAGCACGCGCGCCTATGCGGCCAAACCCTAGACGCGACTTAGGCATTGTTTTTCCTTGTTTTGTATGTTTAGCCAATTTCGTATTATTGATTGGTTATGTTATTATTCTTATAGTGAGAAATGAAGCTCTAAGACTTTGTGGAAAAATTTGAGAGCTGACCAAAGCTTGGAACACCTAAAATGAGCTAGCTCAAGTTATGAGCTGGTTTTTGAACTTTAGCTTGGTTTGAGCTCAAGCGTAGACCTTTTGGCTTCGCGGTAGCTTAACTAAGCTTTATATAAGGGCCCGTTTGGTATTGATATTTGGGTATCAGATATCGGTATCACATGATATCTTGTGTTTGGTAAGTTAAGATATGGATATCACACGATATCAATTTGATACCCTGATATCGATTTGTTCAAGTTCTGATATACTAAAAATCTGAGGTATATGGGTGATATAATCCTCCTCACCCCTTTCACATTTCTCTCCCACATCACATCTCATTGCTCATTGAACCAGATCTGAAAGGAGACCATCGATCAATATTACGCTACTCTCACCGGCCTTATTTTGCCTACATCACTATCCTTTCTTTCCCTCTGGCTCCCCGTTTAGCAACGAATGAATTTTGATGTGGGATTGTTTACCCCCAAAAATTCAGATCTGGGATTAGCACTAATCAACAACATTTGAGGATTAGGTCTAGCGCACCTTCACAATTCCGAACACAGGGTTTCAAGATTCAAATCTGTAAATTAGGTTTCATTATTTTTTCTATTGATTTATGGGGAAAAACCTTTCTTGTTAGTGTTTTTTTTGCTTTTATTTTATTTTTTAGCTGCTTCTTTGGTTTTATTTTGATTGATTAATACTGTATAGAAAGTTAAGATTTGATATCTACAAAAATTATATCTTACCAAACAACAAATAATAGGTATGAGTGATATCTTTTTATTACCAAACAATGGATATTGATACCAAATTTCATACCCATATCCGATACCGATACCGATATCCCATACCGATTCCGATACCGATATCCGATATCTGATATCAATACCAAACGGGCCCTAAATGTTATACACATTTTATATTTAGGGAGTGATGGCTAGATAAGCTAGCTCGAAGCTAGCTCTACCATGGGTGTTGGGTCGCACGGCTATTGGGTCATTTTGGGCCTTGTCTTAAAGAGTTTGGATAAGGATGGATTCAAAATTTGAAAAGTTGTTAAGGGAAGTTACAAAAGTTGGTTGCAACAAACTCCCTTGTTTTCCTCCTTAAATTTCTCAACAAATTACCTACCTATTTCGCTTTCTATAATCACCACCCCTTTTGGCCTATAAATAGGGGTGGGCACCTCTCATGAAGTAGGTTCGAGAATTGTGTGAAAAATCCGAATATTGTATTTTGAGGCTTTCCAAATCAAATTACAAACACTTATTAAAGAACGAGGTGCGTATATATGCAATGATGATACATGCTTTCCACATGTTCATTTTATAGGAACGTTTGATCTCACAATGTTATTGTGGTTGAACCCTTGGCATTAATAGGGGCAATAAACATTGAAGGAAAGATCGATCTTTTCGAGTGACTCGTTGCCTTTATCAAGTCACGGTTTGTTTATGCTTAAAGTTTACTTTTGTTCTAACATAAACTAACTATTCGGCGGTGATTATCCTTGAGGTCTACACCCAACGAGATTACCTTTAGGTCCACTCACGAGATTACCCTTCAGGGTCTACTCAAACTGTCTTGACTACCCTTCGGGGTCTACAAGAGCCGAATCTAACCTTCAACTAATAACATAGTCTAAAACTAACAATCTTCAACGTTTATTTATTGTTTTAGTATTGTTGTTTTGTCTTGCAAGGTGGTTGATAGTGGCTAAAACGACTGAGTCATCGATTAAGGAGATGGCCTCTAAGTTTGTGAAAATGGAAAAGTTTAAGGGGCAAGATTTCCGCTGATGGCAAAAGAAGATGTATTTCTTACTTATTGCTTTGAATGTGGTGTACGTGCTAACAACGATGTACCCAGAGGTTCCATCCCCCATACCGGAAGTGGTCGAGGATGAGACCGAGGAACAAACCAACGAAAGGCTGGCTATTGCGCTCCAACATAGGCACTTTGGGAAATGGGAGAACGACGACTACATATGTCGTGGGCACATCCTAAATGAATGGTCGACTCCCGCTTCGATGTGTATCAAAATCTCGAGTCATCTCGTATTTTGTGGGAAGCACTCGAAGGAAAGTATTTGGCTGAACATGCTTCGTCCAAGAGGTTCCTAGAATCTAACTTCAACAACTATAAGATGGTGGAGTATAGACTGGTGATGGACCAATACCATGAATTGGTTCGTGTGTTGGGACAACTAACCCAACATGGGATTAATATGGATGAGAACTTTGCCGTCTCTTCCATAGTGGATAAGTTGCCTCCTTCATGGAAAGAGGCAAAACATCTTCTTAAGCATTTTAAGAAGGACATGAATCTTGTCCAACTTGGCTCCCATCTTCGGATTGAGGAGGATTTCAAAATGAACGAAAAAGGGAAGAAGAATGAGGACAAGTCCGCCCATTCGGTTAATACCATGGAGGCGGCCAAACGTAAGGGCAAAGGCGCCAAGATGTACAAACGGTCCAAGGGTGGAAAAAGTGAGAAGCGTGGCTCCAAGGAAAAGGCTAAAGGATATGCTGGAATTATGGCAAGGTTGGTCATATGAAACTATTCAGGCACTCGATAGGTTTAAGGCATATAAAACCGAAGTTGAATTGCAAACCGGTTATAAGATCAAAAGACTACGAACCGATCGTGGTGGTGAATATATGGACGAGGAGTACTTTGAGTCTTGTGGTATAATACATGAGACAACAACTCCATATACCCCACAATAGAATTGGGTGGCAGAACGAAAGAACCGTGTGCTTAAGGACATGGTAAATGTCATGTTGTCCTACTCCAGGTTAAAGAACTCGTTGTTGGTGAAGCATGCTAACGACAAATTATATTTTGAATACAGTGCCTAGCAAGAGAAATCGTCATTCACCTTACGAGTTGTGGTTGAAAAAGAAACCTAATCTTCAATCTCTTCGTATATGGGGTTGTCGTACGATTGTTAGACTAACGGACCCTAAGCGTAAGACATTGGGAGATAGAGGTGTTGAGTGTATATTCATAGGATATGCTCATAATTCTAAGGCCTATAGGTTCTTTGTGATAGAATCTAATCATGCAATTTCGGTCAATATTGTGATAGAATCGTGTGATGCCATATTTGATGAGACTAGATTTTCATCAAGTCCAAGGCCTAGGGAAATAGACCAAGAAGAGATTGATCCATCATCGGATGCAATGGATACTGAGGAGGATCCGAGACCGTCACTTGGACAGAGAATAACTCTGTGTATTTTGTGTGCTGCCGCGCCACAAGGTGCATCACAAGGCATATCAAAAGGGGCGTCGCAAGACGCGCCCTTGACGCCGAGCGATGACGACGCCTGCGTGGTGCCTATGCTCGACGGTTCGAACCCGGTTGAGGGATCAAGATCGCCCAAGAGCAAGGTTGTGGGGATCGATGACAAGGACGCCGACGCGACCATTGATGCTGAGGATACGGTCGTGGCACCGCTTGGCACATGCGACGCCGAAGCGTCGATGCCGGGGTCTCAAACGCCGAAGTGTCGATGAGTGCGCAAGACACTTGTGATGGGAACAACGTCCCATGAGCCAATTTTCCAAATGTTCTTGGTAGAAGGATCTAGAGAAATAGAGGGTCAAAGTATTTCATATTTTCATATGGATGAGGATCCTAAGACTTTTACCGAGGCTATGAGTTCTCAAGATGTTTCATTTTGGAAAGAAGCAATCCAAGATGAGATGTAATCCATTGTTGGCAACAACACTTGGGAGTTGTCGGACCTTCTACCATGTTGCAAGCCATTAGGGTGTAAATGGATCTTCAAGAAGAAGATGAAGGCCGATGGGTGATATCCGCCTTTTTAGGTGTGTTTTTAGTGTGTTTGAGCCTTTTTCTTTAGTTTTGTATTTTGTTTTGAGTTGTTTTTGTAGGTTTTCCTATTTCTTTAAGATATGGAGTCTACATAAGCGTTCGTGGTGTTTTGTAGGTTTTTAAAAGCTATTTGGAGCACTTTTGAGGAAAAGAGCAAAACCGAAGGGAAACACTTAAGAAAAAGCTCAAGGATCGAAGTCCATAAAGACATTGAAGTTTAAGTTTGAGCTTGTAAAGAAGTAGAGAAATTCGTTACAAAGACATAGGAAAAAGAATCGAGTCAAACGGAGTTGTAACGAACCCGCTACGGAAGTTTTACTCAAGGCTGTTCATAGTGTTGTAACAGGTCAGTACCGAGGCACACAGCTCGATACTGACGCACTCTGGATCGCAGCGAAGACTGAGTCGGCGCGTTTTAATGATCTTTTATCCTATTTCATTTTATGTTATTAGATAGTTTTAAAGGATATATCTTACTAGAAGATTTATTTCCTTAGAGATAGCTTTTTAGATAGATTAGTTTCTCTACAAATACCCTTCTCTAACTCTTTTTTGACACACACGGTCGATTGAGAGGAGAGAAGACAGGGAGGCGTGTGAGAGGAAGAGTCGAGTAGGATTTGTGGGAAGAACTATCGTTTGGATTCAAGTTGTAACCTTTCTTTATTAATGCAATTGTTTGTTTCAATTATGATGTGTGAGTAGTCCTCTCCTTCTAAGGTTGGGGTTAAACCCAACAATGGTTGTACTTGCATGCTTGTTTATGATCATGTCTTGATTGTTTCTATTGCATGAATCTATTCTCTTGTTCTCAATCCCTGAAACGAAAGTTGATAGGAATTTCTCATTCATAGTTGAAGCGAAAGAGGAAAGCTTGAATCAGAATAGTCAATTTAGGGTTTTGAAGCGAAAGCGGATCTATCCTAGTTGAAGTAGAAGAGATAGATAGTAGGTTTATTGATTGAACGAATGTTAGTTGATTTACTTGCTTAAGTTGACGAAAGTTGATACCTTTATGTGATAAAAGCATGATCTTTATGTTTCATTATCGTTGGCATGTATAATTGTTGTTGTGGGGATACCCTAAACCTTAGATTTCCTGTCTTACTTGATAAGAAAAAACCTTACTTTGTTGATTGCTTGCACTCCAAGTAACAAAACTTGATATTTGACTTTCTCCCATGGACGAACTTGACTCCCCTGTACTTAGTGGGGTCTTTATTATAAATTTAATTGTTGTCAAGCAACCCTATCAACAAATTGGCGTCGTCGCCGGAGAGATTTTAATTGTGCCAAGTTTTGTTCTTTTAGCATTTTTTTGGGACTCATCCGAGTCGGTAACGACCCCTTAGGGTCGGTACTGACCCTGCTGGCAAAACCCAATTTCTTTTTCTGTTTGTTTCGAGGTTTAGTGTCGAGTCGGTAACGACCCTATTAGGTCGGTACCGACCCTGTCGACGCATCTCAATTCTTTTTGCCCTTTAGTTTTTATTTTCGAGATCACTATAGGCTCGATACCGACCTCATAGGATCGGTACCGACCCTCTCTGAGAACCTGTTTTGCTTTTTGATTGTGTTTTTTTGTTTTTGTTTTGCTTACAGTGTATGCCAGCTGAAGGACGTCGAGTTATCTCTAATCCAGTAGTAGACTCTAAACCTGAGCGATCCTTCCACCGCCAATTAAGAGAACGCAAAGCTATGGTCATGACACCTGAAGAAATGGCACAATAGATGGTCGCACTCCAGAGGCAACTCGATGCCGTGCAAGTTGATAGAGCCGCCCTATAGGAGCAACTCAATCCATCCAAGGAATGCTAAACAGTATATGCATCCAGAACTTAGGGTGCCAAAGTCCGCAATTGTGCTTTCGGAGATAGAGAAGAATTTTGAGATTAAGTCTCAATTCATATCCTTGATAAAACGGGCTCAGTTTAAAGAGAAACCTACTGAGTGGCCTATGGAACATATTAAAAAATTTCTTGATTTATGTGACACTATTTTTATTGACGGTGTTTGTTTAGAATATGTTTTGTTAAAAGCTTTCAGGTGGTCTCTCACAGGTTTGGCCCTGAGCTGGTTAGAGAGCTTACCCCCTAAGCCTATCAAGACTTGGAAGGCTTTGTATGATCAATTTTTGACAAAGTTCTTTCCTCCTGCTAAGATAACGGAGTTAAGAAAAAAATATCACCTCCTACCACCAACTGCCTAACGAGACCTTTGTGGAGATGTGGTAGAGGTTCAAGGAGATGCTCAAACAGTGCCCTACCCATGGGCAACCACAATATGTGCTCCAAGAAATCTTCTTCCAAGGGATCAATGCTGAGACGAAAAACCGCATCAATCTTCACACTGCTTGCGGTTTCATTGAGCTGGATCCCAATGAGGCGTGGGCGTTGCTCGACAAGTTAACCAACTACGATGCAATGTATAGAGTGCAACAAGCCCAGCAGCCCCAACGACGGCTCTACAATCCTAACATGGACGAGGTAGACCCCGAAGTGAAAAATCAATTCTTGAAAGATGAGATCAACCGCCTGAATAAGCAGGTAAGTTATCTTAAACCATCTCCTTCTTGTCAAGAATGTGGGTCTCAATCCCATGTTACTTTCGTCTGCACTAACTTGCAACAAGTCTGTGCTGCTGAGGCATATGAAGAAGCTAACTATATGAGGGGTCCATATAGGAACCAAGGTAATACTTTTTATGCAATTATGCAAATGGCCAAGGGAGCCAACCTCCACCACAACAAAGGAAGGCTCCTCCTTACAGACCACCATGATATCAGGAGGTACCTTCATGAGTATAAGGGCTACAAGAGGGCATCCATAGCAAGATTGATGGAGTCCATAGCAAGATTGATGGAGTTCGATCCGACCTAAAAGGCGTACAGGTTCAATTGGAAGAAATAGAAACATGGAGAAAAAGCATCAACTCCCCAACTTGGCAACCTTGCAACATAAGTTTCGAGACCTCAAGGGCAACTCCCGGGCTGCCCTGACGAGAATTCGAGAGGACAAATAGCAATTGTACACCTCCGGAGTGGAAAGACATTACCGAACTGTGCTGAAGCCAAGGAGAAAGGGACCGGTAACGAGGAAACTACTCTCGCCAAGATCGGTACCGGCCCCATCAGAGTTGATACCAAACCTCATACATCGGTACCGAGTCTGCACGGGTCGTTACCGACCCCAACCCAGGTAAGTCTTCGACTCCAGGTCACCCTCTTAGTCCCAGGCACAGTACCGACTCCACCAGGGTCGATACCGATCCTTCTGCACTGATTGACCCGCTTGTCCCGAGTCCGGGCCTCTTTTTGTCCCGAGTTCGTCAAAAACTCTTCCTTTCCCGATTAAGAAGTCTAATGATGTCACGAAAGGAAAGTTTAGACGATTTGTCAAAATTCTCCAAGGCTTAAATATTTCAATTCCATTTACTGAAGCCCTTAATGAAATGCCTGCCTACACTAAATTTTTAAAAGAGATTTTGAGCAGGAAAAGGTCCATATCAGAGATGTCAAGTGAAGTCCGATTTATAAAGCTTCTTGAAAAACTCGGTAATCCAGGTAAGTTTTCAATTTCGATTGGTATTGGGACTCGCCGTTTTAAAGCTCTATGTGATCTAGGTGCCAGTGCCAGTTTATTACCATTATCTATCAGGATCATAGCTAACATGGGACCCCTGGAGCCTTTCGATATGAATCTCTACATGGCGGACGGATCTTCTGTAAAAGCAATTGGAGTCGTGGACGACATTCCTATCCAAGTTGAAAAATTCTTTGTCCCAAATGACTTCATTGTGCTAGATATGCCAGAAGACCCTGTGTTACCAATCATTATTGGAAGACCATTCTTAGCCACAGCAGGAGCACGTGTAGTTATCAAGAAGGGACTTCTCACGTTTGATATTTGATGTGTCCCTCGACTGGCAAGGGGCGGATCTAGGCTTGAAACGTCCGGATCTTCTCCGACAAGGGTAACCGGATAAATACGAGACCACAAAAGTGGACTCGCGGGCCTCTAATGCTCGTCAGAACGAGGGTGGGGCAAGGTAAGGGACTAAAATGTCGGTCCAAAGGACTCGCCAAAAGGAACCGGGGTGACGTCGGGCCAAAACTAGGAGGATTCTCGACTCAACTATAATCTTGGCTATTTCATTATGACGTAAGAAGTACAATGGGAGCGTGGCTCCTTTATATAGAGGAGGCCACATGAAACCCTAATCCTAGATGAGAGAGGCGCCTAGGGCTTGTCTGTAAACAAGGCCCAACGACTCCTGGCCCAATAAGACAACTTACTAAAAAGGGAAACTAGCTAGAAAGGGAAATAACAACATACTAAATATGGAAACTAGCTAGAAAGGGAAATAACAAGGCTAGCCCATTCTATAAGAATGGAACACACGCCTGAAATGGAAATGACGGAAATAAATGACGGAAATATAAATAATAACATAATACGAAACTAAGTCCTAATCCAAGGGGGTCTCCAAGGTCTAGGTCGTCTCGGGTCCGTCGGAGCTGGGTCCGAGCTAGGGCAGAGTCGCATCATTCTCCCCCGCTTAGCTTCGAAGCGTCCTCGCTTCGACGTGTGTCGGAAAAGAGAAGAAGGCGACGATCTCAACAAAGCCTTGCCATCGACATGTGTAGTCTCGGGTAAATATGGTGTCGACACAAGGGCAGGCGCGAGCTTGGGCTCGATGTCAGTGTCAGAATCGGGGAGGACCTCGGAAAGGACCTCGCAAGGGACTTCGATAAGGACCTCGCTACCGACGTCGCTGGGCATGGGTGCCGACGTCGCTGGGCTTGACTCGTGTCTCGGCACGTGGGGTGCCGACCATGGTTGAGACTCTCGGTTGGCCTCGGCGAGAAGGTGCTCGAGCTCCGGGATCCGTTTCTTCGCGGTCATGGCGTAGTGTGTGCGTCATTGGTTCTCGGAGAGGGTCGGAGTGTTAGCGCTATGGGTCGGTACCGGTGGTCCACGACTCAAATGAAGGGTTTGAGCGCGGGCCGGGGGAGAACTTGGGGCCTCCAAGGTGCGGTCTCGGGGACGTGGTCGCCGAGGTGGCGGACTCAAATCCCGCTCATCGTATCGGGTACGCGTGCGCCGAGGCGGCGGACTCTAATCCCGCTCTTCATATCGGGGATTCGGGATCCGAGGTGGCGGACTCCAACCCCGTTCAACATATGATCGACGTCGGAGTTTTGGAGTTTTGGCGTAATATTGCGCCCGATTCTCAGGAGTCGATATGGTGGGATCCAATCCGGATCGTCCTTCGGAAGCCGCCTATAGGGACGAGTGTTGACTCATCGATGAGGCCGATCCCAAGAATTTGAATCGTCCCATACTACCAAGCAAGTCCAAGACATGGCTTGGGCTCTCGGTTTTTTTTACAATATTACGAGATCTTCCACAATCCGAAAGATCCCGTTAAAAAACGGAAATAAAATACTATCCTAAAAAATAAAAATAACTAGAAGATCTTTTATAATTAAGATCTTTTACAAAAGGAATAAAATCAAAAATAAATAAAATCAAATAAGATAACAAAAAGATATGCCCCAAATCATAACCAACGCAATCTTCGGAGAGATCTAGGGTTTCCGAAAAAAGAACAGGTCGACTGGCACGGGGCATGCGGGGCTGGATCCTTCGGCGCGTTGTGGCGCGCGTCTTGGTCTTGCTGGTGCGACGCTTGGACTGCGCCAGTACTTGGATCTGGCACGCTGGTCGACGCGAGACTGCTGCAGCGATCATGCACCGGGGTGTGAATCCTGGCACGCTGACGTTGCGCTGGTTCGGTGCCGGGACTCGGATCCTGGAACGATGTTGGTGCGCCGGCTGGAATCCTGGTGCGCCGGGGCTGGTGTAGTGGATTCGGTCCTGGCATGTGGTTGATGCGCCGGACTGAAATCCTGGCACGATGAGACTGGCGTCGTGGATCCTCGATCGGTTCAAGGGACGACCACGCCGAATCTAATGGGTCGGTCGGAAAGTCGATCCGTTCGAACCGCTTGACGCTCTGATACCACTGATATGTCCCTCGATTGTCAAGGGGCGGATCTAGGCTCGAAACGTCTGGATCTTCTCCGACAAGGGTAACCGGATAAATACGAGACCACAAAAGTGGACTCGCGCGTCTCTAATGCTCGTCGGAACGAGGGTGGGGCGAGGTAAGGGACTAGAACGTCGGTCCAAAGGACTCGACAAAAGCAACTGGGGTGACGTCGGGTCAAAACTAGGAGGATTCTCGACTCAACTATAATCTTGGCTATTTCATTATGACGTAAGAAGTACAATGGGGGTGTGGCTCCTTTATATAGAGGAGGCCACATGAAACCCTAATCCTAGATGGGAGAGGCGCCTAGGGCTTGTATGTAAACAAGGCCCAACGACCCCTGGCCCAATAAGACAACTTACTAAAAAGGGAAACTAGCTAGAAAGGGAAATAACAACATACTAAATATGAAAACTAGCTAGAAAGGGAAATAACAAGGCTAGCACATTCTATAAGAATGGAACACACGTCTGAAATGGAAATGACGGAAATAAATGATGGAAATATAAATAATAACATAATACGAAACTAAGTCCTAATCCAAGGGGGTCTCCAAGGTCTAGGCCGTCTCGGGTCCGTCGGAGATGGGTCCGAGCTAGGGCAGAGTCGCATCAATATTGGAGAAGAGAAGGTCCAGTTTCACTTCAATCCGGCTGTGAATGAAGTTGCTAGTTATAGTACTAAAGAGTCTACCGACCCATCGTGGCTCGGTATCAACCCTCCCCTGAGTATTGGAATAAGTAAATACAAGGACAAGGCGCATATCGAAGGGCCTACTGACCTAGCATGGGTCGGTACCGAATCCAGCATCGCAACAGAGTCTGACCTGCACGAATCGAGCCACTTCCAGATCGAGTGGCCTCGGTAACGACCCCCTTTACCTTGGTAACGAGCCTTTCTCTTAGCAACCCACGTGTGTTTTCTTGTTCTGGTTCAATAAATTCTGATCATGATCCTTTTTCCCATCCTTGTTCTATGTCAAATCCTATTGTTAGTTCTGTGAAGGAGTCAAAACCTCCTTGGTTTTCGGATTTTACCAACCCTATTGTAGGATTATCGATCATACTTGTTGATAATCTAAGGCCAAATATTGAGAAGCTTTGAAGCTTTTCCATCTAAGTATGGGGTTTCTCTTGAACCCGACATAGCTCGACGGAAGCCACCTTGATCCGCTAAGGTAAGTTCGTCGGGCTAACGACGTTAAAAATAGCGCTTACGGGAGGCAACCCGCTTTTTGTCTTCGCTTTTAGTTTTAAGTTTCCTAGATCTTTTTGCTAGCCTTCTTTTGACTTGTTGATGTTCGTGTTTTTAGTCTAGTTTTAGGCATTTTTCTTAGGTTGTTTAGTTTAGTTTTGGTAGGTTTTAGAGTTAGTTTTGTGTGTTTTTGGATAAGTTTGCATATTTTGTGAAAAGTATGGAAGCTACTCTGTTTTGTATCTTTTTGTAGGTTTTTGAGAGGAAAGGAGGACTTTTCAAGCTGAGTTGAAGTCTAGTGGTGGAAGGAGGAATTCATGGAAGATAGGAAGAGGATTGCATGGGAGAATCAAGTTAGAGTGCAAGTTAATGACAAGGAAGAGTTCATGAGAAGCCAAAACAGAGGTTCGGTAACGACCCTGAGAGCGTCGTTAACGAGCTGTAAAGATAGAGTTTTTGTAAGGGATTCAGCAAAGTCTACCGAACCTGTGCAGGTTGTTAACGAGGTGGCCTTTGTCGGTAGGAGTGCAGCCGACTTTCAGAATTAATATCTTTTATCTTGTTATCTTTTAAGTAGGGTAAGTTTTTATCTTTTAGGTATTTTATAGATAGCTTTCTTAGTATAAATACCCTTGTTCTAAGCCTAGGCAAAGGGGGGATTAGTTCGAGTTCTAGGAGAAGTCGAGAGAGAGAGAGAGAGAGTATCGAACTGAAGTCGATCGAGGGAGAGAATTAGGTCCGGTGATTCGCTCTTGATCGGTGTTCTTAGTATTTTCGAATTTCGCAAGTTTGTAAGACGATATTTCCTTTTCAATTTCAAGTAAGTTTTACTTTCAATGTTCTCTTTGATTAAAGTTGTTTTCTTTGTTTCGATGAAGAGTGAGTAGTTTTCTTATCTAGGGTCGGGGTTAAAACCCGACATAGATGTGCATGTTTGAATGAATGTGTTGAGTTTTTGATTGCCTACTATCCTTTGAATTGCTTGTTGTGCTTATGCTTAGACGATAGTCAAAGTAATTCGAGTTTGTTGTTTGATTGAAAGAGAAAGTTACGAACTTGAAGGTTCATATTGTTCAATAACGAAAGTTTCGAGCTTTGGATTCAAAACAAGTAATAAATTGAATTGATTTATGAAAGTTGGTTGATTTACTTGTTAGTCAGTGAAAGTTGATAGATTTATTTTTAAAGGCATGATCTTTATCTCACGTGAGTTTATTTCATTCGTTACCGAGGCACAATGATTCAGTACCGAACCTGCGTTTAGTTCGTTAGTTGCTCTGTTTTCGGTAGAATTCCAGGTTCATTAATGACCCTGACAAGGTCGTTAACGAGGTTGGTCGTTGTTGATAGGGTTTCTCGGCCAACAAATAAATTTGTAAGTCAAGACCCCGCTGAGTACAGTGGAGTCAGGATCGTTCCACAGGAAGCAAAGTTGTTTGTCTATCAATCTAATAAAAATTCAAATAAAATCAAGCAAAACACTAACGAGATGCCTCGTTAACGACCTTGTCAGGATCGTTACCGAACCACCGAACACAAAAACACCAATCAACGAGCTAATAAAATTCTAACTAACACTCGGTACCGAAGCAAGTATTCAGCAACGAAGATTTATCAGAAATAATTCAATAAAAACAAATATCTAGGATAAGGGACACCACAACATAGCCAAGCATAAGAATTCATAAGAAGATAAGATCATGCCTTTAAATAGATAGAGTCATCCATTTTCATTGACTAGACAAGTAAATTAATCTATTTTCATAAACTAACTCACTCAATTGCTTGTTTTGGATCTAAAGCTTGAAACTTCCGTTTGCAAACAATATCAACCTTCAAGTTACTAACTTTCTCTTTCAATCAAGTTAAAACTCAAATTACCTCAACTCCCGTTTCGGTATTAAGCACAACAAACAATTTCAATAAAGATAAAAGGCATTCAAAACACTATCTTACTTCATCAAACATGCTCAACTATGTCGGGCTTAACCCCGACCCTAGAAAAATAGACTACTCACTACTCATGATAAACAAACTAAACACTTCCGTAAAAACAAACATTAAAAAAAACTCAAACTTTAAAGTAATAACAAAAATATCGTCTTACAGAGAATCAGAGAAAAACCAAAACAAAACAATCACCGAACCACAAACTCGATCAACGAACCTCGGAAACCGTCGTCACCGAACCTCGTCACCGACTTCCGATCTGGCAGCCTCTCCTTCGGCCTTCCTTCTCCTCCAAAACTAGCTCTAAAACTCCACTCCAAAATTCGACCCCCCCCCCCTTTCTATGCTAGATAGAAGGGTATTTATAGAAAATCCTAAAAAACTAAAAAGGCTAAAAGATAAAAACTTTCCTAAAAAGATAGAAACAATCTCTAAAAGATAGAAATAAAATCTAGAAAGATATTAAACCCTAAAATACATATTCTGATCACCCATAAAGATTCTAAAAGATACTCAACCGATACAGAAATAAATTCCCACTCAGGATCGGTGAATAATAAAATAATACTCCGAAATCTTCTTCTTCGTGGCCTCGTTAACGACCCTTCACAGCCTCGTTAACGAGCCTGAGGTTTTGTTTTCTTCAACACCTCCTCTCGTTTTCTTGAGCTTTGACTTCTTAAATCTTGCACTTTCCCGTCCTTCACTGTGATGCTCCAAATTTAGCTCCATTTAGCTCCTTTCCTAGCTAAAACCTGCAAAATACACAAAATAGCGTAGATTCCACCCTTCGTAGATTTATGCAAAACTAACTAAAAACACTTAAAACTAAACCTAAACTAGACAAAATTAATCCTAATAAGCAAAGAAAACCTATCAAAAACTATACCAAAAATGCGAACATCAGTCGTAGTTGTTTTTGTTTTGTTTTGGTTTGTTTTATTGTTTTTATAGTTGGTAAACGAACAACCTTGCTTCCCGTGGACGATCCTGACTTCGCTATACACAGCGGGGTCTTGACTTATAAATTTATTTGTTGTCAAGAAACCCTCATTCAACACTTATTTTTTATGTTAGAGTAGTTTAGTAGGGATAGAAGTTTTTCTAAAGTGACTCAGGTACGAGAAGAAAAAGTGCTACAAAAGAAGAAAATTCAAGACAATCGATGGACAAGCACGCAAGCTCGTTACCGACCTTCACAGGTTCGGTACCGACCTTCACAGGTTCGGTACCGACCTCTACAAAACCGAGAGAAATTCAGCAATGCTTCTCAAGTAATCAATGGTTTCAAGCAGCTTCAGTTTTATTTTGTGAGTTCTCTTTTCTTTTTCCTCTTTTATTTTTTATGTGTATGTTTTTAACAGTGAGGACACTGTTTGGCTTAAGTATGGGGTATGGGAAAAGGAAAGTCAGTTTTTGTCAGTTTCTGAGTCTTTGTTTTTTTTTTGTTTTAGGATTGATGATATTCCACTTAGATGTCCTATGATATGCTTTAACTTGCTAGATCATGTAAATCCATAGAATGTTTGGAGAGCTTTGTTTGAATCATGTTCAAAATTTATTTTTATGTGGATATTTAGCATGTGATGAAATTGAGCACTTATGATCTTAGGTAGAAGTGATTCAAATCTAACAAAAATGTTACCTTGTGAGTTGTTTTTGAACTTATAGGGAGAACTTAGAAAATCCCTCTTCTTTTCTTGTGTGATTTACTCTCCTTATGCATATTATCTCTTGCCATTGATATGGTTATCTATTACTTGAGACCTATATGGGATATTAGTTCATTGCATGTGAAATCATATGATGGAGAACTTATTTGTTTTAACCCACTTCTTATCCTCTCTTTTTTACCTACCTTTACATTATCCTTTTTTTGAAGCCAATTTGAGCCTTTTATTTTTAGCTCCACAAAATTATCCCTAGCCGAGATAAGCTTGACCCTATCCGGGGATTAGGACTTAGTATTGGTTGTTATGATTTTGTTGAGTGAGTTGTTTGGTTCAAGTGTGGGGTAATATGGGTTGGTTAAAGTGATAAGATCTTGCAGTTTATCTTGTAAAAGGAGTTTGGTTCTCTGTATGCACCCAGTAATGAGGAGGAAAGTAAAGGGGAAAAACAAAAGAAAAAATGCAGAATCGATACAGACCCTAGTAGGGTCGATACCGAGCCACCTTAGAAAGGAAAAAATAAAGATCATGGAAGAAAAAGATGAAAAGAAAAAAAGAGTTGAAAAGTGAAAGTGTGCATCACACAAAATTTCCCAAGTGTTTTTTGAGCAAGATTAGTTGGGATAAAAGGGGTTCAAAATGATCGAGTGTGCATAATGTAGAGTGAGTTTGGTATGTTCTTTTTTGAGAGTTTTGGATGTGTGTGAGTTTTTAGGAGTCTTTATTCCCAGATATTATTAGCACCACATGATTAAATATTTTCCACGCCTTATTGTCATTACCAAGCCCCATTACAACCCGGCCGAATGGAAGCTTTTATGAAGTTTTCATTGAGCCTAAGTTCTCATGATGAGTTTTATGTGTTTTGACATCTCTGGTGGAGAATTTGGTGATATAAGTAACAATGACTCTGTTGATTTTTGTATATTGGATTGAGTTGAGAGTTGTTATTCAAAGCCCAAACACTTGAGAGTTGAGAGAAACACATTACCCTTGTGAGGTTGGATTTATAGTTGCTTTTGCTTAAGGTTGCTTACATATTTGTGATGACGTTAGATTCACTTGCCTATCTATTTCTACTTGTGCTTATGATGTTGCTTTTTGATAAGGGCATTGACTTGATATATGTGTTGACGGTTTTGGTTGATGTCTTGTTGATTGCTTGAGGACATGCAAGTCTAAGTATAGGGTATTTTGATATCCGCCTTTTTAGTTGTGTTTTTAGTGTGTTTGAGTCTTTTTCTTTAGTTTTGTGTTTTGTTTTGAGACGTTTGTGTAGGTTTTCATATTTCTTTAAGATATGGAGTCTACATAAGCTTTGGTGGTGTTTTGTAGGTTTTTAGAAGCTATTTGGAGCACTTTTGAGAAAAAGAGAAAAACCGAGGAGAAACACTTAAGGTAAAGCTCAAGGAATGAAGTCCATAAAGACATTGAAGATCAAGTTTGAGCTTGGAAAGAAGTAGAGAAATGCGTTACAAGACATTGGAAAAAGAATCGAGTCAAACGGAGTTGTAACGAACCCGATACGGAAGTTTTAATCAAGGTAGTGCTGTAACAAGTCGGTACCGAGGCACATAGCTCGATACCGAGGCACTTTGGATCGTAGCGAAGACCGAGTCGGCGCGTTTTAATGATCTTTTATCCTATTTCCTTTTATGCTATTAGGTAGTTTTAAGGGATATATCTTATTAGAAGATTTATTTCCTTAGAGATAGCTTTTTAGATAGATTAGTTTCTCTATAAATACTCTTCTCTAGCTCTTGTTTGACACACACGATCGATTGAGAGGAGAGAAGACAGGGAGGCGTGTGAGAGGGAGAGTCAAGTAGGATTTGTGGGAAGAACTACCGTCTGGATTCAAGTTGTAAGCTTTCTTTATTAATGCAATTGTTTGTTTCAATTATGATGTGTGAGTAGTCCTCTCCTTCTAAGGTTGGGGTTAAACCCAACAATGGTTGTGCATGCTTGTTTATGATCATGTCTTCATTGTTTCTATTGCATGAATCTATTCCCTTCTTCTCAATCCCTGAAACGAAAGTTGATAGGAATTTCTCATTCATAGTTGAAGCGAAAGCGGAAACCTTGAATCAGAATAGTCAATTTAGGGTTTTAAAGCGAAAGCGGATCTATCCTAGATGAAGTAGAAGAGATAGATAGTAGGTTTATTGATTGAACAAAAGTTAGTTGATTTACTTGCTTAGATTGACGAAAGTTGATACCTTAATGTGATAAAAGCATGATCTTTATGTTTCATTATCGTTGGAATGCATAATTGTTGTTGTGGGGATACCCTAAACCTTAGATTTCCTCTCTTATTTTATAATAACCCTTACTTTGTTGATCGCTTGCGCTCCAAGTAACAAAACTTGATACTTGACTTTCTCCCGTGGACGAACCTAACTCCCCTGCACTCAGCGGGATCTTCATTATAAATTTATTTGTTGTCAAGAAACCCTATCAATAATGGGTCCATTGACAAGTTTAAGGCTCGATTGGTTATCCAAGGCTTTAGACAAAGAGAAAGTGTCGATTATTTTGATACATATGCCCCCGTGGCAAGAATCACCACGATAAGACTATTGATTTCGTTAGCAAGCATTCATGGTCTTGTCATCCATCTAATAGACGTGAAGACGGTGTTTCTCAATGGAGATTTGGATGAAGAGGTTTACATGAAGCAACCCGAAGGATTCATAGTGGAAGGACAAGAACATATGGTATGTCGTTTGATCAAATCTCTTTTTGGACTTAAGCAAGCGCCAAAACAATGGCATCAAAAGTTTGATGATGTAATCCTAGCCTATGGTTTCAAGATAAATCAAGCGGATAAGTGTGTATATAGTAAGTTTGATAATTCCAGTCAAGGAGTTATAATATGTCTATATGTCGATGACATGCTTATATTTGGTACAAACCAAATGATAGTTGACAAGACAAAAGAATTCTTGTCTACTAAGTTCTGCATGAAGGATCTTGGAGAGGCCGATGTGATCTTAGGAATTAAGATAAAGAGGGATGGCAAGGGCTTGACCCTAACACAATCCCATTACATCGAGAAAGTGGTGAAACGTTTTCAATGTGATAAATCCACGCCGGTTAGCATACCTATGGATCCTAAAGAGAAACTCCTTCCTAACTTAGGAGAACCAATTTCTCAACTTGAGTATTCGCAAGTGATAGGGTGCTTGATGTATGCAATGACGAGTATGTACCCCGACATAGCATATGACGTGGGCAAGTTGAGTCGTTATACTAGTCGACCAAGTTCAAGTCATTGGAACGCTCTTAGAAGAGTGCTTAGATTTTTAAAAAGAACAGTGACATATGATATTGTATACATGGGTACTACTTCTACTTTGGAATGTTATACCGATGTAAGTTGGATCTCCAATATTGAATATCACTCGTCGACAAGTGGTTGGGTATTCCTATTAGGTGGTGGCACAATATCTTAGGCATCCAAGAAGCAATCTTGCATAACAACCTCGACTATGTAGTCGGAGTTTGTTGCTCTTGTCGCGGCCGAAAAGGAGGCGGAATGGCTTAGGAATCTCGTGAGTGAGATACCCTTGTAGCCAAAACCGATATCCCCTATTGCTATCTTTTGTGATAGTCAAAGCAGATTGGCAAAGGCCTATAGTCAAGTGTATAATGGGAAAGTCAAGACATCTAGGTGTGAGGCATAGTTCCATTAGAGAATTGATCACACATGGAGTCATCTTGGTTGTCTTTGTGAGAACACACAATAACCTTGTCGATCACTTGGCAAAAGATTTGGTGTACAAGGCATCGCGAGGGATGGCGTTAAAATCCTAAGCGACCCTATGATTTGGACGCTCAATTCCCCCTTACCGAAAGGTGTAGGGCTGAATTCAATGTGGTAGGCCAAAGACATAGAGTTGGAGAGCATACAAAATTCCCATCAAGGTATTTGCTCTAGCCTACATGTAAAGGAAGTTTTGAAACAAAGTTTTCATTAATGAGTTTTTGGAAATTGCAATTGTAGGTGCAAGATAGAAAATTCAACTAAGCATATGTGGAAGTGTAAGGCTTCTAGAGAGTTCAAGGATGACTCGTCTATAAGCATATGTGAAAAGGAAATGGGACGCAAGAGCCTAAAGCGTAAAGGATATCCTATATACGCTATGTAACTCATGTGTAATTCTTACTACATGTACTTAGACAAGTTTATGTGGTTAAATTCTTAGAACACCACGATTCTTTAGTGCATGATTGTAATAGTTACAAGTTATAAATTTAAGTCCAAGGACATTAATTTCTATACATAGAGTTTGTTTAAATAAGTTCATGTTTATGACGTTGCACAAATGGGGGAGGAATGTCGGTGATTTATAAACAGTCATCGATCCATTTGTTGTGAGTTATGAATGTTTAAGTGTGAGAATTACTAAAAGTATCGCTTAGGCATAGGGTGTGCGGGAGGCACGGCCTAGTGATCGGCCCTAAAGTATTTTTAAGGGTTGAAAGAGATAGAGGAATCATTGGAGGCTAGGCGGGACACTCGATGTAGGCCTAGATGCAAGGGCGCAAGTAGGCTCGCCTTGCTTGGTAAAGCCAAAGCGGGTCTCGGCATTTGGCAAGAGCCAGAGTGCTAGGGCGTGGATAACCTCGTGTGTGCCGAGCGCCAAGCATCGGTGTTGTGCGCTGTGACACTTGAGCGTGCGCGCCGAGGGCTGAGGCATCGACGCTAGTGCGCCGCGGCATGGTAGCACGCGCGCGCCTATGCGGCTAAACCCTAGGCACGCCTTAGGCATTGTTTTGCCTTATTTTGTATGTTTAGCCAATTTCGTATTATTGATTGGTTATGTTATGATTCCTATAGTGAGAAATGAAGCTCTAAGACTTTGTAGGAAATTTTGAGAATTGGCCAAAGCTTGGAACACCTAAAATGAGCTAGCTCAATTTATGAGCTGGTTTTGGGTTTTAGCTCGGTTTGAGCTCAAGCGTTGACCTTTTGGCTTCACAGTAGCTTCACTAAGCTTTATATAGATGTTATACACATTTTATATTTAGGGAGTGATGGCTAGCTAAGCTAGCTCGAAGCTAGTTCTACCATGGGTGTTGGGCCGCATGGCTATTGGGCCATTTTGGGCCTTGTCTTAAAGAGTTTGGATAACGATGGATTCAAAATTCAGAAAGTTGTTAAGGGAAGTTACAAAATTTGGTTATAACAAACTCCTTGTTTTCCTCCTTAAATTTTTCAAATTAACTACCTATTTCTCTTTCTAACCACCACCCATCTTGGCCTGTAAATAGGGGTAGGCGCCTTTCATGAAGTAGATCGAGAATTGTGTGAAAAATCACAAGATTGTATTTTGAGGTTTTCCAAATCAAATTATAAACACTTATTGAAGAAAGAGGTGCATATATATGCAATGATGATACATGCTTGCTACATGTTCATTGTATAGGAACGTTTTATCTCACAACGTTATTGTGGTTGAACCCTTGGCATTCATAGGGGCAATAAACGTTGAAGAAAATCTCGACCTTTTTGAGTGACTCAATACCTTTATCAAGTCACGTTTTGTTTATGCTTAAAGTTTACTTTTTTTCTAACATAAACTAACTATTCGGCGGTGATTACCCTTGAGGTGTACACCCAACGAGATTACCTTCGGGTCTAGTCACGAGATTACCCTTCGGGGTCTACTCAAACTGTCTTGACTACCCTTCGGGGTCTACAAGAGCTGAATCTAACCTTCAACTAACATCATAGTCTAAAACTAACAATGTATGGTGGACGCATGTCAATATTCGCTCACCACATTGAATAGGCTGATATTCACTCAGCTTGGGCATTGAGTATAGGTTGATATTCGCTCAATTTGCTTGTAGTCTTCTTTTACCTCAACGTTCATGCGACAAACTACTCTTTTGACTTAGGAATGGGAGGTTAATTAGGGGACCCCGCCCCATGTGTCCATTGTTTTGCAGCTTCTAGGTTGAAGAAAAGCTTAGAACGAAAGGTGAAGGGTCAAATTAAGAGGAGCATTTAACTAGGGCATAAAGGCGAGTTTTTATGCACTAACAATTTTTGACATCCATGGGGAACGAAGATTCAAACTCATAAAGAAATCTTTACGGTGAGCAGAGCAGAAAAAGATCGTTGCCTCGTGTACGTGCGAACCCTAGGCAAGACCGTGATCGCGAGGATAACAAATTGCGACCCTAGCCAATAGCAATCATAGTGAGCGCTGCGAATCGACGACGCTGGGGTGAGGAGCGACCTTGCCAACCCTACATCAAACTCAGTCTCGCCTAAGGCTGGTAGTCGATCACCAAGTGGCGGGTTGGCTCCGGGTGCGCGCTCGGTAGCCTAAAATCGGAAGCTTGATCGCGAATCGCATGTCAACCATCAAAGTAGAAAAGCCCGAGCGTAGGGAAGCCATTGACTTCCTAGGCTAAGACCAAAACTCGCACAAGTGGAAACAGTCGATATTCGCCCGATCGATCGTGTGCAACTATTAAAGAAACCGCGAGGACAACACCGGTCGCGGCTCGCAAAAGCGCGATCGCGGCTCTTCTAAAACCGAGTTTAATTGACCGGACGACCACGACCGTTGCGGTCGAAATCCACCTAGCAAGGTTGAACAGAGTTAGGACTTTCAGTTACAGATGGACTCCAAGAATGTGAGCTTCCCTGGTTGTGGGATGATTCCCCTTGAATCCAGTTGGAAATGGACTACAAAGCATGCCCAAAAGGAGCTCTTCTTCACATTCTTGGTTGGAGATGAACCCGGTTGGAGATGAACCCAGTTGGCTGGCCTCTCGGTAGACCGAGGCGTTGGACATGTACTCCCACTGGTGACGAGTCGCAAAATCCTGATCCGCTAGGTCATATACGTTTTGGTTAGTGGCTGTCAGCTCTTCTTCAGTGGGAGACTGGTAGGAATCCCGAAATATTGGGTCAAACTCGATTGGCCATGGCTTGAGGTCTTCCGGAGACCCATGTGAGTAATCTAGAAAAGGCAAGGGTGAGTCTCTTTCCAATTTCGGAATTAGCAAAGGAACTCCCTCTGGGTCGTACATCTCCTCCACATTTGCCTCCATGGGAAACTCCCCGAGATCTTCCTCTCCGAATTCCTCCTCAAGATCCTCCTTGGGATCTTCTTCTGTGTGGTCTTCTTCAGGATCGACCCTAAGATCTTCTTCAGGATATTCCTCTATGAGAGTACGAGGTCCTCCTCATAATCCGACAATTCTTGGACAATATGAGGAGGCACAAACTCGGGATCGTCCTCAGCATGCTCGTAGAGCTAGTATGGCGCGTTGGCAAAAAAATGCATCAAGCTACTCTATAGCTTGTTTACCATTCCTTATTATGCGAATTTACTCCTGATAAACACCATTCTCTAAAGAAGAACACAATCAAGTATTAGAAATTTTGTACTTCCATACTTAAGGTGAAGATTATGGAAGAATTTTTTTCCCTTAATGTAGGTGCAATTTTTTTTTGGTAAGGAAAGCAATTCGAACTACCAGACATGCCTGGTAATATAGGTGCAAATTTGTCTATAAACATCTATCTTGATGGAGTATCTATAACTATATATAAAAGTTGTACCTTTTCGAGTCACCAGAACAATTCTGGCTGCACCTCATATTTACAAAATTCATTTTATTCCTAATAAAATTTTCCTATTAAATTCTTCTTTAACTATTTAAATCTATCTTTAACATTAAAAAATATCTATTTAGTATAACAATATCTTTTGAAAGTTTCCTTATAAAAATATTTAAAATTAAAGATAAATTATTTAATATCTTTTAAAATAACTATAAATATCGTTTATCTTTACCATGATATCTTTAACGAATTTATTTATTGATACATATATATTTTATTTATAATAAAAATTAATGATAAATACTTATAATGTTTAAAAATAATAAAAATAGGTAATATAATATTTAATAGATAAATTGAAATATTTTTAATCACTAAAGTATGGTACATAGAAAGTAGACATGTTAATCGGTTCGGGTTGGGCGGGTTCGGGTTCGGTTTAAATCGGGTCGGTTTCGTAATGGGTCACGGGTCAATCGGGTCTGATTATGGTGGGTTTTCGGTCAAGTCGTCTTGGCCAGCGGGTCTAATTTTTTTTTTTTATGATTATTAAAATCAATTTTTAATTAAAGAATAGTATTTATTTATAATATATTATTTTCATTTATTTTAATAACAAAATATATTATAATTTTCAAAATAAAATTTAAAAATTCTATAAATATCCTAAATCGGTCAACCCATCGGATTTCTGGTTTCAAGCCAACGGGTTTCGGGTTCTATCGGGTTCGGTTGATTTCGGGTTTCGAGTTAAAATTTTTGGGTTATGACCCTAAAATTATTGGGCAGTTTTGGACGGGTAAGCGGGTTAGGTCAACTTTTGACAGCTCTAATTGAAAGTAATTAAAAATATAAAAAATATAATATTTAATCTTATCTAATCTTTACTTTATCGAGCCACAAAATGAGTTTAGCCCCACTTTAAATGAAAATAAATTATTAATCTTAATTATTTTCTATAAATAAATTATTTTATCTTTATCTTTTTTTATTATGTCTTATTTATTAATTTAATTATTATTTTATGTAAATATTATCTCTTCCATATTCTAATATATAATTTTTTTATTATTCATATGTTATCTTTTTTAAATTAAATATCTATGAAATATTATCAAGGAAAAGGAAAAATGTACATTATTTATATTTAATTTTAATTTTTTTATTTGATTCCAAAAAATAAACAGTTTTTACATTACATTAATTTTTACATTATATTTTATTTAATATCTATAAAATATCGAACCATAGTCGTGCATGGCCGACGGGTACAACTGTTTTTTTTAAAACTTTTACATTTTTTATGTGCACCCTATACATCGTGTATTACTCCCTCCGTTCCCTTTTGTTAATCCTAAAGGACGATTTATGTAGTTATTAAGAAAGATGTAAAGTGATATTGATAATTGGGAAAGTGGGTAAAAGGTGAAATTGATTGAGGTATATTTGTAATTTTATAGAGATAAAAAGTGTAAAGTAGTATTGGTAATTGGGAAAATGAGTAAAATATGATATTAGGTAGGAGAATATGAATGGTTGATGGGATGTAAAGTTAAAAAGTTGGTAAAAAATAATATTGGTTGAGGGTATTTTTGTAAGAAATGTTTGGATGAAAAAGGAAAGAGGAGAAAGTACGACAAATATTTCGGTACATCCGAAATGAAATACTCGACAAATAAAAGGGGACGGAGGGAGTAGTGTATAGGTATGTGAAGTCATGAACATTCAGAGCCGGCAGGTCACCCCTAGTTGCTACTAAGTTTTGAGCCCATGATACAAAATTCCAAATATGGACCGAGACCTAGAGCCTACAATTTTTTGAGCTTGTCGCAGTCGTGATCTTCCTCAGCTCCTCTAAGACGAAAGCAACGCAGCGCAGGTACTCCCTCCAATTTCTTCGACAGAGATGAGCGTCTCAGGTACCCCCGATTTCTTCTACAGAGAGGCCCAACGCCTTGGTTATGTCGCCCGCTCCGCCTTCAAGGTCTCTTTCTCTCTCTCTCTACAAGTTTCGGACTCTGCTGTAAATGATGGGGTTTTCCCTTTGTGTTGTTGAATTTTGCGAAGTACAGCTACTCCAAATTCAAGACAAGTACAAATTGATCAAGCCTGGCTCTTCTGTTCTCGATCTCGGCTGTGCACCTGGTGCCTGGCTTCAGGTGGCTTGTCAAAGCTTGGGTCCTCCAAAACACGGCGGCCTTGTGTTAGGCATTGATTTAAAGGTAAACCTTATGATTCTGGTTGTGACTTGTTTCATTGCTTGATCGGTGAAATAAATTTACAATTACCGCTTTAGTCTTGTTGCTAATTTCATCAAGGTTTTTGTTGTTTGGATTTTCATGTATTTATGTGAATTTTCTGATTTCAGGAGAGCAGAAGGTCAAGGTTCCTTCTTCACTTTGTGATTCAAGAGTTCAAACTGTGAGTGCTGATGTGATGAGCCTTCCCAATGATCATATCAGGTCTTTTTCTCCCAAGGTGTGTTTTGAGCTCTCTGAATCTTTTTTTTTTTAATCTCAAATCATCATCTTATTGCTTCCCTAAGTATTCTTATTTGCTTGTTTGGACTTGTATTTAATACATATTGTTCTTGTCTAAGATCACTGTTTCACTGATACTACTCTTTAGCTGTTGCTTGGTGAATTGCAGAAAACAAAATGTAGCATGCTGAGGGTCTAGGGTTTAGGGTTTAGGTTTTGGTGTGCTTTCTGCCATTTCTTCTCTAGTGTGGTTTGTGTGCTCTTTAATTAGTGGTTTTTCATTTTTGTCTCTTATTGTTCCTTGACTATGCTCACTCTACGTCTATGGAAAACAACCTCTCAACTTGTTGGGGTCGGGGTCGGGGGTGGGGGTGGGAGGGGTAGAACTAGTCATCCTAGATCGTGCTCATGCACGTTACGCTGGGTAGATGCTGTTGTTGCAACCTTACAAATATTTTGTTGTATAAAAATGCTATGCATCATGTTGCCTAATGCTGACGAGGCACATGCCTAGAGGGATAAATGAAGCAAGGCGCTGTCTTCCAATGCTTTAATTGAAACATGCACCTACGTTTTGCTTTTGTATTCACCCAGATGAATTCGGTTGCTATTATAGTCTCATGTTTAGTGAACCTGCCATAAGTGAACCTGGTTGCTATCATACGCTCAAAACTTGTGAGGCCAAATACTAGAGCATGTGTTGTTGCTTGAATCAAGCATTTGTTGGACTAATTTGTTGATATCTCATTTCTATCCTTAGACTGCATAATTTCTGGGTCTCCTGTGATCATGTTTGGGCTGTGGTTGAACATCTATTGCCCAGTCTCCTGGTGTCTTTTGCAATATTTGTGGGTTTGCTATGAAATTGGTTGGTTTCCAGTTAAATATTAGTTGCCCAGTTTGACAGTGTCTCATATATAACATTCCAAAAGCTGCTGGAACTGAGCAAACATGATCCATGCTCCGCTTGGTGTCTGCAAACTGCAGCATTCAGTATGCAAGTTGCTAGCATCCAAACTGATAAAAGAGTATATAAAATGGCATCGATGTCACTGACTCTAGAAAAGAATATAGAATGACACTAGAAGTAATGAACATCCAACTATGGTTGTGGTGGTCTTCTGCCATCTCTCATTTTTGGTTTAGTTAGGTTTACGTCCTCGATCTCAATACATGCATTGAAGTACATTTACTACAGTAAAGCAACTTGGTGATTGAATTTATCTTGGGTGTAAATAACAACCTTGCATTCTTCTGCAGCATAAAGGCTTTTATGTGATTTTATCCGACATGTGCCCCTTAGTATCTGGGATTAAATCAAAAGACGCAGCCTTATCAACTGAGCTTGGGATGCGAGCTCTAAACTTGGCTGTTGGAGGGCGTGCTGTAGACGACGATTCTTTGGCAGAAACTGAATCCTGGTCTTCAAATGATAGCGGCATACTGCTACCCCGGGGTAACCTTGTTGTGAAGCTTTTGGAGAGCGAAGACATGCAAGGTGGAAGAGATTAAACTATAACATTATCCTCTTGCTTCTCTTCTCTTCTGGTTGTTTTAGACATACATTGATTCTCTGTTTGGTTGGTGTTTGCAGATTTCAATAGAATTTGTAAACCTCTCTTCAAAAAATCATCATGGTTGAGACCTAAAGCCACAAGGCCTTCTTCAAGAGAGATATATCTGATTTGTCAAGGCTTTGTTGGAGAGATTTAAACGAACCAAGAGGAGACTACCCAGAGATGAACACAGTGGTTTAAATTGCTATTGCCCCTTGACATTACCAGTAATTTAGGTCCTCATATGACGAATCCTGCTGCACCACTCTATTTCCTTTTTTGTTATTCTATTCTATTAGAGGAAGATAGTTACTTGCACCACTCGTATGCCCTAAATTCTTATGCTTGTAGCAACTCTCTTGGTCCAGTATTCAAATATTTCATGCTTTGACCCAGAAGCAGATCTAGAAGAGTACGCGTTGGGGAGAAAAGTTATGATCATTATTAAATACTCTGTCTTTGCTTTATGATCATTATTAAATACATCTGTATTTGCATTCCAATTTGTTCAATTTAGCTTATTAATACATCTGTATTTGCATTCCAATGTGTTAAATTTAGCTTATTAATACATCTGTATTAGCTTTCCACTTATTTTTCAAAAATCACGCGGTCGCAGGATTGCCCAAACTAGTTTCAGTTCGCAAGAAATCTTGTCACTCAACTTGGGTATCAAGTATGAATCAAAATATTTCCATTCGGGAAAACTGTAATTAATTCAATCCATCAATCCTTTTATGTTCTCATTTCTTTTCACTTTCTTTCAGTTGAACACTACTCATTAAAATTTTGTTTATATTCCTTCTTTGTGCACGTTTTCCAAATTGTTCTTCATTAATCCTTC